>CM063284.1:33753946-35011446 GCA_032173965.1 Sitta carolinensis | reverse complement strand
GAACTGGCAAGGAGTGCCAATGGTGGCAAGAAGTGACTGGCTCCAAGAAGTGACGGCTCCACACCTGCCCAAAGCACAGCAGGACAGTGAGCAGGAGAGAAAGAAAGCTGCTAAGAAAACCACCTGCCTTGGTTCCCTGCCCTCACTGCCTTGTGAGAGGAGCTGCCTATCTGTGTGGGCTGCATGCACCAGCACTGCACAGTGCAGAAGAGTCTGCTGGATCACACCTGCGTCTACCAGCTACCCTCTAACCAAGTGCTTTAATGTGGTTTTGGCTCTCTTGTATAACTTGTTCTGGACAAAACGAGCAGGTCAGGTTAGACAAACCTGCTGCTGAATACTTATCTTTGCAGCTCTTTATTTCTTTATTTAGTTTTAGCACCACAATGGGCCTTGGTGGACATTGCTGTCTTTTGGGCTCATCCTGTAAGGGTTTCTGCATGCTGGACTGGTCCCATCTCGGCACCTCCTTCTGAGGGTCTTCAGTTCTGACTGCTGAGGTGAGTATTTTCAGCCAGCAGCTTCAGTACATCAAACAATTATTATCACTCTGAGCGCTCTTTTCACTAGCCAAACGTTTCTCTACACTCTTCTAAGCTGAAACCACCACTTCTACTTAATAGAACAGCAATTAACTTGAAATACTTGGCTTTTTACTGCAATGCATCACTCTTTCCCAGTCTGATATGCTAATAAAAATTGTATGCTAACATAATGTATAAAATATCATCACTGATTTTAAACTGGACCAAAATTTATCGGCTCCAGCTCCAGCAGCGCAATACTGATCTACCCAATGAATATTAATGTAATAACTAAGGTAGCAGGCTCTTATGACATCAGGGAACTAAATCAGAGTGGAGCAGACCATACAATGCACTGAAGAAAATGTTTTTTTCTGTTTCAATAGAATTTCAATTCTACTCAAACCTGAATACAGCTCCAGACTGAAAAATAAACTTGAAATGATATGGTGGTTTTTTGCTACCTGTCAGCTCTCAAACCCTATAAAATATTCCATCGACCCCCCAGTAAACAAACTAATTGGCAATTTTGCAAACAACAATCCCAAGTTCTTTTATTTCTTCTAAGGCATCATTAGCAATTATAGGATGCTGGCAGGACAAATTGCATTCTCAGTTACATCTCTACAACCCACCTCTCTCCTGCTTGTGTTCTTAAACCTTACACACTTCCACTGAAAATGCAAATCTTTGCAATTATGACTGTAGGGATAATGGTACAACATTACTGCAGTAAAAATGCCCATTTACCTCAACAGTGCCTAAACTCCAAGCCTTGCATTGGCATGGGTAAATATAAATTAACTGCAATGTTTAAATGCTTAAGCTAATATTGAGCAACCACCACCCAAAACTAAGACAGCAAACAGCACTGCTAAACTCCATGAGGAGTTACACCCATCCATTTCATCTGAAAAAGGAAGCTGATGCAATGCAAGATGACATGAGAAAGTGATGATTGATTTAGTTCCTCATGAATAACAAAGTACTCCCTAACTCCACAAAGAGGCAGATAAGTGCAGGAAGTAACTGAAGTACTGAGACAAGTTACCAGCAAACAAGAAACCAAAACAATGCCCCCTCCCAAAAAAAAAAAAAAAAATCATCCAAGTATGGTGGGACAGACAGAATTTCCAGGAAAAAAAGCTAAATCTCAAACAGCTGTACAGCTCAGATGTATTTTCTGATTTCAAGTAGTGCACTTTTTTTTCTGTTCAAACTGGACAAGGATGTATTCTACCTTACCCAATTCTAAAACTTATATATGCAATTCCAACTCTATTCATTATTCATTTACTGATTTGGAATTTCATCTTTCAAACAAGCTGTTATTGAAAATCTTTCAAGAAGTGTCTCTTGTGACCTTTGAGATGTGTTCCTAAAAGAAATATAATTCTGAAAAACAATTGTGCAGCAGACCTTGCACACCAATGTCTCACTGAGTAAACTTAATTAAGGTCAAAGTCAACTGCTCTTTTGTTACTTTGATACTAGAAAAGTGTCCAGGAATAAGCGATTTCAGCTTTAATAAGAAGTACTAATAGTGAAATAGTGGATATTAGTGCTGCCATTAATGCATTACAAAACACACCCACTCAAAATTTGACATGAAAAGCTTTTGCAATATTATTTATCTATCCATCCTATTGATAAATTGTAGTTACCAATAAAATATACTAGAAAACACATTCACTCAAACTAAATACGTATAAGAGAAAGTCAAAAGTATCAAGATGTAAAAGTCATGAGAACAAAGAGGTGGCAATACTAAGGCAAGACAAACTCCCTCTCAGCCGACACAGTTTCCAAAGAATGTGAGACCAGGACAAACTGAAGGAGATTTCTTCCCACATGTCACCGTCTCCATCACACCCACTCACTCTGAAGTGCTTTGGACATGAACAATTCCGTGGCATACATCAGTATCCACATAGAAAAACCATGGACAAAGTTTTATGTATGCATTGCTTTACCTGAAATTTAAAATACAGATTGTATCAAGATTGTACCATTATGTGGGCTCTGAAATAAAAAAGAGACAGGTTCACTTCCTATATTTCAATTTTGTGACAGTTTAACTGCACTGAATTAAAAAATGGTAGCACTGTAGTGTAACTAGAAAAGTATTATGTTGAACCAGAGCAGTTCCTCTGCACAACATGGCCATTTACAGCACTATCCCAATATAATACATATTTATAATAGAGTGCCTGCTGAGATAAATTAGTCATACTGCAAATAGCCATCAGGGATATGGAAAGTAATAGTTTCTCATGACCTGTTACATGTATACAAAAGCAAGTGACTGAAATGGTGTAAATATTAAGATGATATCTTTAGCAGGCACTCCTCTGCCCTGGAGGGAGAGCGACGGGAACACCGTCTGTGCACTCCCTGCTTCCCGGCGCTTTAATGAACACCCAAGGTGCAGGCACACATCCTCTCCAACAAGCAGTTCTGCTGGTTAAAAAGGCACCAGAGAAGGAGGACAAACACATTGCTCGGTCACTAGGGGTTAACACCAGGAAGGTCAAAGGCCAGCTACAGCTGAATTAGCCAGCTAGGCAAAGGGAAACAAGAAGGGTTTCTGCAAGCAATGCTAGCAGCAAAAGGAAGTTCAGGGGAAATGTAGGCCCAGAGATTACTGGAGCAGAATCACAATATGGAAAAACTTGCTACCAGACCCCTCCGTGGGTCACTACAGGTTTAGAAAGTTTGGGCAGTTGACAGTTTGTAAGTAGCTGGTTAGGGACTCATCAGCAAAATTCAGTGTATTTATTCAAACACCTGGGACTGGAGGGGATTCATCCAGGGGTGCCAAGAGAGTTGGCTGATGTGATTTTGTGGCCATTATGTATGAGAAGATGCACATGATCAGAGTTAAGTCCTCATAGTTGGAAAAAGACTGATATGCCTATTTTCAGAAAAGCAAGAAGGAGGACCAAGTGAACAACAGGTCAGCCAGCCTCACCTCAGTCCGTGTACAGGCAGGAGATGCATTCCTGGGAGTTTACCTCCAGGCACAGGAAGGACAAGCAGGCAATAAAAAAGACTCAACACAGGCAGACCACGCTTCATCGAGCTGACTGCTTTCTGTAACAAAAATAACCTGCTCTGGGGACGAGGAGAAAGAGGTGGATACAATATATCTTGGCTTATTACACTTTTTGACATTGGGATTCCCATACTTGCTTGAGAGTTGAGGAAGTAAGGGCTAGAAGAACAGACTCCTAGGTCTGTTGAAAACTGGTTGGTAGTCCTGAAGGGACTTTACAACTGCTCTGATAATCAGCAAAGTAACACAATACTATCAATTCGCACAATATCAATTCACAATATCAGCAGTCTGATATTGTTCAGTATCTTCAACAACCACTTTAATGATAAAACAGACCCCTCAGCAACTTTGTAGACAATTGGAAATTACTTTTCAACTCAATCTCTCCCTAAGAGATTCAGCTGAGAATCCAGTGAGGTCCCAAAACTCCTTAAACTGAGGGCTGGAACAACAGAAACTTCATCATGTTCAACTATAAGTGTGAAGTTTGGTTTCTGAGTAGATGAAATTCATACATCACCGAAGCCTGGAAATCGACTGCTTGTGTAGCAGCCCTGCTGAAATGACCTGGAGGTCATGGTGCACTCCAAATAAATAGGAACCAACAGCGTGCCTTCTTCACAAATAATACAAACACCACACAGAAGGCATGTGACGCACAATGAAAGGTTAACAGAGCTCGGCTTTGTTAGTGTGGCAAAGGGAAGGTCAAGAGGCAATCTAATAGAGCCTACAATGGTTTAAAGAGCTTCTGGAGTACTGACAGGCCCAAATTCACTTTGGCAGTAGCAGAAATACAGCAAGCAGTAAATATCACAAACTACAGCTTGGATGCTTCATACTTGACAAATGTGATTAACAAAATTCTAGGCAGCAGTGGAACAGGCTGTCCAGTGGGATGGTGCAACATTGATTCTTGGAGATTTTCAAGACTAAGCTGGACAAAGACCAGGTTCATCAGAGATAGTGCTGGAAATGGTTTTAACTCAAGACTTTGAAAGGCTGCTTGCATCCAACTTTTCTGTTATTTAATGAAAAGATTATTGCCCAGCTCACTCATGCAGCCCTCCTGCCAGATCATAGAATTACAGACTCATTAAGGTCAGAAAAATCCACCAAGATCATCAAGTCCAACCTGAGATGTCTCAGCCCATAAAAGTGCATCAGGTAGGCTTAAACATAGACATGTTTTCCAGGCTGCATAAATTAACCGAGCTTGTTTTGGATGGAACAAGGTCAGGAAACATCTTAAAGAAGAGTATCTGTGGGAAGATCTGAGAAAATAGTTACTTGCAGCACTAGAGTCATGATAAGAAATTGAGGATGGGCTGGAAAAAAAAAGCTGCAACATGTTTCAGAGTTGGTAATAGCTGCTATGTTAATAGCTGTACACTTAGCTTCTGCCAGGATTGCACTCGATACACCAGGAATTTTACACCTTCCTTATCGCCCCATAGAGGCTCTATAAACAGCTGCAAGAAGTTTTGTGTCTTGTCCTTTTTTTCTCTCATTTCCAACCAAACAGGCAGGTCCTGCTCACTAACATGCACTACGTTTCTCAACATGCACTACATTTCTCAAACAGTAAAACTCATCACATCTGGAGTTTAAAATTTATTGCTCTACATCCAAGCAGAAATTCCAATCATGCTGACACTCTCCCAACATCTCAGAGGTCTCCAACAAAAGCAGTTTAAAAGCTGATTAACACATTTCAATTAGCTGATTAGTCAAGATCCAATGCATGTAAGTATACAGAGTGCAAAGCTAGTAAATGGTGTCATGATAGTGGATAAAGAGGTAAGAACTGTCAAAACTTTAGCTAATAGCTTCTGATGGTGTGACACTGGCAGAAATAAACCAGTGGCTGAAACCCTGTCAGAAGTCACAAAGAATAAATCACAGACAACACACTGATGTTGTGCTTAGTATATTTAGAGATGGCAAAATCAACACTGCCTTTTCCCTGAATCTGCCAATGAAATGATGGGTCAGACTGGTATGTCATTTACACTTATTTAAAGCAAGTCAATCTGATCTACTTTCTACCACACTTTGGATACAACTGTGCATTGAGACACCTGGACACAAACCCACTAGTTACTGGTAAGCTGGTAACCAAACTGGTTTGGTTCCACTGCCATGCCAGACATGTCCAAAGACTATGTCTGGACAGAGTGAGCACATAAAAATATTTCTAGGGCTTTGTCTCAACCTAGCCACCTAGGACTCAGCTAATAATTTAGGCTACTCTAAGTACAAGTCTAAAGAGAAGCTTCCAGGTTTGTTAGAGTCCTGTGAAAGATGGATGGAATAAACCCCTCTTCCACTCCCTTTTCCCAGCAAGGGAGCTACATCTTTCCACTCCTGCCATGGGGAAGAAGCCATTTCAGAACACTCTGACAAGTGGTCCATAATGAGGGAAGTTTTGAGAGGATTTTTATCTCTACTTCTACAGCACAGAATCTGCTTCTGTGACTGTGTGCTGAAAGATAAAATGGAAGAGAAAGACTAGATAAAAAAAATTGTTTAAATTTTTCAGCCTCTTGGAACTGTGATTCCAAAGCCAAGAATTTATTATCCAAGGTTATGAAGAGATCCTGAACATGTCAATACATAAAGGAGAAGCAGAACACATATATGCATATGCACAACCTTTATCTATGTAGCTCAGAACAAGGTTGCACTTTCAATTGGCTAAAACTGAACTGCTGTTCCCCATGTGAATTAAGAGAATGCTAATTGAGAAAAAACCTCATGAGATCAGTTTCATATTGATTTCAGAGGAGTGCAAAATTTGCCCCTCAGAGTTTTAATTTATGTAAAATCACCACTGGAAAATTAATTTCCAATCCACGATATAAAATTTTGCTATATATTTTGCTGTTGCTATGCATCAAACTTTCTATTAGCATTAGGACCTCTAAAAAATGCCAAAGGAATTGAATTTATCTAATGTAAAGAAGACACCCAAGTACCTCCAGCAGCTCAGACCCACTATATGTATTTTGTAAATTAGATGTTAGCTGTCGTGTAGCTCTGCTTAAAAATTATCAGCATCTGTACTTATTTCACCTAAGAATTCTTTCAACCATATTTAAAACAAAGGTAGGAAATGGGAACAGAATTATAAATAATCAAAATGTCCTCTCTTTTGACAGAGAGACAGGAAATCATTGTTTTAGTTTCTAAATCCTGAGTTTAAGGAGTTCCCTTCATGAGAAACATTTGCTCATTTTTTAGTGGGCACATGCTTCAACAAAGAAAATGGAAAAGGGTGACAGTAAATGGCAATTATCAACACCAAGTCTGATATCAGAACATGTTTTTTCATCAAATGAACAGTGACAATATTTAAGTTTTACATTTTCCTCTCATGTGCTACTCATTTGTTGAAGATGCTCTCCTCTCCATTCCCAGGTCTGCAGAAGGTCAGACTGCCCTCACAAAGATGGCTCTAGAAACTGAACTGTCACACAACCCATCAGAACCCATAATGTTATTATCAAATGTTGGCCTTTCCCCAGACTGGATGCTTTGGGCCGGATTTGTGGCACAATTTTCATTTTATTTTCCAAGAGGAATGCTTCAATGCAATAAAATCCACTTCCCTGTAGCTTATTCTACAGGCCAGAGAGGAAAATAAAAGGAAATGTGTAATTGTCCTAAAAAGCCATTCAGCACTCAAAGCCCTGCTAATGATAGGAAAGGAAATAGAAGATTATTCTAATTCATGACCCAAACTTAGGTTTAAATGGCTTGTATGAATAAATTAAGAAAAATTACAAGCTGCTGCACTTGATGCTTAACTTCTGGAGCAAGAAAAAAATAGAGAAAATAAAAAGCTAGAGCACTGCACCTCATTTGGAATCAAATACCACGTGTTACTAACAACCTTCTCCTTCCAGACCCATCTAACATTTCTTGCTATGTCCTTCCTATTAAATGTAAGTCTTCTAGTCCTTTTTGTGGAGATCAATGTGCAAGGGGCAGAGGTAAAGTCACAGAGTAGATACCATTAAAAGTCTGACAAGGTACAGAACATTGCTTCTGCAACTGGTCATTTTCAGATCTGAGTATGGTTAAAATTAAGGTCACTTAGCACTTACCAAAACTAAAGCTGAATACAAAAATATAGCACCACATTTAATTACAGCACTCAGATCCTTCTGGGGAGGTGCTAATGATCAGGTATTTTGTACTTCAAGCTATGTCCCCCTCCCAGGAGGCATCAGCTGTACTCCCTCAATTGACCTTTCCCTGTAGCTACTTTTAAAGAAATGAAAATGCCATATAGCTAAACAACAAAACCCCTCATAACAATAACAACAAAAAATTTATTATATTTTAAAAATCACTATGGCTGCTGCACTGCTACCAAAGCATCTTCCTCACTCCTAAAATCAGTGCAGTAAATGTTACACCTCAAATTCCTATAATCTTTCCTGAAAGCCTCCTTCAGAAGAAAACGAATTTAGAATAAAGACTGACATTTAAAAAAAAAAAGGTCTTGCAGTTGCTCTAACAATAATCAGTATTATTTTTGTAGCCATTTAACCCTAAAACACCATTTGAAATATTTTTGTCTAACTCTCTGGAAAAGCCCGTCTTTCTCCTGCTTTCTGTTCTCCAATTCTGAGGTAATTCTAAAGTCATAAACTCTGAGAAAAATAGCATCACACACTCTGCTCTGCATCCACACGGCCACTGCCATTCATTCAATTTGAGGAAAGTAAACAATTATTGTGAATTGCAAATAAAACTGTATTTTAACCCTTTCTCTCTTTGCTTTTCAGCACTGTTTGTCTTACCACTGTTTTCAGCATCATGTGTGTACTAATTAGTAATGCTGCTTTACAAATAAAAGTGTTGTGAGATGATAAGAGCTTTAAAAGACAAACATAAAATGTAAGACTGAGACAAATTTGTGACTAATTCTCATCATGAGTTTAACCATTGCATTACTTTAGCACTCAAATAGGTCGGTGTGCAAAACCGGTGCTGTAACTGCAATTGCATATTCTTGTGGATAAGTTGCTTCATTACTGTCTTCAGTCAAAGTGATCTGGTAATTTTATTAAGTTTCATAGGACACCATGCCTGAGACTACATAATGTCCTATACATCACATCCTTAATTTTTGTACTATTATATGGAAATGCACATTTTTTGGAAGTGCTTAGTTTTGACTGGAAGAAACCAAGGGATAGACACTGCAACATCTCCTCACTCATTCACAGTTTCTCACATTTAATCGAGTACCTAATTTCTACTTTGAATTTATCTTGTTTGTGCTTATGACTATGACTCATTTTCCACTGAATTAAAAAAGCCTTTAGCACTCCATATCTCCCCTGTGGAGGAATTTGTACACTGTAATCAAGCTCTCCCTTAAATTCCTTTATGACAAAATAAGCCTGATATCCTTTTTACATTTATTGTATAAGAGTCATTTATTACTCAGACCCTATCTCTGGTTTTCCTCTTGTTTGCTGTTACCTTTTACAAGTTCCTTTTTAAGGAGATGAGGGCTGACTCAGTACTCTAGGACCAGCTGTACCAGTGACATGCATACTGGATGTCATTGGTCTATTCCTGATAGTTATTGCCCTACTTACATGTTCCCAAAGTTTATAAGCTCATTTTGTAAAAGCCTCTCTTGAGTTGTTTTCACTATTAAGTCTTCAAAAAAATACCCATTTTCTGGGACACTGCAGCCCCATTCTGACATAGTCAATCAGTTCCTTTAAAGCAGGAACTACTTTAGAGGGTTTTTTTGGGGTTGGTTCAGATAAGCATACAGTTCTGCACAACTGCCTTGTCCTCATTATATACATTCACTAAAGACATCAGCAGCAATTTCGTGTATTTTAAGATTATTGATCAAAGCTTCATTCCTCTACAACCCAAAGAGCCAGGAACCCGATTCAGTCTTTATTCCTCATAAGTACTTTCTGGTAAGTGTCATATTACTTTTCAAACCTATTCGGATCACCACACTATCATCTGTTTCACATTGAAATTATGCTGAAAAAAAATCTGCAGAAAATCAGCAAGGAAGCACAAGTAGAGCCAATCCTGTTTTATTCCAGCTCTTTTCATCACTCAGGCATTTTGAAAAGCCGCAAAAAAAAGCAGAGCTCATCAACACTCACCAAGTGACTCAACTGTCACAGAACATAAAGCAAAACCAGGGAGAAAGAGAAATGCAACTGTGGTTCACTGAAACAACAGCAAAAACTGCCAGTGCCACAACTTTCACGACAGATTAACTGTGAAGTTTTACTGCAGCTAAAGCACGTTCTGTGGGAAGACTGTCTAGATTCATCTTAATATTCTGTAACTTTGCAAGTGAGCATTTTGCAAATCCTTACGGTCACAAAACCACACAGAGTGCATCACTCATATAATTCAACACAGGCACACTAAAATCCCTTTCTAATCTACTATGTAGCATTGCAAACAAGTTACCAAAGAAGTGGCAAAACTTAACAGCCCATTGACAAATACATGACTGATAGAAAGAGTAACACTTCACGTTACTCCTTAGCTGAAAAGAGTTAACTAGGAGTTAGTCAAGCTTCTCTGCATCTTAAGGACTAGAGATTTGTAAAAGCTTCTGACAATCCAATAAAATTTTAGTCTTCAAGCATCTCAAATTTTTTTACCCATCTAAATAGTCTCTTAAGGCTACAAGTGTTTTACATGTCTTAAGGCTCACACTGTATCAGCTGCATTCTCAAAAACAAGGGTTAAAATTTGTGACTTACCAATGTGGGGAAGGCCACAGAACAGCTTTAAGAATTTGGTTTGTTAAATTTAAGAGCAAAGCACAACTGCATAGCTGGCAGTCAAGGGAGCATGAGAGGAGGAAATATGACAGGGAAGAGAGTACAGGGGACTGCTTTGAGGCAGGGGAGCACTGAAGACCAGAGAAACTGCAGCTGCAGATACTGGGGAGAAGCACAAGGTGAGGAGGTGAATGTTACAAACCCACAGCAAACCAGGTTTTATCATAATTCTGCTCATGGAAGAACTTGTTCTTGATCATGATGATTGCCCAATTGAGGAAGTATATTCATACTCTCTGGTGCCAGGCATAACTGTATATCTAGCCAAAGACTCCATTCATTGTCCTTTTATTCCTGCAATTGTGAATCACCTCCGCCTTTGCATATTCATGCCTAAGCCTGCAATTAACCTGCCAGCCATGTTACTCACAGGTAGAAATTGCCAGGTTCCTTTCTTACTATTTATTCATTTTTGTTTGGGCAATGAAGATAGGGTAAATACATATAAACTTACGTGGTATTCTATATACTCTCTAGCCTATACCTGATTATTAAGAGCAAACGATCTTATCACACACGGATACAAGGCAAACATCCTATGAGTGAACAGCATATCTGAATCAGATACTGAAAGACATTTAAGATTCTCTTAAACTTTGGAACCAAATAAAAGGAAAAAACAACATGCAAATCTTTTACCAAATAGTCTGTGTTTTAAAGAATGAGTGTTTACTAAGCAAAACACATGTAAATACTTGTGTTTAGGTATCAAGTATTAAAAGTGAGGTTTTCTGCAAGTTCTGTGTTCCTATCAGCATCAACACAATGCCAACTGCTCATACTTCTCAAATACCAAGAGTCTGGCTGTGCAAATTTGAGGTTAGCTGGGCATTGACCCTGTTTTCAAGAGATTATGCGTCCTAACTTTTCATCTTTAGAAACTTTCAATCAGGAGTTCTTGGCTTACCTAAAGCTGCTCACCTAAAATTTGGATAGACTAATCATCAATTGTTACTAATTCACTGCTTTATGTCACATTTTCATCTCCTTTTTGTGAAGTGAAAACCTCTGCATTTTCTATTTAGTGCTTAGCACTGAGGTTCTGTTTCATGCCCATGACCCTAAAAGTTCAATTGCTTAGTTAATTTGAATCCTCATGCAATAGACTCCCTGCAGGCTTGACAACTCCCTCACCTAGGATGCTCTACACTACCAAAGTCTACTTACAGTCTTCAAAATGTGTTCTCTGTTTGGCTTTGATTCTCTTCAACCTTGATTTCAGTCATTTTGAATTACTGGGGACACTGTCTTGCAGTGAGGTGATTTGAAAGGTACAGCTAAGGTAACAACATGCTTTTGCACTATCAATGAACATTTTGACTACAACCCCAACAACATTCTCATAAATCTTATTGCTACACAGAGTTGAAAGAACCTGAATGCCTGTGTTATATGCAGACTAACATTATGATGTGCAGACTGAAAACAAAGAACAACTTCAAACAACCACACTGCCGGAGGTAAAAAAGGCAGAGGGAGGCTCCTCTTGCACCGAAGCAGCTTTGAAGCTAGCAGCATTATTGACAGGTCTAGACTAGCATCAAGCCCATAAAGTAAACAAAAAACATGTAGGTAAAATTTGGGATTATCAGCCTTACAGTGTCTCTTAAAACGATTATTTCATTGTTGATACGCTCCATGGCTTTTGGAATCATTCCTCCTATTAAAAATTCTCACATGTAACATAAAGAAAAAAATATAGGATTTATATATATACATATATACATACACACACACATGCATATAGATATATGTGTGTATATATATATATATAAATTAATAGCTCTGTGTTGGTTATTTCACAACACTTTACACATCTGATTTCTCAAAGTCATCATGCTTCCTTATAATAGACATTAGAACAAATTATAGACTTAAAAGTAAGTGATAGTTGGGACATGGGATTGAAGTCAATCTATTATTACTAAAAGTGCTGTCCTAACTGCATTGCAAAGAGGGTGGGAAACAAAAACTTCACCTCTCCAGTTAACACCATATGAAGAGGTAAACCAGAATTAGAATTACCTAGTTTCAGTGCATAATTATAATACAGATTACGCAGATTTTAAATTTTAAACCACAAATTAAGCATTTATTTCCATTTCTCATGTTGAGCAAAGAGAATTACTTGTGACTACCTGGGGATTTGTCATGATCTAGGCATCTTGTGCAAAAGACCCATGGTAGTTATTCTGTTGTGGCTTCTCATACTACCCAAAAATAGAAAGCAGGTCCCTCAGTAAATCACCCCTGAGCACAGGATGAAGCTGTGCCAAACTGTTTTGAGTTAAGTTATTGAATCTGGAATGCTTGATTAAGCTAAGGTTTCTGCTCAGAGATGGGAAACCACTGATTTTTGAGCAGAATCATCTGCTCAGTTTTTAAGTACAATAGTATATATGAAGTATACTTTAAGCAACTTGTATAGTATGAAATATGCAATGAATTCCAAATTATTTTAAAAAACCTCAAAATTGTAATTTTAAGCTTGCATTAACAGCTTTCCCCAATGAAAATTTTGTTACTATTGAAGTTTATTATTATTATTATTATTATTATTATTATTATTATTATATTATTATTATTATTATTATACCAGGCTCGTTCCTTAAGGCATTTGTCTGAATTTATGGAATAAATACCTTTCGCATAAAAATCACTTTCCACTGCATGCAAATGTATGTTACTGTATAAAACATTCAAGTCTTCTTTCATTAAAGGAAGATAGAGTCTAACACACCCAGTTCTAAGAGGTTGTCTAAAAACAATCTTCAGAAAGAACCTTTCTATTTTGAATTGCAACACTCCTTCTCTGAAACTCTGTCTGCTTTATACCTTTTGCCATTTCCCAGTGTTACTCTATCAATTACGCTCAAAAAGCTGGAGGCACGTTCTGTTTTTTCCCTTGTCCAAGCTGTGTTCATACAGTGCTACTTCTTCACATCTCTAGCGTTGTCTCCTAGAACAAGACAAAAATTCTTCTTCAGATCTTACCAGCTCTAGTCTGGACTGCTGATCTGCTAAACATCAGGTCAGCAATGTTGTCTGTAGGTCTAACTAGATCATATGAGGGAAGGCTGCATAAACATAACCATTTCTGAAGGGCCCTGGAGTCTCCAATACTCTGGATGGACAATCCTAACAACTTCTCTTGGACTTCTGTCCTCTAAAAGTATTTAAACTTGCTATTGGATATCTCAGAAATCACTGAATTTTTCCTACAGGAAGTTACCTAGTTACATCAAGCTGAACTAACATCCTTCCCAAGAGTAAATTTGCCAAGAAATAATAAGTCCAAAACCTAAATACCATCCATGTGAACTAGACAGCTTGCCTTAGCCAGCAGCTTGCTAACCTCATTCTGATTCTGAGGATGTCAATGATGACTGCAGCTTTCCACAGACCTTCAGTGCTTTCTCTCAGCAGAGATCTGATTCAATGTTTTATGTACTTGGTCTGTAATAAGATCTGTGCAGAAGGGTTCTGATGTATATTCCTTGCACTCCCAAACCTCCTATTGCCACTCACAGTCACTCCTGGACTACAGGCAACACAGGAGCCATTTCTAAACAGTATCTTAACACACAAAATCATATTGTCCATGGGGCAGAAATACACAGCTTGTGCATGTGAGGAGAAACCTCAAAATATTCCTTGTTTCTACCTCATTTTTGAAAAGCCTGGAGGATTTGGTAAATAATCTCTTTCCTCAGCTGCAGAATTATGATTCTGAAGCCACACTGTACAGTTCATGCCCAGCTGGTTTTGCTGAGCAGAAGGCAAATGGGAACCAGAATTGCACAAAAAGCATATCTTTAAAAATGGTGTTTTAACATCCTTAAGCTTGACCATCACTTCTGCCAACAAAAGTATTCTGTACTACACAGGACAGTGACTGAGTAAGATTTTCTGAAGTGGTAAATGGCAGTTTGTGGGACAAGGTTCTCAGTCCCAGCTCAAACATTATGGGCAGTATGGCAATAAAACATCAGACTCTAAGTATCAGTCAAGAGAAGAAACCTGCATGTAAAAATATTTATAAGCAAACCTAGAATACCATACCTTCCAAGTTCTGTTTTTCTGTGAAATTTTTAATCATTACCCATTTACAAAACAGGATATGAACAGTTTAAGAGGGGAGTGAAAGCATGCGGGGCTGCACATGATCATTTCCTGTCGGGCTTCACCAGCTACTTCTGTGACCCATGCTAATCAACAAACAGAGATAGGAAATGCCTTTCAGAAGTGTTCTGCTACAGAGAATTCAAGGCAGACTTTTAATAACAAAACCCACAGCAAAGGTATTTATCCTCGATTCCAATATTTTGTGAGGGTACTCAATACCACTAAAAATTTATGCTTTTCTACTACAAGAGATTTTTAGTTTTACAGAACTTCTATACTTGTTGAAGTCTTCACAAAAATTATTAATTTTGAAAACCTGGCTCCTCAAGATGCAGAAAAGATTTTCATCTGATAATTAAATTTCAGTAAACTGAATGTGTTTCTGAAGATTCTTTTCATTATGGAGGATTTTCCCTTCAGAATTTAATCTGTAATTTGCATTGGATAATTACTACTGCATGTTCTATTACTACTATATTGTCTTCCTAAACAAGTAGGAGACATATACATGGGGCACATATTCTAATCCATGCTTTCAAATTTGATTTGAAAGCTTTCTTTTTTTACCAAGAAAGAAAAAGCAAACATCCCAGGAAGTGCCAAGGTATTCCCTGGTAGATTTTTTTTTTCTTCCTCTCTTGGATAAGATGCTGTTTTCCTTTTTTTTTTTTTTTTTTTAATTTCTTTTTCAATTCCATCTGTGTTATAAGAACCTTCAGAACATAAACCAAAACACCAGCATTTTTTTTTATCAACAGTCTTGAAAACAAAAATGACTAATGCATGAAAGGCATAGTTTCCCAGTTATTCCCTTCACTGAAGTCAGATGCTGCCTTCAAAATCTGTCACTAAATTCTACCAGTGCTGTTTGGGTCAATGCACTAAAGAAATCCAAATAGGTAATTCAGCTTCCAAGCACCTACTCTGACTCAATCTGGTACCCCTCTGATAGTGCTACCTCAACCCTTAAGATTTTACATGTGTACAGCCTAGTGCTTCAACAGCTGCTCATGTGAACAATACAATTAGTGGATTTCCATATTACAAATACCGTTTTTCCAGAATAACTCCTCTTGTCTTCCTGACAGTGAACAATGAACTCTATCCCACATTACTGAGTACTCACCTTCACTCCTTAACTTTCATTATGCATGAGAGCAGGGCCACTGCAACTCTCTCTTGCAGCATGTTCCCTAAAAAATCAGAACCGGGCACAAGGAGACACATAAAACTTTCAGCTAAATTATTTGTAGACTTTAGAGGCGAAGAAAGATGCTGAAGACCTCTATACAGAAAAAGCCAGGATGGGCTTGATATGCTTTGAAAATACTGAAAATACACATCAGCTTTCTACCCATGATAAGTTTCTTCTATCAATTAATTTATTCTTTTCTGCTACTATCCAAGTGTTCAAAATTTCCCTTCTTGCCTGCCTATTTTCTTCCTTTTCTATACTCTCTCTATTGGCTTTTTCTTCTAGAAACAGTTATATCCATTCATCTGTATTTTTTTTTTTTTTTATTTTCCTAATGTTCAAACTCATATGTTCATCTTTCACCTTTCCACACCCCTAGGTCTGGACTAACTTTTTCCCTCAAATTTCCCTTAAAGCTCGTGAGTATATTGGGTCAATGCTGCTGCTGGAAAGAAGCTAAGAGAAATTAAGGAGTAAAATTACCTAAGTTTGAGCATTCCCAAAAATGCTGGGCTTGCTAAGATCTAAGTAATGCAAAGGTAAATGCACAAGTTCCTTAGTTGCATGAACAGCAGGAAGAGCGCAGGAACATTAGCATATAAAAGAGGTACCCAAGAACAGCTACAGTTTACAGTATCACTTATCACCTGAAATTACAATCAGAAGAATGAAAAGAACCTGAGACATGACGAAAAACTTCACAATATTCAGTGAATTCCACCTGGAAAGTGGGCCATAGTTCTGTAACTTTTCTGCACTCTCAGTGTTTCTTCTGATAAATTAATTACATTCCAAACTCCAAATTTTGGCTAACGCATTTGCATACTCTTTGTACTTCAAAGGCTGACTTGCTCATTAGCATAGCCTAGTTCCTGTTACTTGTATAAATAGCTATGAACAGGAGTCACATTGATTAAGCTGCACTTCATTTCTATTGTCTGTACTGGGAATTCCTCAGATTCAAGCTCATGGAAATTTTTGTTTGGTTTGGCATAATCAATTTTTGATTATGTGTTTCTACAGGGGAAAAATGTCTCTCATTAATAGAAGAAATTAATTTTGTTAGGGAAGTTACAGATGTTTACGGGCTCAGTGGTAGGTACTAAAAAGTTGATGTCAAAAAGACCGAACTGAGATACAAGGAATATATATAAAGTATTAAATACAAAGACTAAAAGACAGAATTTGATCTGATTTTCAAATACTTTGGAAGAAAGACTTCATAGACATGTAGTTTTCCCTAAAAAGAGCTTGATTTTAAAAGAGTTCACTTCATACCTTTGAAGAAGTATTAGAAAGTTTACTTCATTTCAGAGGATTTTTTTTTTTTCAAGTAGAAGAAAACTGTTAAAGTATAATCTGTGGTAGATGGGTCATGTAAAGTGCATAGACAGACTTGCTCAGTTCTAACCCATGGCAATACTTAGGGCCCCACAGCTAAACTTCAGGTAAGTATTATGGCAACTGAGAAGTTGCTGAATCGGACCTTTTAAAATGTCCTTTAAAAAAACACAGCGAGGATTTCATCAGGATTTTTCTTCCTCAATCTATTCTTTGTTTAACAAGGAATGTTTCCTCTGAGAAACTGGAGCTGTGTTTTATTTCTGAAAAGTCGTGCACTAAAAGTTTTCTGATGGCATCACCACATCCTGCCACTTACCACAATAGCACTTTAAAAGGAAATTTAACATCCTCCTGCAGGATGGGCAGAACACCTCATTCTGGCTAGCAGGACAGAAAAGAAGGTAGAACACTTTCTCTTGGGGTGTGCAGGAAAAAACTCATTTTCTGGGATTATTTTTTTCTCTGACAATGCATTTACATACAATTCTGAATTTTCTTCTAGAATCTGGAAATGTCAGCCAGTTGAGGCTTACTCAGAGCCATTGTTCAGTGAGTTTGTAGACACTGCCTTTCTTTAACAAGAGAGCAGGAAGGATAGTGGACATATGTGACAGGGCCCATACCATCTGCAACAGCTTCCTCAGCATCCCTATTTCCTCAGTGTATTCTGACCAGCTGTGGCCCCAGAAAGTCCATTTGGATGAGGGTGATCCACTCAACAAATCAGGGCATGTTCTCTCTTTGCTAATGGAGCAGAAGTCTGGGCAAAGCTTGGTGTTTTGAAAAGTGTGCTTTCAACTTTCTTCTAGCCAGAAAACAATGGGCAATTATTCATTAATTTTAATACCTTATAACCTAGTTTGTATAAACCATAACACCCCATGTCAAAACAAGAACGAGGAGGAAGTTCCAGTTTCTTCACAGCTTCAACTGAGCATGCAGTCACCAGCAGCATCGTTATGGAAATGACGCATCCTTTTGGAGATGCATTGACAAGCATCTCTTTGAACTGAACTCCAGACTCCAGGTGAGTAATGGCAACATGCCCAATGTCTTTGTGTGCTAAGCCAGTAAATGAGCCCGTCATCCTTGCATTTTCTGCCATGCCATAGTCCCCTGTGCCCTGGCTTAAAAGTGATTTATTACTCAGCAGCTGAGAAGAGACATCAGGGAGGAAAAAGGGGTAAACTTCAAGTGTTCAGAAATTAGTGTACACATTGCCCAAATGGCATCACCTTTTCTGCGAATCCAGCTATGGGTTTTAACAGCAAAAAAGCCTTGTCCAACATATAATTCCCTAAATTTTTAATCACTACATGAATTTTTATATGCCGAACACTCTTCAGCACATGTATGCTCTTGGTGCTCTAGGAGGAGAAATGGAAAATGATACTTAAAAGACAACAAAGACTGAAGACCCAAATACAAGAAATAGTAGAAGTACTGATGGATGTAACTTTTTTGTTTGTCTTCTGTGATACATCAATTACATTAAAAAAATAATTTTTCCAATCTTTTTTCCTATGGAAGGGCAAAACTGCTTTTAGAAAACAAAAGTGTGCAGTTTTTTACTTGACGTTTTTTGGAAACTTGCAAAAATATACTGAGGGGATGGATTGTTTGCTCCTTTACTGGCTTGCTCCTAAGAGCAACATCTGCAAACAGAGTAGAAACTCAAATCACTCTTAAGATACAGGAATTCTTGTCATATTAATATTTCCTACATTATAATTTAGTCATCACTGACTGTTAGTCAACTTCTAATTTATTAAGTACATGTTTACAAAAAGATTAATTCCATGAAAAATTCCCATCAAAAATGTTAATCTGTCAAAACAAGCAACGTAGAAATAGCTGATATAGCTATCACATACTCATCAGAACTATCAGGAGGAAGATTGCGTTCAGCTGCATTTTGAAGAGAAACACACCCCAGTCTTTACTACTACACTGCCAGATGCTCAGGTTTCTTTTAATGGAGTTAAGTGGAATAAATTTCTCAAAACATAGTGCTATATATGCTGAACCAAGCATTCCAGAAAACACTGCATTTTCTAAGAAGCTAAGACTTGGCTTTTCCCGCCTCAAATAAAAAATGCCCACGTCAGGGTTTTTTTAAAAAAATATATTTCATATAAAATAAACAGAACATTGTACTTATAAACTGAGATTTTTGTTCACAGCCTTTTTCAATCCCTTTGTCTTGGAATGACCTATTTAAACACCTGTATAAAAACCACTGAATTTGGATTTTTAATTTCTCCTGCACTTTGTTACAATGCTCCTTTCCTTCAAAAAATTGATCACAACATCAAAATGTTTGTTTCCCCAGTAAACAGTAAAGCAGGTTCATTGTGCTCACACACCTCACAGATTCTGCAAATTAGGTAAAATGCTGTTTTTGTAAAGGTTTTCACAGCCTTCACAGAAGTATATGTGAAAAAATAGCGCACTTTAAACTGTTAATTTACACCGATGTTGAAATGATACAAGGCACTTAGCAGAAATTCTGTGAGGCCAGACTCTGCTGTCAGCACCCAGCCTGGACAGAAGGTTGGGTGCTGCCCGCTCCAGGCTCTTCCACTACCTCTGCTGCACACCAAGGTCCTGGCAATCCTGCTGCCCTTTATCATAGAGGTTTTGGCTAATTATACCCACACACATTTATCCACCCTTCAAACACTTCCTCTTCAGGTCAGTGCTTCCCTGCACACAAGGAAATGTTTCGAGTTACATCCTGACCCTCTGTGAACTTGACTAGCCTTTACCACTCCAAGCCCCTTCCAGCCTAAAAAGAAACAATAGGAACAAGTTCCCTATCTCTAAGCAGCCATTTGTCTAAGATTTAAGTGATAATCTACCTTATTCCTTAAACCCAAAGGTAAAATTAGAATTAGATGGACTCATTTGATGACTACACTTCACCTACATGACCTGTGTACTACACGTGCTCTATGTTTAGATCTGCCTGCTTTACATGTTAAAGATATTTTCTACCATAAGTATGTTCTTACCAACCCTTCTGAATAAATCCTTCATGTAAACTGTGAAGCATGACTTTTAGAGCTGGACTTGCTCCAGATCTACAGACCATAGTTCATTTATCCTGCTGCAGATGAGGCTTTTATTTCAGATCTCCCACTCTTTGCTTTCTTCTGGGCTTCTTCCATCATTTCACAGGCAGCACCTCTCAATGAACCTTTCCTTTGAGATTCTCATTATCCCTAGTAGTTGCGTCTTGTTTCTCTGAATGACAACAAATTGACTTCTCAGTGCAGGCCTGGACCTTCTCCTGCTGGATAAATCTCACGTTTGTCACCAGTTGTGACAAACACAACAGCATGTCACAGCAGTTTACAGCAAGGCCTGCCAAGCCTTAACATTACTGTACAAAATGTTAGGGATGTGGGTCCACAAGACCAGCCAGGATCCCAACACTCAGAAATAGGGTTTCAATGGATGTCTCAAATCCAGAAAACCAGTGCAACTTGCATCTGGAAGCTGTGCCTCAGGGCTGGAAGGCAAGAAAAGAGACGAGAGCAAGTAAGCTTGGGAACTGCTCAGTTAGGAGATATCTCAGCCTGAACAGGCACTAATAAAAGGTCATGAAAACTGTAAGTATCACGGTAGAAGTTTTCAAAGGTATTCCTCTACAGCTCTGTTTATAAAAGTGACACATCAGACATGAAAGAGACTTGCTCACATTACAGAATACATTGCATCATGCTAAAATAACACCAGTGCAGTTGGAAAATTTCTTCATGGAGAATGACCCAATTATAGAAAAGAAATTTAAACACTTGCTTTCCCTCCTATGCCTAAATGATGATTATGCTTACATATCTCAAAGATAAGTTAACAGATAAATTAAAAGGCATGTAAATTTCACACCTCAACAAACATTCAACAAATGAAATGTCATCAACAGAACACCTATTATGTTCTTTACTTTGAATTTTTGATTGTTAGGGTACACACAAAATTTGGCACATACAGCTACATAATAAGCTTATCTCCACAAAAATGCAGTCCTCTTAACTTGAGCCCTTGCTCTTTGGCAAGATTAGATGAATAGTTTTGAAATGAGACACGGCACTCCATAGCTATAGTGGTTTGCAAAAAAGTGGACACAACTCAGGCACCTCTTGAACATACCTTCCCATCCTGTATCCTGCTGCATCATCCCAGCTGACCAAATAACCTCAGAGAGTGGGACTGGCATAGATTAGATTTTGAGTCAAAGTGCTCAAAGAAATGTCACTTTTCAATCACCCA
This sequence comes from Sitta carolinensis, assembly GCA_032173965.1. Taxonomy (NCBI): domain Eukaryota; kingdom Metazoa; phylum Chordata; class Aves; order Passeriformes; family Sittidae; genus Sitta; species Sitta carolinensis. The sequence continues at coordinate 34,990,074 of CM063284.1, read as the reverse complement.
TCATACAGTGTCATCTGCCAGGGCCTCTTGGCAGCAGGCAGAAAAGGCCTTGTCTAGAGTCCATTTCACACCAGATGAATCCACAATCCCCACAAATTTTGAAGGATTCACATTTTCCAAAGGACAAGCTCTGCTAAACTGCTCTGAAGGTGTTTGATCTTGCTACTTTTAAATCATGGGAAAATGTAGATGTTTTTGTGGTCCGAGGCAAGACGATACTGGCTTTTAATACTCAAATAATTGCTGGCCAGCTAACGGGATGTATCTCTCTGAGAAATGTGATGTTTGGAGCCTTTTTTATTATGTTCCTGTCCAATCCTTGTGCTCAGACTTGTTAAAGGCATAGATGCTTCTGGGATTGCTGTTCTTCCCCTACACCATTTCTACTGAAGAGTCACTCAATGCCTCTAAATCAGAAACTTCAGCAGAAAAGAACCAGGTTAGGGTTCAGCTATGGATGATTTCTAGAGTGGAAAAGAAAGCATTTTATAAACATACAAATACTTAATCATACAAAACACATATATTAATAGCGCCAAGAAGCAGATTTAATCCTGAAGTCCTTAAGATGCCAGAGCTCAATAAAGCTGAATGCTATCATCCCAATTAGTAAAAATACTTATGCACAACCTTTGTATTAAGCACCAGTGTAATCCAATGAAGTTTATGAAAAGCATGTTGTCTCAAACAAGCAAAACTTGTGTTGAATACAATGGGAGTTCTGTTTATGCAAGGTAGAAAAGCTACCCTAAACAAAAAGCCAGTATGTGAGAGAGTAATACTGGGGCTGAATGACTAATCTCTCTCACTCACATAAACCTTATTTCCCTATCAGATAATTTTGTCCCACCTTGTAAGGTGTTTTTAGTCTGATGGATATAATAAACTTAATACTCCATCCATAAGGTTTCAGGACATGAGATGTGGAGCATTTAATTCTATTATAGTTTTATCAAAAGAAGCTCCTTTCATTCAGTTAAGGCTCAGAAAGAAAGCACCTCTAATCCAATGACTCTTCTAATTTTAGTAATGGAGACCTAATTTAATTTTAGACATGTAGATAAAAGGATACTAAAAATGGGACATATCAATGAAGGTGTTGTTACAAGTACTGTAAATAATTGCCTGTTTTCCCTTATTATCTTAAAGTCCTGTGAGAAACTGTCTTCACTGAAATTGGTTCCTTCAAGAGCATGCAAATAATGTAAAAATACAATAAGCTTCATGGAGACATATTAACGATCCACACTCATGTTCATAATTTCAAAGAATGTCAGGAGCAACTATCTGGTTTGTATGAAATCTTTAAAAGGAAGAGGAAAACAGTAGTGCTGTCTATGAAATTTTAGTGCCCATTTCCCTTTTCTACTTGTCCTACTTGCATGAGACCACCTCCACCTGCCACTACCATTCCAAGCTATGAGAATTTTTGATGCAAACTGGATTCCCACACACATACATGGAGGGCAAAGGGGGGCATAGCACTAAGCACCTGGTAATACATCACCCTGGTTCCTATGCCTCGTGTTCATCAAACATGTAAATGTGCTAGGAATGCACTAATTACTGCTTCCCCAAGATAATTCTCCCTGTTAATATCTTCAGTTTGCACTGTGGCTACTAGTTGCTGCAGTCTCCAAAACAGTAGCAGCAATAAAAGGCATCAGTAGCTTACCTGGGAATTTTTAGGCTACTGATACCTTTTTTTTTAATATTTTTTTCTGAAAATTAGTACTATTTCACTGAAAATTGCTGCCTTTTTGGTACATTCAAAATATCCTAGCAAATTACTCACATCTTGCATTTAGACATTCTGTATCATAAAATTAAGTTAACTAAGCACTCTCAGCACTCAGCCGATTTCTAATTATGGTAAACCCAGTAACTTGTCAACAGGATTTGGCTTTCCATAATTAAAATCAAGAAAACAGTTCTTATCAGAACAGATATCACAGAATTTGGTCTATTTTCTATCACAGCATCAATCAAAGATAAAACCAAGAGCAGGAAAACAGAAACTTGTCTTGCAAGTAGAACAATATCGTACTAAACACAACTATTTGAGAATTTTCATGTATTTCAGACATAAGTATTTATATACATTACCTCAGAGCACTCATTTAAAGTAACAAATTTGCTCTTAGAATTCATACAGCAGTAAACAATCCAAGTCTGTAGCATATACTGCAGAGCCAACTCAAGAATGAATTAAAATTCTTGCCTCATAAGTGTTTAGATTCTTTTGACAATCAGTAACAGGGAAAGAAGCAACTGGTGATACAATATGTCAGATTTTGATTTTTATACTCTGATGTAAAATCATCTTCTTTCAGTATTTTTCAAATTTGCAGGAAAAAAACTTTCAGCTTCCCCTTAACTGCTGCTATTGAATGGTTCTACATCATTTTGCAAGCCTGCATTTACTCAAGCTAACTCTCTACATTCAATGGTGACTAATAAGGAAGGACTAATGAGCTTAATTCCCTCTTTCTTTTATGCTTTTAAACAAACAAAAGCCCATGCTTTCTTCCTTCTTTTCAACAGCAGAAAAGGAGGGGAGCACTGGCAGCTCAGGGCCAGGGTAAGGACAGATGAGAGACTGGCAGATGGAAACCTAATCCTTAGCAACCTTCTCCCACCCCTGCCCCCCCGCCTCCTCCCCAATTCCCCATCCCTCTCTCCTATTAAGACCTGCTGGAGCTGACAACTTGCCTTCAACATCTTCTCTCCTGCCCAAAAAAGCAAGTCTGGTGCCTCAAAAGAGGACAGAGGCAGCAGAGGGCCCAGGTAGCTGAACACCGTGATTTCAAGCAGAACAGAGAGAGGAGAAAAGGCAAGTGGGATAAAGGGAAAAGAGAAGAGCAGGAAAGGAAGGCAATGATGGGTGCTTATTAATTTCTGAGTAGACCAGAAGATCGGTGATGAGACTTTGGGCAGAATAAGGGAGCAAAAATGCACCTAACACTAAAGCTGATCAAATCATTTGGAGACTGAAAACAAGTTGGTATAGAGTTACAAAACAAATGTTTTCAACTAGGTAATAAGAGGTAATTGGTGGCAAAATATTCTCAAGTTCTACCAATCAAACTTTCTTTTCAAAATACGTACTGACATCTATTACCCTTAATACCTTTAAATAATACTGTAAGAAATTTGTCAGGATCCTGAAACATACAGCCTTGGTGAAGAAGAATAATTTCTGGAACTTCACTCCACCCAAACATCTCTTCAAATGGCCCTATTTTTAAACAGACATTTGTTAAATGTACATAAAGAATAATAGGAGGGAATAGCCAGAAAGCAAGTCCACTCCCCCTCTATGGGCCATGGCTTCACTCTGCTTGTGTCTGTCAATACACCAGGCCTCATTTTCATCTAAAATTGGTGTCATGCTGCAAAATGTAGTCATTCACTTTGAGAACTGCAATTATTGCTGTGCTCACATGCAGCAAAGCACCATCTGGCCTGTTCACAATGCAGGCACAATGCAGGAAGAGTGAGCACTGATGTAAATGGTTTTCCAGTAATACTGAATTCCTCCATAAAAAGCAAGTACAGTTGTATTTCAGTAATTACTCACAGAATCAAGCACTCTTAGATGTCAATGAATGCTCAAAAATTTTTGAATGAACCCTGCTATCATCTTCTGTTACATTTCAGTCAATATTTCAGGGACCTGAAGAATCACTGAATATTAGAATTTGTATCTATCTGGATGGATTTCCAAAATTTCTGAAAAAATACAAGACTGGCATGCCCCTAGGCATATTCAGGTATATTCCTATTTTTGAGAAGAAGCAACGTATGGATTTTTCAAACACACAAGAAAATAGTAGCAATCCATGTGGTCATTTCAGTAATAAATTACACAGCTATTAAGTGCTTACATTTTTTACAATTGTTAGCATTTAAATATACATGATCTAATGCTCAACCCATCATTTCAGCTATGCCTCTATGAACAGCAATAATACCATTTAAAATGAATAGCCTGATCTAGTCACAGAATGCATTACTGAGCACATAATGAATGAAACTGCTCACAGGGATGGTGGCTCCTCCTCTATCCTTCCCTCCCCTCCACTTTGGAAATAGATGAATAGCGATGTGATAACACAGGCAAAGATACACTGAGAAGCATTAGTTTGGGAACAGACTTTGGTGACTTTTACACCAGAATTTACACATGGATCAAGCAACCAGCTTTGGCAGCAAGAGCAACACAGGTTGCGAGGAAAGGCAGTAACTCCAAAAATTAGCTACATCAAATTAGTAGAAATCTCACAGAATTATTTATTCCGAAGACATCATTCCCTCCTACACTGAGATGTGGTAAAAATCACTGCTCCTGGCAAAGCCTGATACCTTCTAAACCAAAACCAGGAGACAAATGCTCTGTGGATTTTGGATTTTTCCCAGACCAAAATGTTGGAGTACTTGAAAACAAGGTTTCAGTTTGGAGCCAAAACTGATTATAATGCTTAGCAGAAAGCAAGTGGCAATTCACTTACCAAGCTGCCACATTTCGACATTTTGATATAAGAAATTAAACTTGCAAATTTCAGCATGACTGTGCAGTAGAAGTGAAAAACAAAATAATAAGGACTACCAACCACAGAAACTTTGTGTTCAAACTCAGATTCAGCTCACTTAGCCCAAGCCATCTGATGCTGTTACAAAATCGTTGAACACAACTCTTAAAAGAAATGAGTTCTCTCTTTTACCAAGTGATGAACCCTCATGTCAGATACCAGGGAACACAGATAAGACCCCAGCTGTTAAAAAGCTGGAGCTCAAGGCTCCAGGGGAGAAGAGAAAGGAGGGAGGGATCCAGGGAGTTCTGTCTGTGCCAGCCTTTCTTTGTCCATAAAGAAAACCCAGTTAATGACTATTAAATCACAATACATGCCAAGGTACTCCAAAAGATCTCATTTGATAGAGGAAAGAAGCCAGCATTAAACTGAGAACAAGTACAACAAGGAATGGACTGGGGAAATGAATAGGAAATTTAAAAAGATAGCACATTATTTGTTCCCAGAAGCACAGCATAAGATGTTGGCTACAGCAGGCATGTCCACCATTGTTCACATGATGTCTTTGTTAAGAATGTAATTTAAGTTTTTGTGTAGAATACAATATATAACCAGGACAGATAAATGAATTTCACATCACCCAACTGAATAGTCTGCAAGCGGAAGTAATATAAAAATTAAGCTTGTACAGATTGCTTCCAAATGCTTCAACAAATATTTACACATTTTACAATGCATCTATTAGGTTCATGAGAAGAGCTGACTGAAGGCCAGTAAAGTTAAAAAGGCCAGTTAAAAATATTAAGAAGGTCTTTAAAAAATATAAAGGAACTAGTACTTTTGGAACAATGGTAATGCATCTGCTACATGTCAGTGCATAACAGTGACAGGGTAGAGTTCCTTGTGTTTTGCAGCAAGAAGGCAGCCAGTGCATGGAGTCCAAAGGATGATTTACAAGTGTGCTCTGTTATAACCATAAAAGGAGGAGAGGAAATCTAATGGCCAGAAATAGAACCACTGTAAATTAAGTAGAGGGAAAAAAATGCTAGAGAAGCACATGATAAATGAAATGGCAAGTAAAAAGATGGGCAAGTAAAAACAAGGTCAAAGAATGGTGTATCAACATGACACACGGGGATATCACGCAAAATCATTCTGTAAAGGATGGTGTCAGGCATGAACTGACTTCTGAGGTCAAGGAACCCCAAATTCCTGTCCTAGCACTGCCTGACTCTCTGTGAAGGAAGGGAAGTTATTTCATCATGCTATCTTGCTCTGCAAATGAAAGGCAATGATACCTACCCACCTACCTACCTATCTCTTGGACATGGCAACAGAGAACCAACCAATGTCCTGACGGTGCTTCCGTGTGAAATCCTGGCCCAGCTCAAGCCAGTGGTATTTTTTAATGTTGACTTAAATAGTGCCAGGATTTTTATCTACAATTTGTTATCAAAAATGTTGGCTGTTATTATTTAAAAGGATTTTGAAACCTTTATTCTTAGTTACTTCACAAATCAGAATTGCTCAGTCCACAGGTCAGGAAACAAATGGGGATGTGGAAGTCCCACTCCCTTCTTCCTGACTTGCATATTGCTGCTGTGAGTAAGGAGTCAGGATTTGAGCTGAACTGATGGTTTTGATTTCTGTGTTAACAGAGAAGCACCCGGTTCACTGTTATACAGCTAAGATAGATCTTAATGTTAGCACTAATAGAAGGTTTTCAGATGCAAGAAGTTGGCATTTCTATGCTGTAATTTCTTCTAAAACAGCTATTTTTCAGTATCTGTCCGAGAGAACTCATTAAAGATGCATAAAGGAGAGGGAGTTAAAAAAGAAATACCAGATCAACAAAAAGAATTTCCTGCTACCATTATCTTTTTTATTAGACATTTCAAAATGCAAAAAAAAAGCTGTCAATATTAACATTATGAATCTAAAAACAAACATTTAGAAAAACTGAAATTACAGACAAAAGGCAAAGCAGTTTCCTATGTGAAACAATGCTGCAAAATAACACTGCTGGCACTGTAACGGGGAGATAACTTCATGCCAACAGCATGGCTTCTCCATATGTCAGCTAAGAAGACAGAAGTTGTTAGTAAAAACTTCCAGAGTTCTTTACAGAAACTAGGGGAAGGGGGAAGGAAGGAAAAATCCTAACATGTGCAAATTTATTTTCTTTTAATAAATTATACCTCTCTGGAATATATGACAAAAGTTTTTAGCTTGAAAAAGACCTTAAAAAAAAGACAAAAGTCTAACCATTAACCCAGCACTGCCAAAGTGACAATTAAACCATACCCCGAATTCCACATCTACACAAGTTTAAATACCTCCAAGGGTTGGTGACTCCACCACTTCCTAGGACAGCCTGTTCCAAGGCTTGACAAGGCTTTCAGTGAATAAACTTTTCCAAACACAGAATCTAAACCTCCCCTGCTGCAACTTGAGGCCAAGTTTCCTCTTGTCCTAGTACTTGTTCCTTGGGAAAAGAGACAGACAGCTTTCCTCCTTAAAAGGATTGATCTCTTTGCTGTCTGAACACACTTTGATCCTAACATCTTCAGTGCTAAAGTGTCAAGAGTGTCTCATCCAAAATTTGTGGAAATTCTGGTTCCTTACAAAAGTTCTCCACAAGACTGAAAGTAATTCTTATTACCAGTTTGAACCTCAGTTTGAATCTGTGCTTGTCAGATATGCTACTCTTAACAATTGCAAGCAGGGAAAACTTAAGTAGAGAACTACCTCAGCCTTGCAGCAGTCATTGAAATGGAGGGCAAATAAATTTTATAGTACAGAGAAGCCATCATCCCTTTGTATTCTTTTTAGCTTGGAAATTGAATGGAATTGAATTGTATTTTTATTGAATGTGGATCTTACAATGGTCAAAAGATAATATTTTATAAACCACTCTTCATGCTTCAAATGTATTTGCAAAGAATTAAGAAAGAGCTTGGGAATGTACATAAAAAAAATAACAAGGAGCTTCAGTAACAGTGTTTATCATTCAACCAAAAAGTAAAAGCACAGCTTTTTATCAGTTCACATATTAGCATAAGCCACCGAGTTATATTTTCATGTGTACCTGTCATGATCAAATGGTTAAGCAGTCCCTTCCTAGCCTGACATCAAAATGTTATCTTCAGTATTTCAATTTTTTTCAAATATATGTTCTGTTACTTCAAGACGCTAAAGCTAAAAGCATGTCTAGACAGAAAAATGTGGCAGATTCTACCTCTGCTGTTTAGGCCCATGCATTTTCAAGTCTTAAAATGTAGCTACTGTGTGATAGACTTTGATGATAATCACAGCTGCTCATGAAACATCTGGAGTGAGAAGTGCCAAGTCTGTGTCTTCAGTTTGAAGGTGATGATAATGCTGTCCTTTGGATTTGCACTGTGCAAACTCTGTGTTGCCTGCAGCATCATCTTTTAGAGAAAGTCCATAAACCAGCACAGTGGATTGTTTGATTCATGACTAATTTTACACCAGCAGTGGCAATCACTTCACTCTCTGTGCTAAGCTCCCCTTTGGGGTTCTTGCAGCTCCCTCCCTTATAAACTCCTTTGCAGCAGCAGATGCTTTCTAACTTCCACCACTGACCTGTTGACCTTGCTCTGTGCTGGAAGGCTGTGGCAGCACTTAACTCCCAAATTCTTCTTCTAGTGTATCTGAGGCAGTGAAGAGCCTTAATTTCCTGACTGATTAAATGTCTCCCATGAACATAAGGTATCGGCATCATGAATCAAACCAGCTGGTAGTGTCTCACCTGGCCCCAAAATTGGCATTCTTGTGGAAATGAATGGATGGATTTAACAACAAATCACTTTTTGAACAGATATAACCAAAAGTTGTTTTGAATTATGGATACTTTAATTTAGATCTGTCTAAAAACAGAATTACTTATTATTGTTGAGGTAAGTTCCAAGATGAAAGGGAAAAAATCTGACTTGAAATGACAGGAAGCTGAAGTTTCTCAGTGTTTTAATTAATCACAGAGTTTATTAATATTGATATAATTTCATTCACAGACATACTTCAACCTCTAACAAATACATTTTCACCTTTTTAATGTACGTAACTAATCAGTGACTGAAATGGATCACATTCAGACACTCGTACAGACACAACAAATCAGCTTTCACATTTCTAGAAAGTTGAGTTTCAATTTAGTTCCAAAATGACAGTCCCTGTTTTTCCCACAGGCAACAAAACTTCCTGTAATTCATTGCCCAATTAGTATTTAATCTACGAGAGTGAAAAATCTTAAAGACATGATGTTCCTCTAGGTTTATGTGGCTGTGAGACTCAGAAGACAGGGAGAACTCAAACACTTCAACATCACTGACAGTGTTGGAGGGCAGAATCCCACTGGGGATGTCATTCCGAGACAGACAACCCCTGATGGGTTGCACACATTTCCTGACGAGTAAGTGCAAGTACATGTAGAGACTAACAAAAGGACAGGGTGACTTTAGGCCAACTGAGCCCAAAAATACAGAGGGCGCTTCAAGAAGTAGCTTACAGATTTAAGAGGAGGTGGAAGAAATCCACCAGGGAGGTAGATAGAGGGGAAAATATGAGCACATGTGAGGGAAGGCAGACAGGGACAGTGCCTGGAGTATTACAGCTGGGATGTCACACAGCATCTAACTGGGATTCAGTGTCATGGTAGCGGGTAGCTTAGAGCACTGGGGATAAAGAGGGCTAAGATGCACAACTATTCACAGAATTCCTTATTTTAGTCCCATTCCCCAAGTTGTCCACTAGAAACTCCCCAAAAATTGCTGTTAGGACTAAAAAGTTCCATTCCAAACCAAAGCCTAGGCATGTGTTATCCCAGACAATAAACAAACACTCTAAGAATAACTGGATGAAACACACAACTGAATCAGCTAACGGAAACAAAATAATCACAGGCTTTATCCCCGTGATCAAGAATACCACACAACCTTTAGCTGGCCAACTGAGACACGCTGTCACTTCATTTTGATGATGCAATCAGCTCCACACAGCTGATCCATGTACTGTGTGGGGGGACCTGCTGATAGAAGCGATGTTCTGCAAAGCAGAAATGTGTAGCCATATGGAGCTCATTGCAAGAATGAGCCTCTCTTTACACTCCTGGTTGAATTTCTCACATATCCTCATTATCTGTTATTGAGCATTTGCAGGGATCTAATATTCTGAACCATGGAGCCAACTCCACTTTACTGTTCTCCAAAGCATTTCTACTCCACCAAGGATATTTTAGAGACATAAGTGTAAGTGGCATTTACTCCCTGTTGAAAAGATTCAAAAGTTTTGTGTTTTTCCAACTATTTTTCCAGAGTTTAAACTAGTATCTGTGTCATCTCTGAAATTCCCTACATAGCTATTTGACTTATAATGAGCTATCTGATTTATAATGGAACCAAAGTGTTTCATGTGAATAAAGATTTTATGTTCCTTATTTTACTATCACGTCACTTAAGATCATCATGCATTTGAAAATTCAAACTTACCAAGCTACTGACAGGTTAAAAAAATGTTTGCAGAATGTGTTCAAGATAGAGGAACCTGTTTCCTAAATGACACAGTCTGATTATCTCTCTGCTCTTAAAGTAATCTAAGTCTCAGTTGCAAAGTACTTCATATATGAAAGAAGTTTTTCATTCAGAATTTAAAAGCTGCAGTTGAAAAAAATCTCACAGTAAAATATACCCCCAATAAATGTTATTTATCTAAAGCTGCTCAAGAGACATTTTGGGTTAAAAAAAAGAAAGCAATGCTGCAACAATTAATAATTAACCAGTTTCTAGTAACAGCTTTATTGAATTGGAAAGACAAACTGTCAGCTGTGCAGAAATTCGCAATATTTTTATCACTCAGGTAGTATGAAATATTGAACCTGAAAATTGGCACTATTTCTCCAGGCAGAAAAGTTTTCTTGGCAGTAGCCCAAGTTAATACAATAGGTCACAGAAAATCATCGTTTCCAGTCTACTGTTTCAAAGGAACAGGGAAAAAAATTATAGAAAAAAGACTTCATCCTTAGGAAAAAAAAACCAAAAAACTAACGAAACCCAAGTCTTTACACACTGACAGCAAAGCAGGACTCTAAAATGTTCATGCATGAGCTCATTTTTCCCTCCTTTTCTTTTTTTTTTTTTTTTCCTAATCCTTTGGTGCTATAGGACTATCGCCACCTCTGTTTAATAAGCACATTTCATTTAAATAGCTTTCTTGAGTTCCAGCTCATCCACCTAATAAAACACACCATGTTTCAGAGATGGGGTAATATTCTAAGCACAAACTGTGTGATTTTATGTTTTGCAAAGTAACATTACATCATATGGTTGATAATTATATTTTAATATTGATGCTGACAGTAGCCCATGAAAATGTGCACCTAGACTCTCAACTTTGGAATTTTATGGTTTAGCATAACTTGGTAGTAGACTCTCCTTAGCATCATTTTTGCTTTAATACAGAATATTGTTGGTTTGGTTTTGTTTTTTTTTTCTCAGAAAGCTGCCAGTATGGTCAGCTGTGCTGAAATTCAGAAATATATCCCAAGATGCTCTATTAAAACCTAAAAGTGGCTCAGATACTAAGGAATTAGCAAAACACATGTACAATTGATAATGTTAATATTGTTTGTAACGTGCAAGGAATGACACAGGCATGAAAAGGTTTTACAGTTCTGAATGAGGGGAGGAAGGGTGGGGGGAAGATGAGGAACTGAAGAGAGAGACCTGAACATTTTGGAAAGCTCCTGCAAGCAAAGCTGTTAGAAATTATCAACATGCCATGTAAAGTGTATGAAGAGAAAGAAAGGAGAGGAGAGGATATTTAAGGAGAGGAGACCATTGCTAAGCACGGGCCATAATGAGATTTCTGCTTTTCACTGTCAGCCCTGCTTCTCAAGCAGTGCCAGCTGCCAGCTCCCAGAAGGACAAGAGGAGTGCCAGGGCGGCGAACGCACGGCAGCAGGAAAAGCAGAGAGGAGGCAGCAGGCTGGGACACCACCTCTCCCTGGCACCGCCAAGATGTTCAGCCTGCTCAAGCTGCCTCCTGGAGCTTCACACTGCGACCCCACTCCACACATCCTCTGCAGTGCTAGGGATTACTCTGAGCAAGGTGAAAAGGATTGCCATCATCAAGGTGAAGAGAGGGAGCAAGGGCTAACATGGAGGGGAGCCACACAGAGCATTGCAGGTGCAATCAGGGGGAACATATTCCCCAGGGATGTGCCTCAGGAAAGGGAGAGGTGAGGACACCTCATCCCAGTCAGATGGAAGCCTCTAGGGTGTTATTTCTGCTGCTTCTGGAATAGACCTCCCTAGCCATTCACAGGAATACATTTCAGTGTCAGCTTTTTTTTTAATTAACATAGAGCCACACCCCTTACAATCATATTAAAAAAGTACTAATAAACTACAAATAAGCGACCTGAAACCACACACTCTATGCCTCTTTGTGTCATGGGGAAACTGAAAGGTACTGTGACAGCCAAGAAGAGGTGCTTCTCAGAGAGGGATATTTCCAGGCTGCCTGGTCTCTGCACATTACTCACACAGCTAAACTATTCTCTTGGAAGGTCTAAAAATAAATTTGCTTTCAGATAAAGCTCGATGCTGTAAATTTCAAACACACAGAGGAAGGTTCAGAAAGTCAGCATGGAAAAAAATTATATTATCATAAAGAGAGTTCACATTTGAAGTTTAAAGAAGAAAGTTCACAGAGTAAGTGCTTCTTGCCTGGAACAGGTCAGATCAAGATTAATGGCTGGGAATGTGACAGCTCCTGAGTACACATATATGTGCCTGTAGTCTACCATTAAATTTAAACAAACTGCATCATTTTGATTTAAAGAATGTCCGCTAATTGTTTCATCTTTTCTGAAATTCTTTTACCTTCTTCTTTTAAAATATTTGCAAATCAGTAATCCCTCTCAGTTTTTCCTCCCTTTGAGCCACAATGTCAGTGTTGTCTTATGATGCAATCCTACACTTCTGACTCTCTAAAAAGCCTTCTTATCAAAAACAATTCCACAGCTATGTGTCAGGACTTCATTAAACTTGTGTGGACCACATCAGTCCACACTTATTAAGGCTCTTCACTAACGCTTACTGACTCCTCAGCTGGATTTATCACAGTCAGATGTGACAAAGACACGCAGTTTTAAGGGAGTGCTTCAGATTCTTCCTGGAATAAAGTTTTCACACTTTGGTTCCAAAAAATGTATGTCTAATTGTACATGCAGTCTTGCTAAACCATCTCCATCCAAATTCCTAAGTGCTGTAGCTCAAAACTGAGATGTCCCTTCCCAGACTCTGGGTACCCAGCTGGGTACAAAGGCAGCTTGGCTGACCCTCAGGCAGCCACAGGTGCTGTAGCTGGCAGCATCACATCTGAATAGACAGTTTCTGCTGGTTTAGAGCCTGATAAAAACAAACAAAACCCAGCTTTGACTGCCTAGATTTTACACTTAGAATTATTCCTCTTGTCAAGAACAATTATCTACTCCCTATCTATGATGAACAGACACATGTGCTTACACAGTCATACTCAGTTCTTAAGAGTCTGGACTTTTTTAGTGGGTTTGTAACTGTAGGTAGTGTTGATACATATACCAGGAAATTTTGACAGGACTGATAAAACCTTCGAAATCTGATTTTTAAGTCACCCTGGAGGATACATTAAATCTTGCTAAAAGGAAACTAGCTAAATGGGGAAGCTAAGAGAATTAAACCTTCCCAGGTAATATGGTAAACAGGGATAACACACTGGAGGCTGAGTGCAAATACATGCCACATAGCACGAAAAGATTTGGGAAAGTGGTAAAGCAAGCCAGTGTACCTGAACAAGAGGGTATGAAAGGCTGCAAGAAACATAAAATCATCTTTCTAAAAGCTGGAGTCGTATCCAAATGAAGGAAGTAGGAAGACGCATGACCTATTATTGGCTAAATAAGTAAAAAAAAAATCAACTCAAAACGAAACCAAACTTAAACCACAATTGGGTAGTCAAAAGATAGCTTGTGAAATGACTATGAGAAGACACAAGAACTAACCACAGGCCCTTTTTCACATCTGAATGCAAAACCTGTCAGTCTGGCTAACAGATGATCAAGAGATAAAAGCAGCACTTAGAGCAGAAAATAAGTATTTTGAGCTCTGCAAACAGAGAACCCAGAACCAAGAGAAGCTGACATGTCAGAATGTTTCTTTATGAGGTACTGGTTGGATCATCCATTTTAAATGGAGATTTCAGGGGAAAGGCTACAGAAGAAACATATGAACAATAACAATTTGCACAGATCAGAAGATACTATGAGAGCATTCCTAAGGAACTCATGGATGAAACAGCAGTGTGAGTAAATGCCTCTCTTAAAACTGCCTCAGAATCAAATGACTGCAAAATGGCTTACACCATGACCATTTTATAAAGGGCCTCAAGAGAGAACAAAAAAAAACCCAAGTAGCCTCAAATTGATAGAAACTATTGAGAAGATCAGTACTGGCAGACACATGGTAATACATTATATTAGACAAGTCAACACAACTCTCATACAAGCATGAAAACACCACGAATGAAAAAAGAAAATACTAAGGATATGAGAACACGTCCTAACTTCAGTGGAATAAATATAAAATGCATCCATCGCATGATGACTGTTTAAATTTCTGGTCCAATTTTATAAGATTACCTGAGGACAGGAAAAGAGTGGATGACCAGACAGGTATTCCAAACAAGGATTGGTCAAGTACCCTCTGACTCTTCAGGCTGGAAAAGAGTTGACTGTGGCATAATGATAAAGGGCTTTATGCTGCTTCAGATTTCACACATGTACAAAAAATAATTTTCACTGTTTATTCAAATAAAAGTGGTATGGTGTACAAAATAAAATTAGCCATATGAGCTAAAAATCAACTGAAAAAGGCATCTTTTTGCATAACACATTCAAAGACTGGAGCTCTTCCTCACAGGATGTTCAAAGTTTACATGGGTCCACATAACAACTTACCAAGTTCATGATATCAAATGCAAGAATAAAAAATATATATTAAATTCAGAGCCCAGCTTTTTGTCTCAGGAAGTTCCCAAGCCACAGATTTCTGGATGCCTGCAGAATATCCTGTGGGAGTTTACTCCATGCATTTTTCCTATCCTTATGCAGCACTGGCTGGTGGGCACAGGTGGAAGGAGGACACGAGGCTGTAGCTGAGCCTGTGGCCACTGCTGCAGCTCCTCCTGCACAAACAAGCTCTAGTGGCTGTTCTGGCTGCTGTGCTACAGCCAGCTGCCCAGGACAGCCTAACACCCTGCAAAGGGACCCAGAACAGGAAAAAAGAATGGAGACAAAGTCATCTTACAGGAATTTTGTTTGCTCCCCTTCATACTTTCTTGGCTCACCTACCTTCTTGTACATTTATTTTACTATTGCTGAAGGTAGGAGGAGTGAGGACCAGGATGAGCAAGTTATTTTGTCAAAGTTCTGCAAAGGATTAGAGATAGTCTCCTCATACTTGTAGCACTGTAAGGCAAATTTTTATATTCTTCTAACTAAGCATGTCCAAAGGAAGCATACCCCTGACAATATAAACCACACAGTAGCACTACAGATTCAGACATTTAGTAGCAGATCTGGTTTGATTCCCTTTTGCACTGCCAGGAACTGAACACTGCTCTGACAGGTCAACTGCTAGAACTTAACTTCTCATAGAACACTTACAGGCAGACTCTCTGATGGAAGGACCCAGCTGGCTGTCCCCAAGGTTTGGTCCCTTAGGATTACAGATTATAAACATGGGTGTGTTTACTAGGCAGAAGGGTGAAGATCTGGCTGGCTTTGGAGGAGCAGTGGGATGAAGACAGGCTGGCTTAAAATTTGGTTTGGCTTCAAGTAATAACCTCACTACAAAATTCTTTTTTTCTCAGCATTTCAGAAATTTGGTCTAGGCCTGCAGGTGAGTTTCTCATTCTTTCCCAGAGTTCCCTCAAATGAGAGCTGGCATCTCCCATTACACGGACTGCAGGCTCCAATAAATCACAGGATACAGTAAACTGAGCTGACTACTAAGTCTCACCCATAAGATCATATTTCTTTAAGTTTGTCACAACCTGGCAGGTAATCAGAAACAAAATGCCCTGGCTCCTGAGCTTATGGGAGCCCTAGATATGCACAAAGTCCTCAAGTCATTCCTGCTTGACATCGCGCAAAGAGACTCAGTATCTGCAAGCAAGATAAACATATTCATGGTGGGAAAAAATCTGTTAAAATAAAATATGCAAATGCTTTCAGGCTTGCATGTCGTTGATATTTTGGAAAGGTTTTGTGCGCCCACGATGTTTCTCCTTTCAAGAATGGTAGGGACATCTCCAAATCGTTACCTCAGCAGCTGCTATTCCAAATGGTGCTCCACAGCCCCAGAAATGAACAGCACCAACTTCTTTAAGTACGTAGCAGTGAATAAATCTGTTCTGAAATGTTTACTCTGGAACAGTCTGATCATCAAGGATGCGGAAAGTCAGCATCAGACTAAGTAACTGTCAGAAAATAAATCCAGGGTAATGCTGTTCATGTCATTGACATTTCTTGCAGTTACTTAACCGGTTTAAGCATAAGTCTACCTAACCCCAAGCCCAAGCACAGAAGAGCTTTATATGTGGGGGAAGACAGTACATATGAGAAAGGAGGAATAAACAAAAAGAAATCTATTGAAATTTTACTGACACAAAGCATTTCGTAAACTGATTTAATAAAAAGAACCAAAAAGGTATAAGACAATTTAGGACACACTATTACACAAAACCAGAATAAGGCAAACTATATGAATGGGGGAAAAAATACATCCTTTATATGAGGTAAAGTTCCCAGCGAGGTCCAAGGAGGGACCACAATTCATTTGCTGATGAACAAAGAATGTTTCCTCATGAATCTTCTATTTTTATTCTATTTAGACTTTAATTTTATTCATTATAGTAGCTGAGTGGTTCCATTTTTCTGCCTAATTTCTTCCCAGTTGTGAAACAGGTGCTGTGGAGATGAGTTAGGTATTTACAGGGTGATAAAAAAAAGAGTTTTTAAAGAAATACTGCTGTTACCAAGCTTTTAATTATATATTACAGTATTTCCGGTACTTTTGAAGTTAAAATACTTCTTACAAACCCAAGACAGTGACGGAGTTTCCTTCTATAAAACACATCCTTTTCAGACAAATTTATGTACGCTTATGCTTTCTAGATGCTTTGGACACTTTCAATCAATACACTACTGCCAGGAGTCAGTGTGCCATTTTCTAAAGCTGCTTAAGAGGTGGAGCTGAAAGCCTTTTCCTGTAAAGTGAAAGTAAATTACACTACTCAATTACACTTACAATCATTTTATATTGAGTTTTTTCTGACTTAATTTTTGAAAAGTCTATTTTCATAAGCTTATTATGCATATTGATAAGTCAAATAAATTCTTTTAAAAAAAATCAACCTGAATCAGACTCTCCCTCATTTTCATGACTTAGGCTACAGTACTTGCCAATAACTGTGAATAATATAAATTTTAAATTACACTTTTCAGTGAATGTATTTATTACTGTCACATCTGAGCAAGAGGAAGCAATTGTAATACCAAGTGATGACACACACTCATCAAATCAAAAGATATCAAAGAATCTAAAACAAACACAAGACAGAAAAGGTTTTCCATGAGCCAAAGTTCTCTGCAGTGACTCTTTAGAGACAATGTGCCTCCTTCTTCTCAGTTAACAGAATTAAAGGAGAAATGGGAGACAGGGAACAAATTCCTGTTGTTTTCCTAAAAATTCTCATTCCTTTGAGTTTCTTAAACATACACACACATTTTGATACATGTCGTCAGCAAAAGTGTGACAGTTCTTCACCATTTTGACTATAGTTTACACACCCTACCCTCATGCTCCTAGCATTTTTCAAGTTAGAGGATTTTTGTTCTCCCAACAGGCATTTATTCTATATTTATACAGCTACCAACTTCTCTGTGGCTTTTTCACCTGACTCCTGTCTAAATGTATTGCCTGCATAAATGATAGTGTAGTCATTATAATATCCTGTTAAACAACATTCAGCAAAGTAGACCTCCAGCCCTGACTGCACCTCTCACATGCCTATGAACACTTCTAAGTAATAATGACCTGTTATTTTTTAAGGTTTTACTCTGAAATTAACCATCTTTATCTTTGTTTCATCCTTTTATGGTTAAACCATCATGTGATCAGCTCCTGAGATAAACAACACAAAACTAAATAAAAGAAGAAAAAAAATCCTTGAAAATGGCAGGTTCAGTTTCAGATTTCTGATGCCAGGAATGCATTCTGTCTCAGAAAAAAAGGGAGCAATGAGTTTCCAAGAATATATCCAGCAGAAAGGAAAATGAAAGATGAGAAGCTTAATGTTACTCAACAAATGAATATAATTAATGCTGTATTTCTACACCTCTTAAGTCAATCATCTACATTACTATAACATAACTGAACAATGTTCAGGAATAGCTGTTGCAGAATAACAATTCCATAATATTTCCATGTCTGAAAATATTTTTTCAGTATAGCTCTTACAACCTTTTTTCAAAATAGCTTTCATGTGCAAACAAGCCCATATATAACCGGTACACATTTGTTATACTACATATTTTGTAGTGCTAGAGGAAATCATATACTGTGTGTTGATTTCTTAAGTTGTCAGTGCTTAAAGATTTACTGTTTCATTAATCATTAAAAATAATACACTTCACTCTGGTTTTGCACTTACACTTCATTTCTTCAAGTTTATTATTAAAATCA
The DNA here is from genome assembly GCA_032173965.1 of Sitta carolinensis. Lineage (NCBI taxonomy): Eukaryota > Metazoa > Chordata > Aves > Passeriformes > Sittidae > Sitta > Sitta carolinensis. Next base: position 34,971,737 of record CM063284.1, on the reverse strand, counting down.
ATGGTATAAGGCAATTTAATGGATTTGGGAGGAGAGTTTCATAGGTTTTCTTTCTTGCAGCTTATTGAAGGAACTAATCCATCAATTCCAAAGGAAATAAAACAACTTTTTAGGAATGTTCAAAAAGCACTAGCCAGCCATGCTACCCAACAGAAAACCTCATGTATTCACAACACTTCTTCAAATTGCAGGAGAAACCATTCTAACTGCTACAGGGAAAGAAACCACAGTGGTCACTCTAGGCATCATGTGGATGAAAACACAGCTCTTGGAGAGTTCCATAAAACCCTGAAACTTCATATGATAGAAATGCTATTGTATCACATGTGCACCTAAAATGCTACCACAGCACAGGATAATTCTTCACTTTCACAGTCACCTGTTGGTTCAGTTGGAGGAAAAGGGGCTACAACCTAAGCTTTTGTGGCCAGGGCCTGATGCTAGCCTTACAGCTCATCTGTTCATGTGCTTGCTCAAAAGCACCAGGTAAGGCCTGAAGCCAGCATTCAACAATTTATATCAGACTTCCTCTCTCCCATGCTTAGGTCCACTCATCTACTGCCAAATGACCAGCAATTCTACATTAAAAAACCATACATTCCCACCCTGGTAAATACTGATTCAGCAATCTGCTTTGTAAAGAGTTCAGGATCCTGATTTCTCTTTCTGTACAACTGAAATAAAAGCGTCTATTTTTTTTGTCTACATAACTTTGTGAATACTCACCAATATAACATCTGCCTACTTCCATCCTCCAGCTAACTATTTCTCAATGACTTACTGATTTAATGCTGGTTTTCATGTCATAATGGAACAGGAGAAAAAAGCACACCTGTCAATCACTATTTTCATGGCTTAATATATCTTCCAGCCTTAAATTTCATCCATGACAGTCAGTTCTATTTCATTATTTATAGTTATCTCTAAGCAAAATTTCCAACATAGACCAATACATTAGAGACGAAGGAGCATGAGGAAGTTTAGAACTGAAAATTTTCTATCCATTTTTTGTTAAGACATCAAAAGGTTCAATATTCTTTCAGTAAATACATTTGTCAACATGAAACATTCTAACTGCACGTTTCACATTGCAAAATAAAACAAATGGAGAGATATCACACCATGATGCTAAAAGCTGTCCATCATCTTGGTTTGTCTGGCAGGAGATCAGGAGTCATGAAGAGTATGCTCCCTCAAGAAGCAGGTATTGCTAGAAATCACATATAATTTAAGTCTTGTACATAATCCTTGGAAATTCATCACCAATGAACTGACATGCTATATATATATATACAAATATATACATATTTATATGTGATATAAATCAATCAAATATTAAATAAGTTATGTACTTGTATGAGAAGAGTTTTACCACATAGCTTATAATAATTTGTCCCATCATAACAGCAGATGCTACTTTAATGGAAACTGGATTAAAATACTCAGAAAAGCAGCTACCCCATCCAGTAGCTGCTGATTTACTAACTCGATGAAGTGGGAACAGAAGGAACCAAGCAGCTTGAAGGGTCAGGACTTAACACCTTATCTTCATAAAGGGTTTTTCATTAACAAACCAAAGCTTCTACAAATAATTAATTTAGCTTTATTACACTTCTGTGCATTACAAAAATTTGATTGCAACATTCAGGTTTTTTGTAAAGCCCTAAATCTTGGAGCTTTGAGGAACCTTATATGAAAAATTCCGTTCTAGCTCTTGAAAGTTCATTAATTGCTAGCCTTAATACTGGAATCAGAAAGAATGAAATATGATCCAGCTACAGCTGGATCATAAATCCAGCTGGTTCATGTATTCACAAGGCAAAGGAGAAGAGGGAAAAAGCCTTTCAATCAAAAGAAGAAAGGGAGCTTGAGACAAATTTATATACTTTTCAATACAGCACATGATTAGTAAGATTTTCCTGTCAGGCCTCCTTGTAACACAGGTGCAGGTTTTGGTTTTGTTTTTAACCTGCAAAACATAATGTCAGCATTCCGTACTTTAAACCTGCCCCCAATTTTTCCTCTCTTTTAGGAGCCCTTGGCTTTAGAACTCAGGACCTAGAAGCAAAGGTGTGCTGATTCAGCAGCAGTAACTCTACCAGCCCGACAGATAAGAACAGCAACGACAGGTCAGATCAGTAGATTATTTCCCACAGTGACTATCAGAGATACATAAGGAAGTGTTAAAGAATACAGCAGCTTTATAGCATACATATATCACCAGCTTCCCAGCTTACATACAGCTCAGGGACTTCGGGCAGAGCTAGCATCATTGTGCTTAACAGCAGTAGATGGATCTTTCTCCTGCAAAGTTACCTAAATGTGCTAACAGCCCAGGTCAGCCACCAGGATCTCTAATTTTCCATGCCAAAGAGGTCCACAGTTAAGTATGTCTCTGTTCTAGACTCTAACTCTCAACACCTGGGAAGGAGAGGATATGCTTACACACACTGTAAATACTTAAAAATGGGACACACAAGGGCTGGCACTGTCTGACACTGTGGAATGTGACAAAATACTAGTGCTACATGCACAGAAAGATAGAGTTCAGCCACACAAAAAGTGCTACTCAACTGGCTTTAACAGCAACCATAATGTTGGGGGTTGGGTCCTCTTGTAGATTTTTTTTCCATAAATTGCCAGGGAACTGATCTCTGGGATTTTATGGATAGTTAAGAAAGACAAAAGAAGCGGCCTGGGGTGGAGAGAGAGGAGGAGCACCTTGACTTCACTTTTTTTTTTTTTTTTTTTTTTTTTTTTTTTTTTTTTTCTTTTTTTTTTTTTTTTTTTTTGGGGGGTGTGATAGTCGGGAGAAGAAAGAGCAGGCTGTGGTTTTCAGACTTCGGGGGTAGATTTTTGCTTTCACTGGCACCACTAAAGCAGAGTTCGGGGTCTCCTGCCATGGTCTCTCTGTGTGTGCCCCGGCAATCCTGACCCTGCCCCTGCCTGCCTGGCGGGAGCCGCTGCAGTTCCTGCCCCCCTCGCTGTCCCTTCGCTCCTGCTCCGAGTGTTCTCCACGCCTCAGCCCGCACCCCCTGCCTGCCGGGACTCGTGCTGCAGCTCCAGCCACCGCCGGGGAGCTCCTGATCCATCTCCAGCATCCCGGGACTCTGCACCACAGCTGCCTGTGTCGGGAACTGCACCAACGGGGAAACGGTGCCAGCGGCAGAGAAAACTGGGACTGTTTCCCTGGTCTGTCTGTTGTTCATCTCATAGTTATTGTTGTTCTGTTCTGCCTTGCTACACACAAGTAAAGAACTGTTATCCCTGTCCTCACATCTTCGCCTGAGAGCCCCTTAACAGTAAAATTGTAACAACTCAGAGAGAGGAGTTTTTTGAATTCTCCATTTCAGGAGAGGGTCCTGTTTGTCCTTAGCGATACCTGTTTTCCAAACTAAGACACATACCGATGCCTTGGAGAAGCTGAAAATTGAGAATTTCATGTTTCTCTCACAAAATTGAGAGTCTGGGTCTCTCATGATCCCCCCATCCTTTCCTCTTTCCTTTGTGGCAATATGATTTAGTTTATTAGGGAATTAAAGTGGAATCAGCGCAGCTTCACACAGCAGAAAACTATGACAGCAGATACTCATGAATTCTGATGGCAAGCTTAATGCTGAAAGAGCTCTTAGACTTCTTTTGCTTTTGACCACAGCACACGTCCTCTGGCACACAGCACACTACTGGAGGAGAACTACTTCTCCAGGGAACTTCTGCATGCCTTTGCAATGGCTGTGCCCTGTGCATGACATGTACTTGTCATTTTTCTTCCTTGCCAGACACGAAGCCAAGCATTGAACCAATTGATCTGTCAAGATAAGACAAATTTTTAGCAATTAAACATCTGCTCAACAACTGAGCTGCATTTACAAACTGAGGTCTCCATCTCCTCTAACATCCATTTTTGCTCTGTGATGAAATAAAAAGTGTAACACCACAAAGTCACTACTTTATCTAAAAGCTACAAGTGATGTTTAAGCAGCCAACAAGAAGATGAGAAAGAAGGAGAGGAATAGCTACATGACAAGCTTGTAAGAAGAAACTGAGAAATGTGACTTGACACAAAGGTCACAGCAGGTGACATGTGATTTACTGATGATAAGAAAGTGCACACCTAGTACTTTCTAGACTGTCAGTAACAGCACCACACTGGAAACACCTTGCCTCTGTGGAATTGGACTGTCTGATAAAGATATCCTCAGAACAGATGTCTTATTTACTGAACTGATTCTTTTGTGATGACCTTGATCAATAATACCAGAAGCAAGGCATGTGATATTTGTGTATTCTTCTGAATTTTAAAAACCCTTTAATCTCTCCTTACCTTACCAAATACATCCGTCTGCACTGTCAAGTTTCATTGGCAAACTTTGAAGTGTGTTAATGTTATGAGAGCACTATTGCAACACCAGTTTCCTTCTACGGGGATACACTCACTCTCCAGCCCTGGGATTTGGACTACTGCTGAGGAAAAAAAGGTGATGAAACTATTATTGCTGAATTCTGCATGATTCATAGTTGGTAATAACCACCTCCAAATGCAACATTCAAATTTACATTCTCATAACCAAAGGTCAGAAAAAGACAGTAAGAATGGGACATTATTCATAGCAGTTAAAACTATACCTTTACACTAGGTATTGTATAATTCTTAGACAAACTATGACTACACCTGTAAAAAATGTGATATATAGAGAATTACAGATTTATAGCTTCCTGTATAAATCCTGCTACATTTCCCTGCAACAAAAGCTTTTTCATGCAATATTAATGTGCCGTTCCCTAACACAGTTCTCCAAATATTTAATCTCCTCAGTATTCTTCCTTTGGTAGAAGAGAAGAACAAGTGACAACAGACTGGCTCCCCAGCATGGGAACTGCTTCTGCCAGCATTCAATGTTGTAAGCGAGGCCAATCCAGCCAGTGCTGCCCTTTAGCCAAAGGTATGTATATAAACAAATCAACTTTGAAAAAAGGCACTTTTTTTTGTCTAAACCCCCAGGTTTAAGACTTACCCACGTACCACAGTAGCCAAATTATTATGATTTCAGACATGTAAAACTGTATGGACATGGGGATATAGGATGCCTCATTATAACACTCGCCAAGGTAAAAAATATTCCTGCCTACAATCACTCAGCATTTGGCACATGTAAGCTTCCTTAGAACCATCAAACAGGAGGCAAGAACACCAAGACAACGGACATCCAAAAAGGTCATCAGCATGACAGCATGAAAGACTGTTCACCTGATCCTCCACATATGTCTGTGAGACAAGCAGATCCTTAAGAAGAACACGACTTTTGCTTTACAGAGCATGAGTGCTTATAAGCTAAATTCTGAAGCAGACATGCATTGTACCAGTTTCCAGGCTATTATATCCTCAAATAATCACAGCCTGCATGGTCGGTAACTGACTGTTGAATTAATCACTACATCAGAATGGGGTATTATGGCATTTTTCCCTTTTGGATTTTTATTATTTTTAATAAGAATGGTGAGTTCTTTGTAATCATCAGATACAAAAGACTTCAGCTTTAATTTCGAGCAAGAACACCCTGGCCAGCAGAAGTTTGGCATGAGGAACAGAAATAATCCCCCCCTCAATTGCCCTTTTAAAAATCAAAAGCAGCACCTTATCAGCATAATGACAGCATGATTTCAATAGCTTTCATGTGCCAGTTTCACAACACTATTTCTATTAAATCATTAAGAATAAACATCTATTTTCATTTACTAATCTTTTTCCCAATTAGAATCTCTCTGAATCTCTGTACAATAATAATTTCATTTCTTCCCACTTGCTTGCATCTTAATTAAAATCGGTCCATGTTGACTTTCATTTTTATAATATATCTGCCTATTTCACATCATAGCACCTTCATGACCCCCAGAGAGTCATGAGCCTTTAATATTTTATTTTGACCTTGTTAAGTTACTGGAACCATCAAAGATTTTTCTTCTTCCCTTGATAAGCATTTTTTAATCCTTCTCAAAATGTAGAGGGCATGTAAAAACCCATAGTTGAGAACTCTGCTTTCTTTAAACAACTCAGGCTCATTCATTTAAAAAAAAACCAAACAATTTGCTGCCTTTCAATTTACTGCAAGTATTAGTTTATGAACCATAAACTTAATTATTAATTAAATAAGGATCACTTCTTTAATGATACTTTAAGGCCTTTTTCTCTGAGCTTGGAGACAGAAAAAATGTTTGATTTTCAATTAAACCAAAAAACCATCAATAATCGGTGGCTTTACTTTGTAACAGTCTTCTTCTATACAGCATCTGAGTTAGGAAAAAGAGGGGATTGGGGGGAGAAGCAGCTATCTTTCACTAGAGCGGTGGACTCAGCTGAAAAGTAAAAATGCCCTGACAAAACACACAAGCCCTTCTCAGCCTGTAGCAGAAAGCTTGCCTGTTTTAACCCCATCGCCTGCTTTACTGACAGGTATTACTCAAAATGCTTACAGCAAGAAGAAGCTCCAATTCAGATGGGAAGCAGAAAGGTGCTGAGCTATCCCTTCAGCTTAACACCTGCAAACTTGTCTTTGGAGTTCAAAGAAGAAACAAAATACTGGGTACACTGGCACATACATTTACATGTTTGCCTTGGGTTCTCACCCAAATTCTTGCAGTGTTACCACCCTCACAGGGCAGGCTCAGGCTCATGCAAAGGTTTTGGCACAGTCTGAATCCTGCTGCCGGAGGCAGCCTGATTACATGTTATCATTTATCAGGCTATTATTTGCATTTACCGTCGGTGTAGACCCTTACCTGACAGACAGCCCAAGCTATCTAACCTATCCACCTGCCACAGGGATGGTTTCTGGCATAAGACTTCTCAAGCAGAATGGCAGCTTTAAAAGCCAGCTGGAATTTATAGCCACTTTGTACTAACTTTGGGTGGCACAACTCCACGAAGAAGCACAGTGCCTAGAAATACTGCTGCACTGAGCCTAGATGGGAAACATGCTGCATTTGTTGTTTCTTTGAGAAGCAAAGCAGGCACAGCTACAAAGGTCTCTTCACTCAAGCTCCTATTTACATTCCAGTAAGTCGAGTCTCAAGTTCATCAGTTCTGGATAATCAGTATTTGGCTACTGGGTGGAGGAAACTGGAGGCAGCTACTGACAAAGTAGGAGAGGTGGATTGTTTACCAGGAAAAAGCCAAGAAGTTTCAGTAACAGCAAGAAAGTTTTTAAAAAGAAATATTATAATGAATGAGAATAAGGGTCAGTACTAAAATGGGCACTGGCAAGGGAATGTCTATTTTAAGGAGACCACAGCATGAAGGAAAGCATAAAAACATGCACCGTTTCCTTTAGAGGATAGGAGAAAAAGAAAGGATGTTTCTTGCTGTTAAATCAGCACTTCATCTAGGGAGAAGAACAAAATGTAGGGATTTGCAATGAATACAGCTAATAGATCACCTGGGTATGTGTTAAAGAAAAGATTACAAGAAAGTAAAGTGGAATTCCCAGTGGAAGTAATTATAATTCCAGCTTTTTATACCATGTGCAGATTTATCCAAGGTCCAAAGAAGAATACTTAATGTAATTGCTTACCATGCCCCCTTCTTCCCCCAGCATATTACCCTTCTTTCTCCCCCAAGCACTTCAAACACAACAGCTGGTGGTCAGGGCAGCTTGAGTTCTGATACCAAAAGCAGAGAGATATGAAGAAATACAATACAAATACCCATGGGTCTCCTGTAGATTTTGTTGCCAGTGAGTGCCAGCTTACTGAAAAGTCCTTCATAGGCTTCTGTCAGATGGGGCCTGTAGCAAGTACCTAATATTATCAAACCTATAATTAGCAGCCTCACAACGGCTCTTAAGATGAGTACATAGACACAAGCTCTGAAGGAGGGACTGGTCCTCCAGCTGTGAAATCAAAGGAGCAAGTATGAATATTTGCTTTACCACTAGTGGACAGTTGAATCTACAGCTCTCAATGAATGTTAGCTCCCCATCTGTACAAGAGCTACAGCTCACTACCCTGCCATGACACAGGGCAGGTTGTGCTTATAAATAACCACTCCAGAACAGAAACAGATTCTGACCTATAACGTAGACACAAGTCCAAGTGAAGACTATAAATCCCACTTGTACATTTATTGAAATATAAGTGGGCAAGCAGAATATCTACACCATAAAATTCTTGGGCAGCTTCCTCACCATAAATATATTTGAACTGTTTAACTTTCTCATTGACATGAATTGGCAGGAATTGAAGCAGAAATGCTTCATCACAAATGGTCACTTGTAGTAACTCATTCTCAAGCCTTGGCAGCATTTTTAAGTAGTGGTAGAGCTGAATTCTGCAGCCATGGTATTCTGCTATCAACCTCAAATTTCTCTTCCTTTTTCTATTAGTAGAATGTACTGTGACAGTATAACCTCCCCTCTTCTGTGGAACAGAAACAATTATACTATTTGGAAATCTCATACTGGCAAGTTAAGCATACATCTAAATTTTACCTAATTAAATTTTAAGGCAAGACTTGTTTGTTTAGACCATGTAAACAAAATGCTTTAAGACTTGCTGAGTTCTGAGATCTTAAACCACAGACAGCCAGGATACAGCTGCACATAGTCAGATATGGTGTGTCTGCTAATATTGGCAACTTTATCATGCTGCAGCAAATTTCACTGCTGGTTAGTATACACATAGAAGAAATATAGATTGAATAAACTGAAACAAACCCAAAAACTATTTCAAGGTCATAAGTTATGAAAGTCAAGGGCACTCAGTTGCTTTATAGAGTACTTGACAACTTATTAGTAGTACTACTGTGGCACCTAAGAGCCCCAGGCATGGGCCAAGGCTCAACTGTGCTCACGCTTGCAAAAATACAAAACAAAAGATAAACCACAAACTGTTGTAGGCTGTAGCTAAGAGCTTCATACAAAGCAGGGCACTGTCAAATGTCAACTCCTGATGTACATCTTTTACAGCTAAAGCCCAGATCTCAGTTCCTTGGCTGGATGTTATTTTTGGCACTAGATTTACCTGGTGAGCAGGAGGCCACCTGGAGTTGGATGACATCAACTGCCCACACCAAGGATGTACCAGAACTCCCACTCCTCCCTGCATTTCAGGCATTTGAACCAACACTGCAGGGGATGCACATCTCTCAATCCACAAGATGGATCCTGAAGCCCAGATTTAGTAAAGCCAGAGAGGATTCAGATGTATTCATTCAGTATCCTTCCGCAAACACCGGAGCAGTAGGCAAGAAAGACCATGAGATTCATGGAGCAAGGGAGCTACCCACTTCTCCAAGCTGGGCACATGCTTCTGCAGCTTAATGGTTAAAGCACCAAGGAAGAGAGTCACAGGTTCCAGTCTGGGCTTTTAAAGTTGTTTCTGGTTTTATCACATAACTTAGATGTAAAAATATGCAAATGATGAGTAAAATAATACTACATGGCCCAAATGAGTAATAAGCCATACAGTTGGCTGGAAACTTGCTTATTTTCATTCTGGTCTTGCAACTCTTGCATCGTGAATGCGAACCCAAGGCAGAATTTCTTGTGTCTACTTATTTCACGTTTTCGAGTTAAGGCAATAAGGGCTTGCAATGTTTGTGGTTTTTTGTTAAAATTGTGTTAAAAAATGTTTTTAGGACCTAGTTCCTTCTTCAGATCTGTTTGTAAGTGTTGAACACTGCAACAGTGGCATAGAATATGTCGTATAAGTTACATATATTGTCTTTAAAAAAAACGTAGTTGCTCATTGGCCTTTACATTTATTTCTATTTTGCTAGAGTTGTATTGATAGTCAGAGGAGCTTGTCTGCTGTTCACAGCACATATTGCTATGTTTAAGAAAAGCTTTTAAAAATCTCAGTCTGGCACCTCAAATAAAACACTGAGTCACAAGTCCCTTGAACCCCTAAGTTGTTCATGCTTCTATTTACTCCTTCAGCCCACTGAAATGCCAGAATGTTACTCTCAGCCAATTTCTCATAACTTAAATATTACAGTAACTGCTCGTGAGCTAAGCAGCAGGCAGTGGTACTCTAGTATCACTGATTCAATTTCAGGCTGCCTCGATTAAAAACGCACCGTAACTTTTCTGCCTTCCTGCGGGTCTGCAGCGCAGCCAGCCCCCCACCGTGAGCGGGGCAGAACACCGCGCCGCCCCGCGCCGCCTCCCACCCAGCACCGCCAGAACCCAGAGCAGGCACAAGCTCCTCTTTCCCGGCCGAAACCCTGGGGCACTCCGTCGCCTGAAGCATTTTTAATCTGGATCGGCAATGTAATTGTTACCGGTCCTGTAGAAGTACTGAAAACGCGAGGTGTGTCACAACACCCACCAAGTGGCACGCCTGGCACCCCCGCCCGCCCCAGAGCAACGCGACGCGCCGGGGCGCGATACGGGGCCGGTCCCGTACCGCGGGGACCGCGGCAGAGGATGCGCGTTGGTCTTTGAATGAATGCCCTCCTCACCCCAAGCCCCGCGGCGGGAGCTCCCGGTAACGCGCCGGCCGCGGAGGCGCGGGGGCCGCGGGCGCGCCCCTTTCCGAGCCAGGAGGGATGCTGCTCCAACGGCGAGGCAGCCGGATGCGGGGCTCCCCTCTCCCTCACCCCACACAAAGGCACGGCGGGGCGGCGGGGAGGCGAACTGGGCCCCGCCGCGCATCCCCCATCCCGGCTTTCCCCTCCGGTGCCGCCTGAGGGACAGCCGACCCCGGGCAGGAGCATCGCCGCCCCGGGGGAGCGCCCGCCCCCGGGCTCGGGGAGCGCCTGCTGCGCGGTCGGGCCAGCGGGACGGCGAGGAGCTCTGCAGACAGGTAGCTCCCTGCTAAAATGGAGGGAGGGCAGAAATGCGGCGCTCGCTGGAGAAACTTACCGGAGGAAACAGACGAGCCGGACAAACTGGAGTTACTGGATGCGGCCATGGTCCCTCCTCCTCGCCCCTTAGCAGCGAGCCCCGCGTCGGCCCCCGCTGCTGTCCGGCCGCCGCTGCCGCCAGCCCATCGCAAAGTGCCGGAGCTGCGCCGCGCCGAGCCGCCGCCGCAGCCCGCACTCGGCTCCCCGCGCCGCCGGGGAGCAGGAGGCGGCGGCGACCCGCCGAGGCGCTGCCGGCCGCTCTCCGGGGCTGGGCGAAGCCGCTCGGCGGGTCAGGCAAAGGGCCCCGCGGCGCTTCCAGCGATTCTCTCCGCCCTGGGGAGCAGGGCTTACCTTGTGACGGGGACGCGAGAGCCGCCCTGCCAGCGCCTTCCCTCGCCTCCTCCCTTCCCTTCCCGTCCCTTCCCTTCCCCGCCTCCTCGCGGGCAGCGCTGACAGCCCGCCGGGGGGACCCGCCGCAGCTCCCCTCACGCACACAAAGGAAGCGGCGGCGCTGCCGGCCGGGTTGCCGGCCCCGGCCGAGCGGGCAGGGTGGGTCCCGCTCGGGCGAGCCCCGGCGGCGCGGCAGTCCCGCCGAGCGGCGGCCAAGCCCCTTCACGGCCGCCGCCGCTGCCGCCTGGCACGGGGCTGGCAGCGAGTGCGGCTCCTGCCATGTGCCGGCCCCGTCCCGGCGGGGCGGCAGCGCCTGTTGAGCGCCTCGGCCGGCGCCCCCTCGGCTGTGCCGCAGTGTGGGCTCCGGCTCAGCTGCGCCCCGCCGCCCCCCGGGGACCCCCGCTGCCGCCCCGCTACGGCTGGGGCAGCACTGCGTCCCTCGTCCTCTCCGCCTTTTGTCCGACTCCTCGGTGCCCTCGGTGCCCGCGGGGTTCTCCCTCCCTCCGGGCAAGCTCCCACCTTCGCTTTTTTTCCTTTTCATTTTATTTTTTTCTCTCTTCTGACATCCGTTTTTCTTAATTAAAAAACCCAAGACCAGGCTGTCACCAACACGGGGTCTTGCCCTGCCAGGTGCACAGCGAGTAAGGAAGCCAGGCCTGGCCACAGTTTGGGTTCGCCCTCCCACCCGCCTCCGCAGCGCTCCCGGCCCTGGGGCTCTGGGGGGTACACGGGGGACAGCTACCAGCATCCAGCGGGAGCATGGAGGGTCTGGCCGACCAGCCGTGTCCGCAGCCCTGTGTCTTAGTGTGCAAGTGGGAAAGAAGAGCCGAGGAAGCATCACTTGGAGGCTTCTTCCTGTTGACTGCACTTCTCGTTCCCTTTTCCAGTGTTTTATTGCCAGCCAAAAGCTTCCATCTCTCTTTATAAAACGAGGGTGGGAAGGTGGGCACCCGAGTGGCATGGCACGCAGTCTTGCTGGCACGGGATCTGTGAGAAGCTTAAAACCTACTTGGCATGACGCTGATTTATGAAAGCCTTCTATGTTTCGTAACAGGGAGTCTCTAACACAAAGTTACTTTGGGAGCGAGGAAGCGCATTAAAGTTTCTTTGGCAATCTAAGCCTTACCCACCCAGCTACTCCGCGTCCCGAACCAGCGTGCAAACCGCCTGCCCGCTCTGTAAACCCGCGCCCAGCCGCTTCCCTTTCCTCGCGGAGCCAAAATGCAGCCCGGGCTCCCTCGAACCTTCAGCCGGTTCCCGTTTTTTTCTCGGGAAAACAGGCCCCGAGTCCCCTCTAGCGGCGGAGGCGGCTGCGGCAGCGGTCCCCGCCGTCGCGGATGCCGGGCGCCGCGTCCCGCTTCCCCCGCGGGGGTCCTCCGGCAGCGCTGGCAACGCGGCCGAGGCCAGCTGGCTTCTCCAGGCTTTATTTTGTAATGACGGCTCGCTCCGTGTGAGGAGGAACGAGCTTTAAACCAGGCTTTAGCAGTAACTCCTATTAATCTGTAAATTGCCACGTACGGACATAAAAAGCGGCACAGGCGTGTCACTGCTTTTTGGTCCTTGGCCAAATATTTCGTGTCACGCGATTTGAAGACTGGATGTTAAGGACAAAGTAAAAAAGACAGATAGGTCATAAAACTAGGCTGATACCTGGCGTGTAGGAAAATACTGCGACAATACAGTAAACACCAAGACTGTCCTAGTAAATCGTTACTTGCGGCGTGTGTGATGTTTCAAATAGTCAAATGGGATTCGCTTGTATCTTACACTGTTGGTGTTTCTGCTCCTTCGGCTATATCTCTTTCCAGTGTTTGCCTCTTTGTAGTCTGCTATGTCTTCATTTTCCCCTCCATAACCTAGCACTGTCTTGCCCTCATGGCTCTCCAGCAGCTCTTGGGATTGTGTCTCATATGATTGCTAGAATATGGTGGTGTTAACGACGCTGTCAGAATCTGCAGGGACAGGGGCAAATAACCTGAAAGAGAGAAAAATCCCTCATTGTGCCGAGACTTGGCACACAGAAAAGAGTTTCCTTAGCTAATTTTACATTATCTTTCCACCCATATATAAATCAAGAGAGCAATTTCTTCAAAGAATGATGACTCCAGATATTCCTGTAATTGAAAATGGAGTCTTTTCTATCCAAAACCAGTGAGTATGAACATGTCTGGTTATGAGTGTGTGTACCTTTGAAATTATCAACAGGCAATTGTTGATAATTTTTGTGGTAACAGCAGGTATGAGGTTGTGCAATCTCAGTTTCTGTAACACCAGAAGGTAAATTAAAGAAGTTAAGTGAAATGTACTGTAGATTAAAAGAAACTCACATTTCAAGGCAGGATGGCCTTTTTATTGTTACAAGCAAAGAACATAAAAGCCATGAAACTAGAGTGGAAATTACTACATCAAAGGGAAAGCAAATTTAAAAGACACAAAGTATCCTTGTTAGATGTAAAAAGTGCAAAGTAAAGACAATGCAATCAAATCTCAATTCTATTTTACAGAAACTGTGAGCAGATTCTGCCCTAGTCTAATTTGGCAGAGCCCATATAGATCCATTAATAATGATAGAAATACTTAGTATCAAGAATAAATTTTAAATGGTAAATTCTGATGCAAACTATTCCTGGGCTTTCCCTAAGTGTATGCTTCATATAACTGATAAAAATCTTCTACTTCACCCTCCCTATAGAACTAAAGTTAGTGCCCGCTTCCATGATATCTGCACTTTGATAAGAAGACACAGCTTCCAAAAGTTTTGGGGAAAACAGAAAAATCACATTTCCCTATGTATGATGACCTTAGAACACCACTTTTGACATTAACAGTGAGTTGCAAAGGAAAAAATACCTAATTGTATGTTTTGCTTTAAGCTTAAGAAAGATCTGAAAGCTTTTCTGGTTTTCATTCCTGGGGAAGATTTCTTGAAGATCTCCTAGCTTCTAGATTGGTTCAATGTAGTTTTTACTGACAGAGTTTGAGTGTTTGTTTCTTGGGGCTGTTTCTTTGCTTGCTTTATTTTTTTTTATTTTTTTTTTAATTAAGAGATTAAAGAGTTTGTTGAAGAACAAAGTTTTAAGAAACCAGTCCTCAGTCTTAGCAAAATTCCAAAGAAGTGAATTCCTGCCTAATGCTAAAGCTAAGCTAGCAACATGATATTTGAAATAACATTTGACTCACTGTGGAAGAGGCCATTGTATTCCAAGAACTATTAGATATGGGAGGCTCAAAGTAATAGCTGGAATATTAAAGGAATCCAAACCCATCGCTGTTTGATTCTAAAAAAAAATCAGAAAATACCTAAAAGGTTTCTCCAAACTATCAGTGTATGAGATTATTTTTGTAGCCTAATTATCCACTCTCATACTGCAGCATGGTGAAACTCCTGTTCAAGCTAGAGCCCACACACATTTTGTTCTCCAATAAACAAAATTGAGTGAACACCATGGAATTACAGCAAATAATAAGTCTTGCAGCCCAAGAACTGTTGAACCAAACACAAAAATAAGTAAAATTACATTTGAAAGTAACTTTCTTTTGCAGTGTATTTTCAAATTTGTTGGTGTGTAGGTACATACATAATTTAATTGTCTTGCAAACTCAGGTGGAAGAATTTTATTTTGGTAAAATTGTAAGCGCAAGCAGAGTGAGGACCTGCATTTGGAGAGCCATCAGTGCAAAACATAGTGACTTTGACAGCTGAGGACATGTCTGTGCTGCTCTTGTGCTGTTAAGTGACCTCTGGAGTGGCCTTATTCCCCAGCCAACTGGTACATACTGGTTTGTGTCCTTATTTCAAAACAAAGGCTCTGCAGATGAGAAAGACCACCTGCCTTCTGTGCTGTCATCAGTATCATAGCTAGCTTGCAGTAACTTTGTGAAGACAAATCCTCACTGACAATTGTTAATTCTCCCATGTGATAAAAGCAAGCAGAAAGTCACCCTTCTGGACAGCAGATTGAAAACCTAGAAATAACAAATAAAGGAAAGCAGGCAGAGCTGTACTGCTTTCCTTCAAGAAGCCATATTTTTCCCTATTGACCAAATGGCTTATTGCATAGCTAAATATCCACATATTTAACATCCTGGTTTCCTCTCATTCAACTTTAGACATAGTAGGCACTTTCACAGTGGAGGCAAAGACCTCTGCATAGAATTTCTTTCATTTTACTGGCTCGGCAGAATACTTCCTGCTGTAGAAAGAGATTTTAAACACAAGTATAGATGAGGAAAAAAAAGGGTCTCTAGGTAGGGACATGAATCTCTGTATCAGCTTGGATTGCTTTGTCTGAAAGAAATTAATCCAAGGCAGACAATAATTTATATTGCTATCTTGAAGCTGTTCAATTCTCTATTATACAGAAGCCATTTCACAAGAGCCTTCCTAAAAGAATCTGGCTTGAAATCAGCACATCTTGAGTCTCTTCAGCCTCAAGCTGCCTCCATCCCATATGTAAGCCAAGGTCTGTGTTGCCTTTTGGCAGCCAAGCCCCTGTAGGTGGCTGCAGCACAATCCTCAAGGCCCTTCTGGTTTTGCAGTCACGGTATCTGGGATTATGTTCATGGAATCTGCCATAATCCACACTATCTGACGGCTGGGTTATTATAGCAGAGGAGCAGGG
Source organism: Sitta carolinensis (assembly GCA_032173965.1). Classification (NCBI taxonomy): domain Eukaryota; kingdom Metazoa; phylum Chordata; class Aves; order Passeriformes; family Sittidae; genus Sitta; species Sitta carolinensis. The sequence continues at coordinate 34,955,885 of CM063284.1, read as the reverse complement.
GCTGACTGTGTGCCATAAACTTTCACCTGGCAGGCAGAACAGCAGTTTGAATCCTAGACAATGAATTTATTTCAGCTTGGAAAGTGGCAGTTATTTCAGTGTGAGTGTAGATAGCTTGGCAAAAATGTTGGAATTTAATTAATTATGCAAATAAGAGGAAAGTAAAGATGTTTGGCCCACTGCTCTGATTATGTAATAGGTTTAGAAATATAAATGTTCTGTGCAAGGCAGCAAGATATATGACACAAAGATTTAGAGTGCAAAGACCTAAAATGCTAATCCTTCCTTTGATGTTTATATTGCTTAGCTGGAAAGGGAGGGAATGCATTTTTCATTCTTGGATGCTGTGAAAGGGAAAGGCCTTTATAAGCAATATATAATCCACATTAATATACTCTCCACATTACTAGGAAACTATATTCAATATAAGCAGAAGCTATAATAAGAAAAGTAAACCAAAATAGCAATAAATAGCAGATGTACACTGTATTTGGGTATGAATAAATTATGTGAGTCATAATGATTGCAACAGCAGGTGGTAGTGTAGTTCAAGACTCTCTGTGATTTCTTGCTTTTTTCCTCATACTCCAAAGAGGAAGGCTTGAGACCCCTAATGCCTGGTGCAATTTTTAGCTCTGCACCTTCAACCAGTGAGCAAACTAGAGGCATCTATTGAATTTTATTAGCTCTGCAAAAAAAACATACAGCAAATGGACTGGTCATCATTTGTGAGTGCTAAAGCTGCAGCTATGACTAATTTATGAACATCCATCCTATTTGTCCTTTCCTCTTTCTTCCTCTCTCATACATCCTATTTTAATTAAATCTCAGATAGGGATTTTACTGGGGTAGAGAATTTCCTTGTTATGTTGTTTTCAAAGTTTTTTATTGTGGAGCTCTAAGTTGTAATTGGAAACTGATAACGATTTTGAAATTACCAGTCAACTATGTAACTGCCATTAGACTTAAGTATAAAAACATAAATTGTACAGAATCAGTTCAGGTGAAATTGAACTTCAGTGTGTCTTTCCTTTCTTAATAACAATCAGCATGTTTCAAATATTTTGCCTTGAAGAACAGAATTTGAAAGTCATGACTATTTGCAGTATAATTCTCTTTTATATCATGATTATGCTCTTACTTTGGAACATGACAGTGTTTCATTTAAATTTTTCCAGAGGTGGAACACAAAACTACTAAATATTTATACATGTCTAATTTTTTACTGAACCGAAAGCACTAATACTTTTGGACAGTGAAACCTTTTGTTGGTACAGGCAACTAGTATCAAACAACTCCTACACATATAGGAAAAGAGGATTTTCTCCATGGTTCTGTACTGCCTTTCTCTGAAGAGAATGGATCATTATTTACTGTGAAGGTCATGTTTGTATAAGAACTACTTTCAGCTTCTCTTTATAATTATTGGAAGCAATTGCACTAACACATAATTTGTTGTAGGTGAAGAGATGAAAAAAACAAGAATGGAAACAGTTTTGGTGAATTTAACAGCAATAATCAATCTCCTTCTCTGAGTATTCAAATTCTTATGTTACTATGTATTAACAAACTCAATATGAAATATAGGCCTAATGGGCAAAACCTGAGATTTTCATGTAGAATTATTTCAAGTACATCATACTTAAAAGAAACTCCATAATGTACAATGCATAACTTTTATTAACCTTTGGCCTTTTATCTATACTGACATTTAAATGGATTCTTTTCCTCATAGTTCAACATCTCTTCTTCCTTCAACCTGCAGTAAAGTCATCATGTTGAATTCACAGCTTCCCAATTACCATGACAAAGCAGTGATATCAAAGCCCCAGATTTACTCTTTCATTAAGAAGCAAGACAGAGTGGGGGTCAGAACAGAGCTACTTTAACTCACCTGTCATCTTTTCCTTGCATGTGAATTATATGCAAACATACTAAGATTTAATTAATTTATTTATTTGCTATTTCAGCATTTTCACTATTTCTTGGTGCTGAAAAATTTTGACTGATGAATTTGAGAACTGTTCAATGTAGAAATGTATTCAGATAATCTACATTCACAAGTACTGGTAGAGCTGTATGTTTTGTTATCTAAGTTGTGCGTTATGAGCCTCTAGAAATTAAACCAGCAGTTTTCCGAAATAAGTTCTTTTTCAGCTACAGAATTGAAAATTGTGTTCATCAGCAAAAACAAAGCTTTGCTCATTTATTTATCAAATAAATAAATTTTCGACTAATTTATTAGTCAAAATATCTATTAGTCAAAGTATCTATTTAGAAGTTATTTACTTCAGATATTCATGAATTATATATCCCAATAAATAACTGTGATACCATATTCCCTTAATTAGCTACAAATATCTTATATCAGAGAGGGGCAGCTACTAGAGGAGAATTCCCATATTAATATGGGTTGTATTTATAAATGTTTAGTGCTCCTATACAAAATACTGTCTAAATGTATTGGATATATTTTGCAATTTACTAATATAGGCTGAGGAAGCCTCAAACTTAGCTCTTTTATTCTTAAATATATTCAGATCTGGATGCTCTGGTTTACATATGTAAACAGAAACCTTACAGGATAAAAAGGGGTTTGCAGTTGGGTTCTCTTTTCTTTATTTATAGACTTACAGGTCAAATGTAGAGATTTTTATGTTTGATTGGACCAACATACCATTCACCTATGTAACACAATTTCCTAGAGGCCTACTGACATTAACCATCCTAGATTCCAGATGAACACATTCCTCTTCTCTTCTCTGCAGTTTTGCCTAAGAGGTAAAATCAATACACAGCTCCATGTTTCTCCCTGAATGCTTGGACTGAAACCTTGCCTCTACTGAAGGCAGTAATAGTTTTTCTCACTGACTTCAAAGAGGCCAGTGTTTTACCCTTCATTCCCCTGCTGGATCCTGTATTTCCCTTTAAGCTACCACATATCATAAAAGTTACTGTGCTTTGAAAACTATAATGCACCACAGTAAAAACTGTAATGCCACAAGGTAGTGTCAATATGTATTTTTATGTAGTAGAGGGAGGAGGAAATAAACCAGGAGAGATAAATGTTCCTAGTCAAAAACTGAGAGGCTTTGTTGCATTTATAAATAAAAATACATCCTTTCAAGCAGTAAAACCCCCATGCACCTGCCTAGTATCATTCTACCAAGGGCAGTCACGAGGTAACCAGAGGTTTACCAACAAATCTCTTCTTATAGTTTCTCAGTCACGAAGAATGTTAGAAATGGGATTTTGAGCTCTAAGGGGTTTGTGAGAAAAGTGTAAATATCTAACATGTTCTGCAGATCTTAGGTATTGAACTATTATCCTGGCAAAACCTAGATTTTACTAAATTGAACTTCATTTTAAGGTATGGCATCATGGATTACCTTGCTTCTTTAGTTAACTTTTCCCAATCATGTATCTTCTGCCTGAAATGCTTTGCTGAAGTTTTAAGCATCCAGACCATATAAATAAGGGAAAGAGGATGAAGTTTGTGTTTCATTCAGAACCAGATAAAGTTATCTTGTGTGCAGACTACAGAGGACCATAGATGAGTTGAGACAGAGAGCAACAGGGACAGGAGCTGTAACAATTTGAGCAGTTGGCCCCTTTTAATTTCCTAAGTCAGGTCCATTTAAGTGTGTGACAACCCTGACTTTGAAGGGAAGGCCAGGTCTTGGTCCCAGTTCAGAATTTCTGTATTTTTAATCATTTTATTTGTGATCTGAGGGGGGTGGTGGGGTGGTCCATATTTGGACTTCAAAGATAAAAGCTTTGCTGAGGAAGCCTTTTAATGAAAAGCTTGTAAAAAACATATACCATGAATGAATAAATCATTTTCTATCTAAGACTGAGAATGGAAAAAGCTGACAAAGTAAATGAAGGCAAAATGAAATCTCCAGTTTAAAAACACCATCAGAGGTAAACAGCCTTACCAGGAAGGGAATGAATGTCTCCTGATAGTCAAGCCAGGAGTCTATCTGCAATACCTGTCATAGCTCTTATCTGGTTTTGGGTTTTTTTCTGGTTGGATTGGTTTGTTTGGGTTTTTTTTCTAAGGAAAAAAGAATGCTTGATTAAGCTAATTCTTTGGCTTTCATCCATTTGGTGCATAATTAACTGAATATTGAATACTCATTTTGCATGTTATATAAAATCAGCTTAAGTGGACAGGAAAACATTCAAGTACAAATGAGCTTTTATCAGTGACTGAAGATCCTATTGTCTATGATTCAAAAAGAAAGTAAACAGACCCAACCTGTCTTCCATTCCATAGATGTAAAAAGGAAACAAAACCTTGGAAGTCCTGCTCTCATTATTATTCTGACATTTTGAAGCATGCAAAAATATGTGAAATGCAAATTCTAGGGAATTTTATCAGAGGCAAGTGCTTCAAATGATATGATTCTAAAATTGCACAATAAATTGAAGATAAAATTGGATGAAAGCTATGCAAAAGAGTAATAAATAAGTGTCTGTGTGCAAATAACTTTAACACATCATCAGCTTAGCTGTGCAGAATGGGGGTTGTAAAAGTGTTGATGCTTATTTGATTCAGGTTTGCAAGTTCTTGGCTACAGAGAACATGCAGTGCAGGATTTCAAGGCCCAGGCAGTTCCCCAGGGAATGCTGTGAAAAGAAAGTTGATTGACATTCGGTTAAAATTCTGCTGTGAACACTAATAAAAGCACAACCTTTTCAGGGTCTGCAGAGGTTCCATTTAGCAGCGGTTGGTTTGGACAAGAGAATAGGGATCACGGTGTCCTCATAAAGTTCAGAAAATTAAAAGAACTCTACCGTAGAAACAGCGAAGTATTTTTATGCCTTCAGAAGGAAATGCCTCAGAAGAATGAATAATTAGAAGGAATGACATGCTAAAGACCACCCTCTTATATCACAATTATCCTGAGAAGAAAATGGAAGTAACTGGTACAAATGTTAAGGATTAAGTTAAAGTGCATCCCACTTTAGGAGTGCCAATGGGAAACTGAGGGAACTTGCCCATGGTAAATCAAGATTAACATTCCACACTCACCAAAGTTTGTAGAATTACAGTCAAACATAACACAGGGCAAAGAAGGTTTTTCACCAGCCTTTACTGGCCCTGTTTGCTACCTCTGACAACACTTTAAATGCTCACTTGAAAAAAAAAAAATAATTAAACAAAATTTTCTGTCTTTTATCCCTAGCTGAAAAGAGCATCCAGCAGGAAGAGCCGTGGAATTTCAAACAACCCTGGGCCGTGGATCAACTTAGTTGGAAAAAGGCAATAAGGAGAAGGATGTGCTTGTGTGTCCATGAGACACCATCCATATACACATTTTTGTTTGTGTGTGTCTGTGTGTGTACCACTGCTCACACACACAGCCTTGGGGGAACCAGAAACATTTCATGACTGGCTGGATATGAAGCAATTTTTCCCTCTCCACTGATATAGAAAAAGAAATAATTTTTGTGGTCATTAGAAAGCTGCACATAATTTTCGTAAAACATTTTGCCACATCTGGAGCCCTATTTTCCTCTCCATAGGCTGCTTAACTCTTATTAATATCAATGGGGGTTATGCACACATGTGGAGAATAAATTAGATTCTTCATTGTTTCCTTCTGATAAAATTAAATGTTCTCTCCACATGTTAAAATTAACTCACATACTGTCGTTCTCAGGGTATTGGAAATAGAGAGCATTAGTTGCTGGTTGAATTTTACAATATTTTGTCTCTTAAAGAAAGACCTTATCCTACTCCTTTTAGAATCAGAAAGCAGTTGTCAAAAGCTTCAGTCAGAACTTGAATTTTGGGACTATTGATTTCATCTTTGGGCTGTGTGGAAACCCTTCTCTCCCAGTATGGTGCATTATTCTGACTAGATTTGCGGTAGTAGTTTCTTCATACTAATAAATGGCTAACCTCTTTTCCAGTCAAATTTTTATCAATCAGTTCTTATTTCCTTTTTTCTTATTTACAGACATTGGAAGACAAATGTTTCTGTCACAGCCAGTGGCAGGATTGTCTCAACTCGTTTTCCTTTGATGCTTGTAAGTGAAAAACACTGAATGAATTTTCACTGACATGAATTTGAGACACAATTTAATACCGTCATTACACAGGGAATCATTATTGTGCATGATTTGGTACATGTAAGATGCTGGGAAGGAGTTTATACTCTTTGAAGTGGTTCTTTTGCAGGGGAAATTATTGTATTTATAGAAGACCTATTAATACTTATCCTTGACATTGCATCCAAGAAATAGCTACAGAGACTTTTCTATAAATCTTGCGCCATTTTTGGAACATGGAATGCTGATCATTAATGTTCAACTCAGTCGTAAACGCCATTCCCGAGGGATGATGGCATCAGATAAATTGGGCCAGTTTCTAAGAAGCTGCATCCCCTATGGATCTCTCAGCACCAGAGAATGATTGGGCTTTATAACTTCCTAGGACAGCAGTGGAGATGCAGCTGCAAATGGAAGAGGAACGGTGTGTTAGTAACGCCTGCCTAACTGTCCCAGGAGTGCTGTAAGGTGGGAGAATGTCTGCAGTTTGAGAGACTGAGGGATCCCGTAATATTATGAACCTATTGTTGCAGATACATTCTTGGAAAATAATTTGACAGAACTCTACTGAATATAATCTGTGTGAACTCAGCTTTAAGCCCCAGTTAAGAAAAGCAAAGAATTCAAAAGAACTTGTACCAATGTCATCGACAGAGTCAAGAAACGGGACTCTTTGATGTTACTTGATCTAGCAATCAAGCCAGTATTATCAGATAAAAACTGATAATCAAACTAGCAGAGATGAAATTGTATAAGAAATAGAATTATCCAAATCCAGAATCTACATTATTTTTATCAGTATTACTTATTTTAGTGTTTAGTTACACAGACAGTAGTTTTTCACTACAATTCATGAACCATTTAGACTTCAATTTCTTCTCAGAACTATAGTAAACTCTCCTAAGCTTCAGGATTTTGCTTTTGTATTATAGGCTTACTATGCCACAAAATATCTTTTTGACCTTGAAACAAGACACAATCTTTTGATGTCTAGTTACACTTACTTTTCAGATTTTGTCTCAGTTTTTCTTTCTAATTGCACTAATAAATCTCAAAATATGATGGAAAGTGAAAACTACAGTTTGTGATATTTGGTGTTATCAGGCTTAACTGGGGTTTGAAGTACCTTCTATGTCCTTGGATGCTCTAGTTTGTGAAATTGTGGCTCAAGAAGGCTTGCTATCAACCATTCAAGTGCCCCATAGTAAGTGGCATCCACAATATGAGGACACCTAACTTTAGGCATCTAGATGTCTTAGTGACTTAGGATCCATTATAGTAAGTCAGGATTTTGTCAGTGTCGCCTGTGGATCTCAAAGAGCCATTCAGCTGGCATTCAGGTAATAGGTATCTGTTTTAGAGAGAGAAACTGATTCCTCTCTGCTGCAACTGAATCCCATCAGCAGATGAAGCTCCTACCCAGAGCTTCAAAAAAAAAAATTAGGATGTTCTTCTAAATCTTACGTCTTAATAATCTACAAAGTTCAGAGAATAAGATCTGATTTGCAAGTTTTAGTCCACTTGATTAGAATGTGGGCTTTGTTTTACTTGGCTGATCTATTCTGTTTACTTCGTTTTGTTTGAGGCAATTGCCCTGTGATGGTCTCAGTAATCACAAAGGGAAGATATGTTACATACAGTCTTATTTTCTCTATTTGAGCCTTTTTCATGCTAGAGAATAGTCTTAACCTATTTAAATTGGGATTTTTTAGGAGTATGTGCCATGTACATTGAAACAGGATCCTGCAGTGGCTGAGACATTTGGAGCTGAGGAAACTAAATAGTCTTGGCCAGTTCAATGCTATTGAAACAGAAAATATTTTGGACTTTTTCAGGTGCTCCCTAGGTTTTCTGAAGCTCCCTGGGTCAAAAGGTTCATAGGCCTGGGTATGTGTGGTGAGAGAAGGTGCTTCCTTCTCTCCAGTTGAATTATGGTAACACTGTCACTGGAGTCCCACCTCCCTGTTGCTTTTCCTCATACCATTGCAATGGAAGAATGAAAAAGTGATTCTTGAGTTTCCCTTATGAGAAAAATTCTAGCATTTTTGCATTCAGAATAAAATAGGAGCCAACCAAATCTTTCCAACCAAAGTTGTGTTTGAATAAGCTTTTCAACTACATCCCAGAATGCAAATCTACAACAAACTCCTGGGGAGCACATTGCATTTTAGTCTGTCCTGACAAAAAATTATCGTGCAAATGAGCTTACCATAAAGATATATTGGAACCAGTCTGGAAGCCAACACACCAGCTAAGATGTTGCTGGCATGGAGCCTCTCCATTAAGGTAACTGTCTAAAAATATTTTTTCAGAAAGAAATCCTACTACTTTGTAGAAAGGGAACAGTTCTAAAATAATAGTGGGCTGATAAACTCTTTCCTATTAAAGAACCTCCACTGTCCAGAATGACTACCCAAGTAGAGAAAAGTGGGTGCAAGCTCAAAGTAGAGATTTAGAGCTTTGCACAGGAATCAAAGGCTGATTTATGTTCTAGAAACACACAATTGTATTTGCGTCTGGAAAGCATATTGATTTAATTATTGCTTAGCTTTTTTCTCTGGAACTCTCACTATCATATTGGATCTGTTTCACAAGCTGATAACAGCTACACACATGTAGCTCCAGCCCCTACAAGCAGCAGTCAATGCACTTTTAAAAGCAGACTTTTTTTTTTTTTTTTTTTTTCCAAACAGATTAACACAAGAGCGAATATCATCAGTTGTCTTTGAGGGTGGAAATTTTTGGCTATTGTGACTAGTTTCAAACTAGTCAGGAGATTTTGCTGCAGAAATATGCAATAATTAAATTGCTTAGGCTTTCAGGTTTCTGATGGAGATGAAAAGCTGTACAGTTGTGCTTGTGAATGATTTTTTTTGCTGCTGTGGCTTCTTCATTCAAGACCAATTGGCCACATGTGTTGATAGTTACCACTAAAGATGAATAATTTCTGTCTTTCATGGGGGTATCAAGAGCCTCTGCCAGATAAAATGGAAGAGTAAATGACACTGAAGTATTACACTGAAAGATTACTTGTTAACCTTGCTATGGCTAATAAAATTCTAATTTGAAAATCTTAATTCACTACAGTTGATGTGCATGTGAGTAACATGGAATCACTCTGGTTAAAGCTGTTAAAATATGAGACCTACATGAAAAATATATTATGCAGGAAAGAATTATCACTTTTTTCTACCCTGAACTGAGGTTAATCTATATTTTCGTCCACTCAATATGCTTGGATTTACAGTTCTGTTCTCCTAAAACCCAATTAATTGCATTAAGTGCAGTTGGAATGTGTTCAGAGATGATATTTGCCTTCTGGTTATTAGGCATATATTGAAACATGAGGGCTCAACAATCTAAATGTGTGTTATCTATCAGTGGTACTATAAACTTCTCTAGTTTACACTACAGGAAAGAAACAAAATGCCTCCTAGATCAAATCCCAGTGCAGTGCCTTGAACTTCTTGATGTTTTTTGTGTTCATTAAAATGTGTAAAATGCATTTTCAAGAAAATAAAATATGGCTACTTGCTCTGAGTTTGCACTTGGTATAATGCATGGTTATTAATTATTTCTGCAGGTGGATTTTAATGCACATTGTCTTGTCTACTTTATATTATGATTAAATTATCCTCATTCTGCAGACTCAAACCAGAACCTCTGTAAGCTGTAGAGCAGCTGTACACAGCCTCTGTCACTCCTGTCTTTTAGGTACATCCTAATGACAAGATTCTTCTTTAATTATAGTAGTACTTTTGCAGGAACAAACATGTATGATGAAATTTCATACTCTGCTTTTGCCCAGAAAACTAAATTAGTTTTGAGTACAGTATCAAATTCCACAGTTGTGGATTTAATTATATGGAAATTTAGTTTCTATAAGCTGTATCCTTTGTATTATTTAGGATTGTGGATTGAAGTGAATAAAATAGCATTTATGTCAGAACTGTGAACTGATGGCAATGCAGCATGCCTTCATATTTTTCACTGTGTCATATCCACTCTCAACAGAACTTTCATTTTAAAAGTTAATAGTCTGTCATTCATATGAAAACCCAAGGACTCCTCAGTGAGCTGGTTATTTGTAGGTAAAATACACAGAAAATCTCAAGTTCATTAAACCAGCTTCTTGCAAGATCTCTGCTTTTATTTACTTCCTGAGAAACAACTTTGACATAAGTGGCTTGTCCTTATCTTGAGATTTGCTGTAAAGTTTAAACAGTTTTGGATGCCAAGTTCTTACCCTCTTCGCCTTTGCAGAAGTGTTCATGAAACATACCACTGGGGGGTGTCTTCCTATCCCCTCTGTATAATCACAAAACCAACAGTGAAAACAACCAACTTTACATGTAAAGCTTTGAAAATACAAAGGCTTGTGTGTTGAGTGTGTGCCCAATGTCTATTCCTTGCTATCTTAACAATATTTTGGTTTGCACTCATGTAGAAGACCTCTGCTGGAGGAATTTAATCTATTTTTTAAAATTGTAACTTGGTACCCAGTGAAACTTCAGAGCATTTCCATGTTACTTGATGGTAAAAGACTCATTTTTTTTTTTTTTCCTCCAGAAATCAGTTAATTGATTCTTCTATGATACTCATCTGCACTCTGAGATGTGGAATCCTGGATACTATTGCTTCAGTCATCTCAATGCACCTTACCAAAAAAAACAAAACAAAACAAAACAAAACAAAACAAAACTTGGCTGCTTTAAATGAAATGGGGTCAAATTTCCAATGGCTTAATGATGACACTGCCAAAACCAAAAATTGCCTTAACTAATGACAAACCACAGTGAAGGATTTTAGATACACCTTCCTTTATACCTGAACTGGCTCAACCTGTTAAACATTCTAAGCTGCAATAGTGCAAGAGAATGGGGAAACATAGATGACAATAGCTAGGGGAATGACCATTCTGCCTCACACAAAGCTTTAAATTAAATTATTGAAGGAGGACAGAAATATCCATTGCCAAAAGGAGACTGAGACTGCATCATTCCCACCCACACTAACTGACACATTCCTCTGAGAATGTCTCAGAGCTGACAAGGGGAAAGTTTACCTACCATCACCTCTTGTAGGAGTAGAAAAATTTTGTTTAGCAGTTGTGCTTAAAATTAAAGGAAGTGTTTTGTTCCAGTGACCTGGAGTCAGTCACAGGATAAAATCTATGTGCTTTCTTTTTGTGCCAAGGTAGGAGAACCAACAATTATAAAAGGAAGTTATGTTCCCTCACACCTTTCCTGCCTGATTTCTGAAAGCAGATCTTCCACCCTGCTGGTTAGAGCCTCCCAGCTTTTATTTGTGTTAGTTTCCCCTAACCAGTGTTAGAATAGGTTTTAATGTCCTTTTCACGCTGTAACTCCTTTCACACAATTGCTGGTGTCTTGCTCCTGCTATGTTGTGAAAACAGTGATTGAACCAGACAGGGACATGGTGGTGCACTGTGGTAGCGCTTCCAAGAGCCTTGATGGCACCTCCCACAGACAGCCTGCTCAGCGTTATTTTCCTCCTGTTAGTGCTCTCAGAAATCTGTGTCAATTGCCAAGAGAGGAAGAAACGTGGTCCTTGTGAGTGCAAGGGTTCTGTCTGGTCTCCTTGACGTGCTGGTGGTTGCTGCCAAGCTCTGCTCCCGGGGCACAGTGCTGCGACCTCACGGTTGGGTGTAAAGCCGTAATGTAAACTGCGTAAATCTCTGCCGTGCCTGCCGCTGTCTCTCCCTCTTCTGAGGGAATTAATGTGCTCACCAGATGGTTAAAACACAGGCAAGGCATGAATACCATGCTGGAAAAATATCTAGCTGACATATTAGATGCACATTTTACCCATGTTGGAAAGCTTGTCTTCAGGCAGAGTGCTGAATCAAAGGCTCCCATTTTGATATGAATTCTACTTGTTTCCCTAACTTTGCATTAGGGACTTCACTTTATAAAAAATTAACATCTTCAGCAGAAACAGCTTGCTTCAACTCTTTTTTTAAGTCAAAAGGTGGCAGCAGGGGTAAAATGGATTAAAAGGAAGGAGCTGTATAACTTGTGCTGATCCAACAAGGTACTGCACCTGATTTCTGGTTTGATGCATTCATTCATTCCTCTGAGTGCTCCTGTGTTTTCATCTAGTCCTTCCACATGTGTGGATATGAGAGCCTTCCATCCCAGCCTCTAAAAAAAAGAAACAAAGGCCATGAAAAAAAGCATCCCAGGCTTTTCAGATTGTTGTACCCAGGAAAATGCAGAGTGATGAATGAAACACTGCAGGATGAGGATTAAATCAAGAATATTCAAGAAGTGGCTTACTGGTATTTTATATCAGAAGCGGCCCTGGGTCAGCCTGCTTGTCTAGTCTCTAATTTGTATTTTCAAGACTGGAGCATTCCTGCTAACTCTTCCCTTCTTGAAATCCATTGAAAAACTCACAGTGATGGGTGGTCCATTTGCTAAAGATTGATTGATTTTGCATGAGTGGAACTAATATGCTTTTCATACTGCTGCAAAAGTGTTTGCATTATTTTCTGATCCATCTCCTTTACTTGCAGAAGAATTATAGCAGCACAGCTCAGCTGGGCAAGGACCTTTAAATAACCTCCTGACTACCTGGTTTTCATCAGGTATCACCATGCTGAGCTTGGGAGGAATTTTAAATATGCTTAGAAGAACAAAAATAAGCACTGGAACAACATACACGCAATCTAAAAGTCAGCCTTGGGGGAAATCATACAGGAGAATGCCTGAGGGTTGGCAATGGTCCTGACAGAGTGACTAACACCCTAAATCAGCAGGATAAATGAATTTTAGGCTTTCTGGTGCAAGAAAGTCACGCTGCCAGTTTGGTGTTTCTGGGAGCCAAGGCACAGGGCAGAGCCACAGCTGGATCCTGGTGTGTAGCCGGGCGATGCAGCGTGCTGCTCCCAGCACCCGCTCCAGCTCCCGGGAAGCACAGCTCTGCCAGACCTGCTGCTCTCATCTCCACTCCAGCTGCAATGAGCCCAGGAGGGGAGAGAGCTCCATGCCTTCCTCTGCACTGTGATGAGAGTGACAGTGCTCAGAGCCCCTTTGCAGGCTTCCCAAGCAAACAGGAAGCCCATTACTAAAATGCTGTTGTCCTTCATTTGTCAGATTAAGACTGCTTAATATATTACCCAGGCAGCAGAGTAGCAAATAGCTGCCCTGATTTGAGGAGTCTGGCCTAGAATACTAAATACTTGGCTCCATCATACAGTGTGTTTTTACATGGATATATCAGAAGAAAAAACAGTCTTTTTATTGCATGCTTGCACTTTCTTCAGCATCTGAAAAGATATTAATTTCCCAGGAATTATAGTACCTATTTTTGTAATAAAATTGTGACTTTATCACCGTACGGTAATGTGAAAGTAAGTGATTAGGTTAAAAAATCCCAACCCCCACCCTTCCGTGTATGATTTTGTTATGAGATCATAATAACTGACATTAACTGAGTATTCATCCATATCACCTGCAGCTACTCCAGGAGAGAGGCAACAATGTAGACTAATGTTTCTGCAGTACGGCAGTGAGATTATGATATCTTACTGATCACACTAACCAGAGGGTGTATCTTTGGAGTGCGGTCAAGAGGTTGGGTTGCTATTGCTGTCAAATTCCTTTAATATCAGTTAACTTTCAAATGGGCATTACTTTTCAGAAGCAGGCTTTTGTGAGAGCAGTGGGTCAGCTTAATTAGTCTGAGAACCTTAGCAAGAAAGTGGGTATTTCTTTAAAGTATCATGTGTGTCTGAAATTCCAGGAATCTGATTCCCACCCTTGCTTTCTTGCTGATGTCCTGCAAGAAGTGCTAGCATAAGGATTTGCTCTTAAGTGTTTTCTTCTGATGGCCTGTGCAATTAGCCTTAAGCTAGTGGTAAAGGATGGGCTGATTTGCATGAAGTAACTTTTCAGAGAAGTCTCTGGAGCAGTGATGTCAGGAAATCAGAGTACGCTCACAAGTTAAATTGTAGTGTTTTGTACCTGGTGAATGGAGCATTGATTCCTGCCTTGTAAAGAAATCAGGGAGTGAACAATGCTTACTGAATAGATAGCATCATCTTCAAATGAATCACTTCCACTAATCCAGATATAGGAGCAAACTGCATATTTTTCTCAGATTTTAGGGATGTTGCAATTAAACTTTTTCCTGCGAGGTTTTCTTTAAGGGAAAAAATTGAAAGGCAGATCAAGGGAACGGTATAAGCTTATATTCTTTTTATGACTGAGAAATATCTGTAGGTGTAACCACCAACTTACTTCTGATACAGCCTTTACTGTCCAAATGAATACTGCAATAGTTTATGAAACACAGAACATCTCTCTTCCAACATAATCGCTGAACCCAAATTAATCCACTGATTAACCAAGGCCCTTGTCTAACCTGTTTAGGCCTGTAGCATAATCTATAAAGAGCAACATGAAGGAAACAGCTTTGTAATACAGCTCAGCCTTTGTATGAATGTATTACAATACATTTATATTATGTATTTACAATATTTTGTTAATTTGTGAAGATTTTCAGTAAACTGAAGTTATAGATGAGTGTAGAAGTTTTTCTAATTTTTTTGTTTTCCTTGGGATGTCTCTTTGCTCCATGACTTGAGAGACAACACTTTAGCTTCTATTTTCTCACTCAAATACTATCTGGTAAAGTGTTTTAGAGCATGGAGCTGTCAGTTGCAGCCCTTTCCTAGAGACTGGAAAATCAGAACAGATCTCTCCTGAGGAACAAGAGATACTAGTTTCAGCCTTTGAAAGTGGGAGAATCAATAAAATCTGGCAATCTCTTCTGCTAGCTGAGAGTTCTAGCTAATGAGTCATTTAAACAGCCCAAGTAACATTCTGACTCCTTTAGATTGTTTCTCTTGACTCAGTTCCAAAAGGATTGAGGCTGACTGGACTATCCTGTGTCAAAAACCACCAAGTGACCTTGCTCACGGAATAGTTCTTTTAGATTTTAGCAATAAAAAATTTTAGATTTTTCAGCAATAAAAAAATACCTTTTCCTTGACTTTCTCCCTAGGACTCAGACAATCTCCAGAAGACTATCAGTTATTCACAGAGACATATTAATATTATTTTCAGGCTGTTGCTACCTTGCTTCCCATCTTTTCCAACCTCACACAGTTTTCTTGTCTGTTTGAATTAACACACACATGTCTGTTTTCTCTTAGTCACAGAAACTGGTTTTTGTTCCAACCTTCCTGTAACATATTTTCTGGTCTGTGTTATAAATGCAATTAAAGCCTTGAATGGGTGTGTTTAGGATGTGGGTGCAAACTTGTGCTGTTGGTTAACTGGTTTATTTTTCAGTGTTGTAGCTCAAACAAACAGCTGTACCTCGCCACAGATCCTGTCTTCAAATGAACAACAGGTTTTAGATTTTATTGCCAGATATGAGCATGTGGTATTGTGGAACTACATCCATCTGTGGACTACCTTTTCCCAAACCCTGAGCTGTGAAAATGCTGAACCTTCTACAGGGCCTGATATCCTTTTGTTATATTGTTCTATTTTAAAATGCTGAACCTTCTACAGGGCCTGACATTCTTTGTTATATTGTTCAATTTTAATCCTTATAGGAATATAAATGAACTTAGAAAAATCCTGCATTTTTTTCATTTGCAAAATCTCACATCAGAAGACCTCAAGGAAGTTTTATTATCTATTCTTTGTTTGAATAACATCTGAAGACAAACTGCATAAAATATATGTTTTCTTTCATTTGCTGGAAGTTCTTGAACAGTCAGAAAAACTGTTCCAGATTTAGATGAAACTGTGTTTAGAATTAGGGGGGTTTTCCCTTTACTTTGATAGTGTCAAAATGATGGAGCTTATTTTGCTGTACTGGATTAATATTCCTTTGAAACCAACATGCATTTGAAATAAATGTTTGTTACCAAGTCCATGAGGCTTTTCCTGGGAGATTTTATCGTGCTAAAATCTTCCTTCAGTATTCTTCCCACAGTCTCAAGCTCCTGAGCTGTGTTTTGTAGGTCACTGTATACACAGAAGAAAAAGACCTCTGACCTAAATAACTCGAGTCATTGAATCAAAGAATCATTTAGGTTGGAAAAGATTTTTAAGATCATTGAGTCCAACCATTAACCCAGCACTGCCAAGTCCACCACTAAACCAAGTCCCAAAGTGCTATATCTACACATCTATTAAATACCGCCAGGTATGGCGATGCCACTACTTCCCTGGGCAGCCTGTTCCAATGCTAGACAACCCATTCCATGAAGAATTTTTTCCTAATAGCCAATCTAAACCTCATCCAATGCAACTGAAGGCCATTTTCTGTTTTCCTATCACCTGGTACATGGGAGAAAAGACTGAGCCCCACCTTGCCACAACCTCCTTTCCAGTACCTGTAGAGAGTGAGAAGATCCCCCCTGAGATTTCTTTTTTCCAACTTAACATCCCCAGTTCCTTCTGCTGCTTCCCATAAGGCTTGTGCTCCAGACCCTTCCCCATACCCTGGACACCTTCCAGGCCCTCAGTGTCCTTCTTCTAGTGAGGGGCCCAAAACTGAACAGAGGATTTGCTGTGCAGTCTCACCAGTGCTGAGTACAGGGGGACAATCACCACCCAGGTCCTGTTGGCCACACAATTTCTGACACAAACCAGGATGCCACTGACCTTCTTGGCCACCTGGGCACTCAGTAACTCATGTTCAGGGGCTGCCAACCAGCACCCCCAGGGACCTTTTCCAGCAGGCAACTTCCTGGCTGCTTTACCCTTCCTAGTCTTTGCTAATATTTTTTTTTTCTTATTTCCCATTCTTGGGAACTGTGGCATCAACCCATAAAACCTTTCAGAAGTGCTGTTTTTAAAATTTGGAATTAGCTTGTGTTATCATGGAAAAGCAGTCTTAGATCTCTACTTGAGAGCTGAACAATCCCAAATTGCAAGAGGTTGTGGACATAAAGTCTGTACCAGGAACTTTTCTGAAGTCGCAATGTGCTGTTTCTGATCTTCCTTTTAGAAATATGTTTATTAAAATTTTCTGCTTCTCCTTCAGTGCTGCCAGGAGGGCATATTATCTACTTCTTACTGTAAATCATCAGAAACTTTCTTTTCCTCTGCTGTATCACTATGAAAGTGAGAACAACTTAAAGAAGTGAAAGCAATTTGTTCTGCAGGAGGTGTTAGATAAAGGGTGCCTAGAGGATTCCTCATACCATCTTGAGATGGAGATAAAATAGAATGACATGATAGCCCATTAGGCAGAGCAAAGTAAGCACAGCAGCAGATTCTTGTCTCTGATCTGTGATGCATTTTCCTACCTTGGATGATTAAATGACAGTGTCTAAAACAACAGCTCTCCTGGCTTTGCTGAACTTACATGGAGCCTTAGGAGTCAGCAGCAGTCTTTGCTCAGAGAGATAAAGGACTGCAAGCCACCCAGAGGACACCCAGGGCAGCTGCTCTTGCTTACCCTTTCTTTTGAAAATGGTAGCACAGTTAAAACTCTTTTATAGATTCCTTGCCTAACCTTCGCTAGGGATCTGGAGCTCCCTGTCTCTGCCAATTTCTGAAGCTGCAAGAGTTTAAGAATCAAAGCAAGAGATTAAAGGAGACTGCAATGACATAGCCTAAAGTACTGCTCATACAACAACAACAAAGTTCATTAACTTTGCTGGGGCTTAAAATATTTCAAAATGCACTGTTAATGAACATTTTTAAGGGGATTCTTGGAATTTTGAGACTCTGCTCTGAAAATTTTCTGAAAATTTTGAAAACAAAATAATGATATTTACAATTTGTGTTAAGCAAATAGGGTTTTTGTTTTATTCTCTCACAACAAATTAAAAAGAGCTTATATTTTTCAAATTACTTCTAAATATCTAACAGAAGCCAGGATCCTAAGAAACCTAATGCATTCAGTTCAAATGAAATGCCTGATGCCAGAAGAAAGATTATTAGTAAGCTGAATAATTTTCCCTTTTCACTGCTCTAAGGACCCACTGTGCAATTTGCACTGCACATTGGGCTGGGCATCCAGCAGATGAAAGCAGGAACCAAAGTCTTTGTGGCACTGACCCTAAATTAAGGTGCTGACAGTGTGGATATCCCCTATTTTCTATTTCTTTAACAGCCTGTAAAGAAAGTATCAGCTTCCAGAGTTGTCGATGCCAAGATGGTAATATTGGCTCAGGGAATAGGATACACAGTGTTGGCTAATCCCCTTCCTATTCTTCTCTTTCCATTCATTGTGTGTAAAAAATCTCTGTCCATCAGTTTATGCATTGTAATGACCTACTCACTTAACCTAATCAGCTGTGTCTTCCCATTGACACCCAGTCCAGCTGAACAACTGCCCACTACTGTCTGCCTAGGCTAGGGCTTTTCCTCTCCAGCCACTTCTTTTGTGGTCTGAATCAGCACAGCCCCCTCAGTTTGCAGACTAAATCAGAACAAGATTTAAGGTGAATAATGTTGTGTTACAAAGAAGTGCTTTAAATTGTAAATATATTTAATTTTCAGTATATGAGTCAAATACGTAATAGCTTGAAGGTTTTACCACTATAACTCTGTGTGTGCGTGTTTGCACGCCCGTGCATGCTTTAGCTAAAAGTGACTCTCTCACAAACATTTTGAGCATATGCTCCACTCCTTTTAAACACTTGTTTTAATTTCCTCTCATTCTTTGGGAAGGAAATTAAGTTTGGTTGGTCACCTCCAAGGAATAAAAGTGAAAAGTTATTCTAGTTTCCCTGAACTGAGCAAGACTTGAAACAGAAATCTCTTCTGGGTGCTCTCTGCCAAGGGAGAGTTATCCTGCAAGGGTCTGGCAGAGATAAACCCTACAAAACAAACAACCCACCCCCCAAGGGTCAGCATGGCAGTTATTTCACTGTTCACAATAGGAAGATGACATTTCAGAAGAAAAGCACTGTACCTTAGACACCAGCTATCAAACAAGCACACAGAATAGCTCAGAGTTAACATCTGTGTAACAAACACCAGAAAATAGCAGCAATTCCTCTGGAGAGACTTGCTTGCACCTTGTGTCCTTTCTTTCCTACCCATATTATTCTCACTGGCTGCATGCTGGCTCCAGACTGCTGTAGGTTGATTTAAGAAGTCCAGAACGATCTGAGATCAGCTTGTGTGCGTCCATCAAACTTTGACTACCTGTCTCAGAGGGCATTTATTTTTCCCCTGAAAAACAGATGACAGCAGGAACAAAAGGTTATGAGAACCTTACATTCTTTTGTACTAATTTCCCATTGCTAATTATTTATTCTCAGTATTATTCACTTCCCTGCAAGACATCTCGCAAACATCCTTTAGATATTTCTGTCTTTTTTTCTTCTTTAAACCAAACCCTTATTATTTTTTATCTGAGAATTATCCTACCACATTGGCCTCATACCTTACACATCTTAGGTATCTTTTCTCAAAAAAAAAAAAAAAAGAAGATGAAGATGAGTGATTGAGCCTGATTTTTAAAGAAAGTGACATTTTAACTTTTTAAAGCAGGTTTTCATGGCACACTGTATCCTATTACATGCTGCTAGGGCAGTGGGGTGATTCATTTAATGATGTGTGATTATGGTTTTTCTCTCCTCCTGAGTACTGAAATTGCATATTTCATCCAAACTGCTAGCAAAACAGATCCCTTATGAGAAATGTACAAAATGTGTAGTCTCCAAGGTTAAAAAGGAAATTAATGAAAAATAACCAGCTAGTGCAGTTTTATCACGTTTGTCCCCGAGGATCCTGAACCTGCACCAAGTTGGAGAAGTGAGCCTAGCAAGACTCTCAGGCAGGCACTGTGAAGTCTCGGAGTGTGTTTCCTGTGGAGAAGCCACCCTCAGCTTCTAGAAGGTGGCTGACTCCGCGTTAGCTGTGATACTGACTAATTCCAGGAGTTTATTCATCTCTAGGAGCCGCCATCACCGGGAGACGAAAGCACTTGACGAGAGATTGGGATCTTTAGGATAGAAAAGGGTGAAGTTGCACATGCCCACAGGGATGCGGCAGACACCTCCAAGCCTCACGTACCACGGGCGTCTCCAGTTTTCCCCCCATATTTGGCCTTGCACATCTCTGGCTGCGCTGCTCCGCCAGCCTTCGTTCCTCTGCCTAATTAGGTCAGCGGGAAGGAATTTAGAACTGGTTTACATGTTGTTTGTGCGTGTTGGAACAGGAAGGACTGCGTGTCAGTAAGTTCATGAGGCAAGCTAAACTGGTAGCAGCTGTATTTCTTAATAAAACAGGTATTTTGATACTACCTCCAGGATTTCTCCGAGGAGTCAGGCTTCCTATCCAGCATGGCCTGCAGGGGGCATCAAAAGAATTCAATGGACACTAAACATTGTTTTCTGACTGTAACTCTTTAACAACAGCGACCCTTAAGTGGAGTATTTTGCCATTAAATCCGAAAAGGTAAAAAAAAGTACTTGATTAAAAGAGAGGATGAAATTTCACTACATCTTTTCTGGTTTGTTTGTTTGATTTTTTTTCTCGGCTACTTGATAAGGCAAGACTGCATCCATTCTCCAAAGCCTTGCTATCAGCAGAGACTTTGAAACAATGTCATGGGAAAGGGAACTTCAGTCACCACTGACAAAAGGATTTAGAAGGTTTTAAAAGTTTCTGAAAAATAGGGCAGGCTATTTCAGAAATTCCTCTGTTTTCTTTATATTGGAATAGGCTTTCTGCCAGCATTATTACCTGTGCTGACTCCTAGTTGAAGAGTTTTGTTGCATTTATAAGAATAACTAGAATTGTTGGTAGCATCCACATTTCTTTGCTGCACTGTAAGGGCAAACATACTGAACTTGACTGGGAACAATAGAGAAAACTTAAAATACACCTTCTTCTCTTGAATGTTCACTGTCCATACTCCCCATAACTTCTGGCTTTTCTATTTCATAGTAGGATTTCCTAACTATTCTTGATTCAGACTGTACAATGGGCCTGAATCCTGAGGATCCCAGTATATATGCTATTGGTGAAAATCTGAAACATTCAAACTACTCTTAAATATTTTGTCTTGTACTTTTCTGTAGCCTGTTTAACTTTCCTAGCTCTGCAATATCTTTTTTTTCCCCTACATCCTACATAAATTGCAGTTGTATTTTGCACTTAAATAGATGAAGCTGCATTAAGCTTCTTCCTGCTTTCCAGTGTGCCATTTGTTTATTTACTGTTTGATAGAATTTGTTTCCTAGTTATTATATTATATATATTATATTATATTATATTATATTATATTATATTATATTATATTATATTATATTATATTATATTATATTATATTATATTATATTATATTATATTATATTATATTATATTATATTATATTATATTATATTATATTATATTATATTATATTATATTATATTATATTATATTATATTATATATATTATATTTAAAAAAAGCATGAGGTTATTAATGACTTACACTTATCCAGAGTATACTGTAGCATTTTCTTCGCAATGAACTCTCTTATCCCTGTTTCTCTATTACTTCTACACTTTGAAAAAATGTTTTCACCAACATTATCTCTTCCTGTGTTTTCTTTGTTAAGCAAGGCTAGTGATTTTATTTAATTGTAATGATGAGGTGCCATGAAAAAACAAGCAGTTGTTAATCTGAGTGAGAGTTGTGATAAAAATACCCCAAATAAATTGAGGTAGGGTTACACAGGCAGCCTTAATCTGAAACTTCTATCTTTTGAACTATTTACTTGAAAAAAACTTTCCTTAACAAGGCAGCTATTTATTTTTTTTCCAATGAAGCATAGGTTCTGATACTTCTTTTCAGCCCCAACTTTGACCTTCTGCCTTATCTTTTTCTGCCCATATGTCTCTTTGCCAAGCCTCTCCCTGCCCTGGCTCTGTGTCTTCCTCCCCATTTTTTCCAGCTTCCAGTATGATTTTTCTTACCCAGCCAATCCTTCCAGGCCTGCCATCTTAATTTTATCCCTAGTGTTCTCTGTCCCATATCAGCCTGCTCCCTGGACTCCTCAGCTGCTCACACGTATTTTTTCTCCCACCTTCAACTTTCCCCAGAGCACCATTCCTTTTCTGTTCTTTACCCCTTCCCCTTGCTACCTCCTTCCCAAACTTCTCCTCCTGCAGTTTATCCCCCAGTTTTAGTGTTCTCCATTCTAAGGCACTTTGATATCCAGCCTTAGAGGGAAAACTTCCACCATCCTCATGCCAACCACCCATACATTCTTTTTCCATTCCTCATCCACCATCCCATCCTCTGCTGCTCCTCAGATGAGCTTTATTTCCCCTGGTGCATCATGGACAGATTAATCATCCTTCCTGCCAAAGTACAGTTCAAATCCAGAAACATCAGAGCTGTTTAAAGGGAAGATAATCAGGATGTTTGAAGGTAACTCTTGAAAATCACTGAAAAACTAAAACAGAAAACATTCTCCCCTAAATTTTCTTGGGCCAAAACTCTGGACTGAAAAATATGAAATTAACATGGCTGAAATTGGGTAACTGAAACCAGGATTTATAACTGCTTCAACACTGATAATGCAGAACATACTGAGAAAATAAAGTAGCTACTGTGTCTCTTGTGCACATTTTCCATGGTCATATTAATTTTATAACACTGGCATTATGGTTATTTCTGACATGTGGCACTGAAATCAGCAGCATGTGCAAAAGAAAATAGGGAAACATCTACTAGAGTTGTTCTGTAATTGTTTGGGTGGTTTGTTTAATAGAAAAAATTCCATCATTCAAAAAGTGTCAGGGCTGACAAAAAAAAAATCTGTTATCAGTAAATAAACAAGTTTCCTTGTACATCCAGGTTTTCCATTAAAAACCTTGTAAGCACAAACACTGAATACGTGTTTCCTTCTTCATACCTGAAAGTAAATGGTCTATACTTGCCAACATCCCTTTAATAACAGGCTCTTAAGAAACAAAGAAACCTTTGGAAAGAGGTTTCTGAACCATGTGCATGCACAGGGAGAGGGACAGCTGCATAAAAGGCTTTTGCAACTTGTTGGACTTTTCACAAGAGCATGCAGTGGCAGGACAAAGGTGAATGGCTTTAAAATACAAGAGGGTAGATTTAGATTAGATATTAGGAAAGAATTCTTTACTGTGAGGGTGTTGAGGCATGTGCATGGGTTGCCCAGGGAACCTTTGGGTGCCCCATTCCTTGAAGTATTCAGATCCAGGTTGGATGGTACTCTGAGTAACCTGGGATAGTGGGAGGTGTCCCTGCCCAGGCAGGGGAGTTGGAATGATATGATCTTTAAGGTCCCTTCCAAACTAAACCATTCCATGATTCTTTGGTGAGTCTATGTCCTCTGAAAGTACACATCTATTTATAGCCAGCTATATGTATTTGGCTAAATGATCTCCTTCACTTTTACATACATTTTTGTTCTTGTTTAAGAAATTATATTAAAAAAATAAATAAATAAAAAATATGCAAGTCTGCAGCCTATGGAAGACTCTTTGTTCCTGGAAAGTGGTGAGAGCATAATGGTTAAGGAGCAGACAGAAAGCCCAAAGCAATTTTGGTTTTCTTTCTGATACTTAAAAAGGGGTTGATAAATTTAAATATGGATTCCCATCTTCTTGGGCTTGTGTAGAACGTCATATGAGAGAAAATGCAAGACAGTCCTTTCTCAAAAACATTTAGAGGCCCTAAGTATAAATTATTCATTTTAATATCAAGAAGCAACATGACATTAGTTTCTAGATGGTAAAAGGAAAAATGAGCAAAACCCTACCAGCTGGTTTAGTGATGAACAGCTAGGAGCAGGCTTTTCTTTTTCATGTGCCCTAATTTTTTCTTTATTGTTAGTTTGGGATTAGCTTTATTTATGTAATGTTACAGGATGTGTAGTAAATGAAGATGTTGTAGGAAGGTTTTTGTGCAGGTAAATACTGCTTCCTAGGTTATATTATTGCTGTTTTTTAAACACTTGCCCTCTGCACTCCCAGAATTTGGTACTACTAACCTCTCCTGGGCAATTTCTAAAGTCTCTCCATTTCATATTTTCCTCCTTTATAGTTTAAAGAAATTTATGTTAAAAGGGGCCCTGTAGAAGTTACTGCTTTTAGTGATAATCACTGGTGTTAAGAAATCTCTCTGGGGCACCAAATTGTCTGTAATACCTGTAATATAAATTATTAACTGAAGTAAAATCAGAAATAAAAAACTTCAGGGAAAAATAATGGGGAAGTAATGGTTCAAAATGGTAAAAGAAAAATCACTTGCCTTACAATTCATCCTTATAAAAATTCAACCATAATACCCAGTTCCATGAACAAGTGGAAATAAAATAAATTAATTTTTCCTAAGATTTGTCTGGTTTATGTCTTTAATCTCCTCTCCTACCATCGTGGTGTAGATGTTTCCTTTTTATCTTAAAAAAGAAGCCTCCACTGGCTCTCTTGCAAGCCTCTGCCTGGATCTCTTTTGTTTAAATAAACACTCAGTGAAAAGTCCACTTGGATACTTACGGTCCTGTTTGAGTATCTGTCAGAAGAAGACAATGATTTCAGTGTTAATGGATTCTTCAGAATGGATAACATATTATCAGCTAATCAGATCTTTTTGTTCCTTTTTTTCATTCCTAGTTGAAGCAGATATGCTCCTGGTGTTTTGAGGCTTTACTGGTGTTTGAGGAACAAAATTTCCTAGTGGATGGATTGAATTTCCCATATTAGATATATTTACTTTCCTCTAGATCTGTTGTCTCCTGGCATCCCTGAGCAGGGGAGTCTGAACATTGAAGGAAATGGGGCAGAAATGCTGGGCTGCCCAGGGACAGAGTTCAGAGCCACCACCACATGTTCAGGTGGGTTTATACTGTGGCTGTTCTCCTGCATTAACAAGTGTGTTACTTGCTTAATTAACAGACATTTTGACTTTTATGCAGCTTTCCTCAATTGTCCTGAAGATGCTTTTAGCTATTAGTTTCCACCCTTGGATTTTGTTGCAGATTCCAGCTGACCTTCTCTGTGGCTATTCACTATGTGCACGTCACTCCTCTCTTGCATGACATATGAAGAGAAGCTAATTCAAAGCGTTCATTGTTTATGGCTGGGTTTTTTAGTTCTTTTAGCTTCAGGGGCTTAAAGCTGGGGAACAGCTAATCAAAGGCCAGTGCAGAAAACTGATTTCAGCTGTCTCTTCATAGGTTTCACTTTTTTTTTTTTCTCAGGAGTCTTCCCCCCTCTCTAATGCAGACCCCTTCCCTAGAACTGAGAAGAAGGCAAAAGCAAGTTTAAAATTTCCAGAAAGCCATGCCTAGCTACAGGAAATCAAGGGGTGGTGAGCCATTTTTATGCCCTCCATCCCTTCACTTAAATACTCAGTCGCTGCTGACGGTTGCCTTGTAGACTAACAAACTTTGTTCCAATCTTAAACATGTTTATTGCCTGCTTGTAACCAGGGGGGTGCATACAGCACTTCAGAGAAAATAGCCCTTTTATAGCCAGGGCTTAAGCCAAAGACAGCTACATTTCCCTCTCTTTGTCTTCTTGAAAGGAGAGATCTGTTTCCTTCAACAATACCGTTTATAACTTCACCAGATGAAAACTGTCATATACCATTTCCACTGAGACTAAGTGGTATCTATTTGTTTGCTACAGAATTAAGAAAACAGAACTAAGTTCAGCTTTAATGCTTGCATACACACCATGCAAATTTCCTTCAAATGAGCCAGGAAATTCTAAATATCATCTCATTGCAAAAAAAAAAACAAACCAAAATGCTGTCTCCAAAGGTCAGTTTAGAAATATTGTGACCTGTGATGTCCTTTAGTATTGGCTGCAATTCCCACAAACTATGTGAATTCTGGATGAGATGAGTGCTCATGCTGGTGTTATATTTTCAACACCAAGTAATGAGACAGTTATATCTTTTAAAGTGCCATAAACATAGGAAAATGAGTTTTTGAATCATAAGACTACCAATCCAAACAACCACAACTATATGAAACTCTGCTGTGTATTTCAAGTAAATGTACTTTAAATGTGTTGCTTGAATTGGGAGAACATCTATATAAACCTGATTTGTATTTTTATTTATAGTCCAGTATATTTACCTGGTTTTTGTCCCAGTGATTTCTGTGTTACCAGAAGAATTATTTCTGTGTTACTGGAGAAATTACTTCAGATAAGACAGCCCCCAGCCCCTGGAAACTGTCTTGCTTTATAACTACTTGGGAACTCAAGAAATAAATCTTCATTGCTTTACTCTGACAGACACCAGTGAGCAGAATGATGAAAGGGAAAAGTTAGGCTCCTCATATGGTATAGAGGGACAGAAACATTTGTCTGTTGTTAATCCTGTATTCCTTGTCTTGGGTGAATATGAAGTATTTCAAGTACAATGTAATTCTCTACATCAGAGGCTGATTCTTAAGGTCTCTATTGGCATATTTCAGCTTTGTAACCAGATTAGCAGATCACTTGACAAAAAGATGGATCTAAATTCTCTCTATATCTCACAGAGAGGGTAGTCACATACATCTTTCAATTTATGCACATTACTCCCCAGTTCTTTCAGAAAATTATTTCAGAGCAGCAGTCTATCAGGGGATGCTACCATTGCTTTTAAAATGTATGCGACAAATTATTAACCAACTTCCCCAGATTTATTAGAGATAAATTTTAGATTAAACTTGCTTTACTGCTCTGTTACACACTGGATTTATATTTTAAGATAGAGGCTTGCCTGGAATAATTCTTTTTCATCTTAGCTCTTTTATGGGATGTATTATTACAATAAGTCCATGAAAGTGTTGTTGGAGCTTCTACAGTGTTATTGGATTTTCACAGGATTCTCATTTTGGTAGAACATGCAAAGTTTCTGCTGTTAAGCAAGCCTCGATCTTGAAACATGGATTTGTAAGGCTAGGTCCCCACTGTATTTGGTCGTTAGCAAATTCACTTGTAACTGAATCCTGGAGTTATCTGGATGCTCTCTAGAAGGTGCTAAGAATTATGTTTTGAAATAATTTCCTGCAATTTTTTTTTCTATCAGTTGAAAGACTTATTTTCCATTATTCACTTCATACGGAAGTAGTATTCTATGAGACTTTTGCTGGCTTTCCTTTCCTGATTAGAGAATGTGATGTGGCTATCTGCAAGGATGATCCACAGGTGTACAGATATTTTATCTAACCATCTGACTTTAAAAATGCTTCAGAAATGTAGGTGGAAAGCTGCAGGCCAGCTCTTTTTGTGGCCTTCACCCCATGAACCACCATGATTTGGACCCTGAGCATCACCTTGGCTCACATTTCAGGGCTGGCTGGAAGCTGATATCTCATGCTGAAGATCCTTAAGGACCTTCAAGCAAAAGTTGAAACACATCTGACCATGGTCTGGTGTCCCCAGTGCCTCACCACACCCACGGAAAAAGACATTCTTCATTTGCCAGGGCTGCTACTTTGTCTCCTTTGTCAACTTGCACTCAATTCACTTTGACGTTTTATTATTATCCTGTGCCAAATTGGCCTTATCCTTGCAAAAAACCCTGAAAAGAATGTGAGTCCTTTCTGAAGACTGTTCAATTCTTTGTTCGTTAGTATAAAGACGACTTTGGAATTAAGAAGAATGAGAAATCAGTCTTCATGGGGGTCTCTGGCAGATAGCTAAATTCCTCTGATTTCAACTGCACTTGCAAAATTTTCTTAATCTGATTTCTAAGTAGATTCTGTACCAAATTGCTTACAAAAAGTTGTGTTATTTCCATAGCTTACTTTTCCCAAATTGGTGCTATATGTACAAGCTGCTTTTGTTGAAGTCCTATTTAGTGACAGTTTAGCATGACAAAATAATAGCTAGATTCCTATGACCTTATTTCAACTTACTTGTTCAGTAAAAGCAAATACCAGAACCAACACAACTTTTCGTGAAAGACACCTGTCATATATATGGCTATTTATAAAGAAACACAAAAAATTAAAGACATGCTCACTAGAGAATTTAGCTCCTTGAAGCCCTACTTTTTCTTTATTTTCTTTTTAGCATCTAAAGGAAATCACTTACACCAAAAGCACATAAAACTTTAATCTGCTCAAAGGTGTAAATTAAACAGAATTATTAAATTTACTTTGCTGACACTTAATTGCATATTTTCATTAAACATACTGAAGCTGTGTTTTATTTTTACAGTAGCTTAATAAGAGAAAGTAGGCCTACCAAATTTAAATTAAATTTGCCTAGAAGGGAAGGCAAAGAAGAGAGAAAAATAAGTATAGGAATTAATTGAATAAAAGATAATGGCAAATAATTTTGCTTAGTAATAAAAAGGTACAGAGACAATATGAAATTTCCTGGTATCCCAAGGAAAACCTCATACAAACCACAGCTGAGTGGATGAGAAGTTTGCTACTTTTCAATTCAGCCTGCGCTGGGTTATTGCACTGAATTGATTCCACACGCTGCATATTTGAGAGTTTGTGATCAGTCCTGTATGCTTTTCACTGAGAGGCCAGTGTTTAAATAATAAAAAAAAAATGCATAGAGAATAGCAGTAAAAAAAAATGCTTTTGGGAATTCCATAGTAGAAAACACTACTTTCCTGAATTAATCACAATACCATGTGAAGAGCTACGTGAGAGCACCAAATTATGGGTTAAGGCTGTTCATTTAAAGAATAGGGTTTTGTCAGGGTAAAGTCTAATTAAGTGTGTGGAGATGAGAGGGAAGAGCCAATGTTTGCTTTCATTTGTTATCTTTCGATACCCCTGTCATTCAACTCAAGATCTTAGGCAGTGCCCTAACAGTGGGTCATTTTGCTTCTCCACATCGTACTGTTATCGCTGCTGTAAGCCCCTTTTCTTTGCAGAGACAAATATCTTTGCACATGTAGAGGCATTAGCAAGCTGCGGGAAATTCAGGCATCAGTATCGGCGTAACTCTGGGAAACATTCACGAATTAACCAGCTGAGGGAGCACAAGGCACCGATTTTCAGTAATGGCACAATGGACTTTAGGGGCTTCTAGAAGAAACAGTGTGGTAATTATTAAGTCTGCTTCACTTAATTTTCCATTGAAACATCTGAGGGTCCTTCTTCTCTCGTGGAGTAGTTTCAGTCAGAATTAATTTTTTGAAGGGGCTCAGAAGTGGTTTTTAAAGGACAAGGCTGATCTGCTCGTTTATTTAACATACTGGTCTAGAATATACGTAAATATACTTAATTGAAACCAAGTAGACAGTTTGATTTTAAAAGTCTGATGTGAAATCCTGGACCACCTGAAGCTGATGGCAAAGTACAATTTATGGGATTACAGCCAAGATCCTTGCTCTAAATACAGTTGTATTAACATGCAAATATAGTAATATTTGTATCATACCAGATCTATAGTCTGCTTAGCCCATGACCCTGCCGGTGGCATCCAAGCAAAAACACCTGCAAAAGCAGGACAAGCAATCTGGGGCCCACAGAATTCTTGAGTTAGTTGGAGTGTTTAATACAGGTTTGACAAAATAATTAGACAACTAAGCAGACAGAAGAGAGTTGGTCTTTCAGTGTACACCAGCTGAGCTTTGCTGTTCTGTAGGACAGAAGAAAGCCAAGGTGCTCTCTTCAGCTCTAAACTGCTGGGCATCCATGCAGGGATGTGCTTTGCTGCAGCCCAGGCAGTGTGGGGCTCCTCTGCAGAAAAGCCTTTTGAACTTGCTCTGCAGCCCATGATTATGCAGATAGGCAGTGTGGGGAGAGTAACTGCTACCATATGTGAAACTCTGGTCCCAGGATATTGTTTTCATTATAGTTTTGTTCTCTGCAGCTACTCGGACTCTGAAGTGTCAGATTCCAGTTTGATTTCTTCATTAGGAAAGCCACTGCTTCAGTAGTAATGAACAACAGAAAGAACGAAAACTCTCTGACAATGGTTGGTTTTGTTTAAAAATGTTAGCATGGGTTAGACAGTGTCTAACACTAATGCCTGGGACAGGTTCCTTTCATTATGCTTTGCATTTCTGGAAAATAACTCAGCCTGCTTTCACAGAAATTGATTAATCCATACAGCACAGGTCAGAAAAGACATATAAACTAGTAATGCTGCTTCTTTTTGAACGCAGTAAAACAGACTCTGCTCTTTGTAGAGGACTCAGAGTATGCTGCCTTTCTGATTACCTACCAACTTGTATACACATTAGAGTAAAATTGGTCTCCTATTTCCTGAAACAGAAACCTGGACTCATGTTTCTGTAAAGCACTGTCCACCTCCAGAACAAAATATGACACCTTCAGGTTTTTCACTCGTAAGAAATATTATAGGTTACCTGGATTTTTATGGAATTGAATATATGCCTTTCTTTAGATTTATGACAGTAAATAAGACCTCGTTCACTGGTTTTTGCCTTTCTCTTGAGGAAATTATGCTAAACTTTTCTTGGTTTCTGCTTGTTTGTTTGTGCTTCAGGAAATTTCTTCTCTTCCTGCCTTGGGCAAAAGTGGAGTTATGGTGATGAAAATATGCACATAGTAAAAAAACACCACGAAAATCTTTGTCCTAGAAGAAATTATAAGGAGTCCTTTAAGGGTATATTAAATCTATTTTAACTACTAAAACTTTATTCCACGGTCTCTGCTTGTAAGAACTAAACTCCTTTTGATAAGAAAAATGCCTTCTTTTGGCTTTGTATAATTAACTTGGAAATCAGATAGGTGGATTTGGAGGTGCTGGTGAAATGTGAGGATTAAATTTTGAAATTTGACCAGCAGTCCTGGGAAGACAAAGAGATGGCTGAGCAAGCAGGGACATCTGCAGCTGCCAGCACAAGTAGGCTGCATTTTCCTGCCAGAATGAGACTCTTCACCACTGCCCCACTTTTCTAGCATCAAGAGCATTGAAGCAGTTTGGTATCAGATCTTTTCTTGCAAAGAAAGTCAAAGGTACATATTACTGAAGCTATAAGGGTTTTCTAACTTGATGATGAGATTAGCATGATTTAGGACCTGTATGCTGACATGAACAGAGATAGAGGCAAGCAAATGTAATGTTTATACACCACATACTTTTTGAAGCATTTCTCTTTTTCCTGCTTTACCAGAATTACTGTGTTCCTTCCAGATTCAGTTTGTGCCAGCTGCTTCTCATTCAGCATTTGATTTCCTGAAGATACCATGGCAAAGTCACTGTATGAAATAGGAAATTTAGAACAGAGACAAGTAAGTTTTGCTCTATTATTTGGTGGGTCATTGATTTTGATTATAACTGACCTTAACAGCAAAACCAGAGAGCCTGAAGGGTACATATAACAGGGAAATAGTGGACCTCTGCCATTTGCAGCTCATATAAGACTCTGAAATTACATGCATGGAAGTATTATAGTATATACCCTATTCTCATAGAACTCTGGTCCTATGAGACCAGAGGTTCCATAGATCAAGACTGCTGGCCCACTGGCGTCACTGTGATGCAGAGAGGAAGCACACAGTAACACACACAAGAGGTGTTCAGGCAGAGAAGAAGAAAAGAACTCTCTTGTTTATTGTTGATTTTGTATATATAAGTTTCTGGACAGTGACCAGAGATTGGACAGAGAAGTTACTACTTCTCCATCGCTACTGGTCACTTGAGAAGTCCATCAGGTGATATCTTTTACAAAGGAATGTAAGCATGATTCTTGTTTATCTTACAATTCATGAGAACTGACTCCATTATACTAAAACAAACCAAAAGGCTTATTTTCAGGGACAACACACTGGACCTGGCTGTTAAGCAAAGAGAGGCAATCAATCAATGAGTCTCCTAAATGGCAACATAGTCCACCACATTGAAAGGTAAACAGGTCAGGCCAGCCTAGTAAGTTTTGCTGGCACAGTTATGCCATGTATCACCACCTGCATACATAAGAAAGTTCTCATGGGCTTAAGCCTGTATAATGATGCCAAAAGAGCCATCTAACCCAGTCAGTCCTGTCTTTTCCCCAGGACCATGCAGCTCCTGACTGGGCAAAAAATGGGAAACGAGCACAAGCATTCTCCCAGGAGAGCGGTGGGCATCAGCTGGGGAGAAGGAGGAAATCACAGGTCTAAGCTCCTCAGGGAGCTGCAGTGTACAGCATGTCACTCCCAAAACACAGTGACCTCCATGCCACCCAAAGTCCCCAATGAGGTGCCACATCAGTGGGGTCCTGCTGGTGGCTGAATCTGTCTTCCCTTCCATCCACGGCTGCTTGCACAGTAGCACGATGCTGCTTTGACTAACGACCTGTCCCAGTGCAGCACGGGCATGTCAGCACCATCAGAGCTTGCTCAAGGGTCTTTATCTTTATTTAACAAGATAAATAGAAGGGTTTTAATCATATGCTGAACCTCACCTGAGGAGAGGAATAAGTTGCCAGATTCATTGCATTTGCAAATTACAGGTTTCAAAGCCTTTTCTCCTCATCCTCTCAGTTAATGGAAAAAAGTCTTTTCTTTCTTCCTTCCTTCTTTTAGGGAACAGAGAAGTGTTAGAAAGAAACTTTTCTTCTGTGTAATTATTCTGATCTGCTTTAGTCTGTTCTCAAGCCAATGCCAGACCTGACTCAAAGGAAATGATGGAGGAGGAGAGCAAGGCCTGTTTGTGAGCAGTTTGCACAGAGTGTCTCAGTTGTATCCTAAAGCTGCACCTTGGGCACCTTGGGATGAATAGGGCAGTTCATTGGTCTGAATTCTGCTTTTCCAGGTGTTTTGCACCTGTTGTTTTGCTCAGACATTGGCCTTTTCCTTTGCAGCCATAACCATTTTAGACACTGGTTAAATAGACCTAATGTTGTGCATGGTGAATTAGTACCTTGAAAACAAAACTGGTATGTCATGCCTCTGTGTTCCTCCATAATGACTAAAATAATTCTGAAAAAAATACTTTTAAAGGATCAGATTTCTATGTGGACTGCTCAATTTCCATCATACATAATGAGGTATTTTTATTCAAATCCTCCAGATGATTAGACAGTTTTTCCCATAGAACCTGGAATCCCTTTGGTAATGACATTAAGTATCATTTTTGCTCATTAGTAATAGATTGGGCAAATGCTGCAAGAAAATAGAAACAAAAAAGACTAGAGATCTATAGTCACCTTATGAAAGCTGAATTTAAAAATATTGTGAGGCACTCTAACAGAGAAATTCTTCAACCCTAACATGAAACGGACCATCTGATCTCATTTTAAAAAATCTCATTGACTCAATCACTCTAGTGCTCCCTCCAATCCTCCAGTTTTAGGATGGAAAATCTGCACCTACTATCTGGTGCTAAATTCACACCTATAATCCTACCTCCCAGATTATTATCAACTTCAAAGAAATTGTTTATGGATGTGGGTGGCATGAACTTTACCTTTTCTCTGTATCTTTATTCTCTTTGCAATTTAGTAGACTCATTTATCCTACTTTGATAAAAGCCATTTTGCAAATAATTTTCTGATAGATTTATACCTCTAGTAGCTGTCAAAATAAAAAAGAGATGTCACCAAATTGATTTTCTGGTTTTTTGACTTATATAGAATGCATTCTAAAACAATCAGGTCTTTGTTAGTTACCAAAAGCAAATGAAAATTATCTTTTAGAAGTAAAATATCCCTTCTCCAGGAACCTGTACTGGGTTTTGCATGTCTGTCTGAAAGATGTAGGTTGCAGAGTCCCCTCAGCGACAGACTCGGGACAAGAGGTGAAGAGACACATCCAGCAGCTGACTGAGCAAGCCTTTGAAAATATCCAGGAGAAGAAACTGAGAGATGCCACTGAACTACATGCTGAAGGACCTTGAGTTGGTGTTCTGCAATTAAAACCATCTGAGAGGCTGGGGGTCAGAAAAGGGCGTGAGGGAGGTCAGGAGCCGTCTGGAAAAGGTGTCCCTTGCAGCGGCGCCGAGGGCGGGGAGACAACCAAAGGGAAAGGAAGAGCTGGCCTCAGTGTTTGCTTTGGCCTAATTTCAAACAGCCCCTTCAGAATCTGTTTATACAATCCTGTCTTTCAAGAGCTGTTTTAATTTCTTTAACTAAGGCTCTGTGAGCTCTGAAAGTTTGACTTATCCCATGGAAATCAGAAGATATGCAGTCTAGGGAGAACTGATGTGGGCTTGGCCACATGCTTTATGAGTTTCACATTCAGAAGCAGTGGCTCTGTTTTAAGGCACTGCTGAGTAGAGATCTTGAGGAAATATTGAGCTCTCTGATGGATAACAGGTCATAGCTGTTAGAGCTTACAGCACAGACATTTTCTAAGCAGAAAGTAATATACTGCAAATAAGTTACAGCAAGCTCTACTATCATAATCCTATCATTTGTATGCCTAATGTGTAACTTTGCTTTTCAGTAAGTATTTTCACAGCGTATTTACATCTTCATCCTTTGTATCTGGGCTACTACACATTTAATATGCAGAAATCTGTCCCTCATTAACATTAGCAAAAGGCAGAAATAAATGAAGACAAATGCTACAATTAAAAAAAAAAAAAAAAAAAAAAAAAAAAGGCAGTATTATTTTTAGCCTTCCAAGAGGTCTGGCAGTACACTATTCATTTTGGAAAGAAGCAATTAGCCAGTTTGATAAGGCTGGACCATGAAACATATTCACCACAGTGAAACTTTTTAATTGGCTTGAGTGCTGGAAGCTAGACACCTGCCTCCAAGTCCTTGGAAATTTCATGTTAGGTCTGGGCCAAAACATGAAGGCTGTGCTCAGAGTAAGACTGCAGAAAACTAGGCATTTGGTATCAAAATTCCTTTCTTTCTCCCGGCCCAGCAGCTCAGTGCCAGCCCTCTCAGCAGTCAAGGCAGGCTCTGGTCCCACTACACAGCCAGCCCTGGAGCAGCCTGTCCATAACATTGGGGCAGCTGTGTCAGGGACAATGAGATGTTGGTATACCTCTGCCACTCAGTTAGGAGGTGAAGAAAATAGCCTGGCAAAATTGCATATGACCTAGAGGCTTCTGACAGCATGTATTGATGTGTCTTGTTTGGTTTTGGGGAAATCCCTCACATTAAGCATACATTTTGCTGATATGGCTGCAAATGATAAACTGCTATAATATTCTAATTTCTCAAAACTTGTAAAATCTCTCAGTTAGGCAAGGCATAGATTCACCTGGCACAAACTCCCTCTTAGGCCCAATGCTGGCTGTTTCTAATTACCTCTGTGTCTTTAAAGGCTGCATTGAGGCCATAGGGCCCCAGATGCTCGTGTCCCCTGTAAAGCAGGCAGAGGTGTGCGTTTCATCTCACAGGAATGCTACAAAGACAAATTCTTTAAAGACAGTTCAGTTTTCAGACCCTGTAGGAGTTAGGTCAGATAAACACCTGTATATCTATATCCATATATAGGCAATATATCCACATTTCTTCAAAAATTGTTTCTGCCGTTGTGTTCACCTCTAGTGAGCAGATATTTGTATGGCTGAAACCAAAGTTTGGGTTCTGTTTGGGGGACTAAATTTTGGGATATCCAGCTCTAAAAGTGTGGCAGGGGACATTCTCCAAAGGCCTACAGTTTTGTTAGTTTGTACCTTGACTTACAGAAGCCAGTTCCAAACTTACCAAATAAAGGATTTTACCTTTCCCAACAAACCTTTTCTCTCTGTGTTTCAGACTCGTGCTGTTGGAACTGCTTCCCCAGGAAGGGCACGCTGCTGGCTCCTGCTGAGCCCATTGCTGACCAGGACCTCCAGATCCCTTTCTGCAGGGCCACTCTTTCTTTCTCTTAATGTTACAATACACATGGAAAATAAACGTTTTGAATAACAGGGTGACAAATAGAAAGAAAACAAATGTTTAAAAGTGGCTTTCATAATCTTGAAATTAAAAAAAAAAAAAAAGACTACAAAGCTAATTTACACTACCTGATCCATTAATCTTTGTCTCAGTAGAAAGGAAGTAATGTGCGAATCCTTAAAAGGAAGCTTTTTCATCTCTGATATAGTATATTCAAGAGGTTCTTTCACATATTACACTGGTGTGAGTAATAAAAGCTATCACAGTATGCTAGAAAAGGGATATTTGTTCAAAAGTTCAGTTTAACTGTGAAGGTACATGAATCTATTTTTTCTGAGCCTACTGTTTCAGGCTGTCATCTTAAAGGACTAACTTGTGAGAGAAATGTCATAGAGCAATACAAGATGTCCCAGACCAATTCTAAACCCAGCTCAATGCTTTTCCATGTGACCACAAGCTCTGGTGTTTAGGAATGGAAGACCTAGGGGGAAATGGGCAGTCAAGGTGAAAAACTGAGCAATTTTAGAAGAGGTTTAATGTATCTGATAAGGACTGTGTTAAAACAGTGAGATAAATCGTGCTATCGCTCACCTTAAATTTCTGCTAATCACCAAGACTAAATCTAAACAAGGTAAAAGACTTCATAGCAATTTATGCCAGGGTATTTTATAAAACAAGCTCAAAACTTGGGGACTGCTTCTTTTTTATGGTAGGAGCTGGACACAAATGATAATTCAACACTTATTGGTTGCTGTAGAGGAAAATAAATTGCATTACCATTGCTTTCAATGAGAAGTTTAGTGACAATTAGCTAATACTAAACGTATCTGAAATGCTCTTATAATACAATTAACTATAATTCAACTATCTATAAACCTGTTCTTGAAGTTGTAAAATAGTTTAAAAAGCCACATTTTTGCTCTATTTATTTGCATTGTGCCTGCAATATTGGAATCTGTCTTCTTATGAGTATTTTTTACTGCAATGATAACACAGGTAAGTATGTATCCTCTTCAGCTCTGAAGGGACTTTTTAACTCATAAGCATGTATAAGCCTTCCCTTAACCCTATTTTTAAGGCTGGAAACAAAGCAGAGATCCCTTTGAAAAACATAAGTTTCAAGTCTTTTGAACTAAAATCCAAACTGGAAAGCTCTCTGAGAACACCTTGAACTGGGCATGAATTCAAGTGTTATTGAATGCAGGCTTAAAAATGTCATGAATTCATAGACATCTAAATATTTCAAATTGAATTGTACCCAGAAACTAAACCATGCAGAATCTAGTGTTAAGGAAATGGGGGAGTGGAGGTGCAGGGGGAGAATGGGGAAGAAAGGGAAATTCCATTATTTATGGGAGAGCAGAATAATTGGGGTCAGACTGAATTTTCTCTAAGTGCAGACCTTAGTCCACTATAGAAAATGAAAGACAGAAAGGAGCATTCGATGACTGTGAGTAAATATAGGTAATTATAGATCTTAACATACCTGTCCTACACTGTTTAAATAGTCCTAAATTAGCTTCCATGGAGAATAGATAACCTTTGACTCCTCCCTGTACTAGGCTGCAAATATGAAACTGCTTAAATGAAAAAGTAACTCAATTCCATCCAGGTGTGAGGGAACACTTTGTGCCATATTATTGAACTAGTAATATGAAAGTGTTCTCTTCTCACACTGAGGATTTGATATAAAAAATGTAAACAGTCATTTAATACTAATACTTGGAAGGAGATTGAAAATTAAACTTCCCAGAATATGACCTAGCAAACAAATTCATGTAGAAGAAAATTTTTGATTATAGGGGTTATATTTTAAATACATCCATCCATCTTGGTTTACAGTGATTGTTCCTCCAGATATTATCAGGTTGGCTATATAATAATACAAACCATCTTCCTTCCTTCTCTCAGAATACTAAAGAATATATTAACTTCTATAATGTCTTTTATTGCCAGGCAAGCTCTCAGTATGATTCAAACAAATGACTTTGCTATGCCTCCCGGTTGGTGTACAAACAAAAAAACATGTTTTATTGTAAAGAAATGTCTTATTCTTATACCAACACTAGGAAATATCCTAAATGCACCTAGTGTAAAATTTGGTTTATCCTTAACATGCCTTTCAGTGTATATTGATCCAAGAGGAGGAACTGCACCAATTTCAAAGAGGTTACTCAAGCACACGGTATTTGACTTACACATTCATTTAGGTATAAACTTTGACCATCAGATGCTGTTCGTAAGGACATTTTGACATTAATGAGTTTATTGATAGTTTTTGTATTCAAACCAAATCACCTTTTTTTCACTAGAGCTTAGTCTCTGTCCAGAGAGGAATTCCTTTCCATGCACATTGGAAACAGCTTTATTGCATGGTCATGGTCTTACCTCTCCTCCACTTCAGTTTCTGTCAAGGAGTCTCCCCTACAGCAGGGGTTATTTGAGGATTGCAGTGGACTCACTCAGAATTGCTACAACCTGCATAAATAATAAGGATTATGGTCTGATCTTGGTGCCTGAAGTGAAATCACTGAAAGCTGCTGCTCATGTGTTTTGGGTATTTGGATATGAAATTAGAGGCTGAAATGATTACATGCCCCGTAACTGGTGTAATCCCTTCTAGAGACTGGATCATTCTGAATTTTCACAAAATGAGCCAAAATTTTTTTATAAGACTAAGTCATAACTGCATATTTGGGGCCCCATATAAATCTGGGTTTTTAGAGACTTCTTAGCTCATTACTGTTTTATTTATGTCTGTCAGAAGATGTTTTTACTCTCTATGTAATTATCCAAAAAGGGAAAACCAATTTTTAAAACACTCCTAGAGGTAAGTGTTGCATCTGAAAGGATCTTAGATATATGACAGACCTGATAGCAGGTTATTATGTAAATGACTGATGGAAGATACAAACTCACCTCAAAGTTTGGATGTTTTGCTAGAAAGAGATATTTAGAAGAGCAACATTTAAATTTATAGTTCGAGCGATTCATCCCTTTTGTATAAACTACATTTTTGCATCCCATGATACAGTCCAGAAGCAAAGACCTTGTGAGAATGGAGCTCAAATGTCCAGGAATATGCTAAAATGCTGCTGGGAGCAGGTTTGATACAATTAGCTTCAATTCATTGCCTGGAATGCATAAAATGTAAATTTAAATAGCTACACACTCCCTTCCTCACAGAGTGGGAAGAAAGACAATGTGTATC
Organism: Sitta carolinensis; assembly: GCA_032173965.1. Taxonomy (NCBI): domain Eukaryota; kingdom Metazoa; phylum Chordata; class Aves; order Passeriformes; family Sittidae; genus Sitta; species Sitta carolinensis. The sequence continues at coordinate 34,916,940 of CM063284.1, read as the reverse complement.
ACCTTTGCTTCCCTGTGGCATTTTCTCTTGGGAGAAAGTTGGATTGCAGATGTGGTAACTGAAGCATGACTTTTTTGCAAAGAAAATCTTTCACCTCCTCTTCTGTTAGAAAACATGTAATTCTCTGGGTCACGAGAGGTATTTGGGTTACTTTGCTGTTGTTGTTTTCTCTCTTCTGACAAAAAATATGATGAAATGCATCAAATGATGTAGAACTTTGAAGTGCTAAGAGAGATTTCAAAAATCAGGAGAGGCTTTTCTTTATTTATGTGATAATTGTGATGCTGGAAACAGGTTCTGATTGCATTTGAGGTACTTTTTATTCTTTTCACAGAAACTTTCCCTTAGAACAGGAGCCTGAGACTAGAGCGATTTTGGAAACTTTTCATTGCTCCCAGACTGAATAACTTCACGCATGTGAGAAACCTCACTTTGCACAACAGGACTGTAGTTGTATAGTTATTTAACTGAAAATATGATGAAGGCAATAAAGCCTTGTTATCTACATTAATGCATACAAGAACTTCTAACCACATCATCTCTGGTCTTTTTCTGTGCAGAAATAAGTTTCTCTGCTGGTTACATACTGCCTATATCCCATCTCCTAGCCATGCACAAATCACTGATCCAGACACTGAGGACTTTTACCAGTAGTTACTGTTGCATTACACAGAATGGATCCAAGGTAAGGTGTTGGTTTAACTTGATCTGGTAACCTGTTGGTAGTATATAATATTTTTTCTGGAGTTTTTTCTTGAAAGAAATAAACACACACACACACACACACACACACACACACACACACCGCGCGCGCGCGCGCGCGCGTGCACATTCCCCATGTTCCAATCAGTAGACAGAAGTTAGAGAAGTTGAAGGGCAGAGGTTTTTGAGCAAAATATCCTAGCTCTTAAGAGGAAAGTGGGGAATAAAAACTCCACTGAGCATCTGAACTCTGACCAGACTCAGCTGTAGTCAAGCGACCACTAATGCACCTAAAAATACAGCTGGATTTATAATACAGCTTGCTGTAACTCACTGTGTGGGATATGTGAAGGAATGTCCTGTAATAACTGCTGTGATGGGTCCTGGGGCCCTCTGCTCTCTTATCAGGGCATAAGCAGTTGCACATGAAGTGCATGCCCAGAGCCTTTTTATTTGGTACTTGAAAGTACTTCAGAAAATGCCCGAAGCATTCTCAGAAATGCTGCTTGTTGTATCACTCTCCTTGAAGTGATTGTGGGCTTTTTAGCGGATCTAATATAAATAAAGCTGCTTTCCTTTTATGTGAAAACTTAAGGTTCCCTTCTCCCTCCAACTCCACAAAAGAGCTGCAGTGATGTCCTTGACCCAGTGAAATGAGGACAGGGGAGGCAGTGATGCAGCCCAGGTTGTAAGGGGCAAGTTCTGCTGAATTCAGCCCCTGAACTGTCAGTGCCAGCATGGAGGGTGTGACAGGACCCACATCACATCAGGATGACACAGACACACAACTCAGCTGCACTCTTGGATTGCAGGGCCAAAACTATCCCCTTAGGTCATGCATCTGAGGGGTCTGCCCTAGGAAATGTTTGTTCTCTGCTCATCTTAGGTGATGAGGAGGACACAGGAGGAGATTTGGGTCTAGAATGAGTGTGTTCCTAACACACACCTTATGAGCCATCTTCTGCATTTTTTCATCTGGTCAGAGATGGGTTATTCATCATGCTGAAAGGCAGACTGTAGTTCTTAAATATATTGGTCATTGTGTCTATTATTAAAGTTGCAGAATTACAACCATATATAAAGCTAGTAGCACTCAAGTACTCGGCAGGCTGAGACGACATTCTCCAAGATGAAACTGGCGAACACTGTTCTACTGTTGCTTTTTGTTTTTCAGATTGTTCTTTAGCAGCTGCTCCAGCTGACTGTCTCACTGCAAAGCTATTACTCTTTGCCACTGGCAGTATGGGTACCCTGAAGAGTTTCTGGCTTCCCTTAATTGAACAGAAGAAACTAATTTAAATTTTAAAAAATATAATTAGTTTGACTTCCTCTACCAGGAATACTGTAATTGATACTATGAATAAATTATGGGATGCAATTCTGAGGGTTCTTAATTACAAAGCTTCTTAGCTGCACAACTTCTGTGCTGATGGGTGATACATATTTTGTCCTCCAAAATGGAGCACAATTCTTGTCAGAGAATAGATCTTGCATGCTGCAAGCTGGAAGTGAGGACTGCACAAGTGCACACATCCTGGCTGAACACATGCTGGGGCAGGTATCACTCAGCTTATCTGTGCAGAATGCAAATCCAAAGCTAAGTAACTGGTTCAGGCTCGTTCAAAAGCCAGAAGGAGTTTAAAACTAGTGATCATAATTAGCTCAAGACCTGTACAATATGCTTTAGTTTTTTTACATGTCTGAATTAATTTCCAGCCATTGTCATGTTTTATGGCTGCTTGGTGTGAGTTTCTTTCTCTCCAAGCAAATTTTTTGCTAAGAAATAATTCAGTCACTTCTTTCTCCTGTTCTTAGATGAGTCACTTCCTCATGTACGAATCAAATTTTGCTTTCAAGTGTTTTGTTAAGTACAAATGACATCACATACTTACTTCAAGTGTAAAGGGAAAAGTTTAGAATATTACTAGATTTAATAATTACTTGGCATAAAACTTAAATAAGAATAAATAAACCTCTTTGATGAAATGTGATGTTCTTTTACTAAAAATTTCTTTGCTATGAATATAAACATAGACTTTTAAACATCTCCTTTTGTTAAAAATCAGTGAAATCAGGGAGGGGAAAGCAGGCAGGCAGGCAGGGAGGGAGGCAGGAAGACAGGCAGGAAGGAAGGCAGGAAGGAAGGCAGGAAGGAAAGGAGGGAGGGAATATCTCTCTTCCAGCCTCAGGCACATGTCATTGCTCAATGGTTGAATTTTATTCACTCTTCTGAATGCCCCAGAGATGGCGATTTTGGCCCTCACTGCAATTTTTGTTTGTTACAAAAGTTTATTACTGTCTGCAATTTCTTAGCCATCTGTTTGCCCTTAATTCACCACTGAGTCTTCTGCAGCTTCTCAAATTTGTTGCCTTCACCATTTCCAAGGTCCATGAGCCTCAATGCTTTTCCCCACCTAGCCAGGTGATGCTGGAAATCACCCCAGCTCCTCTGGCTGAGTACTCATAGTTTCTTGCTGCTCTAAAGCATCAAAGAGAAGAAAGATCTAGAGAGCCCATCCCACCACTTTGCAGGAGCAAATGTGTTCTCATGGTACATAACCTCAAACACCTATTGTACCAACATTTTTCTCTTTGATTTTTAAAATTTAGATTATACACATAATTACACATTCATAATTAAAAAACAAAAACAAGCACAAAACCAAAACAAAAGCTAACAAAAACCCTCTCAAATCCTGAAGGAAGTCTTTTTATTTAGAGACAGTATTAAACTGTGATTGAGTTTGTGTATAAATCAGTAATTTAAAGTAATTATCAGAAGAACAAGCATTACATCCTCAGGAAATCCAGACTAAGATTAAACTTCAAGGAAAATGAAACAGATACAGAACTACACAGTTGAACAACTTGTGTTGCCTTGTAGCGCATAGGTGACAAATGCTGTCAGTCCAAGAGACTAGCTGGGATTCAAACTCCATGTTGCCCTGATCATAACAGCATATTTACTGTGACAGCTAAAGCAGGTGAATTTATTATAAAAGCTGCTTCTGTGATTAATTGCCAGAAGCTGGTTTTGAAAATTAGATGCCAGAGATCGTGTTGGTGGGGCATTATCAATATATGTAGTACTTTAGTATATGCAGTAGCATTACTAAGCTAAAGAGTTCCTGGGAAACGATTTTCTGATATAAATCTTATTTTAAGAGGACTACTGAAATTGCTGGATGAAACTCGAAGAATAAAGGGAAGGTGATTGTTTCCAAATGATGACTTACTCTTCATCATGCACTGCTCATGCTGGAACAGGGAATGGACAATTTCCACCAGCTTATCTTTTTGATGAATGACAGTTATGAGGCAGTTGCTGCATTAAAGGAACTTCTGGCTAGAAAGTCTTTTAAAACAGATGACTGTATTAGACTGTCCTCTGGAGTGATCAAAAACTCTTGCTGCTTCCTCTTCTCAAATCATGTCATATTTCAGAATGGAATTTCAGAAGGGATTTTAACTAATTTGTATTATTTTACCGAAGATAAAATGGAGAAAACATTTTTTTCTCCTTGAGCATAGGGCATGGGTTTTTTTTCCTTGGTGTATTTTTTCTGTGCTATGGTTTGGAGATTAGGTTGTGGGTTTTTTCTCTGTTACCTGGACATATGATTGTATCAAGATGACTTTAAAGCAAAAAAGAGTTTGGTACCTTTCTCTCTTGCAGGTGTTGAAGTATTTAATTGCATTGCTTACAGATTTTTATCAAGCTTTTCTAGAATATGCTTTATATTGCTACTTTCAAGGAAATATTATTCCAACAGGTTTAAGCAGTGATTAAAGTATGGCACATGAGCAAATTGGCCATTTTTCCAGGCTCTCCCACAACTTTGGCTGCATTGTTCATACTGGAATGAGAAAAGGACCTCAGGAAATAATTCAAATACATTTAATCTTCCTGGATTAAGTGTTTGGCTGTTGCTATTTTAATTGGAAAATGAAAAAAAGGCGAACGGTACACTTTATTCTTCAAATCCCTGTGACTGGCTGAGAAACAGGTTTCATAAATGATATTAACATAGCAAACTCTTGTTATCCACTCACTAATGATTCTGCTATGCCACCAGTAGGTAAGAGTGGCACAAAATCCAAATACTGTGGGGAACATGTGATGATCTGCTGGTCCGTGTCATGCCAGTGTGATTTGTGTGACTCTTCTGCTTATCTCCCAAAGACTGGTGGTACATCACCTTTCTCTCTCAGGTTACTTGGCAAGGCATAATTGTGCATGTTGTGGCAGTTACTTGGGAAAGACTGGATACAACCGTTATTGGCACTTCATTCTATGGTCTTTGTGTTCCACACTGAGTTACTCATTTGGAGCATTAGATGACTGTTGAAAGCTTTTGTCATAGTTGGATATTATCCACCCATTTCTGGAAGCCTTTTTCACAGAGCCTGAGAAGTGTGCAAATGAGATGAACAAGGAAATAAAGAAACAAGGCCAGCAACAATCTGTTAACTCTGATTATTATGAAGACACAGCTCTCCACAAAATTGCATAAGGAGCAGGCAGCTAGCCATGCCAGGGTCAAAGTCAGTAGTAACCACACATCTCAACCTTTTACTGCTTCCTTTTCCCACTCTCGCCCTCCCTCAGAGCACAATCCACAGTGCTGCTGGTAAGGGGATTCCCCTTTACAAAGTCTCTCCTGGGTTGGAGTTCTCTGAAGGGAGAGGGATCATGGCTCTGCCTTTTCCCCAGAGACATTTCACAGTACCGGATTTTGGTTTTTATCATGGCCCCTAAGACTGCAGCTAAACCCATTCCCTTCTCTACTGCTGCTACTTGCCTTTGCCTATTTCAGATAAAAAGATAGTGAGAGGCATGTCCCAGGAAAAAGGGTGGCACGTGGGAGCTGCGTCCTGAGCCCTGCCTGCAACCTCCCCACCTCCTTTCCCATCAGTTAGGATAAAACAGGAAGAAGTTGATTACAGGAGAATTTCACAGCAAAGAACTCGCAGTCTTTAAATACAAAATTTGTCTTGCTTAATCATGTTCCTCCTTGTCTAATTATTTAAATAGTGGAGATTGTGTGGCAATTTTGAATAGCTGTAGGTGTTGGTGATAGTGTAAATGAAGCATGGTAATATTTGTTCAGGGCTAGACCAGCTTTTCAGCACAAAAGGTAGTTGGCAATTATTTCCTAAGGATGTTAACTGAGTTACAATTGTATTTGACTCCTTTCACAGCTAGATAAGGTCATGGTTCTCACACAATCTCATTACACATTACTCTTCTTGTAGCAAAATTGGCTTAATGTACTCCTACTCCCTTGTCACAGCAGCTGTGCCTTCTCTGCTGCATGAGTGTGACTACCTGTCAGCCAGGCTGGGCACTGGCTTGGGGAACAAGGTAAGAAAACAAACAAAGTAAAAAAAGTCTATTTGGCTGTCAGCCCTAGAAAAACATAATTATACTGCATGTCAAGCCACTGAGGAAGCAAAGAGTGGCAGGCGGTGGAGAAAGGCAGAGGGATATCACAGCTGGTAACACTGCTGAGGAATTCCATGCCATCACACATTTCACAGCCCCAGAAGTTCTGAACTACATATCAGAACAGTTATTATCTCCTTGGTACTTTTGGTAAGTGCTCAGTATCATACGGCTGCCTTGATACACCCACCATAACAAACATATGACAGCAAAGACAGCAGATGCAGCATTCGGGGAACACCATGTTTCTTTTATTACTCCCTCTCTTGCCAACCACTTTCAAAAGACGTTTTCAAAGTACCAAGTAGTGCCATAACTCGTGTGTATGTGTGGCTTGTGTATGTTTTCCTAGGATGTGACCATGCTGATGGGCTTTCTGCCAGATTCCAGCAGTTCAATGTCTCCATGACCTATGCAGAATTTCCAGACCATGCTCAAACATGAGTGGGAACTCACTGTTCAGGCCAGCCTCTTACTGCAGGTACATGCTGGCAGTGTCTAGCAAGGTCTAGGGTGCCTCCAAGGAAATGTCTTGCAGGAGAAAGAGATATTTATCATTCTTATAGATCCAGATATTTAAATTCTGATGAAATCTAACTATAGGAAGGATATAGCCATTTTGAACCTTTCTAGGTGTTCTTTCATTGCATTATCTCTCATCCTTGTTCACTATAAATTCTGTTAAAATAGAAAGACAGAACAGGGGGTGATGGCTGAAAAAAGAAGTGGTAAAATTAAGGCCAAATCCACTGAGTGCTTATCAGTCATGGCCATTATGTGCTCTGTGCTGAAGGAGGCAAAGGAATGAAGGGAAGAAATATAAGTGATAACACAGGTATGGCACACATAACAGTTTGCCTAGCCTAGAAAGTTTAAGATTTAAAAGAAAATCTTGCCTTTATTGGGTTTTGAAAGCGTGAGCAATATGTTAGTGTCTCCCACAGGGAATCTGAGGACTTTGCCATCTTCAAATAAATTTTTATCTGTAATATTCCCCATGTTAAAATTGGTAGTGAGAATTTGACTTGTCAGAAGATGTAGATGGTCAGAAGCAATTAATGGTTTCAAGTCACTTAAATTTCAGACCCATGGTTTATCTAGCAGACTTTCTCCTTCATGTTCGTGAATGTTACAGAGTTTTTCTAAGATTGGGATTTGCTTTCTTTCTGGGATTGCATTTCTGGTCCTCTTTTATGAGGTGTTTTATTATAGGATTTCTTTGTGCATCCTTTCCATCACCCAAACTGTGTTTGATGTGGCTGCAGATACTGAATGCTGTTGATAACCTATCCGACCATGGCTACTTCAGAGGATCCTCTTGTCATCAGACGCACACTCCAAGCCACATAAACTAGATTAAAAGGAGAAGGAAAAAATGTTTAGACTAGCATGGAAAACGATGCTTACTCTGATCAGAGTGAGAAATTGCTCTGAAACTATAGGAATTTCCTGTTGCTAAAATATTGTGTAGGTCCTAAAAACTTTGCAGGCAAAACTTTGTTTCTCCTCTGGCCATCTAGAAGGGTCAACATGCCTTGGGGTAGGACGTAGGATTGCAGTGTTTAAGAGTTCATCTAATCAGGAAATTATAGCTGGAAAGTTACATAGCCCTGTCACTTATCATTACACAGCTCATTAAATCTCAGCTAATTGCAGCTTCACCCTAGTATCCAGGTCCTAATGTTTCTGAGCCTAATTAGCAGACTGAAATCCTAAAATCCAACTGATTTCTCTTATTTCAGTCATTTCTTGTACAGAAAGCAATAGAATGTAGAGGTTTAACTTGTTCAAAACACTAAAAATTGTACCCTAGTTATTCAATCTTTTAGTTCAGTTGTTCAAGACATAAATGCTTATTCCCAGAAGGGACTGGAAATGCAGAGGAAATTTTATTTTTTTAGTGCAATATACACCTATTTCTGCATGAAAATTATTTCTTTTTCATTCATTATTCATTGTACTTCTTTTGCTCTTTCTGTTCCTTCCCATGAATACCTCTCTACAGAATTATCTATAAATTACCTATCACATTGTTGTCATCATATGATTTTCTGGGAAAGCCATGTCTCTATCAACCAAAGAAATTATTCATAAGCAAAATCACAAGAAAAAATATTCAAGTGGTTATTTGCTCTAAATACCCACACACACACACACATTTCATTAGATAATTTAAAGAATGTTTCATCTAAAAGTTCTACTGACAATGTTCAACTGCAAAAAAATGCTTGAAAACATCCTATCTTGTACTCATAATATAACATAACATCTAGTTTAACAATAGAATCATAGTATGGTTACAGTTGGAAAGGACACTGAAGATCATCTAATTCCAACCCCTTGCCATGGATAGGAACACTTCCCACTCAATCAGGCTGCTCAGAGACCCATCATGAACACTTCTATGGATGGGGCACCCGAAGCTTCTCTGGACAACCTATTCCAGCTTCTCACCACCTTCACAGTAAAGAATTTCTTCTTAATATCTAATCTAACCTTACCATCTTCAGTTGAAAGTAATTTCTCTTGTCTTATCACTATGTGCTCTTGTAAATAGTCTTTCTCCATCTCTCATAGGCCCACTTCAGGTACTGGAAGGCCACACTTAGGACACCCCAAAGCCTTCTCTTCTGTGGGCTGAACAATCCCAATTGTCTCAGCCTTTCCTCATAGGAGAGGTGCTCCAGCCTCTAATCATCTTTGCGTCTCTTCTCTGGATCTGCTCCAACAGGGCCATGTCCTTTCTGTCCTGGACCCCAGGGCTGGATGCAGTGGTCCAGGTGGGGTCTCACCAGAGGAAAGCAGAGATCACCTCTCTGATCTGCTGGCCATGCTGCTTTGGTTGCAGCCCAGGATACAGCTGACTTTCTGGACTGTGAGTGCATTGTTGGCTCATGTCCAGCCTCTCATCCACCAGCACACTACTTCTGGATATTTTCTATTAGGACAAATTAAAGCAAAAGTTATAGCTTAGAATCATAATTTCAAGAGACTACTTTCAGAAGCAATCCATGAGTCAGAGTTGTGATAGAGTGCTTTTCTTTCTCCAGGATAGACTTTTGAAGATGGGGATAGCAGGCACCAAACTTAGCATCAACTTAGCTTGAAACACTGACTTCTATTTTTCAGTTAAAAGGAACTAATCACTTTCAGTTAAGCTTATATGATCATGAGAAGAATACAGCTTTTTACTTTTTCTCCCAAAACTGCCTGTTTCAATTGACAGAAGTCTTTTATTTTTTAGAAAAAGACCTGTAAGTAGTACATATGTTTTGCAAGTAGCATCTGTAAGTAGTATATATGTTTTGTATATTTCTGTAGCAGTGGGAATAATTCCACTATAATTAGCTTTTAGATCACTGAAATAATTGAAAATTCTTGCCTTTTGAATGAAGCTTATGCTTTTTTTAACACTTTCATCATCATTATTCCACCTTGATATGCAAGATTTAAGACTCTTTTCAAAGGAATTTATTAAGTAAATTCAATTTGTGAAGTCTCCTGTTTGAGATATATTGTGGTTGTGTGATTTTCTATGAGGAGCTGATGTTGTTAGGAAGGATTTTAGCACAGTAGCTATTGCTGCTGGTTATACTAGGTTTTCTTATACTTGTTAACCTTGATTGATTCTGTTAATTACATTGCACTTACCTATGGATGTCTTCTCAGACACTCTACGTTTTTGAAAGTGATAGCAATCAATCCTGAAGAGGGAGAAAACTCATAAAGTTAAAAAAATATTGCAGTTAATCTAAAAATCTACCAAACACAAGAACATTTCTCTAGGCTGTCATTGCATGCATTTAATTTTCACAAAACTACAATTTTATGTGCAGAAAGTGGCAGTGCAGTTCTGCAAGATTGCCCATCAATCTTCTGATGCTAAATACTGGTGCCTGGATAATAATTATTACTTATCTCAAGAGGATCTCAGCATAGTTTTTCCTGTTCAGAAAGTCTGTTGCCTTGATACTGTCTTACGAGAGGTACATTTTTCACACAAGAGCAAATTCATAAGTACTAACAAACTAACAAAGGACTTGCAGAGCTTGAGTGATGTATGGAATCCCTTCATTTCATAGATTAAAAAACCAAGAGCTGGAGAAATTAGCATGGGGTAAATTACAGAGAAAAATGGTGAGGAGTTGTTGCTAAACTCACATGGTGACCAAATAGAGTTATCTTGTGCCACTCTTGGCATCATATTCTTGCTTTATGGAGCCAGAACAAAGTAAAAGTTTGTGAAGTTTGATCCTGGATCTCCTGCTCACTGATGTGAGAAGCACTTGTGTGATGGCTATTTTTAAGCACTAGTCACTTACCATTTGAGACTTGTATGAAATATCCCTATCTAGCCATCATCAGAACAAATGAGTCTTGTAGGTTACATCTGGAATAAATGAGGCAGTGTTCCAAGCTCCCCAGGAAAGCTTGCAAGACCTTTGCATGTCTGTTTGGTCAAGAGCCATCTTGGAGCGTTTTCCTCTTCTGTTGATTGATGCTGAGGCACTCTGCCTCTGTATACTTCTGCACAGAAATACAAATGTTCAGCCCTGATTTTTCAGTTCATCACATATCAGCTATTAATTTGCACTCATTTATCAAGTGCTGGAAGACAAATGTCTTCCCTCAAACCTCTTTTTTTTTTTTTTTTTTTTTTTTTTTCTTTTTTTCATTGCTGGCTAGTCTGCATGGTACAGGACAGTTGAACACTCCAGGTGGGATATCCTTCATACATCCTATTTTATATACCAAAGCATGCCCATTCTCTCACTCTTCCCAAAAGTGAGACTGTTGATCTTGCTGAAATGACTCAGTTTGTTATGATGCAGCTGTTAGACAAAATGGAGAATTTGTCTCCCATGGGCAGGTTTGTTTAAACCCTGAAGTCCCTTTAGCCAGAGTGGCAGACTGAGGTTCCGCTGGGGTTCCACTGCTCTTTCAGGCATCAAACTTTTTCTTTACTTAATAAAATTTATGACATTGACTTAATCAATTGACTTTCTTTACTTGAACTTTTCTGGACTTGAATCATGAAGGAATGTTTGTCAGCATGATTTTCTGAATGAACTCAAAAGGCTGTTTTAGGGATGGATACCGTTCTCACTAATTTCCAAAGTACAAAATACAGGATGTGCATCTGCCTGTGACCATATGCTTTCTTCTGAACTTGTCCAATTGCTCAGGAATGTTATTGCATTGTCTCTGACTCATGGGAAAAAAATTAGCAGAAGCATCTCTTCCTAATTAGGACGGGCACTATGGTGTCTCATTTCAAAATTTGGATATAAAGTTTTATTTACTTTAGCAATTAGAAACACACTGGTAGAAAGTTGTAGAACTTCACTTTGAAAAGGCCAAAATAAATACAGATGTTGCGGGTGTGTGCATTTATTTTTCATTTTGGGAAACTGCACATGTGAGACTCAAATTTATATAAATGCATTGATCAGTTATTTCTGTGTAGGATCTCCATCCACAAAAGACATAAACGTATAATCTCCTCCTGCCTCTTTGAAAGCAAAAGGTCACGCAAAAGGAAGGATTTTGAACAGAAAGATTCAAACACTTGATGCTGTTTTAAAAACTCCTAAAAGATACTTTATCATCCCTGAAAGAAACAACAGAAATAATAAATCTGGAATCCTATGGTATTGTTTCCTGTGACGTAGCCTAAGCTCGATTTACTCCTTGCTGCAGTATCATTAAATTGCCTCTGTGACTCCTAAATCTCCCATAGTACCATGATCTCTCTCCTCTGCCTCATGAATAACCACAGACTGCAGCCTTGTTTTTCTTAGAGTAATAATCTGTGATTCTTTCTCCTCTGTTTAGAAATGGCTTTTCATGACCATTGATTTGGAGTTGGCCAGTGGATTCAAAAGTGGTTGGGTATGGTGGGGAGAGCCAGATGGACACCACAGTTGTAGGAGTCCCACACCCTTCCAAAATCAGGATGAAAATGGAGATGCTACACTCCCCTACGACTTGCATAAACCGGGTATTATTTGGTATCACTTGTCAAACTGAAACATGACCTCTATATATCAATGCCTTTCTCGAAATATAAGCAGAAAATCGGTTCCTTTGATTCGACCACTTTGTTTTCCTGAAGGAGGGAGAAAGAAGCCCTCTGCTTATTTTACCTCTTCCTGTTTTCCCATGCTGACCTATCTGGGACTGCTTAGACAATGCACAGAGCAGACTTGTTAAGGGGGATAGCATTTGAGAGATCAGAATTTTGGTCTGCTCTTTTCTTCTGGCTTACTGTGTTATGTTGAGTCAGTCATTCAGTTTCTGCCTTCTCTTCTTGCTCAGACTGTGGCTGCTTTGCAGGGAGCTGCAGATCTGAAGAGGGGGCGACCCTGAAGGTGAAATGTGGGAAGAGGAGGGGGAGGGACAGCAGGGTGAAGGCACTGCCTTCTGGCAACAGCAGAGTCATAGACCAGCTCAGCTATCACCAGACCACACTGTTAAGAGCATTTAAGAGTTTAATTGTTGATTTTAACTTTGGGGTAGGCTCATTCACAGTCCAGGCAGTGATGGAGAAAGGCTGTTCTGCACAGCTCCTGAAAAAAAAATTCCCTTAGTTGGTATGTGCAAATTTTCACATACTAAGTCTTCCTAGGCGGGAAAGTGAAAAATCAGTTTAATTGAGAGAACTGGCTTCATGTGACTTAAATTGCAATCAGTTTCCTGGGTTTCTGTGTAAAACGCTGTCCAAATTTCTCCCATGAACATCACCAGAGAAACTTTACCAGTTGTATCAACTAGATTTTAACACTGCTTTCGAAAGGGTAGTAAGCTGTGGTACAGAAGAGATAAGCATTTTTTATCAATGACTGTTGGGAAAATCAGAGAAGGAAGATTAAAAAAGTGCAAAGAAACTTCCAGATCTGGGACAGTCTTTTGTCAGCATCCCATTTCTATTCAAGCACTCTGAGACAGGTCAGAGAGAGCAATGGGAACAGAGAGCTGTGGCAACTGTGGGTATTTTGAAGATGAATTTCCAAGAGTAGAAGGTTATGATTTATCTCTGTTACTAAGACACGACTATAAGCCTTCAACAGAACTTTTGATGACTTTGAGGACACAGTAATGTTTTTATCTTCTCTAGCTATTAATGCTTTAGCTCTTCAGAATAACAGAAATAACTTTCCATTTGGGATAGATAAATATTTTTGTTACAATGTTTGCATTTGTTCTTGACTGCTGAAGGCATACCTACCTTTTTTGATTTGTCTGACATAGTTCAATAGCTTTGATGAGCTCCCAGTCTGTAGCCTGAGTGTTTAACTGCAGAGAACAGATGTTTTTAGTGGAAACTCTTCTTGATAGAGCACATCTTTGCAATATCTTTAGTACAAGAGAAAACTGTTGTCCAAACTTACCATTTTTCTGCTGTATGTAAAACTTTATTACCAACTTCAGTTACAAAATTTGAGTTCAAACGCTCAACTACTTAATTCATGCAACCTGTCCCTCCTCCTTTAAGAGTCTTAGGCTGAAAAAGCACAAATGTGATGTATCAGAGTACTTTTATCTTAAGCACATGTAACCTTAGACAGGTGAACATAAATCTGGGGTGGAAATCATTCCTGAGATTGACTCTTCGTAGGGAAAACCTTTTGCATGCATCAGAGGATGTACTGTTACAGCCTTTGTTTGTCAAATGGGGAATTATAGATACCTATATATACAAACACACACACACACACACGCAAGCACGCGTGTGCACACACAATATTTATATGCATGATTGTAATTCAGTACAGCTTTTGGGGTGTGGTATCTGATAGTGGGTTGACTCTGGCTGGATGTCAGACATCCACCAAAGCCTCTTAACACTTCCCTCCACAGCTGGACTGGGGAGAGAAAATGTAAGAAGGGGCTCATGAGTTGAGATAAAGACAGGGAAATACCACTCACTGAATACCATCACATGCAAAGCAGACTCGAATTAGAGATCTTAATTGAATTTATTCCTAACAAAATCAGAGCAGGATAATGAGAAGAAAAATAAGACCTACAAAACACCTTCCCCCATCTCTCCCTCTTTCCCAACTTTACCTCCTCCCCTCAGCAGTACAGAGAGACAGGGAATGGGGATTATGGTCAGCTCATCACACATTGCTCCTGCTGCTCAGGGAAAGGAGTTTTTCCTCTACTCCTGCACGGGGTCCCTCCCACAGGAGACAGCTCTTCCTGAACATCTCCAACATGAGTCTCACAGTTCTCCAAAAAGTGCTTCAGTGTGGATCACTTTTCCTTGGGGAGCAGTTCTTCAGGCATAGGCTGCTCCAGCATGGGTCCCCCCATGGGGTCACAAGTCTTACCAGGAAACCTGGTCCAGTGTGGGTTCCTCTCTCCATGGATCTGCAGGTCCCTGCCAGGACCCTGCTCCAGCATGGACTTCCATAAGTTCATAGTGTCCTCTTGGGCATCTGCCTGCTCCACAGGCTACAGGTGGATTTCTGCACTCCCAATGACACCCATGGGCTGCAGGGAAATCCCAATTCCAGCACCAGGAGCACCTTCTTCCCTATTTCTCCACTGACTGTGGTGTCTGCATAGCTGCTCCACTCACGTATTCTCAGCCTGCTCTTCTCCAACTGCAATTACACCTGCTCCATAACTTCTTTCCTCTTCTTAAATCCACTATCACAGAGATGTTCCCACCATTTCTGGTTGGCCCAGCCTTGGCCAGCAGCCTCTCCATCCTGGACCCAGCTGGCATTGGCTCTGCTGAACATGGAGGAAGCTTCTGGCAACTTCTTACAGAAGCCGCCCCTGTGCACCCCTACTACCAAAACCTGGCCATGCAAACTCAACACAAATGACTACTCAAAATCTTGAAATTTTACCTGTAGTAAACCATCTGAAATGTCGTACCATATGACAGTTGATTGCAAGCTGAAAAAAAGGACAAACTAACCTAACTTCTGCCTTCTTAAAGAAATGCACCCCAGCACATACAGTAGTGTAGCATGCAATCTGGTAATAAAGACAAGACAACCATACAGCTCTAGTAGAGGACCTATAAAAGGCTTCTTGCCTATTTGTTAACCTGAGAGGGGGACTGAGGCATGAGCAGTATAGGTTAGATATCAAGCTTTTGGATTGTTTGTAGGCCTCTGGGAACACAAGTTGACTTTATGAATCCAAATTAAAAGACTTGTAGATTACATAAATGTGTCTATGTGTTTTCCTGCTGTATTCAAGCAGCCATTTCTGGAATAGTGATATTGTTTTCATCTTCGTAAAGAAAAGAACCAAAGTTCCTTCTCATATTGATCCAGGCATCTGGAAGAGCTGGGTATGTTCCTGGGTAATTTTTACTCAGAACACTTACTCAGAAAATTCTTTAAATTGTGGGTATATTATAATGTCCATACCCTTCTCCATCATGTGTGCTTACACTCTTGCACATATAATTATTTCTGAAGCTGAATAAAACTGCTCTAGCAATGCTGGCAGATGTATGCATATGCTAGTTCTTTTACTACAAGTTTTATGAGAAAGAAAAAACCCATCCAGACTATTTTAATTTTTTTAAGTCCTTTCACTTAATATCTCAAAGGAAAATGTGTTTATGCTTCAAACAAATGCAAACAACTACAGCAACAAAAGCTGAAAGCAAAAAAACCCAAAAAAAACCCCAATTGAACAACTCCCTCCCCCAAAAAATCTAAATGCACGCAAAAAAGAATAGCAGATAAATTACTTTATTAGGTAATGTCTTCCTTGTTGCAAGTTCAGTTTGACTCCAGTAAGTGTTCTTTTAATGTGTATTTATGCTCAAAAATATGAGGAAGTGAAAAGTATTGTTAAAGGAAACAAGCCTTTGTTTTGTCTGTCCACAGTCCACTAAAACTCTAGCTATAAATCCCTAATAGCAATTTGCTGTTTCTGCTAATTTAAATTAGCCTTAATGAGGTAAATCAAGCCATTGGTGTCTAATTAGGCTTTAATGAACTGAATTCCTCAAGAAGAGATTTATGAAGAGTTTACCTGACACAAACAATTGCACAAGGGAAGATCCTTTTCCTCTTCTCCCACTTCCCCTGCTGCAAGGAAAAAACACGGGAGGCACAAAATAGCACAAAGCTGGAAGTATTGTGTTGCCATAGCCAAAAGCATTCCAAAATGAGCCAGAATCTTCAGCAGCAGAAGGATTTCTCTTCTTTGCAGCTGTTTCACTGCCATCCTGCCTCTTGATTTGGTTGGGTCAGTGAATAGAAAAGCAGTCAAAATGCAGATGCATTGCAGTCAACTGGAATCAATCTGCAGAAGGAGCTGAGGTTGCTGCTCTGGTGCATCCCCACTCAGGAAATCACAAAACCTAGGAGACTGGGATCACTGGGTCATTGGGAAAGGCCAACAGGTTTGTCTGCAAAATACTATCATCTCCTAGGAATACACCAAGATATAACAGTGAATATAGTTTAAAAACAGTAGGTGGTGGGATGGAAGAGTAAAACTTTCTCTGCATCAAGCAGAGAGCCTGAAACAACCCTTAGGTGTTACTGCAAGGGTGTAGCTAAGGGTGCTCAGGAAGAAGGAACAAATTTGCACACTTTTGTCAGTCACCTGCTTTCCCAGGCCACATTTCAGTGTGGAGGGATGCCTCCTAATTTCCTCTTGGTACTTGCTTTTAGCTTCAAAAGGACACTTACCCTGTAGGCACATTTCGAAAACTTTTATGCCAATGGTTCTGAATTTTAAATTCTTTGTTTATGCTCCAGGTAAGAATTTATCTCCTCAGTATACAGATTACTTTATTGACAATTCTTATCCTGTCTATGGCTGCATTATAGGTAAAACCACCCAAGCAAATGCAAATCCAAATGAATACAGCACATATTTGCATGTGTGCTGTTAGCTAGTGATATGAAATGTTGAGCTAATAAAATCTTTAATCAGTGTTCAAATATAGGCTCTGTATTGCCTATCACCTAAAAGTAAACGAAGAATTTGTATTGGCAAGGCTGTCCCTCTATCTGTCTTCTAAATGGTGAATTATGTATTAACTTAATATAGGTTTTATGGAAGATCACAGACTGCTCTGGGTCCCCAAGGATATCTGATGTGCCGGAGAGTATTCAAAAGTCATAAGCCAGGCTTCAAACATAATTGGATTGCCACAGGAGCAGGAGGCTTTCTAAATAACAAAGGAAAAACAATATATAACTTGTGGTTCTTTTCTTTTACGTCTCTTGTTTTGAGTTTTTTGTTTGCAGCAAACTTAATTTTGCAAACACAAGGGAAAGGAAGTGTCTCAGTAAAAGAGGGAGGGAGGAAGAGAGATGGAAGTTCATCATCACAGAAGTTCTAAGTTCTGCATTTGCAGAAAGAAATAATACCATCACATTTGACCCTGCAGCAGTTTTGAAGCCAAATGGGGATTTCCTGGTGCTGCAGAAAAGTGTAACTTCTCCTATGGCAGAGCAATTTTGAAAAGCATGCAAAAGAATCGTGACTTTTTCTGCCAAAAGGAAGGTGATCGGATCTCCAGTAGCCTTGTTCTTTTCTTTTTTTTTCTTTTCTCTTTTTTTTTTTTTCTTTTCTTTTCTTTTCTTTTCTTTTCTTTTCTTTTCTTTTCTTTTCTTTTCTTTTCTTTTCTTTTCTTTCTTTTCTTTTCTTTTCTTTCTTTTCTTTTTCTTTTCTTTCTTTTCTTTTTCTTTTCTTTTCTTTTTCTTTTCTTTTCTTTTCTTTTCTTTTCTTTTCTTTTCTTTTCTTTTCTTTTCTTTTCTTTTCTTTTCTTTTCTTTTCTTTTTTTCTTTTCCTTTTCTTTTCTTTTCTTTTCTTTTCTTTTCTTCTTCTTTTCTTTTCTATTTCTTCTTTCTTTTCTTTTCTTTTCTTTTTCTTTTCTTTTCTCTTTCTTCTTTTCTTTTCTTTTCTTTTCTTTTCTTTTCTTTTCTTTTCTTTCTTTCTTTTCTTTTCTTTTCTTTTCTTTTCTTTTCTTTTTCTTTTCTTTCTTTCCTTTTTTTCTGGCTCAATGGCTCCCAGCCATTGAGCAAGTTTCTACTGTTAAAGTCTGAAATAAATCAAATCCCATTTGCTTCAGATAGCAAAACTCCCCAAACTGCTTAATATTAAATACCTGGCATCAGACAGAGTGCAATTTGAACATGACTTCAATCAAGCTTTATTACTACTAAGCGTGGAAGGTAGAATATATTTCATACAAGCATTACTACTTAGAATCTGACTTGCTGCCAAACTGCCTCAGAGCTGCCTTCCATATATTTGGCTTTCCTTGGATCTCAGTTTTCTTACACAGCCTCAAGCTGACACCCCCATCAGTGACTGTGTGCCCTCAATGGTTGGTAGTACGGGAAGGATTTTAAGGCTGGCTCAGAGCCCAGACATGACACCGAATCTACCATAACTCAGCTGCCACGAATATGTCCCCCGAAATTCCCCCTCTGAAAATTAATGGTGTCTGTATGGCTCAGTACCTGCATATCTAATATACCTTTAAATGCCAGGGGCCAAAATACTGATAACATATTGATAATTACCACTAAGAGATCCTAGAGCCTTAGGAAGAGAAAAGTGAGAGAGAGAGATAAAAAGAGAAAATATATCAACTGATAATAAAAGAAATTCTAGCAAACTGATAATGCACTTAGTACATTTCTGATGGCTTCTCAATAAAATAGTGTTAATGAGAAAATGTTTTATATGCACTGGAATGGTCTACCTCATCTTTCCATATTGTATTCTTTTAATAATCTGCTAACACATACAGACCTGCTGAGTTGTCTTGCATGTTAGAGATCTTGTTCTTTTTAGTAAAATCATTAAAGAAGCATTTCATTCTTCTTTGTCAAATAAGCTGCTATTCTAACAACTACTCATGGGAAAAATGATGGAGAAATACTCTGATTTCTACCTGAGTTGTATTGTAGTCCCATATTTACATTACATTAGAATACATCTTATTGCATTTTCTATGTAGATAAATACATACACACTTTAATAAAAACATTTTGCAGTAGCAAATAACAGAAGAAATTAATGCTAACAATGAATGTAGTCTGAGTGCTTGTTAAGATTTCAGAAAGAATCCTTTACAGGAGAATATCATAGTTAAGATACATAATCCTTGGCATATAGTAATTCTCAGTGTTTGCATCCACAATGTGGTGTAAAAGACCAAACGGTGTCTATGCTGGTAAATATTTCAACTGCAGAAAAGTCTCTCAATGTTAAGAGGAAAACAGACCTCTCAACCTCCCTTGCACACATCAACATTGCAAGTATTCATGCATCTGGTTGGGATGAGATTTTTCAGAAAAAACATTGTGCCTCTCTTGGGATTTTTTTGTAGAGGAAAGACCTTTATATTTTGCACACAAAAAGGTAATTTTGTTGGTTTAAATCCTACAAATTTGCTGCTGGCTCCTTATTGATACAAAATGTAAATACTACTTCAGTCTGGAAATTAATATTAGCCAATGCATTGCTTTGTTGACTATTGATAATACGTTTCTTCTAAAACAATGTGTGTTTTCAACAAAGGGATGTTTTTTTTTCTTTACTCCTGCTCCCTGGCCAAAAGCATCTGCCTGTTTCCCCCTAACCTGGTGGAGTCCACCCATGATGGAATCCAGGAACATCGATTCCCACATTTACTGTGGTGTCTTCCACAGATTTATGGTTCCTCATGCTGCCACCATGAACCTATACCAGGAAATGTTCAGACACACAGTCCAAAGGTTAAGTGCATTTTTTAGTATATCAACCACTTTTGTAAATGGTGTTTTTAAGGAAACATTCAGTCTTACAATGTGCACAAACATTTTAACAAAGTTTTCATTCTGCTTTATTTATATGCTGCAAGAGTTATATACCATGTGTTGAATGACAGTTCTTCAAACCATTTCTTTTTGTACTGTAAGTGCACTTATGAAAAGACAGGGTACATTTTTTGCTCACTTAAATGTGCTAGGGGCATCAAGGGGTAATTTTTCAGACACTTAGTGTTTTGTTGCTTCTACAGATGCAATTAATTACAAAAATCTTTTGAACACTAAAATTCTAGTTCAACTGCATTATGAAAATGTATGGTGAGACTGCCTTAATGTTTTTGTTTAATTAATGGCTGCATTAAACTATCTAATTTCCTAACTGCTGTCACATGCAATCTTTTGCGTTGACATTTAGAGGGGTGTTGATTGAGGCTAATCTCTCTGCACTTCCTTTACAGGCACTGGAAAGAAAAGGGCTCCTTCAGAGCTATGATTTAGAGTGTCTGTAGTTAAGCTCCTGCTCTTAGTCGCTTCCCAAACCTCCCTATCACTGATGCACATTCTCACTGAAGTGAACCTTTGTGGATTCCTGCTTTGTCATTGAAATATGAAATGCACGGACACAGTATAGCAAAATGAATGACCAGATAAAATGCTGCCACTGAGATGTCTCAAAGACTGAGATTTCTATTCTAGTCTAGAGGTTGTCAGGAGTCTATGGAGAATGTTGGAGTCAAACATGCCTTATAGAATTTGGATTTCTAGGTATTTGTGATGAAAATTTGGGTCTACCACAGTCTCTATGAATGTGCCAGTGATCATCAGCTAGTAATTGGATTCTCAAAAAAGAAGAGCAGGGCTGGGAACTGATGGCCTGCAGAAACCCTGGCAAAGAAGGTGGAAGGCAAAGTATATGGGCAGAGATAGCTTAGAGTAATTGTCAACTTTGAAATTTCAAGCTGCTTCCAAAGGTGACAAAATAATCAAGCAAGAACTGGTGATGTCCTTACTGGGTCAAATACTGTTCAGCATCTTCATTATTGACCTGGAGAACAGGTGTAGACTGCTGTGATGGTTTAACAGCAGCTAGGAATTAAATTCCAATTAAGTCACTCCCTTTCTCCCTGTTCCCCTCTGGCGAGGGAGGGACAAAAGAGAGACTATGGGCTGAGGTAACAATTTACTGAAAGCAAACAGCAACAGAGTAACACACAGTGACAGCAGCAATATTAATGACAAAAGTATACAAAAAGAGAAGGTGCTTTACACACAAAAGGCATTTACCACCTTGGCTTGGCTCTGCAAGGCCACTGAGACAAAGACAAGATGGCAGGGGGATATTCCTGCAGCTTAACAGTGGCGTTTGTTTATTCCCAAGGCAAAGACGAGATGGTGGCTCAGCAGTGACACAGGGTTGTTTCTGAGACAAGATGGCAGGAGGAAGCTCCTGTGCCCTGTGCCACATGACCTTCTAAGACAAGATGGCACACCCTCCTGTTAGAAAGAAAAGAGTTAAGAGTTATTGTTAACCATATTTGTAGTTGCAAGATTAATGTTTGTAGTAGTAACTTTTGTAACTGTTGAATAGTGTTAAAAAAACTCACCTACCTCGTGTCTGTATTGTAGCCCTATCCCAAGTTCCTGTATCCTGTTTCCTGTATCCTGTTCCTTGTTCCTGTGTCTGTCGGGCCCCGCCTCCACTGCTCCCCTACTCTTCCCCATGGCAACCAGTGGCTCCACCCAGTATGTAAACCATGTGAACTTCCAGACCCCCGAGGGACCATGGGAGTGAGAGCGCCGCATACAAACTGCTGAAGTTTAGAAAGGAATAAACAGATACTTCGCCAAACCACCCTAAAAGATCGGGAAGAACAACAGCTATCTGGAGAACAGTTTTCAATCATCTCACATCTCACTGTAACAAGAATAAGACTTGCTCGGAGTCACCCCCCTGGACTTCAAACGAGCCAAGTAGTCTCCTAGGGGACTCCTGCGAGGGCGGAGACTCCAGCTCTGTCGTTAAGGCAAAGCTGCTTGCACCTCCTCCTCTTCGTTGTCCACAGGGAGCAGTGGCGGTGAGCGCGACCCCTCGAGCCCCCTCCCCCAGGCTGATTTCACAATAAAGGCTTTAAAAAGGAGCAGAAGAGTTCCTGGCCCATTTATTCATACCACTCCTGCAGCTAGAGTTTCCCATCCCTGTGGCCAAGACAAGAAAAACAATGAAGGGTGAGCCTTCAAAAAAGCTGGATCATCCTCACTGTGACGTGCCGCCACTTTGGACTGCCCTGCTGCGCCACACCTGCCTCTGCACAGCTCCATTTGGCTTGGCTCCTTTTGTCTCAGGCTTGGAGACTCAAGACAGTTCCTTATGAGGACTATCCTCTTGCTCAAAATTAGAACAAGGACTTGGTCCCCAGTTGAAAAAGTACTAATTTCTTTAAAATCTTCCCTGCATCTTCAGAAAAATTATTACAGGATTAACAATAGAAACACAAGTATCAAAACAGTCTGTGTTCTGTACTAGTTTAAAGCATATTCATAAGTTTCCTGTGATGCTTTTCTTCTTCAATATGATCTTTTTGTTGCCTTTTTAGAATTTCCTGGCGACTGAATGATAGTTCCAATTACAGTTCCTTTACCATAATCCAGGTAAACTCTTGTGGGTAGCCGGAGAACACAAGCAGAGGTACTTAACGTTGGATGTTGGGGACAAGTGCTAAAACAGTGCTGGATTTTGCTATACTTTGTTTTGGAAATTGGAAATTCACCAATTTGTGAGAACACTCTGATTTTGGAATATAGCTATGAAAGCTGAGAGTCTGAGGCCTCTTACGGTCATTCTAAAAAGCTGGCAAAATACTCTACTAAATGTCTTGTAATATGAAAGTCAGCCTCTCAAAGGGGGCTGGCAACAGATGGAGATTCATATCACAACTGTTAACTTATTTGTGCTCTTTAGCGATCTATTTAAAAAACCCACAAGAATATATACGGGGGTGTGATAGGGGTGAGTTCAAGTTTATCAGAGTGGGAGAAAACACACTTATTTTCTTATACAGCACCTCAGAGCAGTTATTTTTTTTCTGAATATTCTTTCAGTACTCTGTTTTGCTACAATATGCTTTACAGTGTCTGTAGTTCTTTCTTGGTTGTAATGAGAAAATTAAAACGTGTTAAAAAAGAAACTTGATTAAACTCCATTCCACTTACACAGAAATGGTTAAGAAGAAAAGAGCCAGAGCACATACTGATCTTGTAGCTATAGCCAAGAATAATTTTGCCTGTGACATTCAGGATCCAATTCAGAGGCATAAAAATGGTGCCCCTGGAGAGCACAGACATCCTATGGATTTGTAAGTGGTTTGGGTTGAATTTATTCTGTGCCTACATTTTTTACTGTGCAAATTGAAGTAATCTCTTTTGATAACAGGTCCATAAGCCCCTGCAGTCTCACCATGTATGTCTCCTCCCCCTTTTGCCCTCTCTGTCCTCAACTCAGAGAGTCTTCTTCTCCTATTCAATTTGCCACCCAAAGACGCTGCACCTCTTGGCTGTTCAGTTCCTTGCCTCTGGGAAGCCACAGAAATGCGTTCAGAATATTTTGTTGAGGTGAAACCCTCTCTAACAGGAAAGGGTTGTTAAGCAGTTCATTGCCTGGAGCACATGGAGCAGTTGCCCTGTCATACACTCTCTCTCCATGGCAGGGGCTCCTGCCCCTGCTCATGCGCTGTGAGAGCACCAGCATCGTACTGCAGCACAGAAACAGGGATTTTCTTCTGTGCTGCAGCCACCTCTGTCCTCATGGGGCTGAACTGCTCCCAGGCAGCCTGCAAGGTCACTCTTGATCTCTGTCACATCTCTGTCCAAGGGTCTCCACTGTAACAACAGTGATTCTTCTGATGCACAGAAGGGCCAGGGATTTGCTGTGGGTCAGCAGCTGGAGGATTAGTTGAACTATGTAGGCTGCCTGAGCATCTCCTATTGCTGTGTATAGTGAAACATAACTAAGCCTTTCTGAAGTTTAATCTACCACAGAGTGCAAACTACATACAGTTGATTTTCATGGGCTGGGTTTTTTGGTTTTATTCTGGTTTGTGCCGGGACATACACAGTAGGTAGAACAAAAATCCTAAGCACAAATAGCTCCCCTTTCGAATACAACGTCTTAGGGAACCTTCAGGTTTTCTTCTGCATTTTCTCTCTGTGCATGCACCCTCTTAAATTTATGCCTGGTTTTGTGATAACTGGTACTCTTGAAGAGACCTGGAAGGTGGATCCAATTTAAACCAGAATGTGCAAATTATGGGTGAAAAGACAAGTAAAATTATTTAATTGAAAGCCTTGTCAGAAACTACTGGAAAATTAATTAGAATTAGAATTAATTAGAATTAGAAACTACTAGGTGCAATTCATTCATTCCATAAAATAATGCACACAATAATAAATAAATAAATACCCTTTATCTGGCTTTCTCTTGTCATTCATTCTTGTCATCTTGTCATTCTCTCATTTTCACTTTTCTGGTGAAAAGTTTGTTCATGAAGATGGGGTAGATTTTCCCTGGTGACTGGTAGATTCTGGGTCTTAGAAGTCTAAGCCTAATGATTTATCCACACATAGACTATACTACCTCTACAAATATGTTGAGAAGAGATTGTAACATTTCATAACATGCTGAAAGGGAAAAAAAGAGACACGTGTCTGCAATAATTAAATGGTGTTTAACTCTGAATCCAGGCCTTTTCATTTTCTATACAGTTGATTTAAAAATGTTGGCAGAGATCTGGTCTTCTCACTGCTCAAAGATCAAATATGATTGTTGAGCAGTAATAAAAAAATGGTCTCCGTGAAACTTGAATCTTTTGACACTTTACAAATGTTAAGTGTGTGGAAATGAAAAAATGGGCTGTAATTGCCATGGACTTTCATTTCAGCATTAGTTGCATAAAACAGAAGTGTGTGCTTGTGTTGACAAAAATTAAAACCTTTTTGTTTCAACCCTTTGGTCTTAAATTTAAAATAACCTACAGTATGATAGATGCTTACTATCTATTATCAGTGTGTTAAAGGGAAGGGGAAAAAAATGTTGTCTTTAAGAAAAAAGCCATAAAATTAAGCGCAAAGAAATTGGGTACAGTTAAGTTTTGATCCTTAATGCAGCACAAACTTGGTCTTTGAATATTACGAACTTAAACTGGTCTGAGAGAAGTCAAGTTCAACACAGTTAAATGTAAGCATGTTTTTGGAGTTTGCACCATTGGCTGATTCATTTTACAATATATTTTACCTCGTACAATCTTCCAGTACAGATGAGGTCGGAAGAAATGGAAAACATGAAGATCTAAGTATATGCTACAACCACGGTTTAAGTCACTAGTACTGACAGTAAAATGAGGCTTACTATACCTAATGAGTTCATACATCAGCTGGTGTTACAGGAACTGGATAAAACTAAAGGACAGGCTAACCCAGAGTTCTGTCTCTGACACTGGCCAGAAGCAGATTTCTAGGAAAGATGTGGGAGCTGAGCAACAGCAGTCCCACTCCACAGCCACTTGAGGACCACGTGAATCAGTCGTGATGTCTGGCAATCCCTGCAGTCTCCCTTTGGCTCCCTATCCATTTCAAACATTCACAGTACTGTTAGACAGAGATTCATAGCCTACCTGTCAGTTAGATGAGGAAGCAACTCCTTTTTTTTTTTAAACTTCACCTTTTATTAGCTTTATTAGGTACTCTGTAGTGCCTACGCTGAAAACAGAGAACAAACGATTGCTATCCACCCTCTTTGTGCCTCTCATGATTTATTAGATGCATATTTTATTTCAACTGTCCCCTTGCAGACTGAGGAGACCTGCTTTGTTCAGCCATTGTGCCTCTTGTTTCTCCTCCTGTTCCTCTCTGCACCTTAAAGCTTTCAAGTGGAAGAGGGAACAGAGGGTAGAAAAATAAACTCATTCAATATTCAACCTTTGTGGGAATACATGACAGAGATAGAAAATAGTTACAAATTTTTCACATGTGGATACCTCAGTAAAATAAAAAAAAAAAATAAAAACACTTGCATTGAACAATTACAAATTGCAAAGGTAAACATACTGGAACATCAAAGTATTTAAGATAAAGTCATATTAAAGCATATTTTAGGAATAGGCCGATACATTTGTATCTTGAAAATGGGTTTCAATTATTCTTTCAAGTACTGTTAATTAAACCAAACTAGAACAGGTCTAGATATATTGGTCTAGCAACAAACCAAAACTCCAAAACCAAAATTCAAAAAAAAATTCAAATCCTTTTGCCTAAGAGAGTATAGATTAATTTCAATGATGCAAATGCTCATCAAACCTTTATATTTGCAACATAATTTTAAAAGCCTAAATGCTAAGCTAAACGTATGTAATGAACTCAAAGCGGGCAGTGCAGAATTTTAACCAAAACAATTGAATAAATAAAAACAAATGCCTGGCAACTTTCTAAGCAAGATCTTTTAAAGACAAAATACAGGTAGCAAACTGACAAATCCTAATCAGATAGTTCTGGTTTGCCCCATTGCATTACATTATATTAGACAATCTGCAGGCTGCTAAATAGATTTGGGCTAATTATTCCTGAACCAGCTCTTTTTCAGGAAGAAAACCTTGATTTTATTGCAATCTTGGTTAAATTAAAAATGCAGATGCCTGCTCTGTGAAGCATGAGTTTGGATTCTCATTCCTTGTTTAGGCACAGATCTTTGAAAAGAAAACTTGGTGGACAGTTTGAGTATAGCACAGAGGCAGCATAGATCCTCTGAGTATTTAATGCTGATTCTTGCTAAATGATAAAAAAGTGTGTGCAAACCTGATAGATGAGTGGGTACACATTTTGTAATACTTAGATCCTCCCTTTTTTCCCCAAATATAATCCTCAGTGTACATTCATTCTGTAGTTCTACTACCAAAAAAACTCAATCATGTGTACCACAGGCTGAATTCAAAGCTTAACTACACTAGGATTTTGTTTGGGTAGTCAAATACAATAGAAATCAACCCATCTTCTACATTCTCAAGTTAACAGTGTTTTTACATAGGAAACAATTCCATAAATTAGGAAGTAACAGAACAGTAGTTTATCCTTGCTGACCATATAACTTCTTAGATTTATATTTTAGAACACCTTTAATAGTTGTTGTTCTGACAAAATTAATGTTTGATTTTTTTATTGTGACTCTGCTTATTTTCACAGCCTTTGTAACCCTAATGCATTAAATAAGCACTTCTTGTCCAGCCACTGAACAAGCTAACATGCCAAATGATTTGTGGCTTTCCACCTGAACTGCTGCTCATGAAATTGAGATTAAATGCCTACAGGCCCACATGTGGTAAAAGAATCTCATTTTAGATTGCCTATTATGCCTCTAGGACTTCAGCAGCAGTCAAGGTTTCCAAAAGTAGTCTGAGTAACAAGAATGCTTGCATGGTTTATACTTAGAAGTACAACTTAGAAGTTTAACTTTAACCTTTTCTGAATTGAAATATAAAAATTAATGGTTTTTTCCCTGTCCATTTCTTTCTCCTTCTTTCACCCAATGAAATAGATGTGAATATCTCACTGCTGCTACTGACACAGATACAACTCCATCAATTAGGTTACTTAGGTACCAAAAAAAAAAAAAAAAAAAAAAGAAAAAAGCTAATTCCTTCTGTAGTTTCCAGTTGAGGTAAACATGCAAGCAAAATTGTAGTAAATGTTGAAAATATCCTGAAACAAGATGGGACCTATTATTCTGCCACCATACTGTCATACTGAATAGAAGTGATCTGCTATAAATCACTCAGATTGCAAATTAAGTCCCAAGACATGCCTTGGACTCCAAATATATGCCTATATTTGTTGATTTTTAATACAAGAAAACTGTAGTCCTCGTTAGGCATTTCTTAGGCATTACTGTAATACAATATTTTATTAATGAGTATACATTTCTGAATGATAAAAGTGTAAAAAAGTAGGATCCATGCCAGTCTAGCTCTTTGAGGGGGACATCTTGATAGATTGAGCAATCAACCCTCCTCACCTCCCCCTCCAAGACTTTAGCTGCATTTATTTAAAGATGGTAGTTTTAACTAACTTCAAACAAACTCTTGGTGACCTCAGCTGTGTTTTGAAGCTTCAAATTCCCCCAGCTAGCTGCTGAATTGCCAGGGACGTCTCTGCTTTGGAACAAGACCGGGAGTGATGCAGCTGATAGCACCACTACATCCAACCCAAGGGCAGCCACAATGCACAGCTTATGTAGCCTGTTCCAACCATGGAATGTGCTGCCAGTGGTATGTGCAGAATGAAGAACCACATTCATTCTGGCTGGTGAGGGTCAAACTGGGCAGGCAAAGGCCCATGGTGTATGGAAAATAGCTGGGGAGACACTTTTCATTTGTGCTGGCAGAGAAAAAAAGGGGCTTTTAATAGTGCAAATTTCTTTTTTATAGATGTAAGAGGCAGTAAACAAATGGGTCTTTATTGCCTGGTGTTCACAGCTGACACAAAATAGACATTGCCTATGCAAGCATTGATTTCAACTCTGTGGTGACTTCTCTGGGCCATGCTGTGGAGAGAGAAGTGAATCTGTCTTGCATGCTCTTCCTTAGGGGAAGCAGGATCCTCTTCCATTGCATTAACTCTTGCAAAAAGTAGAAGAGCAAAGGACAATAAATTATCCTTTTTCAGTGCTAATGTCGAGTGCCAACAAAGGAAGCGCACTTGTTTGGCCTTCTAAAAAATTTGCCTTCTATTTTAAACAGCACAATTGGTTTCGATTTTAAAATTATGTTTCACTGGTCAGGATGCTCTTTCCTGCTGGATATGTGAGTGGGCTCACATGGAATTCTAATTGTTCTTATTACTCTGAAGCCACTGCAGTAGGTTCAGGGTATATTCTTTACAGAAATTCATATTTAAAATAAGTTTTGAATCAAAGAAAACTTGACTATATCTTTGGAATGTTTCATGCAGCTCTGTCTAAGAATACTAAGTTTTCGTAATTTCAGTGTGTAAATAATTTTTAAAGAATCACAGAATCACTGGGTTGGAAGAGACCTTCAAGATCATCGAGTCCAACCCATGCCCTATCACCTCAACTAAACCATGGCAGTGAGTGCCACATCCAGTCCTTTTTAAAACACATCCAGGGATGGTGACTCCACCGCTTCCCCAGGCAGACAGTTCCAGTACTTGATCATTCTTTCCATAAAAAACTTTTTCCTAGTATCCAACCTATATTTCCCTCGGCGCAGCTTAAGACTGTGTCCTCTTGTTCTGTCAGTTGCTGCCTGGAGAAAGAGTTTAAGAACTGCACAAAATCTGGTTGCAAACTTCTTAGCACATGAATTATGTAATGTTAGTATTTATTAATTTCATATTTCAGACTGATTTTCTACAGCTACTGGGAACTGCAGATGAGATTGTAAGCCAAGACACTCATTCTACTCACTTAGAACTATTCCAAAATCAATCCAAGGCTCCTGATCTCCATTCATCCCTCAGCTCTTGGTTGTATTTCATTGCACATTGAGTCTCTCTTTCCTGCAGTTGCCAACCATCTGCGTGAGGAGTGACGCTGTCTCTTTATCAGTTTACTCTCCAGTTTTACCCATGCAAGACAGGTTGCCCTTTGAGTTTTGGAGCAGCACACCCCAGCCAGGAAACAATAATTCCACATCAGGAATCCAGCTGCTCTCCCAAATGATACTGCACTGCATTACCACAAAGCCACAGGGCTGTTGAAAACACCGACTATCAGCCAACTCCAGTCCCACGCCAGAGATCAGAAAACAAGAACACACTTGGCCTTTTCTGCTCTGTGTTTCCAGCAGTTCACTCGCCCAATTATGCTGGGGTCTGTCCACATCTGTTTCACAGTACTCCTCTCATCGGTTTAATTGAACATGCTTCCTGATATCCCAGACAAACCACAAGGAACCATAGCATAAAGCGAGCTAACGAAGAAAGGAGAAAGAAAGACAAAGAAATATCAGCATTCTGGCAAAAATAAATCTTTATTTCTGCATCATGGAAATAAATATAAACTTTCTCTTTGCAGAGGTTGCTAATTACATACGCAAGTTTGGTTTTGTTTTTTTTTTTTTACTTAAAACATCTGCAGTCCTTACTCTAAATCTTTGACTTGCCTTTAGCAATGACTTTTTTTGGATAAAAGGAAGGATGTCAGTGAGAGCTTGGTTTTGGTGGGATCCAGAACAAACATACTCTTCTTTAATAATTCATTCATTCTCTAATAATATCCCTTAGGGAGACTGGCTATTTCCACTGATTGTTTTAGTATTTATTCTAAACAATAGGCTTACCCACTTAACAAATTAGGTTAAACTTCAGAAGTCATCACTTGTCAGACATTGCTTGGTGTTCATCTAAGATATGAGACAATGAGGCTCTGTGTTGGAAAACTCTAGCTCAAAGAAATCCTTTCCCTTCATCTCTTTCATGTGCAGTGCTGCAGAAGTGCCTCAAGGATTTTCCAAAGCCTTTCTGACAGCAAGCCTCCAGAGACATTTGTTTGGATTCAGTCCATAGCTGAGCACAGTAAATAACAGTATTTAGGTCCATCATGACTTTGGTATCTCTGCAGAAGGTATGTTGTGGAGATCTGACCACTTTTCACCAGAGCAGTGTTGATAATGCTATTTTAAAGGTTCATCCAGCAGATAATAGTTGTCAGAAATATTGGTGGAAAGAAGGGATACAGAAATAGATATGAAAAACATAGCTGTAGGCACCTATTTCAGCTATTGGAAAAGGTACATTACAGAAAAAAAAGAAGCCTCAGTTTCCTTTTAAAGTGTGTTATTTACAAAAGAGCAAAACATGCTTGAGGTGAGCAGAAGGTAAATATAATCCAGAAAGAAACATTGTCCTGCACAGCATGTCACTGACCTAGGATACACCAGGGCACCAGGTCAGTCAGCTGCTGTACATTCCTTCACAGAGAGGCTGACTGTGGTAAACCTGCTGTCTGTCCCTACATCTGGTAAACCTGACACATGGTGAGAGTCACAACATCTATCTGCAGTTACCTCTGACACAGATGGTTTGCCGTTTGCAATAGATTGCAATCTCTCCTGCAAGTCTTAATACAATCTAAAACAGAGACCAGACTATTTTAGTTAGGATTATTTTAATTGAGACTGTACATAACAGGAGTAAAACCACTAAGATATATACCTCAGTGATGTCATTCACCAACTTCATGTTTGTTTGTCTTATTTAAATCCCTGGCTTAT
Organism: Sitta carolinensis; assembly: GCA_032173965.1. Classification (NCBI taxonomy): domain Eukaryota; kingdom Metazoa; phylum Chordata; class Aves; order Passeriformes; family Sittidae; genus Sitta; species Sitta carolinensis. Next base: position 34,885,759 of record CM063284.1, on the reverse strand, counting down.
TTAAACCCACAATGATAGAATAATTTAGAAGGAAATGACCTTTAAGATTATTGAGTCCAAATGATAGTCTAGCACTGCCAGGTCCACCTTTAAACTGTGTCACTAAGTGCCACACATCTACACATTTTTTAAATACCTCCAGGTATTTAAGTGGCCCACCACTTCTCTGGGCAGCCTGTTCCAGTGCCTGACCACACTCTTCAAGATGAAGTTTTTACTAATATTCAATCTAAATGTCCCCTGGAACAACTCAAGGCCATTTCCTCTTGTTCTGTCGCTTGTTACCTGGGAGAAGAGACCAACCCCCACCTCACTCCAACCTCCATTCAGTTACTTGTAGAGAGTGATAAGGTCCCTCCTGAGCCTTCTCTCCAGCCTAAACAATCCCGGTTCCCTTGGCCACTCCTCAAAAGACATGCTCCAGACCCTTCCCCAGCTCTGCTGTCCTTCCACACTCCAGCACCTCAATGTCTTTCTCCTAGTGAGTGGCCCAAAACTGAACACAGGATTTGAGGTGCAGCCTCACCCGTGCTGAGTACAGAGGCACAATCTCTTTCCTAGACCTGTTTGCCACTGTTTCTGGTACAATGACATGGGGTAGTTAAATACTAAAGCCAGCACCTTTCCTACCATCAACACAGAGGTCAAAGAGAAAGCTTGGGTCACAACTAATGTTAGCAGGGACACCACATCCCACCTCCACCTTTGTTCCCAGGATCATGCCAGCTGCAGGTGAGGCAGGTGGGCTCTGCTGGGGCAGCCTCTCCAAGCAGTGCTTTGCAGCAGGAGCAGGGGAGCTGCAGATGTTCTCCCACCTGACTGCACCAGCTATTGTCTCGTGCCTCAAGTTCCTGCAGACCAGCAATTAAGGCAGAAATCTGGAAATCCACAGTGTGGTTAGCAGCTTCTGGTCATGGTGCTGATTGGATTAGGGGAGAGAGTGCTGTCTGGAAGGATACAGCTCTGACTGCTCTGGGGATTTAAACTGATCCCCCTGCCAAAGGAAAATGAGCGTGGTGGCTGTGGTTTGCTTTCTGTTAACATTATCTTAGACTTTATGTCCTATGGAAATTGGCATAGCTGGCAAATCCCAGGAGCGAGGCCCAAAACTGATTTAGCATGAAGTCTGAACTTTCTCTCACCCTCTGGAACACAGGTTTTCATACTCGGTGTCAACATGAAGAGACGGGGTAATGCAACAATGCTTCTCCTGCATTTTCTTGTCTTGTGTGAATGTCAGAAATCATGGAACAGAGTTTTTAAAATAAATCTACTAAACTGGTCGTGGGAGTAGTTATACATTTTAAATGTGTATCCAGAAAAGAGGAACTCATATGTTATAAAGTCAGATACAGAAATATACTTAGAAAATAATTAACAGGTAAAATGAGTTGGATAGAAGTAATTCAGTTTTTTAAAGGTAAACTTTATGAGTTGAAAGTAATGATCTGGTATAGTCTTTTGTGCCAAAAGACAAGATAACATAAATAATGCAGGGTTTAACATATATGTTAGAAAAAAAACAGCAGAGAGGTTAAAAAAACCTGTCATTCTGTAACAAAAATCAGATTTCATCTTATTTTACTTGAGAGGGCTTCACTTTTCTTTAAACAATAAAGATTAGCTAACAGACCTTATATATTGTTGGAAGAATCATTCAGATGTCATTGGGTACTTGAAGTATCTAGTTGTGCTGAAACTGTATGCAACCTAATACACATTGAGTTAACTGTACTCAGTTTTTGACATTCAATTTTTTTTAATGGAGAGAATGTTATAGGAGTAATTAATTTGCAGATGTCTAGTTCATAAAGTATAGGGTTTTTAAAAAATGTATCTTAACAATATGAGAAATTTTCCAAAGTCACTAATATACTATTCTCAAAAGCAAACTAGATGCATAGCATAGATTACTTACAAAAAGAGAGAATGTCAGTCTTTATATTGTTTAAAGGCATTTGAAACTATTTTCCTAATTGCCATTCCAAAATCCCCTATTGGCCAATTAAAGAAATTCAGAAACTTCAACTCTTTTTTTTTTTACTATATGGTGTTTTGGAGATAAGAAAAATTTGCTCTATACTTCAGTAGGCTGTAAAAGACATATTCACTACTACACCTTAAAAAGCAGCTCAGAAGAAGAGTAGCCTATTGAATCTGAGGGGTTCTACCCCTGATTAACACTATCTATAAGGTGAAGAAGCACTGAATTAGTTACTAACATCTCCCAAAGGCAGTGAAAGATCTGACTATACTCCTAAACCAAGAGGTTGTAGGAAAGGATTGGATGGATTAGCAGAGTTTGATTCGCTAAAGATAGGTCAAGAGTTTGATTTACTAAAGATGGGTCAACAATCAAGGTATATTTAGAGCTGCTATATTTAGAGCCAGATGGCTGTACTAAATTGTGGCATTCATGTGATATTTGAGGCTGAAAAATAAATTTCAGAGAGGGTGTAATACTACAATTTGGGCTGATAAAAACTAGCGAGCTGCAATCCCTGCTGCTGGAGAGAGGCAACATTATTCATGGTGAGTGGGCAGCTGTTTGCAGATTCCCTTTCTGTAGCCCTAGCTATGCAGGGGACATTGTCTTGCAAATTCAAGTAGGGCAGATACTGGAAAATTTATTGAGCTCACCTTAGAGCAGAGATTAAAAATGACACTAATTCACGTCCTCTGATTACAGCTGAGTTTTAGGAATAGAATGCTTATGGTTGGAAGGGACCTTAAAGATCATGTAGTTCCAACCCCTGCAGGGACACTTGCCACTAGGCCAGGTCACTCAGAGCCCCATCCCACCTGGCCTTGAACACTTCCAGGATGGAGCATCCACAGCTTCTCTGGGCAACCTGTTCCAGTGCCTCATCACCCTCACAGTAAAGGATTTTTTTCCTAATACCTAATCTAAACCTAGATTTTTCAAGTAAAGGTGTCTCGAGATTGAAAGGTGGAGAGGAGAACCCCCAAACCACAAAAGTAACGCTGTAGAAGAAAGGAGAAATTCCTCCCACCTTAAAATTTTCAAGTTATGTGAGTAATCAGAAAATGTTTTTACCTCACATGTTGTTACAAAATGAAATTTTCATAGATTAAACAAGTGATATATGCATGAAGAGCTAAATCTCTTCAATCTTAAGCTTTTTTACCCCCAGTGTCCAAACTGCTGACAAGTTGCTCTGATATAGTCACAGAGAAAAAAGACCTTTTGTTATTTAAATATGTCAGTATTGAAGAAAAGGGGGAAATAAGATACACTACACATAAAGATGAAAATATATTTGAAATCTTACTGTATTCTTACATATTCTTCATAATCTAGAAACATGGTACCCTGGTCTCACCAGCAGCAGTTGAGAGCCAGGACAGACTATACATGTTCTTTCCTTATCAGTTTAACAGAAACAATATAAATAGATAAACAAATTAAATAGAAGTTCAAAAACCTCAGATGAGACAAAAAAGGAACCAAAAAGCTGTCAGCCAAATCATAAAAATCTATTACATAAAATACATAAGCAACAAAAAAGAGAAGAAAAAATGTTTGCATTAACCCAACAACAGTCAGTGCAGAAAGTCAATTAGGTTTGTTTATTGTGGTGTATTGTGCAAGTAATAGTTCATACTAAACCTCTTTAACACATAGAATTAAACTTGAAACAATGATATAAATGTTAAATAGCTTTAAGAGGAAAATAATTTGTAGAAAAATATATAAGGGTTATTATCTTAATTTAATAATATCTTAATTTACCAAACTATGCAAATTCACACAAAGGGACACATAGATACAAATGCTTGCAGTTGTTAGACTTTGAAACACTGTCTGTTAACTTATTGCTTACCTTGTAGAAGACTATCATAAATACAAAATACTGTGGGTCATTCTGTGATTAATCTTTTTTTTTTTTTCTCTTCACTTAGAAAAAGGCTGCAGAGAAGAAAATCTCTATCAAGAGTTGAATCCATGAGACAGAAGATTCATAAAAGGTATTACAACAATATCTCCTTGGACATGATATCAGCTATCAACCCCATGCAAAGCACGTGTACAGGACAGGAAACTCAGGCTGTGCTTTCAAGCAACTGAATTAAATGTGAGTTTGTCCTGAAAGCAAATTTTCCCCAACTCTTTGTTCTTAAATTCATATATATTTTTCTTTGTGGAAGCAAGATTGTGCTTATCCCACCTTACACCACAGTACAGAATAAACAGTCATGCAGAATGAAGAAATTATACAATTGTAATAACCAGCTATTCATGATTATTAACATATTAGGACCATGACAGTAAATAATTAAAAAGATGCTTCTGCTTGAGAAAAAGGTTATCAAGCTGAAAGTCAAATTATTTTGTCCTAGACTGTAACTTAATTCACAGAACTGGTAACAAATAGCTCCTTCTGCAGCAATATGACCCCATTACCTCTCTAAAGTCACCTAGCATATTCTTCAAAATTTTATATTTAACTTTTTAGCCTCTGTGTCACATGGGGCAGCAGGCAATTTATTTCTCATACTCTCTTGATAGATTGCCAAATTAATCCATCTTCTTAAGCTTAAAAAAAACCCACACAGAAATATAGACAAAATTCAAACAATGAAAAACTTGATTAAACTTCTAAATCCACAATTTTTAAAATTAGTTTCATAATGGATTTACATATATCAAACAACATTTTTTATTTTTTTTTTTTTTTTTTTTAGAAATAGTTTACACTGTTAGTGTGGGTTAGCATGAAATAGACTCTGGACCCCTTTTATTTACAGGAAACCAAAGCTGGTTCTAAATTAACCTGCCAGTGAGACTAAGACTAGAGTTGATACCAAGCACCAAGGCTTTTTTGGAGAGAACACACATTAAGAAAACATCATTTTCAGATGTTCTTTATCCAGATAGATTCCCTGGCTTTTCACTATCTCTGCTCACATGAGGCACGGCCAAAGCAAACAAGTTGTCCTTTGCTCAGCAAAGTGCATTTGATGGTGCCGCATGGATGGGAGGCCTCCAAAGCAGTGGTTCTCAGCATTCCAGCTGATTAGCTCTTCTAATTGGCTCTTCTCCTCCCATCGCAAGATCTTCTCACAATAAATCTAGCTAGGAAAAGATGCATAAAATTCAGTATAAATGAAGTACCAAGGAGATGATGTGAAAGTAACATTTCTTTTCAAGCTGCATTCCTAGCATAGAAGACAAGAGTTTATTTCCTCTTGGCAGATGTAGAATGTAAACAATCTTTCTGGGTCATCTTGCTGTTTGATCATCTGATTCTATGTGGTTTATACCCTGTCTCATCAAGAACAAGTATTAGGATGGAAAGCACAAGATGAAATAAACAAGTTGGGCCGTGCTGGTGCTCCTCAAAGTATTAAAACCTCCCAAGGACATCTCACATGCCCACTTAAGGCATCAAAACTGGGAGCAGAAAGGTAAGTCCTGTCAGGGATTTCTTGCCTTAGCATGTACATATACACCATATACACGCTTCTAAAGATCATGCAGAAACTATTGGTCAAAGATAGTGTTACCACAGGATCCCAAGACATTCTTTCTTCATATTTCTTCCTATGGCATTTTGTAACTTGGCCTTTTTTACAGGCTTTTGTAAAGGTACAAATGGTCTCTATATCCTCTTAGATTTAACTTCTGTTGCAGTTATCCACAATCACTAAGGCTAGAAGTTCTCGACCATGTAATTACCTTTACTCCTCTGTCTGTATAAAAGGCCAGAACAAGTCATAGACCCTTTGAGAAAGCTGGAGAAGAAGTCAGATAAACTGCAGAATCTCCCATATTTAAAGTTAAATTATCTGAGATTATTGCAAGGTTGTCAAAGTATAGGTAATGTTTAATAGAGCTCTGGAACCCAGCTGTCTACTAAGTTAACGCATCTTTAGATAACTGAAGTTTCTTATTTTTTTCAATGAGACTTAAAAGCCTTTCACTTTAGAACAGGCTCAAATAAAGCAAACATGCTTTACTACTAAACAATTGTGAAAAGGCTGAGCCAGTTTATTTGATTCTCTAAAGCTCTTCATGCAAAATAGAAGCATGTTCTCAATAAAACTTTGCAGCCTGGAAAGCTCAATTTCAAATAAAAGATGTAAAGCAAGTATTTATAAGTAAAATATCTTCAACTAAAAGACACATTTTTTAACTTAAGATAAGAGACATATTAGATGAAATGGTACACAAGCCATACAGGTGGTTCCTGTGAAACCTAGAGCAAACTTACCTCCACAGGACTCTCCATAGAGCAATATAATCAGAAATGAAATTTCCATGTTTCTTCCTCTTTAAACCAATTTCCTTTAAACACATTATATTTTCCAATGCAATTCACCCATGAATGCATCTGTCAACTACAGTAAACCTATTAAAATTACTGTTTATTTTGGAGAACAGTTTTTTTCACAGAACTATGTCTTTGTTTCATACATTACTAACAGGCATAATGATTGTATATGACTTCAATATAACCGTTTAAGAGTTTGATTTTTGATTTCCTGTATCTCTCTTGTATTTTCCAGTTGTTTGTTTGGAAAGCTGATACACATAAATATTGAACAACTTGGCATGAAAAGCGAATCAAATTGAATATATAACTTTCAAAAAGATTGAACAGACTCATGGATTTTTTAAAGATTACTTCGATGTAGGGTATTTGATACAGGTTTGCAGTTACGTTTAAATAAAAAAGCAACAACTTGTCTATAAAATTCCTTCCCCACTTAGTTGATCTTTTAAATTTTCCTGGTTTCCAACATACAGACAAGCAGCAAGGATAAAGGAAAGGATGTTCAAAGCCTTTACAAAACAGAGACAGATATTTAGAGGTTTAAGTACCAGACCAATGTCACAGAGCTGTTTACCACACTTATGCATTCAGTTCATGCAGCTTGGTAACTGCAAAGTGAGTACTTCACACACACAGACACACACACACACACAAAAAAAATAAAAAAAAAAGAGAGAAAAAAAAGGGATAAATCCTCTCTCTAGTTCAGTTTTCAAGCTTGGGAGTTGGCATGACAACTCTAAGCAAGTAGTCAAGTCAGGCACTGACTGAGAGTAAGAAGCTGAAAGAAACAATCAGGAACATAAAAACCAGGAATACAGACAACTGCTAGGAAATAAATTATAAAGTGTGGACATCATAGAGCTTTAGAGATGAGGACACTATCACAAATATTGCAACTGTGTCCCTGCATAGCAGTAGGCAGAGTATCATGTAGCTGAGGTGGTGACTAGCTGTTTCTCCAGTGCATAAAAAGATTGTGCTACTCTAGGCAAAACTCCAACTCTGCTGTGTGCCAACAGAAATAGCTGAGCAGGCTGCACAAGAGCAGCTTCACAGTGAACAGCTAGTAGTGACACATAAAGTGCTTATTAATCTTCCTTTATTGTTGAAGCAAGTTTAATTTCCAGAAAATACTTATTTATATCCAAAGGGTGTAAAACATAAGAATATCTTGCATCTGGGAAAAAAAAAAGGGGGAGAAAAAAGATAAAGAAAACATTAAAAGAGAAAGTTCACTGAATAAGAGGAAATCTTTATAGCTATGGTAGGATAGACTGCTTTCCATCTTCCTCTGCAAATTTTTTTAGTTTTTGGTTGTTACTACAGTATTTTGACAGAGTGAACTCCGTCCTATCTCCAACTTACATATGAGTTGGTAGTACAGCAACAACCCTACTTCACAACACTGTACACATAGCCTTGGACTGGCCTCAGAAACCATTCTTTTATATAGTAGCATCACTGTCATGTGTGAGGAGAACTAAAGTTAGATTAGCCAACAGGAGAAATATTCAGTCCCATATTTTGCATATTTTCTTATCCAAGTACATTTTTAAAAATAATGACCTAAAGTTGTTTGCACACAATTACAATCTTGTTTCTTGCCTTTTTGCCCCAGAAACTTGGTTATTATTGCATGTTTGTCCATTGATTAAAGTCTGCATTTTTTTTTCCACTTCTTATAATAAATGCATTTTAAACACAGACATAGATGTAAGACAACATATATTTTATTCCTTAGCTGAGCAACTATTTTTTTCTGATGCCAGAATCAGGCCTTTTAAATAGGAGAAAGACCAGAGACTCTCACTTATACGAAGTCAGAGAACAAACTGAGCTCACCACCATTGACTTGCCTACATGAGATGCCTAAAACTGAAGGAGTCCAAGCATTCCACTTCGTGTTTATTCTACTGGTGGGCTTGACAGCTCTGAAATGGAAAAAAATTTTTTCATTGAGATGGGGAAGTTTGAAACATTCTCTCATAAGACATTAAAGTTTACAGTCTTAATGGCCAAGTGGCAAATGACAGGAATCCTTATATTACTTCAGCTTCAGTTATTTATTTCCTAAGCTATAAATTGTTTTGGGTTTAGTAATTTTACCTTTCAAATTTCTAAATCTATCATATTCACAACTGATTATGAGCTAGTATAAAATTGCACTGTTCATTATTAGTAGGAAAAGAGAATAATCTCCCAAAAGTGTAACACTTCTTCTACACATATATTATATTTCATATGATATTTCAAGTATGGAAATAACAAGTAACAACCCATGGAGGAAGGTTTTATTTACTTTGTAGGATCATAAAACGGTTAGGGTTGGAAGGGACCTTAAAGATCATGTAGTTCCAACCCCAATGCTATGGGCAGGGACACACACTATCCTTTAGACCAGGTTGCTCAGAGCCCCATCCAACCTGGCCTTGAACATTTCCAGGGATGGGGAGTTAACAGCCTCTTTGGGCTACTTGTTCCAGTGCCTCATCAACCTCATAGTAAAGAATTTTTTCATAATAGCTGATCTAAACCTAGATTTTTCAAGTAAAGGTGACTCAAGAAGGCAAGGTGGAGAGGAGAACTCCAAAACGCAAAGCTGTTCTTAACACAGGAACACTGAAGAAGAAAGGATTAAGTCCTCCCTCCTTAAAATTTTGAAGTGATGCAAGAAATAAGGGGGTTTTTACCTCACAATAGTTTAAAACTGCGTAGTCTTTTATTGGCAACTTTAATAACATACTTAAACAATTCTATCACTATATACAGTGTATATATAAAATACATGCTTTCACTGTAATTCCTGCAGACTGTTAAACCCTTCATGTCATGGCTATTATATATGGGACTTCATCCCAGGGAATTCTAAATTAATGACTTCCTTCAGATACACTTTTATTCTACAGCATGAACAAAATGGAAGTTGTAACTGAACCTTTCTACTACATTTCAACCCTTGAACATGATAATACTACCTAATAATATCATTGGGGAAAAAATACTAATTTTGTTGAATACATTTAATTTTTATTTTAATTTGGACTCATACGTAACTCAATCTCTCCATGTTATAGAAGATTTTTTTATATTTACAGGAGGGATTGAGTAAAAATGTTGCATGCTGATGTACCAGCACTTTAACTCATGTAAGGAAAAGCCTGTAATATTATTGCAAATAATGCCAACTGAAGATCTGGCCCAAAATGTAGTGTATATTCAGCTTAACAGAGAAGTCACTGAGGCAGAAAAATCATTTAAAATCAAATATTCTGTTCTTACTGCACTTTCCCTTAAGAAAATTACATGCATGTTATACTACAGGCACAAGTTTATTGTTTCATTTGAGATTCTAGCTAATTATGTTTTTTAAATACCATACGTCTCCATACGTTTAGACCGGACAGCACTGAGTTGTGTTACACAGGTTCCCTGGTGGCACTATTGTTTACTTTCTTCTCTCACATGGCCTGTGAAATCAACTGTAGGACAATTTAAAAATATTTATGAAATACCAAGGACAATCAAATAATCAATTTACAGTAAGAAACAGCAGAGCAGAATGGAATTCCTTGACAAGTAACCTGAAAATACCATAAAAATATAAATCTACAAGATTCTCCCCTTAAGTTGTAGCTCTCCTTTCTGCCCCTATTCACTTCCTCTGCCTCTGAAGCCAAGTTTGTTTCTGAACCTGCATTGATTAGGAATGAGATATCTGTTACATGATACATTTGCTGTGATCCTATAGATTGCTGTTAACAAGCAGTCCATCACAAATGTGGTTTCTATTAAGTTTTATTACTTTCAGGATGTTAATTTTGGTACAGGCTTATTTTCCGAATTTTGTGCAAAACCCCTACCCATGATGTAAAACAAACAGAGGTAGAGAGGTGGAAAAAAAAATACAAGTGAGCTAAAATAACACTGCTAGAACAATGCTGATGTAGCTATCTAAATATTCAGCATTAATCTGACATAGGGGATTTTCTGACAATTTCAAAATGACTAATTGAACAAGACTAGGCAGAAACCCTATCAAGACACTTTGACATTATTCATAATTTACAGGGCTACAGAGATAAAACCTATATTATATATGACTATAGAAATTAATATTCTAAATCCAGTGTGCTACATGAAAAACACGTAAGAGTTCTTAATCAAAGAAAACCCTTACTTTAGAATATAACCCCAATCCACTGTCCAAGTAGCTTCAGACTTCTCAGAAGATTGTGAATTTCTAACCAGATCATCAGTTATCATGTGAAACCTGGAAAAAGGACAGCATTGCTCTTCACAACCTGATATAGAAAACAAAAAGGATTACTTACTTATTTAGATCTTTTCTTTTATGTTGTATGAAGGGAATGATAGTATCCCGGGAACTACAGAGCACTTCAAAAGTTAAGAACTTCAATTAACAATAAAAAAATCAAATTAAAATATTCTAAAATTCTAAAAGTTAAATATCATAAGGTCGCCTTTAAACCTTGTCAGCACTTATGTACATATATATTTCCATACATTCTGATATTAAGTATTGCACAGTTCATTATAAAGGAAGTAGGGACCTTGGCTTTAGTGGCTTGGAAATTCCAAGCCTTGAAGAAGGCTATGAGCAGGACATGAGAGTCATATTGTACAGGAGACACGGACTGGAAGGATTAAGGAAAAAAAGCATTTTTTGAATCTAAAGACTTAAATGCTTCCATGGAGTAGCAGTTTCTATCTTTTTCTCTATCACAGATCAACCCACAACCCCCACAACTTCAGAGTCCTTTATTTGATGACTGTATAATTTGAAACATCTGGAAAGCCTGATTTTCAAAAGGAGTCACCTCTAAATTAAAGGTGGAAGTTCAGTTAGCAGAAACTACATACTAAATATTTAAATACTTCATAAATGATGACTATAAACCAGGTGATGATCCTCTCAATTTAGACATTCAAAAATTATTGCGCTCTGTTCCTCAGTTAGCCACACAAAAATAGAAGTAATTTTTTTCTTGTCAGCATGTTTTTAAGATAAGGCTTCTTACTTACAGTGGTGAAAACTACAGTCATGCACATTAAATCAGCTTATCCTCTCCTACTACCAAAACTGCAGTAACACTCATGCTTATTGCTCTCCCTGCCTATATTCTCTCTTCACCACATCTTTTTTGGGGATTATGAATTACGTTTTTTCCTTAGATTATTTAATTGTTTAATTAATTGTGATCTCTGACCCTACCCTCTAATATCTGCAGCTCCTCCTCTGTGCAGAATTGCCAGTAAATTAAATAAGCATTTTCTGTTCTGTCATCCAGATTTTTAATGACAGATAATAATGCACAGCAGAGGATAAATCCCTGAAGAACCAAATAAAGCAACTACCAACACAGATCAGTTTTAATTGTTCTAGCCACATTTAGTCCCACTTCAAACTATTATCATCTACCCTATGTGTTCCCAGACCCTGAGAACATCAGAGTAGCTTCTTATTTATGCTAGGTGTTCTTACAGCTCTATACATTAAACTATATGTCACAGCAAGCCTTTCTTTTGTCTACAATTCCAAACAATATCATATACTCTTATTTGGAGCTAACTGGAACATACTCAGCTAAAGTAACATGTAACTCAACAGTATGGAGTACAATGAAATAATACAAATAAATCAGCTATTTTAAACAAGTCTCAGCTACAGCATGAGCAACAGCTTTGATCCAGTATCACATTTCATCATGTGGTATTAAGTACTGTGTAATCAAAATGCAAATATTTATAAAAGAATGTAGGTCCACAATTCAAATTTCTAGGCCTTCTCATTTTGATTAGAAATGTTTTGAAAAACTCTACAAACACTTTATCAAGGCTCTTACACAAATTAAGTGTCTGCACAGAACATTAAAAATATAAAAAATATTTAATTTTAAAAATTAAAAATATGTAAGCGTCTGCTTCAAAGGCTCGTTTCTACAGGGTTAAGGCAAAATGTTTATGTTTCCCCTATTGAACACACATATATCCAAGGTCAATTTATATATAAATGCTCAGTGCTTAAGATGGAAGGGTTATATAGCACTGCCTTACTAGCCATATTCATTAAATACTATGATTCTTGGTATCACATACCACAAATATAGCAAAAATGTGGTATTAAGAAAAAGTGAAAAAATCTTACAGTTAAATCTAGAGTTTTTGCTGTTTGTATATGACAAAAATGTACAAGTTAGTGAAGGGGGTTGAATGAAATGGCCTTAAGTGATTTCAAAGTGAGCATAATTTTAAGCATATGAAACTCTCTTCAGACACTAAACAGATTTCATCTGGAGTTGGTGTAGATTTCTATCACTCATATCCAATAAAGAGTAATTAAAACAGAGATGAGACAGATTGGCATCTGGGAATCGAGGGAATCAAGAGCCTATCTCTCTATGGCAGCTTAAACCAGCTTGGACTGTTTATCGCAGCAAAACAGCCTGAAGAGACAGGACTGAGCTCTCCATAAATATCAGAATACTAAATGCCAAAGATAAGTAAAGTTTCTTTTTAAATTAAAGGGTAATTTAGACTCTCAGGAAGAAATGCATACTAAATAGGAAGAAGTTATATCACAAATTGGAAGGATGCCTACTACAACCAGAATGTTCTCATTCTTCCAATATAAGCAAAAGAAGCAAAAACGCTGAAATAATTTCTCAAAAGGATACGAACAAACTCATGACACACTTTGATAGCACATAACTAAAACTGATGGCACAGTCAGTCCTTCTAATCAAAACTTTGTTGTGCTTAAAAGGTTTCTTAAAAGCCATCTAGGACTTGAGTCCAGATATTTATTTATGAGAACATACAAGCTCATGGGTCTAATAATGTCAAAGGTAGGCTGAGTCTCTCCAGTTCAGGGTCTAGTACATAGTTTCCAATTATTTAAAACTATTTAAGTGGGGAGCACATATTGATGACAAATTTTTTATACAGATAACTGACAAACTGAGTAGGTGCTCTGTTACACCTGCTTCCATGAACAAGCAAGAACCAAATGGGGTTGTGAAAATTGCAATGACTACAGCATTGTGGAGTTTAAAATCCCGAGTCAAGTGAGTAAGATAAATCTTCAAAACTACTATCCTGGCCTTCAAAAAGGCAATCTTGCCTTGTTCAGAGACCTGTATTGCAGAACATGTGGAATTCTGCCATGAAGAACAACGGGGTCAAGGAGAGCTGACTGATTTCCAAGGGCAACATTATCAAAGCACAAGAATGGTCGTTCCTGACACTCAGGAAAACAAGCAAGTATGGCAGAAGACACAGGAGATAGACAATGCAACAGACTACTGTTAGAAAGAGAGACACTGTCTGAGCAGGAGGCATGTAGACACGAGAGCCAAAGACCAGCAGAAGCCAAAACTACCTAGAAATATGAAAATAAGGAAGGCTTCAGTACTAGCAGAAAAAAAAACAAAAAAAGGAGAGGTGATACCACTGCTTAACAAGGCAGTGGATCTAGTGATAAATGAAATTGAAATGTCTGAGGTATTAAATGCCTTTGTGCTTCTGTTTTTATTTGGAAAGTTTTTTCTTAGGTGTCCCATCTCCTTCATGTTAGTAGCAGAGTCTGTAGGAGTAAAGCATTGCCCACAACAATGATCAAATCAGAAACCCCTGAAGCTTATTGTTTATATACAAGTCCATGGATCTAGACAGGACCATCAACCTTCTTGGTTGGCTGATTGCATTGCAAGGCTGCTCTCCACTGTCTCCAAAAGATTATGTGGGGAATTGTGGGAGGCTCCAATGACTTCAAGGAGAGCAATGAGGAAGCAGGCCAGTACGTGCCACTCAGTTTTGCCTCTGGTCCTAGGAGGGTTCTGGAGTAAGCCTTCTGAGATGACATTTCTGAGAACAAAAAGGACAAAAAGGTGACTGAAAACACCCAGTGTGGATTCATTGAGGACAAACTGGATCTAACCAATCTAAATGCCTTTGGTGATAATGTCACCAAGGGTGAGTGAACAAAGAATGAGTATGGTGTTTACCTTGATTTTAGCAAAGGCATCAATAGTTTCCTGTAATGTCACTATAGCAACATCGGTGAGACACAGGCTAGGTAAGTGGATAAAGTGGATGGAAAATCAGTTGGATTCTCACAGAAATTGTGTTCTGATCAGTAATACTAATTCCAACTGGTAGCCAGTTACTATTGTCATGCCTCAGATATCAAAAGTGGGTCTTTATCCACTCTTTAACATAATTTAATTCTCTTTCACATCCTTATTAACAGGATGGACATCCTTATTAACAGCAGAATGGGACAGAGTGCACATTCTGCAGCATCATGCATGAGGGAGTACCCCATACACTGGAGGGCAAGGGTGATATTCAGAGGGACCTCAAGTGACTGGAGGAAAGAGAACTGAATGCTCTTGAAACTGAACAAAGGCAAATGCAAAGTCATTGGACAGTGTATTTGACTTCTGAATATCTCCAAGGATGGAGACTCCACAGCTCCCTGGGGAAACCTGTGCCAGTGCTCCATTCTCACAGTGCAGAAGTGGTTCTTGATGACCATACAGTGCCTCCAGTCTAAGCCCACTGCCTCTGGTCCTGTCACTGGGCACTACTGAAAAGCAACTGGCTCCATTGTCTCAGCACCCTACCTTCAAGTGTTACCATACCTTGATGAGATCCCCTGAACTCTCTCTTCTCTAGGCTAAACTTCCAGCATTCTCAGCCTGTCCTCGTACAATGGATGTCCAGTTGCTCAAGTCCCTTAATCATCTTGGTGGCCTTGGGATTTTTGGTTGCCCCAATACAAGAACAATGGCATTGATCTATGGAAGAAAGTACAGTGGAGGCCCACAAATAGTGTTGAGGCCGAAGCTCCCCAGAGTACAAGGAATGACCTAAAGAAAAGGATTTGTTCAGCTGTAAGAGAGCTCAGCTGTCTTCAGCTAGCTAATGGGAGACACCATAGTCCTCCACCCTCGGAGAGTTGTCAGAGCCCTGGGCAACCAGATCTAGTTGCAATGCTGGACTAAGTGGCACTGAGCAATCCCTTCTAAACTGATATAGGAAAATTGCATCAAACAGTGTTTTCCATTTTTATGCATATCTATCAGAACATGTTTTAACAATAGAAAGTACTGGTCTAAATGGCATTTTGTTTAGGATTTTTCTGCCATAGACTCTCCAAATCATGGGATGATAGGAACAGAATAGAGCATCTATTAGATCTAAAAGAGCACTAAAAACATGTCAAGGGTATTAACCACTATGAAAGGGATTGCCATAAGCACACATACCCTTTTATGGAGAAAGAGAAGAAGAAAATGTTTTCAAGAACACTTGCCTGATTTGTTACCCCATTATGGAAAAACTGGTCTAACAATACTGCAAAGATTGGATATATAAACAGATAGATAATCATATGAGAGAACTGCAGACACTGCAACAGCTAATTGGCCCCACATAAGCTACATATGGGTTTGTTTTACATAAATTACACCATTCTTATCGTTACACAAGTAGGGTTCTCTTCTTTCTTACCGTCACAGATGCTGAATCATGCAAAACGTATGTACTTCCATTGAGGAGTTTCTCCCTCATAAAAGAAGTGTTGGACAAAGGCAAATATGTCAGTTAAACAATCACTCAGACTTTTGCAAGTATGATCCAGTAAATCTCACCTCTGTAAGTGATACATACTGGCAGACATCACTGCACAGAAGAACACAGACACCTAACTCTCCTTTTATTGTTACAAAATACTGATACTACAGCAACATCATCCACTGCTTGATTTGCATTTAACAGTATAGATTGAGCTAGATTTTCACTTGCAGAAGAACATGTGAATACAGTGTATCTGTGGATATAGCTACAACCGGTTTCACAATTTAGGCAGGGAAACTCTGAAAAACAGATTTAAAAATATTTGGTAGGTAAACTGATATGCACAAAGGAAGCAATTGCTGTAATCAACACAAAGTCCTGGAACCGCCTGCCCAGAGGAAGTCAAAGAGGCACATCCTACGCTATACAAAATCCAGTGGGGTTTGATTGCTTGACAAAGCATGCACACAATGGTAAATGCATGTCTAGACTGGTATCATATGTCAAAAAACCACAAATACTTTACTCAGGTGTTTATTCTGAAAAGATCGAAGATATTTGCAGCAGAGTATTGTAGGCCACAGACTTCTATGGATGATAGGAGCAGATATCTATAAAACATCTGGCAGATTTCATCCTGTGGATCTGAACAGGCATGCAATATTAACTGCTGGCCTGGGAGTCATGCCTTATTCCTGAAGAACTGGATGCAGCTAGTGACATTTCATTACACACAAACCATGGTATCAGGAAAAGGTTTATTTAAAATTTTAATTATTTATAGTAAGCACAACTAACCTAAATTACATTATATAGGTGAACAGTTTGTGCAATTCTGAATAAAAAAATAGCACTTTTGGCACTAGAATTCTCTTATTTTTCATACACTATAGTATTTGCATTACATACATATACATTCCACTGACATATGGAATATCAAAAAACTGGTGACCACTTAAAAAAAATGCTTTAATCCATGGGCTGTAGGAGCCACTAATAAAGATGTTGTATGAATCAGTTTTGTTAATACTTCACAATGCTCCTCAAGATTCTTATCTCTTTGAAAAACAAAAATAACTATAAAAGTATAGATTCATACAGTGATATTTCATCAGTTAGAAAATAGGAATGGTGTCAATGCCTTGTGGAGCTAGAACAGAGGGGAGATAAAGTTAAGAAGAATAAAGTAACCATCTATTAAGGTGCCTTCAAGGCCACACCCTGGCAGTGTCACAGCTGTGGCTCTGCCCAGATGGCTCCAAGATGGAAGCAAAAGAGGGCTTGGTCACAGGACCTCACATTTTTACATGTTTTAGTTCATTTGCATACAGGAGACAGCTGCCCAATTAGTAGCCTCAAACCATGAAGTTGCATCCTCCTTGCATGCCTACTTGCCCACCCACCTCCCCTCATGTTGTTTTTGCTCTTGGCCTGAAGTTTAGAGAGATTGCCCTTGAGTCCCTAACTAAAATAAGATTATTGTGTCTTCACCACCCTGTGAAAAGATCTTAATATCCCTTAATATAAAACTAAAAGTTGCACACCAATGCAGAATGGGAAAACTTAAAATTTGAGGCATCAGTGTAGCATCTTCATTTTTCTTTGTTCTTACTTCAGGGGAACTTGGTATGACTCATGGAGTAATGTTGTATACAACAATTTCTATGTCAGTGTAAGTCAACTTCAAATTAAGTTCTTATATTGTAACCAACTAAACATACTGATATATCAACTTACAGAAACTTTTATTCATTTAAAGGGCAATTCTGACACTAAGATTAAATAATGTTTCTATAAAGCCAGTTAGTTTGGTGAGAAAGTTCAAAGCTGACACTTCTAGAAACATTTTTTTTACAAATTCAGATTAAAACACTTGCAACGTGCAGTGGGCAGAAAAATTGTACAGACCAATCAAAATATTCCTCTTTTGAGATTTAGCTCCAGATAACCAGTTACCACTCCCGGCAACTGCATAAATCTATCAGATACCAGCCCTTAAACTTACCAGTTCAGCATCAGTTGTTTTATTTGTGAAAGATTAATTTTATTTAATGGAAGTTCTCAGGCAGGCATTGCCACAGTCAGTATATCCTCTTACCAGCGCATAAAAACATCTCTTGGGAAAAAAAAAAAAAAAAAAAAAAAAAAAAAAAAAAAAAAAAAAAAAATCAGAGGTATTAGGTATAACAAACATATGGTTACCATTTTGCCATGAAGAAATACCTTATTTAAGGTCAGTTCCCTCATAATTATCATAGAATAGATATGTCTCAATGGGCCTTCAAAGTCCTCAGACGTCAAACCTTAACCATGAAGGTGTGTTTTTAGATAACCTTTAAAGCTTTTAAGAATAGGTTACCTTTAATTCTCTCTATATCCAGTTTTTTCATAGGTGGATTTATGCTTTTTCAGGTTGGGGTATAAAAAGATTACTACTTCTCAATCATGCATTAAAATTTTATTGTGTGTTTGGATAAGAAAACAAGAACTACAGCAATGGGAAAGTTCCTCCTCCAAAGCAGCAAAACAAATGTGGCATCTTTCATCTCAACAACTGTGTTTCTAATGTATTTTGAATGTGAAACTTCCTACTTGAATTAATAAAAGAAATCAGAAAAAAAATCAATTGCAATTTTTTGCTTCTGGTATAAAATATTTTCAGTGTGAGAACACGTGTGATGAATTGTCTCTCTAAGAATCACCAGTTCATTTTTCTTTTCAATTCCTGCCACTTATAATTCCCCAAACATAGTGAAAATAATCATACTGGCTAAGTTTCAGAAGGTATAAATCAAAAGCAATACGTAAGACAAAATCTGACTTAAACTTTCAGTATTTGCAATGACATATGACTAGAAAAAGATCTATGGTGCTTCTACAGAAAGGACAGTTAATAAATTGCCCTTATAAGCTTAACCATGTTTCAAAAGAATAACCCAAAGGAACAGAAAATAAGCACACCATTATACAGAATGGTTTAATAGTTTTCTAAAATTCCACTATTTAAAATACACCCCAGTTAAGCAAATGTGTCACTAGCCAGTTAGACTTTGGTCAGAATTAAAGAAAATTTTCAGAGCAAGGATGCCTTTCCCTGAACCATGGGGGCTTCAAAAACGAGAAAAGAAACAGGGAATCTTTGCAGGAGAATATTATATCTCTCCTTTTTGCTGAATATTAGACATGATGTGATGTATTGAAAAGAAAAAGCTGAAACATGAAAAAATAGTCAGTAAGGAAGAGACTGAGCTAAGAGGTCTGGATTCTTAACCTGTGGTCATTCAAATCATGAATAAATGCTGGACAGGTTTCTGAGTAACCTGGAAAATGAATTAAAAAAAGGCTAGCAAAAAGTTCTTTTTTTGAAACTTATTCAGACTGATTTTGGGAAAATCATCTTACTAATCAAGCATGTTCAAAATATTGCAGTTACAAATAATTTAAACAGAAACTTTCTAGTTCGTTCAAGAAGTAAACGAGCCTCTTGAGTCCACATTCAGAAAACATCAACAATTTAGGACAAAAATTTAAAACAAGGTAAGATAAGAACTGTCCCGTTTGATGGCAAGGTTTCTTCAGGAGCAAATCAGAGATCAAAGTAACATAAAAGCAGACAACAGGGTCTCACCACTCACATGGCCACTACAACAAACCTCCCACAAAAGCTATCTAAATTCTGCTTTTCGGTAAGGGAAAGAAGCAGGGCTTGTACGCATTAGAAATGCGTTCTAAGTGTGTGAAGTTGCATACAACTTCATGTGCTACCAGTTTCCAATGTATCTATTAAATTTGCAACACGGTAGTCTGGTCATTACCTTCTTTCTCTCGTCATCCTTGGATATCTTATATACCTAAGTATTTAGGCATTTCCTCCTGCCCTTAAGTCACTCGACTGGTGACAAACAAAAAAAAAAAACCAAAAACTGCCAACGGGAAAGGCAAGTCATTGAAAGAATGGGTATCTATTATGTTTCGTTTTCAGTATGCTTTCCAACACTTCCCTTTTGCTCTGAATTTGTTTGTTGTTGAGCAAGAAGAATCCTTAAAACCGGAATTTCTGAA
Organism: Sitta carolinensis; assembly: GCA_032173965.1. NCBI lineage: Eukaryota > Metazoa > Chordata > Aves > Passeriformes > Sittidae > Sitta > Sitta carolinensis. The sequence goes on along the minus strand of CM063284.1, from coordinate 34,865,795 downwards.
GAAAATCTGGTTCATTCTGACGAGCCCCTCATGGAGCTGGAGCCATGTTCAATCGCATCTTCACTGGCAGCGTTGTCGGGAACCTACTGGGCAGGACGCTGCGGAGAAAGAATGAAAATTCATTCCCTTATGTACTACAGGAGGCCGAGTTCTCTGATTGCCGTTTGCTTAACACAAAGAAAAGTCCTCAATCCGTGGTAAACCGTAACTATTGTTTTTGGCAGGTTTCTAAGTACAAGGGGAAGAAAAAGGAGAGATTGGGTGGGCAGACGACGTCTAGTTTACTTCTGTTCCCTTCCCCCTCCCGATGAGCAGCTCTATCTGCAACCCATGTGGCTGGGAGGCAGCCACAGCCGGTTCCAATTCCTACTTTCCCACTCTGCGCCCCTGCTCGCTGCCGGGGCTGAGCCGAGCCAGGACCGGCCGAGGGCTTCCTCCCCCCGCCCCCCGCCGCGCCGTCCTCCCTCTCCCCCGCTCCATCCGATCCTCCGGTCCCCCAGGGCACAGTGTGGGAAGTACGAATTTCCGCTGAGTTTTCTCGGCAACTTTCGGAGCTCGTCTTTCTCCCGCTCCGCCCGCCGTCCTCTCCCCGCCCGCCCCCTCCGCCCCTGGGAGAGCCGGCGGAGCAGCCGAGCCGCTCCGCAGCGCGCCCGCCCCCCGCCGGCTCCGCCACCGCCGCCCCGCAGTGCGCGGGCCGCCAGGGGCGGCAGAGCCCGGGCGGCGGCCCCGGCAGCGCTCCCGGCCGGCTCGGGCGAGCCCATGGTGCCGGGCACCGCGACCTGCAGCCGCCACCGCCGCCGCGCCTGCTTGCCCGGTGCGGAGCTCAGCCCGGCGCGGAGCAGAGGAGGGGCCCATTAGCAGCCGCTGAGGAGGCGGAGGGGATGCCGGAGAGACACAAAGCCGGCGGGGGAAGCAGCCCACGGCTCGTCCCGGGATGGGGGCGCCGCGCCTGGTCCGCCTGATGGTGCTGCCGCGGGTGCTCTGGGGCTCCATCCCCCTCATCCTCCTGCTGCTGCCTGCGGCCGAACCCATCTGCCCCGAGCCATGCGACTGCCAGCAGCACCAGCACCTCCTCTGCACCAACCGGGGCCTACGCTCCGTGCCCAAGACTGCCGAGCCGCAGGATATCCTCACCTACAGCCTCGGGGGAAACTTCATCGCTAACATCTCCGCCTTCGACTTCCACCGCCTGGCAGGGCTCCAGCGCCTGGACCTGCAGTACAACCGGATCCGCTCGCTGCACCCCAAGGCCTTTGAGCGCCTGGAGCGGCTGGAGGAGCTTTACTTGGGCAACAACCTGCTGCCAGCACTGGCCCCTGGCACGCTCAGCACCCTGGCCAAGCTGCGCATCCTCTACGTGAACGCCAACGAGATCGGCCGTCTCAGCGCTGCCTCCTTCTCTGGCCTCGAGAGCCTTGTCAAGCTGCGACTGGATGGCAATGAGCTGGGCTCACTGGGCGATTCCACTTTCTCAGGGCTGCCTAACTTACTCTATCTGCACCTGGAGTCCAACCGCATCCGCTGGCTGAGTCGCGGTGCCTTCAATGGCCTGGCCAAATTGCGCTTTCTCGATCTCTCAGGGAACCAACAGAGCTCCCTTCGCCACCCAGACATCTTTGGGCCGCTGCGCTCCCTTCACACCCTGCTGCTGGCCAGCAACAGCCTGCGGCAGCTGACAGGGGGCTCTTCCATCACCTGCAAGGCTTGGCAAAGCTCTCACTCAGTGGCAACCGACTGTCTCACCTGGCCCCAGATGCTTTCAGGGGGCTGGGCTCGCTGAAGGAGCTGCGCCTGGAGGGGAACCTGCTGAGCCACCTACCTGCCACCCTACTGGAGCCGCTGGACAGCCTGGAGGCACTGGATCTGAGCCGCAATGCACTGACCGCCTTGCACCCGGCCGCTTTCGGCCGCCTCGGCCGCTTGCGGGAGCTCAGCCTGCGGGAGAACGCACTGGCCACACTCCCCGGCGAGCTCTTCGCCTCCACCCTGGCCCTCTACCGCCTGGAGCTGGAGGGGAACGCCTGGAGCTGCGACTGCCGCCTTCGTGGCCTCAAGCGCTGGCTGGCGGCCTGGCACTCCCAGGGCCGCCTGCTCACCGTCTTCGTGCAGTGCCACCTGCCACCCGCCCTGGCCGGCAAGTACCTCGACTACCTGCAGGATGCCCAGCTGCCGCTGCCGCAGGACGGCGGCCCCTGCCCCGACGGTGCCTCTCCCTCCCCGCCGTCCCCCAAGGGACTCGGTGGCAACCATAGTGCAGCGGGGCTGCCCCCAGGGCCACCGCCGGCCGCCTCCACCGCCCGCCTGATGATGGGGGTGCCCATAGCCGCCAGCCCTACGCCGGCACCGCTGCCCAGCGCAGCAGCGTGGCCCCGACGGGCCGGTGCCGCTGGGGTCCCGCCCCTGGTGTCCGACCCGTGCGACTTCAACAAGCTGTTCCTGCACAACCTGTCGGTGGAGGCGGTGGGCTCCAGCTGGGTGACGGTGCGCTGGGCCGTGCGGACGCACCGCAGCCCCCGCCTGATGGGGCCGGCGCGATTCCGCCTCCTCTTCGACCGCTTTGGCGCCGCCGTCAAGTTTCAGCGCTTCGTGTACCTGCCGGAGCGCGGGGAGCCGGCGGCCACGCTGCGGGAGCTCCGCCCGGACACCCCCTACCTCGTCTGCGTCGAGGGCGTCCTGGGCGGCCGCGTGTGCCCGGTGGCGCCGCGGGACCACTGCGCCGGGCTGGTCACGCTGCCCGAGGGCGGCACCGCGGCGGCGGCGGGCGGGCCCCGCGGCCCCGACCAGCAGCTGCTCACGCTGGTGCTGCTGGCGGTGAACGCACTGCTGCTGCTGGCGGCCCTGACCGCCTGGGCCGCCCGCCTGCTGCGCAAGAAGGTGCTGGGCCGTCGGCGTCGGAAGGCGGCCCCGGTCCACGTGCGGCAGCTCTACTCCACACGCCGCCCGCTCCGCTCCATGGGCACCGGCGTCTCCGCCGACTTCTCGGGCTTCCAGTCCCACCGGCCGCCCCGCGGCGCCGCCGCCTGCGCTCTCAGCGAGGCCGACCTCATCGAGTTCCCCTGCGAGCGCTTCATGGATAGCGGCAGCGGCCGGCACGGCGATGAGCACCTGCTGCAGCGCTTCAGCGACTGAGGCCGCCGGGGCCCGGAGCCGGGCAGCGCGGCGGCGGCCGGCGGGCTGCGAGGGGCCGGCGCGGGCCCGGGGGCCGCGGCCTGCGAGGCGCAGAGCTGCGGCGCGGTGCCTGCGTTCAGCCGCCCTCGCCGCGGCCCGGGGTGAGGCTGCCTCCGGGACGGGCTTACCTCTGCCGGGACCTCGCCGTTTTGTCAGGAATCGTCACTAACCCAAGGAAAAGCCCTGACAGGCGGTAACTGTGCCTTGCAACGGGGAGCAAACGGCAGGAGCTACTGCCAGCAGCGGCCAGCGCCTCCCTTAAGGAAACTCAGAGCTGTTAATTTAAGTGTGCTCTTTTACAGGTGACTTCCTCTGACTGCAAGTTGGGAACAAGTTACAGTGAGCGGCCTGGCCTTGAGTGAGGAGCTTTGAACAGGTCTTTCTAAGGCACCAGCCCTTCCTAATCAAAACTTTGGATCGAGGGTCATCTTTTGATTGAACCGTGTGCAACCAGGGAGTTGTCTGGAGGGCTGGAAATGTAGGGGGTCATCTTTTGATTGAACCGTGTGCAACCAGGGAGTTGTCTGGAGGGCTGGAAATGTAGGGGGTTTTGCTGAATAGTTTGAAGGCTGTGTCGTTTCAACTCAAACCGAATGTGAGGCAGTTTAATGTGCACAAGTGTGCTTTTATACTTTTCTGTAAACGAGAAACAATAATGCAGCTGGTTAGTTCTACAAGAATATATTGCTGACACCACTAAGAAAAAACTAACAGATTTTTGTAGAATGTTTACAAATGAGCTATTTTTAAATTGTTTTTGAATAAATACCGCTTGGTACTTGTACACATTAATGTGTGCTGTAGTTGTCTGGGTCCATGATGGTCAGCAAATCGCTGACCTTCACATAATCCAATTTCATTTCTAAATGCATGGGTGCAGAGGTGAGCTATTGATGGATAAATAATCATTGGTGCCTTACTTCAGAAACAATAATAGGTCAGAATATTTCAGGAATGTGAAACAATCTTCATCCTAACAGGAAATTCTCTCTTACCCTTAGCCTACTAAAGTTAGAATCTTTATGTACCTCACTGTGAAATAAAACATTTCGTGTATTAATCTAGATGATGTGTTTTGTGTAGCTGAATGAGTAATGCTAGAGTTAAACCCTTATGCAGTAGTATCTAATGTTTGAGTTGTTTTGGTTTGTTGGTTGTTATGGGGTTTTTTTAAATTAGGATTTTGCTTTTGGTTTCAGAGCAATTCTAATCATTTTATGGTCAGTTGCTCTCTACTTCTCAGACTTTTTCCTAAATATTTACAGAATGTGGTTCTGTTATTACAAAATATGGTGGTTTAGTTTACATTAATAATTCCCTCTGTGTGGTCTACAAATGAGCTAGTTAAAGAGGTCCAAATCAGGATTGCACTTTAAATGCAAATGTTTTAGACGGAGTTTGGTAAATTGTTGAGACCATTGATACAACTTCTGCTCCTTTGAATTTAATGTGCAACCTCAGATGAACTCTTGTGGAACTGAATGGCTTGAAGGAAGTGTTAGTGTACTGTGGAGACATTTGTCTCAATATCATGCATTCATTGCTGACCCGAGGTGTTCGTGACTACAAGTTGTTTATTACCATAATTGCAAGTAAGCAGTCTGGGGGGTTTCTCTCTCTCTCTTTTTTTTTTTTTTTTTTTTTTTTTTTTTTTTTTTTTCTTTTCATTTTTTCAGATGAACAAGTGTTTACAAAAGATACCATAGTAACTGGTACCTTCAGTTGGAGTTCAGTGACTGACTGAATAGAGAGAAAAGACTTTATGTTCTGAGGGAGAGAGTGTAGAGATCATTTGCCTTAATCTTTGTATTTTCCATGGAGAAAGAAAAAAAATCTAAGTCTTGTTTCTTGCGTCAATAGTAAGAAATCCTTTGGGATTTCATTTTGACAGACTGTAGTTTTCAGGAATATCAGGGGCCAAACTTGCTTGTCAGCGTATAGATTAAAATTCACTGCAATAGACACAATGTTGAATGGAATTAAAATTGAGGGAATGCAGTATCAGGTTTCATTTGTTGTTAAGAATTTAAAATTTCTGTTCTTTTGGACACCTGGGTGCTTTTGGCTGTTTATGATTGTGGAATACACCACTGTTTGTTGTTAGAAATGCAGTGGGATTATTGAGTAAAGCTGTGTATCACACTAACGTTAGCTCTATCACTGGATATTCTTCCAATGGGAGATGCATAGATGCTGTACATGGTTATAGTCAATTGTCAATAAATCCATTTGCTGAAAGAAAATTTGTGTCTTACATTGTATCTCATAATGCATCCCTTTTCAATCATAAATTGGATGTAGGTTCTTCATTTTATGAGCATGAGGACTGTGGACAGTGTCTCATCATTCTTTCATGTCTTTTTATCATACATAATGTTTTCTATTTTGTTTTTAATATGATTGAACAGTGCAAAGAGTAAAATAACTAAAATGGGCAGTTCTGAAGCAGGTACTTCTGTCTCAAGCAGGTACCACTGTCTCAAGATAGACTAATAAGCTGCTGTTACATCACTGAACTATTGATCCTTTAAGAGGAAAATTAAGAAATAATGAGTGTTTGGGATCATATCAGTAGTTTATGCTCATTGGAAGTTGCATTTCTGAAGGTTTTTCATTATTATCAGGCTAATGATATCAGCATGTCTTGTTCAGCATATGCATGTTCTAATTAAGAATTCACTTCTTCTATTTGAAGTTTTGCAAACATCTGGAGAAGTGCTAGAATGAAATGGAACTGGCTTTTTGTTCCAGCCTAGGAGAAGTTGATACATAGATCTGCACAACAGCAACAACAAAAAAGAGTTAACAGAATGAAGCTGTTGACTTTTTAAAAGCCACAACTTTGTAACTCTAGAAATACTTACAGGCTTTGTCTACAGATATTACTTGCAACATCTTTGCAGGTAGGGAACTGTACTAGCAGGTGGTTGAGGAAAAAAATGTCAGTGACCTTGAATGACTGCAAAATGTAAATGTAACATGGCTCTGTTTTTACCAGTAGTATTTATATCTATTTGTGTCTTTTTAAAAGTAAGCTTCTTTCTAAAGAATGACTGTAAAAACAGCCCCTTTTAAATGGATGAATCTGCCCTCAATTCGTGCTCAAAATGTTTATCCTTCTAGAAGAAATAGAGTTTTACAGCTGTGTCTGCTCATGGAGTCCATGCAGCTCAGTAAGAGTGAACTGAGTACTGTTCTGTTGAGTAATTACTGAACATGATGTATATTAAAGATTGAAAACCAGCAAAATACTGCCCCATCAAATTAAGTGGGTTGCTGCTGGGGGTTCTGCAAGAGGCACCAGGGCTTCCCTGGTGTCAGCACTGCCTGATTTGTCAGCCTCTGCCACCTCCTGCTCCCCCTCTTCAATTCCTGACTTCTCTTCATCCAGCTGGCATGGTTCGTTGTGCAGCTGGAAGGTGAACTGTGAAACTGATCCTTCTGGAAAATAACCTTTCCTAGCACCTCCCCTCTCCCCTATTTTTCACCCAGCTCAGTTTCTTTGATTCTGCTTAACTCACGAAAGTACTGAAAATAGCAAAATGTGGGTGTGGAGTTCAGAGGCAGGAAAAAACAATCAAAGATGGGAAGCTGCTTAAGCAATCTCACTCTTGATATTCCGTTTGCCCACAGTCTAAGAAAATCTAGGCTATTCACATTAGAGAAAAATCCTCTGTAGGTGAAATAACATTACCGGAAATCCTTAATGATCTGCAGAATTCAAAATGCTTAAAAGATTTCTTTAAGATCCTATGAATATTGATGTTACAGCATGGGGCTAGAGAGAAACAATCTGAAGGGAACAGAGGTACAATAGTGTCAGTGAGTGTCTGCGTGTGGATGAATGCCCCATGTTAAAAAGCACTGCTTGACTATTGGAGCCTGAGTTAGCACAGTTAAATTTACAAAAATGTTGATATCTTTATGCCAGGCTGTTTACTTTTCACAATGCACTGCGAATACTGCATTTTAAAATATCATCAACATTTGAACCCTTAGAAGAAGATTATGGATAAATTATGCTTGTCTCTTGTGCCTTCTCCTTTCTGCTCTTTCCTGGAAAAAATTTGAAAAATGAGGATTTGGGAGAAAAAAAAAAAAAGTCTGCTCCAAGATATTTATTTGTCTACTGATCAGGATATTTATTTAACTAGTAAACTAACATTCTGATTGTAGAGGATGAGTCTACAAAAATAATTTGTTTCCATGACAGTATGCATGTTTGTAGAAAACACCAGTGAATGAGAGAAATACTACTTGATTTCCAAAAACCTGGCTGCTCCCACTAATTCATGTTTCTCTGGCCACCAAGGGTGTACATATGTTGTGTAAGGTCCATGAGTGAAGGTTTGGTTTAAAAAATTATTTTAAAAATTAAAATTAGTTAATTAAATCAGGCAAATAATGCATACATAGGAATGCACTTGATGTTTTCATGTGGGAAACTCCTTTGAGACAAGTTGTTTTATAAACCTTGCATCTATAATCTGATATTTTCTAAGTAGAAACGAGGAAAAAGTATTAGGAAAGTTATCCCGTGTGTGCTGGATGTTGGATTTGTTCTTTTTGTGTCATGCTAAATATAGCATAGTTTTGGCATCCTGTCCAAATACTGTTGTTGTGTTTTTCTCCATAAAAAGTTGAGTTTTCTCAAGTGCATACTTTAATTCCCATAGAAATTAAATTCCTGTAGAAAAATAGTCAATTGTCTTTAAACACAAATATTTATCTTCGTATCATTGTACATGACTTTATTTATAGAGATGCTCCTTGATAAGTCTTTTTAAATAAATTGATATCTAATTTGTTTTTACAAACAAGACCATAAGAATTAGAATGAATAATACAGTATGAATAAATAGTTGGAAGAAAATTGTTTCAAACATAATAGAGATATTTACTAACAAAAAGGAATCTGACACTTTAAAGAGACTTTATGAGTTTTATGCTGTGTCACACATCTTCTTTGTTGTTGGATTTTTAAAGGGTGTTTATTTATACATTGATAATCTGTGTTTAGTAATTCTATGTTGTAGAAATAAACTGTTTGTTGTCCAGAAATGGGAAGACCCCCGCATATATAAAGCTCAAAAGTTATTGAGTGTTAAAAAGAAAGTTGGGGTACTGTTAAAAGTATTTATTCTCACCAAAATATAACCTGTTTTTTCATTGCAAAGTGCATTTGAAGCTGTTGCCAAGTAAAGCAGTCCTTAGCTAATAAATTGTGGTGTTTCTTGACTTCAGCTGTAGGCATAATCCTGTTCTCTACTTTACCAAGGGGTTTTTTAAATGTCCAGACAAACATAATCTCTAATCACTTCTTTTTTTTTTTCCCCAAATATTTCAATTTTGTATATATTCAGTATTTCAAAATACTTTATTGCACTTTTGATATCCATCCACATGGAACTTGTACCAAGGGAGAATCTGAACAAACATGAAAGCAATCTGTCAGTCAACATACGCATAGCACTTTGTAATGTAGCAAGTGCTCAGAGGTTGTGAAGTGAGTGGTTTATTTTTTAGAAGATTGTAAGAATGAATGCCCAACAAAACATTCATGCAGAGTCACAGCTGTGCCTTCTAGTGATGGCAAATATCTTACTGTAGTGTAGCACCTTATACATCAATCTGGGCTAATCTAGTTCGTTTTGCTTTGCCATGTGAGACTGGGAAAAAACCCAACTTGACTGTAAGACATGAATTCAAGGAAATAGAGCAGATAGGCTTTTTGTGAAGTCCTTGGCAAAAATCCCATTAGCCAGCATTTTCCTGGTTCACTTAGCTTCTCACGTGTGCAACGTGTTTCCTGTCATCAGTTCAGCATGTGTTTGTTTACTTGTAGCAAATATTTAGAAATAATTTTAATAGCTAAAGAAGGTCTGTATACATATAATAGATAAAAATCATATGCAGAGAGATAATGAGACAAGTTTCCTCATTGAGAGATTGATTTATCTCCTAAGGGACAAATAGTTCAGGGATGTTGTCTTTGAAATAAACCTGAATGCCAGTTTTAATTCAAGAAAGGAATATTCTTTCCCTGGAACATGAAGAAGGTAGGAAGGTTGCAAATAGTTACATGGTGCTTTTATTTAATTCATTGCCAACAAGAGCAAAGATCGGCATTATGTTAAATTGTCTTACATGGAGATACACGTGTATCCTATCTGGATTGAGAAAAGTTTGCTGGAATTGTATCTGCGATTCATTGTTACACTGCTGTACTTCTTCCTGCCAGTGAGAAAGACCTTTTGTTATGTCCAAATCCATATTTTAGTACAGTCTCTACCCTCTCATCTGTCATTGTACCATTGACATACCTATGATTGAACCATTTATTTTCCTCATCTTGCTAAATATTTAAATATTGAAGGTAAAATTTTAAAGTTGCTCAGAATTGTAGCAGCCTCTATCTGACTGCTATAAAACAGCATTTGAGGTAGGGGAGCATATGCAGTAGTGATACCAATTAGATGAAAGGTCAAAAAACCTTTCAGTTTAGAGGAACACGCTCAGGAAAAGAATGGTTTCAGAAAAAAAAAAAGTGTTAATAACTGAAGTATAACATGGTTTATTTGCCGTTACTATGTCACAATCTAAATCTTGAACAAGCATGCTGCAAGACAGTGAGCATATGTTAGACTTATGAGACAGTTTGGAGTATTGCTCAGTACATACAGCAGATGTTCTAGTTTGCCTTTTTTATTCAGCAACAACTTAATCCTCCTTCTGTTTTCACACCATGAGAGTGAAAAGACTTCAAGATGCTTAATGTAGGTACCCATCAGTAATAGGTCTGTGGTGATGGAATTGATTGTATTGGAGAACTGTGCTCTAAGACGTTCATCTTAAAAAGAAATACATAACTTCTCAGATCTGATCAATTTGCAGAGATAAACTTTATTCTCAATTGACATGAAAGTGTCTGTTTCAGCTGATAATTACTAAAGAGGGAGAATCTGTCATGAGCATTGCAGTAAGTTGTTAACTTAGAAATTTAAAGACATTACCATAAGGACCCAATTAATTAATATTTTCCCCTGAACCAAATTTCTCCTCTTCCTCTTGTTTCCTAAAACCATATTATTTAAAGCATTTTGTCAAAACCTTTGTTTTTTCTTTCTCCCAGCACCACTCCTGTATTAGGTATTGGCAGTATAAAATTCTGTTGCAATTTTTTAATGCCAGGGTGGCAGAAATAACTCAGAGCTATCTGTAGTCACTGGGTTCAATATGAAAATGGATGACGTAGTAAATGAGCCAAAAATCTGGAGCATTCCAGTATTTCCTGTAAGCCTGGTGAAGGTGCTGGGATCCTTGCTGTACAGTTCTACTTGTGCCTTCCACCTGAATGCTCTTCCTGGTGTAGAACTACCTTCTCCTGGTGTCTCACTTCTTGGCATAGGGTTTTTTTCAATAAATTTGAGGCGTTCAGACCAGCAGATATTTTTTTTTTCTATCTCATTTTAAAATCCTGTACAATGGGAGTTTGTTTTGGTTTGTTTTATCTGTTTTGAAATAAAAGATAACAGCCATTTACAGCCTACAGCACAGAGCCAAAATACAGGCTGTTCTTAGTAAGAAAAGGATGGAGTATTGAATTTTCAATAAATCCTGCTTAAATGGAAGTTATTTTGTTCAGGAATGATTTGTGATTGGAATGGTTCACTGGGATCCCACTGATATTATGCAGCAGAATAAAGTGCAGCAGCTAGGATATATCCCTAAAAAACTGAGGCTGTAGAGGTCCAGCAGAAAATAAAGACATCCTTCCATTTCTGTAGCTCAAATGGAAGAGATTCAGGCTCAGCATCTTTGTCATCAGAATGGCTAAGAACTTTATTTATTCTATAACATAAGCATTGACCTAAGCTGATTTGGTAACTGGAGAGTTATAAATAGTATTCACACTAAAGGGAGCATCAAAAAACTGACATTATTGAAGATAAAATCTCCTTAGTTTTCCTCTGTAAATCTGAAGTCAGCAACCACTGAAGTAACTGGCAGTTTGCTGAAGGTGCTAACAGCTCTTTGAGAGTTCTGTAGTATATAATTGGGTACACTTTCAAATAGTCTCTCTTATATTTTATTCAGAAGTATTTAGAATAAGTCCCAGGCAGAAAATACTAATGAATTCCAAACTGTTAGCTTGCCACTGCATACTGACTTACTCAGATGGTGGATTCATTTTTATTGGCACTTGCAAGTGCCTGAGGCATACCTGAATTTCAGTCTGATCATATGCTTTTATCCAACCTGCTAAAATCACCTACCATTCCAATTAGCACAGCTGTACCTGTAAATCTCTGCCATTCTCACTTAAAGTTTTTACTTTTAGCCTTTTCACTTATACCATGGTAGAAAATCATGTTAATTTACAACTTCCTTGGCCTTGAGGTATGTATTTGCTTATGAAACAGGAGAATTGATAATTTTTCCAACCTTCCAAATATAGTCGAACTCTAACAATCGGAATAGGTTTGGTTTTATTTTTGTTTCCCACACACTCACCCAAACCCCCATGGTAAAATCCAGGATGGATTAGAACTTTGTCATATACTACATTTGCCAAAGTCTACCAGAAGTGAGACTCAAACATGTATGCACTAGAATAATCATTTGGCTCTTCAGATTTGGAACGCTACAAAATTTGAGCATGTGAAAAACATCACTAGAACTGATATTATACTTTAGGACTTATCAGTTATGTTGTGGGGTTTTCCCCCTGAAAAATCCTTTGTCCTCTTCCCTATTTTATTTTGCTTCTCCACCTGGCTAGAGGATTTTGGATTAATACAGTAAGAATGACTGGAATATGTGTTTAAGGATGCTGAGCATCCAATGTGTCTGACAAGCTGGGGGTGCTTAGAAAATATGTTGCCTTACTAAATATACAAAATACAGATTTCAAGAGGCATCCAAGTTCAACATTATGGTTATCACACAGATAGATGTCCAAATTCACATGTTATTCTCCCTTTATCTCCCACTGTGTCTCTCCTGTTATCTTCCCTGTATATCACTATCAGCTGCTTTTTGTTCCTCTTCGTAGTCTATAATGAGGTGTCAAATTCTGTACCTCTTACACTTTGTTTTGACCTGGTTCTTCTGTAGCCACTCAGGTTGCATTTTTCTCCAGCGTGGCCAGTACAGATATTGGGTATTGTTTTTATGCAGTATCAATAAAGTACAAGAAAAGAATTATGGATTTAGGAAACATGTTTCTTGCCTAAAGCTTTATCATTCAGCTTGACAATAATGCAGGCAGACAGCCCCAGTGATCTATGTGATGTATTTGGACTGATTCTTCACAGCAACTGCTGCCCCGCCTGAGAGGGAAAAGCTGTCGGGCTTCTCCTGTTCTATGTTTGTGATCTTTTAATTTTGGTTGAAACTAGTTTCTTTAGTTTCTTGACAGAAGGAGGTAAAATCCTGACACATGGGCCAGTGGTAGAGCTTTTATCACCTGTGTGTGTCTTCACTTCAAAGAGCTTGCATAGTTCCTGTTTTTCAGAGTGCCCTTTAGACCAAAAGAGATAAAAATAAGACAGGAACAGTCAGAAATGAATTTTTGTTCAGGAATCTGAATATTCAAAACAAGAATAATTCATACATTATAAAGAGGAATTCTGAATCTGTCACAATTCTCTAAGGCACTCATTTCATTTTAGGCAGCATCTCTTGCTGGTCTCCCCAGCAGTACTCTCCCTCTCTCCCATGCCACCCCTCTGTGCACTGCTGGCATCAGCCTGCATTTCTCAGAAGCCTTTGGAAGTTGATTTAATTCTTGGGTTTGGGGTATTTTTCTGCTGTATAATGGGCCTCATCTATATCCCCTCCTTCTTTGCTTTTTTAGTTTTTTAAACATCAGGATTATGGCAACTGGGTCATTACACCAGAGCTGCCAAAACTGAACCATGCCCTGTGTGTTTTGAAGTCAGAGGTTAGAGTTAATTATTTGAGAGCAACGCTGAAACATTTTAAACAACCTTTGTTTCATAATTCTTCTGCCCTTTTAGTGTCCTCAAATGATCAATTTACTCTTCTGAAAAAGTAAGTGGAGTTTTCCTGACTCATCTTTTTCATGTAAAGTCATTACATCTGACCCACAAATACAAACTTCCAAAGAGCACATACTTTATATCTGAAAAGGTCGGAATGGCATGTATTTTCCTGAGGGGACAGAAGCCCTCTCAGTATATCCAGGAAGACTTTATTAACCATCCGTTTAAAATTATGTGAAGTTAAATATCACTTTGCAAAAGAGATTGTTTTGGAGAACAGCATAGGGTATAACTAAAATTATGTTTATTATATATTAAAAACAAATTTAAACTACAGGATTAGAGCATAAACCCACAGTTGTTTATGAATCCTCCAGATTAAATGGTTATTCCTAGAATTATTTGTTTTATTGGTGCAAATACATTGTGCCAAACTGGTGTAGCACAACTGACACCAAAGCAACCCAGTTTTTGCTAATTTCAATGGATCTACATGGACTTGAGCCAATTTTTTTATTTCCCTGCTTCTGCTGCAAAATTTAGCTGTGAATATTGAGAAGAATTGGTGGTCTATATAAATAGGAGTCTGATTAAACAAATCAATTGTTTATCTCTTTCACGCAACCATGAAGTTATCCTCTGATAATTGGTGAAGCAGTGTGTGAAATGAATTGATTTCCGGAAAATATTCCTCTGTGATTCAGCTACACCCGTTAGGCTTCTTGGAATATCACACGGAAAATCAAGCTACCAAAAGGAAACATCTGTTTGTATCTAAAACCCCAAATATTTCTGAAGTTTAGCAACATGAATTCTTCTTGGGGCTGCCACTGCTTATATTCATCTCTGGAGCAAATACCAAAAGGATACTTGAGGTGACCTTTTGTATCAGATTAAACAAAATGAGAAAACACTTGGCAATCACACTTCCTCTGCTAGGCCATGGGAAACAGCAGAGCAGAGGAACAGATACAGTAAAAACATATTAATTCAATATTGTTTTCTTTAGAAGAGTCCAGCAGTGAAAAGAACAACTAACTGTGAAAAACCTGAGGTCTCTGTAATTTGGCACCTCTTGAAGACTGTCTAGATTGTCCTGACAAGGGCTGTCTCAAGCAGCAATAATATATGAGGGGATGGAGAAAAACAAAGGACTACAAAACATTATGAGAAATGGGTTTCTTTCCAAAGCTGTTTCTTAGGGGGTGAATGTCCCCTACACTTACAGTGCACTGTAGTTTTGGTATCAATGTTCTTGTTGCATGTAATCCATGCATACTGGGTTTGAAAATTTTTTTCACATATTTCTTTAAAGCATTGTGTGGATTTCAAAGATCCCTGTGCTTTGATTATTCTGTGACTTCCTTGTTTGTTGGTGTGCTAAGCAAAGCTGGGGGAGGAAAACAAATTGTAGTTTCCCATTAAGGTTAAGCTGTCACAAACCAGAATGCTGTTAAAATGACAGTCCTGTTTGCTGGTGGATGCTCATCCCCTCCATCTGTCCATCTAGAACATGCTGGGCAATAACACGACTGATAATATACGTTGCTTCTGCTTGCTGCTTGTTGGCACGGTAACTGGGCTGTTTATTTGCATCTGACAATGCACAAACAATAGGAACAGTCAGTTCTACTAAGCAAATTATAGATCTATGATCAAAGGACATCCCATTCTGAAAGGTGAACAGATAAAGCAGTCCTCAGGGAAGGGAGGATGAATGTATATGTTTACCTGTTACAATGATTTGCATTATTATGCAGTATGTCTATACACCAAGGTCTCATTTAAGGAAGTTAAATCTTAGCCCTTCTGTGCAGTAGGGCTAGTTTGGTTTGGTTTGCTCAAGCTGGTTGTTCAATAGCACAGATTACCTGTCTATACCTGTCGCAGCCTGCCTCCATGGTGCCTCACTCTGTGCTGCTACCTCCTGTCCAAGCACACCCAGATCTCTCAGTCCTTCCCTGTGTGCAAAGGCTTAACATCTGCATGCTTCTCCTAACTGGACGGGATGCCATGGACATCCTTCCTCCTCCTTCCAGAGGGGAGCAGCTGCAAGAAAAGTGGGAAGGCATGCGGACATTGAGATTTCCACCACAGCCATATGTGGGCAAGAAGCCTAGAAGACAAACTGCAGGTTCCAGACCAGTTGTGTAGCCAGTAGGCAGGGATGGGAAAACAAGAAAAGGGAGATTTTGCCTGGAGACAAAGCTTCAGCGACCACAAGAATGATGGCCAAACAAGGGCTTGGTGAGGAAAAAAGGGTAGCAGCATGCATAACCTTTGACTGGGTTATGAAAATTCAAGGCCAAAAGTGCTCATAGGGTTGTTTTGGCCAGCTGAATTGTTTCATTCTTTCATCTAACAGACAGGAGACAGATCTTCCTGTTTGCTTGGAATTTTTTACAAGAAAGGAATATGAGTGTTTCATCTCTCTCACTGCCCCATAACCCCCCTTGCCCATCTGTGCACTGAGTAGTCAGACTCTAGTGAGGACAGAATTTTCTTGAAAAAATAGGCTCCATCCACACTGTAGGCTGCTGCCTCTGGCAGCAAAGTATCATAGCAGTAAGCAGGTCTAAAGGCAGTCTAAAAGGATCACAGACTCTTCCTGGCTCTGGAGTAGCTGGAAGGAGAGGTTCCACAGCCAAGTTGCATCTTTACCACACAACATTTCTGCTTCTCTCTTTCTCCCTGAACAGGTTACCGTACATCGCACACACTTTCCCAGGCTCTTGGCATGAGACTTGCAGTTGTGGGTTGGTGCTGTCAAATTTTAAGTAATGGCAACTATCACATTTCTTGGAAATAAAAGCAATTTCTTTAAAGCTGCTGAAAGTCATGGGAAACTTGCATTGTTGCATGAGGTCTATGTGTAAGCTCCCATCAGGGTGATGCTGCTGTTGGCTGGATGCTGTAGGATAATTTTTAACAAGTGAAGGTGTACTGTCATTACATTCTCTTCTACTGATAAGAGAAATAATGATATGTGGGCAGGTACATAGAATTAAACTCAATTATTTCAGCCACAAACCAAGAAGGTAATTGAGTTCTGTAGGAGGCGTTCTAGTATAAACGTGATCTTCTTCCTCTTCTCTCACACAGTATCTCAGTGCAATGTGCAGGGTGTGGAGAAACTTCCTGCTGCAGCTGACTTGCTAGGATTGGTAGAAAGCTCTTAGGGAAGATTTGGCCTCAGGAGAAGGAGCTTTCTAGACCAAGAGTTTGATGGGCAGCAGTGTATACTCCTGGAGCATGTGGTGGGCTCAGCCCTGAGAAGAGTGCAAGGCACACAGTTATTTTATCATCCATTTAAACAGTCAGGCTACTCACTGAAGGCACTGTGCAGATTTTCTACATGTACCCGTCCTCCTTCAATCTCCCTTCTTTTCTACTCAGAGTCAAAGCTTGGGAA
This sequence comes from Sitta carolinensis, assembly GCA_032173965.1. NCBI lineage: Eukaryota > Metazoa > Chordata > Aves > Passeriformes > Sittidae > Sitta > Sitta carolinensis. The sequence goes on along the minus strand of CM063284.1, from coordinate 34,849,208 downwards.
GAGTCAAAACCCCTATGGACTCTGTAAAGCCAGAGACACTGACTGAAGGAGAAAGACTGTACTGGATGACCAAAATAGTAGATGAATTTTTGGAACTAGGGATAGAAAAAAGGGAGCATAAACACACATGCGTTTCTTAAAATGCAACCCTTATGCTCTTTTGGCTTTGTATAGTTTTTGCTTTTTCTGCTTTTTTCTCTTTCCTTCTCTTTTTTATGTTCACCCTTTTTTCCTTCTATTTTTTCTCTTAATTCCTTCTTACTAACATTGTTCCCTCACATCTGTTAGAGCCCTTTCAATGTTCTTTCTTGGCTGAGTGTTCATTAACCTTTTATGTTATATTGCAGAAAAAAGTGGATTAATTATGTTGTGAAGATTCCCAGCATCTCTCTTGACAGATTTTCTCATGGTTACTTTGACCTCTCTCCTGAGCACAGCTTCTCTTCTGCTCCTTTCAAAAGAGATGTGAAGCTTAAAAATCAACTCATTTAAACCCTTTGAAAGTCTTAGTTCAAGCACGTTTCCTCACAAGTTCATCCTTGGGGATGCACAATTTACCTCCTTGGAATTTTGATGCTGTCACACATAATTACAGAGTTGATGTATTAAGATTATAAACAAGCCAGTAATTAATTTGATAATGTATATACAAAACTGAATGACACAAAAAAACTTGGTGCACGTATTCTCTGCTTGAGTTGCTCTAGTAGCCTGCAACTTCCATGCCTCCAGGCCTTTTATCACTGTACATGGTTTCTCCAGAAAACAGTGGAACATTTCTAAAGCAGCTAGCTTTCTTTGACTCTTTTCTTCCTGTTTTACTTTGATTCCCTTTCCCAATACAAACGCATGTTTATTTCTTTTTCTTCTCTGTTCAAAAATCCTTATTTGAATTGGTGAATGAGTTTATATGTCTCCTTCATAAAATTTGGAAGTATAATTATTCTGAAATTTTGGAAGTATATTTATTCTGAAATTAGTAATTTTCAGTCTCTAACCACTTTCACAGACGCAGGAAAAACAGCTTCCTTAGGTTTCACTCTCCCTGTTGCTGGAGGCATATGAAATTCAGTAGATGATGTTTGGTTTAAAGACTGACTGGAGACTCTTGGGTGGTAAAGTAATGAAATAATCCAGCTCTGATATTGATGGCTGTTCCATTATTATGTCATAAGTTCAACTGAAATAGATTTCCACAAATTATTTCAACAGGAGGACATTTAAAGTGGGTAACATACTTCAGACCCTTAGGGCCTATCCAGCCTCATGCCTTGGGTTGAAAGGAAGCTGCTTGAGGAAGCTGGGGCTTTCTTCAGCAGTTTTCAAAAACAGTTACACATCTCAGATGAAAATAACTGAAGGCTCTTGGTTCTTCTGGTTTTTTACTGTTAGCATTAGCCAGGCAGGTGAATTTTGGGGGAAAAGTGTAAGGAAAGTAATAAACACTGTTTCCAAAAAAAAAAAAATCTTAGGTAATTAAGTAGGTATTTGGGATATGTAGGTGCAAACAGTATTGACTGCATTCCTGTTTGAGTACTCCATGCTAGTCACTACATCCCAGGATGCTTCTTCAGCTCTCTCAAGCTTCTTCTTCACCTAAAAGCCCTTAGGCACCTCTGATGAGAATGGGCGTTGCTTCCATTTAGTATCTCCTCATTTAATAATTTTCTTGCAAGTTTTGTTGTTTCTGTGGCAACAATTTTCATTTTGCTTCCTGATCCAGTTTTCCTCTAGGACCTAAATAACAGCGTCTCCTCTTTCAGCATCCTGAAGGAAACCAAAGAGTTTTTATCATGTCTTCTATCAACAAATTCTTATTAGCCAGTTTTGCTAATAAGTAACATAAACGGAATTAACTTCATCAGACTAGAGAATTTAGAGAACAGAATTAGTGAGAAATTGACTTCAAAGCCATCAAGATACAGTCCTGGGCACCTGGCTCTATGTGTCCCTGCTTGAGAAGGGTATCGGACCACATAATCTCAGAGGTCTCTTCCAATTTCACCCCCTCACCTCTTGTGAATCTGTGACTTAATTTTCATCCTTATCCATTTGCATTATTTAAGTTGTAACTGAAGACATTTTCATCAAGCTACAAGAAGAATTGCTAGTTGAAGACATGTAGTGTTTTTTTTCTGCAATCACATACACCAGAATATATCTGCTGATGAAGTTCAGTAAGAGAAAAACAAGTACATCCGTTTTCCAGACATTCTGAATGTCTAGCAATAGGATTGGTTAGACAGGATTGGTTTAGATGTTTTTTGGAATGAAAATGTGCTCTTTGTTGTCTATGATGAATTTCAAAGATCACTTGTGTCCCTTGAACCTTTTCAGGTCACTTTCAGCAAAAAACTTGGTAAATTTAATCGTTCTTCCTATCTATCTACAGTCCACAGTCACTTTTTTTCCATGAAGTACCTGAAACAATCAGCAGATTTTTATTATGATCAAGGTTTCAGTGCGTTCCTCAGTGAATCTGAGACTTGAGCTGTTACAGAATTCAAATATTCTAGATAAAGCCAGTCAGTATTATGAATAGCCATCTAAATAATACGGAAACTTTAATCAGGTGACCCCACCTTCATAATTACTAATTTCTCCTTGGAATCACTTTATCATCACAACAATTGCAATCACCTTTGGTGAAAACAAAAGCATAGACAACCACTGACACAGGGTCGCATCCAATTTAGAAGTCACTAGAGTAATTGCCAGTAATTTGCCCAGCTGCAGTCATCTGTGCTTTAATTTTTTTTTTCCGTTAATTCTCCTTGTGGTTTCACTTTGATCAGGGAAGAAGTAAACAGTGCTATTATTGGTCGGCACTTGTAGTTACTCTGCTTTGGTTTAGAGGAGGGTTTTGCAGAAATACTGAAGGGAATATGAAAATGGTTTTCATTTACACTTCCCTGGTGCCCTTTTAGAGCCCTCTCACAATGAATAAAACATTTTTTTTTCTCTCCCAGTAACATCATAAAAAAGTCTCAGCAACACTGTCAATTCCAGTCATACAGAAATTGCAAGCATTAGCAAAACAGCAGATTTGCTGTTCATTTTAATTTGATTTCATTAGTTCAAATTGTACTGTTTTCTATCTTAAAAAATCCCTCTGAGAGAACTGGAAACCTACTTAGAGAAAAAAAATTAAAAAATCATAAAAGAAAAATCTCTTGCACAAATGGGGTGGATCAAGAACTGGGTAGTTTCAGGAAAATAGCAACATTTATGTGAATCCATACATTTTAAATGCTGTCATGCAAAACAGACTGTAAAACTCATCTCCAGAAAATAATGCTAGATAAGGAAAGAAGGCTGGCTTTTTTCAGATGAAGGACATCTTATATATGAGTTTTAATCTTTAGCTTCCTGATGAAAATGCAAGCTGTAGTCTTGGTCCATATGATTTTTTGTCTTGACTTAGTAAGTTCTGGAGAGTCTTGGCAGTCCCTCCCTATGTTCCAGAGTTTAGAATTAAGTCCCTGAGTTCTAGACAAAGCCTTTCTTCCTGTTACCATCTGACGAGGCATATTTGGTAGTATAAAAACCTGTCTCAATAATAATTTCTGTAAATGGAAAGCAAGAAGAGTGACCAAACTGCCCATGATTTAAAAAAAACTCCCTATGTTCAAGGGATTTAAGCTCCTAAAGCAATTTTAAATATACATTTGTGCTATGGTTAAAAAATTTAGCTGTCTTGAAAAATCATGTTCAAACATAAAACATTTGAGGTAATTTAATAGTTGGCACTTAAAGCAACTGCAATTTGATGTTCAACTCAAACCAGATGTTTATTTTTTTTTAAGACGTCTATTTTGTTGTCAAGGGAGAGAAAAAGCATTCAAGGTTATGGAGCAGACATTTCTTACTGCAGTTGATTAGAACAAATTACCAAGAGCTGCACTTCACGTTTGAAAGGCTGAGGCGTTTATGATCTCAGGCCCCAACAATTAAAGAAAACAAAAATAAAGGGATTGAAAGTATACATACTGTGAACAGTTAAACTGCAAGAATGCTGTGGATCCCAAACAGCTGGATCCCATTTGAACTCAAAAAGTTTAATAGCATAAGCCTGCACATCTTCTTTTCCACTTCTAAGGATCATCTGCCAGATGGAGAAGACCCCCCTCTCATTTCCTTGCACTGTACAATTTTGTTACTGAATAAAACTACTTTTACGTGCTGGAATGAAACCAGTACTTCTAAACCAGGGAAAGATATATAGCTCTTAGAGAAGGTCAGTTTGATGTGAATGAAACAACAGTAATTAAAAAAAAAAAAAAAATCAGCTTCAGTAGTGAAATGCTTGCAAGAAATTTATTTTATTTGGGTATCAAACAAGCTGATAATGTGATGAAGTACTGGAATCTGTATCTTTCTGAAAGTGGGATGCATTAGTGAGAAATCACGTTTTAAGATCATGGAATCTTAAAATGTGCTCAAAAGTTGCTTCCTACTCATTGTTTTGAATAGAAGGTCTCCTGTTGTTATGCTAATTGGACACTCAACCACAATTCTTCTGTACTTTGTTCAAACTTAGTATTTGGAAATAAATGTAGAAATAGGGCAAAAAGTTATCCTTGTTCAAGACAATAGAGATCCAGCAACAGGTCTGAAAGATATCAATGGCATTTGAGACCTGACTGTAAGAACTGCAGTTTGCCCTCCTCAGGCCCTTGCTTCTGTCTCCAGTCACACGCAGCCTGTTGAGCCTGTCTGTAGTATGTTAGGGAATATGCAATTCCTGCCTGATGTCATAAAACTTTGCTTCCCAGGAAGATACTGCTTCTGCTGTCTGTGGGAGCCGTCATGGACGTGAAAGGAGAGGTGAAGTTCTTTTTTGCCATGTAATTTAACAACATTAATTAAATAAAGATATCCACACAGTGCACTGAGGAGCACTAATTACAGCCCTTTTTGCAGACTGCATGGTAGGGGGGGGAATTACACAGAAACTAAATCACATAAATGCATTTAAAGTATATTTACTGCAACCCCACCAACTCCAGCTCTAATAGGATCTCAAGAGGAAAAGTCCTGCTGCTGCCTTTGGAGGGGAAAACAGAAAATAAGTCTTAGGACCATTCTTGAATTACAGACGGGGCTGTGTGAGACAATTTGGCTTTCAAATATTGAGCTTCACTGAAGTGCAGCTCACAGTCTCAATGTCCAGAGATGGAGAGGAAGCCAAAATCAGTGGTCACAGGGTTTCTGTGCTTCTTCTGGCTTGGTTTGCAGTGAAATAAATGCATTATGCATTAGGTGGGATAAAAAAGAAAAAAAAAATAAAGCTTCCAAAGCTTGAATGGATTATCTTCAACTGTAATCCCAAATTTCAGCCCTGAAGCACAAGCCTGCACAGCATGATTATATGGTGTTTTAAGCATCAACTGACTGACCTGTACTAGAGAGGATGCTGAAACTTTGGTGATTAATGGCTCAAGATAGCAAGACCACAGAGCTGCTGCCATGGATCATTGTAACAGTTCATTGGCTGCTAATCCAGCATCTCCCTTATATAGTTCACTTTTTTTCCCCCAGTGTGTTGCTTCTGGTAGAAAAAAAAAACAGCAGCCCTCACTTGAGCCACAGTGTGGTCAAGCTTATAGAAATTGCTTACTGCTCCAGAAGTGTGAAAGAGTATTATGTGATTTTGAGAAAAATATCCTCAGTGTATTAAGATTTTAAAGTAATTTTGGCAAAAATGAACAGGCTGTAATAAGAGTCATTGGCCTGTTTCAGAAGGCTTGAAAGGACATACATTACTTTCATGTTTAGCTTTTTTCAATCATTTTATAAGGTATTTCTTCAGTTTAGAAGTAGAAAGATGACTTTTGGTAACTTCTGGTCCCAGGATTCACTGTGTTTGAGACAGAAGCTGTGTTTTTCCAGCCCGTCTATCACTAGTTATAAGATTTCTGCAAGCTGAAAATACCTGTGGAGCCCTATTGACCCCGCTGGGGCTAAGCATAGTTTACTCGGTGTTTCTGCTTGTGACTCTAACACTGACACTGTCTGCTTACAAATGAGCTGTCTTTCCAGACTCAGCGGTGGATAAAATAACTGGAGGTACTTGACTCCTGAAGATTGGTATTTACTAAAAAAAAGAGAGTTTCTTTGGGATTAAGGAGCAATGCTGATTATATACGTGAAGAAACTGAAGTTGCAAAAAAAAAAAAAAAAAGCATAACGTGTCTACGTTATGATATATTTCAGTGATTGCCACAGAAGAACATCTTCACTCACGGTACTCCAGGTTCAGATAAATCAGTGTCTACATAAATTTTCTTTTTTTAACCGGGAAGAGGATTGTCTCAGCCGTGCTGGAGCCACAGGCACGCATGAAAGCAGCGGCACCAGCGCGTTGCCGCGCTCAGCCCTCTCGAGCGGCCCGGCGCTTTTGCGGGCGGGAGGAGGGCGTTCGCGGGATGCCCGCGGCTCCCGGGAGCGGAGCGGAAGGCGGGATGAGCGGGATGAGCGGGAGGTGCGGGATGCGGGCGCTCCCGCGGGTACCTGGCGCCACCCAGCGGCCTCATCGGGCACTGCAGCCTGCCGACAAACGCGCTCCTGCTTTGCTGGGCAGCGGGGAATCGCAAAGTTCCCTGAAGAGAAATCATAGACTCATAGGATAGGGTGCGTTTGAAGGTCAGCTAATCCAACTCCCCTGCAAGAAGAAGGGACGTCTTTAACCAGATCAAGTAGCTCAGAGCGCTGTTTAACCTGGCCTTAAATATTTCCAGGGATGGCACATCTACCACCTCTCTGAGCAGCCTGCTCCGGTATTTCACTGCCCTCATTGTCAAAATCTTCTTCCTTATATCTAAATTAAATCAACCCTTTTTTAGTTTAAAGCCCTTGCTCTTTGTCCCATTGCAACAGGCCCAACTACAAAGATTATCCCTTTTATACATACAAGCCCCCTTTAACTAATGAAAGGCTACAGTCGTTTCCCCTTCTCCAGTCAGAATAACCCGATTCTCTCAGGCTGTCTTCACAGGATACATGAAACATCTCTCTACTCTCCCTCTAATCGACCTCCTCTGGACCCATTCCAAGAGGTCCATGTCTTTCTTGTGCTGAGGACCCCAGAGCTAGATGCAGCACTCTTGGTGGGGTCTCATGACAGTGGAGTAGAGGGACAGAATCACCTCCCTGACCTGCTGGCCACACTGCTTTGGATGTAGCCCAAAATACTGTTGTGATGAGTGCACATGCTCTCATGGGCAGTTTTTCATCCACCAGTGACCTCAAGTCCTTCTCAATGGGGCTGATCTCAATTCCTTCATCCCCAGACTGTATTGATACTGGGAATTGCCTCCTCCAAGTTCAGGACTTTGCACTTGGCCTTGTTTAGCCTCATGAGATTCTCATGTCCTTTCTTTCTCCGATTGGAAACAAAAAAAGCACTAGAGGGTCATAAAGGTATGCAGCATAACCTCCTTCAGATGCAAATAAATTGCTTGTGCTTGAGGTGTTTCCAGCTGTCCTACTCTGGTTTTGTCAAATTCTTCTGCAAAACTTCAGGTCTTTGGATACCCACAAGTTCTATGTATCTTCAAAAAAATGTGTAGTGTTGTCAGTGATCACAACTTCTTTGTAAATGGGAAATGAAACTATCATTTAATGTGTGGAAGGCTTTAACATGGTTTCAAAGACTGTTCACAAGCTGTAAACCTCTCTTAATATTTTTCCATGGAGTTACAAGGAATGGAGAAAATGATTGTTAAATGGTGCAAGAATGAAAGTGGATATAACTGATTGTATGTTGCAATTGCCTTACTATCATTAACCAAATTATTCTGTTTGTATTACATTTGCAAAGCTCAATTCTATATTATGTTTACAGAAAGTCTTCAAGCCTGAACCTGTTTTATCTCTGCCAGAGCAAAAATGTTTTAAAATATAATTATTTGATTTCTATATAGATTGTGAGTATAAGATCTTGAATACAGCAGGTGGTTTTCGTGAAACTAAAAACCTAGCAGCAAAAGTATAAAATACCCCGCCTTCGAACTAGTGTATTCATTGTGTGATTAGCTGGTGTGTGTGAACTGTGAAAATGAAATCAGAAACAAAGCTAAAGTAAAAAAGAAATATACTATTGACAGCAAAAAATAATTAACAGAGTGATTTTTTTTCTCCTTTTGTATCTTCATTAGGAAGAGTCTAAAATCTTCCTAGTCACATACAAAACCAGCCAACTAAAATTATTTTATTTTAGCAAGGCCTTCATTGCAATCTAAACCATTTCAGATATTTCTTAAAATTGTAGAGCCTGGAGAGTGCCAGAGAATGTAGGGTGGGTGATTATTTAAATGATATATAAGGTTTTTCAATCTATAACTTTCAATAACTTTATAATTCTTACTTTTTTTCTTTTAATCTAAGAATTTACTCATGTCCCCAACCTGTCACTAGAGATGTGTGCAGACATGTAGGGTTCTGAAGACCCTGTGGTTTTCATTAGGTTTTAGTTCAAATTTCAACAGCAGGTCTGGTCCTACAATATTTTAGCATGATGCCTGGTGCTACGCTTCAACTTCCTATTTTGGCAAATTGAAAACAAATCAAATCAATAACAAAAAAAATAAACAAAGGAAAAGGAGAGATTCATCTACTATATCATAATAGAATATATTCATAAACATATATAGGACATAATAAATCAAGTTATATGTTGGAGATAATATTGGTTTATTTTAAGTATGCAATTAACTTTAACTTGTTCTTTCAATGTATTGAAATCTATTGAGTCCACTAAGACTGCAATGATCTCCTTTGGTTTTGCTGATGTATTTCTGCTTTTGTGCTATGGTTAAGAGATGCTCATTTCAGAGCTTACACTGATATTTCAGCATCTGACCCCAGGGGAGCTTGAAGCTTTACAGAGGACTCTCACCAGTGCTGTGTTCACAAAGGCTTCATGCAGTGTATTCCCACCAGAGCTAGGTTAAACAGACACTTACTAAGACACTTGTTTAAAACCTACTTTCTTGTTACTCTTGTAGGGTTTTTGGATCTACTACTGTAGTATAAATCCAAGTGGAGTTATCCTGTTCAGCCTCTAAAAAGGTGGGAGCTAGGAATGTGGGAACATGGGAGTCTTTACATATTTTGTATGCTCTTTTGGGAGCAGTATGTACACCTTTGCAAGCTGTGTTGTAAATTGCTATTGAGGCCAGCAAGTTAGCGAAGTTGTGAAGTTTCATCATTTTACTCTTGCTTTGTTGCATTTTTTTGAGTGGGAAGGGATCTCTCTTGAAATTCCTAGTAAATCAGTTCACCTGGTACCATAGATCGGTATTCCCCCTTTCGATCCTTTCCTTGTTTGCGGTTTAGCTCCTTCCTTTGCCAGCACCACCTTGTGCCACTGCTATCTATGGAGGAAGACGGGTCTGAAAACTGAGCTGACTGTTAAGTAAAAGAGAAAAGATGGGGGCTTTCAGCTGGATCAATTCCACTGAGCTACCTTGGCATGAGAGAGGTGGTGAGGGCCAGTGGCATGAAGAGGGTTGAGGGAGAGAAACATCTCTGACTGCAGGAGGATGGGTTAAGACAAATACTGAATCACAAGCCTTCCTTAAACACACACAGGACAGGTTTTCATCCAAGAAAAGGAATCTTTTGGGTCTCCCTTTCATGTTAATTTCCATGTCAAATAACTTCTTAAAACTCTATCCTTACAAATCTTTAACTCTTTCATATCTCCTCCCACTCCTTTGTCCATCCTCTTTAGCTGTGTACTGGGGTCATAAAGTCCAGCACCCTCTCAAGTCCTCTTTGTATTGCTTTCAAATAAGTCCTTTGTATATTCATTTATAAATGCTTATTTTGATAACTATGTGCACAGAAGGTTACTCGGTTCCTCACTTCAGTGATGGAAATAAGATTGATTGCACAAAATGTCAATGACAGCCAGGCAGGGGAGCCTGCCCTGGGAGGACCCTGTGAAATTTCTTTTAACTTTGACAAGAACAGAGCTTGAGACTAAAATGGCTGATGCAAGTGGCAAAGACCATTATTGCTGAAAAGGGTATAACCCCCTGAGGGTTAGCAAGTGAGGGCAGCTTTGTGCAATAGTTGTCATAAAGTGAATAAAATACACATTTTCCCTTCTTCTCACAATAAATGCCTTGGAGTTTGCTTCATGTTATTCCTTAAGAGAATTTTTTTCCCTGCTCACCCATATATTATTGTTCCCATTGGCTTTATCTGAACCATTTGGGCAAGCCAGAGTTGCAGGATTTACTTTTGGCATGTACAATGCACATTTAATAACATTACGTAATTTTAAAGTACTTCACAGATGTTAGTGAAGCCTCCTGCCACCTTTATGAAGTTAACAAGTGTGACAACTCAGGAAAGGGTGGAGAACAAGGACAAGAACTGAAGTTTAGTACTCCTTAAGCGTCTTTGAATAGTCCTTCCTAGGAAATCTCCATCTCCCTGCTTTTGCTGTGTCCTGAGTTACCCATCTCCTCCTTTTTTCACTCATATCTGCTTATTCTTGCTCCCACCTGAACCCTTGGCTGGATGGTGTTGGTGGGGACGATGAAGATGTCTTCTGTCACGGAGTCGAACTGTCTCCGATTTGAGGATAATGAAATATGATAGCTTTGGGTCAACAGGTCACACCACTGGCTAAATTAGTAGTTTTAAGTGTTTCACGTGTGTGGAAAAAAAAAAAAAAAAAAAAAAAAAAAAAAGGTGTGAATTATATCTGTTCTTATTAGTAACTGTGGTTGTTGAAACACTTTAAAATATGGAAACATTTTTTTATTACTTAGGTTTACTGTATTCAGTTTTTCCATTGTTTATACATGCAAATATATTAATAGGATTTATTTTGCCTCCTTTTTCAGTTCATGTCACAGAATGATACAGTGTTGCTGAGACAGAAAAGTCTTTTTGTACACTGCTTTCTGGAGAGATTGATTTTGTTTTAATTTCTAACCTGAAAACATTTATGGATATAGACTGACTTCAGCTTTATGAAAAACAAATTGTGTTTAAATTAACCAGTTAGCTGTGCTTGAAAATAATTTGCATCATTCCCAGCCTGATGAAACTTTGTTGAGGGGTTAATTTACTTCCCAGGAATCATAATCCAGGCTAGTTCTAATATGTGACAGACTCAATAGGTTATTTAGCCTTTTCAGGGTCTTATTTTAAGTGTGATCTTTGTTAATTGGATGGATTCATTTGGTGCTGTTTTCTGCTATCATTAAAGTTCCTTCCATGAGTACCATAACTGTTCTTCCTCTGTAGGCAGTGGGTAATAGCTCCATGCTTTTTCACTCTGACCTTGTTTTTTTCTGCGATTTTCTTTTTGATATGGCTTAACACTTTCATCCCTTTCTTACAGGTTGGTTATTATGATTATTATCAAGAATGTGGTGATGTACCCAATAAATCAAGTTCCTGGCTCAGGCAAATGATCACAGAAAATATGCTTGGAGCCTCCACACTTCTCCCACTCTTAGATTCCCCAAAGAAAAGACATAAAGACATCATAAATATTTTTACCAATTCTTATTAAAAACAGGAAGAAGCACATAAGAAATCAGTTTGGAAACTACAACTTGTGCAAAACCTTCCTTTAAAAAGGTGCAGAATTGTTCCCCTTGTAGAGCTTGTGATTTGGTCCAAGGAACTACAGGTGTTTGTGTCCTGCCTGATGAGAAGGGAAGGTGTGAGAATTCTGCATCAGCAGGCTTTGGATGACTTGCCTCCTACATTAGATTTAGCCTATAAGGACAGGCTTAACCTCAGAAGAGTGAATTTCCATGTCACATCCAAAGTTATCATCATTAACAGTAATTTATCCACATGAATGTTTGGTTCATTTTTGACTCTTGCTTGTCATGGCCTTGACAGCTGAATGCTGAAGCCTGTTTGCACATCATGCAGAAAGGTGTTTTCCTCAGCCAGCTTGGAGTTTTGTCAACACTTAATTTTGATTGAATTCCTCCTCAAGCTTATGTTACAAAAGAGATTAGGAACTTCTCTTTGGCCTCTGTTCCATGACTAATGCATTGTTTCATTTACTGTTCAAATGTCTGGTTTTTTCACTTGTGTTCCAAAATGCTGGCTCATAGCATTAAGTCCCAGCTCTCCTTCAACCCTAGTTCATGAGGCACTTTTTAAAAAAAATTCATATATAGAAGCAAAATCTATTAATGTCTGACACTGCTCAACAATAAATGCCTGTGGGAGAGTTTTAGGAGAGGAAAATATGTAGTGATGCTTCCCTGACAGGCTCTTCCAGCTGCAGCTGCTCATGTTAAGGGATTGCCTGGACCCAAGAAGGTGCTGTAGACTTATCTACACAAATTTGAACTCCAAAATGACAAAGACATTTTGGGCATATCACAGTCCTGTGGCTCAGAATGTGATAAATGAAAAAGTATTTCCCCTTGATTATCTGAAGCTGCTGCTTGCAGATGGCTTTTTAGTTCTTGGATTAGAAGGCAATAAATGATCTTTCTTTCTCTATTTACCTTATTCTTGTCACTAATGATTTCATTAGCCTGTAGCATACCACCCTGCAATCAGGCCTGGAGAATCTGCCTCCCTAATCATCCCTGAGGTGACAGCTGTACCTTAGAACAGATCACCTTTGCTGTCTTTTACTCACCTTTTCTAGGTCCTCCATAACATCTCAAGTGGGGCAAAATTAGAACTGCACAGCAATATCTATTTCATATCTGCAGCAGTTGAGCATTCTCCTTTTTCTTCTTTCCCTTTTTTCTCCTGTTATATGTCATATGATCTGTCTTTCTTAACTGATACATATTCATACACATTTTTAACTTCAAAATCCCTTTCCCGAGTAGCTGTGAACTGTTAGAAGTCTCCATCATAATATACAACCGATGGCTGGTTTTCCTGTCCCTATTCCTTGTAGATTTCATCTTACCACTTCTTAAACCAGTTACTATATTCTGATGTTTGTGCAGTTCTTCCCAGCCGTCCTTTATTCTTGCAATCCTCAACAATTTTGTTGCTTCACTACCCACCTGTCTTTCTACAGTTTCAGGTATTTGTTGAATAATGTGGCTCCCAGAACCAGCCTTTACCAGGGCATTTGATTTTCTCCAACAGAGAAACCTGGGTATTTCTTCCTACTCTCTGGAAAGACCTTTCCTCTTGCTTTCTGGCAGTTTAGCTTCTTCTCCATACTTTGGTAAGAGACCTTGTCTAATATCTTTCAGAAATTCAAAAATCAAGTGTAGTTTCCCATGGGCTAAGTGGTTTATTTAATGAACTCAAATATATTCATGAGGTATCAGAGTATTTTATTCCTTAAACATAACGTCATTGCTTCTACAACTAAAGCCTTTTGCATACTTCTTCAAGCCACCAAACTGGTATTTCATGGAAGATATGAATGCATTCTGTATGTTTTCATTAGGAGAAGTAGCGATTTCCCTTTGTCTCTTGGCTAGGGTGCTATTCTGTACTTCAGGGTCTTTCTTAGGTCTTTTTAGGAGTGTCTCCAGGAAAACTGCTTTTGGATTTAACTTGTAAGAGTACTGATACTAGAAATCATTATCACTGTGGCATTTTGGGATGTTGCTGTGTGAAACACATACATATGCCCAAAGAGGTGCATTATTTTGAAAGTATAAGTCAGCATCAAGCAGATTCAAGTCTTGTTGAATTTAAACCAAAGAAAGTTTCTTCTGCTAATTAGATTTTTCAAATGAGAAGTTAAGGGTCTATTGGTGAAATATTGGATGGCTGTCCTAGAATGATGAGGCAAAATGAACTAGGAGTGAAATTTAGCCATGGTGTACAAAATCAGAAGAGCAGCTATCTTCTTTTTGCATGATGCTTTTACAGTAAAGAGACAGTGACAATCTGTGAGCTATTTGTATTGGAAAAATTGTCTTGGTTTGTTTTCATGACATATCTGCTCCTTTTCCCTATGAAATTCTTTTTCACTCTCTGTGCAGTCCCAACACTTGAGTCCAGTAAAATAGTCAGGTTTCATGTCCCTGGGGGAGTGGTATGAGAGCTAAGGGACACCTAAAATAATTACAGAAGGTTAGTATAAAACTGAGGAATTCCTCAGACAATGTTTTGGCACTGGGGAGGATTATGTCATTTACCCAGGGGTCGATTTAGCTTTAGCACTTCTCATTGTTTCCATTTTCTGCAATCTTCAGAGTCAGGACGAATTCTCAAAGTTTTCCAAGAAAATGGATGTAAACATGTAGAACAAACCTACACTTAATATCTTTCCCTCCTCAAGTCTGCAGCTACCCCTTGCGAGCTCATGTTTGTGCACATCATGTTCAACAAAAATATGTGAGCTTTCTCCAGGCTTTCTGGGCCATTTAGGATGAATAACCATAGCTATTCTTGGAAAAAAACTCATGGTCAGTGTAGACCTTTAAACACCCATCAGTGGGCACGATTGTTTGAATGCTGTCAATGGGATTCTGTGTAGGCAAAGGGGGCTGCCACACTGAGCCCATTGTGGGACCCAGGCCTTCCCCCTCTTGCAGGATCAGATCTATTTGAGGACCAGGCACTTAACACAGTCCAGTTCACAGGAGGTAATGAATAACCTCTCATCCTGCTCTTTAAGGCCCCTTTAGAATACGCTTTTTTTAAGTTTCAATGTAATGTCTGGGGGTGGGGGGGTTGGATTATCCATAATCAGTTGCCTGAGTTTTATTTTTATCAATTGTTAAGAGGAGTAGGGCAAGGAATGCTATGAACCTAAATCTGGATCTTTCAACAGGCTGATCCACACAAGTGTGAGGGGGAAGGTACAAATACGGGCTGTCTCCATGATGTTCAGTGAACACCATGCTCTAATATGCCTTGGAGGGAGAGGAAAAGGCTTCTTATTTTAACTCCATCCCATCGCACTCAGTAGTTGCTGTACTTCAAACTCTCATGCAAGAACAGCTAATGCTGTCTGAAGATATGCATATAAACTGCAGTCACAAATTACATTTGTGAAAAAAATGTTGTTAAATAATATTTTAAAAATTAAATCTTGCTCTTTGTCAGTGATGGAGAGACACTGAATCTTTAATTTCCTCCCTGAAAGGCTATAAATCCCTCGAATGAGGATTTCTTTACACAAAGAAACACAGCACAAAGAAATTACAAGGAAAAAAAAGGGAGTAAAATGCAGGCCAATTATGCTCTGGCTCTGGAGTGTTGCCGCCAAGGCTATTTATTTTCACAGACAGTGTTAATTTTGTATGCACACACACAGCTTTGCTTGCAGATACCATAGTGAATTTCAATTTTGGAGGAGGTTCTGGTTCTTGTCACCCTTAAATTCACCTCCTAATTTACTGGATATGAGGATGTTTTATACCAGAGGTCTCCAGGTTATTTCCTTACATCTGATTCTTGGGTTTACACATCGCCATCTAAAAAGCTTTGTAGGTGATCCTACAAAATTCCTCATGAACAGCCAAATAGGCCAAATGGATTTGGAAGTCTTTTCTCTGCGTAAGACATAGGCAAAACAGCCTCTCTGATTTAAGGTCCCAGGTGAAGATGAAGACCCCAAAGGCAGGCCACTGAGGTGATGGTGACAAGTGTGACAGTCTGAAGTAGTCTCACCAGCTGACTCCATATCCCTGGTTTTCAGATAACTACAGGAAAAAAACCTTAGCTAAATAATGCCATGCATGAATCATTCTGTAGAGCATGTTCTGAAACTTTCTCCCTCTCAACAGAAAATCATTTTCTGCACTTGTGGTGCCAGAATTGAAACGGACCTTAGCAGTTTGCATCTGGCATTGGGTTCTTTGGCTACAGCAGATGTTAATTATGAATTGGCAAGGCATAATGCTGACTGTCCATAAGTGGAGGTATAATACATGAAGCTTTACTTCGAGGACTGCAAGGGTTTTTTCAGTATTCAGTCTTCCTTGAAAGGCATTCTTAGACATGCAGGATTGTTCATAATTCTTTTCCCCTCTTTGGAAGACATTATTTCTTGTTATGATGATGTCCAGTCTTCTGTGATTTAATGATCTTTGTGATGTGAGAATAGCAAAAGCAGATCCATGTATTTATTCAACTGAATTTCTGTTTGAGTTTGAATGTCTAAGAGAAAAAATTATAACACTGTTAAATCTGGAGGGAGGACAGCAAAACACCTGTTAGAGCTCAACTTTGTAAATAAGGTTAATCTGCATAAATCACTGCATTGGATCTTATGTTAATTAAATCTTTTGTGCTTTCAGTACACTAATTGAAGTGTTGAATGTCTCATTCTCCAACCTCCTTTGCAGGGGGAACTGCAGGTGCTGAGCATTTTTGAAAAGTAGGCCAGCATGGCGCACTCAGGATCAGAAGCCTCTTTGAAATGCCTGCTTCTATTTAGTAAACAAAGCTTTTATTTTAATAATGGTCTCTCAATAAATTTATCCTTGGGCTTTCCCTGAAAATTCAGCAAGGCAAATAAAAGATTCTTATGAATTGAACCCCTACTGAGGCACAGTGAGGTAAGGAATAGTATAGGTATCTCCTAAAGTGTCATAAAAATGTAATTGTGAT
This sequence comes from Sitta carolinensis, assembly GCA_032173965.1. Taxonomy (NCBI): domain Eukaryota; kingdom Metazoa; phylum Chordata; class Aves; order Passeriformes; family Sittidae; genus Sitta; species Sitta carolinensis. The sequence goes on along the minus strand of CM063284.1, from coordinate 34,832,672 downwards.
AAATAAATTTACATTTTTCAGCAGTCTCCAAAATGCCAGTGGCACATGACACGTGTGTGCTTGGGAAAGTATGGCTTCTTTTCACAGGAACCACATGAATGCTTGGGACACCAAATAAAGTTCTTAGTTTTCACTTTCTACAAGTGTGACGCTGTTTCAGTTTTGGAAATTTGATTTCACAATATGTAACTTGCATGAATGGAGTTCACCAGGAATAAGGTAATTTTAGAAAGGAGGCATTTGTTTGGGAGTGCTCTTTGAAATTTAGAAAATTTCATGAATCCTATGACAGCATTCATAGGCAGGAACTGTGAGAGGGTTTGGATGGACCATGAGGGGATATGTTACCGTTTTAAGCTATTTTTAGTTGAATCCCATTGTTACTCTTCAGATAAATAGTAAGTAATTGATACAATTAGAATTTTGCTGAACATTTGGCTTGACACGGTCTGTATCTTTTCAGAAAGCTCAGTGAAACACTTCATACCCACACATCTTGTATACATTTGATATATTCAAAAGCTTCTCTTCAGATACACAACACTCTTATAGTACTAAATTTTTATAATGTTTCTATGTTGCTTTATAGCCGTACCATTTGGATAATAATAATAATAATAATAATAATAATAATAATAATAATAATAATAATACATATCATCATCTCTTCATCATCATCATCATTCCATCATCATCATCTTGTCTTGAGATTCCTTGGGCATTTCTTGCAGTGAAATTTCAGCCAATCTCTTGATCCTGAAATGCAGGTGAGGTCTGGTCAGCAACTTTATCTGAATTATTTCAATTATTAGAGCCTAGTCAGTGGTTTCTTTAAACATGAAAGATATTTCTGAATTTCTGTTCCCTATTTTGCCTTTGAAGTTTTGTGATCAAATACTTCTTCAGACATCAAGCCTCTGTGCTGAAGAACATTAGTTTCTAAGAGTGCAATGCTGTGAAAGCAGTGTAAATAAAAGCTCAAAAGGTCATGTTGTGTTTCAGTAATATTTATCTAACTTTCTCTTGATGAAAAGCAAATAAATCATTTGTGTTATTTATATAAATGAGGTTAAATACAGCGTGGTTCAGTGAAAACTGAGGACATCTCTAGTACAATCTCTGTGATGCCATATGGAGTATTAGACACCTTATCTAAAGATAACTACAAATAAAATTGTGGAAACCCATTAGATCTCACTTTTCATACTCTCCTAATAGAAGTCTGTTGTAGTTTTTTAATTTCATGTTTTGACTTATTTTTAAGCGTGGTGGGGAATTTATTTTGAAAATCCCATCTCGTTTGCTTGCCAAATTAAAGAAAATCAAGTCCTTTTCCAACAGCTTGAAACATACGTAACAAATTGACCGTAAGGAGCAGAGGTATCATGCAATGTACTTAGCTCACTTAAAAGGTATGAGGTGACCTCACAGCCACTCTGAAGTCAGTGACAGTGCTGCAGTAGACACCATGAGAGCCAAGCTGTCTCTCTTTTGTGATTTTATCTACTGATTTCCATGTGAGTAGATGAATGTGAGTATAACCCATCTGGCAGCAGCAGCAAACTGCTGCCTCCTTAATAGTACGAAGAAGAGAAAAATACAACCTTTTGAATTTACCTTGTGCATCTTCAAGTGTTGGCTGCTATAAGCTATTTTTATCAAGATATCAACCCCAGAAAGTCTGTGCCCAGCTGAGCTGCATCCACATGCAGTTCTGGGTAGTAAAGTGGGGATAAAGTGCTGGGAAGAGAGGGAGCTATGGTGGCATGTGTGTAAAAGGAAGCAAGGCACCAGTTACATCATGGTAAATATACACCAAAAAAAACAAGCGGTCTATTTGTGGTAAATAAATTATGGCTCTCCACACAAGTGAGAAATAAGCTCTTCATCACCTATGGTGTTGAGAACCCTGTCCTTACCAAGTGGTGAGTATGTGGTTAGGGGCAGGGTGTTGGAGGTTGCTAAACCATGGATTCCCAACACTGTATGCTGTTTTGTATGCTGCAACACTGTATTTAGTTTTCTTGACTTTTGGGTCAGTCAAAGATGGCAGGAACAGGGAAAAGCTCCTCATCAATGCTATACCTGCCAGCCTAGAAATCAAGAGGATATGAGTCAGTCACAGAATGGCTGAGAAATATATGTGCTTTTCCCACAAACAGGATTCAAGACTAAATCTCAGTTAAACATTTATTGAAAACCGCACTGGCATTCAGAAGTGATTGAATCTTGTGAGGGAAAACGTGAGGTTTGGAAAAAACTGTTCCCATGTTTCCAGTCATTGGGGTGTGAACAGTGTATATTTCTGCCACGGCAGAAGTTTCCATCAAGTGCCTCTATGATTTTAAATTTATTTTGCATGTCTATTTTGCTACATTTTAATTGATCCTAAAGTACTTTTTGATCTTTAAAGAAGGTAATACATGATTTCCAAAGGTTTATGATAGAATCCAGCTTTTAAAGAATTGTAAAATAACTGAGCACAAATTCCAATGGTTATTGTAAAAAGCAAACAAACAGCTCTGGTGTTTCTGACAGTTACGGAAAGTGGGTTGGGATCCCTCTTTTACCTGGATGAAAAGTGAAAGCTTTTTTCTATTTCTTGGGTTTTTTTTCAAATTTCTTCTCAGTCTTCATCTGATTAGATTTTTTTCCAGGGGAGAGAAAAAGGCTGGCCATTCAAGAAAAAAAAAATAAAAATAACCGAGAGTCTCAACATAAGGTGGGGCAAATGATTTTTTTTGAGCACTCCTCAACATCCAAATTCCAGTATTGTCCTGAAAGGTTTTTGAAGTATTCGTTGTTCTTAAGATTAAAATTGTTCCTAGCTTGTGGGTGGGGGAGTACTGGAGTCCAAAAGCTAAAGTGGATGCAGTTGGGATCCTCAGCTTGCTTAAGATGCTCCTTTCCTCCCAGCCCTAAAGTCTGTGGTTGTTAGGGTACTGTCTGTGGGTCCTTCTTCCCTTGGTACCCATGGCAGCACTCCCAAGCTCAAGCAGCTCCCGTCCCTCTTTGGCTTTTGTATAGCTGGCACAACAGATGGCTCAGGAATATATGTGCTTTGAGGCCTCTCACATTCCAGCTCCCCCTTTTGAAATATAAACTCTCATCTAAAATCCATAATCCTTCATGTCAACTGTTTCACATTAAAAAGAGATACAATTTTGGTTTGCTAAACAAAATTTCCTAAGGGCAGACCTGCTAATGATTAGCTGATGTAATAATGCCCAATAAAAGCAACTTGCAGTGGTGAAGTAGGTATTACCCAATAACCAATTTCATTGTTTGCTGATTTGTAGAATTCAATTGTGAAAGGTTTTAAGAAGACTAATGATATGTCTTGCATTCACCTTATGAATACTTCAATAAATTGCTCAGATTTTATTAGCAATAATCAACACCCACTGCACTTAATCTGAGAATTTGAAAGTGCTTTATAAACAAGGCTCAGAACACCATGATTTTTCTACACTGTCTCCTTAGAATTATGTTTATTTCTTTTCAGATCATTCAGATGAACAGACAAGGTTATTGATGTTAGACATAGCAGAAGTTGAGCAGAGCCATTGTTTCCTTCCTTCCTTGCCCCTAACATTTCTAGGTGTGCACATGAACTACTCTGCTGAAATGGCCATACAGCTCAGGGAGTAGGACAGAAATGAGATGGGGAAACTCACTGGCACATGAGGTGTGGCATCACCATCAGGAATGGAACCAAGTGACAGTGTCAGGCTGAAAAAAGTGACACTGGAAGACAGGCATTGCCAATGTGGTCTGCAATGGCCAGAGAACCTTTACTTTGCTTCCAGTTTTGAACCCATGGCTTTCTCTTTGTTTTTTGTGTTTGGTTGGTTTGTTTGTTTGTGGGAGTTGTTTGGTTTGGTTTGGTTCGGTTCGGTTTGGTTTGGTTTGGGGCTGTGTTGCTGTTGTCAGAGGTTTTTTATGTTTGCAAAGGAGAACACACTTTTACAAAGGTCTACCTGAAAAACAGATTATTTCACGTCAACATCATGTTGCTCTGATGGGATTTATGTAAATATTTGGGCAACAATCAGTAGTTTTTAAATAGTGGGTTTTGAGAGAGCTCTGTTGGCCTTCAGATTTTAGGATAAATTAGGCAGTTTTACCTTAAATAAGGGAATTACTCAACTTTTTGCCAACCTTAATCTCAAAAAAAAAAAAAAAAAAAAAAAAAAAAAAAAAAAAAAAAAGGTATATTGGATATTGGTGCAGCAGCTTTTTTCTAACAATTGCAGGCAGCCCTGTAATGATAAATATAACTGTCACAAACTCATTTATCTCCTAAGTTCAGACAGGGTATAACTTACCTCATCTTTAAAGAATAACATTGGCACTCTTGCTCCCACTATTGCTGTCTCTTTGGAGACCAATATTCAAATGAAAAGAGTCAGTTCTTTCTGCCATACAACTTTATAATGAAAGATCTAAGTTCCCAGGGTGAAATGCATACCAAATTTTATTGAACCTGGAAAGAAAGGTTTTCTCATTGAGAATGCCCAGAATCAGTTTCACTTGGGCAAAATAATTACCTGCAGTTGTCACAGGTGAAAAGTGTTAGCCAAGGAAGCACATCTGCCAGTCTATTAATTTGCTGAGAGACTAGGTAGAATACTTTGAACTATATTTCTCTGCCTAGTGGAGAAAGAAACTGAGTATGTCCCTTGAATGATTCTCAAAACTGTATAATTAATGACTCCAGAGAGAGTGAGAAAGTTACAAAATTTTTGAAAGGGTATTCTGAGTTCTGAAATGACATATTTTAACATCAAGTAATCAGCAGATGAGATTCCCCAGCCCATTTAAATATTCAATACTTTATGCATGATGATATCAATCATTCTTAAAAAGCACAAGCTCCTTAAAAATCTCCTATGTTTCTCCTTATCACCAATTTTTACAGCAAGTATGCAGCACAATTTACTGCCTTGGTCTGCGCATGGAATTTCTATTGGCAAGAGAGAACTGTGTGTGCTCCCAGTCACAGGTACAGTTTGGCCTTTGGGCAGCTCTCCTTCAAATGAGCCCATGGGGAACAGTACCACACTGGGCAGCTGAAGGAGTCCAAATTTCCACAATTTTGTACAATTAAGTACTCTATTTGCTACCTTCCAAAAGCAGTAAAGGTCTAGTTGAAATGTAATTCCTAGACTAAAACCAAAAAGGTGAGGGAAATTTTAAAGCACTATGTCAAAAGATTTTGTCAAAGTTATTTTTATTTTCTTTGCAAGCCCATAGGTTTAATCAATTTTGAGTTTCTCCAGGATAACATTTTCACAATTGTTATTTTCTTATAAGCTCATACACAGATTTCTGATTTCAGCTCTGTTTACTTTGGGTAAGTGCTGCTAAAGATGCTTATTCTGTAGTCACTATTTCATTTAATGCTCAACTGTAGAAAAGTCCAGTGAGGGTTTTTTCCTCAGACCAGAAGCTGAATGACTGTTGTCAGTTAGAACATACTGTTTTCATAAGGTAACTTAGGTGAAGACAATACTCCTGAATTTATTTTTATGCCTTTGAGCATACTTTATGGACCTGGCTTTTTTCTCAGTTTCCCACCTGCATTTAATTCCTGATCAATCTTCATCTCATCAGTAACACAGAAGGACACTATGGCATCATTTTTGTGCATCTTCTGCTCATGTACGTCTACTCTAGAGTCTCTACAATGTAACATGTGCTTCCCATCAAATATATAATCAGATGAATGTCAAATCTATGCAGGAATAAATTGCAATAGTATGTAGAAATTCTAGTGCCTAATCAATGGTAACCAGTGCCATTTTAGACACCCTGTCCGCCCTTCACCTCCCTTTCTGGAGGTTGCAGATGTGCTGTGCCACATTTTCCAGCCTCAAGCAGGTGCCTTGGAGCTACATGGGATCAAAGGCTACCTTGAATCTATTGCATTAAGTGCCAGTGCTTTGGCACTCAGATTGTTCTTCATATGCCCTGATTCCTGGTTGAATGCCTCAGCCTGAACACGTTTTTTTTTTTTTTTTTTTTCTTTTGAAGATGAAAATCCTCCTATTATTACAACTAGAACAGAATTTAATTTTTCATTTAGGAAGGTATTGCAAGGGAGGCAAATTATGCTGAGTGCTTCTCAATGACATAATTAAAGACATAACATGAACATGAAAATTACATGTCTGCAAGACAAATTGAAAACTTTCTTTCCTCCCACTACTTTAAAAGAAAATGTGGAGTGAAACATGAAAATTCTCAACAATCCTTGTTTTGTGAGATTGCAAACATTTTAAGTGATTTATTATCACACTAGGTATTTTCTTTACCACGCTTGGCTTTGACACTCTTTTAAACACAAACACACCCTCTATTACTTGCGTGGCATAATGCTGTAAGCACCAGGGTGCAATGATGGTGGGTGGGCTCTCTTCTTTTTGTCCTAAACACAGGAATTCTCCAATGTTTTAAGTACACAGGAATGATCCATGTAGGATGGTTCCATTCTCCCACTCCTCTGCTGCCTCTCTTTCCTTTCAGTTAATTCAGTAAAGTCTCATGAGTGTTGGAAGGTAGAAGATGAAGTCATGCAAACCAACACAGCTTAAATCACTGGGCAACAAAGGAACCTGTTGATCTCCCCAGACTTTTCCACCCAGGAATGAAAACCCACATGAGATGTACCAAATGCTTCTGCTCATAACAGAAGTGGCAATTCCTCTTTCTGGGCCAAATTCTACTCTTAGATGCATAGATGAGACCCAGCTGAGGAAAATGGAAGCCAAATGGAGCATCAACAAGCAGAATTTGGCCCAGAGATATCAGGGGAATTCCTAGTCCTGTTAATTGACTGCAATGGTAACGCTGAGGTTAACAATAACATCAAAAAGTGATGTCTCTCACCACCGTAAATTTGCTGTGGCGATCTCCCCCATGGAACAGGCAGAAGACTTTCCTATACTTCCCCCTATTCCCATTTCAAGCAACTTTAGGTGACATGTCCAATGTGCAACAATTTTTTCACAAAAAAAAAAAAATGTTTGGATATCTCTGACAGCAATTATGTACTCTCAGTAAAATGAGTCGAGCAACTTCTCTTGCTGAAACCTATTAGAAGCTGGGAGAGATGTGAAAAGCCAGATTCTCAGCTGCACTGAGACATTTTGTGTTGTTAGAACAATGGGACCAAAAGGAGATGGATCTTCCCACAGTGCAGTTTATTCCATTGTTGGGAAATCTGTAGTCCCAGTGGCTTCTGCAGCTGGTGGCAGGCAGAATGCTGAAGACAGGAGATGACAGGACTAGTATTGCTGTTCCCTGTCCTTGCAGGCTATTGATAAACAGCTGGTTTAGCTTAAAGGAGCCCCAAGCCTTTTTTTTTTAACTGCTCATGATCTGATTTAGATCAAATTAGAACTGGGAAGCAGCAGCCAGCTCCATTGTCATCTTTCTACCTTATATCTGCAACTGGAAGCTGTAGGGTACTGCTAAAAATGCTGAGAGACTTTTTGCTTGTCCCCCTCAGAGATTCAGGAGGTGGTGCCACGCCTGCTGCTGTCTTGGCAGGCAGCTCCTACAAGAAGGCACTCCCTCTCTGATGTGAAAATTAACTCCACTCCTAAAAAACCCTGATGGCACACATCCCTTCAAAGTCCTGGGGGCAAAGAAACCCCTGTGTGCTCCTCTGAAAACTGGGGAAGTGAAGTGGGTATCTCCAAACCTCCCAGACCATTGGTGGAACTGTGGCTTTGTGCCTCATGTGTGGACAAGGAGGTCTCTGCTCACTTCTCCCTCAATGATGGGACAAGAGTTCTTTATCCTGCCCATTCCTTTCATGTAACTGGTTGGAGGTTTGTGACTGCTGCCCACCTGCTTTTTTGAAATTGTGTGATGGTTTCAACTTTACTAGGAGGAAGATAAAGATGTACACTCCCTGCCCTGCATGCAGCACATTGTACTGTCCCATTAAGAGACTAGATTTAACATAAAACCAAGAAAGGTAGCTAATTTGGTCATGTTCTTAACACTGGATTTACATTAGTGTGACACCACTAATGCCACTCATTCATATGACAACCCCCAAGGTATATTGCTTTTTTGAACCCCTGGAACCAATTACACCAAGGCAAGGCATGTCTAAATTGCTATCAGTAGAAAAGCAGCATTTTAAAATCACTTTGTGGGGTATGCATCACTTCAGACGGATCTGAGCAACCATGAATCAGGCTTTGAACCTCTTACCACATGTTAGGAGTCCATCTAAATCTTCTTCTCCTCTCAGCGAAGAACAATAGCTTTCACTTGAAGAGACACTATTAAGTGGCAAAATGGATTAAAAGAAAAACATGGGGGGGGGGGGAAAGAAATAACAATAAAAAAACCCTTCAATCACCTAACTTACAGATGCAACTAATTGATTTGAGGGTTGACAGGGGAGTGCCATGGCAGCTAGTTTGATGTAGTAATTAATGCAATCATCCCTCTTTGTTATAACTTTAATAAGGTAAACACCCTATTAAAATAAACTGAAACAGTTGTCTCTGGCCCAGAGCTTGCAGTTGTGGTGAGCAGCGTAATAACCCCGCAATGTAAAACTTGGACAGGAAAGAATGAATTACGTTAATCCCCAAAGGTTCTTACTGCAGACTTTTGAAGTTTTAACTTTAGAGTGGAAAAGGAGATCTGAAACTTGGAGGGTATTCACCTCTTGGCTCCTGAGAGAAAGCAGCATGTGTCTGCTCAAGCACCCTGAATCCAGCTAAGAGTGGCTGGAGAGAAACTCAGTTTCTGCAAACACTCACATGTGGGCTTATCTGCACTACTACAAATAGTCCCATGATACTAAATGTTCAACACAGGCATAAAAATCAGCACTTACACAGGTATATTTTGTACTATTTTGGAGTATCATTATGAAGAAGGAGAATTTCAGTTTTGGTTTTAACCTAATGACTGTTTTTTAGAAGTAGTTTCCAGCAGAACGCAGTAGCTCGATTAAAAGGGCTGCTTTATTTGTTTGGGTTTTCTGCTTCAGGTTTTCATTCCAAACAACAGAATTAAGAAGATGTGCTGTATTGTTAAGGATCCCTTAAAAAAAAAAAACAAACCTGAAACACAGCAAAATGAGAAAAATTTCCTGATGAATACTAACAACATTTTTCTTTCCTATTAACTTCACAATAATTTAACTTTAAGATATATGCAACTCAGAATTTTATTCAGATATTTGACATTTCCCTTAGTTCCTAAATCCCATTGTTTTAGTGGTTTTACCTAAAAGGCATGAGCTCTCCTTTGGACTGAAATCTTTGCATTTTAAAATACTTTCATGCAAAATCTATCAGGCTTCTTTGAGAAGTCCCATGTGACCAAAAGATTTGGGTTTCTTCTCAGTTCTTGCTCTTTCCAATGATGCCTCAAGCCTTAATCACCTAAATGATAATTTACCACATTCCCATAAGATACAGGTCCAAAGACAAATTAAATCACTGGAAGTGAATGAGAAACTTTTGTGATGAATAATGTAGTTTCCAAGATGGTGAGTGCAGGGCATATTGTACTAGAGTAGATTTACAAAGCAATGGGTTATGAGTTACAGCCTCCTTATTCATGTCAGCCAGCATAATGTGCTCAGGGTGTTATGGGCAAAATGGGCTCCCTTTGTGGAATTTTTACTTTACTGCTTATTGGCAATTAACATAAATAGCTAATTACTAATTAGAGAGTACTGAGAAAAGTTGGGCAGAAGTGTTGATCTGCATGAGGGTAGGAAGGTTCTGCAGGGGAATTTGGATGGGCTGTATTGATGGGTCAAAGCCCATGGTCTGATGTCCAAGAAAAATGTTGGTCCTACATTTGGGTCAAATCAACCCCAGGCAGCACTACAAGGCTGGGGCCGAGTGGCTGGAAAGCTGTCCAGAGGAAAAGGCACTGGTTGACAGCAGCTGAACATGAGCCAGCCAGGAGGTGAATGGCATTCTGACTGGTATCAGAAGCAGCATGGCCAGCAGGACCAGGGCCGTGATTGTCGCTCTCTTGTGGGCACTGGTGAGGCCACGCCTCAAATCCTGTGTTCAGTTTTGGGCCACTTACTACAATAAAGATGTTGAGGTGCTGGAGAGTGTCCAGAGAAGGGCATTGGAGCTGGTGAATGCTTTGGAGCACAAGTTTTATGAGGAGCGTCTGAGTGAGTTGGAGTTGTTTATGCTGGAGAAAAGGAGGGCCAGGGAGAAATTTATTGATCTCTACAACTACCTGAAAGGAGATTGTAATGAGGAAGGGTGGTTGATTTCTTCTCCCAAGTAACAAGTGACAGTTGCACCAGGGGAGGTTTAGATTGGATATTAGGAAAATTTCTTCATGGAGAAAGTGGTCAAATACTGGAACAGGCTGCCTAGGAAATCACCCTTAAATACCTGGAGATATTTAAAAGAAGCGTGGGTGGGGCGCTTGGGTACCTGGTTTAGTGGTCACACAGCAGTGCTGGGTTAATGGTTGGACTTGATGATCTTGGAGGTTTTTCCCAACCTAAACGATTCTGTGATTCATGCCCTCCTTCCACACTGGTCTTTGCCTGCTACCAAACCCCCGCCATTTATCCCAGCACACAGTGCCCCTCTGAAGGCTGTGCTGTCCCCTCCATACAGACGTCACTCAGTGCTGTTCATTTAAGTTCTTCCAAGGTTAGCATTTCAACAGGAAAAGCTTCAGAAAGCTGAAGACTGTCCTTGCTGTGCTGAATAGAGAGATGCATTATTCACAGCATGTGGCTGTGCAGCTCTTTAATAAGCTTCAGAACTTTACTCCAACAGAGCATTTTCTTGTCAAATTTTAAATTTGTCATTTCTAAAATGGCTGAAGCCAAGAACAAAAATAGTCTGCATAGTCCTCAGAGAAGGCAGTTGAGATATATTTTTCATAAAATCATAGAATGGTTAGGGTTGGAAGGGATCTTGAAGACCGCACAATTATATATAAAGAGTAAGGATACTACTTTTAATAACTTGATTTCCTTGCTTTCACTCTTTGGCTGAAAGTCTTCATTCACATTCCTACAGCTGCAGCCTTATATTTGGTTTCTTGCTGAAAATTGTCAGGTCTGAAATAGGTAAAGAAGAAACCACCAGAGCAATCCCCGTTCCTTTCTCTTTGGGGGGACTGGCAGGCAGATTGAGAAGCCAGCCCCTCGAATTCATGGAGCTCCTCAGTACCCTGCCCCAGACGACAGAACAGCCGTGAGAAAGAAGAGCCGTTCCGTGGGTCAGGGCAGCATTTCCCCGTTGCTGCTTCCCTGGCGTCTTGTGGTTCCCCCACCAAAGCAATTAACGGTTCCCTGCTCCCGCAAAAAGCGCGTTGCTCTCTCTTCCTACCATGAAACCCAGTGCCCACGCAGCCACGGCGCTGGCCGACGCGGGGAGGATACAATTCCAGACCTTTGGGTAGTGACTTTTGCCTTTGCTGGGGTTTGACCAATTAGCTGTCGCTGGATGAGTTCACGGGGGCAGTCTGCCCCGTAGCCACCGCGGAAAGAAGAAACCTAGGAAAGAAAACCAGCAGCGCCACCGGGGCTGACAGCGGCCTGCGGCCCGGGGCGGATCCGGCCGGGCTAAGCGGGGACCCGCGCGGCCGCCGCCTGAGCTTCCCGGCCGCGCCACAGGGGGGCACAGCCGCACCGGGAACGCGCCCCGCCAGCCCGGCCAAACGAGCGAGCCGAGCCGAGCCGAGCCGGGCCGAGCCGGGCCGAGCCGGGCCGAGCCCCGCCCGGCCCTGCCCTGCCGGCCGAGCCGAGCCGAGCCCCGCCCGGCCCTGCCGGCCGAGCCGAGACGATCCGGGCCGAGCCGAGCCGAGCCGAGCCGAGTCAGCTGTGTGCCGGTGACCCTAGCGCCCCTCGCCCCGCCATGCCGCAGCTGTCCGCGGCCGGTCCTGGGGAGCTGCCCCATCCGTGCAAGGCCTGTGCAGGGGGCCGGGCAAGCGCACCTGCCCGAGATGGGGCAGAACCTGGGGCTTCTGTGGCTCGCCCTCGGCCACCGGCCCGCCTGGCGCGTGTGGGAGCGGGGCTGGTGCCCTCTGGGCGGGGATGGCCGCAGGTGAGGGGGTGAGAGAGCGGGGCTGTGCAATGCTCACACCGCCAGCCCCGCGGCTTGGGAGCGGGGCAGCGGCCTCAGCAGCGTCCGTGCGGGAGCTGGAAAACTCGTGGAGGGCAGAGAACCAGCTCGGCCCGGCTGGGCTGCCCCAAAGGTGTGCGTAAAACGGGGCGACACTTGCTGTCAGCAAAGCTGACTTCCTCGGCGGGCAAGGCAAGCAGAAAGGCGTTTTCCTCTCAAAGCCTCCTGCTCTTGGTCTGCTGTGGGCCGCAACTCGGAGCACATGGGGCGAGCCTTGCGGAGCGCGGCAGGACGGGCCCTCGGCGCGGGTTTGCAGGACGAGCGTCTTGCTCGTTCCCCTGCCATTATTACAGACGAGGCTGAGGCAGAAGGGACCCTTTTAAAACCAGGGGGCTGAATTTTATAGTGGACTGAACGGTCATCGGAGAGCAAATGTACCTCTAAGGAAGGAACGCAGAGAGGACCCTCTGCCAACCATAATAATCTGTGTGACTAATAGGGAACACCGAGAACTGTTCCATTATATCATGAGACATTACATCGTGCTTGAAAAAATAGTCTTTGATGACATGCAAAGGATTGGCAAGTGCATTTCAGAGAATCCTCCTTCATTTCTTCAAGGATTTCAACCTATGTTCATTATGTTATGCATAATTTAACTTTCTCAGCAGTTATATTGAACTTGCTGCTATGGGTTTTACATGTTCGTCATTTAAATTTCGGGGAACAGAAGGTGTATGATTTAAAATTATTTAAGGCTGTTTTTAAAATTACTCCTTTATAGTTCCTTGGAGGAATTAGAAACTGGAACTTCACAATAATTTTGCCATGTATTTCTAGACCTCGCCCAACATGTCGCAGTTTTGCAAAATGCCAGATATTAGTAAAATCCTGTTTGCATTTAGTCTCACAGAGCCTACAGAGCAATATTTCCAAATAAAGCGTTACGGTATCAGCTCTCATTTTTTTTTGTAAATTTAATATCGTGGGTGTCAATCAGGAAGAAGATTGTTGCCTTTATTACAATGAATATAGAGCAAAACAAAGAACTTTTTAGAAAATGAATATGCTCTGGGGAAATTCAATAAATCTTTTTGAGAAGAAAACGGGTCTTATATATAAATATATAAAAGCTGGCTGTGTATTGTGCAAAACTTGCTAGTGCTAAAGGGGTAAATGTATTGTAAATCAATGGTGGGTCCCATAGCATATTATAGCATATTTTATTGGGTTTTTACCTTATGGTAAGGTCTTTTATTAAGAATATATAAGAGCACACGCTGCTGAATACCTTGTTTTTCACAGTGCTCTATACATAATGGAGGGTTTTTTTTTTACTTGTTTCATTAAACATTCCTCTAATTAATGCATTTAATGGGAATCCAGCAGTAACAAATATAAAATTTATTGTGGTTTTAAAAAACCTGCTTTGGTTACTACATTTTCCATTAGCAAATAGCAATGACCAAATTCCTCAAAATATTTCTGCACTCACCCCAGAAATCTCTTGCTAAAACAGGTGATGTTTTCAACTGTGTAATGGGAAAGAAATGCCACATAAATAATCCCTGTGAAGGATTCAGTATAAATCCAAAAAGTGTCTTTAAAATAATCCTCAAACCTCTCAGCCTCAAGCTTGATAAGAAGACGTCTGTATTAGCGCTGGAGCTTGCTGGGTGAGTTATTAGGTGTTGAAAGACACCGTCTAGGAAGTCTGACCCATCAGAATTTGAATGTAAAAGGCAAGTGACAACTTCATGAATACATGAAAAGCCTTAGAGCCCGGTCCCAAAGCCCTCTTTCCCTGCCTGAAAAGCCCGTTTATCTTCGGATGAATAAGAGTTACAGAATTGGAACCTAAGGAAAAAATCGTTGGTATCCGTGGCCAAGGGAATGTCTCCCTCCCACCCATTTGATTAGAACCATGTGCAAGTTTGGCTAACGAGACTGTAGGGCTTTCCCCTCTCCTCTGTGGATGATTGTGGCATTTTATTTGAATGCTGGTATGGTTTCCCATTCCTGTTCCTTGCAAGCTTTTGGTCTGGGCAAATAAAAAAGGAGATGTCAGAACCGGAGAATCTTTTTACAGCGTATAAAAATCTTCCCATCTAATCCAAGAGGAAATCGTAATGTGAAGAACATCGGTGTTTTAATGGCCTCCTAATGAGGACGAGCTTGGCCAGAGCTTTGAAGAAGACAAATGGAAAGCAAAACAGCTCATTTCTCCTTGAGGGCAAGGATTACAATTCTTAGGGAGGACTGCATGGATATGCCTTCAGCAGGTAAAGCTTTGCCTGCCCGCAGTCTCCTGGCAGGGCTCTGATGTACGGGCTGTTGGCAAGAGCAGGAAAGGGGGGGTAGGAAAGTGGGGGGCGTGCTCACGCTTTCTGGGTTTTCTGTCAGTCTATTCCTCTCTGTGTACTGCTGGGAAAAATGAAGACAATTATATTTACCTAAATCCCTGAGTAATTAAGGCACTAAATTAAAGCCCAAGAAGCACTTGAAACTTTCAGATGAAAGAGCCCATAAAGAGACAGCTCACTTGTAACCTCGCATGTCTGGGGTTCTCCCTAAGGTACGGGAGATACACAGCAAACACTCTGTTCAGCCACAGATAGGTGATCACATCTAATTTAAAAGCCCTCATTACTCCCTTCTGACAGGTTTGGATGTTTGCCTGCCTAGTTCCAAGGCCAGTGTCGATCCATTTAAAATTAATATTTTTCATTCCTCTCTGCTGTGTGCATTTAAAAGCTGTCCTTGGCTTTCCCTCCCAGCTACTGGCTCCGATTAGCCAGCAGCAGTGATGGAGCTCTGCTTTGCAGCTTTGATGGGTTCCTACTGCTCTCATACCACATTAGAAGTAGAGTTTTCCTGGAAAAGGGACTGCCTTGTTCCTGACTTCTTCAATGGCTTCAGCAAGCCAAAGGGTCTTAATTTCCTATTGGGAAAATCAAGCTTTTCTCATCCCATCCCAGAAAAAAGCTGTGAGTGCCAGGGGTGTGGATGTCGTTCTTCCTTCTGTGGCACTGTCCCTTGACAGGGCTCAGCCCTGAATGCTCCCTTGCTCAGCACGGGCTTGCAAGGAAAGCAGAAATATTTTTTGTGAGCGGATCAAGATGGTACCTCTTTTTGCTGCTGCTAAAAAGGATCTTTTTACAGTTCTTCTGGGAGTGACATGAGGCATAACATGACAGAGGAAATTGCCCTCGTGGAGATATGCATGAAGGTCTTTCTAATCAATTAAAAATGTGAGTTCTGCTCTGGAAATCCACTGTGAAAAGAATTTAAAAGCACATTGTAATCAGTGGCTTGGCTTTCCCTGTTTCTGCAGAGTGAGGATTGCTGACTCTGAAGGCAGAGAGCAGGTCATGTTTTAAAGCTGTTTGTGGCTTCACAGGCTTTGGAGGAGAAGGACAACTCTGGGTAAAACCTTGGTGATGGGTCAGTATAGAAATCTCACAGGAACAGCAGGGGTAGAACCACTGCCACTAATGGCACAAGATGCAGACACCGTCTCACTTGAGTTTCTATGTGGTGCCCTGGGCACAGCCTTGGAGTACAACTTCACCATGCAGCAACTCACAAATGTTTTGGCCATCTTTCCATTCTCTGCTCACTCCCTGCCGACCCATTGTCCTTCCTGCCCTCCCCAGGCTCCACACACAGTGAGCTGCATGGTTTGTTGCAGCAGTTAGTTATACTGGCGACATGATAAATACTTTTCCACTGCATTTTTCTGTAGTTTTAGTCAGTCAGATTGGCTTGAGGCACACTCAGATTGATGGCAGGACATTGTTTTAGCTCAGCTTTTGCAGTATAGTGGCAGGAGTCACCTGCAGTGCCAGTGCCAAGTGTGTCAGTACAGTGGGAGCCTTGCAAACGTCGCTGCCAGCATGGCCAGGATGCTACCATATTGTATTGCTGCGCAGTTTGGGGCTGTGGGTGTCCCCAGGCCCTTCACCTTATCCCACACAATACTGCCACAAAGAGGTAACAGAAGGACCTTTACAAAGGACTGATAGTCCCTCAGCTGTTCTAGGGGATGAGTTTAGGATTGCAGGAATTAATTGCCTGAAGGGGTATCAGTCAGTGCAGGTTGCACTTCATCTGAATGATAAAACCTTGCTTCTAAAGGCAGCCACCATTGCAGAAGGACACTGATAGAAAAACTACCACTTCCTCATCCTCCCCATCCAGCATAGATCATATAGATCAAGGTACTGGGAGCAGCCACAGCAAATTACCAACAAAAAATCCAAGTCAAAACAATGGCTCCTGTTGTGATACGCTACACAACCCAGCGTAACCGGAGTCTGTAGCCATGTCCCACTGCAGACAGTTCCTCTTTCTTATCCATGGCTATGTGTTGTCTTTGTAGCACAGCTTCTTGAAGCTAAGAGAAACTTCTACTAAGCTGGAATTGGCTCAACCACCATATAACACAGAATGAAAATGATTAGTGGAACAAAAGGGAAAGTGCAAGGAGGATATAGAGTCCTTCCATACAAAGCCTCCTGTCTTCCTATGGGATCCATTATAATCCAGAGGGCCCCAAATTTAAACTAATCCGTTTCTGCCTTTATTTATTTTTTCTCAATTTCCTACATGAACTGGCCAGTTATGTCAAATATTTTTCTTTCTTTTAAGTTTACTTGCTGTCAGCTGAACGCAATGCCCTGTGAAAACACCTGCTGACCTGCTGTATACACACACACACACAGGCACACATCTCTGCTGTCTGCATTTATATATCTGTATTGTCTTTATGTATCTATACAATCGTGTCTCCCTATCTATATACCTATATGTTTTTTTCTTGCTTTTAGAGCAGGACCCACAGGTTGCAAATTCCTCATCTTTCAAAATACACCTTCAAACTTCCCTCCCTTTTGTGAAAGGTGGCTGCCTCATTGCTTCTAGTTCAGACTGCTCTGACTTGCTCTGCTGGCAGGTCCTGGGGGAATGGACTGATCAGGTTCACTAATGGTCGGGCTCTTGTGGTATTTGCTTACCTAACACAATCAGAACACACGTCTTAAATATTTTATCAGTTTCACTGGGTCATTTTCATACTGTGGCATTGTATTCCCGGAGAATAGAGAGGGCTGCAGGAAAAATAGTGCTCAAGAATGCTGCAGCAAGAGAGTTTTAAGTGCATGGCAGCACTAATGCCCTTCTTAGAGCCACTAAAACAAATGTCCCTGTTTCAGCACAGCAGCTCAGAGAAAAAAAAAAAAAAAAAAAAGTTAGGGCAATTGCAATAACAAAGCAGACCAAAGAATTGAGCAAATAGTCCCTGACCATCAGTTGTTGGCTCTGACCTAAACGGTAGTGGTGGTCCTGGTTTAACTTTGATCCCTCCTTTCTGATGCTTGATTAATTTTCTGACTCCCTAGAAAAAAGTTCTCAATACATTTTTGTGGTTTATCTTGTGCCTGTTCCCTGTGGGTAAGCTCACAAATGTCTGTGAGTAAAGTGTAAAGAAAGTGGATGAAACAGGTTAATTAAGAGGGTAGTCCCAGAGCTGTAGTCTCCTGTAGTGGGCCCTCAGCAGCCAGTAGCTGTTGCGGAGAAGAAAACATCCATTGCCTGTCTCCAGCTAGACAGTGATTCCACATGGGCAGGGAAAGCTGAGACCTGCAAGCCTTGGCTAGAGCTGTGGGTAAAAAGTGTTGTTAAAAAGTGTACCTAACCAACCACATCATTTCTGAACCTGTCCCCAAGGGCTGCATGTGGAGAGATTTCTCCAAAAGGAGGTCAGACATGCTTTGTCCATTTTATGCTTAGAGTCAGTGTGATAGTAAAGAGCTTTGCATCCTTGTATGTCCAGTGTTCCCTCTATCCCAGTATTTTTAAGCTTTTCTTAACAAAAAAGCACTCGTGTCTGCCATGTTTTTCTGTTCTCCTGCTGAAGGGTTTCTCTAGCACCAGTTCAATTCCACTTTCTCAGCTCTTGTATCTGTTTACATCTGGGCTCGTGGGGGTTCACCACCCTCCCCTAGATCCACACACCTTTTTTGGGGAGGTTTCTCCAAATTGCTGTTCTGTTATGCTGCCTTGGTTTTTGCCAATGTCTTTGGATACATATGGTGTCCTCTGTGCTTGCTTATCGTCCCTACCCCAATCCTGTACTACATTGTCATTAGTTTTGAATGCCCTTATAGCAAGTAGGCTGCAGTCTGGGTTCAGGAAAAAGCTGGGACATGTTGAGGATCTCAGTGGGTCCAGACAAAGCACAAGAGGCTGGTGTGGCAGAGGGATGGAGTCTCTGCACCACTGCTCTGACCAGTATAAGCTGGGACAACCTTCTTGCTGATACAGTGTGTCCTCAGCTTAGTCTAGTTCTGGCTACATCTCTGCAAGGGAGAAGAGTGTGTGCTCTCACTGATTCATTTTCTTGCTAATAATAACTTTGTTATGATGTCCAGAGCAGCCTGGAGAGAGCAATAGTAACAGTGGACTGCTTGGAAGAGGAGCAAATACTACGATCAGGTTTGGGAAACCATGAATCAGCTGTAAAGGGCAGTGTTACCTCAGCCTGGATACATCTTGCTTAGCTCATACTGTCAGGTGTAAATATAACTGTGTGGACAATAAAGTTATCCTATGATATGTCTTCATGAGACGCACCTATTTTTACAGATATGATGATCCTCTTTCAGTATTTGGCCCCAGAGCAAGACCTCTGCTGTATAAATACATGTTAAGCAGTGGCATGACATCCTAGCTTTAAAGGCAATGCAGGAGTATATGACCTCAGAAAAAGATCCAACTAATTCCATGCCTTGATGTTTGGGGAAAACATCTGCTGTACCCCTTAAAGAGGGAGCCATGTGCACCCACTACCCCATCTTCCAGCTTTTGCAAGAGGAGGATGGGAACAGGGGCATGGCTCTGCCTTTTTCCTACCCTTTTTAGGAGGGTGAATGCTCTTGGCCAGATTTAGCCTTTTAGAAACCTGGGGGAGAGCAGCAGAAGCTGTGCCTGTGCCAGGGCCCCCAGGGGAGCAGCATGGTCACACTACATGGGGCTGATATCCTGCAGTGTGACACCAGCAGAGAGCATTTGCAGGCAGGCTGGTCCTTGTCACAGAGGCTGCACCGCTTGGGTCAGGCCCTCTCTCTGGGACTGCCAGCAAGACATCAAGTTGCATTAATCTACAGCTAATCTAATTCCCACTGGATAGATGGGTTCATCCCGACTAACTTTAGATTACAGTTTACGCATTATTGTGCCAAGGTCTGTATTGGACCAATTTATAGTGAGAAATGAGGTTGGCAAGATAACAGGGGCATCACAATTAGAGCTAATTAGCCCAGCAGGAAATCCATTTCCAGGCAGCTTTTGGCAAGAGGAGAGGTTGGCGGGATAACAAGCATGGAGTGTATTTTGATACAAGCACACTCCAGCTGCAAGGAAAAGTAAAGTAACAGCTTGTCTCATCCTTATGCAGAGGCCTCATGTCAGGCTCCACCACGTAAGTCTTTTTGTTTGAGGCTTTGTAGCCTCCCTGCTTGGAAGAAGTTCAGAGTTGTTCTTACCAAGTCACCTCGGCTGCTGGAGGATGATGGTGCCCTGCTCCTGCTGCCAGACAGGAGTGTGCCCTGCACCTTGGTCCTCCTCCAGTTTGGAGATGAGGGGTTGTAGGTCATAATGGAAATCAGTGAAGAGTACCTTGGTTTAATTGCAGGAGTTAAATGTGTGGTAAAATGTCTGGGGTATAGATACAGACAAACTATTGGAATTATTTGTATTTGAGTGCTTTATTATATTGGAATTGCAGTGATATTATTAACATTTGTACAAATGCACAAAAATCCTTTCTCTTCTAGCTAGAAAGAGATGTAAAAATCTGACCTAGTTGAACAGTCTCAATGAACTCATTGTCCATTTGTAACAATAATGGGTTCACAATGCAACAAAAGCTTAACATAAAATTAAACATATTAAATGCTGCAGCAAGTATTTACATTTATGTACCAAAAAAAAAAAAAGTATCTCCCTCCAGTAAGGAAGGTGGTTGCTTTACAGAATAAAACAAACAGACATACAAACACAAAAACTTTGCATACAATACAAATAACCTCAAGCCCAAAACTTACTGTGACAGCACCTTTTTTAATATAATATATATATATATTTATATATAAACTTCGATAGTTTAGGCTTACTCCAAGCAGTGCTAAAAGTTCCTTAAAACTAGGACAATGGCAACAGTCCAAAGAAGCAGTGTTCACTGATGAGTGCTACCCAGTATTTGAAGAGAGCTGCTACAGAGAGAGGGATACAGAGCTCACAGCCATGGGCTGGGAAACACTTGGGTCCCAATGATAAAGTCCTTGGCAAAACTCTCAGTGGCAATTGTTCTTACTCAGAAGAGCAAATACACCTTTCGTGCAAAGTAGTTTGTCATGTGGAAGCATGCTAAGGTGATCTCTGTCAGGGAACTCATTGCAATATCAGCTCTGTGGGGTGGGGAAAATATTTCTCTCAAATTTCCTTGATTCCAGCAAGAAAACATTTCCCTTGAAATACTCAATCAATCTTCCCACCTCCCTCACCGCAGGACACTGCTGCAGTTTCTGCAAAGCCAGAAGGAGCTTTCAGTCTTCATTCAGAAGGCTGTCACGCAGATTTTTAGTCAAGAAAGATATTTGCCCCTCACAGCATCAGATGGCAGGCTCTGACCATGGGCTTTGTGAACAGTTCCGCCAGGTGAAACTCAGCAATACTAACGTTTAACTTGCATAAATGTAGAACTGAAGATGCTGAATCCCAGGTATTACACATTGGTCTAAATATAACGAGTTGAAGTTATTGATCCCAGTCCAAGGAGAGCCTGGGAAAGGATCAGATTTCCACTTAGAGAATCAATCTTGTCTCTGAGTGTGTCTGAACACTGACATTTTTGGCCTCATACAGTTTAGGATTTGCTATAAAGTCATTTTGAAAGCTATGGAAAACCAATAATGGTGAGCAATTTAGCTCTTAAGTGTAAAGCCACTGATAAAACTGAGATAACTGTAAGCTCTGGAAAAACAAACAAACAAACAAAAAGAGGTTATGGATGTAAACAGTCTCTTTTATCTATGCAGTAAGATGATCGTTTCAGATGTTGAAAAATTAAACATTTTTTTTTTTTTTTAGGTGTTGAGATCACTTGAGATTTTATTGCTTTTATTTGTCCTTAGAAGCTTTTTGCCTCTTCTTAATTTTTTTTCTTTTTAAAGGTGCTGTCCCTAGTCAAGTTATAAGGCAACATATTTTATTGATTCAAAATTCTAATACATAGTATGGCCACTGTTACCACTGCAGCTTTGCAGCTACTGTGAGTTGGACAACAGTCAAAGTGCATCACAATGCACAACAGAGCCAGTCTCCTGACCTTACGATATACAGGACACTTTGGTTCTTGGGATGAGAGATTATAAATGTAGCTTAGATGCTGCCTCACATCACACACATTGCATAATGAAACATTTATATGCTGTCATGAAGAGGGTGTAATGTCTAAGTCACACTGCAGACTGGCTGGTCTCAGCTTCTCCGCTTGGGCAGGTGTGAGAGACAAGTTGTAGATATGCCATCAGTGAAAGCATATAAATGTATCTGGTGCAAAACTTTTACGAGAGTATTTATAAATGATTCAACAAGTGAGAGCAAGAAAGAGAGCAGGAGCTAAAGTGCAATTTTAAAAGAATATAAATAATTGAAATGTAGAAGTAAGATACTAATTAGTTGTAACTGGTTTTGTCTTATAGGCACAGTTTAGGTTTTATGTCTACAGATCAATTTTTTTCTCTTCTTCCCCCTCCAGTAATTTTCTCTGATGTATATAATGGAGCTTCAATGGTCTAAATCTAAGGAACACTGCTTAGTAAGAGGACTGAAGAGGCAATGATAAGGCAGTATAGTGCAACTCACTATGTGATATTAGACAAGAAATGAGGATGGGGTTAGATCTGTCGTGATGTATAAAATCAGCCTTAAAAAAAAAAAAGCAGAAAAAAAAGAGGCTTTCCAGTTATACCTTGACTCATGCTTTCTAAAACGAGAAAGCACATTTTGCGATATAAAGGAAACAACTGAACGTTTATAATTTGTTTCATTGTTACAAAAAAAAAAAAAAAAAAAAAAAAAAAAAAAAAAAAAAGGGAAAAAAGCAGATGCTGCTTTAAGGAAAATATTTAATTCTAGGAATTTCTGTACAACTGACCTCAGCAAACTTTTCCATCTTAGATGGATGACTTTTGCTTGAGACCCTGAAAGATTAAGATGCACACACACATAGAGTAGTTTATTGCAAAACTAATATTGTAACTTAAAAAAAACCCAACAAACAGATTCTGTACAAGAATACTGTTCAAATGGAATGTGTTAAAATAACATTTATTAATAAATACTTTATAAAATTCTATGTGAATACTAAATTAATAGATTCCTGTTTTAAAATTGCTTTGGTCCTCATGAATTTTCATAAATTCACTCTATATGCTTTTTTTTAAAAAAGGTATTAGCTGCTAAAAAGCACATTTTGTCTAAACTAAAAGGCTAGTTTTCAACACTAAATATTGTTGCTTAAAAAAATATGAATCCTCAAAAGTTGGGCATTTAACAACAGTTATAGCTGGCTTGTTAGTTAACAGGACTGAGTAATTAACACTAAATCCACACGCACTGAGGCACTGAACCATTGACTTTCCACTATTCAGAATATGGGCAGCAGACATTTAGCTTCATAGCAGGAATTAACTCCCAACAGCATGAAATTCTCCATAAATCATCATCATCATCATCATCATCGTCAATGTCCTTAAAAAACACACCATGATAGCACACAAACTACTTGTCTCCCACAGGCAGCGTTATGAATATGGCTTGCATAAATTGACTTGGGGAAGGGGGGCTGGGGGTGCCAGAGCTGCATCGCAGCATCTTTTCTTTCTGATCAAAGTATTGCAGTTCTCCGTGGCTGAGATTTCCAACCTGCTTCCAACGTCACACCCAAGATGCTGTCTATTGCATGGTAACACCTCCTCCTGAGCAAGGCACTGGCCAAGGCTCACCACCCTGTGAGTGCCCAGGAGAGTGGACGATGGAAGTGGTCTGAGTTGTCCTTTGCTGGCAGTGGGATAGGGCACAGAGCCTGGTGAGCCTGGCAACAGGCTAGATTGGCAGGGCAAGAGGAAGGTGGAGCAGTCTCCAGAAGTAGCTTGTGGAAAAGCAGGATCCCTCCTTGATGGAAAGACCCCAGGAAGTGTAGTTAGAGTGACATGCTTAGGAAGAGGCTGCTGCCACTGACCACATGGCAGAGTGACATCCTGGAGACAGAGGGCTGGGGCTTCTCACACAGCCCTTGCTCAGGCAGCCTCCAGTGCCCGGTTGGACCAGCAGCTTGAGGAAAGGCTGCAGGATCACTCCCCTGGAAAACAAGAGCATTTTAATGTGGAAGCAAATCTGATGAATAATATAAGGTGCCTGATACAGTTGGTCCTTTTCCCAACGATACAGCTGATATAAATATGCTGCATGTTGTCTTGGCCTGTGAACCTGCGACAGAGTTACAAGAAGCAATAGCAAATAGCTTTTCATCCTTTACTTATTTCCACATCACTAGCAAGGATTATACCTAAAGGCCAATAGTATAGAGAGGAGACATTTCATTGTAATTACACATTTAGGCCAACATGTGTGGTTGGCTTGCCTAGTTAGCATTAAAAAAAGAAATAATTGAGCTATATATAATACACATCAGTCAAACTGTCAAGTTGCTGAATTTAACAAAACTTAGGCAAGTTTTTGTATTTTTTTCCTTTTTTTTTCTTTCTAATGTAGAGGCTTTCATTTTAACAGCTAAATATTTTAATTGAGGAGACTGAATAAAATGAAGCTAAACCGTAATTCTAGTGCAGTGTAGCTTAACTGGGTATTCTAATATTACCAACAACTTTGATTTTTATTTTTTAATGTATTTAAGTGCTACCCATGTAGAGGGAAAGTTTTTAAATTAACCCTGCAATGGCATTTCCTTTTTATAGTGAATGATGAAATTCAGATGCAGGGGAAATGCTTATTTGGGTTTTTTACATAGTGGATACTCAGCTGAAACATTTTTCTCAACTGCATATTTGAAAAAAGTTCTCTTGGGAGCCCTGATTAAGCAAAACCATTTAGCTATTACAACTGGAGATTAAAAAAAAAATTATAGATTCAGTATTTAAAACACTTTAAAAGTATATGTTTGTCTAAAATATAATAGAAAATCCTTTACATTTGTATTTTTTCATAATTTTTTTTTGGTTCTTAGACTATATAATCAAGTCAAGATTTACACTGTACATTAAAAATCTGCTTCATTTGAATGTATTTGTATAAATGGAAAGTGAGCTGTTAAAGAAAAGAATACTGATAAAAAGTTAGTCACCAAGATAAGAACTAATTCTCCAATGAATGATGCTCAGAAATTTGCTTGCCCTTCCAGACAGGCCCTGCTCCTTACAGTGCCTTCTCACACTCTAGTTGTTTCACTCTCCCCCCCTCATGGAGAAGACCCACCCTTTTAAAACCCATGACTCCTCCAAAGACCAAAGACACAGTCTTTGAGGAAGAGAGCTTTGCTTCAGAACAAAGTGTGCTTGGGGCTAGAGGATTTGTTGGGAGTAATGTGAATTTTGCTATTAAAGATGCAGCTCAAAATGTTTGAACTTTTTCCACCAGCTCGGAGCCTGCTCCCTGGGCAAGCAGCGGGAGGTTTTGCCGCTGACAGATTTGAGCGCAAAATCAGGTCCCAATATACAGCAAGGCAGCATAATTAACTGGCATCATCTCTGTCTGATTTTCCATCAATCACTGGGACCACTCGGGGATGTAAATCAGTTGTGCTGAGGGGCAGGCTCAGAGTCCAAACAAAAACCTTAATTGTGGCATAAGGCTCTTTTCCAGACCCTCTCTGCAGGACTGTATTTTATCCCAAGTGTGGGACTTGGCATTCTTGCAGCATTTTTTAGCTGCTGCATGCCTTCTGAAAATTATTTAGAGTCCTAAAGAACAATTCCTTACCCGCGGTATGCGGGTGTTAAGTGCCATTAAAGTCAGTGAAGCTACACTGCTGTCTGCCAGCTTGGGATCAGTCCGTGAACATTTAAAGGAATGCCTGCAGAGAGCAGGTCTTTCCCTGGGAATTAAAAATGGCATTTTTCCAACTGGTCAGAGCCATTACATTGATTTATTTCTCATTTATAGCCCATGAAGCCTGAGGCCATCAGCTTTCGTTGCTAGAACAACTCAACCAGGTTAGGGAACAGAACTTTTCCAAATTATTATATACTACATGGATTTTCCTACATTAATGACTGGCAGTGCCAAAAATTGCTGTGACTCTCAGGTGTTGCTCGGTATGCCTCTAGTGCACCACAGAAGCTTACAGGGCTGCTAGCATCAACACAGCTGGCTCACCATCCTGTTTCACCTGTGGCTGCGCTGTTTTTGCCTTTCCCTATTTATTAAAAACACTAAATCAGGAGCATTTGTATTTTTTAAAAGCCAACTGCTTGGCGCAGCCCAACTGCGGGTGAAGAGCTAGTGAAAGCAGAAGCTGTGCCGACAGTTTTTAGGTGGGCTTGAAGTTTTTCTTGTTTATTACCATTCTTTGAGAAAAGAGGGAAGCCAGAAAGCCTTGGAATGAAAAAAAAAAAAAAAAAAAAAAAAAAAAAAAAAAAAAAAAAAAAAAGCAAGATTAAAAAAGCTGGGAAATGAAAAGGGAAGGGAAAAGAAAGGTGTGAGAATAACTGGAGGAGAAAAAGGCCAGGGTAGGGGAGAGAGGAGAAGGGGGAAGGCTAGACAAAAGAGCATGCTATTTGGGCTTGATTTTGTCCTGAAGCCACATCCTATATAACTGCTCTGAATGAGACTCTGAATGTGAGACATGGTCTGCTGATAGCACAACGCTAACTCTTTTTTATTATGCTGTCAGCAGATGCCCTCACTCTATATTTATAGTCTAATTACTCCTAGTTACCTATGTTTGACTCTGTTTAATACTTTTCATGCCTCACATTGGCTAACAAGCCGCAGTTTAACACAGCTTTGTATTTCTGAGGCTTCAGGCTAGACTGGTGAGAAGGAAACATGACTATGTACAGAAACAGTTAGGTTTATAAACAAGTAACTGGTACCAAAAAAATGGAGAAAGCACCAAAGCATTTCTCAAGCTGATAGCATATTAATTGTGTAACTCCCTTTTATGTAACTAAGTATAAAAGACATTTTAATAACTATAAAAATGAATAGCCAGAGTCTTTCAAGAGCTGAGGAATCTTCCAGGCTTGAGTTACAGTTGCAAATGTCCTTAAGCAGAGAGGACGCTTTGATACGATACCACACTCCCCCAGCAGTTTCTGATCAACCACTTTTAAAGGATGGGGTTGATGTCTGTTCTGTGGCTGGCGAGCTGGGTGAGAGTGGAGCTTCCCACGACGTCGCTGACCGAGGAGGAGGTCGTTATGGTGTTGTGCTGGATGACTTGCTGCTGGGAGCAAGCTGGGACAGGGCTTGCAGGAGGACTGCTCTCGGGACCTGGGAAGGGAATGAGGGCACAGAGACAAAATACATTCATTTTTCCATCTGAGTGAAAAACCTAGGCTGGGTGATACTCTTGGAAATATTGGTGACCCGAAGCATGCACCAAGTCCCAGGATTTCAAGATATAATTACAGTTATCCAAGTCTCTCTGTCTTAAGGTTGTTTTAGTTTTTTGTTATGTTTTCAAGCCAGCTTCTCTGATATCAACCTGACTTCAGGAGTTGAGACCTTGAAAAAAGTCCAAGACCTTAATAACTAAAACTAATGTTGGGATAGAAAGTCTGATATCTTAAGGTCTTTAAAATCAGTTGGGATGCGTAAATGCTTTATTTGTTCCAGCAGGAATCAAAATTAGAGTGCAGTGCACTGCAACACAGAAAATCTAATTCGAACAACAGCTGATAGGCATGTAATGCAGTTATGTATTTTTGTATTTTTTTCTTTGAGTGCTGTTAAAGAGACAGATGCATAGTGATGCAGAGGGGACAGAAATGGGCTCTATTTTAAGACAATGTCACAATCTAGCAAGTCCTGAGGCTCTTCTGAACCATTGTAGAATGAAACAGAATTTGTCTCCAAATTACTACACTCACAAAATGCATCAACTAGAAAGAATTGATTAAATGTCTCCATCAGCTGTGAATTTTTAAAAAAAAAAAAAAAAAAGAAAAAAAAGAAAAGAAAGAAAGATGAGAGTTAAAAAAGAGTTAACAAACCTTGTAAACCTGCGCCAGGCCTGGTCTGTGCCACTGTCAGAGCACAGTACCATTTTCGCTGGAGGGGACTGTAATGTTTTCCTTTTTAACTTTCCTTTTGAGAGTTATTTTAAGTTTCTGGCAGCGCCGTGCCCAGGAGGACTCTTGCAGGTTTGGAGCTGTGAGTTCAAGCAGGATCCTCCACAGGGGAGTGAGCGTCCATCCGTGTGCATCTCCTTGCCGAAAGGAGGGGTGGGGAAGACTAGCTCTGCTGTGTGGGATGCAAACCGGGGCTTTTTTTGTTTTGAGCGGGGCTGGATAAATAAGGGCAGGAGATTGGATGGCTCAGATGATGTTTGAGAAGACAGGTTCAAGTGATAATATGACCAAGAAGGGGTTCTGGAGGGAAGAATTGGAAGGTTTGCTTTCCTGTGAGGAGTGTGGAGACAGCGCAAACATACCAGCTACTTACTTAGATATCCTTGTGATTCTTTCTGCATAGCTGTTATCGGACAGTCTTTATGTGTTAACAATAACTGTTTCAGCTGTGCTACCTCATTTTTCAGCATGGAAACCTCGTTCTAGAGAAGAAAGAGAGACTTTGGTTAGCAACAAAGCTTCAGCCAGGCCATTCTGCAAAACTTAAAGCCAAGAACACAAAACGTGCTACATAACTTTGAAAGAACCGAGCAAAAAAGGCATTCAGGTGCTCGTGTGCTGAGTTTATGTTAACATTTGTCAGAGACATTATTTTTTAACCTCTGAAGGCAGTCTGACAAATGAACTAACTTCACAGCACCAGAGATACTTAAGGCAATGTTTCGGTCTACTCAGGACATACTAGGTCTCTCTGCATGAGGCAAGGGGGCAGACCCATGGGGCCAAAGGCCATGTTGCCATGCTCAGGGACACGGTGGCAGGACTGCTGTCACCTACAGCTCAGCTGCAGCCAGTGCCTGAGTGCTGCTCATACCTCTGAGTTTTGTGGAAGAGTGTTTTAGAGGAGTGCCACTCTACAAATGGTTTTCTGCCCTTGGCAGCACACAGACATGCCTCTGCATGAAGCAGAAGTATTGTGCCTACCATATCAAGGACATCACTGTTAGAAAGGCTTTTATTATCATATTTATGGTATTTTCATCTATCCAGTTTATTTTCCTCACTAATAGACTGATCTATTTGTGCTTCTATCTCGCTGGCTTTGAATGAGGGCTTAACTACATGCCCTGCTCTGAAGAAATTTTTTACAGACATGTTAATGGCACTTAAAAAAAAAAATCCCATAAAAAGCAGTGACAAGGAAAGAAAATAAATACAAATCCATCTACTGAAGGTTTCTAAATCTCAAGACAGCTTTTTCCTGGCTTTTCCCGCTAAAATGTAATTATTTCTTTAATTGAAGCACACACATCTTGATTAACAGACTGATTATGCCTGAGCTCCCGCTAGGAGCTGACTGTGCGGGGGCAGCCCCAAAGGCACCGTCAGTCAAGCACAAAGAGCCCCTCTGTGTCTTCAGGGGCACAGACAGTGGCTCGCACCTGAAGCTGCATGTTTGTCTGGGTGAGCTCTTCTGCTTTCTTTTCCAGTGACATCACCCAGACCTTCCTCTTCTGTCTGCAGCGCGTGGCAGCGGCTCGGTTCCTTTCCAGAAATTTCCGCCTCCTCTCATCTGGGTCTTCGTCCACCACCCTCCTCCGGCGACCTCCAGTCGGCTGTGGTGGCTGTACTGTCTGCGTGGGCTGCATCTGCTGCGCTGCTGGCGAAACCTGCAGGGCAAGAAGAGGGGGGGGAATTTTGCAGGGGGTGGTGAGGGGGGGAATTTCCAGAGGGGGATGCTGAAATGGGAAGGGAAATCTCACACACTCTGCCTGCTCCCCAGCAAGGTCTGCAACAGCTCAAGTCAAAAGCAGTACCAGAGGCGACTGAAAGAAGGTGCTGGCAAATCCTTGCCATGGTCAAAGGAGATTTTTTTAAATGATGCTCTGAACATTTTTTCTCCCTTGAGTTAGTTCTTAAAAACATTCACATAGACGCATTCTCTGCCATCACCTATTTCAAACTTGCAATGTCCAGTTTCTCTTAGGATCTATCTGTTTTAATCAAAGCAGAGGACTGTAGTGGTGTAATTTCTGTGTCTCTCTTTCTCCACTTGGCCCCTAGTTGCCTCCAGAATTTTAGGCCATTTTTATTTCCCAAGCTTCACCATCTCCACCTCAATTTTTGCCATCTCTGGAGAAAGGAGCTGCAGAGCTCTTTGCATCTGCATGGAGCTGGGAAGCTGTGGGCTGGGACTGCACAAGGGCAGCAGACCTCACTGCCCCTCAGGGGCAAAGAAATAGTTTAGGCTGAACCTGTGTTTTGATGAATTGAGCTTGAACCTGTGTTTTGATGTCCATGCACTGCATGGGTAAGGCATACTGCTCTCACTAGTTTCTATTTGACCTCTGTGCTGTGGACGCTACACTGTTTTTATTCAATTTATCCCTGGCTTTGGGAGTAGAGGAGCACTACATCCAGTCCACAGCTACAAAACTATGGGAAAAATATATATTTTTGCTTTTTCAAATGCAGGGGAGTATAGATCCTGCTCCTGAGAGTAACTGGCCCACAGCATTACAGAAAAGGTGCATGGTGGGGGCAGCGCCATGTAAACTATTCTCCAGTTAACTCCTGGGCAGATGGAGCCACATCCCTGTCAGGAACCAGCGCCAGATTTAATGTTTGACTGCCTGGGAATAGACTTTTGGACTATTTTCCTGCCTCACTGTGGAACAACCCATTCTGAAGGGCTCTGGAGACACCCTCTTTCTCCCTCTGCTTGGGGCCCAGGAACCCAGTCCATGGATCCTATTGCTCACACTCAGCTCACGTTGCTGCTGCCGCTCCCACACAGTCTGGAACAGTCTGGAAACTTGAATTGTTGACTCAAAATTAACCCTCTTGTTCTGGCAAAGGCCCAAACCTCCAAGATGCTTCCTTTTGACTACAGGGAGTGGACATACTCAGTGCTTTGTCAGACTGAGCCCTGAATTTCAATTGCCACAATTAACGCGTTTGCCTAACACCTCTGTCTGAGGAGTCTGTCTCAATTAAAATGATACTATCATCTTGAGTCTTGCGAAGTTGAGGTGGCTTTTCTGTCTAGAATCTAGTTTGCTCCCTCCCCCATCTGACTTGTGGAAATTACAGTGGCAATTTTATGTGTAATTATTCTGTACATCTGATAACGCTTTTTGAGAAAAGCCAAATTTATTCCCAGCTTTATGTTGCACTGTCAGGGAATCTCTCTCACAGGAGCAGAAAAAAATTTTTAAGAATAACCTTCTAAAAATAAATAAGCCACCCACATTTTCTGACTGATTTTTAAAATCTTCATGATTTAAAAAACTTCATGCAATTTTTAAAATTGCATGAACTTCATATGTTTGCTGATAAAATCTTCAACACGATGTCCACACTGAGGTTTGGAGTGCCAGGTCCATGGCAGCTGCAGTGGGCACAGCCCCTATGCTCACCAGCATCCCCTGGCTTCTGCCAGGAGACTGCTGCAAGGGATTCCAGCTGCTCCCTGTCCACCAGGGCCGGGCATGCTGCCTCTTTAGCAGTATGGCTGAGTGCAGAGGCCTCAGAAGTACCTTTTAATGTCAACATCTCATCAAAGACATTTCATTTTCTCACACCTTTCCAAATTTCAGAGATCTGTTATTTATGTTTCCTTATCCCTTTTTACTCTTTTTCCATTCAGATTTAAAAATCCTTGTTTCGTAACTCTCTCAGTGAAGTCTGGTACAAAGGCAGAAAAAGGTAACTATACAATTTTTTTTTTTTTTTAATTCCTCTCATATGGTCATTTTCTCCTGAATAACCAGTGAGTAATTTTGTTTTCAAAATAGACCAGGCAGACTCTGGGTAGTCAGAGTGCATTTTCAGAACAACAGAATATTTTCTCCATCTCAGGAAGATATTAATTATAAGGGCTGCCATTATTCCACTAATAATGTCACATGGGATAATTAAGTGACTCTTACTTGATAGCTCTTAACCCTGAAATATGTTAGACTATATCTTAGTAACCATGTAAGCATCATTCTCTAGCGGGATTTCATTGCCCTGCATAGGACATAAGAAAGAGAATGAACTAAATATAAAAATGTAGGTTAATTCTGGTGTTCTTAGAGAATGCTAGTCACATATCCATAATGACAATAAACGTAAGACAGCTAAGAGAATGAAATGGCATCCAAACCCTAACTCTGCTTGACCTATCAAGCTTTGGCAAGTTTGATATAAAGAAATCTTTAGAGGACCAATGCAGAATAACAGTATAAATTTTGTAGTAGTTAAGGCAGGATAGCTAGAACTTGGTAAAATATCTCTCTTTTTCAGAAAGATACCTATCAGAAGCTGATTTCTACTTTTGTCCAATATTTATTTCTGTTCTTTGCAATTTACTACAAAACTAATACCCATTCACTAATTCTATGAAAGCATAATGCCTTAGCCTCCTGTGTATCAAAATGGTAGATGAAAAGCATGAAATGAATTCTAACATTACAGAAGGGCACGGTGCAGAATAACAACAGTCTCAGCGTGGGAGTATGCAGCTTACAGCAGCATGGACCACGTTGTCATTTGGCAGGTGGTTTGGAATGGAAGAATCTGGCTCAGAAGAATAAGGAGGTTAATAATTAGAAAATCACACCATAAAATTAACGTCTGCTGGAGCAATCTGATCCCCAAAGAGGCCATTACCATGGGACTATGGATGAGCTTTGAAAGTAATAACTATGTGGTTATTACTCAGCAAGCCCTTCTTTTCCCCCCTCCAATGCATCTGTTTGGAAATCACCATTGCCTTTGCACCAGAGGAGCAGATGCACAGCAAGAGCTCTGCTGCCTGGGGAAGCCACTGACCCTGGCATTCCTACTCCCATCACCTTCTGTCTGATCCCTTTGGTGACACTTACACCCATGGACAAGGTGAAGATCTCCTTGATCTCTCATGGGGTCTGCTGCCTCCAGTGGCATACTGTGCATGGCAAAGCTCATCTGACTGCACAGACTCATCTCCAGAGACTGCGTAGTGCTGGACACAGAATGAGCCTGACACAGCTTTGTGGCTGCCAGTCAGCCCACCTACCCATGTGCCTGTATCTCTTCTTGCCTGCCGGAGAGTCTTCTGTGGTGCCAGCTAGCAGGGAGTACAAACCAGAAGTTGAAGCCATCCTAACTGTGTAAGAAAGTCCCGGTCCCTGTTCAAGTGGGTCTAGAGGAGGGGCATTGGCTCACAAGTCCTTAAAACTGTGAGGTTTGTTTCCCATGGTAGCTGTTTGTTCCCAGTAGTTTTCACCTCACCTGTTTAAAGTGGTGGTGTGGATGTTTTTGCAGCAGTGCTCCATACCATGGGATCTGATGCCCTCAGCTGCATTAACATGTTTATCCTCCTAACCCCTCAGTGAAGGTTAAGTGACTTCCCCTATCTCATCCATGGAGTCCTCAGCTGGCTAAGCACAACTTTATCCTTACTCTCTCAGTCATCTCCTGTACAGCAATCACTACTTTTGGTTTCTCTGGTATGAGATGATGTCTTTTTATTGGAGTTTTTAAACAACTCCAAGGAAAATAACTCATTAACAGATGGGAAAATAATTGAATTCACAAAGTAAAAACTGAAGTAAACTCAGGAAAGCTCTGGATATCCTGTCACAGGGGAGTCTGCTGCTCTTACTTAGACTGTTTCTCTAAAGCTGACAATTCATTTTACATTAGCAAATACTTTAGGGAAATCCCATGTGCTTGCAGACTCTGCAGTAATAAAGCTAGATGTTAGTAAATAGTTAATGTTGTGGGACACTGGGATGTCAGCCAAATACTCTCATTTTCTTTAATGTTTTCTAAGAGCTTGTCTGAAAGGTATTTGCAAGCAACACAATACTTCACAGATTGAACTTCTTATGGCTGGCATTCCTCTTTGTCCTCACATTCCATGCACTGTCTGTCTTCCTTAACTTTGCTCTCCAGACCTGACATGTTTCAGTAACTGCCCCCAGAGCTTTATTTTCTTGTGTGATCCTGATGCAGAAGCCTATCATCTTAAGATATTAATAGAATTCCTCTTAAAAATTACTCTGCTAAAGTTTGTGCTCACTAGCTCATTAATTCAAGAAACATTCAGTTCAGATATTAAATTATCCAAATTGCTGAAGCCAATATACCTGGTCCAAAAAATCGAGTCCTCCACCTCATTCAGTGGAGACCTTCACTGACTTGTCACATGAATACAAGTCTAAAATGCCTTCTTTGTTTAAATCTCTCTCCTTGGACTGGTTTCACCCTCTTTTTTCTCCTTCCACAACATGCACCAACAGTTGTCTGCACTCACAGCTATTCTTTCCCTCATTCTGTGCTGATCTGCTCTCTTCACAGGGTCTGGATCATTTAACCTTTTCTAAGACAGCGTATCCTAACTTAGAACTACCTCTAAAATCTCATCTTGGGGTACCCCTGTGGCCTGCCTCACCCCCCCACCCCCGCACCATTTCATTTCACTAAAGACTTTGTTACGTATTTCTGCAGGTAGAACTCATACAGCTTGTTAAATCTTGGCCTGAGAAATTCAGGTTCAAGCACATTAAGCAGCATATATAATATGCCAGTCTCTGATAAACCTCATCCATAAAAGGATATGTGGCAATCTGCAGAGCACAGAGCACCGAAAAGTCTTGGAGCTCCTTATAAAGTAAGAAATTACAAATGTCTAGTAAATTAGACAGCAAAACAAGTTGTCGCTTCACTCCATTTTCTAAATAAAGTTTGAGAATCCCCATCACCATTAGCAGACATTTCCAAGCAGCCCGAGGGGCTTGTATATAACAAGACATGCATGCAAGAAGAAACAATACTGAGATCAGGCTTCAACTCCACCCAACAGCAAAACCCAGCGATGCAGCAGGACATGAAGGTCTACCTGTGCTTGTCCGCCTGAGTGCAGCGGGGGGTGCGGTGAGGTCTGGTGGTGTGCCGGGTGTGCGTGAAGGTGCGAGTGGGAGTGGTGGTGGGGATGGTTCTGCTGGTGATGAGGCTGAGGATGAGGATGGTGTGCCGGATGCTGGTGCTGATGTGGGTACGAATGATGAGGTGGCAGTGTCTGGTGCTGATGAGGATGTGAGTGCATATGATGGTGCGGTGTCTGGTCCTGTCGCGAGCTCATCATTTCCATCATGTGGCCCATGGTGTTCATATTCCCATTTGACATGGCGGCAGGATGATGAGTCAGCGCTGCCTTCAATCTCTGGAACAGAACAAGGCAGAAAATTCAACATTCATACATGGTGATCTGACCAACCAGAAATGCTGAAAATAATGCCCTGTCTTGTGTTTTGAGATTTACTTTTTCTCTTGCTGTTTCCTTGATAAAAGGCATCTTACTTCAGTTTGAGAAAGAACATAGTTTTCCACTGCAAATATTTAAAGACACAAATGTCCAAATTGAAATTTAACAGTTAAACATTTCCTACTGTGCTTCTGAGGAAAAATAACTGTCTCTCTCTTTGGCCAGCTCACTCAGTAGGGTTACCTTCATCAAGCTTGTATTCTTGCGACTTTTAAAAATGAAAGTCTGATTAAAATAAAGATGCAACAAAGCGCCTATCTTGTTTTCACTTCAGACATTATTAAAGAGTTGTTGGAAAAGCATTGCATTGACATGTTGGTACCCAGCCTGTTCTTTCATCATAAAGATGGGAAAATAATGAGGCTGGCCTCAACCTGATCCTCCTTTACTGAAAAGTTAAAGTGTGTGTTGTCCTTTTATCACATGCTAACCTCTCTCTGTTTTGAACGCCACATGTCACTGGATTGGGCTCTGGAATTTGGCCAAGGCAAAACCTTCCTTACTATCAGTGGGATTTTTTCACTTTTACCTGGACACAGCTAAAGGCCAGTGGGAAAGGTTGAAATATTTTGGACTGCAGCACGGGGCCTCTGTGTACAAAGGATATTGCAGAAATACAGAGCAAAAAAGTTCCCTTTCAGCACAATTACAGGGTCATCCCAAAGCTGTGAGCTGTACGGCACACAGACACCTTGCTGGTATAATCTGACCCTTAGACTACTGAAATTGCTGGCATCTTCCATGAGTGTGACAAAGGTAGAGCTTCACAGATGGAAGAGTTTCTTCCAAACCCATAGAAACCTCCTTCACATCCATGGTTCTGCTTCTTGCTCAACATAGAACATTATCTACAGGCAGCCACCCAAGACCTCTTTAACTCTTCATATCTTCAAAGTCAATTGATTTACTCTCACTAATGCAAGTTATTAGCAGAGAATGTTATGATAAAAAAGAAAGGAAGGAGTTGTGTGGTATCACTTGATGCTAGACCAGCACAATTTGAATAACCCATCAACTACCTCATAATTCATTATCCAGACAGAGGATACAATGAATAGCAGAGAGCTCATCTGTAGAAAGTGTCACCATAGGCAAGTCAGAAAAAAATGCAGTGATAGGAGGCACAGAGGTGAATGGTAGGAGGCACAGAGGTGAGCCTTTCCCCAAAGCAATATCTATCTGTGGGTCACAGGTGATTGTCAGAAGATCCTATAAGACAATTTGACAAAATATGCCAGCAGAGGAGCAATGGCCAGGCTGAAATGCATTTTGGTTCTGTCTTTAAAGCAAAAAGAGTGACTGCCAGGACACTCAGAACCTATAGATGGGTATTTCAGTCTATTCTGTATTGAAATAACATCTGTCTGTTGCAACATTTCAAGGCCACAGGTAAAGGCTTCTATGTTCAAAGCTGCTACTCTACTGTGTTTGTACAACTGTGAGTGAGAAAGAAACGAATTCTTAAGGGAAAAAAATAAAAGAAAATTAATGAAAAAGAAGAAGGTTGTGGAAGGCAAAATGAGGAAACACGCAATTCAAAGTGTCATCCTCAAGCTTTTGTATCCATGTGCTTTTTCAGATTTCATGAAGGTCATTCTACTGAGACACTAATAGATCTATTAATCTAAATTTAATTTTTGACTTCTTTCACAAATGATCAATTGGCTGACCAAGACTTAATATATATATATATTTGCAAAACACATCAGTATTTCAGTTTGCAAGAATGAAGTCTAGACTGGTGTCTTTTAAGAAGTTTCCTTTAAAATGTCTATCAAACCATAACTGCATGGCATGTGTCCCATCCTGATGATCTTATCAAAAACAGAGATCAAAGGTGACTGTGCCAGTGAAGTTAAGTACCTCCTTCTCTACCTCTAAAGTCAGAGCAGAGGGCAATCTAATATCAACAGCAGTAACCCATCCTGGGCATCAAATGGAGGATTGGAGCAGCTCAGGTCCTTTACATTCTTGAATTCAAGTGCTACCATGGTTACTGCAAGCAGGTCCACACAATCCTCAGAATAACTGGTGTTACCCACTAGTGTATTAGGAAAAATAGGGGGGAAAATGCATTAGTAAGTCAAGTCTTTCTCTGTGTCATGTTTCTTCAAAACTCAACAAGACTTTTTCATGGAGCTGAGCCACCATGCATGTCTAAGACAAAACACCAACAAAAGC
This sequence comes from Sitta carolinensis, assembly GCA_032173965.1. Lineage (NCBI taxonomy): Eukaryota > Metazoa > Chordata > Aves > Passeriformes > Sittidae > Sitta > Sitta carolinensis. Next base: position 34,795,725 of record CM063284.1, on the reverse strand, counting down.
TGTTGTAACTCTGTTTTCTACATCTAAATGCAAATAACCAAGCTCTCATTAGCCAGCAGTTTTATGTGACAAATACCTTACAAAATCTATCCTGTCTTTTTGTCAAAGACCTCTGAAACTGAACTACAGTATGTCTTCTAAAATGCAGGCTTTCAAAGTGAAAAAAAAAAAAAAAAAAAAAAGGGGAAAAATTTAATTAGTGAATAAACATTTTTTTTTCAGCTGTAAAAACTGAGGCTTACTAGTGTGGTGCAACTTCAAGGAGATAAATTACTTTATTTTCTTTCCATAGCACTTCCACCACATCCATTTATTTGAGATAGCAAGTCAAGAGAGACAGTGAGAGGTCTGAGTTCCTAATGGGAGGGTGGGCCAGCTGCCCTGGATCCCAGTCCTGGTAAGAAACCAGCTCTCTACATCATCCTGTCCCAGGGCAGCCATTCCCTCCTTTAACTTTATGCTCAGATCAGCTCCACAGCAGCAAGAGTCTTGTCCATGCCCACATCTGGAGCAGCCTAAATCTTCCAAGAACCAGTCACTGCTGCCCATCAGAAACATTCAGGGAACAATAAACGTGGTGTTTTTCATTTGGTCGTCAGTGAGATCAATTGTTTTCAATGTTTTAGTTAGAGCTGAGGGAGGGAAAATCACCAGAACTTGGTAAACTCTTTGCACTGAAGGGCAGGCTGCAGTTTTGTTATTGTTTCTTTTATGTGTGCTAATTGCAAGCAGCTGTTTTAGTTTAGTGTCAAATAAAATGTGATGGCATAAAATTTTTGCTTGACGACACCACCAAATCCCCTCTACAATGAAATGGTAACCCAAGATCCAATTCTGCGGCCACTCAGTTTTTTCAGGAACTGTGTGACTGACTTCACCAGAGCCTGCAGGGACTTGGGAGTTTGCAAATTGGGACTGAAACAGAAGACTTGCTACTCAGACCTGCTTTCACCTAAACCTGAAATATCTGCTAACCTCATACCATGATTTTTGGGGCACGATCCCTTTTTTCTCCCTTTTATATGGCAATTAAAAAAAAAAAAATCCCCACCAAGCTAAGAGGAAATGGAGGTCCTCGTCTTCCCTGCTTTTGGCCCTTACTGATTATTTTTATAATTTTATAAAGTAACATAGTGGCCAATATCAGTTATAGCTGATTTCCACTCAGTCATGACATTTCAATAAATGACTGTGAGTAACACGGACAACAAGAGAAATCTTTCACAGAGAACAGCCTACTTTGCTTCTGATCAAGTGAATAAATAAAATTCCCTTTTGATCCTACAGGAAGTCAGAAGCACATATACTGTCGTCTTTGACGCTGAGGAGGAAATAGAAGCAGTGGATATTGGTGCTTCCCAAGCAGGTATGAGTGCTATGTTCTCTGTACAGAACAGGAAACTGTTCCCTGTGGCAATGCCCCTAACTGACACGCTTTCTCTGAGGCTTCACCACTGAATGCTATATGAGGGTAACACCTCAAAGAAGTTATCCTTGTACCTGGAGTATTGCATGTGTTTGGAAACAAGAGAGTTTTTACTCCCTCCATTGAAAGACTGACATCATGGTGCAATTGATGCTTCCTGATGCTTCCGTTTATCAACACAGATCCTAACTTATACACAGAACATCTTTGGACAAACCCCAAATCTGCCAAAAATAGCCTTCAAGCATTTTGAGATCCTGAATGAAAAACAGTATCAGCTTCCCGAACACTTCTGCCACTCTACGTCTTGCTGCTTTCTGATTTTCCTCAACTGTGACATGTATTTCAAAGTTGGCTTGGCTTTTGCCCTACATTTCTTTCTCAAACATTGTTTGTGAAAAACAGACAGCTTTTTTTTCAGTTTGTTAAAAGAAGAAAAAAACCCAAAAAAACTGTAAATTTAGTGGGAAAAGCAATCCACATTTAAAAATTCAAATAATTTTGTGGGTTTCACATGCATATTAATACTAAAAATATTTAATCAATATTTATAATGTTTATATCACGTTATATTTAAAACAGGCTATACATATTATATGTAATAATCTGTATATGACTGTAAAATACAACTTTCTCCCATTCACCTCTCAATAGAGAAATGACAACGATCTTCAATTTTACAGGTGCTCTGTGCTTGCATCTAACAATAAGCTATTATAACACCCAGCTGAATTTTAAGTTGGGACAGACATGGAATGCTGGTTTTGAAAAGGATTGAATTGTCTCAAATAAGTATGCATTGCTGCACTCAAAAAAAAGCTCTCTTCCCTTCTGTTCTGCATGCCAAAATCCCACTAAATTAGAAAGAGACAAGACCAGCTGCAGTATCTAGTTAATGTCTGGTATATTCTTATCGGGAGATTATATCAGACCCCAGAAGGCACATGAAATATGATCTCAAAGATATTTTCTTGCACTAGTGACTGTGATTCTAGTCCCTATTATACAAGGGTTTAGTAAGTTCCCCACAGGGGACAGAAGAGTCTAGAGAGGGGTGGGAAATCAGAAAGGATTATAGACATCAAGCATCACCACACATCTGCAATTCAGTAGCAACCTCAGGGCAATGATCGTGATTAGCCAAACTTCATGGCAAGCATACCATTGACTTCAGCATCACTAATATTGTTTTCTCATCTGCAATAGTCAAGCCTTCCTTTTAACTCTAAGCATCATACCCAAAATGAATATACAGAGCTAAGCCAATGACAGTTAAAGCTGTGAACAGAACTTCACCCAGCGCATTTCATTCTATTCAGAGCATCACACTGAATTTTATCCTTTCCCTTAACTATGACTGCGACAAGAGAACTTAGCATAAATGTCACCCAGGTCTTTTATTGTTGGCTGCTGACAGGCATTTCACAGTGTAAATAACAGAAACCGCTCTTCGCAAATGTTCCACTCACATTCATAAAAGTAAATTGGAAGCGATTCATCTGCACTCAATAAGTGAACTGCAGATACTTATGAGAACATTTCAGAAACTGGCAATTAGAAAGTCTCTGATGCCACATTAAATGCTTTCTACTACATTTCTTGTGCAGTAAAATACAATCTTGCCTACTGACGGAAGGAGTAAGATGTGTGAGATGGACATGAAATCCAGAACTGAAGTGACACACTACACTAATGTAAAGAGAAAAGTGGGATACATTTAATTCACAACTCGCCAGTAAACAGTGCCAAATTGCTAATTTTCGGATTATTCTCAGACTGTTCGGCAAATCTGAATTATACTTTCCCCTCCTTTTGTGTCTTTCTTTCCCACTTAGTCGGATTTGGTAACAACATGAACAATGGTTCTTCATCCAGCCTTCAGTGCAGCTCAGCCTCTAATAAAAACAACAAATTTTCTCCCTTGTATTTCCAAATACAAACTGAATTAAACTTCAGTGGAAAGCAACAAGAATCAACTGCAAACAATCAAAGCAGCAATAAAACTAATAGACACCGTGCTGCTCAAGGACAGGTCAGCTGCAAGAGCCACTCCAGTGTCCCCGAGCTCAGGCATGGGGGAGCTCTGAGCAGCCCGCTGACATCAGCCCCAGTGACGGAAGCTCTCCGCATGACTGCCAGTTTTAAGTAATCCAGTGCAGGTCGAAGCCAGGGTGGCCCAAGGGTATTCTGTCGGAACTGCCATCTTCTGGTGACAGCATTTCATTTAGAACAGCCACAGCTCTAAGGACAGCAGAAAACATAAGAGAGTTTACATCCCAGCTCCGCCCAGCAATTTCCTTCTGCTCATCTCAGAACACCTTGCAAAAGAGATAAATACCAGTATTCTTGTGCAATGCACCACCTTTTTAAGGATTAGAAAAAGACTAAATTCTCTGTTCCTATTCTACATGCATTTTTTTCATGAGCAAGTAATTTATAATCAAGGCAGAAAATACACTGAAAGTATGGTTTATATTTCTCACCATATATTATTTCTTGCATGAATCATTTCTTAAATCAGTATTAAGCAACTGGATTTGATTTGCACAGGAGTCAGGAAATGTAAAGTTCAAAAAAATGAAAACCCCTAATTCCCACCAAGTCTAAGTCATTCCCTCCATGTGTATCCATGACAAGGGATATTTAATTATGTAATCACACAAAAGACAAAAAAGTGATTTATTACTGGCAAATGGTGTCATATCATTTCAACATACAATACCAATGGAAGGATCCAAAAAATACAACCAACTTCTGACTGATTTCCCCACTGTGTGCCAGAGTCCAAAGGAAAAGCAGCTACTTAGCTGCTACCTACCCCTGGAGAGGCTGATTTCTGACAGCAAAATACCTGACACTTGGGATTAATTACCTGCTTGTTGGTTTTGTCTGGGACAGACGTAATTTTCTTCATAGTAGCCAGTATGAAGCTGTGTTTTGGATTTCTGCTGAACACAGTGTTGTTAACCCACTGCAACATTTTTATTATTTCTGAGCAGGGCTTGCACAGGGTCAAGGCCTTTTCTGCTTCTTGTCCTGCCCCACCAGCCAACAGGATGGGGGTGCACAGGAAGCTGGGAGGGCACACAGCTGGGACAGCTGATCCCAGCTGACCAAAGGGCTGTTTCATACCATCTGACGTTCTGCTCAGGATTTAAAGTGAGGGGAAGTAGAAGGAAGAGGGGGACACTTGGAGCGATGACATTTGTCTTCCCAAGTCACCATTATGGTTCATGGGGCCCTGCTCTCCTGAAGATGGCTGAACACCTACTTATTCATGGAAGTGAATTAATTCCTTGTTTTGCTTTGCTTCTGTGTGACTTTTGCTTTACCTATTAAACTGTCCTTATCTCAATTAATGCATTCTCTCACCACTATCCTTCTGAATCAAGCCCCCATTCCACCAACAGAAAGTGAGTTAGCAACTTTGTCGGGCTGAATTGCAAGTTATCAGTAGGCAGGCACATATCGAATCACCATTCTAGTTCTCTGAATAGTCAGTCTTTTACTTAGTCCTCCAGATTAATCTATGGGCTATCCCCATGCATGCTATGCTGTCACCTGTGGAAAACACAGAACAAACAGGTGGCAATAAAATCACTCATTTTAATCACACCCTGTAAGACACTGTGAAAAATTTGGCTTAAGGGAACTGGAGTTTGTACTGTTCATCTTCATGATCTATTCTCTTAAATCCATTTTAAAGCTCATTCCCAAGGTGAGGGGCCATAGATTCTTTCTTCACTTTGGACATAAAGCCCTTTTAGCAAAGTACTGTCAGAGAGGTTAAAGCTCAGGTCTTCCTCACTCCTGCAGTCAAATGCTCTAAGTAAGTTTCTAAAATTTTATTTCCATGTTCCAGGATAATGCAAGCGGAAAGTGTTTCTACAGTGCTTGCATTGCTATATCTATATATATATATATCTTGCCTGAGAACACAATGAACATTTATGAATGTATTTAATGAGAAAAGTGGGAATTTATTTCAGAGGAAGTTGGGGAATTTCCTATACAAGCCAGATATAGAGCAGATCCTCAAATCAGGGCACACTAAAACCGCAAGGAACACTAGGATTGAATACTTTAATCTGCACTCAGAGATCAGATGGGATTAGCACTACAAAAATTTCTCCCTATGTAATACTGCTCTGAAGCCTTGAGACCCCTTTATTTGTCCTTCAGCTTTTTGATGACAATGCAAATTGCTTACTTTTCTCTTCTTTCTCAAGAGCATAATCCACACACCAAGAACACAAGAAGGCCAGGTTCAAAGTCTTTCCTGTCGGAAGATTTCTGAACTTTCATCACCCACCTCTCACTAAAGCTGATTATGATTAAGTCATTCATATTCAGAGAAAAATGCCATCCAAGTACATAAAATTTGGGTGGTTTTTTTTTTCCTTCACTGGTGTGATTTTTGAATACTCATTTTTCCTGGATTAAACCCAGCACATTTAAAGGACTACTAGCAAGCCAGAAATCAGATACATGTGCACTTAAAAGGCCTTTGATTTCATCCCACATGTGCAGTGCTCAAGGGCATACACACACACACACACACACACACACACACACACACACACAACCACAGAGCACAGAGGACGCGATCTGGTCTGTAGATTTTGTTTCAAGATTATACCAACCAGACTCTGAAATGTAAAACTGAAGCCCTGACCACTTACAGCCATTAGAGATCCCAGGGCTCTCTATGAAAGAATATTGATGTTCATTAGCCCCTTGGCCTGACTGGAGAATTCACTGCAGGTAATTAGACATTGTCTCATTACCACGCAGTTTTAGGTGAAGTTATTTTTCTTCTTCATTTCTAAATGTAAGTGATTCCTGAAACATTTTTAAAGCATTCATGGATTTTTTTCTTCCTGGAGAAATTGCTAGAATATAAAGTACAGTACAGGGACATATAAAATGAGAGGGTTCTTATGGGCTATTTCACATTTTTTTAAAGCTTTATTTCTTCATATAACCCAAAATAATGAAAATAGCATTTTAATTCAGCAGACAGCTTTCTAACTGTGAAAACATAATGTCTAGTGGCTTCTTAAATACATGACACTCTGGTATAGCATGTAGGAGGTAGATACAAACCATAAAACCATAAAAACTGAACAGGTTAATTTAGTGTCAATTTTCACTGTTTAAAATAAATATAATTTTTGCTGAGAGTTGTATGAATGGATTCATGAATATTCAGCAAAGAACACATGGGTGTTGATAAGTAGTCTTATTACTCCCCGGTGTAAGGTCTCTTATGCCCTTCCAGATTTCCCCATGTTGTCCTCCTGACTTCATCCCTCAAGCTGCTGTCCTCCACTGTGCCCCTTTTGTTTTCCACCTGCAATGCCATCCCCCTTTGTTCAAAGACAGCTCAAGTTGCTGCCTTGTTTTTCACCATCTCACATGGATCAGCTGCTTTCAAACGGTGGTGTCTTGGGTCAGAAGCATTGAATTTCAAAGCTACTTGAGGCTCCAGGAACAGCAACATCTCAAACCTCTACTAGATACCAGCTGCCTACTCTATCAGTGCCACAAGGTTTTTTAATACACTTTAGGATAGTTACAGTGTGAAACAAGAGAGAAAAAGAATGAAGCCTTCAACCATTCTTTTTTTTATTGGAGTTGGTGATTTACACTAATGGGTTTTACTTTGTGTTTGAAAGAGCTAGGAATGCATCCTCACATACTCCCCGTGGTTCAGTTGACAAGCACTGACTTAGTAAAATACAATATATTAGTAGCTCGCTCTCTTGCAGTGGCATGTTTACTCTTTGGCAATGCTGCTTTTCAGAGCAATATGTCAGAGCAAACCAAAACAACCACCTTCCCCAGGAAAGGGAAGCATGCTGCCTGCTTGGTAAGCCATTGACTCAACCTGTCAATTCTGGACAGCCAGATTTGGCTTTCCCTTAGCATGTATCACAGGATACAGAACAAATTTGCACAGGTCAGGGGCCTGGCTAGACCCATGGTTGCTGTGGCTGTCACACAGGCAGGATTTCCTTTCTAGCACCGAGTGACAGGTAGAGCGTTTCCTGCCTCGCTTCATTTTGGACTCTTCCCTGTTCCTCCTTGTCAGTGGAAAGAGGGCATAAATAACCATCTAAGGCCAAATTCTTGGAAGAGGTGGCCTCTCTGGGGACAGATAGGAGGAGGGTCCATGCAGCAACCTCCACCCTACGGGAGGTAGAATACCATGTGTTGGGTGAGCACCAAACTGGGCATGGGGTGATGCTAGAACCTCACCTACCCAAAGCAGCTGCCAGCATCCTGGGAAGAGACAACTCCTGCACACCAGTTTTCTGTCTGTGCTTGCTGTCCTTCACAGCACAAATGAGTCTTCCGAAAAGCACAACAGGGATCCAGTTGATCTTGCTATTACCCTATCTTCCTTTTTTAAATATTTCTTGTGTACTTCTACCAAGTGAGAGAAGCATAAATATCATCTTGTTTAACACATTTTCCTGTCTCCTCTCCCTGTCTTGCAGACAGCATTATACATCTTCCTGACACCACCATTGTCTGATTCATTTGACATATGCACCAGAAAAAAAAAGTCATGTTCTGAACAAGAACATAACACTGTGATCTCATTCCTATCTCAGACTCTGCAGCACCTCCCATTTCTTGCTGTTTTAGAAAAAGAAGGACTGGGAAAACCTTTCCAGCTTGCTTGCTGGGAAACTTACAGAGGAGATGTGGTAATGGGAAATCGGAACAGCATAGGCACACAAGCACTTACACGAGCATGTTGGAAATCAAGGTAATGTCACAGGAAGTTCAGCTATTTACATCCTACTTAAGAATCTGAAACAGCAAAGTCTTTCTCATCTGTTACTTAGGAATATTGAGATCACAGATATTTCCAAAAGGGAACACCACTTGAGATTTGATGGCAGGGATATTCTGACTGTATGATGAGAACCATTGACCTCTTCTGTCTCATCATTTTCCTCCCTTTTAAAACAAAAAAGTCTCAGGTATTACCCATGTCTGTGACATCAAAGGTTATGATGAAGTTCCCCCTTTTGTCCGGCATGCCAGCAAGTCAATGTAAGGGTTCCGGATGCCTTCCTTTATAGAATCATAGATCTGTAGAACCATGTGTGTTGGAAGGGACCTTCAAAGATTGTCTAGTCCAGCCCTCTGCAATAAGCAGGGACATCTACCACTTATCTGGGTGTTTGACCATTCTCATCATAAAGATCTTCAAATCTTCTCCCTTCTATCTGGTCTAAATCTACTCTTATTTAGTTTAAAACCATTACTAGTTATCCTGTCACAACAGTCTCTGCTATAAAATTTGTCCTGATCTTTCTTGTAGGCCTCGTTTAAGTACAGGAAGGTCACAATAAAGCCTGCCCAGAGCCTTCTCTTCTCCAGACTGAACAGCAACATCTCTCTCAGCCCGTCTTCATAGGAGAGGTGCTCCAACCCCCTCATCATCTTTGTGGCTTTTGTCTGGACCGACTCCAACAGACCTGTGTCTTTCCTTGTGCTGAGGAGCTCAGAGGTGCATGCAGTGATCCAGATGGGCTGTCATGAGAGTGGAGCAGAGGAACAGAATCCCATTCCTCGAACTGCGAGCCATGCTGCTTTGGATGGAGCCCAGGATACAATTGTGCTAAGTTTACATTGCTGGGTCATGTCCAGTTTTTCATTCACCAATATCCCAAGTCCTTCTTGGCAGGGCTGCCATCAATCCCTTCACTCCCCAGCCTGTATTGATACTGAGAGTTGCCCCAACCCCATTACATGACCTTGCACTTGGCCTTGAACCTCATGAGGTTCCCACAGGTCCCCTTCTTGAGCGAGTCCAGAGTCCCTCTGGGTGTCATCCCATCCCGCTGGTGCTTCAACTATGCCACTCAACTGTGCCATCTGCAAACCTGAAAGTGCACTTGACTCCTCTGGCTGTGCCAGTGATGAGGACATTAAACAACAGCCCTTCCTGCTTGATTGCAATCCTCGTTGCCCCTCATGTTCAGCTTCTGCCTCAGCCACAGAGCTGGCTGTGTGCTGGCAGCTGAGACACAGGCAGTCTTGCCCCAAAAATGTGCCTTTGTTTCTCCTTCCCAGTGAGCCACAGGAACGTCTGTTCTGCCTACAGTCTTAATAACCCATTAGCAGCCTGGCCAAATGAGTGAACACTGCTACTTCTCTTTAAAGATCTGCCAAATGACAAAGGACCAGGGGCAAGGAGGGTTGGAGCAAACCAAATAGGTGTTTAGGTGGATAGGGGAAGGGGAAGAGTGGGAGAGGAATTGTAGAGGAAATGTTGAGGCAGCTATTTTTTTCATTTTTCCCCTGCAGTTAAAGCACTGACAGATAATTTATCACACATTTTGATGGTGCTCCAGCTGGCAGGGAAAAGAGCTATCTGTTTATTAATTCAATTAGCCTGCTTATTTATCAGCAGAGGGCAAGAAGGTGCAGACACAGGCCAAATTGTGCCAGTCCCAGACTGCCTGTTGTCGGGCTGAGAGGATGACTTGGAGCAGGAACATCCTACCCCCACTGGTCCGGCTGGTGTGCTCATCACTGCGTTATCTCAGGCCTTCTGAGGTAAGAAGAGAAAAATATAAAATAAAAAATCTAATAGCACACACTATGCACACCAGGGAATGTCCAAAGCAGGCTTACAATCAAAGCCTCACAGCTTCGATGCCATCAGTTCCATGCCTTAAAAGTATTGGTTGTGTCTGACATTCTGCCCAGAACCAAATTCTTTACTTAATTAAAACAGGTGAATAAACTTTGAATTTTGAATTCAATGGGGATAGTGTCCAAAACAACACCTTAATATAGCACAGAGCTGCTGGAAAGGGTAGGAGAGGACAAGGAGTGTGCTGCCCAGGTATCCACCAACAGTTGTCATCTTTGAGAAAGAGACATTTGTGGAAGAGGAAGAAAACACAGGGGGTAAGAAAGCTGGCTTTGGAATGGCAGAGAAATGCCCTGAGCTAGGAGGGCTGGAAGAATGATGAGGCCTTCTTCTTTCCTTCTGTCTAGGACTATGAATTTTCTTTGCCACTTCTGACTGTTGTTGAAGACCCGAATTCAGAAAATGCTGTGCAACATACTGCTTAAAGCTATCTGAGCTGAAGTGTTTCTAAAAACACAAGATATGTGGAAAGTCCATGGTACTGGAGTGCAATTTCCCTATAGCCCAAAACATCCCCCAGCCCCAGGACCTGCAGACCATTGTTTCTGTGTGATTCCAATGCTGTCATAAATAGTGTTTATTTTTCTCTCACCTCTTTTTCTGTCATACATAAATACAGTTGCAGTATAGATGTACTGGCTTCCAGTTTTTATGTGTCTACATAAAAGGCACATATGGCTTCCCATTCATACAAGTCTCGCAATGCTTTGACTTAAAAATGAGACCCCTGATGAGGACAGAGAGGGCTTCTTGAGATATGGCTAGGACACACATGCTCTCAAATGTTCTTTCATTGCTCTCCTCGTTTTGCTCCTGCACCACCAAATGTTTAAGGAAAATCGTAATTTTAAATTTTTTTTCTTTAGGTTTCTTTAGACTTGTTCTTCTACCTTCTGAACTCTTGCAGGATATTTCAAAGCAGGATACCATATCTAATTAGGATGACAGTAAGAGTTTCCACTCTACATAATCTCAAAGGAGCCTCTAAATAAAAGGTTGTCTATAAATACATCTCCTCCGCCCCTCAGTTTCACAGCCAAACTTTTGCTCCTCCTGGCTGATGATTAGTTTAATATTCTGAACCAAGATCCTGCTTGACAGATGATTCCACTACCACTGATAGTTTAGACCACCTATCAACATTTTATAAATTCTTAATTTTCTCACTGCAGCCATATTGAACAGTTTCGTGCAAATGAGGCTTATAATTACCCAGATAAATCAGTCCAAAGCAGTATTTCTTAGTATCTTTCTCAATTTTCTCCCTGGAGGATGGGATCCCATCTGCTTTGCTACATTCAGGCTAATTGAAGGGCACTGACTTTTCAAAATGGATTCATTAATTACTCTTGCCAGATTCTCTGAGGGGTTCCTCACTGAGTGGGTGACACTTGTGCTGTGCTATACTATCCACCCATGTTTAGCAATGTAGCTCTGACTCTCAGCTCTGAGCTAAAGCATTTGCAGATGTGTTGGCAGGAGTGGTTCTGGCCTTTAACTGTACAGTGTTACAAAACAAATGTAATTCTGCTTCTCCTTTGCTTCTAATTTAATATGCATTCAGAATCTATAATATTGTAGCCATGACTGTTTCAATATGTTTTACTCCTTGCCATCATAAATATAAGCAACTACCCCAAAGACAAAACCAGAAGCTTACAGGTATTGCATTGCCAACAGCAGAAAAAGAAGAGACACAAGCATTTACTGCCGTATTGCAAAAAATCTGGTATGTGTAGCAGCATAATGTGAAATTAAACTATTATATTTAAATTCAAAGCTGTCCTATATAGTTCTGAGCCTTCATTGGTTTTATTTAGTACAGCAGCAGGCTGGGTTTTCAACAGACTCACATGTAATCATATTGCTCACTCAAACATCAGGCAGACACAAAGGAAAATAAGGACCCATCTAGAAAAGACCTAATTTAGGTGAGGATCGCCTCCACTTAGATGTGACCATCTTCAGATAGGAGCAGGCAGAAGGGAACCTGCCAGCACTCATGGAGTCTGGCTCTGCTGGAAGCTGTATCAGTGTTCCCAGATAGCAGGCACAATTTCACACTACTTAAAATATTTTATATATCCTAGTGCTGGGTTGGTTAATTCAGGTCTATGAGGCAACTGGCTAGAGAATTGGTGACACAATCTGCTGTGAGTGAACAACAAGCCTTCATGCTTTCCAGGAATCCCGAAGCATTTTGTGAATGTCAGACCCAACTGTGGAAGTTGCCAGTCCTCTTTGCATAGGTCCACGCTGCTGCACCTCACATTGCTTTGAAGATGAAGTCAGAGTCCCTAGATGTGGTGGGACACCCACTTTACAGATCACTGAACTAAAACTCTGAGTTCCTCAATATCAGAGAAACCCTTAGCGGCAGAACCAGAACCACAGTCCAAGAGCAGACTTTCTTACAAACAGTCAACGGTACTGCTCCTTTTATCTCTTTCATGCTGATGGTATTGGAAGTCTCCATAATGCAAAAAGGATCAATCTTCTTGTGTCTTACCAGAGGCAGTAACTTAAATCTAGGAACAGACAATAGAAAAAGTGTATATATATATATTTTTACCTTTAGCTAGGTGTCTGCTTTGGCCAGTCAATATCATGCAAACAAAAATTCAATGGTAACAACTCATCTAACAAATCAGTGAATGTATAATTCTTCTCATGTAATGTGTCAAAGATAATTATTCAGATGAACGGATCATGTTCATAGGGTTGTAGGTATGAACACAGGGGTTTATCTACGGATGTACTTTGCACTAGAATTTAATTAGTTATTTCTCTTCTCTGCCATTCTTTCCTTCTTAGCTCAGAAGGAAACTTAGCTTAGTTGTGTTTCCCCAAAGCTCTGACCAAGATGGACTCAATAAGGAGCCTTTTTTTTTGGACAGAAAAGTTATATCTCACAACTTTCCCCTCTGATTTGCAGCTTATCTTTTCTACATGGGGTAACCTTGCTCACTAAGCAGCTAATAAATTCACTCATTCACTGGCCAGTACAGCAAAGCAACGCACCTTCAAAGAGAAAGTCTGAGGCAACTATGTCATCACCTGGCAGGACAGTGATTCTGAATTTGAGTGGCTGGCTATTTGATTTGTTTGTTTGTTTGTTTGTTTTGTCTCATTTTGTTTGTCTCTCATCTCTCCCTGGTTTATAAACAAGCATTCAGCTGTCAAAAAGCAATTAATAAATTATTCACCAAAAAAAGTAAAGCTAATCAAGGACACCATATCTCTCGGTGCTTACTTCATTTTTTTCTGCGTGGCCAGTGCTGGCAGACCAAGTGTAGCAGACAGGGAGGCAGGTGGGAAGGCTGGCAGCCCCCTTCCCCTGCCCTTCCCTGCAAGCTGGATGATGGCTGCAGGGCAGCTACTCTGCTCCATGTCATCTGAGAATGGGGACAGGTCAGTACATCCGAGTCCGTGCCAGCGCTGCCAGCTAACACCACATCTGGTTGTGTTTGAGTTCTCAGAAGGCAGCCAGGGATATTTTTGTTTAGGTTTATACATTTTATCACCCTTATGACAATGAAAATCTATACCTTGAGTACTCTAGGTCCAAAGAGAACTGGTGTCCAGGACCTATGAATCATAAGGAACATTTTTCAGTGAAAAGGACACTCAGTGTGTTTTGCAACGTAAGAAAACAGTCTAGACATTACCAAGTTTTAAAAACAATGTTGAAAGCAGCCCACTAAAATTTTTCTGAATTATTTTTAAAGAAAATTCAAAACCAGCTCCACATGCTCAAATGAACTTGATCACCAGCCCAAGACAGTGAGCTAGTCTCAGCGCTAGCTGTGGCACTGTTACACCTTTTTAATCTGGAGCTGAGGAATATGACATATTATATACACCAGTGAATTGTAAAGTAGTTAATTTTCTGTGCAGCTGACAGAAGTGATCGATTGGCCTCACCTTCTCTCTTCTCCCTCTGCTCTTCTCCCTCCCTGCTCCAGAAATGCCTCAGTCCACATCCATCAAGTCACATATGCTGTTTTGCACAGAGCTTCACCGGACACCAAGCAGGGTTTCATGTTTGCTCTGTATTTCATATTACAGACAGTTTGGCCCTGCACAGTTCTGAATCAGACCATAGTATTATTTCTTATCACAAGCCCTTTTCTGTTGCTGCTGCTTGAAGAACTATTGCTATTTTATTTCTCATTACATTTGAGGTTGAAGAGAAAATGTAATGGGATATAGTAGCAGTTACAACTGCCTGCAAGTTGTTTTAAATGTTTTTCCAATTCTTTCCCATCAATTTTATAAGCAATTTTTCCTGTCAAAACAACATTCTGAAATATTTTAGTAAGATTAAGGGACAACCTCACTCATCTAGTATTTTCATTTTTTTAAAGGAAGGTCCTATATAATTTCACCAGTCTTCAAAGTCCACACTTGGAAAAGGCTGTTTTTCCATTATCTTCTTCTGACTGAAAACCATGAAGGCATAGATGAATGTGTTCTTCTGATCTTCAAATCACTATATTTTAAGTAAGAAGTGATATGATTGAGAGCAATATGTATCTAACAGGATTTCCCCACAAACGAAAATAATTATTTACTTTACAAGTGTTTCATAAACTGGTAAATGCTTAGGTGGACTAAATAATGTCCACTTAAATTAGACATATACTAATTTAATTATATAATTAAATAATATACTAATATTAAATAATATACTAATAGTATACTAGTTACAAATCTCAGCAGCTGTTTGCAGAAGGTATTATTATTACTATTAGCTATGTTGATTTAAAAATAAAACTCATCTATACTAGAAATACTGTGATTTATTTTTCTTTAGTCTCTTCCTCCTTTTGATTCTGGGTGTTTAAAAAAACTGGAAACTAAGTAAGAGTATACTTTGAAGAAACAAAATCTTATCCCACCACGTCAAAATGTGCAACCAGTTTTGCAGCCTGTCTGCAGTGCAGCATCTGACATGAATCCTACTTTCTTCAAGATTTGTTTCTCTCACACTGTGGCAAAATAGGATAAATTAAATATACCACAGCAGAGATACTGGAAGAATTCACTTCACGTATGCAGTTGTTGCTGTGGGACAGCTGAGTAAACAGCTTGCAAAAGTCTGTTTGAAGACTGCCAGCTAGTTACACCCATAATTTGATCTCTATTAACAAAAACAACTCAAACTGTCGCAATGCCCCAAGTTGATTACTGAGCATCTAAATTATACAGTATTGCTTGAGTAACCCTCTGCAGCAGCAGGGGCTGTGTTTTGATACCCATTCAATACTTCCCACCTTGCTGAGTAGTAGAACATCCACCAAAACCTGCAAATGCATAGGAAAAGCCACAGAGAGGTTTTGGCAATACTATCCCATGACCGACAGAAAAATAGTTGTGTAATGCTGTTCAACTCGGTGAGTCAGAATAACAAGTCTTATAAATATGTCCTTCTGAGCTGGATATAGAACAATCCAGGAAGTAAGAGTGATCTGGGGGAGAGGGAAAATCCAGAGTAACTGTTTTTGCAAATAATGCCATGATCATGTTCAAATAGCTCGTGTTTCTGATTGATGCTCAACATCACAATGTCAACAAAGATACCTACACTGACTTACTAAACTTCAAAGTGATGTGCTGACAAAAAACATAAGACTGCTTGGGATGACAGCAGAATTAGAATGGAAAATAAAGCTTGCTGGTGGCCCTCTTTCTGAAAATCTGGGAGTCCTCACTGAGACTACCCAAGTGAGTTATTCCACACTACATGTGAGGGTCAAACCATCCAAAAAAGCTTGTATGAGGACTCCATGGATTCACTGCAAATTTAGGCCTGTTGATTCTGTTTGATTGAAAAAGGCTTTACTAATGCAACATTACACTAAATTATAGAAATAGAAGTTTAGACTGAGGGAATCCGACTGTTTTTTATGGAAACAATATGATGGCTATTGTGCAACACAGCAAAACATACACGTACTGCAATAATTTTAGGCATGTTTTATTTAAGCTTACACTGCGTTAGAATACATTGACATTCACTACTGTCCTTTGTAACATATTAAAGACTCTGGAATTGAAAATGTCACATGAGCCGTACGTTGGGAATCCCTGTTTTCAGTGATGGTTAACACAGCAACAGCACAAGCAATCTGTTCCTCCACAAAATCTGAATGACGATCACTTTCAATATTTGTAGCAAATTCCAGTTCTTTTGATGAATTGCCACTATAAAAATATGTATTTTTAATTGTACTGAGTTTGATGAAGTTTTTAACTGCAAAAGGCCTGGCAAGACAGATGAAGACTTCAGAAAAAGATTTAAAAATTAGGCACTCAAAAAAACATGCTCCCTCCTGTTCAAATTTTTCTTTCCACATTGTCTTAACATATTAAGAAATCTTAGCACATTAAACAGAAATTGTGCAATAATTTTAGAGATTAATGGCAAGAGTGGGAGAAGACAATGACTTTTCTCTGAGAAATTATCTGGAGGCACTTTGCCTCCAGTCTCCAATTAAAAAGAAACCACAGAACACCTTTTATCTTCCTCTGTTTCAATTTCTTCTTCAAAATACTGTGCTAAAGCAGTACCCTGAATAAAAACCCAACCCAAACCTAACACCTCCCACCTCCCCCAGGAATGAACTAGATAATATAAGCAATCTGGATAAGAGGCTTTACAAAGTATGAAGAGTTTGAGCATGATTGTGCTTACTTCACAAAAGCTATGTCTGTGTGCATTACTCTGAATTCTATAGCCTATATGCAAGAGGTGTGGCGAACTGAACAGAATTATACATGCCCCTTGGTGTATCACTGCCACCAAAGTCAACTTTTCCCGCTAGGTTACAGTTCTTCGTACAGATGATTGATACAATCACAGTACACAGTGCCAGCAGCATCCCAAAAATTCCACCGTCCATATGAGTGGTGTGACATAGAGTTTATACACATTTTGCAGGTCACCTTGCACATTGCTCTGATGTGGTTTTGCATTAGCATTAGAGGGACAGTGTTGTCTAAGCAACAGATAGGATATGAGATTGCAAATGATTACAGTGGCATTTAGGATGGTGAAGGTGAATGTTTTGTTGAATTTGTGTTGTCAGCGGTTGCACACACAGATTGCAGAAGTGAATTGCTGCATATGTGTCTGACATAGTTGAAGCGAGTCTTTCTCTTCATGCTGGACCCAAGACTCTCTGTGTGCACCTTTTTCATTGTAATCCCTTGCATTCGCCCCCTTGTAAAACCCTCGTGTGCACCCCTGCTCAGGCCCTCAGAGGTCCTTGGGCACAGCTGCCACCACATCAGCATCTCACTCGGCAGCTGCTGCAAAGCAGTTCAAGGTCACTAGGTGGATAGCAAACTGCAAGCACAGAGCACAGTGTGTTATTGCTACCATGGCATTTCAAGTGGAAATATCTGCGAGGTTCTTCACAAACCCAGAATTTCCATAAGGTTCACTTCCAAGTGAGTAAAGAGTATACGGATGGAGAATGAAAACAACGGGGGCGCTTGGTAACGTTTATAGTTGTGAAGGCAGCAGCTGAGTGAGAGCTCAAAGAGTTGGCACAAGATCCCCTCCTCCTCCAGCATAGCAAGGAAAAGACATTACTGGAACCAAGGGGAGAAGGCAGGGATCTAACACTGCGGAGGAGCTCAGTGCTTGAAGAGTTACAAACATGCCGCCCATCAAGGGCAGGACTCAGCTATTGGACACAGGGACTACAGTGAATGAAATCATTAACCCAAGTTACAAAATATGGAAAATAAGGCACCAAAAAGCTATGAGCCACCCACTCAAACCCATATGTAAAAGCATAAATCAAATGTTAACTGCCCAGCAAACTGGCAGTTGGCACTATAACACTGCATGTAGTGCCAGATAAAGGTTTCCTTCTATGTTCTGGGGTAACTTTGGTTTTTAAGGCCTTTGCCACAAAAGAAAATAATTAAAAATACGTGTGCATTTTAACATACGTGTAAAATACATATTACATACTTTCATGTAAAAATACATGTACATATTTTTACTGAATTTAGAAGCAGAGACCAATAATAAAGAAACTCTGAGACAGTATCAATGCTACTCTACATCTATTGACTCCCCCCACTGATTTCTTGTAAAACCCTGGTGAAGAAACTAAAGGGAATTGACTTCAGTGTCTGCCAAATCTCTCATTTCAACAGGAAGCACTTTCTGCCATGCAGTAATAAATGTTTCTTGCTGGCAAATCCAACTTTTTACCACTTCTAGCATCTCACTAAGACTGGCAGCAGACACCTTCACCAAACTTTCAAGACAGCCTTTTATAACAACTACAATAGTGTCTCCTATTGTAGCAGTGTTAATCCAGCAAAAACCCTTTAAGTCCGCTCTTCCCAGTCATTGGTGAACTTTAATGAGATTCGTGGTCCAAAAGGCATTTGTCCTAAATTTCTTACTGAATATATTGGCAAAACAACAGCTGTCGTACAGCGCTAAGGCTGTCTCCCACCCACCCCCTACTTTGGCACAGCTTGCTTGGATGTGTTGATTCATCCGAGGGGAAGGGGAAAGCACTGGACCCACTGGCTGTAGCACGTAGGAAGGATGCACGTCTGCCAGCAAATCTCTAGACTTTGATCACTCCTACTTATTTGCCTCTGTCTCCCTGCTGCACTCATTTTGCCTACAGCCATCCCACCTTGGCAAGGATGTTAGCAAAAGCTAATAAGCCAAGCATAGTCAAGCCTAGTTAGTATAGAGATGAGAAACCTCCAAGGAAAACCTAGCTACCGCAGGACGACATCCAGTTGGCACATGGCTTTCTTTTTAGCAAAAAACAGTCACCCAGCATTGCGCGGTAGGTGAGGGGTGGCAGAAATTCACTGGTGGAAAGCACTGCTTCCTCTCTTCTTTCAAAGAGAAGCCTGACTTGCTTATAATAACTGAAGGGATGCAAGAATTTACCTAGAATGGTCACATGAAAAGAGATATTCTACCTCCTTAAAATTATGACCACGAAATCTAAAATATGCATCCCCCTTTTCTATTTTAAGTTATTGGGAGGATTTGGTCCTCTAAGAAGCTACAACTTTGTACCTCAAAGTGTTTTCATATAAAAAGTCATTCAAGCTTACTAAAGGCTGATAGGAAATACAACACAGATATCTAACTCTCTTTGCTTCTCACATAATCATTTGGATCCACGTAAAGTGCAACATCCCACCACCTGAGCAATGAAGACAGCGTCTTACCTAAATATAAAAAGTAAATGCCAAATGCCTGTATGATAAAACCCAGTATGTCCTGGAGCAGTGTTAATCAACTGGTGGTCTACAGTGGAGAAGGTGGACCAGAAGGTGGTCCATGAAATGTGTGGAAATTCATGCACACGTTACTGTGCAGCTGGGAGATCACTGTCTAAAGGCAGGGTTCTAGCTGGGACTGAATGCCCTATTTGTGTTAGTGTCTAATTAACATGTTTGTAATTAGAGCAAAACAAAACTATGACTTCACAAAGTAATATTTAGTTTACAATAAGTGCTACATAGCTCATCTCTCACACCAGTGCCACCCCTGCCTTCCCTGCCCAAAGTCTAAACAACAGTGGGATGCAACATTATCCGTGGAGTTTGTTCATAACAGCGAGATGCCCTGTCAGTTTTAATGATGTGAAGGAACGCTGCTTTACAGAAACATTCAGGGAACGCTTAAGGAAAGGTTTGTGTTCTTGGTTTGTACTTTCAGTATTAATATCTCCCATTTTATGGTATTTTTACCTCTGGGTTTCTGTTCTACCACCCACAGTCATTGTAATTTCCTATTACTTCAGCATCCGCCCACAGATTATCCGAACAATATATTGGGCTCTTCAGGCACTATGACAATACTAATACATAATAATTACATTACTATACATTTGCATACCCATCCTACCTTCTCCAACAACTTCTGAGGTGAGGCAGTAACAAATCAGAACTTTACCAAGAGAGCCACATGGTGACCAACTAATGCTACTTTGGTTCTGGTGGTGCAGAGGGCATGTTTGGAAAAGCCCAGCACTGTTATCACTGCACCCATTTTTATTTCCATCTAAGTGAGAATCATTTCACTTTCAGCAAAGCATGACTCAGGATTCCACTTTTTGATAGAAATGAGTCTTTAATTTTGGGAGGTTCTCATGACCAAAACCATAGAACAGCTACGTTTTACCCAATTTGCTCAACATCATGTGAACGTATTTGCTACTGTAAGCAAAGCATTAAAAATATCAGGAAGATTAGGAAGGGGAAGTCATGAACAGCCTGTCAGGATGGTGGCCTGACAGATGATGTCTAATCGGGACTAGATGGAGCAGTAAGTTAACAAAACCTGCCACTTCAAAACAACCAAAACCAAACATGTCCCAAGGCTCAGAATTCAAACTGGGAAGGAAAGAGGGTGACAGAGAAGGAAACCCTTCCCCTCAACTGCTTTGAGAGTTTTCGTGTTGGAATATTGCAAATCTTAACACACACAGTACCAAAGCCTCATTATTGGAAATATCCCACCTTACTGAGTGCACTAGTGCATATGATGCTTATAGTAATTAATTTTGAGGAATTCTCAAAAAACTTTATTATATGGATTACAGACCTACTATCAATAAAATTCCTCATTAATGTCTTAGACAGTCCATTCCCCTTGAGTCTATTACAGAGAAATGCTAAATTTGGGAATTACAATATTATCACTGTTGCTGTGTAGTAATGGGGGAAATACTGACATTTAATAGATCTCAGATTGTTAAAAATCTTTGAGTAATTAAAATTAATGTGGAAATTTCTGCTAGACTACTTAAGAAATACAGAAGCTCATTGCTAAAACTGCTCACTCTGATGATAAGTTAAAAATTTTCTGAGTACATCAGAGCATGAGAAAAGGCAACAAAAATTTAAAGGAACAGCCTTTTTTTTTTTTTTTTTTTCCAGTGGCAGATGCACAGCCTGTCATGGGTTGGCACACTGATAAGTAATACTTTTTAGAAGCTACAATTTTCATTTATCTTTTAAAAAGAACTACAGCTAAAATCTCAGTTAGAAGAAAAACTATATCATAATGAGCAAAAATTAATAGAAACAGATCTTTTTCTGAGTGATATTGCAAGGTTATTTAAAAAATCTTTTTACTGGCAAATGTTGTTGGTTCTATCAATATCTTCCCATTTTGGTAGAAACTAATCTAATCACATGAACCAGAACCACAAAAAACAACCCCAAAAAACAAACAAACAAACAAACCCCAAAACAACAAAAAAACCCACAACTTGAAAAAAAAATAGTGTTTCTTGGTAAGAGTTACTCTTTCAAAAATTATTTAATCAAATTTTTAAATTTAGGATAATTCACTTGGAAACAGTGATCTGTTTCTGCTTCTATCCAATCAAGGAAAAAAAATTCCCAGTAGGGCAGGGGTTGAACCATTTTACTTTTATTTTTCCTTGTTGCATTTAATGTTCCAACCAGACGTCCTACAAAATAAACTACAACAAGCTTGTCTGGACATTTAATGAAGGCCAGATTCAGCAAACACCAGCTAGTAAATTTAGCATTTAATGGGCACAATTCATTGGCCCAATTTTGTAAAAAGAAAGACATATTCAGGGAAAGATATTACATGCAGAGATGTCTCAGAGAGATATTGCTAAAGAGTACATCAATTTTCATTTATACAGTTTCATTCTTGGGTGTGATAACATTATTATGTAGAGACTTTCACCATTTCAACCTAACAATTTTGAGTATTTTCAAATAGATAAGTCCAGTAAGGTTATTCCAATATGCCAGTTTCAAAGTCAGAGAGAGTTCACCCAGAGCCTTTTTTGACTTTTGACTACAGAGGTCAAAGCAAACAGGACATGGTAAAGACCCAAAATACCCATTTCTTTTCTGAATGCTATTGGAGTAATTTCTGTACTTCATAATAAAATCATTGAAGCCTTGAGGTTGGAAAAGACCTTTAATATCATTAAGTCTAATAATCAGTGTAGCAGCACCATCATGATCACCATTAAACTGTGTGCTCAAGGGCCATATTCACATCTTTTGAACACTTCCAGGGATGGTACTCCACCAGTCTGTTCCAATGTTTTACAACTCTTTCAAATTTTATCAACCCATGATAAAATTTTCCTAATATTTAATCTAAGCATCCCCTGCCACAACTTGTATCTAAACAATTGGGTCATTATGTGGATACATTTCTTCGTTATCAGTAAATCAATCTACTCCATTGGCAGGAAAAAAGCAAAGCTAAAGAAGAAAAAAGGGACTCAGCTAACATTAAGGATGTGTTTTCTGTATTTTTGTTCCAGGCTGTGTGAAACGAAAGCTTTAGAACTGGACATGGAAGCACCCAGCTAATGTGGCACTGAGGACCTGATCCGACTCCCAGTAAAGTCAGTGGAAAGACTTTAGCAGCGCTTGGATCAAGCCTGTTAAATGAGGTGAATGAGTAATAAGAATAACACACAGAATGATTCACATTTAATAGGACTATTGTCAAAATGCAATGCAATCAGGAGCTTTGGATCCCTGGAATGTCTGTCAGTGCATGTCTTTTCTCCCAGTTCTCTCTGTTTCTTTGCAATCTAGATGGCAAAGTAAGAGCTGGCTCAAACCACCACTGATTACCAACAAATGACTGAACACACAGAGTGAAGGGTGGCGCTTCTTCTCCAGCCCAGCTGAGGGTTTTGCAGATTCTGGGGGTGGGTAAGGGAAATGCAGGGATGCTGAACAGGTCCAGGACACAAGTTCAGACCAAGTTGCTGTGGTCAGTTGCTCTGGTGAGTTGTGCTGCCCCCACTGCCCCTGATGCAGCCTGGTTCTCCCAAGTCCATCCTTTTGTCTAGAGTTGCAAACACAAAGGAAATGATAATGTTTGCTCAAATCAGGGAAGGCTGCAGAACAGACTGGAGAACAGCCCTGATGCTTTCTCATCTCCTCTGCTAGCAAATGTGTTTACCTGTGTGAGTCTACATTGCCCCAGTAAAAATTAGCACTCCTTTGAGGCATGGTGTCTGGGCAAATAGTAGTAAAGTAAAGCTCAGCTAGAAATTAGAGCCCAGGCCAAGAAGAACAAAAACATAAAATGAAATCAGTGTGTTTACTCACTTGCTTTACCAGAGTCAGAGTTACAGAAGATATGGAAAAGACCCTAAAAGGGACTTTCTGAATTAATTTAGGTAGGAAAAGAGAGATTTTAATTATTTACATTTAAAGGAAGAAAGAGGAATTTTAAAGGAATAACACAATGAAGGGTGTTGCAATGTATATCTATCAAAGATATCCTAGGAATAATCACATATACTGCAATTTACTATATTGTTTTGATTTTTAAAATGCTATGTGACAACACAGTTGCTTTAACTATGTCTAGTGATAGCAAGTGATTACAACCATTGCTTGTAGTACAGCAAGAGCTTTTTTAATCTGAAAACAATAGAACATTGAAAAGCAACCTATGCTTTCAGTTCTTTTTTATATAACAACCCCAAACAACACTCCAGTGACTAATACTGGACCTCACATTATCTCCTGTTGTTGTCATTGTGCAAATGAATAGTATATGCTGAATTTTATAAAGAGAATATGAATAATAACAGACTGTATAAAATATTTATCTATGATAGAAAAGGTAAAAGCCACAGGATATACAAGTGGGTAATGGTGATTTATAGAATGCTCACAGAGTGTAAATGACCCCACTAAATCTCATTATCCTAAGTATAGATATAAATTCCTAGGTGACAACTGAAATGTGGAAATAGCAGAAGCATTATAGATCTCCAGTCTCTAATTACTCTAAGGTAAAGTATGAAAGATTTTTTTATGAACAACAGAAGTATCAGAGAAAATAGCAGGTAATATGGTAGGTAAAGACTTTACTACTTCAAACTGCTTTTCATATTAATAGGAAGTAAAATCTGAGTCTGAACTCCACATTATAAACTTAACTTTGTTCCCACATAAGCCTCATAAGCCTCAATTTTGCATCCAACCTTCATGGGAATGGATGATGTGAAACTACACATGAAACATTCTATATTTAAAATGTGTTTACCTTGGGTTTTTTTACATGTCCATTCTGAAATGCTGAGAAGTAATAACAGAAGTACTGTTAAGATTTTCAACAGCAACGGTGACTCTTAAGGGTATATACTTGCCTATATTCACATGTATTTATAGACAAACAAAAAACTGGTATGAGTTTTTATATGAATGTACATTATCTACTCTCTCTCTGAACTCAGAGACAGCTGAAATACCTGGAACTTCAATGGAAATGAATGTGCAATATAAAATAGACTCCAAGAGGAAGCATCACCTTCACAGACACCTTCAGTATTACCAGTCAGGTTGCACAGATGTAAAATGTACCAGTTTGGCCCTTTTTATTCTGCAGTAAACCCATTTTAAAAAGTATTTATCTTACTTTACTTCCACAACAAGAAAATTTGCTCAACCCTGTCACCTAATCATCCTTTATACTCTACGCAAGAGACAAGCACTTCGAGACAGTGACTAACCCAATGAATTTCTGACATTTCTTTCATCCCATCATGCTTGGGATATCTGCACTTGAAAAACAGCCATTCAGAAGGGAAATGTCACTTTTTCATAAAAAAATTGTTAACAGGCTTTTTTTTTTTTTTTTTTTTTTTTTTTTTTTTTTAATTATTTCACCCACATAAATTAGAGAGGAAAAACTTCACTGAGTTTCAGTCTGTATCAAGTCAGATTTGCATCAGCCTCTTTCCTCCTCAAAATAAAGCAAGCAGTGATATTTTCACCTCGGTCCATATCATAAATATGATCTGAATTTTATGTAGGGTAGAACAAACTCAGAAGAATTGCAGCAAGGCTGCAAGCATGCAAACCCAGGGTTAGACCAAATTTTGTCTCTTCCTATGCTAGCAAGGGTGTAATTGACTACCACGTGCCTGAGAAGTTCAAATACAAGACACAAATGCACTCAGCAACCTTGACTTATATCTCACACTAGGTCAATCTGTCAAGATCAGGATAGATACCCATAAGAAGGTGGATTTCGATTAAAGCACCCAACAAGCTCTCCCAGGTAGTTCTGAAACTGACACAAGAGTAATTCTTAAATTGAATTCTCTTCCTGGGTTAAATGCATTCTCCTCGATTGGCCTCTGTCTGTATCTCTACCATAAGCAGTTTGTGAAACAAACATCCAAATGCCTCATTTACCATTCTGGTTCTTATACAAACCAAGCCCTTTTCATTTACTCATGCATATTGTTTATGTTGAATTAGTTAAAGCAATAATCTGTTTTAATAATATTCAGCTCTGATAATTACTTACAAATTTGCAGAAACGTTTGGGGAAAAGAAAGACGGGTGACTATGTAAACAGATAAAGAATTTGGGATTGAGAAGAGCAGAGATCCAAACCCCAGCAGAGGCTCAGGTCATAGAGCACTGACTGCCCTGATGAGGGATGGCTCAACCCAAGCAGCTTTACCGTTTCATAAACCCACGCCTCCATCGAGCTGCATGGAGGCAGCGAGGTGGGTGCTGGCTGCCTGTGAGCTCTGTGAGCTGGTTGTGAGTCAGGGCCCTACCGTCTGTCTGTCAGGCATGAGGAGCAAGCGATGGTCCAGCCAGGGCTTGCAGTCAGTTCTCAGAATATGATTTCAGAGACCTGCCAACTGGAGCCAGAGGCCAAGTCCCGCTAAGTTGACGCCCCATTACTTGCAGACTTTTGCCTCCCTTGTTTGATTCTCCCTTGAATCTCCACCCCTGGGGGAGGCCTGAGGTATGAATGCTCCTGCCTGAGCAGATTTGAAGGGAAGGGCCATGAGAGATTTGTCCCCCGTCAGCTCTTTTAGCGGCTCCCTTCCCGAAAGCACGCGGCTCTTGGCACGGTCCCCACCATGACCGCATGACAACAGATACAGGAGACGCCCACTGCTTCAGACCTCCCTAAGTATCCCCCAAAACACCAGCGGGGTCCCAAGGGCAGGAACGCCCCTCTCTACCTCTGCACCACCCCATCCCTGCCCTCAATCCAGTGCTCAGCACTAACCTCATAGAGATCCCAGAGCTCCAGCAAAAGAAAGGGGCAGATGCAGGGCTGCTGAACCTCCCACCATCTGTGCATCCCAGAAGGGAAAGCTGGAAATCAGGGAAAGGCATAGGATGGCCATGGTTTCTGTTTTTAATAAGGTGGAACTCTTGCTTAAGAGGAAATAGTTTTATGGACCATCTAGGCCTGGTCCTGAAACCTTGGCAATGCAGAATCATAGACCAACTTTCCTAACTTAAAACTTTTGCCAAAACCAGAGATGTTTCCATGAAACAAAAGGAAAAAACACACCTCATGCATAGTTTAAAATCACTTGTAAAGGGAATGCTTTTGGCACCTCTCCCGGTTACTCAGTATGTGAGCTCTAAGACTTGATCAAAAAGAAAAGGTATGGAAAAAAGGGCAATGTATTGTAGTTTCATTTCTGCTTTTGCCTTTTGTGGCTGTAAGAAAGAGCAATTCATAACTGCTCCAAATAACTGTTGTCAAAATACTTTCCTTTTTTTGGTGATGTAGACATTAATTAATTACATCTGTGATTGGGGGGTGGTCTCTCACTTGCCTGTACTACCTCCATTACTTGAACTAAGAATCATTAGAAAGACATCAGCCCCTGTAATTTGATTTCTGTTCTGGTATTGTGTATTTATTCAGTAGCTTTGCAAATAGACTTCAGCTCCCTTGTGCTGGAAACACTATTTACAGAATGCCTTATAAGGGAACAGTCTGAACTGATGTGTTCAGACTGTGTGAAGTTAAGTGATCCAAAGACCTCTGGTTGAAAACCAAATTAAACTGCTTGTGGCATTTGCGTAACTTTCCCTGCTTCCCACCTTTTCTAAGCTCTCTTCTGAAAATAATGATCCAGGCTAAATCCAAAAGTCATTAACTGCTCCCAAGTCTTTCATGTTTCTTCACTGAAAGAGCAACTAAACCAGTGTCCTTTTAGGGTGGAGGTCTATGAAGTGGTAGGCAGAGGGATGTAGCTCATGCTCAGAAGGTGCCAATTCCCTGCTTGTCTCTCTGGGAAAGATACCAGAAAACAAGGAACTGGTTTTTAAATGGCAGTGAACTGCCACTTAGAGAGAGCTCGACAAGGGCTCAGTAGTCTAGAACACATATCTAGATTATTTCTGCAGAGGAAAAAACATCCTCTTTCTCATGACTGAATTACACCCAGGAAGTGATTACTGCTTACAGGAGGAGTTCTGTCCAGGCTGAACAAGACAGCTAACACCTGGTGACAAGAGACACACTCTTGATAGCTCAGCTGGCTTCAATCATTAGACCCAGCAGTGACAAGTTCCATGTCCCACTACACCAAATTACACAGTCAGGAGGCCCAGGCCATGTCAAGCAGTCCTATGTGCTGTAAAATCTAACCTGACATTAACGTACAAGACATGACCTGCTTTGCTGCTGTGTCTTGGCACACCTGCAGGCAGGCTGACATGCTTCATGTGGCCAAAATAATGCAGTGGCTTTTATTAACAAAGTTAATGCCAATTCATGACACAGAATATTGGAATGATTACTAACACTTAGTTGAGTCCCTTGGGAAAATATCTGAACTGCTCTAGTATTTAATAGCTCACCATAATGCGAAATGATAACAAACACAAGGAAGGCTTGAGTAGGGAATCGTCCCTGAAATAAACTTCTCCTCAGGAAGTAAGTTTGTTGTTCAAAACAAACCCTGAAGTTCTGCATGGGAAGAGAGGAAAGGGAGAGGGAACATATCTGGAATTTATACATTGAAGCCCACCAAATAATGGACGAGAAATCAGAGCTGACATCATGGCATAACAGCAGTTGGGGACCTATTTGCATGCGGTTAGAAACAAAATTCTCCTCTGATGCTGATGTCATTAGACAAACTTGTATTAGTGATGTGGATTGGCAGGATTTCCTTTTTTTCCCTCTGTGTAATACATACACAGGGCACACTGCAGGCCTAGGGGAACCTGGGCACATTAGGAACAGAGAGAGGATGCGCGGTGCTGGAGAGGAGAGCAGCTCACACCCGGTGCTGTGCATGGGCGCGATGACACCCGCTACCACCCTCCGTGTGCCCCAGCCAGCCCCCATTCAGAAACAGCAAACAGTGGGACATTTATAGAGTCAAGACACCCAGCGAGAAAATGCTACAGATAGGACGTAGAAGAAAAAACAGGGTGATTCCTCTTTTGCCCCTCCAGGCAAAATAGCTGCAGCCTGCATGAATGCATCCAGCGTGTGAACCAATTAGGCACGTAGTGCAAAAGCTGGGAGATCCAAATATCCCTCTTCATGACATAGGAGCAACCAATGCCAACTTCCAGTCACATTTACTTTCCTCTGCAATTAAATCTAATACTGTTTCAAGTTAAAACGATCAGCTAAAAGTAGGACTGAAGGTTAGTCTTTCTCATTTATTTATAGCTTTATTTTATGCATGTGAACACAATGTGTACACACCTTTTTTCTAACATATACTAGAATTTTACGCTGAAAACTTTAGAACATCCTCACTATTTCAATTTCAGTATGCTGTGACAAGGAAAATCTATGCAATTAATCATGATAATTCAAATGAGAATCATTTTTTGGTTGAAGTAGTGCTTTTACAATTGCCTCCAGACTTTTTGCTTTTCATTAATACTATTAGTGCCATGGAATTACATGTTCCTTATTTTACATATGTTTTTCTGTAAGTCAACTAACAAAACTAATTAGTAGCCATGAAAGAGCATATTGATAGAATAAAAATACATAAAACAGCTCAGAGAATTCTCAGGCTGAACCCTATATATCATGGGGGTTTGCTGAGTACTCCAGGACCATTTCCCTAAAATAAATAAACTTAGGTAAAATTGAAGATTTTAAACTTGCCTTTAAAAGACCATACTGAATTCCTGAATGAACCATTTTTAAATTACACATAAACACATGTAATCAATCTTTACTACACAGCTAGGAATTTAGCATATGGTTGGGTGTTTTTTTCCCTTTAAAGCATGAGTTTGGCACTTGCAGATGAAAATGTACAATTAGCAACAATAACCTGGACTAAGAAAAAAAGCAAATTTTACAGCATCCTGCAATGGCAGCACCACTGCAAGAGTTAAACAATCTACAAGCAGCTGCCATACTCAGTGAGGCCCAGGCAGAATCTGGCTTAAGAGCTGCACAAAAGCAAAGCAAAGGTGTGGAACATTTTTTTAATTTATTTTTACTGTTTTGAAGATTATGGGGCAGAACGACACCTGGCGTGAGTGCATGAAGGAATGTTGAAGTCAATCGAACAGTGACAATTTACATTCACTTTGGGAATATGAGTTTCAGCACCAAACAAAGCTCAGTGTATCATGTGAGATGTTTCCTAGTGCTCTCCATTTCTGCACTATTCCCACAGGCTGCTCAGCCCTGTCCGTAGCAGGGCTCTGGAAGCTGTGGCAGACCAAGTTGTAGGGCACATGGGCAGAACAAGATTAGTGTTCTCCAAGTACCCCTGAGATGAGCACAGCACCACGAGGCCACTGGAATTATTTAGTTTATCCTGACTGCCTGGGCATGGGCTAAGAGGCCTGTACATCAGGGCCAAAGGAACAGACCCTGCCCTGCTCAGTGAGCACAGAGACTTGCTAATTCCCAAGTGGCTCACAACTTCTGGCCTCGTCTCCTGCTCCATTGTTTGGAGCCACAAGAGTGTCAGAGAATATCAACTGGACTCCTTTGCATCTCTCATGGTCTGAAATCTCACCTGCAGTAGCTACCTGACCATGCAGTGTGTTGGATCAGGAGAGGGACAGGAAAATTATGCAGCAACCGGGCAGCGCTAAGACATCATGATCTTCAGCAGCAGCCTGATAGCCTCTACCATCATCACTGTGTTTGGAGGACACCAGCACAAAAATCTGCACCCACAGGCTTGCCCTCATCACAGACTAGCATCACACAGCCTCATGCGCCTGATTTACAGGACTAGAGAGGTCCACAAAATGCAAAGAAAATAAAAAGGGGAAGCTGAAGGATGCAAGTACACATATTTAAAGTAAGATTCTCTGGGGCTTTCAGAAATGCATGTAAAAACCAAAAACCCTTCAGAGCTTTATCTTTTTGGAAGCTACTGTTGGAAGTAGAAATAGGTAGATGGTGTAGAAACATCACAGACCATAAAGAGATAATTCTGCTTCAAATTACATTCACTGGTCCTGGACTTGCACAAGGGTGATTACACCATGATTAGGAAGGTATCATGGCTGGGATGCTTTGGTAGACAAAAGCAATTTAAAATGTCCAGTACTGAGGTTGTTCCAGTAACTCCAGTTCATCCATCTCCAAAATGGGGTCCCTGCCTGAGCTGGTTCTCTGTAAATTTGTTCTGCATTTCTAATCCATTAGTTTCCTCAAACTGTAATTACTTCCAAGGTAAAATACAGAAAAAAAAGAAATTAGTGCAAAGACTAGAAATATTAACTTCTTGAAAGTGGAATCAAAGCTGTAGGAACAGCACTCAGAGCTGAATATCCCTGTTTATTTACAGAGGAGGTACAACACAGACAACAGCAGTCTGAGACCCCCTGGCTACTTTGCCAGCTTGCTTGGACACCAGCTCAGGAGGACCACCCACCAAGGGCATCGCAGGCTCGGTGCCCACACAGTTTTTGGCCCTGCCTCCAAAGCTGCCAGCAAAGATGCCAATTAGGGCCAGAAGGGGTTTGGACACCTGTCTGCCCTGCCCCCAGATGAGACCACCAACTAATGCTTTACACACAGGCTCCAAAGCAGCTATCACTTTCCAACTTGACTTCTGCAGGCTGGATTTGAACTACTGACCTGGAAGTAAAAGGCTCATTTATGCTTGGGCTACACAAGCCTGGATTCTTCCCCTCCACTTTCTGGTTCTCAGCCTTTCCTGTCCTGACAAAAACAGGCCACAGACATTTGGGAAAGAAACAACAGCCACCAGAAAATATAATTAAAGCATAACAAGACCAGGATTCAAAATGCCCATTAAGATAAAGGGAGGTTTTGGCAGGAGTGAGGATGATGGGGGAGGGGGCGAGGGGATGCTAACAGGTGGCCAAAGACAGGAGGAGGAGGAAAGAGAGGGAAGGGAAGCAGACAGCCTGCTCCTTCCGGCAGCCCTGCAAGTTTCTCTTGCTTCCGCCCCATAATGTTTCCTCTGCTATAATAGTGTCAGATGCAAGTTACACCAAAGGACAGAACTGGAAAGAAGCACAAGCATTTACTCTTTTGTGTCGCATTTACTGTGCTTTCCTAATTAAAAGCAGCTTCTGGTGCATGTCTAGCTTCCATAGACTCAATGTGGCTATTTGAAATGCTACCCAGATACTTGTTTTTTGCTCACAGTTCTCTGGACAACCTTTTCCTTTTGCAGGGTCTTTATATAATTATTTTTTTTTTAACTTTCTACTTCACTTATTCCCCTACTTTTATGCCATTTTATATCCCACTGTCAGTCTCATCACCCAGACTGTAATTCTCTCCCCACCTCTCTCTCTCTCTCTCTCTCTCTCTCTCTCTCTCTCCCGTTGGGCTGCCAAAATCCCAAAGTCCCATATGGGTCAGAGAGGCTGAAGGAAAGAGAAGATTTTAGATCAGGACTGACCAGGGACAGATGCCATTTTCAGCTCCAGTGCTCATGAGTAAGTTCAATGTTGTGGGTGCAGGAAAAAACAGAAATTATTTTGGTTTTTGGAAAATTCAAGGAGCAAAGATAAAAGAGCCTCTGAGGTACATTTTCTACAGGGGGAACACAGGCACACACACTGTCCTGCTTCACAACCTAGGGTCAACAAGGTTTTGGTACCAGTAACCAAAAGACGGCTAATTTTCACCGAAAAAAGAATCTCCAAGTTCCACAGACCTCCTTGCTAGGTCCTACCTGTTTTTCCTGTGCTGCAGAAAGATGAGAGTACCAAATGAGCTGATAAACCTTTCTAAAACTTTTACAATTTTACCTTTTTAACACTCATGGCTCAGCCCACTGCTCATGCTGTGAGGGAAAGAAAAAAGCAAAAAAAAAGATCCAGAATTAATAAACCCTGGTGTTGACTTGATTGGAAGTGAGCCTGCTGCAGCAGGAACATAGTACTGGGTGTCCTGCTTCTGAAACATCTGACAGAATATTGGT
Organism: Sitta carolinensis; assembly: GCA_032173965.1. Classification (NCBI taxonomy): domain Eukaryota; kingdom Metazoa; phylum Chordata; class Aves; order Passeriformes; family Sittidae; genus Sitta; species Sitta carolinensis. The sequence continues at coordinate 34,763,414 of CM063284.1, read as the reverse complement.
TTGATCCCAAGGTTATCAGTGGCTGGCTGAGGGAAGAGTTTGATAAGTGACAAACAGGCTGCTCCAGTAATTCTGGGTTGTGAAGACTAGTGGGTTCATTGCTGCATCATGTGGCAAAGGCAATCAAGAGGGTATTTCTATTTCAAACAAATTTGCTGGAAACTCAGCGAGCTACACTGGAAAGCAGCAAGAGGCAGCGTGGGATGAAAAGAGAGCTCCGCTGGCTCCCATGCTAGGTGGTAAGAGTAGGATGAACAGTCTCATTTGAAGCAGCAGCTGCTCCAAGTCTACCCAGGTTTGGAGAATCTTGTGGAAAAAGGGCAAGAAGGGCTTGCTCACTAGGTAGGATTTTCCAAGTTCTCAGAATTCTAATTATGATGGTGGGCGAGGGACGGCAATTTGCCAGTGTACCCTTGGCAACCTGTTTATATGGCCTTTTAAGTTAATGCAAGGAATAGGTAAAATATGAACTGACACACAGATTTAGCAAATCTCACACTTCTTCAAACACTCCTTTGCTATGTCACCCTTCCACTGGCCAGTTCTCAGATGCACACACTGGGTTATGCCATACTCTCTATATATGAGAATTCCCACTAGGGACAGAGGTGATGCCAATAGGAAGCCATCAGTCTTTATGAAGTTGAGTCATTTCTTTTGAAAAGAATGAGAGGGGAAAAGCCCTTTGATGGGCCAAACACTGCTCCCCGTGATGCTGGCATAAATCCTGAATATCAGTGAATATTACAAAGAGACTGCTCAGGATTTATGCCACATAAGTCAAAGCAGAATGAGGCCTGAGAACTGTTTATTTATTTTTTATTTAATGAAGGCTTTAAAATAAACCATATGGATTTTCACTTATATTAGATGTGTAAAGAGGTCTCTGAAGAGCAGTTTGTAAAAGCAGAGGAAACTATACTGTGCATCAGACCATACAGCAGAGACAGGAATGCATCTAGAGCCCTGCAAGAGGCATACAGCTCTGAAGGCAGTGCCTGCAGCGACTCTGGCTTGGGCAAAAGCACTGTATTCCTTTAAGCACAAGCTGGTGCACCATGTAGCAGAGAGGCTGTAGATTCAGCTGTGTTCTTACCTCACTTTCCCTTCTGCAGTGACCTCACCCTGTTACAATGCCACTATTCATGCAGATGGGGTGGAAGACTGCATACAAAAGTTTCATTTAGGCACATAAACATGAATATTTAGCCTGTTTGATTAGAAATGAAAGTAAAATGCTTTTACTTTTTGCAATCAGCAAGGGACTTTTTAATTTTTTTAGTAATCCTGATTTTACAGGCGAATATTGAAAAACAAGACAATGAACCACATGTAATAATTTTTCTAATAGCCATGTTAGTATCCTTGTCCTAAGTGATGCCATAGCAGCTTCTCTTGCTTAAAAATATTAGCAAGAGAGGGAAATAAAGCACATGCAAACATCAAGAGTGGATAGAAGACTTATTTTTAAAAAACAACACTGACTCTGATTCTCAGCAGGTGTAAACTGGTATTGCTGAAGTAAACATAGCTCTATAGATACTGCTTACTCCTTGCTGAAACCCTAAACCCAGGCTGATAGGAACATATATGCCATTTCACTAAGTGGCTAATGTCTTTGTCACTTGCACAGTTTTTAACCATGCAGATAGTCATGAAAACTATAGAATTAATTTAGAATTATATTAGAATTACTCCACTGTTGAACTTTCCGAAGCTTAAGGTCTGAGTTCTTATTTACACCACCTGAATCAGCCATCTGGCTGGGCACTCCACTGGTGCCACTAGAGATCCATTCAGAGAACCTCACATTAGGCTGTAAGTAGCTCTTAACCTAAGTGATCTAGTAACCCTGTTAGGAGCTTTGGCTCCTGATTTAGATAGGTGCCTCAAATCGGGCTATGTAAATAAACCCCAGTTAGTTTCCATACCTAGACCTGACATTCCATCAATTTAAAATGAAGATGAGCAATTACATAATTTTGCACCCTATTTTCTCTGCTCAGTAGTTCTCAGCCTCAGTTACACCCCCCCCCCCCCCCGCACCATGTCGACATCGCAGTGTTGATCCTGAACAGCCTCCCATGGGGTACAGTCAGTTGTGTTGACTGTGTTTCACGTACTTGGATGGTTACAACTACAGGGCTTAGGTGGTCTGCCTGAATTCTGCTGCCCATGGGTTTTCATGAGCTTTTCATGGGCTGTATCTCTTCATAACAAGAAGATGTCTATCACATGCTGCTATGTATAAGCAATCACACAACAGATGGTGAGAGTAAATTGCAGCAAAATGAACCTATTTACATAAATTGTGACACTTTTCACAGCTCCAGAATAAGAGCACTCCATTTTTTCATGGGTGTCCAGTAACACTTAGAGTCTAAGTTCAAATAAACAGATCACGATTTACACATGTAGTTCATTCACCATGACAGCTATTCATGTGTGGCCTAAGCATAAACACATTTCAAGTAAAAGGAACCATTTAATTTGACTTGGGTGATTCTAGGGATTGTTCCTATCACCAGATACATCATTTTCTTTGGCCCTCTTCAAAAGAGCCTTGATGCTTTTCTGTTCAGCTCACTTGTTGTACTGTACACGTCTTTGAAAATTCCTGTCTTCCTTCAAAGGCCAAGTTCCTCTCCATAGATGAGATTGTTCTCAAGTTTCTTCCTTCTCCTTTGAAAATTTCCTTGGTTTACATCCTTCTTTGATGTTTTTTTTTTGGTCTTCATCCTCCCCAGCTTGTTAATAAAAAACAGAGGAGATGAATTTCTGTCCTGTGAGCAGTTTGAGAAGGGACAGAACTGTCCACCACAACTCAGGAACTGAGGTCTGTCAACACTCTAGGCGTTGCTGGCCAACACTGACTACAGAATCAGCAAAATATTTTGCTGCTTCTCCATGCTCTCCATCCTCAGTAATCTTTTATTCCCTCCCTAACCACAGTCTTGGATCCTTAGACAGCCCCATCAACATCTGGGATTACCCCATCTGTTACTGCCAAATCCCAGTCTGGTGAACTGGCTCAGGTTCATGAGGACATTGCCCAGATCAAGGTAATAATAATGGTACAAGCAAGATAATGGCTAACTCCCAAACAGGACCTTGATGTCCATGGAGGCCTCCCTTAGCATACAGTGAAGACTGAGGCTGACAAAGGGTAAGCAAGTACCAAGTACCTTGGGAAAATTTTCTCCTGTGATTCACCTGACAAATCACTGCTTTTCTGTCTTGCCTTTCCTGCATTTGCAGTTTTCCCACTTACTGGCAAGGAAGGAGGGGGTTACAATGAGAAAAGGAAACAACGAACTTGGACCCTGCAAAGCAGATCTGAGAGGCAACTTTTGCTATAAATTTGTTAGCCAGTTAATCAAACACATCTTTACAGGGACTCTAATAGCTATTAATCTCAAACCGATGATATTTAGAATTTTACAAGCAATTTGGGTTGATAATTTTCACAGATTCCTCCAGCTGTCTTGCTGAAGCAAGTCCACCAGTAGCATTTATGAATTCACATTTTTGGATGGATTATGGATCCCCTTTATCCCAGAACAGTGTCATAATAGTCTAACTTTGCTGTAATTTGCTCTCACCAGCTGTGTTGTGTGGCCCCCTCACACACAGCAACACATGATAACTTTTCTATTATAAAGAGGTAGAGTCACAAACCCCTTTTTTTTCATATTTGCAGGGTATGCTGAGGGACACCTAAGTACATGGTGTGTGCTGCAAACCATCTCTCCTTCACTGGCTAGTGGGAAACATTCACACACATTTTGGCATCTGGTAAAGGTTTAAAAATTCCTCATCTTCCACCCAAAGAATCATCTTTCAAATCGAGATGAACTCTCAAAAGATGACAACTCTGACCCAAAACACATTTTAAATGCTGCACTTGCAAAAAACTGATTGTTGCAAGATTCCACTGTGATGACTAAGTAAATGTTTGGAAGAACCTAAAAACTGCAGAAAATAAAATTATAGCATTGTTATTCAATGTAAATTAATCCCTGACAGATTAGATTTTACCCAGTGGCACTTTCAATTACATGCTTCAAATAAGTTTTTCATTTAGATTTAATAAGACAGTTATTGCATGCTAATTAAATACTAATGGATTATTAAAAACATATTTTCTGCAGGTCTAACAATCCTGTAGTACGCACATCTATCTAAACCTGAATACACATGGTTTTAATCAGTCACTGGAATTAAGTTAAAACATAATTGTTGGAAGTTGAACTATGGACTCAAGAAGACAATTGCAGTATGTCTATTACACAAACATGAAATTGATGGAAGAATTAATAGGGAATAATTGCATTTATCTGCTAAATAATAGCATTGATTTAAAAGTATTCAGGTCATACACATTAATTGTATTTAAGGAGAAAAAGGATATAGAATAACAAATACATTGCATTAACAGACTCACACAGAGGACTAGTCAATAAATTGCATTTCTTTGAAAAATTATTCCAAACTAGAAGATAATTCATTTTTCTTACAGATTTTTGCTTAGAAGTAGTATAGTACACTTCTTATAAAGTGTCTGTTAACAAAAATATCTCTATGACTTGCCAAGAATGATGTCACATTTTTAGTCTTTGGCCAATTCCTTAGCCAATTGGAGTCTACTTCTGAAACATGTAAAACTCTTTCAAAAAACCTGGCAGCCTCATTGAACACTTCTACACATATTGATGTACTAGGTACCCCTAGCAACCCAGTAAACAGAAAATAATCTGGAGATTTATCTTAACTAACGAAATAATTTAGTAATTACATGTATTTTAATTAACATTTGTAAGGATGTCCTTAAAAACAATTGATTATTTAATGACCAACCGTGCTCTGTTACTCTAGATCACAGAAGTCACTGTTACAGTGAAGTCCTTACCATGACTGAGTCCATGCCAAGAGAGTATGGGCAGCAGAGGAAGCCCTCACTGTGACACCTGTAATTCATCCTCGGAACTCTAGAATGACAGAACTGAAGCAAACTATATGCACTGAAATTATTACTGACTCTTTAGAAAAATCTTGCATTTCTCTGGACTATTGACACAAGCCTGCAAATAGACAGAGTTCAAGTCCATCTTTCTGCAATGCAGGGATTACCAGCATTTGTTAATCTATTCATACTTTCTGCTCTTGGCAGATCCTTCTGAAAATCTTTTGCAGAACGATCATCTTGGGAAGGGAATAATTTCCCTTTAGTTGCATCTGCATGAAAGTGGAAATGAGGACTCACAGCAGGAGCCCCCTGTTAAATACCTTGGCACAAGAAATGGCAACATAGCAGTCAAAAACTAATCACATGAAAAAGGAAAATTAATTTGGTGGTCTCCTAGCATACGCCAGTTGTGAGTACTTTAAAGCTGCTCTTTGGGTCTGTGATACAGCAGTAGGATAACCATTGGGGAAAAAAAAGGTGCTGCAAGCCAGACTAGAGGTATCTTGGCAGGCTGTGTGGGTAAACTTGCATCGCTCCTGCCAGCACTACAATTATTAGATGCTATCATCCCCTCGCATTCACCAGTACATGCAAACTTTTAAAACAAACAAGCAAATCAACCACACAATGAAGTAATGGGCTGTTTTGCATCCCTCCTGGCACAGATTCAACCTCATTCATCTGATAGCCACGCTACTGAAACCAAAGCACAGAAAACTCAAAGTCAAACAAATGAAAACGCACAGACTTATTCTTGTACTCACTCTCCCAGACAGCGCAGGAAAGGAGAGACAACATTTGCAGCGGTATCTATGGGATGACAAGCACTTAAAGCCGTTCCACAGCACAAGTTCCGACCTAGCGCTTGTGCCAAGTTTCAATGACATGCTTCAGTAACACGAATTGCTTACTGTTGGGCTTCATTTAACCATCCTGTTTCTAGCAGTTCTCTGAACTATGGCTTCTTCTCCCCGAGAATACAAAAGCCCAAGATATGAGTTCATTGCTAAAGAACGAAAGCATCTCAGCAGCCCAGGCTGCCTGGTGATTTGCTGAGCTCCTCTGAGCCAGTTGTGAGTTTCCTTCTAATTTAACTGTTAAGGTTTAAGCTAAAAAGAATCCACTCAATGAAGCACTGTATCTGTGCAAGCATGACCCTAACCTAAGCCAGAAACAACTCCCCAATAAGATTTTTTGTTGTTAAACTGGGGAAAAGTAGTGCTCTTCAAACACTACAGTGTTTGCAGTAAATACTGAGGCTATTAGGGTTTTGCAGAAATGCTGTGGTTTGGTCTCACCTTTAGAAGAGAGGCAACTGAAGTGCCTTTTTACACTTTTTATGAATTGCTTGACAGGCAACATGCTTTTTCCTGCAGAAAGTCACACTTGCCTCAGTGCTCCAAAGCAATCTGTAAAACTTGCCTCTATCACTGACTAATTATTACTGTTGAGCAAATGTTTTTCTGATGCTTATATCTGAAGCCATCAGACAAACTATAATGTGTGACCAGCCTTTGTATTTGGTAATAGCCTAATGTGGCAGAGTCAGAATCCATTCATTAGCTCTGGCAGGCAGCTCCAGCCTTCTGTGCAAGGAGCAAAGATTAATGCAGACATTGTACTCAGGGTGGCCCTCATACTGCAAACCCCACAGTTTCAGCTTCATTTACAAATCCAGAACTCTTATTTTCTTTGCTGAGGAATTACACCATTAATGAAATAAAGCAGTGATATTCATAAAGGGACATTACAATGTAAGACATCCCCAATTTTTACTTTATTTACACATAAATTAGGACATTTCTCCTATTTAGTTTAAATTATATGCCACTAGCTGTTTCCTGCCCTCCCAAATGCACTGGTACAATTTTTTGATTCAGATGTGACTGACAGGTGGGAAAGGAATGAACCTCCTTAGTAATGTAAATAACACCTGCATGCAAAATAGTACCGTATTCTCAGAAAACAATTCAGGCATTTAGGCATATCCTCTCCACAATAAGCAATCTGTTGTATAATGTACTGTACTTTCTTACATTTCCGGCTTGCATTTTATATTGTTAGCTAACAGTTTACTTCTGGCTTTTTGAGGTGGTTTAGTTGATGTTATTCTTTTCATCCTAAATATTTGTTCCTTATTGTAAATTTATCCTTGACACTTAAGCTCATGCTGATAGGAAAAAGTAATTTAATAGAGCAATTTAAGGCTTGGATCCCCAAGCTACTTGAGCATCTGCTTAATTGGATTCTGGAATCACACTATGAAGAAGCACAAAGGCTCACAGTCTAACTGTGAACGGGGATGTTAATTGTCTGAATTCTCTGTATTTTAATTTCATTCTATATCTGCCATCTATCAGCCAGGCACAATATGTAAAGACTAATAAACATTATTGAAATTGAACTGTAAATACAACACACAATTATTCTGAATTAAAGCTTAGTGGATTGTAAGGAAATAAGATTTCCTGAGAATGCCATGCTTATACTATCCATGCCTTCTGAATGTATTCATTTAACTTAAAAGCAAAACAGAGATAGCATATCTCCTTCAGAGTTTCTCAGGGACACCAGACAGACTACCCCACATGTCTTGAATAGCATTTTCTTTTACTGAAACAAGAATCTGAAAAAAAAGAAAGCGTTCAACTCCACTCCGCCTTCTAAATAAAAAATATATATCCTCAAAATGTAAGTAAGGAAATTGTCACAAAAAAATAAGTTTGTCCATAATTTCTTAAATTACGTTTTTCATAATTCCTTTGTGTGTGAGATTGACAGGAGATACACAACTGTAATAAATTTAATTTTTCTTTTCTTTTTTCAAAGTAAAAGAAGTTAAATTTCAGTAACAATTAGGACCTCAGGGAATCTAGGGTTTCACTTACACAATGTCAGTGAGTTTGTACAATCCAAGACATCCCAGGAAAGCAATGAATAAGTGTCAAGATATCCTATTTCTCTACTGTGTATACTTCTCCATCTCATAGTAGCTTTGTTTAAAGTCCACTTCGTTTAGAGGTTCCCATTCCTTTGAACTCAGTTTGCATCACTAGAAGTGTATCAGCAAAGTCTGGAGTCCTCTGATTGTCCTGCATGCACACCCTCAACAACCCCCTGTCCTGCATGTAAAGACTCACTCCATCCTAAACAGCCCCCCACCCCACCCCCCCTGCCCCCCGAGGGTGGGGAACCTTTCCATTGCTCAGGGCAGAATTAATGTATTTGCAAGGCCAAAAAATCCACACAGCTTAGTACTCCCCAAGAGTAATGCCAAAGAAGTAATAGCTGTGTCCCCTGTGGTCACATAAGATGACATCACGGGTCCTTCCAGCCCAGAGCTGCCGGCTCCCCTGGCCCTGCCAATTCACTGGTCCTCCTAACTGAACATACAAGTGATTTCTGCCTCCAAACATCACCAAAGCCATTAATCATGACCTCATGGTATGCACAAGAAGGAGAAAGAAAGGAAAGAAAGGAAGAAAGAGAGAAAGAGAGGGAGAAAGAGAAAGAGAAGAGAAAGAGAGGAGAAAGAGAAAGAGAAAGAGAGAAAGAGAGAAAGAGAAGAGAAAGAGAGAGAAAGAAGAGGAAAGAGAGAACGAAAGAAGACGAAAGAACGAAAGAACGAAAGAACGAAAAGAACGAACGAACGAACGAACGAACGAAAGAAAGAAAGAAAGAAAGAGAAGAAAGAAAGAAGAAGAAAGAAAAGAAAGAAAGAAAAGAAAAGAAAGAAAGAAAGAAAGAGGCAAACTTGTCTTTTATGTTCCATTTGCTCTTTCCAAGTATTTCTAATAAAACATTTCTTCAGTGCTTACATACATACGTGTTATTATGGAAAGGTAAGAGGACTGATCTAAATGCATCGAAAGCTGAGAAAGCTGTGCTTGAAACTGGATGAGGTGTCAAAGTCTGCTGAGCATTTACACACTGTCAAAGCAGAGCCTGGAGCAGGAACTTGCTCAGGAGCACAGACAGGAAGCAAAATGAATCTGGAAGGAACACATGTCTAGTGGAGTTCATAGAAAGGCTTTGTGCATGCCACAGGGCATCAATATAACCTTTTGTTAGATATAATAAAGTCTTGGCAAAGACAGGTGATGAGTCAGGAAGCACAAACAAATATAGAGAGTCTCTGAAAAAGTAAGGAAAACAACTGCAGCCCATTTCAAGTTTAAAAGAAATATTACCAAATCAAAAGCAACATATGGCAACTGGTCTTTCCACCACCTCAATTTAATTCTTACTGTACTCCATTAGTGCTTAGTAAAGTCCAAAGGCCATGAAAGACAGGCAGTTAGGAGCTTCTACCCTCAGACAGATGAGGGATCATTTGTCCCCTAAGGAAGCTTCTGAATATAGAGCAGAAACACCCTCTGTGAAGTTTCCAGAATGGAAACCAAAATATTTCTCTGAGGATATTTTTCCTCTGCTCTTGGGCTGGTAACCTGATGTGCACCTTCTCTCTTGAACTTGCTTCTCTGGGCACTGGTGTGTTGCAGCCTGTTGGGTTGCAGACCGTGCAGAGGGTCCCAGAGCAGCCAGGGGACTGGCTCACCTTGGAAGGCAAATCTGATTCACTCTGCATTTTGAACAAACCATTAACATGGGCTCAAGAAGCTACCTCATCTCAGCCAAGGGAACAGATTAGGCTGCTCAGCATGCATCCTAAAAGTATGCTGGGCTGTGCCTTGACAAGAAGGCTCCAGTGCACTGTGGTTGAGCACTGAGGGCCCGACAATCTGTGGGCGCTCTTAGGAGCTGACACAGGAGGCGTCAACCTCGCCCGCGCTGTTGGGTTTTGAGTTGCAAAAGGGTGTGGAGATGGCAGGCAATGTGGAAAGCAGTGGTCAGTGCTGGGCGTTCATCTCATAAACGTTGCTAATGCATGGTACTGCAAGGAATGTCACACACATGAAGCCAAAGACACTATTTCTCTATGTTCAGGGGTGGGGGGGGGGGGGCTTTTAGGGTTACCCTAAATGCAAACAGGGGGTTTTATATTCATTTAAAGAAAACAACACCCATACTACTACTAACTTAGAGTCATCAAAAGCACTGGGCTACTAACATATCATAGTGACATGTTTCAGTAAAGCTTTGGAGACAGAGAGAGAAATGCCAGTGGAAGACAGGTTTTATGGTGGTGATGTCCCTAGGCCAAATCTATCCTTTGCAAAAACTGTGCTGACGCCATTAAAGACACCCTAAGGATGAATTAGACTCATTACATCTTACATTACATAATGAGAGCTGTATAGGGGAATTTCTTACAGTTTTATTCCTACAGCTTCTAATATTAAATAGGATTTGTACACCCTAACTTTAAATGAAGCTTCTAAAGCACTTCAAGGCATACACCACCTAGATTATGTAAAACTAATTTATGAACAGGTTTCCAAAACACAGATGCTTCACTGATATAAAACAAATTTATGAAACTGGTTTCTAAAACACACATGCTTTATTGTTTGGCTGAGGCTGTTTCCCCACATTTCTATCTTCTGTTAGACTGCAGTCCCACTCAGGACAAGACTGTACCTTCCATCTAGGAGTGAGCCCTAAGAGAGAAGAGAATGTAAAAGCTACTGAGACCTTGTGATCTTCAGAGAACAAAAATCTCTGTAAAATGGTAAAATTCATACACTGAAAAATCTCTTTCCAGAAAATCCATATTCATAAAGCTGTCTTCTTTCAGGAACCAGAAAAATAAAATTCAAGGTGAAGGAGTTGTCCTTTCCATTATGGATTAAACATAGGTAAAATGGAGTGTATACAACAAAGCTGAAGACTGCCTGTATGGTTGCAAATTCTGTGTTGCTTTCAAGCCTCCAGAATAGACCTCAGCTTGACATTGAAAAGCTTTGTAGAGGTTGGTTATTCTCTCAAACTTGACTGAGTCATAAATCCAAGGCACTGTGCAGCCAGGCACAGAGTTGCGTTTTCTTTTTTCCAGGAGAACACATCTGAAACAACACTCTCAGACAGTATGGTATTATTTACTTACAGCTGAGCTTAGGAGATCGGGTAGCAGCCTCAGAAATTATCCCAATTATTCAAAATTGCAGTATAGTGTAAGAATTCTGTCCAAAGAGAGGAGTGCAAGAGGCAGAGTAGTGGGAAAACTAAGATGGCTTTTTATTTTAATAAAGCAAAATGAACTAAGGCAAGCATTCAAAAATAAGTTACTGAAAAACATTTTATAAACTAGCTTTAAAATCTCTTAATAGCATTAGCTTACCTTTTGTTTTGTCTGAAGAAATATATATGAACCAATAATGTTCTCATGAGATTTCATTACTGAAAAGGCTCATTAGAAAAGGCATTAAAATACTAATTACCTCATAAACTATTTAGTTGTGTACCCACTGGGATAGTACTTACGAGAGCTCAAGCTCTTCATAGATCCAGCTAATCAATTAATGCTCATTACAATCAGAAAGAGTATGCAGACTGCAGCATGCAGGAGAAATAAATAAGTCAGAGGTTAGCAAAGAAAGTGATTTGGCTGTAATCGAGCCTTCCTTTGTAACACAACTGTTGTCTGCTACGATTTAATTTTAATCAGCCTTTTTGGTACTTCTGGTAACGTGACTCCTCTTGTCTCAAGAATCTCAGCTATTGTTACTGCTCCTCAAAGTACATAATTTATTATGGGAGATACATCAAATGCTACATGGAAATTCAGGTGGACAGGTAGGGTTTTCACTGATACCATGCTAACATTACCTGATGGGTGTCTAAAACCAGAGAGGGGCTTGGGGGTGTGTACTGAGTGGCTTTCTCCATCAAAGAAGAGGAGCAGCCACAGAGACACAGATACACTGCTGGATGTCCTGCAAAGCAAAGCCCAACACTAGCCCCTGCCTACCCAACGCTAAGGCCTGGGAAGGGTCAAGAGATGTTCTGCTGGTGAGAACTGGGCTCTCATAGTCTTTTACAAACACTGTGGGGGAAGGGGTCCTGCTTTGCTGCCTGCAGAGATGACAGAGATGATAATGCTCCTTCACCTCTGGAGCCCCAGGACTGTGGTCTGTCTCTGCTGGGTATGGTGGCCCAGTATCAGCACTGGAAGCCCCTGGAGCCTGAAGAGAGCCTGTTGGGCTCCTCTCCTCCCCTTTTGCCTTGGCCTCTGCAGGGAGGCTCCTGGCACAGTGCTGTCACCATCAGTGTGGATATGGCCCACCACTTGTGATGATAACATCCCACTGAGAAACAAAGGATGGAGAGTGACAGGAGGCACCTCACGACTTCAGGCAAATGCCATTTCCCAACTACAGGCACATCATGATTTCTCCTGTCCTGTAACTGGCAGGAGGTGCCACAGAATCTACAGCAGACTTTTTTAAACAGAATTTAGAATCTGTTTAAAGACATCCAGGACTTAGTCCTGGTTCCTTATCATCTCCTTCACAGCTGCAACTCAAGAGAGCTTCACTTTTGCTTCAGACCTGGAAAGTCCCTTCAGGGAGACCTTACATGCTCCACAGAAATGCACATTCATGGTTTTTTCCCTATGGAGGGAACAAACCAAAGATGGGAGGAAGTTTAAGACTAAATCCAGCTGGTCATCACCCAGGCTGCAGTGACCAGGAGCTCTAGGGATAGCTTTCCTCCTTCACTCCTATAGGAGGAAAGAACATACTGGATGGGTACTACAAGTCATAGCTATGTTATTTGGATTTTTGTGGGCAGTATTAAACTAGCGTCATGAGTCACATATACCAGTTTTACTAAGACTAGCATAAACACATCTTGAATTTTAAGTGTAGTAGAAAAGGAAGTTTTACTTTCTAAAATCTTTAAAATGAGATTAAGCTACCTTATTTTCTTATTTCTTATTTAAACGAAGGATTTCAGTGTCCTTGAACAATCCCGGTAACCACAAATTTCACCAAGGGTAATTCATTCCTATTTTTATTTGCAATACTGATGTGGTTATATACCTTTTTTCACATAAACTCTAGATTACCTCTGGGAACTCTGTATGCAACTAATTCAGACATTGCTTGGATCAAGTTTCCAATCAAACTAATCCACCACTAACATGATTTAGAAGACTGACAAGCCTCAGCAAATTCATGTAGCCGAACAAATTGCTTTATCTTTGTGCAAATGGTAATTGCCCAAAGTGTTAGTAAGTGTTCTTTGGATAGTACACATGGATTTTCAGACATTTATTTTTCTGCGGCATTCTAAAGTATTTCAGGAAAAGTGGTTTCTAAACAGAAGATAAGGTAATACGCAAATAACTAGATGGACAAAGTTAGCCAAATAGGCTCAGATAATGTTATGCTTGCATAGCAAAATTGCATGGAATGGAGGAGGAACAAAGACCCACCATAACCACAGGAAAGAAAAACGGACATGTGCACAAACATTCACACATTCAAACATCTGACCAATAAACCTAGGGCTCTTCAGATTGTTAGTTCTTACTATCGCCTACCACTGCCTCTAGTTTAGATGAAATACTCAAACACATCCACATATTAATGTTTTGGCAGGATTTTCATATTTAATAAAATTCCTGGAAAATGAAGTTAGAGCAATATCTGTTACAAACCTCCAAATAAATAGTTTTCTCTCTGACATAGTCACACACTGCACACCAACACCAGCCTGCAGAGCAGCTGCACACGTCCCTTAGATGGAAAGCAGATCAGACTTCTTCCACCCTCACCCTGGGTATCTCCTGGCTGCTTTGTTGGCAGCCAAAACAAGGTTCACTCTTAACCTCATGCTAAAGAGCCTCTGTTAACAGAGAACACAGTCCATCCTCTTCACATATATTTCTCCTGAACCACAAGCAGCACATAAAGCAGACTCTAGTCAGATCCAGTAATGATGCTAGGTATTTTGGGAAGAAAAAAAAAAGCAAAAAGTTGGCACGGTAAGGCAAATGTCATACTTCAGTGTATAGTGGTGTTCTGTCAGAAGCCAGACATATTAAAAATATTTACATAATTTAAAATAATTTGTACAGGTCTAGTAAAGTCTATTTTAGGCTTTGGGCTTTAATAAAAGTTTAAACATTTGCTAGATCCCATTGGACTTCATGTGTAACCTTGGCATTTAAGGGCAGTATTGACGATATGCCATTACTAAACTTTTCATATTAGTATGAGTGTGAACTGAAATACCAAAATAAAAATATAACAATATTTCTTGCGATTTGCAAACAGTCCTGGACTTTATATTTATTTCCAGATGGGAAACTAAAAATGTACTCTATGTTTGCACATGTGTATTCAGAGGTGGCTTGTAGTCTAATTTAAACATTCCAGAATAATGTGACCTAAATATAACAACATGAATCATCCATCACTTTCAAAGAAATAGCTGGCAATTTTTCATTATGAATCACTAGGGATAGATACCAATACCTGTCACAAAATTGCTGGTGGTTGTTTGGTATGAAGAATCAATTATAAAAGTATTTTGATATTATTTTGGGGATTAGAGAAAATAATGTATCCTTAAATATTATGTAAGAAACACCTACAGGAAGCTGAGTTGAAAAATGAAGTCAGATAAAGTTCATATGAGATTCTGGAGCAGTTGTCAAAACACCCATGTGCAAAAATAAGAGGCAAATACATACTAAATATTTAGTGTATAAAATGCTGTGAATAACCTTCCCACATATGCTCTGTAGCCAGAATGCAAGTAGTCTGTAGAACATTCTGTAAAATACAGAGTATGAATTCTAAATAAAAAAATGTTAAAGCCAAAATAAACAAAATTATTACCTGGCAGTATCAAATTCTGCAAGGGCTGAATCTTGCCTACGGGAAATTTTGAGATTCAGAAGTATAAACTAGGTCCTCAGCTGCTGTAAAAAACGTACAGTTCATTCGAAGTCAATTTATCCAAGTTTACAGCTGAGGATCAGAGCAAAATTTGAAAAATTAATCTTTGACTATACCAAAAATCTTAACTCTAAAATTTTAAAGGAATAGGATTATGAAATTTTATTTTAAGTTGCTTATGGTGCTTGTCTCCTTTCCGAACACTCATTTTTGAAAACTAAAATGGAGAGGAGTTGCAGTGAAAAGGTGAATGTTTGGTTTTAAATGATTTCCAGTAGACTGAACATCAAAACTGCAGGAATCCTGTCTGCTGCTTTCTATTTCACAAAAGCTTTCCTTTTTTTCTTTTTTTTTTTTTTTTTAACAATATAACTTTAAGACCAAGCTTTCATTAATGAAAATGTGTATCATGAAGATAACAATCCTAAATTAAAGTACTTCTCCACCGATATTGTTACTAAATGAAGAATCTGATATTATCTTAAAGTAAGATTTGTGGAACATTTTTCAATATGAAAAAAGAGTTGGTTTCACTGTGACTTTAATATAAAAAAATGTGATAAAAAAAGCACATCCATGACTAGAAGAGGAAGGTTTTGCACAAATTGAATTCTATTTCTAAAAAAACTGACAATTTTTTAGTCAAATCTTCATGCTAGTTCACCTTCAGCTGGTCAAAGTCAAAGCTCCCCCTGCCTCTCCACTATTCTAGCTATGCCCAGTATTTCACTGTCTTCTTCCTAACATAAGTTCTCTGAAGTGAAGGAAAATGTCTGAAGCAGAGTAACTTGGATGTGCCCACATTGCCAGAGTCAGTCCCCAGCACATGAGCAACAAACGGAGTAAAGGCAGCTCAGGTCCCCTGGGGGAGCATCCCATAAAGTGGATTGTGCAGCAGTCAGAATAAAGGGGATACAGACTGCAGAGGACAAAACTAACTGTGCTACATCCCACGCAGCCTGACTGCAGAGGACATTTGGGAAGATTATTCATAGCATTTTATACACTAAAATCTCAGATAAACTTTACTGGCCAGCAATTTGCTAGTAAAAAGCAGAGCTGAGCACAGTTTGCTGTGTGTTTCCAGGGTGGGAGACCCAGCCTGTCCAGTTTTTAAATTACCTCCTCTGGACATAAGTGAGAAGTTTCACTAATGAACATCTGGAAGGCAGTACATATCCTTCCCAGCACTGAGAATTGTCACTGGCCATATCTTACAGAAGAAACAACAAATGCTGTGAACATTCCCTCAGACTGCACACAGCTTGTAGGAGGGTTTCAAATATGTCTGTGATCTTAGAAGGAGCTCTGCAGGGGTATTCGTTAGTCCTGGTTTGGATATGGCTGACATTATGTGAAAGTAAGTGCTCTCCTGAGATTTCAGTGAGAGCCACAATGCCAGGGAAGCTGATCTCACAAGGCTTCCATCATCTCAGATGACAGAAGTCTCAGAAGATCAGTTAATTTTTGTCATTCTGAGCCAAAATCTCATCAGTAAAGTTCAAGAAATTTCAGGGGCATTAAATCCAAACAAAGCACCACCTCCATTCAGATTTGAATCCTAAATTGAGCCTGCACTCCCTGTAAGCACGAAGAGTTCAGTCTTCCCATTCTTTCACCTGTCATGAAAAGCCAGTGTATTTCAACAATTATATTGATATTACCAATGTTAATATTAACTTGAAAAAAAAAAAAAAAAAAAACCATAAATTTTTCTCAGACAGAAATTGTGTTTTATGGAACTGGCAGCCAGAAATTCTTCTGTGCTTGTTTCAGCTCTTCCACTGACAAATTGTGTGGCCCCTGGTGAGTCACTTCAATTTTCTCTCTTGGTTCAACAGTCTGAAATTATTTCTCTCACAGGAAGACTACCATAATTAATAAACTGCTTCATTAGCTACTGCATATTTTTTAGAAAGTACTTTTTAAGCCTGTCCATAAAGAAGAGATTTATTACCATAAGAATTTTTCTTCCAGCTCTTGTGTCCTCAGTGGTTGAACTATTGGGTTGGTAAAGTGTGTAAAACCATCTCCTCCACCCAAAGCCCATCACTTGTCATGAGATGCACTAGCACATCCCAATCAAATGCTGGGCTTAGTGTGCAGCAGCCTGAAGCTCAAAACAATTTCTGTTATTTGTGGATCTTGCAAAAATCTTGGAAAATGAAAGCTATATGTATTCCAAGTAAGAGAATGAAATATATCTGTGTGAAGCAGAACTTCCCTGTAACACAACCATGTTTTTATTTTTACAATTTCCTTCCCTGGCTTTACTATCATCAGGGTGATACCATCAGGGTTTGCTTTTACTTGCACCAGTGCCCACTGACACACAACTTTACACAAACAAAACCTTTTCTGTAAGGGACAGTTGGGCACCAAACAAATTACCCCTATATATACAGATGTATCAGACTTAAGTTTCAAACCTTATGACACACAAAAGCCAACAGTTCATCTGTTGGGCTAGATGGTAGCTACAGCAAGCAAATATTAGGATTGTATTTCAGTTATTGCTATGGTTACAAAATCAGGGTGGACACTGGGGAGAAAAGGAGAAAGAGATGGTAAATCCTCTAAGGAAAGAGGGTAGTGAAAAAATAGGGAGATAGAGACGGGGTGAGGGCTGGTGGGTGGGGGACAAAGCGAGGTCACTTTAACACCCAGCCGAATCAAGGCAAACAAAATAATAAAAATCCAAGTTCTTCCAGGGAAATAGTGTTGATAAGATCACTGCGGGATAAAGTGACACAAAGAAAGAAAAATGCAAGGAATTGTTACAACTTGTGCCTGCGAGAAGCAATGCACTTCATATGCACTCGGGAGAAGCGAGATCAGATATTCGGCACATAGTCACAGCAGCTATGAGTAACTGAACGCCTTGCTTCTCTAGTGAACTTACTGAGCCACTGACAGCTTAAGAAGAATTAGTTCCTACCCAGTCTAGTACATAATCCAGAATTTAGGCATGACGGATACAGTTTCAGTAAACAAACCAGAATATGATTCTCTTCACCCATCATGATAATACCTTAATCCACATCAAGGCACACAGTCTGCAGGCAAAGCTACTGCCCAAGAAAGGTTTTAAAGCACAGATCAGGAGCTCACTGAAAGTTTGGCTTTGAGGACTTGAAAACATAAGCACAAGTGTAACAGGAGAGATAATTTCAGAATAGTGAGTTTTGTCAACAGTTTTAGAAGCACTATGGGTTTTAACTACACAACAGTCCGTTCTGTGAAAACACTTCTCAGTTACTGATACAGGAAATGTCATCACAACTCTATCTTTTATTTGGAAGACGCTGCTTTGCACATTTTTTTTTCCTCTTATGCTGCTTTCATTGCTTTATTGTGAAGTACAAGATGAGCAATTGCCGTTCAAAGCTCTGTAGAGATGCAACATTTTTCCTTCTGCTCAGGAGCCCAGAATCCATGCAAAGAAAAGCCTTCTGGCCCTGAAGAAGTATGTGCTGTTCTACTGAAGTGATTCCATTCCCAGACAGTTTGATAGGAAAACATAGACTTCAAATTGTTTATTTTGTTCAACAAAGTATCTTCACTCACAAAGCATGAAGCACCTAAACCTAGAGTTTCAGTGGCTCTGATCCTATCTGGACTGCCTATGTCAGCCTGAAATCAGCATGGAAACCTTGCAAACCTGGGCCCAGAGCAAGAATCCAGAGAGATGTCCTTCCCAAGGCCACCAGCTATCCCAGCCACTGCTGTTTGGGCAGCACTCTGCTTCTACATCCAAGGGCTGCTGCAATGACTGAGCCCAGTACCAAAGTGGGGTCAGGGTGAGAGCTTTCTCCAGGTGCTTCTCACTTGGCGCCAGATGCACCATCACAGCTCAGAAGCACAGAAACGAATGTCATTTGTACAAGGAGCAGCAGAAGACTCCATCCAAACTCAGACCATAATCTGCATCTGATGGAAGCCCTCGACCTTTGTGGCCAAGCTTTTCCCATTTGGCTGGCGTGTTGTGTTCCTGCAGATAGCGAGATGTGCTTGTCTTAGAGCCATACAAAATGCAGCCAAGTCACTGGCCTTTCCTCTGGGACAGAGAGTTGAGTGATGCTTGCACTGGGACTTACACAGCCACCAGCAGGATCTGGACCCTTACCTCTAATTAAGTTGAATAATAATTAATGCTGATGACAAGTGGCTCAATGTAATTTCTTTCACTTCTCTCCTCCTCTGCCCAAGCTCTCTGGCATATTAGGAGGTTCAGTTATTTTACTATTATAATTAGGAACATGCACTTTACCAATTTATTACTTTTCTTTTCTGGTTACGTTTTCACTCTTTCATCTGAAACACACTTTCAAATTTATTTTTTTTTTTTAATTTTTTGCTGTTCAACATAGCTTACAAGGAAAAAACAGCAGCCCACAGTCCTATGCACTTCTGATACAGAAATAATTTCTTTTTTCTTTTCCTTTTCTTTTCCTTTCCTTTCCTTTTTTCTTTTTTCTTTTCTCTTTTTTCTTTTCTCTTTTCTTTTCTTTTCTTTTCTTTTTCTTTTCTTTTCTTTTCTTTTCTTTTTTCTTTTCTTTTCTTTTCTTTTCTTTTCTTTTCTTTTCTTTTCCTTCTCTTTTCTCTTTTCACTCTTTTCTCACTTCTCTCTTCTCTTTTTTAAACCATACACATTCTGTCAGGATTACAAGCACAGCCAAGCTACACATAGAACACTTAATTTAAATTTTATAAAACTACATATGCAGCAAGTGGCAGACAGAAATTGTAAAAGAAAAAAATTAATAGATTAAATTGAGAACTGTATTTTTAAGTTTAATTCTTTCATTGCCAGCCTGCTTTTTATACCTCCTTTCAGAGGCCATAAATTTCTGCAGGTAAAGATCAATGCCTTGCAAAATTCAGCTAGAAAGGCACCAGCTCCATTGAAAAGACCTGCTGTCACAAAGGCTTCCATCAGTTCAGTGTGCACTATGTATCTTTCACTCTAAGTATCCATGCTGTATTGCACTTCCAAGTTCTAAAACCTCCAGTGCTCTGAAACTGCAAAACCAAGCTGTACGTAGGCAGGATATTAAGGCAAAGACACTGCCAACAGTTCCAACTTCATAATACTTTCAGCCTACTGAACCAAATATTAATATGCTACACGTGCGACTCTGCATATTTTTACCATGTACACTTAAGAGCTATATGTTTCCTCCTCTTTCCAGTGCAATATATTTTAATATAAAATCAATGTGTGTTTTTGGTGGGCAGCATAAGAGTTTTATCCACTCTGCTGTGAATCTAAAAAGAAAGTAGTATTGATTTAGATGTCCACTCATTCATTCACTAGGAGGGTTTTAAACCATTAGGTGATAACCTAATTGAGAGGCACACTGTGAGGGAAACTGAGATTGCTGTGATAAATTAAATCAGTTCTGGGATGTCATCTACAATGCCTTAATACTTGATGGAATGTTCTCCTGAAAAAAATTAAACCAGGAAACAAGCATCTTGGTGGCAGAGTGTGTCTTTTCATAAATGCCAGGTGATACAAGGTGATTAAAATACGTATTGCTTATTATAGAAACATTATATTAATGCCACACATATTCTATATTTGTGTGTAGATATGCTTGTATATCAGACAACATCTATATTTATGAGACTGGCTTCTATTTCCCACTCTAAACAGATTATGAACCAAGCAAGGGTGTGAATCTTCTGCCATCCATCAGCTTTCTTTAAAAAACCTGGCATCACACAGCATCCCTACGGATATTATTTATTCACATGCACTTTACAGAGGCAAATTAAGTCATGTGTCACCAGTGTTATGACTACTGCATGCCAAATTGTGGTTGCACTGCTCAGGTACATACTGCCATGAGGCCAGAATGATCTGGTCTCACATCTGGGTCTCACATGTAGGGGAGCCTGTCACACATTCCCTCACATAGGCCTCCCGAATGTGCTGATACTTCCATGGATTTGGGCACCTGATGAATCAGGATCAAAGTCCCCTGAACTTCTCCAGTTACTTCGGTCACAAGCTACAGGCATCTTAGGTGACTCTGTCTGGTGTTCGACACATACATTCTTCTCGGGGTGGGGCCAGCCAAAGAGAACACAAGCAATGCTGAATGCACCAGCATTAGCAGAATCCAGAGAAATCTGAAATTCTTTCCTAAAGCAGGACACAGTCTGATAAGGTACTAAGCACCCTCACTTTTAACAAAGTCACCAGAGTACGTGAAGTATCATGCTTTAAGCATGAGGAAAAAGTGAAACAGATAACAGCAAGAACAAACATCCCTGTAACACAGATGATTCTGATTTAAAATCCACTAATTTACATGTAAGAAATAATTTTGCTCTGAATATTTCCTACATGTTTTCTACTTTGCATTCATGCAGAGTATTGTTAATAGATTCATATTCCTCAAAGCAGTGGCTAAATGAAGAGGCTTTTTACATTGCATGTGTGCCCATACAGAAACAAAGTATAAAATTATAATATAGAAATATAAAATATTTTTAAAACCCCAAACCTGCATTTGAAAAGAGGAAAAGTCCTGAAACTCTGAATCATACCTCTTAAGAGTTAATTTGTGCAGATTTTTTTCTACCCTTGGAAGAGTGGCTGAAAGGCCCCGAGAAGTAAAGGCTCTGCTTGTTCACTACACCACGTTTTGGAACTGATAGCAATTTCTTCACACATTAAAATGCCTTCATACAATAGATTTAGGAACAAAACCTGCTTACCCAGATTAAAAGGTAATTTGTATTAATGTACAGTTTCAGTTATTAAAGCACAGAATTCTCACCATATGCACCAATAATTTAATCTTGTTCTTAAGTAGCCTCACACTACCAGTAAAAAAGTGGCAGGGGGTGTGGGCAGAGTAAACTACAGAAACTTTAGTCCCCAAAACAGATGCCAGTTTTGGATTTATTCAGCCAAGGAGTATTTAGCTTGGCTCAGCTACACTTGCATTGAAAAAACACTTGCCTATTCCAAAAAGTTTTTAACAAGCTCTGCTGCAGATGCTATTGCCATTTGGCATGTCACAGTCACTGTGTGGTACAGCAGAGAGAACTCTCAACCACAGGTTTTCCTTGGCTGAGGGAGCCAGCATTTTTGGCTATCATTCTTCTTCTGGCCAAATGGCTGCATGTTTACGGAATGTGGTTTTAGAGAGAGTGTTAACAGAGGTTGGGTTAACAGCCTAACCCAGACCAGCAGTGAGGCGAAGGCATGACCTACCCAACCTAAGAAAACAAAGGTAGAATAAACTTGAATATGTTGTTGCTCTTAACCCAGAGTGTCCTGTATGCACTATACCTATAGACAAGTAGATAGCTTTCTTTGCCTCAGGATAGATGAAAACAGCTTTAAAAGCTGTACCAGTCATGCAAAGTAGAAATATAAAAAAATATGTGGTTGCTTAATCTTTGTCAGCTTCATTTCATTCTCTCACTTAAAATTTTACCTTGGCAAAATGCCACTGAAAAAGGTTCAATGAAGTTATTCCTGTTTTTCACTATGATGAGATATATTGAGAGGATAAAAACCCTACAGAGTTAAAACTAAAAACTTCTGACTTCATATTTCCATTAGATAGTAGCAAACGACAGTTCTGAAAATTAAAAAGCCAAAGCATTTCTACATTTATAACTTGATTCCAAGGATATCAGTTCCAAATACCTTCACGAGAGTTCATATAAAGCTGCAGAAAACTTACAAATGTCCACCTGTAGTTTAGTTTACCTACATTAATCCTATATCAGTACATGTCTGAGAAGCCTTGACCTTTTAAGGTGCAGAATAACTTTAAAAAACAATTTTGTTTTTTTCTTAAAACACTTGACTCGTATAACGAAATTACGTTTGTCCAAATCCTGACACTTCTTTTTGATGGGAACACCTTTGTTGCATGCCAGAAAAAGAAAATATCATATATATATATATATATATATATATATATATATATATATATACACACACACTGTTTGGCATGCTCCTATCTGGAAAAAACAAGGACTGTGTATACTCCCTCTGCAGCACATTCTTTATTCTTCACGCTTTATTAACTGACAGTTTTCTTTAGATAAAATTGTGGAGCACAGCACAGACACCATTAGAGAAATAGCCAGACCATTTGCTTAAAATTCTACTGACCTGCACCAAAAATCCTATTTAGCATAGTATGGATCAGATAGTTCACCCTTCAGTTCCCTCTCACAGAGAGATCAGTTAGGACTAAGAACGTCTCGAAAGTTCATAGACACAAAGGCAATTTACTGCAGCATATTAAAAAAAAGTACAACGTATGACTAAGAATGAAGTAAGCAGTGTCTGGCTACTTCCCCCCCACTGTCTGGGTAACTGGTATGCAACAGCAACAGCAATATGAGAAAATACAGTAATTTAAAAAAAATCTCTTTTTACCATTTTGGCTTCTGAATGCATTGGGGGAACTTGAGGTGAAGCACATGGATTATTGAGATTCGGCCCTTGCATCCCCATGATGTTGGAGTTCATTGACATTTGTCGCTCCATCTTTTAAAAGAAATTTAAAAAAAAACCGCTTGAAAACATCTGGAGACATTTGCAAGAATTTACTCTCAGTTTCTATTTAAATGGACTCAGCTTTATTTCTTCAAGTCATGACTGAGAAAATAACAATCTGTGTCATGAATTGCATATGTGTATGCATGTAGGCGTGTGTTTCATCAGAGTCGGCCCTGAAAACTCACAGCCAATTATAAAGAAAGGAGTTCTTTAATAAACAAATGTAGCAGCCACCCAGGTTTGTGCTTTTTTGTAATGATTTTCTCCCTTTCAGTATAACAACACTCAGAGTTAAGTGGTTTTAAAAGCATCACTGTATAAAATTGTAGCTTCCCCTCCCAGTGCAGCCCAACTTAGCTTGTTAAAAGCATAAATAAAAATCTACAATCTCAAGCATATGGAAAAACAAGCTGGCTGTTTTTCCTTCACTTGGACTGCTCAGCTGGGAAGAGTTTTCCACATGTCTTGTAAGGGAAGCTTTCACACACTGCTGAGATAGCATAAAACAAAGCAAAACTTCTGGCTGTTCAGAGCCCTCTCTGCAAGCTAGTCTCACTAGGCTGGGAGGGAGCAATACAAACAAAACCTAATGGCAGTAAATCCTCTATAAAATAATTTCCTGGAGGGTATTCCCCAAAAAGAGACAAGCCCCACACACTGCTAGTCCTTGTCAGGGGTGGTAAAGCAGGGTAATGGTGCTGCTTCCAGACAGAGCTAAGCACGGCACCTTGCTTTGAGCCAGCCTGCCAAATCTTCGCTTCTTACAAAAAAGACAGTTTTGGGTCCTTCTGAGCAATCCAAGCAGGGGAACTACTTTTTTTGTGCCCTGTGGTGAAGCATTGTCTCCCACCCTCCATGATGCCTGCAAGAACGGGTGCTGGGCTTTGGGGAAATGTGAATATCCCGCTGCCTGCTGGCAAGGAAAAACTGCCAAGGCCCCCTTACCCTTTTCCATGGAGCAGCTCCCAGTGCCATCTGCCCTGCAGCCCTTTCAGGAGTGCTGTGGGGCAGGAGGAGCAGCCAGTGCTGACAGGGTCTGTCTTGCCTCCACGCTCCTCTCTCCAGGGCTCTCAGCCAGAGCACACCTGCTTGTCTGCAAGTAAAGCTGCCCAAAGGGCTCCCCAGCAGCAGACTGAAGCCACTGAACTTACACTGTTGCTGGATGTTTGTTGCATTTCATGTTCCTTGGGAATCATGCCAGAAAAAAACTTCCCACAATGACATGTCTTATGGTTTTTTGTTAAACTTCCTGATCAATATTCCAGGAGAGCCTTATTGACAGGTTAATAATTAATAACTTATTCATGACTGCTCAAATAGCAGCTGAACCTGAATCTTTGTATCCCTGTGGAGTGTTCCCCTTGATCCAGCAAAGTCAGAACAAGCAGTGCTTTTCTCCCTCCCATGGTCGATTGCTCTCAGATTTGTCTTGCAAACTGAGCAGAGGGAAATGAAGCAAAACCCTCTCCTTTCTCCGTTCCCTCTCCCCCATGTCATCCTTACTTTTCTCCACCCCTAACCTGCAACAGAATAAATATATTATACTGAAAAGGTTAAAAGGTCAAAATAATTTAAAATTTGAAGTTAAAATTGTAAAGCAGCCCTTTGGCTTCCGTAAGATGGGAAATACTCCCATCCCTCCAGAAACTATGAAAGATGAGCAGCAATTGCTATCTAGTTCTCAATAAGAACAAGTTAACAGGCCAGAAAAGTAAATCACATTTCTTTCTTAACCGGTTATCTCCCACACAAGAGGATCACTGACAAACTCTATGTACATTGCTTTTTCAGTCTTTTTCTGAATTCAGAAAAATCTTTTTTTCCAACACAGGCATACTGATCTCACCTGTGTGAACAAGCATGAGAATCACAAGTTGTAGTCTCACGTAAACTGCTTCTAATCACTCTCACACTAATTAGCATGTCATTAACTTAATCAGAAATACTCTAGTCTAAGGCAAAGCACCAAAGAAGGTCCAGCTTCCTTAACTTATTAGACTGAGTTTTCACAAAATCTAGGAGACTCTCACCTCTGTTTAGATTGACTCAAATACAACACAACTTCCTGCCCTGTGAAAAAGCCAAATCAGAAAACTTACAGGCATGAGTACAGCAGAAGATCCTGGCATGGTAGGGTTGGGCAGAGTGCCGGGCATAGAGGCAGGCATAGGCTGTCTTTGTCGGTTGTGTAGGTGCAGTAGCGAAGACAGAGAACCTGGGACAGGCCTAGAAGAAAGGAAAAAAAGAGAAAGCTGTCATGGACTGCAGAGACCAAAACAAGCCTTACCCTGCCAGCCATTGGTAGGCACAGGCAGCTCCAGACAAGCAGGCGCAGATAAACCAATCCAGGATTTGTCCTTTCCTGCATAAATCAGTGGAACATAAAGTTTTCAAGAAGAAGATGAATCACCTTTCTTCTTCTCTTTATCAGTTAAAGCACCAGTATAGTTCATCTGATATAACATGAATGTAAATGTATCAGCTGGTCTAAGTCTGAGCACCTCTGCATAGCATAGTGGCTAGCAAAAGATGGTACAAAAAAGATTTCCTACAGACAAACCAGAATAATCTGCTGGCATCAGTGCACTGCTGTAAGTTTACCCATCAGGAACTAAAATATCTGGATGATAGTTTTGAGGACTATGACAGAAAATTAACCTCTCTTTAAATTAATTTTGAAAATATATCAAGCTACTGTAAATAAGCTACTCTAAAATGAGTATTTCAAATCACTCTTGATAATCTTTCCTGTGAAAATCTTCCAAGCCTTTGTTCCAAAGCAAGACTACTAATTTTACCACTTAACACACCACCGGGACACAAAAAATGGGGGGGAAAAAAAAGTAGAAATAAAATTAGGAAAATTGCATTCAGATTTAGCAGTTTATGAAAGCAAAACATATGGACTACAGAAAAGGAGAGTGAATTATTTTGGCAAAAGGGGTTAAAAATATTTAGAAGGATTTTTTTTAAGTACAACACAGGGAAAACTGCATGTGAAAAAGCAAACCCACTCACAAAGAAGAATCATAAAATTAATGGATTAAAAAATGCTGGGACTACACTGAAAAAACCCTTTAACAATGTGGCCTTGGGAATTATGTTATCAGTGTTTTGTTGTTTTGGGGTTTTTTTTAATTTTGAAGAAAGTGTGAGTTGCTAAAAGTTTTGTGTGAGTGTAATTTGCTACCTTTTCAAGCTTTCAAAAAGCTTGAAAATAAAGTTTTCACATACAGTGCCTCAATAAACATGGACAATACAAGTACGTGTGTTAAATTCTCAGAGAACAGGATGCTCCTTTGTATAGCACACAGTTTAGACTGCTGGGGAGGAGAGCTGCCCTAAAGGTACAAGACAGACAGGAGAAGAGGGTGCATAATCTGGGAGTTTGAAGAGCCTCTGCAGGGGCTGTCATGGAAAAAGCCTAAGATGTTTAGAGACTCTAAACATGGTTGATTTAAAGCCTTGGCAGAAACATTCTTTGCCTCAGTGATGAATCCACAACCTTTTTTTATGAAGCCATAAAAGCCTCAAAATTGGGCTGGCTTGGTCAGGGGAAGCAAAGTCATAACCCTAGAGGAGCAAGGGGTAAGACTATCCTGCTTGGCCTGAGCTGTGTCACACCAAATGACATTTTGCCCCTCAATTGCAAGTGGTACTGGCAACCATGAATACATATAACCCTCCTCTAACTTTAGCTGTCACTTCCAGTTATCTAAACAACATGCAAAAACCCCAAAGGCTGTGGGCAATGGGATCCAGAGACATCCAGTATGGAGGACACCACATCCAGGCTCCCAATGTGTAGGTGCCTGTCTGGTGACAAAACCACCTTCTTTCTGACATACAAGTGTCCTTCTCTTTTGCCAAGACTTCAAACCATGTAATCCCCTTTTCTTTAAAACTCCCCAGTATTTCCCATCCTTGGACTTGCAGTCCTTCAACACTCATCTCTTCAACCCTGCTTCCCTAGAAACATTTCTATCCCAACAAATGCCACCTCAAAATCCTTGCCCTGACAATTCTCTCATACTCCAACACTCTGCTCCTCCCACCCTTCTGCCCTCAGCTGCCCTCTTTTAGCAGCTGCACACAACTGAACCCATCCTTTTGTCTTGGTTCTCTGTAGAGAGAAAAAGTCTGTGTTTTGAAGCATGTTTTAAAAATCCTCCCAGACACATACAGTACTTATTCAGAAGCGGAAGAAAGAAACCCAAAAATAACAACAAATGTATCTCAGATACAGACACTTCTTCCTATTCCTCCCTGGTTATCTGCTGATGAAGGAATATGATATACTTACATCTTCATGTCACCTTAAAAAAAATCAAGACAACAATTTCCAAATGTGTGGTGTAATCCTGTGAGAGAGTCCAGTAAGTTCTGTGAGGGAGCATGAATGGATTTCTGGGATATGCGGCTCTACAGCGAGCTCAGCATACGGCTAAGCCTGGGGAGCTGCGGAGTGACATAAGTGGAATGGATGCAGTGAAGGAAAAATGAGCTCAGAAAATATACTCAAAATACCCAGACCCTGACCCATTCTACTGTTCACTTAAACTCAGCTGATCTGTGTACCAGCACACATCCACACCTGAGGACTTGACAAATCAATAGGACGGGGTCAAAATAGCATGAGAAGCAGATTCAGTGCTCTCCTGAAAAGAAAAAGTGAGGAGATGTCAGGTTGAACGTGAGAATGAGATCTCTGTTTTTTAGAGGCTGTGGTGACCCCCACAAGCAAGGTCTGCTTCCCACTGGTCAATACTCAGAACTACTGCCCTGCAGAGCAGCCAACAACAAACTCAAACAGGTCTTCTCTCCCTCATGCTTTAAAGTCCATGTGCCAGACAGATCCAAGCTGGATCCCCATGCTGGGGCATTTGAGAGGCAGAACAGAGTGTGCAGCAGCCCTAGCTGGGGATGCACATGGGGTTTCCTCCTGGTCAGCAGGCAGGGGGAGTGGACAGGAAAGGAGAAAGCACTGGTGCACTCTCCTGCCTGGCCTGGAATGAGACTGAGGTGTGCACTCACCTACTCACTCTGCAGCCCTCTGAGTCTACCAGCTCAGATCTGTGGGAACTTCAATCTATGGAACAGAATCTACAGGAACTGCACTGGCCAGAGCCATGCATGCAATAAAAATACCTCCTGAGTTTTCAGTGGGTTCAAAGTAAAATAAGTATCGTGAAAAAAGCCCCCACCCCCACCATTTTTCATTCTGAGAGTGCCCTACATACAGACCCTTTGTACAATTCACCAGTTTCATAATAAGCTTAGGTGTTAGGCTGTTTGAGAGAAACTTATTTTGGCCTGACCTATACAATTTGTGCAAGTGATTCTCAAGGGATTGCATGGTTTTGGTTTTGCTTATATGTTCCAGAGCCAAAAAAATTTCCAAAATTGCTTTAATGAGTTTGGGAATACAGGGCATGGGCAAAAGGGAATTATTGGTATTTATTAAAGCGGCAAAGAAGCTTCTTTGCTGTCCCCAGTTTTACCTTTAACACTGCTTCATTTTAGGGCAAAGCACATACTTTACACTTAGCTAGAGGGAAAAAAAAGTCTTCAGTTCTTCAGGTATTTTTTGTTACTACACTCCTGCTAGTCTGTTCCCAATTCTGTTCTTTAAAAGAGGTGGAGAGCAGTCAGAGAAGCCTTGCACTTCAAGGTTGAGCCTCTTTGTTGAAAAGCCTGTAGTCCTCCATCAATAAAAGTGCTACATAATGCACTCTGGATTCCCCACTCCCATATCAGGAAACTGACATTTGCCAGTACTTGTGGATACTTCCATTGCTCCTACACTGAACACAGGTCATGGATTTAGCATGTGCTCCTCACTCTCACAGAGCTCAGGGAATGTGTATACTGAGATACTCAATTGGGTGTACTCAATTGATACTCAATGTAGACTGAGATACTCAATTTGTCTAAGACATCTCTGCCAAGGACAACACAATCTCTTTTGTTGTTGCTTTCTATCTGGCAGCAAAGAAAGTCCGTGAGAGTTTATAATTGTTATTTTTAACGGTGGACATGTTGAATCTGCTCCTTTCTGTAAGTGCTGAGGACATACAGCCTGCAGCCTGCCCATCAATGGTGCTGACTGGGAGATTTTCATTCCTTGGCACCTGTGTTGCTAAATAAATAGGGCTGTTGGGCAAACAGCCCACAGATAAAGGACATATAAGATAGAGAACTGTCAGATGCTGAACCTCACTGAAAATGTGGCTATCCATGGAATTTTTCGAAAAGTTAAGAATTTTTATTGTGTTACAGAAGAAGCCTGCTGTTGGACACGATGGGGTCTTGGTCACCGTTTGTATGCTGTCACTTTGGGCATACATGGCCTGGATAGTCAGCATTACGGTGGCTTAGTAAAATACCACGTTAGCCAAGCTGCTGTAGCAGACCAAGTTGGCTCTGCTTCCTCTGCATGGTCGTGCTAACACCATGAGTCACCCTTATTAACATTTAAACAGATGGGTGGTACCCTGCTAAACCGTGATGACTCGATCATGTTCCATCATATGACTCTACCCAACAATTAAAGATAACTCCTCTAACGCAATCAAGTATCTAGGATATATACTTCAGCATGTGCCTCTTTGATTAATACCAAATACTCTGTCTGATACGATGACTAAACACTACACTCATCTATTAAAGACTAGGATTCCCTTAACTTGAAGTCTTCAAGGACAATTTGGGCAGATGACAATTTGTTGCTGAGGTCAAATAAGAGTAGATTTATACTGACCTAGACCACTTGGGGCTATGTGCAAAAGGACTGATGCTATTTAAAGTATCACTGCAGAATGCTTTCTATTATGGTAAAGCAGTCTGGGTCAGTGGGTCTTACCATGACCTCTCTCCTGCTCCTTACACCCCTGCACATAATATTTGTACTAGGTCATCAAGAGTACCTACATCACAACCCTGTTTGTTCCACTTCAGCTAGCTCTGGTGTGGAAAAAGTTTAGCCAGAAGTATACCAAGTTGCACAGAGTAAAGGAACCTCTCTCTCGACTTTCCACAGCTGTCAGACCCAACCAGCTCACACCAGAGCAGCCCACAGGTTGTGCTATGGAAATTTGCCATGTCAGGTCAGCACAGGCTGAGGGATTTCTGTACCACACTGCTGTTCACAACGCACTTGATCAGACTTTCATCATTTTTATATATATGTGTAAACGTGTATCTCCAAGTTTATCACAACAGTGCTTAGATTTCTTGGTTTAAAATATGTGAGTGAGGTGAGGTTCTGCCCCAAAAAGCTTGGAAATCAAGGAAAAAATGAGGGACAGTGAGTATAAGCAATAGGGAGACAGAGGTGAATAAAGCAGCAATGATACCGTTATGATCAATGTAATGAGGAGCAATCACTGCATGCCAGCTGCCTCGATCTTTTCAAGGGATGTCAGTATGTGCATGTGGTTTGGGTGACTTTCAGGCTGAAGCCCCTAAGTAGCCTACCATACTGAGAATAAGCACAGCTGGCTGCAGTCTACCTTCTGAAAGTCTCATTGACAGCCAGGTACTGTCACAATTCAACTTTTCATTGCAGAACATTAAGTTTCCTGGAGCATGTGTTTCCACAGACCAGCTGCAAGCTGCTTTTGCAGTGGCTACTCTAGACAGAGTACCTGGCCCAAGACCTGTCCTGGGCCTTCAATATTTGAATTATTCAGTCAGAGGCAAAGATTTGGAGGGAATGTTTTAATCTGAGAAATGTGTTCTGACTGGAGGGGCTCCCTCATTTAGCGCTTGTCTGCTGTTTTTTGATCCACACTGCCATTATTTAAACCTATCAGTCAAACTAAAGTTTCCTCTTTTGGGATCCATTATTTCCCACCCTCAGAGTAGGTCAGTTCTGTCTAGTTTCAATTTATCCATTTGTTGTTTAGAGGAGGAAAGAAAAAATAAACACAAGGGAAAGCAACAATAAAGCATCAGACCAGAACTTTGAATAACTCACATAGTTGCAAGGGACCTCACCTGACCTGCTGTATCCCATGTTTAATGATGTTTTAATCACATCACCACTAGAGAGCCAAGCTTGCCAAGAAGTGGGAGGTTTGTGTCACCAGGATTTTTCAGGAAGCCAAACCATACTCAGGGAAAAGAAAAACGGCACCTAGAATTCATGGCTCCCAGCCAATCTAGTAAAGATGCTTGTTTGTATTTCTCAGATAATTCAGACATCTGCATGATGTGGGCAGATTATTATTATCAGTTGCAGACATTTATTCTGTGGTGGTGCCCAAAGGTCCCAGTCGGGACCCGGACCCCATTGAGCCTGGCACTGTACAAACACAGATAAGAGACAATTCATACAGAGCGTGTTTACATTCTAGGGACACAAACCAGATGAAAAGTAGAAGACAGAGAAAGAACACTCAAGCAAATAAATGCGCTAAAGAATTGGAGATAATTTAGAGGCACAACTCTGTTTTTTGTATGTTTCTTTGTATGTTTCCTTGTATGTTTTGTATTTAACTGGTATACTCAGAAATGACAAGTTTGCAAGAGGAAGGGAGTAACTAAGACTGAGACACAGGAAAGGTAACACTCTAGAGAGGGAAAATTGTGGCTCATATCTTAGAGGATTTGGGAAGCATCCAGACAAAGCTATGCTTTCTGTAGAAATTTTTAAATGGAGCGTGCATGTATCTTCATGTATTTCTTTACCTTTAGGTATCTTCCCAGTGTTGGACAAGAAGAAATTTCTGCCTGGGAAAGAAAAACCAGCTGATGGTAAAGGCACTGGTAAAGTGAAAGTGATGCTTGACATCGTAATGAGAAACTGGAGGAATGAGATAAGATAAGGCTAAGCTTCCAAAAGTCTTAAAGAAAAGAAGCTTGATTAAGAAGTGAAGGGAAAGCCCATGTGTCTCAGAAGAGTTGGCACAATTAAGGTAAAAAGCAATACATTGGCACAGAGGAAGAAGGAATTCAGCAACAAGCATTACAAAAGGAGCAAGATGCAGCACAGAGATATGAAATGATACAGAACAGAAGTCAAAAGCAACTAAAGAGTTGTTACTTTTCAATTCAAATATGCCTCAATGTCCCTTGAGGAAAAGCTGTTCATTAGAAACAAAGCAACTCTGTCAGAAATGCATTCTTGATCACTTGTTCTAATACACAAGGACAGAATACCCAAAGGAAGGGAAAGAACAAAACAAACAAAAAAACCACCCCTTACCCCAACCCCCCACCCCCAAGAACAGAGATACATATACAGTAAAATACTATCATCCTGTGGAAAAAATTCCTTCCAAAGTCCCACAAATCAGCAGCCCCATCATGTATTTAGTGGGCCAAAGCCTATTTAAAGGTTCAGTCAATGATAAATCTTGCCTTTAGAAACTCCAGTTGTGCTAATGCCACCTATATTTCCTGAACACATGTTTAAGGAACCTCTGCAAATTCAGCACAAGCACAAGGACCAGCAGGTCCTTGGAAGCCTCACAAAACCCATTAACATTTGCCTTTTGGCTCTTACAGGTCTTAGAAACTGCTGGTTTCAATCTTTCTTTCCCTCTAAATATTTCACTGGGTCTTATTGCCTGACCCATTACAAGAAAAATAAGAAAAGCTAGAGTGGTTTCTTAGACTATAACCTCCTCAGAGAAGTTTATGTTCTGCACAGTGTTATGCACACAGCTGGAACTCACAAATGATATGTGAAGGATAATGGGCATAGTTAAAGCAAAACAGGGAAATGCTGCAAAAGGCAGGTTCAAGGATTCTAAAGAACTAGCCCATATAAAAACACATTCTTGGATTAAAATAAGAAAAAAATAAGTGGGATAAACCCAAAAATCTGCAACATAAATATGATTCGATCATAAAAACAAGCAATGATGCCAAACCGATTCCACTGCCACCGCAGTCTCTCAGGTCAGACAGATCCAAGCTATGTTTTTCAGGAAAACAAATGATTTTGCACTCCCACAAATAAAGGTGTATCATTTTTCATTGAAAAAATAGGTAGCTATAGCACAAAAATACATCAAATGGCAGCTGACTTAAAGCCAGGAACAATAACTGCAATAAACTTGCATAAATGCTTTTTAACATGACCATTCTTTTCAAAATCTGGGCTTGAGATTCCAGTCTGATAAACAAAACCAAGAAAATTTGAAAAACTGAGGCTCATTGAGGAAAAAAATATCAATAGGTTAAACAGCTGGAAAGAAACCTACCCACAGCATACAGATAAAGTGATAACTGAACACCAAGTAACTCTTCTGCCATGTTTGGGCTATCTAAAGGTGTTGGAGCCCTCATGTGCTCAAGTGACTCCTTTCACACACGTTATAGCAATGCAAATACATTTTATTTGACCTTCACAACTTTGCATCTGAAAGGGATAGTAGGTTGCAAAAAGGATGGAGAAAAAACACATTTTACTCTTAAAGGGCTGAGAGGGTCTTCAGAGAGCTCCCACTGATTACTCACTAACAAGTGATTCCTATACTGGAAATGAGGTAAAACAAATTTCTCAGAATTGTCTTTCTATTTACCCTTATTTCTTGTACCAGTGCAATTTAACAGAAATGCTAAGATAAAAGAGCTTTGTAAACTCTCGTTATAATAAAAATGTAAAAAAAAATCTTTTTGAAGTGATTTATTTTTCTTTTTCCTTTTTCTTTTTTTTTAAACTTCCCAAACAATGCAGAAGTTTGTCTCTGAAAACAAGATGGTGAATTACAGCAAAGTTATGAAAACAAAGAACCAACAGTTTCTCCAGTGCAGGCTTGTTACCATGAGCTAATAATTCCAGACTTTAAGCAAGCTGAGCCTCTTTTTTAATAACTGCATGCCTCTAGGCAAAGTATTTCTACTAAAAATTATTGAGGCATGGAACAAGGCAAGGTGTGTGAGCTAATGTTGGATTGTTCAGCTACTAAACCAACTCCTATAGCAATGAGCCTGCACTGAACTGACAGATTATTTCTCTGTATACACTTGTATAAACATACTGCTTAAGGTCGAAATCTGTGTAAGCTTTCTTTTCAATTAAAATGTCAAAGATGACAGCACATGTTTTCACTGTCCTCCACAGGATGATGGATGCTGCGGCAGCAGTTTCGTGCCCCCATGTTTCAGAGATGTTTGCCTGCCTGGGTGTCTAAGAAAGATGTACTTGCTGATGTCTTCATGTGCCTGCAGGCAGACAGGACTGCTATGCTAATATTTTGGGTGGCTTTACCTCTCTTGACTTTTTCTTTCTCAACATTGCCCCTGTGGGCCCCCACATCCAACGCTGTAAAAGTTAGAGTGAAAAGGCTGCTGTGCACAAAGAGGTTGGGAAAAGGGTCCTGCATTAATTAATCAAATTAAGATTGCCACTTAAGTGAAAGCTTTAAATTGCAGGCCAGTTTCTGGTCAAGGTTAATTCCGTTCAGGTACCTAACTTAGGTCCCCAAAGAAAAACAGCTGCTGTGGGTAGTCAATAAAAGACAGAATAGAACCCAAAAGTAGCTTCCAGCAATTTAAATATAAAATAATATTAGTTAAAAGGCAATTAATCCAGATCTTTGCATTTCTTCAGCTCCATATTAATAAACTAATAAAACTGTAACCATCAGTTTCTCATTCATGCTCATCAGTCTAGAGCTTGTACAAAGACAGTGGCTCCAAGTGCTGCTGAGTCTCAAGACCGTGTGGCAATAAAACTCATAGCACATGCAGCCACAATGCCATGGTTGGGCATGGAGCAGAGATTTGATCACAATTCTGCTAGAAAATAGATTGGCTAAAGAAAACCACCTAAACGAGAGAAAACCAGTCCAGCATCTGCCACTGGCAGATTTAGTCTGTCTCCTGCTGACAAGGCACAAGTCTTCTGTATCCACTATGGAAAGCAGAGTTTGCTCTGGATAGCAGAGCACAGTCACTAATGAAGACAACATGCAGATGTATATACATGTGGATTGTTTATTTACTGAGATTTAAATTCTATACTCAACACCAAAAATACTATAAAAGTAACACACCCTGTAGAAATCTTTAAGAAAGGCATTATAAAGATAATTCTACATGATTTCCTAAACAAAACAGGAAATAAGCAAATTAGAAAGCCTGAAAATCTCTCAGATTATATATGACATCAGCAGCAGACCAAATCCAGCTCTTAATCCTATCCTTTAACAAGAATACCATAGAGAAACTCTGTTCTTTTAAACACTCATTGCTTCCCAAGCACTTCTGCCACTGTCCATGCAGTGCCAACCTCTCTACAGCCTAGAGGAAAGTTAGCATGGCCCACCATGGTCACAGCCCCAAATATGCTCAGTGTCTCAAAGCTGCTGGTTGTTTCAGTGGGTGGCAGTGGGGGAGGAGGCAGAGGAGCACATACGTGAGGGTGTACTCTCAATTATCTGTTCAGTAAGTCATCTCCAGGTGTAAAAATATTTTAATGCTGCCAAATAGTTATATATCTTCAGTGACCCTCTTCCCACCCCCTACCCACTTCACGGATTCCCTTAAAATTTTCATGAAGATCAAAATGAATATATTCCGTTTCTTGGGAGGAACCTTTGCACACTCTTCATCTCTTAAACATACCAAAAATCCCAGCTGACAGCTATATTAGTACAAATGATGAGAAGTACAGGGAAGAGGTGAATCTCAAGGCACACAGAACAAAGTCATGGAGAACTGCTGCAGCTGTACTTCAACAGAGATCAGCTCCAAGCCAGTAATTTTTTTGCTCTCATAATTTAAAGGATTCACATTGCCTTCTATGCTTATCTCTCACTGGGAGATATCCACTGATTGTGAGCATCAGTCAAAGAAACAGGAATCACAAACACACTTTTTTACATAGCTAAGGCAAGTTACAATGAAGGATGAAAATCATGTGAGATGCTATTTATAATAATAAATAAATATTAAATAAATAATAAATTCACCTAGCACAATCCCCAAGAATTGTGTGCTCAGAAACATGCCATGACAACAACAGAAGTGCTACAGGTAGTGGCTGCGGGAGATTTTGCTGACACTTTGCTGCTGACATAGGCCAGCAAAGGTTTCCAGCAGCACACAGAGGGAAACAATGATAGCGAATAAAAGTCATTCTCCAGTCATGTCCAGCCACAGATACATGGGAAAATATCACTCTTCGAGTGAATGCGTGTGTGCTAAGAGCAACAGCAAAAAAAGAGCAGGCAGTGAAGAAAGGTTATTTTATTATACCAACAAAGTGCACATTGTTAACATAATTCCTAGTCACTATCCATGCCCACTCCCTCTCTTTTAAGTACTGGTTCGAGCAGGAACCTGAAGCTAATTTTGAGGTTGGGGTTCATTTGTTTTCACATCAATGCAATTAATTTCCACTGGAAAATGCATCTCAGGCATTCAATCAAAATGAGCCTAAAATAATTCTGAAAAGCTCATCTGTCTCCAATCTATATAATGTTTTAAAAATTGGATGCATGCCCTGCAATAACATTGCACTTCACAAAGCTTAGAGCTCTAAACTTAAGGGTATCAGTTACATTGAAATTGTAGTAAATTAAAACATCCAGTTTCTGGTTTGCATTGATTTATAAATATTGACAAAACTACTATTGCAGTCATTACCACTTCGGGTGCTCTGAGATGAATTTTCAAGAGTTCAGGGTTATTTTCATTCTTATTGTGGCTACAGTAGCCTTTTAAGTTATAGATAAAATTCCAGATAACATGTAAAAGAAGTTTCAAGAAATATGCTTACAAACCAGCCAATATGCATGATAAAAAACAGCAAGTCTAAGTGACCAGTAATGCAAATACTGCACACTTTTTTTTACTCTCTAGCTTAAAGTAGAAAGGATACTGTTATGAAATGTTCTAAATAGAAGCAAGTGGAAATGGAATAAAATATGAAAAGGTGTCTTTTAAGTTTGTTTTCTTTTATTTAACTAGGAATTTGATGTTCTCTTTTGAACTATTCTTTAAAATGAGACAATAAATATTAAAAAATCATTTTCAAAACTTTTCAAAACATGTTAGTCTACCTGATGATCTTCAAAATGTGCTTATTTATGACCAAATTATTGCTAAGGAAATATAAGCCTGAAAAAAAAGAGACCTCATGAGCTGTAGCCCAGTTAACACAATCGTTTGAGAAAACAAGAATAGGATGAATAGATCAACAGTGAGAGAGCCAATTCTCAATGGTGTACAGCACACAGCTTTGCCAAAGACAATGGATTTAAATCAACTGGGAACCTCACTCATATGCACGCACACTCCGTAAACAGACAGTATATAACGTGCACTACATCCAGTTGTAAAACAAGCTTTGACACTGATTTGTGTCTTATGCTTCAAAAGAAAACAAAAATCCCCATCGTCCACTTTGACATCCGTGGACTGCTACCAAACTCTCCTGGTCCCTGGTGGTGATTAGCTTATGAAGTGAAGCGGAGGGATCATCACCATAATATTCACAAAATCTGGCATGAAAACACTGGCCATACTCTACCCTTACTCTTCTGCATACCATCACTGAAGCCCATGCTGATCTGCAAAGCACCTTTGCACTACTCTGTTCAGTCTATTTTCCTTGTGCAGCACGTACTGCTGAGTTGAGAAAGTCAAGGAGAGGTGGCAGATGGTCTTTTGGGCATGATGCTCTTGCCACTGAAGTTTACAGGAATGCTGCTAATACAGTCATTTAGAAAAGAATGAGACCTATAAAAATGTATGACCCCTATGAAGACATTTTCCTAAATTATACCCTGAATACTGACTTAATGCCTGCTAATGACATGCTGCATCATACTAAGAAAATAGGGTTATTTTACATCTTTACCTTCCAATTTGTACTGATGTGTTTGGTTTACTGTTTCACAGATGGGTCTTTCTGTTTCTTTATTTTGTTTGGAGGTTATTTTATTTTATCTTATCTTTGTCTTGAAAGAAATGCTGTCTTAAGAGGTTCTCCCAAGCCAGAACTTTGCACTGAAGACCAAAATAACACCCTCTGCACGAGTTTAGGGTAAAGGGCTTAATGGTCAGTAGAGAGTCATATAAAAAAAGCTCAGGTCATCTTGCCAGCTTCCAACAGTCTGCAAAATGAACTAACATGCTGCTAATTATTTATTTAATGTCTTTACATGAACCATAAGTGTTCGTGCATACTCCATGAATAGTCCTGGTTTGAACTTTCTTTTTTTCTCCACTTTTTTCCCTGTGAGAACTGCTACTGAAACAGTGCTTCAACTAGAAAGCTGCTATGCCAGGGGAAGGGAAAGAGCAGCATTATGATCAGCAGAGACAAAAATTGAGTCAGGTGAATTTTGAAGCTCTGTGGGTACTGGATAATTTTAAGATATTGTACCACATGGTTTTCAACACAATCCAGCAAGGAGGAAATAATCTTTGTATAAAATAGTTCAAAAAGGCCAGGCTGCCCAGGCTAGAAGGAGCTCTCTTGCTGCATTTGCACACTTGAAATAATAGACATGGCCTGAGTCTCATGTTGACACACAGGACAGAAAATGCCCTCCCAGACACACAAGCATCGTTTCAACTCCCATCAATTCCCCATGCTGCAAAACCCAACTCCAAAGTACCACTTTTCAGTGAAGTGCCACTACAGCCATCAGAATCAACTGCAGCATTTGCATCAAGAGTTTCCAGATTTAAACTGTGGGAACAGGAAGGCTGGAGCTGTCAGTGGAAGGCATCTGACAATGTAATTTGTTTGTCCTGCTGGCCTGACAGCCAGGGCATGCTGATATTCAAGAAACATTAGTTGGTGTTGTGAGGTTTTCTTCTTTTTTTTAACTGCTTGGAGCAGTTGGGAGGGCAGATGAAAAGGACTCTCAGCTTAGGGAGGGGACAAAGCAGAGGATGAATAATGGAAAGGAGATGTGTCCCTTTTCCAGACGTCTCCTATAAAATGTTTGTCCCATGTAGCCTGAGACACATCCATACACTGCAGGTGAACATGTTAAAAAAAGTTAACCTTACACAAACAGTAAAGTGGCAGCTCCACTCAGTTTACACTAACATCATATCTATTTGGTTTGGTCACAGGGAGCCAGACATTTTACTGATCTGGTTAAAATATCTCAACAGCCACATAAATAGACCCTGTCAAAGCCTGTTGCATCACCTGCATTTATTTTTTACTGTTAATATTTAGCAATGGAAGAAAGATACAGATCAGTGCTCTATACACTTGCCATCTCCAACAGTATGATCTCAGCTCAGAGAGCAGCAGGAATTTGCACAGCAGTGAGTATGGCCGATTTCCAGGGGTCGGAAGCCATGGCTTACTCACTCCGCTCCGCATTTTCTGCTGTTGTTCTTTTTTTTTTTTTTTTTTTTTAAATGGGAAAGGCAAATATGATGAGCATAAAGAATAGTTGTAAAGTCAGATTGCAGGTCAGCATGTTTGTATTTTATTTTCCCCTGTTCTCTGTATTTTGTGAAGCATGGATTTAGACCTCATATTAGCCTACCAGATAATTTTTAGTCCTTAAAATGGCTTGCATGTTAAATTTGACGAGAAACTAAGCATATAGGAAAATGTGTACCTTCAGACCAGAAATCTGCCTTTCTCTCTATAGCAACAAGCTATCTGAATCAACAACATTGCACCTCGTATAAATCTGACCCAGTCCATGTAGGATATGTAACAAAGCTAATCTGTGACTTGAGAAAAGAAAATGCAGCAGTATGCAAGCAAGACACTTTGTATTTGGCAGACACATACAACCAGCTGTTTATTCTTCAGTTTGCAGCTATACATCTACTGGGACATCACCCACCCCTGTAAACCTTGCTTAGCTCCTGGTCTTATTTCCAGTGTAGATTTAACCCTAAGTTATAGATAAGCATAGTGCTTGGGATTTAAAGTTAGTGTCATGTAGTATCATTTTTGACATCTCCACATATTATAATGAGCTTCTTTTTCACAGGGGACTCAGGATCTGATTTTAATTTGTAGTAGGGTTATGGTCACAATAAACGTCTATTTCATATATTTATAAGAAGCTTCTAATGCAAATGGAAATAGAAAGTGGCTGTTTTCTTGTAGTTTCAAAGCCATGTATGTAAAACACACAGTACAGATCTGTTCCACATGCAAACCCATTATCAATCCACCAGTGCACTCTGGCTCCTGCCCTGGCAGCAGGCACTCCTGTGCTGAACAGTCTCAGCAGGTATTATAGCTTGCATAATAAAGGAACAGGTTATGAAATCATTAGCACCTCAGCTGAGGCTGCCACAGGGATGCCCCTCTGTGTTCATTGTGAAACGTTTCTTTGGCAGCTGCATCCTAGGAGCATATTTGGATGTTGTTGTTTCAGCCTTGCCACACAGAGTGGAAAGTAAGCCAGTATTTTCATGTTCTGAACTTAAGAGCGGAGGATGGAAGTCTCTCTGGTCCACCTTGAGGCTAATTCTCCCCATTTACACGTGGCTAATTCTAGGCTTGAAGACCTCTAGGAAGCCCAGCTGTCTATAATCACACACCCAGACCTATGTGGCCAGTGCTGCCAAGGACCTGAGCCATGCCTACGGAGGCTGGAAGTTACTTCAGCTTTGTCAAACACCACATGTTCCAGCCCCCCTTGTCCTGCAGGCAGCCACTGCTAGTGGTGCTTCAGAGCAGCCCAAATGCTGCTGAGGGCTGCCCTCCCCATGACTGGAATCCTGCCTCAAGGTACAGTGAACATCCCTTTGGCATTTCCTTCTCCAGAAATGCAAGCTCAGGTGAAACTGTGCCAGTTCAAGCAGTTGAAGCTAAACTCCCTTGTCCCTCCAGAAGAGAATCCGTGGTCCCAACAGAAAGAAACAAAATACACTGCCAGTAACTCACTGAGTAAGGCATTTAGGGTCCTTTTGATATTCCTTATGCCAACCTTGAGACCCTTCCTGCTAATTTCATATATATTTGTGAACTGTGCCCTTGCCAATGTGCAAGTGAGCACAACTATGATCTGGCTCAGGACAATTGATGGCACTAAATATTGGAGTATTGGGATCTATGAAAAAGGAAAATTGTGCAACTTGAAGGAAACCACTAGCATGAGGTAGGGAGGAGAACTTGTGGAAAGCAGTGAAATTTTACTGACTTGAGTCACCCTGGGGTCTGGACCACTGGTATTTGCAAAGCTTGAGTCAGTTTTACCAACTGTAGAGAGAGAGTGGACAAAGTGAAGACCAGTGTCAGGTTCCTGAGCATTAAGTCAAGTTAGCTTGGGTTGCTGTCTTTCTGAATCAATGATCTGGGTCATGATTTAAGTAAATGAGGGGCTGGGGCTTTTTAAAGCAGCCTAAGTAAATATCTAAGCTTGATGTGATATAAAAAGTACCACAACAGAAAGGAGAACTTAACGTAGTAATGAAAATCACTTACCCTTAATCATCCCTGAGACAGTGTTTTTACAACGCTACTTGATTTATTCAACTAGTGAACATGCCTCCTTTGACTTTTCTAATAACAGGCCATCTCACCCATGCTTGTTGGGATTTGAGTTCAGAGATGTTTTAATTAGCATGCCAAGTACATTATTTAAATATCTTTGATGCCTTTTCTTTAAAATTGTTTGCTAAGCAATAAGTCATATTTATTTGCAAAGGAGACACACCTCCTAAAAACCAAAAGAGAGAGAGAGAGAGAGAGAGAGAGAGAGAGAGAGAGAGAGAGAGAGAGAGAGAGAAGAGAGAGATCCAAAGATCCAAACACTACCAGGAAAATTCAGAAAAGTAAGAGGTTTGAGAGTTTTGGTCACAGGTGTGTAACCAGTGTTGCATGTTGCAGAGCACATTATTGCTTAAAGACCTACTGAAGTCCAGATTCATTGCTGCTGACAAGCTTGCCACTTAGTGCACGAGACCATATGAAAGGTTGTTTGCTGCATGATTTACGATGGTGCCGTTACTGTAAACTACCTGTGCTCTGCTGAGCAGCTCCATGCTTCCTCTCCAGTGGAAGGGCCTCAGCTTTTGGAAAAGCTGGACAATTTCTCAAGTGAGTAGACTCTTGTGATACTGAGGCTAGCCAGACCACAAACTATTTTATTATGTTGTGCAAAAACCTCTGTGCAAAAAAGAAACGTCTTTAATTAAGATAGAGCAACCAGCACTGTGGTTGTAATTACCTTGGACTGCTTTACCCATGGGCATAATGAAATAAAATTGGGCCCTCTATATTTTTGTTTTTAAACTAAGTAAACCCAAATTAATTTATTCAACTCAAACCAGACAGGTTTCTCTTTAAAAGGAAGGCCTATGTGGTTGGAAGGGCTGGTGCAGCAGGCAGAGTGACATGCAATGATGATTGTGAACTGCAAACTGCTGGCAAAACATTTGGCTTGCCATTGGGCCGTGGCCAGTATTTTCCTTTGTTAATGAATCCCACATCTTTTCTAAGTTAAGCATTTTTTCTTCTCCCCCTTCATTTTATTTGAAACATATTTTAAATATTTTTGTTTTTATGACATAGTGGAACATGATACAGCCCCCTCCTAACCCTGAATACGGGAAAATCAATTAAAATTTTGACATTAGGAGCTATGATATAAACATATGGTTTAACTGCTTAGACTTTTTTTTTTTTAAGCAACATATCAAGGATCAGTGCAAAGAGAAATAACAAAATGAGAACTCCACATTATAGGACAAAAAGTTTACCAACTGAAAGTATAAAATACCCAAACCTTGCTATTCATCAAACACAAAAACACTGAAAACTTGTCCCGTTTTGATAAATTTCCTCATAGACAGAGGATTACATAGTTTTCATTTTTGCTCTTTTCTGAGAAAAAAGGCCATTAAATAAAAATAGTCATTCTGAATTATGTGTTTAATATTTAGTACATTTTGTCTCACCCAAAGGACCTTCATTTTATGACTTAAAGAATGCAGTCTTAAAATGGAGTTTTACTGGCTTCCTCATTAACTTCCGACTCTTACCTGAAGAAGAAAAAATAATTGAGAAATACCCCATTGGAACAAAAACATGATTTTCAAATGCAATGAAGGGCATCCAGTCACACCTGCCCTACTGACCACCAGTCCTTAGGACTATGTGAAAGGAAAAACCCTCACAGGTCCCTTTGGTATTTCAAATCATCAAAACCTCACACAGACAAAATAACAAGTCGCTGAAACTCCAGGAAATAAAGGCACCAAAGAGAAGATTTAACTCTCTGTTTAACTCTCTAGGTCTCTAGGTTTCCACAAAGAAGCTCTTTCCCAGAGGTCTCGAAAGATTGGAAATGCTGTTAAAAGGGAAGAGTTATTGTTAATCCGTCACTGGTGAAAAACAAGGTTTTTTCAATCATCTTCTACGGACATCTAGTCTCCACTCCTGCAATCATCTAGCTACATGAATTTACATGCCCTCCTTTAATATTCCTTGGTTTTACAAACCTTGCAAGATTTCTTCAGCCACAGTAACTTGTAGTTAGTTAGTTTTACTGGGGGAAGAGATGACGAAAGTATAGCACAATGCATTGCTGGCCCTGAAACTGGCACCAGGCGAGGACAAGGATATACTGGAAAAAATTAAATTGCAAAAGCCTTTTCTGCACCAACCCCCTTACTTTTCATCATAAGAATAGTGCCAGGCTTGTGTAAAAATTGCAGAAATATTTTTATGGAGGCTCCTGATATCAACTCTGAAGTTAAATGAGGCTAAAGACTTCAATTATCTACAGAGTATGTGCAAATTAAATATACTCTATCACAGTGAATTCACTTGCAATGTAACTGCTGTGATTTATGCAGAAAATTGCAGCCAAACTCAAAAGTGAAAGCAACACTTTCAGGTTGACCAAAAGTATTAAATTCACTAACAAATTGTATTTCATAAATCTTGGAAGTGAAGAAGAATATTACACAATATTTCGAAAAGCAGAAAGTTTTAGCACTTCTAAACATTCCAGTCTGAAATGCCATATTAATCTGGAAATTTACCTAGTTATTTTAAAAATGTAATTGTCTTGAAAACCTGAGAATGTCTTTGTTGGTTTTTTTGGACAGAATAATTAAGAAATTAAATCACATTGACTTAAAATAAATTACTGTTTTTAATTTCAGCCACTAAGTCAACAAGCTTGTTATTCACATAAAACTGGTTACCGTTATAGTTCACCTGCATGAAGCACACCAATGACACAAAAGAAACCTTAAATATGTCAGATTTTCTTCATTTCCTGCTCTATTAAAAACAACCCAATACTCCAACTCATTCCTCTTTTATGTCTTCTTTCCTAGATTTTTTCAAACTGATTTTAACAGCTAGTTAGAAACCTGAACATCAATATCAACGTATTAATGAAAAACAGAACTAACGCTGGTATTTCAAAGCTATCTTAAAGACTGATTAGATTCAGTAATAAATTAACTGGGTAGGAATACTGTATTTAAGGAAAAATACGATATTCTGCAGGAAAGTATGGGACTTTTTGTTTTGTTTTCCAAGGGGATTAGCTCTTTCAGCCAGGAAGTTTTACCACACGTCCAGATTCCGTGATTTGCTCTGCATCCAAGAGCAGTGCAAAATCATCTTTGACATTTACCGAAACGTCAGGCGCAGCACTTTAAAAGGACAAAGCTTGTCTTGACTACAA
This sequence comes from Sitta carolinensis, assembly GCA_032173965.1. Classification (NCBI taxonomy): domain Eukaryota; kingdom Metazoa; phylum Chordata; class Aves; order Passeriformes; family Sittidae; genus Sitta; species Sitta carolinensis. The sequence continues at coordinate 34,718,498 of CM063284.1, read as the reverse complement.
GAAAGGAGTTTGTGAACAAGGTGAATGCATGACAATAAAGAAGGTGCCAGTGGTGTAGTGAGAACAGGGCTGTACACTCTAAGACTGCACTTTTAGAAACTCCATAAATTTGAACATCCTTCTCTGAGCTTTGTAGCTCAAGACAAATATAAGTTTGAGTCATCGTCACTCCAGAAAATTTTGTCAGTGAAGACTGATAACAGATCCTCAGTCTTCATGTTCTATTTGATAATAAAATATTAATTTTGCAATAATGAAATAACTGAGCATGCATGATTTTACATGTCATAGCAGTGACAGCATATTGGATCGGCATTAGTTAATGGACAAACATCAACGCAGGATAAGGTATACAGGGAGTTCAGTGCAAAAAGGCATTAATGTGCCATTATTTTTATAGAAGGAACAGCTTTTGCTAGCTAAGTTCCTGTAAAATATACATTTGAGCTCACAGAGATATTAGCAAATGGATCACTCACATGGTTATTGACAAAGCTTGTCCCCTAGTTTTGCAAAACATGCTGAAAATTACCTGGGGGGCGGGGGGGGGCTCAAAAGTTGATTTTTTTTTTTTTTTTTTAATGGTTTAATTCCATTATTTAAAAGAAAATAAAAAAGGAGAAGGGTAAGGGCATTTTTAAAGAGCTGACTGATTTGGAAAGACACCAGAGATGGATTTTCTCATAGGATTTTTGAATTCTCTTGCAATTCTTCACTATAAGCAAAAACTTCAAATGCTTAGTCAAGGAAAGAAAAAGATCCCTTTAGCTGTTTATAAACTGAAAACATATTTGGCTGCATTTTGGCTAACATTTCAGCCAAAAAAATGGCTGTTTTTCATGATTACTGTTTTATCTTTGCATGTTTATCAGGCATCTACTAAAACGTGACTGCCTGTCACGTACATTGTGATGGGAAAGTTAGGAAGTGAAGCACCTTGAAGCACAGAGCAATTCAGAGTCCACATTTAGAGTGTTATGTCAAGTGTGTGTACTCTTTATTTTTCAAGTCAAGGTGGACACAAGTAGAATATGCTTTAGATGACATTATGTTCTTATCTCACCTTTTGCTTTTCTTATTGCTTTTTTCTCATCAAAATTCTTCCTGCTTTCACCCCTTGCACAGACAGCCCGTGCTGCCATCATTGCCCAGTGCAGGTCCAGAGAACAGTTTCCATCAGAAGGCTCCCCAAAGGGTCACCCTGTGCAACCTCCTGCTTCAGCCAGGACTAAATGCAGTATCAGAGCAGGCTGCTGAGGGCCTTTTTTTCGACAACGTGTGAAAATCTACAGTAGCAGAGACTGACTCCAGCCAGTTGCTGTGCCTTGCCACAGTTCTCCTACTGGAACCTTTCTTTCTTTAGGTCTCATGTAATTTTTCTCTCACTGAAACTTGTACCTGATGTCTTCGGTCTTCATGCTGCAACATGGGGCAGACCCTGTCTCCTCTGTAACTACCCTGTAAGTAGCTAAAGGCTGCAGTTAGATCCCCGGCAGCCATTTCCTCAGGGCAAATAAACCAAGTTCCCCTTATCTCTGCTTCTCTTTCCCTTCAGCCTAGGGAAGATGGCCATAGTGCCATCTGTCCTCTGTGCAACTGACCCACCTGCCAGTAAGTCACTGCAGACACACAAGAACATGTGTGCAGTTTTGGGGTGCCCATTTGTTAGGATTTATTCAACAGTCCAAGCTGATTTCACCCAAAACTTGCCCCGGACTTTGGTTGGGTGCAGAAATTTTGTATTGTCCTCACAACAGAGATTTTTCTAAGTCCTCCAGGGATTATTTAGGTGAACCCAAATATCTGACCATAAGTCAATTAATAATTATTATATGTGATGTTTGTCCTATTTGATAATTACTCTGCACAAGAAACATGCTGATGCAGATGTGTCACAGAAATTCAGTGCTCCTGTGCTCAGTGATACACGGGGAAGCCACAGATACTTCCTACATCCAGCTCAATCTGATCTACACTCTGAAACATCCTGCTATTGGAGCACTGCATCTTTAAAACAAGTCTCCCTGAGATAAAGAACTGTCCGTTAAGGGGGGAAAAAAAGAAAGAGGTATTAGTGTTGCGGTTCACTGTGCTTTCAGTCAAGAACTTGTCCTGGGCGAGACCAGGTGAGACCAAAGTTTAAAACTCTGGAATGTAACACGTGCTGATGCCAGAGTATTATTGCCTGTTTTATCATTTGCTACTCATCACACTTTCTGGGTATTTGCCCACAGAAACAAAATCAGAAGCAACAGAACCATTTAGAAGTGACACTGAACATCAAACAGAAAATGAAATGTACAAAGCTTTCAGTGTATAGGAAGCAAAAAACCATTCTTTTTCAAGACCATTCTAAGAAAACAAAAAAGCATTTGTCAGGAAAAAAAAAATCACAATTTCTCTTGAAAAAATTGTTGTCAAAAGCTCAAATTTTAATTATTACTGAGCCTCGTTGGAAGCTTTTCAATCAGCTGCATTTCGCTTTTCTAAGATCTTTTTAAATCCATGCTTTTACAAGTATCTCCATACTCTTTTTTTCTCCTATAACATTCACTTATTTTTGCATATTTTTACAATTGTTGCTGGTAAGGTTTTTCACTTTTCCTAAAGTATGTACTGAAGTTTTTTTAATAGAGCACTACAAAACCTTGTCAAAATAGTCTAAAGTAAATGATAAAATGGCTTAATTAATTACTAAATATTACAGTATCTACTGAATTTCAGTAGCTGTGAAAAGTTCCATACTGCACAAGATTAGCAAGTAAAAAGCCAAACCGAACACTTAGTGATGCACTTTAACTTTTGCTTAATTTTTTGCCCTAAATTTGATTTCTCCTTCTTAAAGAAAGACTTGAAATGTGAGAGAGAGCAGAGGGGTGCTAACAGAGTGTCAATTTCAAAAAAAAAAGAAACCATCAATCAAATTTATATGCCGATATCATCACCTTAAGTCGTGCAACTTGAAATCTTATTCAGGTGATAAATTATTTCCACTATGATTGCTCAGGAATAGCAGAAGTTAATTTTGCCTTGCAGTCTCAAAGATGGGGACAAACACACACACTCACACATACACACCCCCTACATACACAAATAGATCCACACATACAGAGAGCTGTGTACCAATCTGCACTTTGTGCAACACATCCCTTTTTCATACTAATGGCCACAGATGATACATGTCAACATTGGATTCTAATGGCAAGGAATCCGGTCATTCAAGCAAACTGCAAAATGAACCTTAATTAAGTGTTTATACTGATTTTTCAGCCAATCTTATTTCTACACGAGTTTTCTAAAGATACTCACTTATTCAAAGTGTATCAGAAAACTGAAAAGTATTCAGAGCAATGAGAATTCCTGCAGTTCTGTGATATAAGAGAAATAGAGCTCATGTCCTTAGCTGCAGTGAAAGAAAAGTTCATTTTGACCTGGAAACCAAACGATAACAAAGAACACAGTACTGGAACTTCTCTGACATGATTCTGAATTGCCTTAAACTGAGGTCAAGGAAGAATCTGGTCTAGCACATTTTTTCTGTTCTGGTTTGTACGACTTCATTTGGAAAAAAACTAGTTCATGTTAAATCTGACATATAAAATTACTGGTGCTGAAGGGGTTTTCCAGTGTGGTAAAACATTCAACCGACACTACTTTTGACAGAGCTTGTAATAATGAATTTTATTATTATAATTATTATTTTTCTCCTGCTAATGGGCACAGGTTTATTGATCTGCAGAAAAGAGTGTCCATTGCCATATTCTTTATGGTCATGGAGCAGCACAAAAGTTGCAGGTATCTGCAGTAAAACTCTCTGTCTTGTTATTTGCACTAATACACCTTGTACTTATACTAATACAGAGCTTTAATATGTTTGGATAATGGCTGCAATTTTCAAAACATCCTGCAACGCTCTTGAATTAAAGATATGATGCAAAAATAAAGATCGCCACAGAAATACAGCTTGCACTGATCTAAGAGACTACAGTTCTCACTCTCAATTAGAAGTTTTTACCAAGAGAATGGCTATTTTTATTATAATGTGCAGAAATCTTTCAGTAAATTACAAGTTGTATGTTTTCAATGGAGATAGTAGTTTTAAAATTGGGAGCTGATGCTACAAGGAAACATCAGGCCATAAAATAAAGAATGGAAGTGAGGATGGAATAAACAGTGTTGTGTTAAGTAAATGATACTTTCCTGGCTCTGTCAGGATTCAAAAGACCTAAAAAGCAAAATGTGTGTCACTGGGACTGAAAAATAATTCATGCTATTTGACAATGCAGGCATTAAAAATGTGTTTGGAGGAAGTCGAGAGAGAGCAAGCACCACAACACAAAAATTCCATGCAACATTTAAAAATAAACACAAGCACCCACATAGAGTGGAAATCACACACTAATAGAGATCCAAGGTTCATCAGTCTCTGGGATCACTGTGGCTGAACAAGTAGTTTTTCAAGAGGGCACATTCCAAAGCTAGAGATGTTGAAAAATACATGGGTGCTCAAAGGACTGAAAAGAGGGTAGTTCCACAGATTTTATTCCGAGCCCATCCTCTCAGCTCTCCCGTTCACTGCAATAACCTTTGGATCAGGCTCAACATCCAGATGTAGTTCTCACTCACTAAAATTGGCTGGCCACACTGGAAACTTTTTGGGCAAGGTACCCCACCCATAAACAGAGCGTTTGGGGAGAGTACGGTAGTAAGCAACAAATAATTTGTCTCTTTGCCAAGACTAGGGGTTGTGTCTCTTACTTGTTCATCCTCTGAGAGAAAAAAAAAACGGGGCTATTGTAAGGTAATACCCTGAAGCTATCTAAGAAGGAATGCCACGTGAATGAGAAATAAGAGGATGAGGGCTCCTTCAATGCTGAAGTCAAAAGTGGAAGAAATGACTAAGCAACAGGGTACAGAGAGCCACTAGTAGATGGATGCAGTGTTTCCAACAGCTATTTACTCTGGGATCTTGTAAGTAGGAAGAAGAACAGAAAGGAAATACAAACCTGAGTGTGGAAAGAGAGTTCCACTATGGGAATTGCCACATCATCTAGGTGGAAGACAAAGATATGCAAGTCCATTTGCAGGAGAAAGAGAGCATAAACAGAGTTAAGTGGATATTAATGATCGCTAAACAAGGATGGCAAGCCTGCTCTGAATTTACAAATCACATCCGCATTAATACCAAATGAGTTCATTAAGATTAACGTTATTATGATGAGTATCAAAGGGATTAAAAGAGATTATGGTAAATAAGAGAGTCAGATAGGAATGAGATGTAATTACCTTCCTATCTGGTTTATCTGTAGCTGCAGAGAAAGACCCAGCATTCACTTCACACTGAAGGAACCTAACTCACATTTTGATCTGAAGTGTAATTTTCAGCAAAGCTGATCTCAACAGTTTGGGCTGAACACGGCCCAGGCATGTGCAGGATGAACAAAAGAAGGGTGGGAAGGTGAGAGTACAGAGAGATGGGGAAGGGCACAGGAGGCCTCTTTGCCCCAGCACCCCCACCCAAGCACAGGAAACAACTTGGTCTTCCTGTCTGCTGTGTCCAAAACTTGGTGAGCGGCCAGCCCTGCCACCACCTCTGCCCAGCACCTGACCTGCTCTGATCCCAGCACACATAACACCAGCTCTGAAAGCTTCACGGGGCTTCACAAACATCAACCAAGCCTTCCAAAAAGGTTTAAGGGAAAGGTCTCAAGTTAGAGCTAGGAAAACTGAGGAATTCAGGAGCAGAGGGGATCACATTCAGTGAAATAAAAACAAGCTGTCTGATATTTACCTCTTGTTTTTGTACGGCAACAACAGAGCCAATTCTTTTGTGCATGCAGAGACCAGCTAAGGAGCACCAAATTATGGCTTAAAATCACACAGCTTATAGAGCTGATATTCTGCCAATGCACACATTCAGCAATGCAGGCGGAAATGTTACTTGGGATCTTGGTGGGGAAAATATACTGGGACTCGTCCAGCCAGGCTCTGCTAGAAGCAGATTGCCTTTCTTCACAGGCCGACCACGCACAGTTGGCTCTCCAGTGCAAACATCACTCCCAAGCTCTGGTGTGTTTGGCCTCTGGTTTGTTTGACAGGTTACATGTGCTTCTGAATATATCTTCTGATGCTCATTTTCAGAGCACTCTTAATATTTCTCTTGGCTGCTGTTTAAAAATTAGGTCCCTAAAGATATCATCCTTCAATAAGAAAATCCTCTTGCCAAAAGACCCAATTTCAAACGTGTGGAACTTGACTGTCAGGGCTGTTGACCTCTGACAATGAAGCTGCAAGTCCACTGGCAAACCTGCACATTGGGTCCCAGCAATTAGCAGCAGAGGAATCCAAGTGTGCAGCTACTTTCCTTTTTTTGTTGTTGTCCAAAAAGAATGTGAATTTCAAAAGCACCTGTCAAGCAAAACCAGAGCTGTCTGACTCTCATCTGGACGGTTATACTTCATTAATTATATGTTTTGTTGTTTCAACAACCAACATACATACATGCACACACACTCCCCTCCCATGTGTACGCATACGGAATTCACAACTGCAGCTTTTTGAAAGAAGCTTTACAACTGTTTTCCCGCAGTGCTGTGTTGTAATCAGTGAAGTAGCAGCAGTAAATTGTAACTTAGAGTTGCAGTGCACTTCTGAAAGACAAGAAGGATTTACATCTTTACACCCTCTACCTAACTTCACCAAGTATGAATCAGCAGGGTGGGTAATTTGTGAAAGTTTGAGTATGCAGAAGGGTCATCGGTCAGTCCACACTGTCCAGAACACCAAAACGTTCTCTTTTGCTGCCCTTCTAGACAGGTGACATGTTAATAGCTGGTACCAGACAAGTGAGACTCTGATCCCCTGTGGGAACGCAATCCGATACCCAAAGACTTTCAGGCCACACTGTACAGAGTATTTTACACGCGTTTTTGTAAAAGAAATAGCAGGGATGCATTTCTGCAGAGGAAAGATAGAGTGTGACAGTCTGTTATCCTCTGCACAGCATCTTGCCAGCATGGCTAGGCACTATCCTAGGACAACGCCGATGGACCTTTCCTGAACAAACTCTCCAGCCAGAAAAGGGAAGGGAAAGAGTGAAGATCATCCCAGCATCTAAAGTGATCAGGCAAAGGGAAGAATCTACTATGCTTTATTCTGATGGTCTGTGGAGCTGCACTTCCCAATATTTCTAGGAGAAAGTATGAGTCAGAAATCCTACGGGAACTCCTTCAGCAGCAGCAGCTCCCTCCTCAACCCACACCTCCTCAACAGAGCACTGCGCAATCCAGTCCATATGGTATATCTGCACCGCAACGTGGGCCAGGGCCGGGTGCGGCCTCGCGCCGGGCTCCCAAATGATAAAAGTTTGGCCTGAGAGCAACTGTTAGTGCTTGAGCAGTTGACCGAGGAGCTTGAAAATCAGGGCACTTTGGAAAAACCTGTGAATAAAGTGCAGGAATATAACAGCTCTACATAGGACGTCTTTGCGGAGGGCTACCAGAGGGAAGGAAAGGCAGGAGCCAGCCACAGGCTCTTGTCTTGTTCAGAAAGAGAGGGGGAGGTTTTGCCACCAACTGCAGAACACTGATATTTTACTCAGTCATTCCCCAATACAGGTTGAAAAAAAAAATTAAAAATTACTAAACCCTCAAAAGCATGTTTAAGGCTATCTTTAGTTAACCAAGCAAATCTGTAATCCACTGCAATTCCAGTGGGTACTAATACAGCGCTTCCCTGAAAGACAAAAATTCCCTTTTAAAGAGACACTTCTGAGAGTCATACCTTAAGAGCAGACTGCTCTTGACACAGAAACCTGATGCAGAGCTCCTCCGAGCATAACAGGTATCCTCAGGACACCAACACACACCTGATCGCTCGCATTCATCCCACGTCTAAACACGGCCAATGCCTGAGCACAGGCTTAGTGTTAAACCCGGTGGCCCGCACTAAGGGCAAGGTACTCACAAGTGAACTCGGGCAAGTACCTTCCCTTGCTCCACACCAGACCTAGAGACTGTTAGCTTTGTGGAAAAGAGACTAAAATGTCTGCAGGGAGACTGACAGACTTAACAAGACAAGCACGGTGCTCTGTCCTGCAAAGGAAATCCATGTAGGCAGGTGCCCCAAGACCCTGGTAGTCCTGGGAGGCAGAACCGTGACAGGAGGGGATTGCTGTGCAGAGTGGGAACCTCCGCGGTCCCAGCAAAGGCAGGACATCCATGAGCCCGGGGTAAGCTGAGGATCAGAATACTGCTGGCAAGTGCTAGGGATGAAAAGCCGAGGCTCGTTGAGATGAGCTCTGCAAACTGCCTCCCTTAAACGCTTTATTTTCAACAGTGGATTTCCAACAGTAGAAGCTTTGCTAGGCAGAGGCTGAACTGCTTTCTTCAAACAGTTTCAAATTCGCCAGCCACGCTCGAAGAACCACCCCTTTTTGCCTTTCTTTTCTTTTTGCACTCTCCGGGCTTTTCGTGAAAGAGACATCCAGTTTCAAGCCATTTAAAAAATATCAAAAAACCCCGGTGGAAAATAATTCGCAGCTGTGATAATATCACATTTTTTAAAATACCGTAATATAGTTTTACTTTTAATAATAAAAGATAAAAAAGGGGAGTCTGTGAATAATTAGAGAGTGCAGTCTGAAGCCAGTTACAGTCACTGCAATTGATAATAAACTTAAAGCCCCTTGACAGCAGGTAAATGCTTTGCAACCCTGACCCCCTTCCTCTCACATTACTTAACAACCCTGCAGTTCCAGCATTACATCACCGTCCAAGCGATTGGTTCCCGCATTTTAACTCTCTCCCTGTCTCCTCCGATTAGGAGCAGCATAATGATGGAGCGGGGGGGACACCAAACCGCAACAAACTACCAAACTTCTCTCAAGTTTGCTGTGCTCTTTGGTAGGGTTTGGTTTTGTCGAAAAAACAGCTTGTGCTCCTAAGAGCTGAGGTAAAACGCACCATAACACAAACTCTGTAGAAGTGGAAAAGAGTGGGAAAGGGGGACTCGAGAGGAGAGGAGGAGAGGAGGAGGAAGGGGGGGGGGGGGGGGGGGGGGGGGGAACTATATAGAAATCAGAAAAGGAAAAGAAAATTAAAAACAAACCTCATGGACATCACTGAGCCTGAATTCCCTGCTGAGGTGCAGAACATGAGAGCCCTGGAATGAGTGTATGTAGAACTTGAGCCAAAGCTTAACTAGCCCGAGTGAGTCATATCCTTCCCATTTGATTCCCGTCCAAGCGATGATGTAATGCCCTGGCCCTCTCCCTCGCTCCCGCTCGCTGCACTACCTCCCTCCTCCCCTTTTCTCCTTTTTAGCTCAGTGCTGGTGAAGTCACCATTTAAATCTGGCAGCGCTGAAGCAAAAACTTCAATGTAACCAAAACAGCCCCAGGCCAAGTTCCAGACGTACTGAGACTCAGTGGTGCAATTGCCATTGGAAACGAGTAAACAGAGAAAGAAACAGTGCTGCCTGTGAAGGGCCTGCGCAGCTGCCTGCCGGAGCGCAGGAAAACCCTGGGACCAGGCACGGGGCTGACAGGATTGACTGGGGATCACCAGGAGATCCTGCACAGCTCCCGAACGCCCGTATGGTCCGCGCTCCGGGAAGATCCGGCCACTGGAGGAGGAAGGAGATCGAGCCTGAGTTGCGGAGGGCAGCGGAGAAGCCGGGGAGCAGCGTGTGTGTGTGTGTCGGTCCGGGAGATGGAGAGCGCTGCTTCGCGGGTTACATGCCTCAAACCGGGATTTCTCTGCCTCAGCACAGCACAGCTGGAATTGAGCCCCAGGTTTTTGAAGGAAAACGACGGGGCTGTCTCTTCCAGCGTATTCCTTCGTATGCAAACACACAGGTGTAAGGCACCTCCTTTCCCCACAACAGAAAAAAGTACCAGAGCAGCCATACAGCGCCGCAAGCTTATAACTAACTCACTGCTGTGCAGCTCTTACTGCCTTTCCGGCGCTTCTCTCGCTAGTCTAGTTTCTTCAAGCATAGAGAGTGTTTCTAAATGGAACTTTCACGCACACAAGGATAAGCTATTGCGGTGCAAAGTGCTCTGCCTCATCAAAGTGCTCCTGATGCTAAATGCTACAGCGGCTGTGGCTGAAATACCTCTCGTCCTCCCCACAGAGGACTTTCTCACTGTTCATCACTCCCAATTGATTGTAGTCAATGAAGAACCAAGCAGTTGGTCCATAAAAGCATGCAAAGCCTAAATAGTAGTAGTATAATATAATAATAATAATAATAATAATAATAATAATAATAATAATAATAAATGGAAATGTCTAAGCACACCTAGCATCCCTGAGCAATTCAAAGACTAATAGTTTCAACATCAAACTGCAGATGTAAGTATTAATGGCATGTGAATCACTGTAGAGGTAGTTATAAGTGTCTCATTTATTTACAGATCAAGAATCATTTCACAAAGCCACTTCACCTCATATCTCTTGAGTGAAACTCAATTTTCCAGCACTCAGTGGAAGCACTTATGGCCCCCAAATTTAGAAAAGAGTAGGAAAACATCAAAGTCACTGTGCTTCTTTTTCTTCTTTATGACGATGCAAGTTATGGAAAATCAATTTCTATTGCCTAGCAGCATTTTACTACATTGGGATTTTTTTGGGGTGGGTTCTTTAATTGATCACGGCAGCAGTACAACAGAGATTATTTAAAGTACCAAAGTGTCCTCCTGAGGATACTCTCATGTTTTAAAATTATTGTTAGAATATATTTCTATGGATCAACACTATTAGCTTCTGTCATAGTTTGATTTTGTATTCAAGAAGATTCAGTCATGAATTCTAATGATTTTTTTGTTTAAGATAGATATGATTTTTAAAGACATAATGAGAGGAGGAGAAAACTAAGGATTTGTCTTATTCAATTAAAAAAAACAGTTTTCCACAGCAACCTGACCTGCCAGATGACATCCTCGATTGATGCTGATGCTGCAGCCACTCAGAGTGACACCTTTATCAAGCAAGGCAGCTCTGAATTAGAGGTGATCAGCCATAATTATTGCTGGCGCCACTGAAGCCTGTGGCTTGACAGCATCAGATGTGGTTGTTATAAAGTTTGGTCCATTGTGTCAATGGCCTGTATAACTCATTTATGTCTGAATTACCAGCTATTGATTTTTTGTCTTCTGTCATGTAATAAAATAAAAGTTAGATCACTCCTAAAGCCCTCTTTTAATTCCAGCCTTGCTGTTAGTTTCATTTTTAGCTTATCCCACTTCCCCCTCTCCATTTAAAAAAATGAAACTTCCAGCTATTTTTCTGTGCATGTCTAAGAGGTCATCTTCCCTCCTTCCTTCTTTTAATTTTGTCTTCTTATATTTACACTGCTGGATTACATAGCTTCTGCTCATTCAGTTATCCACTGACATTGCTGTAAACTTTGTCATAGGCCCAGGACAGATCCCTGGCTCAGAACATGGGAATGTGGCTACAACTGTGGCACGACTTTAAATCGAAGGGAGCTGCCACCTAAATAGAAAAAGGATTGCCCTGAGCAACTCAGGTTACCATGAGGTTACTTGTGCATATACATCCATTCCTGCAGTCTTGGGGTCTCTTCTCACTCTTCTGAAAAATCCACACTTCCACCACCATTGATATTCAAAGCAAAATGCAATCAGAGATGATGCAGGAGCTGCAGGGTAGTTCATTGTCCTCCTGAGCACTTTCTTGGCAAGTCTTCTCTTTCCAAAAGAAAATTTTGTTCACCAGAAGCAGTAGCAGGTCCATTGTCCATCTGTGAGCATCTCATCCATAATATCACAGGAATGACTCTGTGTGTATGGCAAATGGCCCTTCTAATTATTATTATTATTGATTTCATAGACACAAACTCAGAAGTACTTAACTGTTTTCAAGACAGTGTCTTATATAGGATATTTCCAGGAGTAAGAGCATTTTCTGAAATGAACAAGAAAGATCAAAGCAGTCTGAACTGCATTTCTAAATTATAAGTTCACACAAAATTCCTGTTTCAAGGAAAAAAAAAAAAACTGTTTTAAAACAGACATCATGCTCCAAAGGCATGAAAAACTTATTTGTTCTTGCTGATGGGAAACAAAAAGTTCTTTCCAGGCAGGTATTTCCAAAGCCTATTGATTTTTTCTTCCCCCAAACAGGAAACACTGTTTTCCCCTTTTCCTTCCTGTGACAGACAAGTTAATGATAAAGAATGTCCTGTGCTCAGAGGAAATTCCACTTGCATGCAAGAGCTCCCTCTTTATCTGTTTACTTGTCTGTCTTTTCATTCTCCCCCATTCCAACCCCAGCCTTAAATTTCCATGTTCATCAAGAATAGGGCTGTTGTGATGAGAGTTATGGGATGCTTTAATTCTAATGGGAGCCTTCTTCAAACTAGGGCCCTGGCCAGGACAGTTATGACTCCAGCTTAGCTGTCTAGCTCAGGAATTCTTGCAACACCCTCCCTGCAGAATGTTTCATCCTTGGGAAAGGGTGGTGGGGCACACCACAGATGTTTGGTGTAACTGAAACTTGACAAAAAATCACTGCTTCTGCAGAAAGTTTCCAGTCTCAACAACCAGAAAGCTCTGACTTTTCAGAGCCCAAGCGTCAGAGTGCCCTGAGATCATCCCAAATGCATATTGTAAAAAGGCACTGGGTGTACTGCAGTTGAGATTGTGGATGGACAAATCACAGGTCCTACATGCATTTTAGGTGAGTGTGTCTCATCCAGCCCTAGGGACTGACTTTTGCGTGTGTCAATCAGTGGCCCAAAGCATCAGCAAAGATCCTGTGGATAAAAGCAGCATAACCTGATTTTTTTTCCTCCACTGCTTGGCATTTAAAGAGGCTTGATTAACAAAATATTCTGTAATAATGGTCCTGCACTCAGGAAAGTCTCATTTTCGTTCTGACATTATTTTTCATTTCTAACCCAAGAGTCTTACAGTCCCTGTGGAATTAAAGAGGCCAGATAATTTCAGGGTTAAATAAGCTTTAATGACTATCACATGCATGGAACCTTAAACCCAGTATTAAAAATTATTTTTTTAAAGTGGCATCTCTTCCTTTTTTAATTTAAAATAACCATCCAGGTGGTTTCCTAAGGATTTCTTTGCAAATTGCTTCCAGTGAACCTTTTCAGTTACAGACCACTGCAAACCCATGTGGTGGTATTCAGCATTTAGTTCAACTTGGGTGTCCAGTGTTTTTGTAGTGGACAGAGGGACGGTCTGTACAAATGTCTGCACAAGGGAGGTTTTTGGGCAGGCTAGCTGTGACTAGCAAGGACATAAAAATGTAAATGTTCACAATTTCAGAAGAAAATAAAGGAAAGCAGTGATAAGAGTGGATTCTTCAAGTTTCTCATAAGAAAATGGGGTACATGTTCCCAAGTCACTTTGATTCTTCAGAAAACAATGTTCTTTGTTTAAGAAGACAAATCAAAGTGCTCAGCATTGAGCTGTATCAAAGGTTTTCCTATAAACTCTCCAAATTGTAATGAAATAAAATATCTGAAAATATCCTTTGTGAGAACTGCCCCAGATTTATTGAACATAAGCACTTTAAGACACTGGATTGGACGAAGTCTAAATGATACCTGGAACAAAGATTTCTCACTCTCATACTCATGCTCAAATGTGCTGCTACACATTGAAACACCTCACTGAAGATATTAAGAAAGAAGTAGTGCCAAAGTTTGGGTCCAACTTCTCTGGAGACAGAAATGTGCAATGGGAATGATGGCCAGTAGACTTCCCCAAAACATTTTGGCAATGAATCTTCAAGAATAAGCTCAAGACAAACTTTCCCCCTAACAGTTCTAAGCACGTTAAAGCAACTTAGGATTATGGGGGTTTGTGTTGGGAACATTCAACTACTAGGACATAGAATAGCCTACTTACATTATACTCGCCAAATAGCCATGGGCCAGTGGCAAGTGGCTGACCTGGAAGTGAAGAGCTTTGTATCTACTTACACATCACTGAGTTACACAGTGTGAGCAGCCTCCTCTTTTATTGGAGCTGTAAACCACAAATACCCAAGACAAATAATGCAGCTATTTATGCAAAATAATTAATAACGTTTTACATTTCAGTAGAAACTTCTACCCTGAAAGATCCCAAAGCTTCTTGCAGGCCAGCCATAGAAAGTCATGTGCTGCAATTACCCTCAATATGGGAGATTGCAGAATCCCCCACCTGGGAGATTGCAGCCAGCCAGCCAGCCGATGGCACGGGACTGCGGAGCAGAGATGTTGACTAAGGACAGAAGCAAACAGCTGCAATTAGGTAAAAAACATCATGTAATCTTTAATATTCATGCATAATGAATAGGGGGTTCCTTTCTCTAACTGCAATTCTAATTACTCTAACAGATAATTAATGTATGTGCTGGTGAAAATGTGGAGCCACTGTATTTTATAGAATTGCTCAAAGAAGCTTTGCCATACATCCACACTAAATATCTTGACCCTAGATCTCAAATATGTTAATCTTTAGTCAAAACTCTATGGGCTTTGTCTTGGACACAGTGAAAACTTTATCACATATTTCTGCATCTCAAAGATGGTAACAGGAACAAGAATCTGGTTTTGATACTCTTTCCTCATTTTACTAATAGCAGACAGAAAAGTAAGCTGAAACACCAAAATTTGCATTAAAAGAGCAAGCTTATATGCTGCAATTAAAAATATGTGCTCTGACATACAGTATGGTAAGCACTGAAAATAAATAGTGCAGCTCTGAAACAAATTTTAGCACTGAATCAAATTTTATTGTTCCTCTAAACGGTCATCTCTATGCATTTTTATTAGCTCTAATCTTTATTTTTCAGCATGATAGCAATAATTAATGTTCTAATGAAACTTTTTTTAAAAATTGGCTAGTATCTGGAACTCAGTCCCAACTGGAAAAGGAGCATGCTCAGACTCAGATCAACCTCATTACAGGAGGACAAATTCATAGTGCTATTTGATAAAAACATACACAAGATAACTTGCTTTTAAAGATACACCCTCTTTTGTTAGTAGTCCAGCTGATAGTACAATATTTCCTCCTTGAAAATAAACAGCTATAACAGTCCACTAGGAAATTTTTCTGGACTCTTGCTGAACAAACTGACTTAAGCTTTGGAGTTCCATGAATTGCAAGTAGCCAAGTAACTCTGTTGATCCTGGTTCATCCTCATACACAGGCTTTACAGCATTCAATCACTATCAGGATGATGAAAATTCATGATCCAAGAGGTACAATTTTCAATTTAGCTTTAACCAAGAATCTGAAATTAATTTATATCCAGAATCTTGACACCTAAACACCAGCCTCTTCTTGTGCAAATTAGAATTTTTTAATGTTTCTTAAAAATCACACAAGTCTGCAGCACAGAAACTGAGATGCAGCCACAACCAAAGGCCAGCCTGCAATTCCCTATTTGCAGTGACTGTCATTGAAACATGTGATGTAGTTGCCAATGTCACAAGTCAGCCATAAGAAATAAAACTCTATAGTTGATTATATAAATCTATTAAATGATCAGATATTTTAAAAGGGAATAACTAATGTATTTTCGTGGGTTTTTTTGGTTTTTTGTTTTTTTTTTTTTTTTTAATAAGAGTTACCAGGAAATCCCATTTCATAGGAACTTCTCCAGCCACAGAATCATTATCTGATAGATCCTTTCTGAAATCAAGTGAGGTCCATCTGTACCTACTTATGGGTTTAGGATTTACATACTTGTTTAGTCTTCCAATGCTTTTCTTCTGAAAAAGTATGGCTATCTATTAACTCCAAACATATTAAAACCAAACAGATCTCTTGCGGACACTCAGATAAATCATTTCAGGATTGACTGGAAAGCATAAGAGTCAGAGTTACACCACAAGTTTTGCTGTGATGGTAAATGAAAGAGAAATAATTTCTAACTTCACTTTCACATTCTGTGGTGCAGGTTTAGTTTCAACATCAGTTTCTATGAATCAAAACATACAGCATTTCCATTCTTGCATAAAAAATCCCCAAACAAACTCCAGAATAAAAAAAGTATCTGTACAAAACACACATGTACTCTGAAGTACACAGTGAGTACGTACACATTCCACACAAACTGCTTCTACTAGATTTACAGTCTTCTGCCTGGATACCCTCTAACACTAGCTTGTTCCTGCTGCTGTACAAACCCAAATGGTTCTGCTCATTCTTAGTGACTGCAGCCCTTACAAATGAGGCACTTCTGCGAATTCTGTATTGGAAAAATTGCACCAGGTTCAAAAATAATCCACAGCTCAATTTAAAGAAAAAAAAAACCAACAAACAAACTAAAATTTAAACTTGTTTAAATGAAAAATGTATTTATTATGGAAACAGGATAAACAGATTAAAACGATGATGACTAACTCATTTGAGAACCTGCAGAGTTCTCTCATAGCCCAAGACATAATGTGAACGAACACTTCTGTGGTTACAACTGAATAGTTTTGATGCAAGACAAGCACCCCTTCAGTCAGTTTCTCCTCTTAGCTGGGGTCTGTCCTGTCAGTTTTTAACCTTCCAAACCCTTAGCCCTTACTCTTTCTCTCCTGTCTGCTCAAAATTTTCCCTTCCCTCCTTTTGAGTAGCATGAATTTAATTTCTTAGGATTTAGAATTTTTCTATTGTCTTTATCCTTTATGTTCAAGCTTTTGCGTCTTAATTATTCTGCATGAAATGCCAACCTGAATTTAGCTTGAAAACACTTCAGGGCTTATATATTCTTGTAATTGCTTCATAACCGGAACATATGTCTCATCAGCCTGCACGTCAATAGTTGCAACATCATTTTCTCTGGCTTTTACCAATGTAATTGTACCTCTTTCATATCTGCCCAGATTCCTGCAGCAGATTCCTTTTTCCCAGCCCTTTCTGCTAAGCATGTCAACCCTCTCTGTGTATCCCTTAATCACCTAAATTTTCCTCCTGCAACCTTCCCCCACCTTCCCTAGCATGTTTTTATCAATATTAAAAGTTAGGTCCAGATCAATCCACCATACCATCTAATACTTCCCATCCACTCTGGAAAGCCATCTTCCTGATGCAGTGTTATTTACAAGTACGAGTTCCTAGGAAATGAGCAGATCATCACAGAAGCTTGCTGCCACTCCATGACCACTTACCCTGATCCATGAGCCCTCCTCCTACACAGACATTTCCAGATGATGAGCTCCCAGCTTCTTCTGCTTCTAGAAATTTTTATTAGTTCCCCCAGGCACAGCCTTGCATTTTTTAATACTGAATTTCATTCCATTGCCATTACTTCAGTGCTCAAAGCTCATCCATGTTTTTTTGGATTGGTTTTCCTTTTTTGTTTTCTTTTATGTGATATCCAGGTCCTCCTCAGTATTGTCAATGTCTCCAAAGCCTGCGTCACCAGCACTGCCATCACTAATGATAGCATAACACTGAACCAAATCAGGACTATCCTGGCCTTTTCCCTTTCAACACCACACAGTTCTGTGTGAAAAACAGAACCTACAGAAAAGCAGAAACCTACCTGTCCTAATTCCTAGGACAGACTCCTCCATATTAGCTGCAGTTGTCGAGCAGTCTGCAGCTGTCAGCAGCTTTTACTGAGTGGGAATTGGTCAGAGTGAGTAACAGTGCAGGAAAAAAGTTTACCCTTGTTTACAGGTTCACTCTCAGCCCTGCCTGAAATTTCTCTTGGCTGACAGACTGCAATAAGCAACTTTTTGTAAAAATTTAAAGAGGAAAAATGTTTTAATTACAACAGAGATAAGTAGTTTCATTAATACTACTAGAATATTTAAGCAGTATTTCAGATGTCTGCTGGCACTCAGCACATTTGAGAGGAATTTTACATCTGTACTCCACAGACCTGAGAAGCTGCCTGCACTGCGTACCATGTTACTCCAGTTATGCTTGTTATTAGGCAGTGTCATTATGTACAATTTTCAGTGTTCCTAAAAGGGATTTCAATAATGTCACAGGAAAAAATGGATGGTTTGTTTACTTGATTAATGTCGTGATCTGTGATTACAAATCTGTCTACTGTTGCTTTCACAGGAAATTATTTCAAGAACTTCACTTCTGGGTGTTGCTTAACATCCAGCACTGACTCCACTATAAACTCATACACATGATTTATCTGGTGGCCAGCATGTGTGGGAGGAAAGATCTAGGAGTCTGACAAAACTCTTCACTCCCTCTAACTTACAGGCCATCAGAAGTAGAAATCTAAATTATTGCACTCCTAAGTTTGTAAATCCTCAGCCAACGCAAACAATTAATATTGAGCTAAGTGGGTGCAAAATGAAAGTGATTAGGCACATCTTTTTTTAAAAGAATTATATGCACATATTTTACTAGCTTTAAATGTTAAACCAGCTGATTACATCATACCGACACAGTAAAAATTACTCCAAGGTAACCTAGGAAACTGTTTTCACTAAATAACAACTGAGTCCCTTCATGTAATCTCAATTCACACAGCACACGAGTTGAGCGACTCTGGCTCGCACAGACCGGCTGGGACACTCTTGCTGTCGGTTCACAGGGCAAAGCTCTCTGGAGACTGCAGCAAGGCTCTCCCAGATGAGGGGCCCTTGTCTGTTGGATGTGCTATTCTTGGTGGCTTGCCAGCAGCCCCAAATTTGGCAAGGTTCAGAGCACAAGCTACAGTTTGGTTGCTTGATTATCGTGAATTTTATTATTTTTATTGGTCAGTTAATATGTCTTCACTTTCTCGTGTTTTTATTTTGCTATGATTATCTGTTAGCTATTCTCTGTCTCCAGCCTAAAGAGACTTAAAGATGGGCAGCCCTCACAGTCATCACCTAACTTTTACCCAGGACAGCTTATAAGATTCTTGGTCCTCTATATTTTGGAGTCAAGTCAGAAAATCTCTATTCAGTTGCATCTCCTTCCTTAGCTGGTCAGCATTTCCATAGTGCTCAAACAAAAACATATTAAATACTTGCAAATACTGTAAAAGAAATGCAAGCTGCAGCTACCCAAAAGCAGCTCCAAGGATTTAGTCAATTGAGAGTCAATCGAGTAAATACAAAACAAAACCAGGATTAATTCTAGGTTGTGCTTTGATTTCACCTGCCTCACTGCTGCACTCATAACACCCATATGTAGGGGAATATCTCTCACAAACACATACCTAGATAACAGATATTATCATACAGAAATCATTATGCATACATAATAAATGTGATTATGTAAAAAGATAAAGCTGAATATTTTAAAAGATGCAGGATGAATGACATGAAAACTTATGTTGACAGTTGTATCCTTGTTTTCATTCTATCTCCCTTTTTTAGTTAATTTTAACAACTTCCAAAACTTTCCCTTTTTAGGCTGAAATACAGCAGGCCTGGTCTTTGCCAGATAATGAATATTTTAAAAAATATTTCCTTAAACCATTTTATCTGTCTTTTATAAGGATAGCAAAAAGTGCAAAAAATTGTTCAGTCAGAAACCCTGGGAACAAAGTTGAACTTTGCCATGAAAGCAGTCCACTAAAAAAATGTTTAAAAGAGCATTGATAAAAATTAGATTTTATTTGGTGAAGCCCTTCAAAGTTTTGTTTTGTTCAAGCTAATTATATTTTCCCCCAAGTTTTCTCACTAAGCTTAAAATCATACACCTAAGAAAAACAACTCCATTCTTCATTTCAGCTAACCTGGATGCTATAAAAAATTTATAGAAAGAAAGAGGTCTGTAAAGTGCAGTGTGCTGGTGAATTTAGAAACAAGCACAGATGAGAGATGGGCTGATATACTGCTTGAAACGTGGCTCAGCTCATTGCCAAGAAATGTTTTCATATAAGAGCTTTCTGTTTTGTCTTCTTCACACATATATTTGATCAAACCTGTTGATTCTCTGGTCTCTGATACCAGTTTTATTCTTCCTGTTCTCACTTACTCGGCCTACTCTAGGCTACATTTGTGACCTTTGTAGTTCTGGCCCCTTCCACCCCATCTCTTCTCTTGAAATAAGGCTCCTTAAATTCTCATTCTTCTTTTTCCTGAGCAAAACCTCCCAGCTTAGTTTACCAAAGCACTGCTCTGCTTTTTACAAATCCCACCCAAGTCACGTCTTTCATATTGCCTCTCTGCATTGAGTTAAGAAGAAGCAGAACCAGCACAAGAAAACATCTGAGTTATCTTCTCTGCCTAAACTTATTTCCATTGAGCTAAGCTTTCTTTCCTGCATACAAATCTCTGGCTCTGTAGCCTTGCCTCTCACTCAGTAGCCTTGCTAACAGAATTATAACATTTGGAAGCAGCCAGGCCCACTGTAACTCTGCAAACTGCTCTTTAAAAGAGATTAAAAAAAAACCCAAAAAAACATGTGCCAGGTAGCATTGTAGGCAGCAGGCAGAAAATGGACTGAAGGGTCACAGAAGGGAGGTAAATAGAATAAAATAATATGGATCTCTTTTTCATCAGAACAGTTTTAATGACTGATAAAATTCATATGTTTTACAGTCTAAACTGTTGCTAAAAATGT
This sequence comes from Sitta carolinensis, assembly GCA_032173965.1. Lineage (NCBI taxonomy): Eukaryota > Metazoa > Chordata > Aves > Passeriformes > Sittidae > Sitta > Sitta carolinensis. The sequence goes on along the minus strand of CM063284.1, from coordinate 34,697,998 downwards.
TTTTCAAACATTTACCACAAGGTGCCAGCAGTTCTTTAATGCTTTTTTATTTTCAATTCCTGCTACACACACTCAAAGCATGGGTACAACGAGGCAAACACTGCAGATGGGGAAGTCATAAGGGGTATCAGTACCAGGATCAGAGACTGTCCACAGAAAAAAAAAAAAAAACCAACAATGTCAATCTTATTAATTTGGACAGAGTTGTAAAGAAGGCTAGTTCGTAGTTATTGTAGTTTATCTGTACTTTTGAAACCCAACCAACTGCACTGGTCCACCCTATAGTAAGGATACTCAGCTACCAGTGTCTGTTTTGCCTAACTCTTATCCCCTGCAAAAGTTAGAGAGAGGAAGCAAATATCTCATACAATATAGGAGCATCCACTCTCTTAGGATTATAATTCTTCCTAATATTGGGAGACCTGTACAGTACTGCTGTAAATTATCTACTGGAGGGCAGGGGAGTGGGGGGTGGGCATTGCCTAGAATGAGAAAATGAGGTGTGTTAATGCAAAGACATCTACCTTTTGTGAATTTATTAATAATAAAATATAAACAAGGACTTAACTGCAGTCAGGCAGAATTGCATTCCAATTAATGCAAGCTGGACAGTGTTTATCCCAGTACCCACTTCTATTAGATTTAAACAACCATGTTGCTGAAATTTATCAACGTTTAAGCATCAAAACCAGACTTTCAACAGTTAAATCAGAATAATTCAGAACTGAAACAGCAGAACTTAAGAGAGGCTGCCTTTCTGCTCTGTTTTATTACATTTTCAATGACACAGCTATATGTGAATGGTTATTATAAAAATTACCTCAAAGTATACATACATGTTATATACACTCCATTAAGTCTTAATATTTTATACATATGCAGCTCTTTCCACTCAGAAAGGCTCACAAAGCAATTTACAAACAATATATGCAGAACTAACTTGAGACATTTAATGCAATATGGTCTCCCTTCATAGAGATACATGACTAAACATCCCCAATGAGTAATATGGCCAGCAGCCATAACTGCCTCAGGCTGTGATCTGGTCTGCTCTCATAAGCTAAACAGGGTTGGTCTTGGCCAAATGCATTTGGGAGCCCTCCAAGGAAATCCCAGGGTGCTCTAGGAAGCAGAGCTGGCAATTCAGTAGGTGGCACACTTCCCCTGGAGTCAGCTCTGAACCAACCACTCCAGCAGAAACCTTGGTAGGTGCAACACCATTAACCAAATGGGATTTGAGGCAGGATCCTCAGCTGAGATGGTTCATTTGTCACACTGTCATGATTTATTAGTGATGCAATGGATTCTGCAATTAAAAACAAAGTCCTTGCTGCTGAGCAATCTTCTCTGCAGTGTTCCCTTAGTTTGGATAAGCTGAAAGAATTTATTTCCAGCTTTTTCAGTGGCAAACATTGCATTTCAAACGGGAACAATCTCTAAGCATTGCCAGACTTCTTGGTGTTCACCAATAGGAAGTGAATTTCTTATTTCCTACCCAAATTTTTGAACACGAGTGTATGAATCCTTTCCTTTGCTTCAGCAGGTCCCATTGGAAGTACCACATCCACTTTTAGGTACTGTTCCTAGCTAGAGGGGGCAACAGGCAGAGGAAAAGCCTTTGGACAGCTGGAGAAATACTCTGAAGTCTAGAAGATGACAAAGGATGGACAACCATCCATCATCATAGACAACCTGGTTGTTCTATTGAAGACAAGGTAGAGGTGGACATAAAGGCGTTTTCACATACACAAAGAGGCTGCTGAAGACAGAAAGAAGAAATAATATCTCTCTCAATTTCTACATTAAGTAGAATCAAAAATAAAAGGAACTTTTGCATCAGGGAGGGTTTGGGTTAGCCTGAAAGAAAAGCTTGTCTCAAAGTGAATAGAGTTAAGCACAGTAATAGGATGTGAGCTCTGCATTTCTGGAGGTTGTCAAAAACACATTAAAGATATTTCTGTCAGAAATGATGTAGATGTTACTTAATCCTACTTTGGGCAGAGCACTGGATGAACACTTGAAGTCCCCTCCAGCCATATAGCTCAATGATTCCATAATTTTTGTGAAAGCAAAATATTTATAGCTTTGGGATTACAGATTTCTTCCTATTTATATTAAATTTAAAACAATAATTCCACCCCACCAAAAAAAAGCCTAAAACACATGACATAAGTAGGCTTAAAAAACTGTGCCATGGTTTTAGGGGGGAGACTGCAAAAATTACCCATTCTTAAGATTTCTTAGCAAAATTAATTTTGCGATCTGGCCCATTTGGATATCTTTTTACATTGATGTAACCAGTGTTTTCCACCATTCTTTCCTCAAAAAGTCACAGAGAAGATCTGAGTTTCACATCTAAGTGAATAAACAATGCTACAAACAAAAAAAAAAAATTATTAATGCTTGTGGAGTTTTCAGATCCTTTTATATTTGAAGAAGAAAAAGGTGAAAGTATGGGTAAAGGGGAAAAGGAAGACATTCCCCAATGTTTATGTATGACCTCAAGAAACACACCAGCTTTTCCTGGGGGTTTTCTCATCAGCTGGGTACCTGTTCAGCTGCTGAGTTAAGGGCAGTTTAGATCACCCCCCTGGAGCATAAATTATGGTGCTGGTATTACCTGATAACCCTTTCAGCTGACAGGGCCTCTTGCACCCTGCTTTAAAAAAACCTAAGGATGAACATACTCCCAGAAAACACATTGCTAAAGTCCAGGTTAAGCTACCTTGAAGCTATTGTTCCTTTCTCTGTTGATGCTTTTTTGTTCTCTTTTGAACAAAGACAAAAAAAGTATAAAGTTACTAAGTAAAAAGGATGATGGGGGTGGGGGGGACGGGAAAGCTTTTGCCAAGTTATTTTGTAGGGAAAGCCGTGTGGGTTGATTGCTGTCACATTGGAGGGAGATGAAGAGGCAGCATGTAAATGTAATAAGAAGAAAGGTTTACTACAGCCTCAGCAGTATTGGCATGTGGCCCTGAGAAGAAACATGCTCTTGGGTTGGGATGCTAAGTACAGGAGTCTGGGGCTGCAGAAGGGAAGATATCTTTGGTCCTTTGATTGCTCCCCATGCTCATGCAAAAAAGACCTAATTTCCTGCAATAAATACATACACTTCAAAATATTCCTGATCCCTTCAACAAGTCCTTTTCTAATTCCAAACTACAGCACAGCCTCCCTGGTTTTGCTTGGCAACCCATGGCAAAGTAGAAATAAATCCTGAATGTCAGTAATTTTTTTAAGTAAACATAACTTTTAAATGAGTTTTTCCTACGATTTAAGAAAACTGTTTCAAAATGCATATAGGACAACATGTATCTATTAATCTCCTTTGTTCGTCTGCAGGCATGTAAACTTACTTGTTAGAAAAACAGTCTCACAGGAGAAAGCATAGTTTATTCTTCAATGAATGGCTCTTAACTAGGATTTACAGTACAGACAGATTACAAGTTTACTTTCTCCACAGAATGAAACAAAGAATGGAGCCCTTCTAAACAAAATATTCAAACAATTCAAGAGCGTAAAGAAAGAAAAGTCTCTCTTCTTGGCTAGACGGTTTTGATACCTTAATGATTGTAACATTTTAACAGCTGTGGGAAAACTAACTTTAAAAAAATACTCAGCCCAGAAACATGGTCTGTGTACAATATCTTTGAGCTCTTATATTTTATTAGCAATTTGGATTCATTACTGTTTTAAGGAGGAAGGAAGGGAGGTAGATGTTTCTGAGAGCTGTTTCTCTAAATGTATTAACCAGAGATTTCCAAGCACGATTTAATATAACACAGCTCAATCCTCAAATACTGGCAAAGGGGTGAGATGTCACCATTTATCCCTTCATTGAAATTCATGCTCTAACACAAGAGGTCAAAGCAGGTATTCGAGCAATCTTCCTTATGAAAATGAGATAACCTGCTTTCATCCCAAAGCCGGCTCTGATCTTGCTGCCCCCTCCCTTCCAGCCCGATGCCAGGCAGCAACTCATGGGTACCACACTGTCACCTTCCTTTTGAATTATGATGCTCTGAAGGAGCACTGTAGTATTTAATAGCCTGAGATCACAGGCTCCCCTGACACAATACTTAACCAGGTTCCGCCTTTCTTTCAGTGTGCTCATTATTTGCACATGGTCTATGACATCCAGGAAGAATATGTTATCACACAAGTCCTCTCTTCTCCCACTCTTTGCTCTTCCATTATAGTTAATTTCCTTTACCTAACAGGTTCTTGACTATGCTGTCAATTTTGTAAAAAAAAAAAAAAAAAGAAAAGAAAAGAAACCAAAGAAACAAACCAAAAACCAAGAAGAGCATTTGGAAGGCCCTGTTCACTAATTTTTTAGTAACCCTAAGGTGCCATTTAAGCTTTAAAACTAACACTGAAGCCTGAAAATTACATGTTCTGAAGCTCAGCAGCCACTCCTGATTATACCATTAGAAATCCCTCAAAGTCTGTGTTCAGACTTCATCAGTCTCAACTAGTCAGACCTCAGGGTGGAGAAATGGAGAGGATGAGTGTTCAGAAGTATTGCACAGGGAGACACTGAGAGAATGTCTTGGGTAAGAGAGTTTTAGGGGAGTAATTCTGCTTAATTACAGACATATGGAAGCTGTGCTTTTGGGAGTGATATCAATAAGGTAGTTAAAAAGCTGAGACACAAAATGCATGTCTTTTGCCCTTGTAGACCCTAAGATCCCAATTTTGTTACACTTTAAAGGGCTTGTTTTATTTTTAACACCTAGATTTCTCTCCTCATTAGAATAGGACTAAACAGCAAAATGTTATTTTATTATTTGAATGTATTATAAATTCACTTTTTCCCCAGAAGGAAGGCCATCAATTATTCTTTTAAGTAAGCCAGACAGCTAACATAGAAAAATACTCTCTTTTTAATAGCAGTTTACATTCATACCATGGGTATCATATCCTCTTGTGCTGATCACAGAACCATTCAGGGAAGACCACAATGCTGGATCAAGCAGCATTGGTGAAGCCCTGAGTGGGACAGTCTTTAAAACACCTAACAGCCTTAGGAGATAGTCTACATCCAGGGAAACATCCTCTCAGGTTGGCAAGCCATGTACCAGTTACCAAACTCACTCAGTTTTCAGAATATAAATGTCAGCTTCTGTGTCAATGATAGTTCAGGTTGTTAAATTAATCTTCTTTCAGAATTGTTTTCCATGAGACTGTATACAGCATTAGACTTCTAATGGATGCTAGATGCTTAAATCCTGAAATGGTGAGCTCTTTATACCAGGGGGAAGTTCTGAAACTAAAGCAGCCAATAAACAGGTATTCCTACACTTATCCACATTACCTTCTTATAGTGTGAATGCCCACTCTTCCTCAAATGAACATATTTTTGTAAATGAGACGCGTTTACTCCTTTACCTCCAACACCTACACCCAAATTAGGCAGAGGATGTAAGATCAGACATATGGACAGTTATTTTTTTAAATCTGCCACTTCAGCTTCAAATCAGCAGGAAAGAGTGTTTCACAGCAGCCTTCCCCGTGAATCTCCATCACACACCTGACTAGCATCTGCTTCAGTACCCTACAGAGCAAAGAAACAGATGACTTTGATAGGGCATCAGACTTACAGCCCCTCGCAGAAGCCTCTCTCACTGCTCTCAGCAGTGGCACTACAAAGTCCACTTCCCCTCCTTCAATGCCAAAACATTTTCTCCTCCACTAATAACCAGAGAGACCTTAAGTATCATGCTCAAATTGCCCTAATCTCCTCTGCTCTCACCCTTTAAAATTAGTGCTAGTGGCTGGCCCCTGGCAACACAACAGCGTTTTAACTCAAACTTCCATGCAATAAATAGCTCAGATTTCCTTTTAAAGGAACACATACACACGGCAGACTAGGGGTGCACAGAAGTTTTATGCATCTAGCAGTTTTTACATATTCCACTGTTATTCATTTAAGGCTGACCAAGTGGTCCTCAGGGGATGGCATGCACAAGCATAACATTATAAGTGTTAATAGGAAACGGATCTGAACAAAGAACCGCATTTCCCCATTATATTGTGTTTCTGCTTTAGTACATCATGTTAGTTTCCTTCACAGCTGGCTGGTTTGTCTGTTGTTTCAGGGACAACTATCATTTGCTCATAACTTTCCTTTTTTTCCACTGTATTTTATATGCATGTATAGGCATGTGAGATTCTTGCTGTGGTTTTAATCTAAATGGCTTATCTTATAATGCGTTTTTGAAAGCTCACCAAATAAAATGGGTAGCAATTCAAAAATAACAACAGAAATATATGGCCTGGTGCTTCCATGCTAGAAAAAAGAATGAGGTCCAGTCAGATTTCTGTGACCAGAAAAATAAATCAATCAGTTGTTTTTTAATATAACAAAATAATCATAAGGGTGCAAGGCAAATTCTTGCTATTTTTATAAACCCAAACTCACTTTAGTAATATTCTGTTGTTTATGCGCTCTTGAACTAATTTCCTCCCTCCCAACATGCATGCATTTTTTCCTGAAGAATACCTTTACTCTTCTAGTGATGTGGGGAAAAAAAACTCAAAATAAGCTAGAAAAACACCAGAACATGCACTTTGGGAACTGCTTTGTAGAAAGTCAGGCTAAGTCTCCTGTGGACATATTTTTAAAGGCACCAAAGCAGCCAGGCAGGCATGCATGCCCCTGGTGCTCCTGTGGTTGCATGAACAGTCCCTTGTGCAAGCACTGATGGAGTCCACACACAGGAACAACACTGCCTGCTCCTTCTCCAAATGTGAACAGGGCACATGCCTAAATTGCTTGCACGTGGATGAAGTGTCTAAGACAGAAGTACAAGACCAACTGTATACTGACACAACAATGACTATGTTTCCATACTTCTGTTAAAAAAAAAAAAAAAAAAATCAACTCCAATATTCTTGTACTTGCTGGTTTTTCAAGAAATAGGTACCACCCTTTCCCACTGCACTCTGCAGTGAAGTTACACCCAGAGCATGATGTGACTGCAATTACTTACTCCCAAACATGTGCCATGTCAATGTGCAACTTGGAAAAGAGGAAGGTCTTCCTTATACCCAAAGTCTGGCTAACAAAATAACTAATGCTTGTAAAACCACATTTGTAGTAACACATTTGCAGCACCACATTTTCACAGAAGAAAGATTTATTTCAGCCTCTACGAAAGCTCTACCAGTAACAACAACTCCCAGGCTCTTCAATGCAGCATTCAGTCTCTCTGCTCTGTGTCAGCTTCTTGAGTACTCTGCAAAGTCCAAGGTGTATACTTTACACGTTCCTTACTCCTAAAGTTCAATTTCCTAAATAAGGCATGACTCCTTTCAGGATGACAGGTTGTAAAAATCACTTAAGGGTAAATTTCCCTTTTAAGGAAGCAGCTTAGCCACTCCTTTATCCTCATATGTACATCCCATCCCTCCAGGCAACATTTCTCATCAGCAGCATTTCCCATTCTCCACATCTGCTTCTGAAAGAAATCCCAGCCACATCAATCAGCCTAATACATTCATAGACTAGGCAAAGACATTTGTTGTGCTTTCTGAGCATTGTATCAGGAAAGATACTAAGTTATCAGAAAAAGATATTAAGCTAGAAAAACAAGCATTTCATCCTCACTGTCCGCTAGACACCATGGAGTCTGTCTCTGATCTCTAAAGAACCCATGCCAATATTAATAACAGTGTGGGTAAGGGATGGTTAAAAACATTGTACTAAATCTGTGAAGAGGAAAGAACCTTTGAAAAACTAGAACTTTTGTACTTTCTCATTTTCAAATAAAAAGTTTGTTTTCCGCAAGAACATCCTGATTTATTTCCCCAGCCCAACAGGAAACTGACACCGCAAAACTGTTGTGTGTTGAATGAGAAGTCAGATACTCCCCATTGAAATTTCTGGCTTTTTTTTATTCCTGAGCAAAATATATTTATTTATTTATAAATAAACCCCATAGTTACACCATCCTCCTGAGACAGCCTGGCTGACACCACAGCTCAGATCCAGCTCAGGAAACTACACTCTCTGGAATAAGTTCTAACATTTCTATTAGCTATTACTTGAGTATACTATTATCTGTCATGTAGGCTACTTTGGAGCATTAGTGATGCTAATAGTGATACTATTACAAGGCTTGCAGAAAAAACTACTCATATTTCAATGTCAAAGAGATCTTACATTAACCATGCAAAGCCAAGCTGGATTTTGAAAAGTATTTAGATACCTGAAGTATATAATACAAGTACATGGAAAGCAGAGTAGCAAATAAGCCAAAATAACATTTTTATTTTAATACCAGGAATCCATTACATTAGCAAGTAATTTTTACATCTGATGATTTGATTATGTTTGGGTTTTTTTAAATGTATTTATTTTTAAAAGGGCTGACATAAAGCTTGCTTAATTACTGTGGAATGAATCTAGAATTCACTGTGATTTTAGTGAACTGCAGAATGGAGAAAGAAGTGTTTTATAGACCTTTCTAAGTCCCTGAAACCTGACAGAGCAGCTACTTCTCTGCCTCCTAAAAAAGAGAGGCTGTAGTGGTCATTTTCAGCAGCTCAAGACATGTCATATTATAAAGAATAAGTAGCCAAAGAGCAAGAGGTTAGTGGAAAGAGGTGGCAGTCAATATTCTTCCTCTTTTCCATTATTTAGGCAGCTAAAGACCAGATGAAATAATTAAGGAGATGACACAGTATGCAGTGTATTGCTCAATATTCTGATTAAGTTAAGCCTGGACTATATGGGTAATGAGTTAAACCCAGGACTATGGCAAAAGTGACTTCAGCCCAAACTTAACTGCAAACTACAATAATCTCACTGAAGCACACAATCTTGAATTTACCTATAAAAACAAACTTGACAGCAGAAAATTTAAAGGACAGCGGCAAGACAGTTAGGAAAGAATACTTTGAGAAAATTGGTAAGTCTTTGGTTATTTATCACTACACTTAATTGTACTTTTTGGAGGAGTCATAAGAATGTAAGTTAGGCACCAGCTTTTTCAGAAACAAAAAAAATCTAAGAGATCAAATTCAGAGATGCTTAACTTTCTGTGTAAGTGCTCTTGACTGAAGTCACTGGTGAGACTTCTAGACAGAATCACAAATTTGACAATAAGATTTGATAGCTTCACACCCCAGGCATTATAGAATCAAAATCCTTTCTGCAAGTCCTCTGAACTTCATACGTTTCTCAGACTCATCATTACAAATTTTCAAAAAGTTTCTTACCTTACAGGACATAGCATGAGCTAAACTAAGCATAAAATCTCAATCATACATTTCTAATGGGCCTTGGTACCTGCTTTAAAAATCTGACCAGAGCTTTGGTAACTGTTCTCAGACACTTTGCAATGCTTAGCAATGATACTTTAGGAGAAAAACTGTAGGGAAGAAATGCAATTACAAACCTTCCATGCCATACTCAGTAAATTTTCAGATTTGAGTTTTCTACAACTTGTATGTTTATAAGGCAAAAAGTCCTAAACATATTTATTTTAACAACATGCCTGTGTTTCTACAGTAATAATTATCTCCAGTTTCATGATATGCCAACAGCATCAACATCCAGCTTTCCCTACAAGCACCTCTGTAGTTCCCCAAACCAGTACCTGGTTTTGCCTTGCCTCTTTTTACCCCTATGCCTCAAAAAGAAATGATACTTCCACATGATACTCAAGGACAAACCATGCAGATTACTTTTTTCAAAAGCATCTCCTGTGACAATGCTCATCACAACTGTAAGATACATAAACACCACCACATGTTACAAATGTATGCTAATTATTCCCAGTAAGTTCTGTTTGGTTTGTGTCTGACACAGCATATGTTACAGAATCTTTACTATAGGGGCTGTCTACATCATGTATTTTCCACAACATTACACACTCATGGTATTTAATAAATTAGCAATATTTATACTTAAAATTTGTTAACCAGACATGCTCTGCTTTAAGAGACAGTAAGCACAGAAACTGGTACATAATTTTGACCCTCAAAGTCTACACAGAAAAGTAATGACTCTTTTGTGAATACGTTTATGTCCTGAAGAAAAACACATGCATACCAGAATTTAATTTACTCTTGACTATCAGTCCCTACAGTTGATTTTCCCATACTTGTGGCTGCTATCTGTGTCCCTTTTACCTCCAGTTGCAAGACAGCTGTCAGCTTCTTCCCCAGCCCCAGAATCGAGACTCGATATGGCCTTTATGTTACCTCTTGTTTTAATCAGCTTGGAGCCTGAGAAACTCAGTCTAAGTTCTCCTGGGAACACTCTGAGCTGCCTGTGGGCCAGTGGGCTAGACCTCATCTAGCTGTCTATCTGATACTATCTTCTCCATTTCTGTGTGAATCAGAGACCAGAGCCCTCCAGCACAGCTGTGAGATCTGAGTGATCTTTCAGAAAGAAGATAACAGAGGAGTGAAAACTAAAAGATACATTAAAGACACAAGGGCCAGGTACAGAGCAAAAAATTATCAGGGCCAGGCATTTCAAGGGGGCACATTTGAAAGTATTTCCAAAAGTAGAGAAATTAGCAATAGCTAATCAATGGCTGTAAAATGCTCTGGTGAAGTCTGAAATGGGGCTTACTTTTGGACTCCCAGAACATGAGATAATCAATACAGCTCACTACAGGGAAGCTTGCAGTTGGACAAGTGGATGGATGGATTGGATGGATGGATGGATGGATGGATGGATGGATGGATGGATGGATGGATGGATGGATGGATGGATGTCAGAAGACTGGCATTACGTTCCATTATTTCACTAGCAGCAACTACCAGCAGTGTTCAAGCAGCATATGACATGGTCTTGTCCACATAGGTTATTTTGTGCCAATTCATTAAAGAGGTGAAAGGTGCAGAGTGAACAGTCTCAGAAGGAGCTGATTGAAAAGCATGAGAGAGTCATAAGCTGGACATACATGCTCAGTAAATGGCCTGGGTCGATCATTCTGCTTAATCAGTGTTCAGTGTGCATGAAGAGATTTAAAAACATAATAAAGCACTGAAAACATCTCAGAATTTTTCAGTGAAAGAGGATGTGACTGCACTAACAGCTATACCATATATCTAACCAGACAGTTTAAGATGGCTGATAGATTCTAGTATGTTACACAAGAGACTGATCAGCTAGAATTTTGCAAAATGAATTATTCAAGGAAAAACTCAGAGCCTCAAATATCAACAAACTATCCCACCATCAGCATAACATGAGACAGACACACAGTCCTAACCACACCTCCAGATGCAGAGGGTCAAAGAGTAGGAGGTATGAACTGAGGCTCTATTTGAGACCATTTACATATTAATCTGGTGAACTGTATTTAAAGATTAGTGTTGCACTGATCATACTAGTTGTTTATTCTACAGGGTATGGAAAAAAGCCTAGGCTGCCAAATGGGTTTCATGGCAATGACAAGAAATCATTATAAAGAAAGAGATATTGAATATGTGTCAGTACTGAAAACACAAACATGGGCTTCACATGCACTGCTGGCTGAAAAGCCTTGTCATAAAATGACAGTAAGGGAATACCTTAGATGTGACAAATAACTTGGGTTTAAAACTAAATATTTCAAGGTAAAAAGCTACATTGATGTCAAACTTGTATTCCTTTGGGTTTGGGATTGATCCAAGTAGCTCTCACCACAGTCTTGGATTAAGTCTCTGCTGTGCTGACTGCAACTCACAGAGTATGCGGAGTCGCTTTGATGCTATGTAGGTCAGGCTCTGTTAGCAGCACAGTCCTGAGGTCCACAGTAAGGAGGTCAATATGCACAACTCTCTAACCCTCCATGTGGCACAGCCTGCAGGGATGACAGGAGCTCAGCCACCCTGTTTAAAGTTACACAAACCACAGAATGGATGTTCCCAGCTCACAGGTAACAGTCATAGCTGGACAACAGCTGCAAAGAGTGGAAAAGTGAACCTTGCAGTCATCACAGTTCATATCCTAGAAAGCCTAATTCTTCAGCCCAGATCTGATAGCTGCCTAAGTCCTAACAGTTATCAGCCTCAAGGAGATCACAGCATAAGAAAATATGATTTCATCATGTTTCACTAGGTACTGCATTGCTGTGCAAGATTACATTTTTGGCTTAGTGGCCTCCTAGGAACTGCTCAGTGTTAACAATTCAGACAGTAGCACTCTACCCTCTGAGTCAAAACTGGCTGAATGTCAATTGACTACAAGTCAAATCCTTGTATTGGCATTAGGAGTTTTTGGCAGGGTTATGCAAGATTACATTTGAAGTCCACACCACTTAGAGAAGCAATTATACTCATCCCCCATCATTTTTCATAAGATTTATGCTTAGCACTTTATTCTCAATCTTAAGTACCAATTCAAATATTTTTTTCTCTTCACAGAGTCTCTGTGTAGATAAGTCAGGTAGGGTACTCCCCTTTATCACAGGTTTTGAACTGTTTATGCTGGCTGGCCTACCATCTGCTGCACCACAGACTAGTCACACAAGGCTTGCTTGATTAAATGCTAAAGAATTGAAAGGACTGAAAAAGAAGGGTGGGGAACAAGAGAAGTTCTGCACATCAGATGGAGTGGGCAGCAAAAATTTATGCATGAAACCACCCTTTGCTCTATGGTGTTTGAATACCAGAGTGTCTTTGCTTTCCACAGCTGCCTTCAGACTGCTTTCCTGCAAGGCTACTTTGCTATCAAGCTAAGCTTACCTTGACCCAAACCGAGGGCAGAGAGCTGGGAAAAAAGAGATAATACCATTCTTTTCAGCCTCACGACCCAGGCCAGATGCTCAGCCAACAACAAAACATTAACTTTTACCCATGTGGTTGGAAAAAGCAGCAGCACCAGCTACACACTCCAGGCTGTCCTGGAGTGCAAAAGACAGCGGTCTGACACACAATAAAGCAAAGAGCAAAACCTCGGCAGGAGCCATGCCATAATCCACCCTAAAATGTATCTTTGTCAGAAGTTTAAACTTCCTATTCCTGTAAGGAAGTCCATGCACAGCCCAACTTTTATTAACATCACATGCAACTGACTGGGTCAAATCCCCACCTATTGCACACAAAGTGCTACACACAGGCTCACTGATTCCTTATTTAATTTCAAGTACAGATGGAGCCCAGTAGGCCGGATTGAAGTGACTGCATGTGCATTTTCACATACATTTATTCCATACGCAGTCGCAAACTTTTTAAAATTTTAATTCAACACAAAAATCCGAATTTTTTCAGGAATTAAGTACAATATCCCATCAAATAAGTACTTTCTTAAATAAAAGTTCTTTTGTTTCCACAGCTTCTTTTTTGGATACTGAACAGCATTTGTTGGCTGAGTCACATAACTTTCTAAATAAGCGTGTTTTCGGCGGGTCATAAATAATGGGAAGGAACATGATGGCTCAAAGTCTTTTGAATGCATGTGTCTCTAAGAGGAGCAGAACAAGGAAATACTTTTTTTCTGATGATAAATTAGATGAGCTGGAATCACGGACTAAAACACAGTAATAGAAAAGGGATGTGTAAAGATATCAACTAAATGTAAAACTCAAATCCTTATTCTCTGCTGCATTCAAAGTTTACTTTATAACTCCATAGCTGTGACTATCTGATTAGCAGAATCCACAGTGACTGTATGAAGAAAAGAGCTAAAAGAGAACTCTGCTCTGAAAAAGTAACCCAAACATTTCAGTAAAACAATTGTGAAGTGAAATAAAAGATTGGAGACACATTGCAGTTAGACTTCTTAAATGAGAAGAAATGCTTTCAGATAAGCATCAAACAGGATTATAACAGATGATCAAAAATATTCCACATGGGAGTTAAAAAGACAACTGCTAATGGGACAAAGAAACCATATAAAGTTGTCTTACCTAGACAAGCTGGCATGTCAATAAAGGGTCACTGTATAAACTATATTGAGACTAACCATACAAAAATAAGGTTAAATGTTTGCAAGTCTTCCTTTTAGAATGCTTTTCTTCATAGAATCCCACCTCCAGTCTGCTTTTTGTCTTATTTTATTTGACCAGAAAGAAAGCTGGCCTTTTTTCCTTTATTTTTTAAATAGATTTGCATCTATAGATATAATTAGTCTTTTTTACACATTTGTTAATTGAATTTCTAAGTGCATATCTAATTTGGCTCTTTTTTTCCTATTTTAGATTAATATGAGAAATACATTATAAAATGAATGGAGGAAAAAACCCATCCAAACAAACAGTAACAAACTAAACCAAACGAACAAAGAACCAACCAAACAAAAACAAAGTAGAACAATAAACCATAGAAATAAAATCATAGTTCAGCAGTATATGAATGAACAATCTTGGAAGTAGAAATTAGATATATAAAATAGTCATCAGGCTACTTTTTTTTTTCACTTGAAGAAAGACAAATTTTAAAGGTTAAATTAGCCAGTGGGTGGGTTTCCTACTGTTCCCTGAATTCAGGAGAAGTACTCTCAGAAGTGAAATTAAAAAAATCATAAAATGAAATAGAAGTGCTGTGGTATTAGTACAAAATGTGTTCCTTCGTTCACAAACCTTTACTGCCTATATAATTTCAGGCAAAACAAAATGTATAATATATTTTGTTTCCCTAATAAAAGAGTAAAATAATGAACAGAAAATTATTGTTAATAGGTTCACCATACACAGTGCCAATTATTTCCTTTTCTTATTTCTACTGTTAAAAATTAAAAGATGAAGTTTCAATAGTTGGTGCTTTCAGAACACTGTGTGCTACTCACCACTGAATTAGATTTGAGGCAGATACCAATGAGCACACTTCATTCAGGTCCAGACTTGGACAATTTCATACTAGTTTGCCATCACTCAAGGAAATATCATAACTGAAGTCAGTAAATAAAGCAGAACAATATCAATAAAAGTAAAAAAGCACAGCAAATTCCACAGCTTTTACCATCCTGCTAAACATCAGTGCAAGTGAGTAACGGAAAAATTGGTGAGCCTCAAGATAGTTGCTTGGCACAAGTAGAAAGATACCTACTGGAAACTCAACTTACTTAATTTGCACAGGATGTATGGCCTCTCTTTTGTAGGCTTTGAATGTAACACAAGGCAGATGAGTTTGTGTTATGATAGACTTCCCCAGCTGGCCCTTAATATCAGGGATCCAGGCACAAGGTGGACAGATCCATCTTGTGCCTGGATGAACAAACCTTTAATTGCAAACTCTGACTTGAAGGAAAAGGTTAATTGAATGTGTTTTACTTTGTCACAAAAGGTTAATGCTAATGGATAGATGCTTTTACACCTAGAGGCATTGAGACTCTCTGTCCACCTCCTGCAAACACTGGTTTGGCAGTCATCCTTTGATATCACTCCTGATGAGATCTTCTTTATGTATGTCCTCCAAGTCACCATCCTTCTTCCAACTGATCAGCCAAAGGCTTTGCCCAGGTAAAAAAAAACACTGCTCCAGACTTAGATGGGATTCTTAAGACATTGCAGGAAACAGATTTCACTATCTGACTATAAAGGATATCAAGTAAACAGAATGTGATAAAAGTTCCAAGAGACTATATAATTCTCAGCTACTTTGATTGCAAAAGCACACTGAAACCATATCTTCTTCAAGCTTTAGCATTTAGATTCCTGCTGGCCACTTAATGAACAAGAGCCTTTGCCAGGAAGTGATAGCATGTACTAACCCTCTTTGTTTTAGAAAGCGTAACAAAATTCCCTATCTAGTGGGTCTTCAACATTCCCAGAAGAAAAAAGAGAGCAGGCTTGATCTTTCCTTGCTTCAATAAGCCAGCATTTTCAAAAGGCTGTAAAATCAACTCTCCAGTCTCCATGGTATATTTGGAGGCAAGAGCAGCTGGGTAGTTGGAAGAGTCTGTGGCAGCAAAGTCTCCTTCCACATCATCCTCACTGAGCTGCTGGAGGAGATGGATTGCAAAACCACACAGAAGAAAACGAGTCGAGTTCTCTCAAGGAAACAATTATTTGTTTAAGTGCTGCCCTTTTGGTGCACTACTCCTTTCCAACAGAGTTTTCCAGCAGAAACAATATCTCCCTGACAGACAGAAGAGTTTCCTTACCCATTTTAGCAGCACACAGGCTGCTTGCTCAGTTTGCAACATGACTTCCACTCTACTATCTCTCCTGTTGTTTAGGAAAACATGAAACAAATGCAAGGATAGGTCTGCACAGACTACAGACCTAATTTCCTTGAGTGAACTGACAGCTGTTAACCTTGATAAGACAAGGGGTGATGGTTTAAACTGAGAATAGGTTTAGATTAGCTATAGGAAATAAATGCTTTTCTGTAAGGGTGACGAGGCACTAGAATGCATCGCCCAAAGAAACTGTGCCCCACATCCCTGGAAGTTTTCAAGGCCAGATTAGATGAGGCTTTGAGCAACCTGGTCTAGCAGAAGGTGCCCCTGACCCATGGCAGGGGGATTGGAACACGATGATCTTTAAGGTCCCTTCCAACACAAACCATTTTACAATTCTGTGAACCTGAGGGAAAGCACATGAAATGAGGACCTGTACAGTTTAAAAAAGTACATATCCAACCAACTCAAACCAACCCAGCTGCTCTCTGCAGACAACACTCACAATAGAAGAGAGCAGTAGGCTCACACTGCCATTTGCAGAGCACCCTTCAGAGAGGAAACATTCTTCCTCTGGGGCATAAGGGATATGGTGGGGCACAGCTCTTCCAGGTTTCTGCATTCAATGGGGAGACGAGGCAAGAGCATCTTGTCTGTCCATGCTTTTTAGGTAGCTAGTAGTGCCTAGCTCTCAAGGACAACCACAAAAGGTCTGGGAGAGTCCCTCCTTGTCACCTCCCTCACCACTGTACACCCTTGTAAGGCCAGATGAAGGCTGGCCCCTAGCTGGGGATTAGCAGTGCTTAAAAATAGAAGTTGAGACATGCAAACAGACTGAGTTATAACTACTGGATTCCAGTGCGAAAAGAAAGTGTCAGCTGGCAATGCTGGAGCTTCACTGTGTGGGCAAGAAAGGTGTTGGAATGTCAATCCAAGTGCCATCTCTTCTCATGGGAGCTTGGGATACGCTACTGAGAAGGGCACTACAGACTGCCACTTATAATGCTTCTCCATTAAGGAATATGAAGGTGCTCAGCAACATTAGGGATGCACTACTAGTCCTCCATGACAGCACATACGTAAATATTGTTGATACAGAAAAAGATGAAAAACTTCAGAAAGACTACATACAGCTATACCATACTTCAAATGCTACCCAGAGAGTAATTGTTAATAATTTTTACAGATACAAAAAGTACAGGATGCCTCTAAGGCAAATAATCAGCCTAATTTTTACCTTATACTAACATAACCGCATTGGCTTCAGAGGATTTCCACCAGGCACACATCAGTGTGTTTATTATTACTTACATTATGATGGTGTCTACAGGTCACAAACCATGAAGACATGAAAGAACTATTCTCAACTCCTGACCTAAAACAAGAGAGAGAACATCTGACTTTCTGACCCTACCCTCAGGATTCAATAATCAAGAAGCCAGAGATCAGACTAGGAGCAGTACCAGAAGCTAAAAATATTTAAAAAGCAAATAATCTGTTTATTCAGTATGAATACTTATTTGGCTTTCAGAATGACGTGCACTATGTCAATACATAATTTGAGATTTTTGTTTTAATTTAAAATATTCTATGATAGTAAAGTTCATTTTGTTTCAGAATGAAAATAAACACTCTCCAGGATAGCAAAAATGCATCTGGAAATTGGTATTGTGGTCTGAGATTCACTCCTATTAAAAATGGATGAATGGATATTTGTAGAAAATAAGCACTATCAAATAGTACTCCAAGCAGCAGCAACACAGGTAAACTTATCAAGCAATTCTACTCTCTTTTCCTATCTTAGTAGGTAAAAACCACTAATATTTAGCCTTCAATCTCATAACTGAATGCAGAATTTCAATTCTGCCTTATCAAATATGGCAACAGATACACTTTTATATGCTATCTAGTCAACTAGAGGGAAAGTGCACTTTGATTTCACAATTTTTAACATCTTATTCTCTGCAAGAAGCTTGATCTGATAGACTTTGGTAACTGGCAATCTGTGGAGAAGACTTAATCCTTATGTGCTATCCTTTGAACAAGAACAAGGCAAACTTTTGAATTTCACATTTCTCATGTCACATTTCTTGTGTCATACTGGAGAGATGGCATCATCAAGAAATTATGTGAGAATAAGAATGGCAGCTGGAGTACTGTTCAAGGATTATAACTGTATTTCAAGAGATACTAGGGGTTTTTGCATCTGCACGTCTGGGATCTTGCAGTAAATAATGAAGACTTGTGCCTTGCAGTTTGCCATATCCTGCACAGCAATGCCAAATCAGGAAACAGGGAATGGCTAATCTAAACTTGTTTGTCTCAGTACACAAGAAAAACTGAGATCTATTGTGAACAGTATGCCATCAGGTGAACTGTACTGCAAGGCATTCCAGGCTTTCTGAGACCAGAGGTATCTTATCCTATAGACAAGAAAGGGGAAGAAGAAAACACAAATGGCAGTTAAGCACTGAGATGTATCTGCAGCAGGAGGGAGACTTTTTTTTTTATCTACTAGTTCATATTACCTTGGGGTTAATTCACACCAGACTGCAGGGTCAGGGTGGCCAGCAGTTTAACAGATGACCTTAAAAGGGGCTATGTATTTTAAGAAACGGCAACGGCGAGCCAACAGGTGCCAATAATTCTTTCTCCTTCACTGTGATATTTTCCAAGAATCTCACTGACCAGTTTAAATTGCCTATGTGATATTTGTACACAGGAAGTATAAGCTCATATACGAGTCTCAGGGTTGAGCAACAGCCTTCCACCTCAGTTTGTCTTAGAAAAACAACCACCTTCTACTGAGGAATGGTTTTCTTAAGACCTGTCAGTAGTTAGCTTCAAACAAGAGTAGTCATAAAGATTTGTAAATAAACCTCTCCAGCAGGTACTCAAAGGAATCCTGTGTTGACAGAGAGCCTTTCTTATAATTGAATCACAAAACATTTTGAAGCATTAAGGAAATGGCTGAAAGGAGTATTACAAATTCCTAAATTCTTTTCAGACTTTACCCACCAAATTCACAAAGTCTTGTCTGAGTAGGGGCCTTCTAAGAAACCCTGTATACTGTTTCAATCCTGGGAAAAATAGTTTATAAATATTATTATGAAACCACTCCTTCAAGTCTGAACAGCCCTCAAGAAGATACAAAGGGTAACCAGTTCATCTCTGTGTCCAGCTAATTTCTTGGGAGGAATTCTAAACAGTACAAAACACAAGAGACCATCTCCAGCGTTTTCAACTTGAGAGCACTAAAGTCACATCTGATTAAAGCCTAATTGTTCCATTAGGAGATAATTATTGTCAGGCTGCTGAACGAGGTGTTTGTTTCCATAATTGTTATACCTGGGAAACCCTTAAATCAAATTAAAAGTTCCAGATTCAGAAAAAAGCCCTTTGTAAACCAAATAGTAAAGTAAAATTTCAGCCTGACCTATAAAAAATGAAATTAAATAAAAACCACAAGTCAGTAAATGCATTATTCTGTTGTGCCAAACTGTATGTTAGCATTAGTAACAGCTTCTCACTTTCTGGAGTTTTAATTATGACTCAAGGGACTGGGAAAAAAGAGAGGGTGGGAGAGAATGTAATCTTTAACAGCCTCACTGGTTGCTGTCCCTACCTTTACTGCTGTTGAACTAAAAATCTCCACAGGCTAAAATTCCTTACATTGCAAATAAAACAGTTTTTCCCTGTTTTTTACCAGGCTGGGTCCCACAAGGAACTGACCACCGGTTTATGTAAATGAACAGAGTAAGAGTTACTGTTTTCGGATATTCCATTGTCCCCCCACATGCCACACCACATCACGCCACACCACACCACAAATGGTAAGGAACTCACAGCAAATGTTTCTAATAGCAAGCAGAAGGCACCAAGGTTGTGGGTTCTACTAAAGCAGCATTTGGGAACATGATATATGGTCCAAATAGGTTTGTGGAAGATGCAATTCCACTGTACTTCTTTATTGAAGTCATTCATCCATGTCACTGCTGCTAGATCTACCACCATAAATCTGAAGTGACATGACCAAACTGTCTAAACTTCCAATCTTTCTTGAATCAACCATCTAGAAAGGGAAGGAGCTGCAGATTTGGAGACTTAATCTCAAGATAATACCATACCACGCTTTGTCTCTGCCATGACCCATTAATTCACAAAAGATCTGGAAGATCAGGAAATTCATCTTGGCCTCCTGTCAGATACTTCAGCTAAGATTCTGAGTACTTTCAAAAACCAGCTTCAATCAAATCCAAAGAGCCTAAAACATTAGAAACTCTTGTACTGGGTTTTCACATCTTGGAGCAACTTCCCATGCCTGGCTTACTGATTTGGCACCACTGATCTTGGGAGATACCTCTGGTCCAAGCTATTTAGTTTGCAGAGGAACAAAGTAAGAGTTCCCTGAATTTCCTTTGTCTCTTAGAGTCCATCATAGTGAGACCAAGTGATAATCTTCAAGTAGACACTCAGTCCATCACTGTTACATGATGCATGCAATAGAGTACATAAGCAAATGGGAACCCTTGATGATTCCTTCAGAACTTTGTGGAGACAATTTAGAAGAAATTTTTTAACTAAAAGCAGTTCAAATACTGAGCCTGGGATCTACTGTGACTCTCACGGACATGGCAGGATTGCTGCATCGTTGGCCATCCCTGTTTCCAGCAGCTACTGACACAATACAATGAAGTAGGTAAATCAGGAGGGTAACTGATTAGAAAAATAACTGGAACAGACCATAGCAATACATGAAGGGTGAATTAAATATTATTATTACTTGGTCAATACTAATACTTTGAAAGATGACCCAATTTATTCCTAAATTCCTGTCTCAGAGGACTAGGAATTAAACAGCTCATGAAAGTTTGAGGAGCCAGAGCAGAATGAGTGATGACATGATCAGTGGGCAGAGAGGAAGCTTTTAGGTCACTCCAGAACCTTTACTTAAAATGCCAAGAATAAATTAAGGTTTTCACCATTTTACAATGGCATTCAGGCTATAAATTAAAATAAAAAACATGCAGTTTTCAAAAAAAGGAAAATAAGATACATCTTAGCAAAGATTTTTAAATGCTGCAAAATTTCTTAATTCTCACAGGTCAACATTCAAAAGACAACATGTTAAAAAGAAAAAGAGCTCTAGAAAACTCTGTTCACCAGTATTAGTGGAAAAGTTTTCAGTTAACTTCATAACTGTTTGTATTATCGTGCTGCAATGAAATAATTTCTTCGTTCCTTCAGTGTTATATTTTTAGATGTATTGAAGAATTGTGAAAACAATTTTGCAATATCCTTCCCCCTCTGAAAAATGTGTATCTTCATTTCCCTATTTTTTTAAAGAGACAGTATTGAATGCCATATTTCAAAGGCAACTAATTTCAATTAAGAACAGAAAGATAAAATAGTTGGAATGAGAAGAGTTCAATATGAACAAAGAAGATGGCATAACTCTAATGGAGAAGAAAATTGCATTTTATAGCAGCATAAGTTTGAAGTGACAAAATTTCATATAGGGAAAAATACTGAAGTTCCTCCTACAAAGTCCAGCAAGCCCACCAGAAAAAGTGAAAGAAATTCATAAAATTTCATGCTGTATATGAATAAAACAAACAAAAAACATTACCAGACTGTACAAGCAATGCAATATATTTCCAAGGTTTAGATATAAAGAAACTTTTCTGCTAAGAAAGGTGAAATTTTTTCCCTGCTGTCTCAACACCATCTCTGTTAGCCAGCTGAAGAGTCCTGTTTATTACCATGTATCTGAGAGCAGCATGTTTCAGTGTAAGTGGGAATGTCAGTCAGTGTGTGGCAGCGCGGATCAAAGCCCTGCCTCTGTACATGTACCTTCTCATCTCTTCTCGTCAGGGCTTCCAGTTTGAGATGGAACAGAGGGAACGTGAAGTTAGCTTCAAACAGATGTTGTAAAATGTCTGGTGGGAACAAGATCCCCTCAGGAGCAGTCAGATTGTGTGGAAGAGCATCTGTTAACTTTCATTTGAAAGTCTCTACACTGGAGAATCAGAACATAGCAAAGGGAAAAATTAATAACAGTTATGGAGAAGATGGAGAAAAGGAAAAAAAGTGTTGTGGATTTGATGGTGTGTGGGCTTTCTACTGAACCGTATGTTTTTCCTACATTTGTTATAGCTAGCATACAAACATTTGTATAAAAGCAAGGATATTACTCAGTTTGAAAAAGGACAAACAGCTATAGCAAGTAAAAACATGCCCCAGAACTAGTCACTAGTGTTCTACTTGTATCCTAAATTTAGATTACCTTAATCTTTCTCAACTTATGCAAAAACCCAAATACATCCTCTACTTTCATTTACTAAACAAGACTAAAATCCTATTTAAGTCAAGAATAAGCCAATGGTGCCAAAGTAAGCATATGTGTTAAAGAAATAGTTTTTCGTAGTATGCCAGGAGATGAGCCCACTCATTTTAAGAATTTTTTTACAGGTATATTTGCCAGCAGGTATCTGGATGTGAATTCCATCCATTAGATTCACATATGAAGCAACAATCTGATTTTAGATCAAAGATCCGTGAACATTGCTGCCACATGGGGAAGATTCCTTGTAATTCCTTGTTTATCTTAACCCTCATATCACTGCACAATCCATTTCTATCCCATCCTTTCACCTTCCTTGTTCAGGAGCTTAAATTTTTGTGTTGCCCACTGTTTTGATTGCTGGCCTTTTGTCTGTCTTTGAAGAGGTGCTTCCAGCTCCAAAGCAAGCATATCTGGTAGCACTTCAGGACACTGGAATCAACAGCCATTGCATATCAGCTAAGGATACTTTTTTTTTTCTTTGCCACTGGACTTTCTCTGCTCACATGAATGCCATTACTAATCAGTCCATGGGACACATGGATATTTGACTTTTTTCTCATACAAGACCATATAATTTGATACATACAGAAACAGAGATCTATGCATTTCTGTCAGCTCAAAAGAAATGGAGCAACTGAAGTTTTAATGACATAATGAGAAAGAAATCCCCCCAGACAAAAAGAAAGACATTCTAGCCATTTCAGAGGAAAAGCCTCAGCTATAAAATAAAATTCCTTTCCCTCTCAGCAGTTATACTCTCAGTATAAAGGATGGCTAGGAGACCTAAGAAACCCAGTTCTAAACATTCTCAGTTTCAGGAGTGCGTAACCAAACTTTGTGTAAACCAAACCCAATGTGATTTCCACGTGTGGAAGATCTTATCTTCTCTTCCTCCTAATTTTAAAGGCCATTGTGCTGCATTGACCTTGGCTGAATGCCAAGTGCCCACCAAAGCCATTCCATCCCTCCCCTCCTCAGCTGGATAGGGGAGAGAAAATATAACAAAAGGCTGATGGGTCAAAAGAAGGACAGGGAGATAATGCTCATCAGTTGCCATCAAAAGCAAAACAGACTTGAGGGAAAAATAATTTGACTTATTGACAATCAATTTAGAGTAGGATAATGAGAAATTAAAACAAATTTTAAAACACTTCCTCCCTACCCCTCTCTTCTTCCTGGGCTCAACTTTACTCCTGATTTCTTTATCTCCCCTCCCTCAGCAACACAGTGGTTTGGGGAACGGGGTCTGCAATCAGTTCATCACACACTTCTGCTGCTCCTTCTTCCTCACAGGAAGGATTTCTCACACTCTTCCCCTGCTCCAGCACAGGGTCCCTCCCATGGGAGACACTCCTCCATGGACTTCTCCAACATGAGTCCTTCCCATGGGCTGCAGATCCTCACAAACTGCCCCAGTGACAGATCCCATCCATAGGGCGCTGTCCTAGGGAACAAACTGTTCCAGTGTAGGTCCCCCATGGGGTCACAAGTCTTGCTAGCAAACCAGCTCCAGTGTGGGCTCCCCTCTCCACAGGGTCTCCATGGCTTCTGTCTCCATGGCTCCTCCTGCCAGGAGCCTACTCCAGCATCACCTTCTCATGGGATCACAGCCTTCTTCCAGCATGGGTTTCCTCCATGGACTGCAGGTGAATCTCAACTCCCACCATGAACCTCCATGGGCTGCCAAGGGACAACCTCTCTCACCAGGGCCTCCTCATGGACTGTACAGGAATCTCAGCTCTGGTGCCTGGAACAACTTCTCTCCCACCTACTGCACTGGCCTTGGTGTCTGCAGTTTTTCCTCTCACATATTCTCACTCCTATCTTCTCTGGACATAGTAACTTCTGAGCAATAGCTTTTTTTTTCCATCTTACATCTTTTATTCCAGAGGCACTATCACCATCACAGATGGTCTCAGATGTGGCCTGCAATGGGCCCACCTTGGAGCCAGCTGGCATTGGCTCTGACACAGGGGAGGCTTCCAGTAGCTTCTCACAGAATCCACCACTGTAGCCAGCCCTGCTTCCAAAACCTGCACAAACCAAATAAAACCATTCATTTCAGAAAATGAATGTCCCCAATCATTAATGGCCTTTGTTGGGCAAAATGTGGGGAAAACTCATATAAGCACTGTATTTCGGCTTGGTCTTTGATAATCTTTTTGAGGGAATAATAATCATACAATAAAATTAAAAGTAATTTGAAGTTTGTTTCCCACAGGATGCTTAGACTAGATTGATACCATTCCCTAAGGGTATTAAAAAGACAGAAGCACATGGGGGTAGAGGGGTGACATGACAACTCCATAAACACAGCTGTAGCACCTCCTTTCAGTCAAGAATTCAACCCAGCACTAACCAGACTACTCAGGTGCAGACACCAATGTCCTGTCATTAGTCAACTTCAGGAAATATTCAGCATTTGTTACCCAATCTGCAAAGACAGGAAGTAGAGGAAATGGAAACGCTGGGGCAGGGAGAAGGTTCTGCTCTTTAGTAGGTGATGGAAAACAGTGAGAACACTACTGCTCTGTTTGTTCAATCTAGTCATCTAGGGACTTCTAGAGGAACAAAGACCTTTATCTCCTTTTGTGAGAATAAACATTGCAGAGACAGAATTTGAAGACAAGTTTTGACCTGAGGAAAAACACAAAAGAAACTCCAGAGCCAGGAAATGTAATCTGTGTTGCTCTCCTTCCAAATATTAAATGGTTTAGACTTAGCTCAGCTTATAGGGAGGAATGCAGATCTAAAGCCTGTTGAAGTAAGTGGAAAAACTCCCATTCACTTCATCAAGCTTTAGATCACAGGCAGAGTAACAGGACACCACCACTGCCACCTCAAAAGCTGTCCACAGTTTGAAGATGTTAAAGGTCTTTTTTTCTAAGCAAGTCCCAAAGCTTATTAGCAGTACTCTAGAAGTACATCACTGACAGAAAAGGATCGCAAATTTTATCAAATCAGTCACCGTAAAAGACTAAGACAAATATTATATGCTTGAAGTGCTAGCACAGGAGTAGTAACTGAACTTTGGCCTTTGAAAAATACCACATGCTAGGGAGAGAACAAAATCTTTAAAGAATTCATTAACTTCCTCCCTTCCCTCTCCTCCATCCCCATCTCCCACTGCCTAGAGCCCAAAATACAGGCAACCATGTAAATGCACTAACTTCTTTCAAACTTTAAATGGCTTTCCATTGCTTGGTTACTTCTCACATCCTAGGGCCTACCTTTTCCACTGCCCTGTTTAGAGTTAAATTTACTGGAGTTGCTGGCTTATTGCCTTGACCTCCACTAAACCTCTGTGATTTCCCCTGTAACTCAAGAATTAGCACAGTGTGCCACAGGAGGCCTCATTGAAGTGTGGGCAGGAAGGATGGTGGTCACTCTCCTCTATGACTGGCAACCATTGCATCAAGGAAGCTTTAGTCATCTGAAGGGGAAGCTGAATTGCTTGTTGAGGGATCTCAGTTCCCATTTTTACCCATGCAGGGAAGGAGGTGGTTGTGGTAGCCCTGCTGGTACATGTGAGAAGCAACAGTGATCAAGAAGGATCCCTGCAGGTAGTAGCCCACAGACCATGCATCTGAAATTCTGTTTCAAGAATTCCAGTAAGCCTGATCTGCAAAGGCATCATATGCAATTTCAGCAAGACTCAATGAAAGACACAGGTATTCACCTCCTTTGGAAGTCAGGTCCCAAAATATAGATTTGGTAACCTTATCTATTGCCATGCATGCTTTTAAAGTGATGCATCAGAAAACGGTAAAGAGAAAAAACACCTACTCTCAGGCTCTGCTGTTAATTCAAATTCCACTTGGATCTGTAACAGCTGGACAGCAGATTGATAGCCCCATTTAAATGACTTCTCACAGAGTCAGTGCTATAATAGACATTAATTAGATTCTCTTGTGGGGATACACAAAACGACTAAAAGCATGGAGAGAGAATTATCTCTTACAATTAGCTGAAAAGGGCATAGGGAGTAAGCTATAGGGATAGCCTAAGGACAACCCTAACTCAGCCAAAATTCCTTCTGGATTGTCTGTGGAGCATGTGTTGTGTGATGCCCAAGTGCTTCACTCTCAACTCACCGACCTCTTGTCAGCATATGGCAGACCCCTGCATGGTCCTCAATCCAGACATTCAGGTGCCTAATACCAAGTCAAATAGAAGGGAATAGTCTCTGCAAGAGCCAGAACAATTGCAAAAGGCTGGTGTACAAGAATGCAAATCCTTTTGTTCTCTCCTTCACACACTTAAAAGGAAAATCTGTAAGCAGACTTGTAGATTTTTTGTTACTTTTCTCTTATAAGGAAAACAACCACTTTAGAAAGTCATCTTTATCACACTGTGTTTTGCAGTTCTGTTCATGAGGAAAAGGCATGGCTGGTTTTGTTTCCTTATTTTCCTTCCCTTTCTTTCTTCAAAAAAAAGAAAAGGCAAATTGTTGCCTCCTGCTATTCCTGTAAAAAATTATTTACCAGTTACAGCAAGTTCAGGCTGTTTATCCTTGAGTGTGTCCCTGGTATTAAAAAAGTGTTCACAGGTTAAGGCTGAAGCACTGGTTTCCACAAGAAGAGGTAAAATTAGATTGTCTTGCTGTTACACTCCTAACATGCTGAGAATAATATTTTAACTCAAACTTGTGAGAATAATAATTAAAACACTGCGAGGATACAGGAAGTTAACCTTACATTATATTTGTAGCACAGCCTAAGATAACAACTTCACCTGAAGCAAGCAGGTACCTTACAGAAGAACAGTACTACTAAAAACTGTTACAGCATTCCTCATATCCTTCAACAGTGTGAGACCCTCAGCTAAAATAGAGAGGACTTTACAGGGCTGTACTCAGAGCTGGGGGTGGATTTCTTTTTTTAATTAGATGTGTACATATGTTTTCTCCCTCGTGGATCTACTGCACAGCATGATATTTTCATTGCTTGTCTGGGATTCAGCAGACAGAAACATTCAATCACGTATCAGCATCTGGATGGGGCTTGGCTGAGTGTTAGAGGTCTGCAGTATGCAGGTCCAGGGACTTCCTCCTTTCTTACAGACAGTATATTGTTACTTTGCCATGCAGACTAATATATTTTCATTAATAATTTCTTCAAAAATACAAAAGACAAAAAAAAATTTAAGAAATACCTAATATTAAGAGGAATATGTCAGGTAATAGTTACGATACACCAGTACAAACTCTGCAGTATTTACCTTCTTCAAATAAACCAAGAAATGTCAGGAAAGAACCATTAATTAACAACTTCTGTCAGGTAGGACTGAGTAAGCACAGAGTGTACCACAGTACTCCAAACCCTTCCACTTTTGAATTGAAAACCATCTTCAAAATTACTAAACAGTTACTTCAAAGACTGAGTGACAATTGCATGACAATGTGGGGTTGGATTCTTCCCCCCACACCCATCTCCAATCTTAGAAAAAGGAAATTCATGGAGCAGGTAAGAGCAAAATCTTACATCCACAAAGAAATTACCTATATAGGGGAAAAAAAGCACTAAACAATAATTCACTTGCCTCACAGGACATGTATTTCTGCTTTTTTCCCTTAAACTGACCCCAAAAAGTTTGCAGAAGGGTGAAATAGATATTCAGAAGTCGTGAAACAACTTTCAGAGGGTCCTTATATTAAGGGCCAAGTTGAAAGGACATTTCCTCCAGCAGTATATTTTAGTTTAGTACCATCTCTTGATCAGAAAAAATAGATTCCTATTAAATCTGTTTCTTTGAGAATCTGAGATCAAACTGATCTGTAAGTGACTGTACTGTAAAACAGTGAGTTGTATTAAGGAGTAAGAGCCATTTTTAGGCTATAAAGTAAACAATACCTGACCTAAAAGCTATCACTGGTAGACAGAAGAGACAAGTTTTATCAGTGTAATAACCTGGGGACAAGAAAGAGAGGGAAAAAGGACAGAGAAACCCTTAAGTGAAGGGGGGAGAAACCAGCACCTCATAGCAATATCTTGTCTTCTGTCATGAAAATGCAGCAATAATAGAAAAATATAACAATTATGATAAACAAGAATGATATCTAATAAATAAAAAGTTCTTTAAATTTACTTAGAACTGAAGAGAAAGTGATGAAAGGATGTGATGCAGTGTCAGGAGTTATGATATAACAACCATAAAGGTGCATATATGAGGCAGGATCCATGGGAGACATTGAGGGCATTCTCTCCAATTTTGACACAAACCTACAGCTCATCATCATCTTTTATTTTATTTCTTGGTGTTAGACTGTGAAAGATTTTCCTCTCCCTAAATGATGACTGTTCAAAGTGGATAGTAATGTGTGTAAGCAGGATTTCAAGCACATGAAGAGATTAGCAGCATGTGTATAATAACCTGGTTTATGCTTGCAGACCTCACACCTTTTCACACCCTTCCTGGGGCATCATTCCAGCTCAAGGAGCAGAAATCAGGCACTTGCATTTTTCCACTCAGACCAGTAGTAAGAGGCCATAGCTTTTCAGCTTTTTCATTTAATGGATGGAAACTAAATCTTGTGACACTTGGTAAGTCATTTCTGTTATCAAGGCACATTTCTGTTATCTTGTTTCAACAACAAATGAAAAACCTGTCCTTGTTTATCATGATTTATTTCTGTAACAGGAGACACTAGGGTACACCACAAAAAGGTGATTTTTGAAATAGCTCTTGATTGAAGTGTGCTAGATCACTGGGTTCAGTTTCACTGGGTTCAGAATCATGTGTACCTTCAAAATCCAACTCCACACAGAAATTTTTCAGATCACATAACGTGAACATATGAAGTTAGTTCACAGCAAAGAGCATCACAGTAGTTAATATTCTATTATCCTAAAAATAATGTAACAGTGTATTCACTTATAAGAAAAAAATCTAATTTCTCAATAAATAAGGTTATTGGAAACTTCATGCAACATCAGCAGTTGTTCACACATATTGGACCTGTAGTTTTAAATCTAGGGTGTTTTTCAAGTACTGGAATATTATTATAGTATTACTGTCTGTAGTTGAAGAGCTATATATAAGTATTTAGAAAACCACAGTGGGGGACTAAAAGAGAGAGAGAAAATTAAAACCAGCTTAAAACACCAACTTGGTGCAAGTTCAGGACACCTTTCTCCCAAGTACAGTTCTCAATCAGGCAGTGATTTTACCACATGCTAAGTATTTACAAGCCAGAAAGTGTTTGCCAGAAGAATCACGTCTGTCCAACAGGTCAAAGCAGGATTTTGGTTTTATATGGTTAGAAGGCTGCCAAGTGTTTTCAGGATAATTCAGCATCTTTCTGTGCTATTGTAAGCACAAATTTAGCCTGAGCTTAAAAGCAATTCTAAAACAGGAAGTGTTGAATGCTTTGCTGCAGATTAAAGCCACACATGCCTACCATATTTACACTAACAATAATTAAAATTTCTAAGTTCCACAGAAAAGGACCTGGAAACTGTGGCAAGCATAAAATTCAATAAAGAATTCTTCTCAGAGCACAGAATGTTATATAGACCAGATTTTCCTATATATTTGAGTACCATTTATGGAGCCAAAATGGTGTAAAAGTGACATTAATATAACAGAAATTCCATCCCATAACTGAATTCTAAAATTCTGTAGAGAAGTCACCCATCACAACTAAATGCTCCACTTCTTTGAACAGAAGTTTCATGAGAAATATTTTTATTATATCAGGTGCAGATTGCCTTTCCTTGGTACATTTATTGATGCATAGTCTGTTTATTAAAGAGTTATTTTTGCAAGAGAATTTTTTATTTAACTTTTGAAGCATGATGTTAAAAAGAAAATCTTACTTTTTGTTGTTACAGCTGTGATGTCCAACAGCCACCCAGAACACAAGTGACATTAATTCACTTGCACAGAGCAGAATGTTTTAAAAAACCCAACAGCTTTCTTGATCTAACTTGTTGAGAGCAGCTCTGAGATATGACTCTGGTAGCTGGAACCAAGATTTTGTTCAGAACTGACACCCAATACGTGCCAGATAAATCCAGCATTTTGGCTGATCTCCTTGTCTGACACCAAAGCAGGAAAAAGATTTGGATAATAGTTTATTGGCTTTACTCATAGGAACAATAGTGCTATCCAGAATTCTCTCCACATCCTCAAGTTAAAGCATGTGTGAAGTTTTAATGCTTCTTTTAACTTACATAAAGGGTCTCTGAGCACTGGGTAGTGCAAATAAAAGAATACTAGAACTAAAAAGCTTTTGCTATTCCAGACAGGCTGCAAGTATCCTCTCTCTTTCTCTACAAATGTATTGTCTTTTGTACAGAGTTTCCCAAAAGAAGTAATTTCCATTTTCTTCAAAGGATTCCCTATAGATTGCAATTCAATTGTACAGGTACATATATGTAGAAAAAAAGGGAAAATATAAATTCTAATCCTCTTTTTTTCTGAGACAGTGTTACCATGTCAAGCGCAGCATGTTGCTCTCTTTGACTGGCTGTAGGAGTTGGAGCAACCACTAAAATGTGTGAATGTATTGTAACACTTAGGACATCATAAGCCAGCTAGGATCAAATTAAGTTAAATACTAGATTTTACTGCCCAGTACATTAAAAGCCATAATCTCCCACAAACACAGAGTTTGGCACAGAAACAGAATTAACAAGAAAGTGGATTCCACTTTCTTCTGGTATCCAGAGTCAACCTACCTGAAAAATACTTCTCTAAAACATGCATCTCTACACAGCTAGACAGGTGTTAGGAATGAATTTCAACAAGGGTGTCGAATCTCTACATCCATGGGATGTCTTTGTTGTACGAACATACATTTTTTATGCTTCTCTTCCAATTGTTTTCTTTCTCCAGAGAATCAAAGTAAAGCCTTGGAAGCTTATCTCAATACCATGGCCAGCTGCTTTAAGAATCCACATCTATGAATCCTCTGTAGAAATCTGTCTGATTTTCAGAGAGTGATACTTTCAGGGATATGAAAAAGTGGATATACGAACACAACTGGAAAGATATTATAGGTAGACTGTAACCCAAGAATTGAATGTAGCATTCACTGCTCCCACATCCCCTCCTCTTCACATACTCTCCCTCAGGAAAACATGCATAACTTCAAATGCAGAATTTATAACTGGGCTTGATCTATAGGATCCGGAACAACTCTAGATTTGAACTCAGTCAGAAGCCAGTTGTGGCCATCATAAAATTACTGCCCACCCAAGGAGAAATGTTACTGCAAAGGCTGTGCATCCAACAATAAAATTTAAAACTACAATTGCTCCCCTTGAAAAATCCATTTTCCTGATGTATCTACCCAGCTGTCATACATCAAAATTTCAAAAAAGGACTAGTTTTCCTGTGACTGTCTCCATTACACAAGTTCTTAGATGGATTTTCCTCTCACCAAATCAAATTCTAATCTCATATGCACATATCTCTTTCCTATTAATGATTACACGCACTTCTTCAAACCCATATAAGAAGGTTAGCAGCACAAGAGGTTAAACTTCAAGTGCACCATGACAAGAATATGGATCCCTCCAGGGGCAAAACCACAGAGTTCAAAACCAGATCATAATGGTTACTGTAATAATCCTGTGAGTGCGAGCAGTGGTAGAGATTAAAAAAAAAAAAAAAAAAAAAAAACACCTAAGAAAGACCAGCAGAAGAGAACAGTACTTAAGCTGGACCAGAGAGCCACAGGGTGATAACAAGTCATCAGTGTCCAGAAAGGCTGCAGGGGCAGACTAAAGTTTTTTAAGCTCCTCAGGAACAGCTGAAAAATCTTGACTAGGCAAAAGTACAAGGTAAGCAGAATCATGGCCACCACAACACACCACTGTCAACCAGGACTACTGGAATCCTGCAGAGCCCTCCTGGGCTTAGGTGGAAAGAAAAGAGTTTAAAAAAAGATATCTTTTACATGTCCATCCTGAACTGCACTTTAGGCATCATCTGTCTAGATTTTGGCAAAACTTATCCTGCTTTCCCTCTGTGATTTTGTGAAATAAGTGTTACAACTCAGCAATAAGCAGAACCCCATGGAGAATAAAGCTTGAAAACAGAAACAATCACTTAACACTAAATACTTTTCAAAAAGTCTGCACAGAAGCCACTCATGCAGAGAGCTTTATGACTACAGTATGTCTTTGCTCAGTATTCATAAATATGGGGAAGTAATCATTATTTATAAAAATCCCATAAAAGGTATCCATTTTTTTTAACTCCATAAATGAGTAATGACTTGATCATTTAGAACCCATGAGTCATAAGTTTTCTCTTGTAAATAGGATAAGATCAAATCCCATGGCAACATGTTCAGTCATAGTTGACTTAATTGTATATTTTTCCCCTTTCTTCCTCTGCCTTCCACCTTTGGAGCATTCTCTGCCTTATACTTTAATTTGTAAGAACTTGGTCTCATCTACAATACATCAAAACAAAAACCATAATTTTTTTTAAGCAAGGACATTAGAGGAAAGAAAAAGCCAACACCAAACCCCTTTTACTGGAGTCCACTCATTCAAAATCTCATAGTTCTGCTGGCCTTTTATGTAATAATGTTCCCTGTTGACACAGATAATGGGAACGCTGACATGTCAAATCTGTTTGGTGGGGTTTTTTACTGTTGTTATATCCCACCCCACCCCTGACCCAGGGAAAAGGAGAATTGCCTGTAGGCTTTAATCATAATGCAGTAGACATGGGCTGCTAGTCAGATACTCTGCGTCTGGAAGGTAATAAAAAAAAAAAAATCTTGAGAGAAAATATTTTGGATTTCATTGCTCCCTTGCTATGTCTGTGCTTTGGGGAAGAACAACCAACGGCCACATTTTTCAATGCCATTTGCGCAGGGTTGAACACACAAATCCTATTATTGTTAATGGGATTTGTGCACATAATTCTGAATACTTTGAACAATCTCCCGTGAAGTTTCTCCCAACCCCTCTAGAAGCAGGAACAATTCTACGTTATTTAAACATAATCTCACTGACAGGTAATTTTGTGACACAAAATTTATTGCTGGCTTGTCCTTTGAGGGCATGTTTCACCATTAATGTTTCCTTTTAAAAACTTCAGCATACATTAAATGCTCATACCAAGCTTCCTGGTGTTTTCCTTGGAAAATCTTGCTTTCTGTGGTATTTCACATTATCCAAATCCCTCTTTACTTCCCCCTCCTCCTCTACAAATACGCAGGACACCCTTGAAAATGAAATATTTGATCTCTAAAGACCCTACTGGTCAAATATTCTTTTAAATAAACCCTTTACAGTATTCACCTATTACCTCAGACATTCATGTGGTATAAATTTTAAATAAATGTCTACCAGCTTGCAATTGATCAAATGAGCTAGAGGCCATGAATTTAACATGACTACTTCTGCGGGCTGCCTCTTACAACCTACCATTTGCCACTAGACTTCAATGCAGTCATTAACAAAGTGGGCCACGGGCTCACGGTCCTACGGGCTAAAAGGCTATCTCAGATATCAAGATACTCTGCTTTGGCTTTCGGCCCTTCTGTAACACAAGTGGCTTTAGCTCATCTGCGTTTATGTCAGTGAGTCATCTGGAGATCTCAGACATACCTTTGAGATAGTGAATTGCTGAAACAGGTCATGCTACCAATTAACACGAAAAACAAAGTAATTTCCTACATGCGAACAGACAATCCCACTGGAAGGAGGAAATTAAAAATGCCATTATGTCACATGGCCCAGCAGGGCTGGAGCACAGCTATTGCACGGATCACAGTCATAACACATCAGAAACACACAAGCTAGGACTTGATCATGGATGTTTCGTGCACATCATCATTACCTTAGAGGGAAGGCTCACAAGTCCTAATAAGAAAAGTATCTGATGAGATGGAAAGTTAAGAATAGGACCTACGTAGCTAACTTAAAATACTTGGGGTGTTCTTGTGGCCACAGCACCGGGAAGGGTTTCAAGAATAAGGCCTGGCTGTCGCTCTGCCAAGGACGTCCAGCGCTGCGCGGAGACGGAGAAACTGGAATCAGCTCACACTGCCGACGTGATGCTGTATGTACAGCCTCTCCAAGAGAACTTCTGCTCTTGCCACCGAGGTGTTTCACCACCATGGGGCCTAAGGGGAGGTTTGCCTACTGCCATCAGCACTTTCAATTTAAAGAAATGTAAATTTTGCTGAAAGGATTGTTATTAAGTGCATTAAGACATTGCCCCACGGCACAAGTCACTTATCAGTTCAACACTTTAACCAATGACAAAAAGGTGATGAGGTTAAGTGTACAGTGGCACGGGGAAAGACTTGACTTCACCTGCAGAGAGGAAAGCTCAATGAACAATGCAGAAAAATGGCATTTCTCCTAGCTCTTTTTCCAAGAGCAGAAAACGGTACTCCCTTTAATAGACCCTAGTTAGAAGAAGATTGACCCATTTTCTAGAGTATGAGCAAGACTCTAGTCAGTTTGAAGGACTCATTTCCCCATTACCAGCTGCTCTTATAAAGCAGATCTGGCAGCAAAACTGAAAGTTCTGCCCATGTAGTTCCCTGGCTCTAACCCCACCAGCACACGTTGCTTTTCTGCCACATTTGGAGGAAAATACCTGTGTACTTCTTTCTGAATGTCTTTGCTCCTTCTGCCCAGAGACCAATGGAGGGTGGAGGATAGAGTCCTCAACCAAAGAATGACAGGGGCTGAAAACACATGAACTGTGTGTAGTAGAAAAAGGTTTTGCAGGTTTTCTGCTGGGGTTCACATTGCTGTTGATGGTTTGAGGAACAGCTGCAGCTTCTGACCCTCAGAAATGCCAGTATAAGCTTTGGAAAGCAAATCTCACACAGCATCAGAGCTAGATACTGTCACTATTACTAGATTGAATGCAGGTGAAAATCTTCCACTAACATAAATGGAAACAAGGCTAAGTCCACAATTTATTAGAAAAACATAACACTGAATAAACAAGTAAAATACACAATATTTATGACAAGGTGTTTTCTCCCTTGCAGGAAAAATTATTTCCAGATTCAAACACATCACAGTGATGTACATTTCTGCAGTAAATACCATCTAAGGATCTTAAGTGCAGCCTGCTGGCAAACCTGCTTTCCAGAAATCACTGCCTTTCCCATGTTAAGGGAGTCCTAAAAGGCTGACTCCAGAAAATCACACAGTATTTCCATTCTGCATCATCTTGATGATCTCCATCATCACCACAAAGCTATTAGTGCACAGACACACACATGCAAAAGCACACCAACACACACATATGCATAGGAATAACTAGGGCAATGGAAAATAGGTTCCATCTTTGCTCACTTATTCCATACAGGCTTATTTCTAAACCACAGGGGAGCAAATGTTCTACAAAGCACTCTTATTCTACAACTAAATACCCTTGCTAACGAAGAGTTAGCAGCACAGTCATCACTACCAAAAGCACTAACTTTTAGATTAGTAGCAGTTGGCGACTCAGTCATTCATTTTTCATTTTAAGGAAACCTTTTTAAGACTGGACTCTTGTTTTCAGGAGTACTATAAATGCACTTCTCATGTTTTTATTTTATTTATTCTGCCCTGGGGATTTGGGTCCCACTTTGCAAGCAATAAATTTTTCTTTAAATCTTTTTGGTAATAATATATATTAAATTGAACAGGGGGAGCATAAGCACAGATCTCCTCTCCAAATGTTTTGGCAAAGCATCAGTGTTACACGGTATTTGTAATCAAGTTCTGGTCACTGAGCAGAGTGCTAATGACCTCTGCAAAAATGGAAAGCCACATGTGTCAAAACATGGCTTTCACCCCTCTGCCCTGCACCACCCCCACCTTGCTCACAGGGCCACCTTCCCCTCACCACAAAATAAATTAGTAAGGAGGAAGGCAAGAAGGAAAGACAGACAGACAGAAAGAGACACTGTGGCAGCTTTTAAAATTGTTGCTGTAAAGGATTTATCTGAAGGTCTGAAGGGACAGCACTCAGTTCTTGACAGAATGAGTTACAGTGGTTAGAGGGGGAAAGAGGAGAAGGAGGAGGAGAAGGGAGAGCAGCCTGGGAGGAGAAAATCTCCAAAGTCTCATGTCTAAAATGCTCTTGGAAAATTGCCAATTACCAGTTCAGAACAATGTTGACATTTAGCCTTTTTCTAATCAGAGTTGTCCGTCACCCAGGGCAGAGATTCCTGCCATGTGACGGAGCTCTTCTGCCGCTGGCAGCGGCGTCCTCCCAGCAGTCTGCCCCCTCTGCCCATGACCACCACGCACCAGCACCCACCCTGGCACCCCTGCTCCACCCCAAGAGTTTGAGCTCCCCAAGAGCAGGCTGGGGCACACAGAGAATGTGGCTTGGGGCTCTCAAGTGTGGTGGAGTACAGCACAACAGAAGTAGCTTTGCTGTGGAAGACCAAACCACCACTGATGCTTCACAGTTGAGCTCCTGACAAGAGGCAAGGCAAGCGGTTAAAAGCCTCATTTTAAGACAGATTATGGTTAAAAGAAATTCAGTGGACACCATAAACTGAAATATGGCATCCAAGCCCTTACAGATAGTTAAATTCAAGTAATGGATTTTAAATTAACTAAAGTGATGATGCAGAAACCTGTAGTTTCACTGTTTTACCAATTTCTGGCTTTGAGCAGAGGAAAAAAAAAGGCAATAAACAAAGATTACAGAGCTGGAGAAAAGAAAGTATTTAATGGCTATTAATAAGTCAATTCAACACTCTTAGAACTCTGACAAGTTCAGTATCATTCACTGTGCAGATCAGAAGAGCACAGCACAAGGCTGAGCTACATCATGTTTCGTCCATCATCACAGAACAACAAAAAAAAATCTTGGCACAAGCTTGTCCTAAGCTGCTATCAGCTCACACATATCAGGACTGGAACAGGTCAGAGAGCACTATGCAGCTGGCACTGATAGAGCAAGATAAGGCATGCTGCTCAGTGATAGCCTGCCTGAGCTATCACCAAAGCAAGGGCAGTACAGAGGGAGCAAAGCACTGCCAGCACAAGGCAGTATGCTCTGCAGCAGCTGGCTGTCATCATGGACACTTTGGTACCAATCCCACTGACATGTCATGGGGAGGTCCCTTGCAGTAGAAGGCAGAAGATTTTTCTTTCTTCATCTTTACTGCAGATACCCTGCTTAAGGACAGCAGGTGAGCAGCTGACTGATTTAAATCCAGTTCTACAGTCACAGCGATTTCAGTTGCATTACATTTGTTCACGTGGAAGTAGATGTGACTACACGAACATCAAACTAGGTAAATACAGGATTAGTGTTATGGCTCAGTAAACATAAGTAAATTCAGTTTCAGAAGCTGTTTAGGAATGTAGTCAATTAATTTTCAGTGAAATTAAAAAATATTTTTAAAACACTGTCAAACACCTCAATAATATCCTTCAATTCAGTGAATTTTGAATGACCTCAGGCAGTGAGGGTACTGAGAAGTAAGTTTGTACAGTGTAAGTTCTTGCAAAACAGTACTACACAGCTTTGAGGCAGTAGGTTTTTTCAGCTTGGGCTTCACTGCAAGCAGGTAAGTAGTGCTGCAAAATCAGCAGAATGTGTCAAGTTTGCACATCCCTAAGGATTTGTAGCGTCCTGGCTGGATGTCCTGAAGCAGTCCATTTTTAGCAGCATCAGATTTGGATGTGGACCTACCTCTGGGAATGTCTGAAGAGAAAAAAAGTCCAGTGAAACAAATTTGCAAGAGCCTCAAAATAGTTTTGACTTAAATCTTACACCATTTTACTCTTGTTCTCCTATTCCTAACAAGTTTCAGCCCATTACAAAATTCTTTCACCATGATTTTGACAAGCCAGACACAAAACAAAACCAATGTGTCCATTTAGTGATTTCAAGGCAAAATAGCAGTCACAGCCATGGTTAGAGAAAGATGTTAAATGAGCAGTGATGGTGAACATGGAGAACGAAGTGTTATACTGGCTTTGTGTCAATCTTCAGACAGAGGTCCTGATACTACAACAAGCACCACATGTGTCACTCCTTGGCTTGGGCTTTGTGGAAGGGAAAGAGTAAGTACATCTGAAATATGATTTGAGAGGAAGAAGTCAGCTGTGGCAAACTCAACCACAATATTTCTTCTAGAGGAAATATGATTCCTTAAAATGCATTCTTAATTTTTTTCCAAAATCTGTCAGCATTTATCACTATTTAATAAATTTTCTAGAATTCCTCTTCCATTTTCCAAAATTTAAACCAATAAATTGAGCTTCATTCTGCTTGGGATAACATGGCTTAATTCCCATATTTTTACCTCTACTAACTTTCAGACTTATCAACCATTTAAGAAGCAAAAAAAGAAACAAAACAAAAGAAAAAAAGAACATTAAAGCACTTAAAAGAAATCCGCATCCTGATTTCAGATGGAGAGGAAGGGCAAACATGAACAGAGAAGAAAAGCAGAGGGGGGTTGGGGAAATCTGTCTAGGACTAGATGAAGAAATATATGCCCCTGTGTCAGAACTGATAAACAATTCTCTCTACCAGTGACATAGCCCAGAAATCCTGTGTCCTGTGCTATTTTGTGTTTCACAGAGCACATTCTGTAGAACAGAGCAGAAAGAGACAAGATTAAAAAAAAATACTGTGGTAATTCTACTAAACCAACATGACAAAGAAAAAGTTATTTTTTTCAGCACAAAATGATCTTCCTAGGTGCCTTTCCTTTTAAAGGCAGTGCTCAGTCCTCACAAAAATAGATAGTCTTGGTAGATTTGATTATGCCGGATTGCTCCCCAAAAAGGATGTAGTGTGTAACAGAAAGGTTTTAACTACACTGAAACAAAAAAAAAGTTTTGTCAGTAACTTCACTGGGACTAAGAACCAGCAGAAGTTGACTTCCAAATATTTCAAAACAGTGAGGTATTTATTAGATCTACATTAGTTATTCTCCAAACTCTCTGTAAGTGTTTTGACACACATATTCATTTAAAAAAAAAAAAAGTATTAATTTCTGTCCCAGCTAATTTATTTTTTTTAACTTTATTGGTTCATTACTGTGTGAATGCCACATACATGAGATGGCTTTTTAAGACTTCCAAAGCTGAGAGGTGGAAGCCTTTTACCATGTGTTAGCTAGCAGGTTGTTCCTGCTTCCCTCTGTCCCTCCCTGCCCAAAGGCCTAATGATTCTCCCAGTGAACTCCCCTCCAGCCAAGGAGGTTGGACATGGGTCCCCCAGCAGTCTGCCAGTGCCAGTGTGTCAGCCAGACCTGTCCCTCCCTGCCCAAAGGGCCAGGCTGTGCTCAGCTGCAGCTGTGCTCCGGCCATCCCTGCACTGGGGCAAGGACTATTCACCAGCACTTTACCCCCACCCCCCTTTTTATTTAAAAGAATGGATGTTAAAGCAGGGTTGTCATCCTTTCTAGTCAGTCACCTCCTGTGGGTGTAAAGTTCCTTAACTGGGGTAGGCAACAGCAACAACAAAAAGCAAGGACACCATACCAATGTGATCTACCTTCCACAACCATCCAGGCATTAGCCAGGATTCCAGGAATGTGCCAAAGGCTTGGACAGCAGCTAACATCATTTTCACTTCCCTATCCCCACAACTGCAGCTTACCACTGTAAAATGCAAAGTAAATACCCTCACAACATTTACAACGCAAGCAAAAATCCTCATTATTTCTTCATGTGTAGGTAATTTCTGGTGAAAACAGGCATCCAGGCAGCAGCCCTTTGCCAGGCACAGCTCACATAGTGGAGATGGCTGCCACCATCAGGAAAGTGAACCAGAAACTTCACTGGAAGGTCCACACAAATCCGTAGAGTGGCATCATGAAATCTCAGAGTCAGGTCAAACAACTCCATATATTTTTCTCTATCATTCATATGTAATAGTTCACTTGGTTCTGCCACTTGAGAAAAAGATGTGAAAAGCTACACAAGTAGAGCTGGGAAGCAACCACAGAACGAAGACAGATGTTGAAAAAGGAGGTAATTGAGTTCTGCCAGGATGATAAGAGACTCTTTCTGGCCTTCCATTATTATCACTTCAGTTCAAATGTCAGTGTTATTACTGAGAGCATCACTGTGTCTTTTTTTTCTTCAAATACTGGCTCTGGAAGACTTTGATTCTCCATTTAATAAAGAAAACTTACATTACTAGCCCCCATGGACATAGAGAAAACCTTTAAAGCCTGACTTGAATGCATGTCTCAACACAACCCAACAGGATGAAAAACCAGATGTCAAGCAAAAGGAACACCTACTTTATTATCAATTTTATTAATGTCTGTGCCTTAGCTTTGATTAGAGCCAAAACATTTAAAAAGAAGTAAACATTTTTTTTTCTCTTCTTATAGACTTGTTGACTCATGTTTTCAAGATTTATCGCCAGCTGTAAGAATTTGAAATGTCTTGAAAATGGGAGATAAACATCTCCTAGAGTTGCAGAAATGTGGAAGCTGGTGCTTCATTAAATTAACCTAATCTCAAATTGCAAGATGTGTGAGGAAATCACTCAGGGGCAATGCTGTGACAAGGAGTACCCTACTTTGGGCACATAGCTACATAGCTCTGGTGTCTTTCTAGAGCCCCTACATTCTCTTCTTTTTTGTTTGTTTTGTTTTGTTTTGTTTTGTTTTGTTTGAAATCTTGCATATGAAAATGTACTAGCTATTCCAATATTGTTCTCTTGATTGGTAATAGAAGGAAGAGCAACAGGCTTAATTGGAAAGAAGAAAATGCACATTTTGAAACGCAGTTTGCTGCAGTTTTTTTTCTTCCTGAAAATAATGGCATGAGTGAAAGTTTCTAAAGTCTGTTCAGTTCTCGGATATATCAACAAAGTCTCTTTGCAGTGTCCCTATAAAGCAGATAGAATAGCTGCAGTGAAGCTGGATTTGGACCCAGAGTGTTTAAATGACCAGGCAACACAACCAGCAGTGAAGTGGTACTGCAGTATGGCAGCCTGTATTTATAAGCTCCTCATCTGCTGTGCCACAGCTCCATCTAAGCACAGGCTCTTCTCATACACTCATGCTGGTTTACTATTTCTGTTCTGTACAGAAATAGACAATGGACTACATTCAAGCCTATTGTTTTGCAGTGTGTTTTTTTTTTTTTTCCCCCGTGGGCTGACTTTGGTTGATTTTGTTGCACTATTGGCAATTTTACTTATCCAAATATAAAGAGAGAGTGAGAACCTAAATGATTGATAGCAGTGCTCATTGAAACACTAGCAATGTTAGGAATTAGTGTGTTCTCTCCCTCCATATAATATCCAAAATTCAAGACTTACAAAGAACAAGCACATGGGAGGATCTGGCTCATGCCTTCCCTTTCAGCAAATGCATCCTTGGGAATAATTTAAATATCATATTTCAGCCTTGTTTTACACACGGAGTGGAGTGGAAAGTAAATGCTGGGTATGTATTAAAGGCAGGGGTACAGTGGGAGAATAATTTTGCTAATCCTTCAATTCAGTAGAGATGAAGTTCCCTATATCCATGAGCCCAGAAAGAACTATTGCCTGCTTTCCAAACTAAATGACCTGACTCTCTGGGATATCTTTGAAAGACATTTCTTTCAGCAGCTTTCTGACACTACCTTTTGGCAAGCTGTCCTAGCTGAGTGCAAGTGCACTACAAGCATTGCATCAGAACATGTAGGTTTCTAAAAAGGGGAAGAAGGCTTCCTTCTTGCCTGGATGCTGGAGCTCAGTCTCCGATTTTATATGGAGGGAGTGGTGATAGGGTGGAGGGTGAGAACCAATAAATGCTTATGGCTGTGGAACATTTGGAAGCACTTGAGCACAAGCACTTTTCTTTTCTTACCCCCTTTGCTGCTTTCTCCCAGCGTAGAGGAGTGGTGGGTGAAAGGCGCAGAGATGAACTCCTGAAGTTTCCATTCGGTGAAGACAAAGGGACAGTTCCAAGGAAAGCCCAAAGAAAACATCTTCCTCATTTTTTTTGTCACTTCCTTTAACCTTTTTTAACTCAGTCATCACTTCATATTTTGAAAGAGTTCAAACTCATAGTTTTTTCCTCCTTCCAAAATATGTATGCTACTTACTGCTGGTCTGAAGTGCATGTGTCAAACCCCTGTACCTCAAGTGCACAGGCTCTGCTCCCAGACAATTAAAACTCTGCCTCCCCACTATCTTTCCTAAGGGATATAGGGGACACTTCCCTGCTGGTTGGTAATTTAAATTAGCCAGATCTGGTTCTTGGTGTGGGGTACACAAACTTACATCTTCCCACCGTGTAAAAGGGGAGTGTAGTCAAAGTCCCTGCTGTGGAAGTGGTTCACTAATTTCTACCTGGAATATATTTGAAAAAGATAGGCAAGACCTTGCTTTAACATCTTACTGGAAAGTCAAAATCTGTACCAATGCAGCAGATTCCCCCTCTTCCAGTCTAAGATGCACAGTCAGCACTGAGATTTGCTCCAAGCCTCAGTGGGGAACTTGAATCCCCTGACCTACTGGCCCAGAGAGGAGAGTGTAACCAAGTCCCTCTGACAATAAACACAGAAACTATTAATAAGATTAACTCTCTGGCACCAACAATCTCAGCGTCTGGTTTAGGCATAAAGAGGAAGGCTGGCGAAAAGAACATAGTGACAACAAAGGGTTAAATAAATGTGGACTGGGCAGGATCCTGCTACTTGAATCTTTTCCATTGTTTGCTGATGAGGTGCAGGCACTTGGCTGTGTAAAGAGAGAAGGCTTTAAGGAGACCCAGAATCTGGGAATGCATTGCTTCTAAATGGCCAAAGCTGATGTTTAGCGATAATGTTCCTGCCCACTTTATTTTTTAATACTTCAAGGCATCCATATTTCATGTAATCTCAATTTAAATGTCAGAAAACTTAATTACAGAACCTCTAAAAGTGAATCTGCAGAAGAGGACAGTGCAGTCTCCTTGTTTTAGTAGCGCTGATGAAAGCAGGGGAAGGAGCGCCTGGCAGCCAGCAGTCTTTAGAGGCTGGCATGGCAAATAGATACAAAAGTGGGTTATCAAATTGGTGCAAACGCTGCACAGAATGCTGCCTTCCAACGCAGGACAGTTTGAAAGGGGGCCCGCTAGGCAAGGATTAGGACAGTGGAGCGTTCGCTCCTGTTCGGAGAAGCAGCAGCCGAGTCTATCACATTTAACAGTAGAAGTTGTGAAGGACCCCGAATTAAAGCTGGTAATCCAAAGGGAGGGCATTCTCCTCCTGAGATGGTTGCTCTTTCCTAGATGGGCGCTGTTAAGGTAGAAGGGGTGGCTGCAAACACACTCTGACAGCCAGCAGGCCTGAAAGGTTAGATTAGATTGAGCACTTAGTCTTGATCCATTAGTAGAAGCTAGTAAATCAGACTAGCAATGGCCAAGAAATAGCTGTGTCTTTGTAACATTACCATGTCTTAAACCAGATTGAAAGGGCTCCAGGAAATCTGAGGGCTCTAGATAATACTCTAGATAATGGGAGAGCTGCTCCCCAATGACCTATTTGATAACCTTCCCCACATAAGGATGTTTACTGGCTGGGTGGCAACTAAGACGTTTAGCTGTGCTGAGATGACAACTTTATGAGGTAAGAAAAATAGCACAGTGTTTTATTATTGTTGTCATCAGATGTGGGAGCAGCTTTGAAAGGTTGCTGCAGCATTCTGTCCAAAGGACTTTTTGGAAATAATGATTTTTCTGGTTAGGCCATAGGCTGCATTAATTGTTTGGAGGCTGTAATTCTTGATCAGCTGTTAATATCTTTCTAGAAAAAAACCCAACAAAATACTTGATTGTTCTTGAAGCAATCTGTTCTAAGAGCCTAGGAGCGCACCAGGTGGAAGTTAGTTTAGAAAGGTTTTTACTAAAGGGCTGCTGGGTAGTTGAGTGTTTGTGTTTGGTGTG
Source organism: Sitta carolinensis (assembly GCA_032173965.1). Taxonomy (NCBI): domain Eukaryota; kingdom Metazoa; phylum Chordata; class Aves; order Passeriformes; family Sittidae; genus Sitta; species Sitta carolinensis. The sequence goes on along the minus strand of CM063284.1, from coordinate 34,653,754 downwards.
TCCCTGCTCATAGAAGCTGGATATTTTCAGGGTACAGCACACTGGATTTCCTCTCCTACTCTTTTAGCTTGCTATTCTCATACCCAAATGAGAAGCTCACATTTGCTGGCATGAGAGCACATGCAGTGCTTTTCTACAGTCTCTAATCACCTTTCCAGTTGCTCTGTCCATTGAAGGCAATGCAGGAGCTCCTAGAATTGGGCAGGCTCTTCCCGTTGGGAGGAGGCAAAAGGAGCTCCTTTGGATGTGTGGGGAACCTTACATCTCCTCTTTTCTGAAATGCTTTGTCTCATTTAAATAGTCTGCATGGATACGCCTCCAACGTTTGTTGTCATAGCGTCACTTTGTCGGTGTCCGACTCGCCCCAAGGAGGAGAGGGTTAGGGGAGCACAATGAATTCACTCACTTCTTGTTTACAGGCTGCATTCACACTGGCAGGGCATCGTAACTTTCATTAATGGAAAGAAATTAGGATGGGAAGCTTCCTCAGAGCCTGTCTGCCACTAAGACTGTTTGCATAGCCCAGTCTAGGGAAAACAAGGAAAACACACACACAAAAGATGATGAATGAATGGATACTTTCTAAAGAGATAGAAGAAAGCCTGCAATAGAAAGATGGAAGACGAGAGAGGATTTCAGGCTTGTACTTCTCTTGACATAACACTCTTTTTTGAGTGTTTTGCAAATAATGGAGTCTGGTTTAGAGTCTTTGATGGCTACTATAATAGAATTAATTAATTGGAGTGAGAAAAGTAAAAATAAACAAAGCATAATACTTAAAAAAAAAAAATTAGTGCTTACAGGATTTGTGAATGTCAGATATAAGAGGATTTTTTTCATGGAATTAATGAAAAAGCTCAAATTTTAATTGAAAAAGAAGAAAGGGAAAGAAAACAAAAGCCTTCCTACACTTCAATATGTTGAACACCTTTGAAGCAGATCTTAATGTTTATTAGCTTTGCCTTATCTTGATTTTGAAAAGTTAAAGGAAATTACTTTTAGTTATATTTTTTGTGTGTATTAGCATTTGTTTCTTTTAATAAATATGTCTGATAACTAACTTCCATTTCAGTTTCTTTTCTGAAAAACATAGAATCAAAGAATAATTTGCACTGGAAGGGTTCTTTGAAGATTATCTTGTCCATCCCCTCTGCCATAGGTGGGTACTAGATTAATATGAGGCCAGGAGAAAGTCTAGTAGAAGCATTCTCATTTTTCTCACTCTGTTGTCTCACTCTTCAGCAGTTTATTTTAGCGTTCAGGAAATTAATAGCACATTATTTTAGACATGATTACATAATACCACAGTTCTTCTCTATCTCTGTGGCAAAGAACTACGCACTGAGTAAAATTCCTGATGTTTAATGACAGCAAATGTCCAAGACATTGTATCAGAGGAACATATTTGCCTCCTCTGAATTCTTCTGAATTAATACCTAAATTCATTCATTCATTTTAACATTACTGTAAAGTGAGGGAGTATTTCTTTTCATATTTTATAGTTGGTGAACTGAATCTGAGAGAGACCAAGAAACTTGCCAAAAGAAATCAGTGGTGAACAAGAAACTGAAATGGACTTTCCTAGGTCCAGACTAGCACTTCACAATCTTCTGCCACTGCTTTCTGTCCAACATCCATTTGATTTGATCTGTTCTTTGATGAATCTTCTGTTGTTCTAATAATCAGAACTCGAGTGTTTTCCCCATTTAGTTTCTGTTCTGTAAAGAACTTGACTCTACTCTTCTGAGTATTTTTTCATTTTTGAGTGAAAAGGCAGCATTAGATTCAGCAGCCATCTAACCTTCCCAGGAAATATACCCCTTTTACTAACTCCATGCAAGCATCTTGAGTTAGGCTGCCAAACCCAGCACACAACAAGAGTGAGACAGAGTAAGCAATGTGTTCCCTCTCACCCCACCAGTTCTGGTCTGTGCATAGTAGAACAGTCTCTGTGCACTGGTGGAGGTGCAGATTTTCTTCCAGTCCCAGCACTTCTGTGAATAAGCAGTGGCAGCCCCAGTTTCCCACACATACACTTTAAAACAGCTTGCATTCCATGAGCAGTACATCGCTCACTGCTTGGAAATGGTGATACAAGGAAGATTCCTTCACAGAAAACAAGAGGTTTGCTAAAAAAAATCCACCCAGATCTTTGTTCTCTACTTATCTGCTTCTGAAAAGTAATCAAGACAACAGATCTGCAAGATGCTCAGCTTCTATGGTCCACAGGAAGAACAGCAGCCACAAAAGAGTCTGGATGATATACAACCTTAGCTTTCAGTCCAGCCAGACTGAGAGCCCCATGCCTGGTTGGCCTCTCTACCACATCAGCCCAAAAGCTAATGGGAAAAGGGGGGACAAAGACAGGAGAGCAACCTGCTCCACACAAGGAGCAGTGAGAGAAGTTGTTGTACACAGGCACATCAGGACAGCTGCTGAAGGAAAGGAACCGTATCCACCCAGGATAGCAATCCGGCTCAGGAGCTTGGAAGGTGGGCTCACTTGCTGATAGCCAGATGGCTCTGTGCCAGAAAGCAGAATGGCACGAGCTTTGCATTTCAGTGTCTTGGAGACCCTAGGAAAGAGCTGGGGCTGTAGGAATTTCTTTCTTCAGGAGAGAATGTAACACATAGGCAACAGCTGTGGGCCTGATCTCTTTCCCCAACACCAAGATCTCTCAAAGTCCTGAAGAATCACTACAGACCAAAAACGAGGAAACTTATCCAACTGAATGATTCTGCTGCTAGGCAAGCCAGTCACTTTTCTTCCATTTGTATGTAAACCGTATCACTTTCCTGAAGTTAGATGCAGGACACAGGCACATTTAGCACTGTCCTCCTCTAGCCTAGTCTCCTGGAGGCTCCAAGACTTTCATTCGGACTCTTTATTTAGAAAATAGGAAAACTGAACAAATAGCAGCCTGCACCAGCTGAACCTCTATTTGCTCCACATGTAAGGCCTATCCAATGTCAGCAAGCAAGAAGTGTTTGTGAATGAAAAGCTGCACACACATCTACGGGTTTTAAGAAAGTGGACACTAATAAAACATCTATTTTCTTATCCTCTCATGCTCATGCTCTTATTGTGCCAAGTATTTTAAATGTCAGCTCCTCAGGATTATCTCAGAGCTGTATGACCAATTCCCAAACTATGTGCATCGGTGGGACTATCAGTGGTTCCACAGCAGATCCAAACTCATCCTGAAACACTGCAAATAAAAAAAAGACTGTGGGTTTAGGATTGCTTTTTAAACCAAACATTTATTTTAAAAGATAAGAGAATGGCTATTGTCATGGTAAAACCTGAAGACAAAATTACTATATTTATGGTAGTTTTTAAATATATCAGCCTTTTATATTTCTTTATGAGGAAAAAAAATTGGCTGTAGTTGCAATCAGTCTTAATTCATTCTTTATTGCTGCTCTGGTTCTGTGTTATTTGAGCTGGTTAACTGTTAAAAGCGTTTCAAATGTTCACATGGTCTGCATTAGGTTTCAGAATAAAAGTAAGTACAGCCCACCAAATGTAACTTTCTGAAATGTAAACCACATGAATTTGATTTCTTTGTGGTACAACTTTAATTGGGTTCAGAGGTCTTTTGGTCTTACCTGTCTATCTGCTCTCCGATGGCCTGACCTGATAAAGCTAATACAAAGAATCTGCGAATGTGATCCAAACTGATTACTCTCAGTTACAGTACATGGCTTTATTCTTGACAGTAACAGCCCTTTAGCCTGGTTCATTATTAGGCTGCAAGTTTGAACCCTGGAGCCACCACTGAACTGGAAGTAGAAGTGTCACAACTTATAGTTAAAGATTGTGTCCCCTTGCAACTGTGCAAAACAAGAGAAGTGGAGGGAACAAGAGCACATAGGTGCAACTGTAAGTGATCACATCTCCTGGAAAAACTGCATGAGCATGCAAACATATGTATGCCTCACACTGTCACAGCAAATGTCACAACAGAGAATGCCTCCAACACACGCTACATAACAGAGAAGCAACTGCAAACAGAAATTCCAACAAAGCCTGAAATCTTCAGACACTGATCTTGAGCTGATTTGGAATTGGTTTTTTTTTTTCTTTTGACAATACTCTGCTTTGCCTTAATGACTCATTGTTCACTCATCAACACTTGTCTCTGTTGCACTATGTTCTGCCATATGCCTTGCTCAAGTGAACAACAGTACTGCCACTTCCCACCCAGAAAAGCACATCATATCCCAACAACAAGAAAGGCACTGTACAGCAGGTACACTCACCTCATATCCTGTGACCTGACTTGTAAACAAAGACCTGTATCAGCTTGTGGGAACAGATCTGAAATTAAGCAGACAGCTCAGGAGAAATGTAGATAGAAAAGGAGCAGTGTGCTGAAATACTAAAAGTCCCTTTGCCTGGGTAGCTGGTTTTGCAACACACAGCCTTGACTTTGAAAAAGTAACATGAAAAAGATTCACAGTGTTCATAGCTCTTGGAAGAAGACACCATAGAAAGGAACACTCAGCAGACCCAGTAATAAAATAACATAACACAATATTGAATTTTACTCAACTGAAACTTCCACTGTAATTCCTAAGTTTCATTCAAGTAAATAAATCAGTAACAAGTAAAAACACTGCAAGTAATCCTCTACTTCAGGCAAATTACATTCTACTTTCTCTACTGGAAAACACACACACATGCAAAAAACCTTTCAAAACCAATGTAGAAAATCTTTTTAGAATAGTATTTTACATCCCATTCCCCAAAGCTGTTTTTGTCTTTGTCATTTTTCTACAGTTCTATTACCAAACACTGTTCTGTACCAGTAGAACTGTTCTCTCAAGTAATTTCCACCAGTGAGCATACAAGCAATAACAAATGAGGTCCCTTAATTATTTCCAGGTTTTTCCAATAAGCAGTTCTGGCAACACAGCTCTCTGTCCATCATACAAATAACAAGGCAAGGCCTGTAAACATGGCAGGGGCATCTCTACTTTCCTGTTCCTCTAGTGGGCAAGCAGGAGGAGTAAGAAGGAAAAGTATACCTTAGTGGTGGGGTTTTCTTGTCAATATGCAATAGGTTTTTTTTTTTGGCTTGTAGTCATTTACACTGTCTTCAAGGACACAACTTACAGCTTCCCAACTTGGTCATAAGGAAAACTGAACATTTCCAAGGATGCTTCTTCTAAAACAAAAACTGATTTTTTCCCTTGAGGGTTGAAACGTGGTTTTGTGCTTTTGTTCTCAAACCCTGTTTTCTCTTTTATATGGGGTTTTGCTTCCCTCTGCATTTATGGGTTCTGCTTGGGTCCAATATTGTTTCTAGCATTTGCTTTATAGGACTTAGGGCCCCACAACCCTTGATGTTGCATTATTGTGCAACAAAAAGCTCCATGCTACCAGGCTGTGTACAGAAAAAGACCAGACTGGAAGGGACCCCAGATTTCCCTACAGAGAAGCATAGTTTCACTTGATGGCTTCTGGAATGAACTTTGCCTATTATGTTTTATATAGATTTTGCATAAATCCTCTGAGTCACAGATTTCTTACTGGAACATAGAACAATATAGAAGCCAGGGAAAAATTTGGAAGAAAGTATAGATTTTCTTCCCTGTCATGGAGCCCAGATTCTATATCTTTCCCCACATCCATTTAGTATGGCACAAAGGGAACATACTGACTGTTTTCTTTCAACTTCCTTTGCTACTTCACAGCAAAATATTATTTTGCCTCCTACTTTATTTCCCTACCAATCAGAAAAAATCCAACCACACTCTAGGTCTCCTTCCTCTATGGGCCTGGAACAGACTGCAGAGAAAGAAGAAATTAAAACAGAATAAGAAGGGAATGAATTGTAAGGAGGTAAAGTTTTTCTTACAACTCTTCCATTTGGTGTACGTATTGATAGGCTCCAATTGTCATCTACAGAGTTCATATTCTCAGAACTTGGCTTACTACCTGTGCCAAATAATCTTAGACAAAACACCTCAAAACAAACACAAATTGAGAAAAAATAATATGAGATCAGCTCAAATTTGGTCTCCTTTGGTTATCAGCTACAGTTAACATCTTTCAATATCGTAGTTATATTTCAACCAGAATCAGTCATCCATAACAGCCTGTTGAGCTTAACAGACCATCTTGTTTGAATATTTAAAAACTACTGCTGGCTTTTGCCCACTTTCATTATGTTAATTTACATCTGGTGCCCAAAAAAGCTACATCAACAACTCACAGCAATAATGAATTAATGAAGTCCAGCATGTCCAAAGTGAGATTCCTTCAGGCACATTAAGTCAGCAGTTCATCTCTCCAGGGACATTTTCTAATAACAGCTCAAAAACACTTACTGAGAACACAAGCTTTAGCCCTGAGTATGTCAGGAAAGCTTTCTGCATGCAGCTCTGCCCAGAAGCTCAAGGAGACCACCACCATTGAGATCTGTGCATCTCTTGCGCATCTTCTTGTGCAATACCTGGGACAACCCTGCCGCATGTCACAAGCCAGAGACATATGGCATGAAACCGCCTGTCTGGAAAAGAAGACAGACATCCCACTGTTGCCAGCACTTCCTTCCAAAGTGCTTAAAGGATGAGAGGCCCTTCAAGCAGCACCTTGCAACTGAAATGCTGGCTGGTCACTCTCCAGACACCTGAGGCAACAGCCTGTCTGAGATATGATGAGCAACATCTGTCATATGAGGACTGATATGAAGGGGGAAGCTTCAATGGGACATTGTGTAAGTGCCCAGCTTCAGGTATGAAAGGGGATGCTCACAGCAGTGAGAGCAGCAAGCCCAACCAGCTGACACTTAACCAACCTGAAAACCCAACTCATTACTCTAATAACCTCTCATTATGTTCTCTATCTGTATTCTTTTTAGGTCATTTTACTATCAAAGGTGCAATCATCCTGTCTTTGCCTGGGAAATGACAAACTTTTCTATAAAGTGGAAAATAAAAGGGAAAACAAAAAGGTTTAAAGACATCCAAGGCCTTCATAAAAATCCTTAGTTCTGGCAATGCTGAGAGGAACAACAGAACTCTAGACAAACACTGAATGGCTCTCAAGGAAAATTGTGAATTCCTCAATATATACAATGATACCAAAAATGTCAGTTTGGACTTGAATTCACATCAAAGATCTTTAGGTCTAGACCACTATGAACTGACCAAATGGTTCAGAACAACTGCTCTGCTAAGCTAGAACTAACATATCTGATTTCTAACCAGGTCTATAAAATGTTAAGTTGCTTGAAGAAAACTTAAAAGATCAACAGCTATTGTTTTCATTAAAGAAATCATGTAACTAGGAGCACCACAAAAATTTTTGTATAGGATCGTTTGATGCTAACCATGTTTTTTTTAAAAAAATCTCACCAAAACAGAGCAAGAGATGGGGAGACAGAAAAATATAAAGAAGTAAAACGTACAAGCCAGAAACATTAGAAAATGAGCAATGAACACAGCTTTTTTTCCTGTATGACATATGTATATATGTACAAACTGCATTTCAATCAGTAGGGATAAAAAAAGAAGAATGTTACTTTAAGCCTTTACATTTATGGTACCGGTGAGCCTGGATCTTATAGTTAAAGAACTAGATAAAAGTAACATAATATTCAGAATTCTCCAGGAAGTACATTCAATTCTCTTAATACTGTCAATAAGCTAGGGATTTGGATTTCACTCATTTTGAGAATTGTTCACTGCAAACATTTTATTACCTCACCAAGTTTTATGGACCCTATCAGAACAGCTGTGATTCACTTCACTTGCAGCAGAGGAAGCTGGTAATAGCTAAAAGATTGCCCCCTTCATTTCATAAACCAATTAGGACCTGGATCCTACAACTGGAGTAACACAATCCCTTCTTTTACTGGCAAAATTCCACTTCATTTATGTGAGCTCAGAATAAACGTCTCTGTTGGCAGAACACAGATGCTCATAGCAGCAAATGTTTCTAAAACATTCTCTAATCTTCCTTCTTCCAAGGAACCCTTTTCTTGCACTCAATCTACCTGCAGGTTCTATCTAGCCATCAGTTCCTGGTTCAACTCAGAATTTTTTTTACTTAACATAGCTAAGAGAATTTAGATTTCTGATTTACCACGTGGAACTTTGTTAGAAAGTATCTAAAATTACAGATTTATTTAAATTACCTTTTTTCCTTCTAAATCAAGCATTATATCATTTTTGTAAAGAACTGATTTTGGTGATGTCATCTTAGATTTATCCATGCCTTTGTTTCAAACTGTTGGTGTTTTCGGGGTTTTTTGTTTGGTTGTTTTTCTTTTTCAAAAGCATATTTGGCCTGTCCATACATATAAATAGAACCATATATAGAACCTCTATTGTACCTATACTGTACCATTGATTTTGAAAACTCAACTCATCGATTAATAAGGAGACCTACTTTTACAGGTGATAAATAGGATCCATACACTTTACACAAAGTCTGTAATTCCTGTGTTTTCCCTCAGGCACTTTCCTCTGAACTGTTGTAATTGGTTTGCAGCCAGGTACCAGCTTAAAAAAAAAAGAAAAAAAGAAAAAGAAAAAAAAACAACCCAAAGCATTAACACTTTATTAACTTATAGTATGTTTTTATATTCCTTTGAAAGTGTTCAAAAAAGACACTGGCAAGACAAACCATGTCAAATTGAGGTGTTCTTCATTAAGGACATCAGTGCCAATTCTGTTATTGAAACAGATACAAACATAACTTCTTAGTGGGCAACTAATCTTTTATCATAATTCTTTGCACATAAAGGTCTTCATTTTCTACTCATTATAGACATTGTGCTACCTCCAGCAAACCTTTAAGCCCTTCTCTGAATTGATATAGTGTAAGGCAGCCTCCCAACGCTTGCTACTTCTCTGGAACCTGCAAATTAGTCCCTAAAATGAAAAGAAATGTTTTAAAAAGCCTTACACCAAACAAAGTCTGTATTGTTTGAGTTAGTGTTTTACTGCAGCTTAGTTACCTGTCAAACAGGCTGACACTTGGATAAAACACATACTGGAATCATACATCAGGGCATGTTAAGCACAAACCTGTGATGAAGAGCAGAGCTATGTGATTGAGCTATGCAGAGCCCTAATGATCTTTCTCTGGTCTAGGGGAAGCTTGATCTGTCATATCAAACCCACTGCAATTCTGGGATCCTCTTCCATCCGAAAATGATTTTACATCTGTTTTAGTTCAAAGAGTCATATAAATCAGAAGCTCTGCCCGTAAATTTTGATGACACCTTTAAAGAAGATTTATACAGTGTGTATTATATATACATGGTAGGTATGTAAGAGATACCAACGACTAAAATTAAGGAATCAATGCTAGAATCTCCAAGTTATGTATATCATATTTAAGTCCTATTTATGACTTTCTCTGATGTGAAAGCCAACCAATGCTTATGAAAGCTCAGTATTTCTGTTCAGATAAAATTATGGGTGCAGTATACTATTCTGACCTTGTTTTCCTATAGTTCTTGGGTGGGACAAGATTTTCAGGACAAAAACCTCACGATCCATTTCTTATAAATCAGTTGCATGAGAACTGGCTTGAGTATGGTTTCAGTGCCTATCAAAAACAACCATCAGGAGAGGGAGAGGACTGGTTTCTTCTCATAACACGAGACAACAAAACCTAGTAAGAGTCAGAGGGCAGCAAGTCACACAATATCCCTTACACTTTTTGGGTTTGGTGTTCTTGCTGTGAGAAAGCAACATTTCTAACAAACTTAGGACTTCTGTCAAGTAGAAAACATGAAGTGTAAAACATTGTGTTCATTAATAAATTTAACTAACACATATAACAAATGCATAATTTTCAGGATAACACTGACTTCAAGTCAGGTAAGAAACGCTCTTCATTTCAGGTTGAAAGGCCAATTATTACCTGGCCAATGATCCTACTTTCAGCCCCCCAAAAGTCACCTTGATATATGTCAAATACTTTCCAGCAAGGAAGAGTTTTTGGGAAGGCAGAGGAGTGTATTCTTGAGGATAGAAGAGAGGTGCTGTGAACAACCACCTGTTTGTGCTATGCCTGACACACAGACTGGTGCTGTTTGCTTTTTCTCTTCCTGACTCAGCAGTATGGGGAAAGATTGAGTCAGCAACTCCTGAACATGCAATGCAAAGAGCAACAGAGGAGGTTGGAGAGCCGACAGAGCTTCTAAATATCACAGAGAGAGCAGCATGGTTTGGCCTGCAGGTCAGTGTGCACTTGGGCAGCAGCTTGCTCAAAGAGATGAAGAGCTTGAGAGGTTTTTTGAGAGCTCATTTCTCCCTCATCACCCTCTCTATTAAGCCAAGCTATGAGACTACTTGTTTCTGGGAATAGCTCACTTGTAATAATTTCCTAAGTAATTCACCTGAGCTTCCCAGAGACTTGTGGCTGCTGGTCACACATGGCTTGATGGGATTCTATGTCAAGGTAAGTGAGGTAGAAAAAACTACAGAAAACATGTCTTTTTAAAGAAGAGGAAAAAGAGGAAACAGAGGAAAAAGAAGCAGGACCATTAAATAGGAATTAAAGCCCAACTTTTAGTACAAAGACAGAAAAAAAATTATTTGGACATAATGACACTGTCAGATGCTCTCTCTTCCCATCTCTCCCTTTTTCTCCCCTTCCAGTGATCTCAGTGATGTTCTTACAGGCTGCACAAGCAAGGCTATGGAATGGACTTGATCAAGCGACTGAGTGGTCATTTGACACTTCATCTCTCACTGCACATTCCTTCTCATCTCACAACATACTGTGGTACTTCAGTTCAAATACATGAGTTGGAGCAGAGGCTTTTATCACAGATTTACTGAAAAGGGAACTAGTCTTTGAATTTAATAAAAGTGCATCATTCCATGGCTTCTTTGATGCCACACACTCCACCAACTTACTAAGAGCTTAAAGACAGACTCTCTCTTGAATGTACAAAGACCCCTCTCAGTCACTCACCTATTCCAAGTGCCTTCCAGAACGAGCTGCATTATGGAACGGTTTCTGCCAGTGATTGTCTGTTACAGGAGTCTTTTCTGTTTCATTAAGGTATAAAGGGTGATAGCAGGATACTTTGAGAACTCAGCTGGCAGTTGCAGTCTCAAATATCTTTTGCTATGGTGAAGCTACTGTGTTTGTCTGTCCTTCAGCCATCTGAGACGCTCCAATTAAGAATGGGAAGTCTTTTATTTTTCATTTTCCAAAAGGCCAAGGCCACCAAACCTCTGTTAGTCCCACTACATGCACGGAGTAGTCAGTTTTTCTGACTACTCCATTTCCCATGCCCCTTCATTTGAAAAGCCTTCAAGCCCATGAAAAGATGATAAACTGAGAGAGACTCACGTGTCACCATGAGAGGAAAGAGAGAGGAACAGTAAGGCAATGCATAGGTATTAAAATGAATGCTGCATGTGGGGACTGAGAAGCTGTTCTCTCACTGGTACCATGATTCTTAAGAACATCAAGGAACCAGAAGCATCTTCCTAACCCCTTTTGTTGCTTTCTCCTACCTGCTTGTATTTCACAAAATGTGGTTGCAATTTTTCCCTTTTGATGCTGTGCCAGAAGACCATCTTATCTCGATTAAAACGCTCTACAACACTTAAAAAACAGATAATCTACATCACATGGTTAGTGTTCTATGTCCACTCTGGAGCCCGAGTTCAGTGAAACTGAACTCACTCTCTCCATTTACTAGAATGTTAACAACTTGCTGCATCTGTAACAATCCTCCATCCTCCAGTGTTCTTTATCAGCTGCAGAGCTGTACCAGTGAGTTTCAAGCTGGAAAAATTACTAGCTATGTCCACTACTAGCTTGAAAAAGGAGCTTGAAAGCAAGTTACCTTCTCTGTGAATGCTGTTAGGTTGCAGCTACTTACAGTATTTGATAGTCTGAAAAAAACCTCTTTCCTAGTAAAAGATGTGTCCAGATAGAGCAACCACCACACTGTGTTGTCAACAATTTGTCTGCCCAAAATTGTCTCACACACTTCTGCATATTCAGTCACAGAAAAAATGGAGTTATTTTAAAAAGAAGACAAGCACTGCTATTGTACAGCCTAGTTCAGAGTCCCCTATCTTGAGCTGATTCAGCTTATCTGCTCTTCCATACCTTTGACAAATGCATGTCTTATATCACTTTTTTCTTGCCTTCCTCCGTATGCCATACTGCTTTTCCTCCATGTATCTTATCTAGAAATGATGTACTATTAATCAGCCAAAGACACCCTTCACTGCTAAGTGTTCCTCAACTGATTTTTCATCAGCACAAGTAGTTACTAGTTCCAGCATTCCTCCCACATGCTGAAGCCTTGGTGGGAAGGGAGGAGGGATGGCAAGGAGGTTAGAGACTGCCTCTCCACATAAATACTCTCTGGGACCTTTATACCAACCTGCCAACTTGCTGCAATGCTAATGTTGCTGTTTGTTCTCAACAAAAGGAACACAGTGGGAGGAAAGTGGGGCTGCACCCTGTCTTATTTTTTAAGTTAATAACCTTCATGCTCTTCCTTTTATCTGATTAATCTGGCTGGGTGCCTGTTCAGTAGTAGCTGAAGCTTAATACCTGAAACAATGTGTGGATATACACTGTGCCAGTAAGGCTTGCCCAACAATGCACATTCTGTCATGTTTTCCCATGCCTTGTGTCAATATCTCATTTTATGTGCAAGCCCCCAGAGTAGGGGATAGTTAAAAAGAGGGGCATGGAAGGAGAGAGAGAGGGGGAGGGAGAAGAAAGAGAAGGAGAAACAAAGTAGGGGAAAAATACATCCCTTGGGAATGTCAGCTGCTACAACCTCGCCCACTCCTCACCATGAAACGAGCTGTGTGCGGGCACAGGTGGGTCCCATTCTCTGTTACTAGAGCACAGCCTACAAACAGGGGCTAAATGAAGACTTTCATTGCTGTTCCCTGTTTTCATTGGAGCAAGGCCATCATAAACATTTGCAGGTGGCTTGGCCATAGTCTGACACTAAAATATTTGTGGTTGTGATAAAAATCAGAATATTGCTACAAGATGGTTCTATATAACCTTCAGGGCTTGATCCTGCTCTTACAGAACTCAGTGAGAGTTTTACCCAGTTTCTCTCTGCTGGTTTTATTGCTCATTAAAAGGCATTTTCCCTGGCACAATTCTTCATGGCAAAGACTCATCTACCCTTTGGGGCAGATTCAGATGATTTTTAAAAAAGGGAAACTCAACCAAAACCCACTGATTTGAGCACCTCGGAATTTGTGCTAGTTAAATTGCTAAACAATCTCAACTTTGCAAGGCTAAATCAAAACAACCAAACTTTGAAGAACTAAAATATTTTCTGAATTCAACTGGATTTTTTTTTCAGTTATTTAATACCAAAACCATTGTCCAGTCTGTATTCCTCATGAATGAGTTGTGGATATAATTCTTAGCACATTTACAAGGATAAGATGAAGATAAATGCAAATGACAAGTTGTTTTTTTTTTTTTTTAATAAGTAAGGGACACCACAGGGAAAAGATTAAAGGAAAAAAAGACAAACAAGGATGCTCAACACTTTGGCAAGTAGAGGAAGTTGAAAATACAGGAATTATCTCCTAGGACACACCATGAGCAAAAAACAAAACCTCTTAGGCAGAGGGAAGAATGGGGAACAGAGCGTGCTGGAGGTCACACCATAAGACTCATTCACACACCAGCTCACACAGAAACTAAAATGCTGACAATTGCCTCCCAATAAAGCAGCTTTAGACTCAGACTTAGGAAACATTTGTGTGATTCAGTCACAGGAAGAATTAAGATATGTCATGACAAAGCTTCCCAAATGAGACACACCACTGACTAGGAAAAGGCCTTTTTATCCTCAACCCCTCCAACTTTGGAGATTCTAATCACCATGGCCCCAAACCAACACAAACCTAAAACCTGACTGACAGGGTCTTGCAAAACCACATGCAGTTTTTTCTCATTATATAGAAACAATTGTTTGGAAGCCAAGCAGAGTCTTACATAAAACACCTCACCACTGTGTATTAAAAGTTGTTTGGGGTTTTTTTATGCTTTTAATTAGGATCATAATTACCACTAGACCTATCAAGTCACAATTTGAACAGGAGTTTAATCATCTTTAACGCAAATAATGGCATTAGTTAATGTTTTTCTTTCTAAAACTGAAAAAGAAACTGTTTCCTCCATCCTCCCTCTCTCCCTGCCCCCTGTCTTTGAGCAGAATGGGACATCTATAAGACAACAACTTCACTGGATTCACAGGCAAATGGTATTGCATGTGAAATCTCGGTGAGCACTGTGTTTTGTCAAGATATAACATATGTGAAGGGCACATCTATCAAATAGGTTTACCTAACCCTTCCTACCAAATTTGTATTTTAAGAACCAAATCCTGAAATAGTAGTAAAAAGGGAAGTAGAGGAGTTTGGTCAGGAGCACAAAGCTAGGGCAGCAGATCGCATCTGTGTTCTGTGCATGGCTGGGGAACCCAAAGCTTGGTGCCATGGGCCATCCCAGCCTCCAAGGGACACAGAGTGCCTGTGGCCTACACTAAGAATCTTGAAAGAAATCTCAAGAAGAAGTGGATTTTCAGTTTTCGATGCCAGGATTTCACTTTTCTGGTTTTACTTTACAACTTTTCTGGTTTTACTTTACAACTGAAAGTTGATCATCAATTATTTAGATAATGACAGAGACAGGTACAGAGACTGCTTTTGTACATATCACTTAATTGATGTGACCAAATTACAAATGACAGATAATGAATCTATACTGCTGCTTCTTTCTTAGTCCACTAATATATCTTTTTATCCATACATTTTCATGTATAACCCCACCCCCAAATTCTCAGAGCTGTATGATGAAAAACTGTACCCTCAAGCCATTGGGGAAGTCTCTGTACAATAAAAACAAGTTATTGTGACTTACAAGGATTTCATTCTTGCTGGAAGTAACCAGGTTGTACTAAACATGGATGGTTTTGTGCACACAGTTCTCCAGACATGAGCACTCCATTGGCATTCAAGCCAATACAATAAGCATCCATACTGTCAATTTATGGTAATAAATATGGATCCATCATCACAAACTGAGAAGCTGTTCACACTGTGCCAAACTATTTATCTTGATGGTCTTTTTGTCTTCCAACATTCCTCATTTAAACACAGGACATTTAAAAGGACATAGGAAATAGCTCAATCCCATAGAAAACCCAGAATTCCCATCAAGGAAGGTAAAGAATCAGCTTCACAAACACTTTGTCTTTCTTCCCAGAGCAGATATAGAAAAAACATGCACTATGATCATAAGAGGATTAAAAAAAAAAGAGCCAAACTAGATGCAGAAAGCAGGACTTTCCAATAAGCACAGCATCCTGTCCTTTTTGAACCAGGGTGCCTGGTCTGGAATAACCTGGCCATGCCCCACAGTCTGCAACATGTGCTGCAGGGGTCCTTGCTCATCCTGGCAGGGTCATGTGCAAACTCTGTAACCTCAAAAACCACTAGAACTGTATCTGATCCTGCATGCAGCTGGACATTTAAAATATGAGTACATGAGGACAACATCTGTGCTACAGGCAGGAGCCAGAGAACCAGAGAAGGGAGAAAATGGAAATGGACTCACCCAATCTGCCGATTTGTGGAAGGTGCTTGTGTAATGACAGAACTGGACTGGGGAGATGGCATGGCTTGTTGAATCACAACACTGGTGTCGTGGTTTGGCATCCTCGTGTTTGTCAGCTGGTGGGATCCAGGTCCTGCCATTGCTCCTCCGACTGTGTTATGCATGGAGATATTCTGTGAAAAGAAGGGAAATGGGAGATGGTGGAAAAAAACAAAAAAAATAAATTAATGTCTTATCTTGGTTTTATGTTCTACAGGAATTCTATTAGAAATCTGAAAGTATCAACAACGTGAAAAGTTAATGGCTCCTGGTAAATCCCATGTCAATAGATCTTGTTATAACCAACAACAATAAAGAAATGAAAATAAATATTTACTTTCCATAAATGGAAAAATAGCCACAGGTTGACTAATCGCTCTTCTGTGATTCTGTCTTGTGATTTACAATGGGGATATTTAGCACATATTTCTCCTAACTGAACATGATATAAGCTCAGGACACATTGATTTACTGCATGGGCTGTTTACTATGTACTGCCTCTGCTTAGACAGACAAGCAAATCAAGTTTTACAGTCCCAAAGTAACAAAAAGTACATGGCACATCATGAAACAGCCATTTCTATTAGCCTCCACAGATTTTGTAGAGCAAAAATATCCCAGAGGCTTGGAATAACACTGTATTTCACCACATATAACCTTGGCTTTAGGTAACTCAGAGCTCTTAAAAAGTTCTTAAAAACAAAAATAGAAGTTCACATATAACTTATATTCACTGAGCAAACAACCAGCGAGAGACCAGGATAATGCTAAGGAAGGAACCATGGAATAAGACTTCTCTCTTGTTATGCCTGTACACACAACACACACTGCTGCTAAACCGCAGGGTTTGACTTGGCTTGCGTATAAAAACAAACAAAACTCTCAAGCCAGAGATAAGCCACAATGTATACATATGAAAAATATGGTAACCTTGAGAGCATTATTTTTCCTATCAGGCATCAACGTGTGAATTATTAGCAGCAAGAGGAAAAGAAACTTTCCATTGTCACCTCATGCTAGGCTGAGGAAAACAGGGACAAAAAATCCGTTATACGCGCACTGCCACTGAGACTCACACAAAGCACCTTCCTAACCACTGCAATACTCAGGATTGAAACACAAAGTTCTATTTCATTCAGAATTCCAATTTATGAGTCAATTTGTCTAGAAAACATACACAACCACCACAAAATATTGAAAGATAAATCTGGTGAGAAAGGAAACTCAGAGCTCTGATCAAATATGGAAAACAGAAGAGGCACACAACACGTTGAATCCCTAAAGAAAGATTGTATTATGAGCCAAATAAAGAACAACTCCTCATGGAAAAAGAAAGCAAATTATTAGAGGGCTACAATTGAAGGCATTAGCTGTTATCTATCCCCTTATCTCCCAATTTTATATATTTCATGTGATTTCCCAGAACAGTGTGGAACAGAGCTCTCTGTTTCTTTTACAGGAGTTGTTCCAGTCTTCATTAACACATAAAGAAGCAGAGGTGCTGCCTACAGTTGAATGGGTACACCACCTCACCTGGAATAAAGAGGATCCAGCTTTGAGTTCCTCTTCCAGTGAATAATTTACACATTGTGAATCAGGTCTAGAAGATCCTTATTCACTTAAGTATTCACTTAAGGAGCATGAATTGCAAGAGGATACTAGACTAAGGACCTTAACTATATTATTTCATAGCACAGTAGTATGTCATGACCATCAGGCAATAACCTTAGATATATGAAAACTTCTCCAAGAGAAGTTCTCGTTCATCTACTACATTCCTATTAAAATGTCACCTTTTCAACAGATTATTGATTTCTGATGAAAAGCCTGTTTAAAAAAAATATACAGCCAAATCTAGCCCAGGATTCAAACCTGCTTTTTTGATCATGGCCAGATTTTGCAAAAATAGATCTAATATCTATTCATGCATGGTCAATATTTTAACTCTATCACTTCCTAAAGTGATCTCTAAATGAAACGTGTATGGTGCCATGAGTCTGCAAGGCCTGAAAATGGACAGGATAGAAATCCATCACTAGCCTTAGACAAGTGGTATCCTGGCACTTGCCCAGTTTGGCAAGACTTTGTTGTATAATAGCAGGGCAGAACTTAAAGATTTGATATCAGATACCTGTGCGCCTAAATTAAGTGTTTCCTTTCTCTTTTCCTTCTCTTTCCCATTTCTCCTATCGTTACAGATCTCTCTAAGGTACAAACAGATGAATAATGATGGATATGGAAAATTTTCTTAGTCCATAAGACATTGTAGTTGTTATCTTACATGTGTAAACTTCCAACACTGTTTCAAAGTTTTAATGATTTCCAATAAGCTACATCTTTTTAAAAAGTAGGTTGAGTATGTGACGCATGGAAGTAAAAGCAGAGTGAAAACCTGCTTTCAGATGCTTACAGATGTCCATTCTTCTCAGTAAAGCAAGCACTGCTGTTGGGCAAGTGTATACCACACTGCCAAGTGAAAGCCTTAGGTTTCCCAACAAAATTTCAAACTCAGCATGACTCTGACATTCATAAGAAAAGGATTTGGCAATCTCAGAATAATTTACATCAGTGAGATGCTTGTGAATCTGCAAGGAAGTTGAAGCAAGTTCATACTTTAAGGACAAGAAGTATGCTTTGAAAGGCAGCAGGAAAGCAATGCACAGTAGATCTGACACTAAGCCTGTCTGATCTCTCTGGATGCATCATGACATGCAGAATGACTCTGTATCACCAGCACAGCAAGGCTAGGCTCATTGCACGTGTAATGCAGCCAGTCTTCAGAACTCCCAAAATGGTTTTGCTGTGTTGAGCTCTGCATCTGGTTCTGAATGCATCTGGACAGGATGTTAACAAGCTCCTTGCAGACTCAACTTTGGGTCCCTCGAGAAAGAGGAAAATATTCAGCAACATTGTCTGAAACTGAGACCTCTACTTTATATATTGAATTGTTGTTTGATTAGGTTGCTTCCAGCTCACTTTTAAGGAGTTGTTTATGCTCTTCTACCAGGCATCCATGAAAAACATCTCCTTTGACTCCCCTAATCATTATCCTCCAGCTCTTAAGCTGATAGTAAAGATACCAGGTGTAGAGCTCCCAGCATTCCAGCTCAGAGAAGTCTATGGGAACAACGACACAGACAGAGCTCTCCTTCTGCTTTTAACATTCCCAAGACCCTTTCATACTCTGAGAGAGTATGACACCCACACACACTCAGAGTTTCTCAGGTATCTTCTCTACTGTGCATAAGGATTAGTAGAGGGCATGTGAGCTTATCATTATTAACTGTTCTATTAAACTGAACCTAAGTGTTTACACAGGGAACAGGCCACCTATATGTCAGAAGCTGCAGAGACACAAAAGACATGCTCTTAAAATAAATTTCATGAATCTTAATTAAGATCCAATATATGAAGAGGAATTTATGTCCTTTAGGGATAAGTTTCATCCTCAATGAAGCAGAAACATCCTCCCACGGAAGCAGAAACTACGATTATAACACTGAAGAGCATTTATAGAAATGCTCCTCTCACCCATGTGCTCATGCAGTACTTTCCATCAGTATTTAACATTCAAAAAAATAAACTAAAAAGTCACAAACCAAATCCACAAACTGCTTTTAAATCAACATGTTCATTCTCAACCCTCCCAGCTGCAAGAGGAAAGAATACAGATCATCATCATGTTAGCTTCTCCCCAGTTACACTTCATGGCCCATTTTAGCTTCAAACTTCGAAAAAAAAACATTTGAGCATTTTTCTCCCACGTGCAACCATTTAAGTTTGGATAGACATCACACTTTTTTTCTAAAGTCTAAAAACTTCTTGAAGTCATGCGTCCATGTTCTGGTGGAGAGGATTACACATCACTCACTCCACAAGAACACACACCCTGCTGGCAGGCACAGCAGAGAAATGATGGCTATGCAGACACAGGCAAAATACACCCAGGCAGTCACCAATTCCCCTAAACCCTGCTTCTTCCAGAGAAACACCCACCCGTTTCACACAGCACCACCTCAAGTCAACCACCATCAACTGAACTCAAAGGATGACGACAACTTATCCATCTTTCATGATGTACTGTAATATTCTGAGTTTCAAAGTTTGTTTGTGTTTTTATACTATAAGATCTAGTTTCTGAACCAAAGTCCATTTTTATTTTCCTACTATTATTTTTTAACTGTGAGGCTTACCAAAAATTGCAAACACCAGTTTTACACAAATTGCAGACTATCCAGGATTGTTCTGTGTAGGCTTTTAGATCAATAGAGCTGTAAACTACAACCCGTTGTACATAAAGGCATTTTGCAGACTATTTTATAAATTCTCAAGTCAGAAGGTATTTTCCATTATTTACATTCCATTTCCAAAATAAAAATGCAGTCAAACACAAACAAAACCACTTTTTGCACATCTTTGTTTTATGCAAAATATCATTAATCTATATTTTGCTGCACAGCAACTCAAAATATTTTTATATGGTTCAAGAAAAAAGCATCAACTTAAAAAGATTATAGAGAGAAATCAAATATACAACAGTGCTTTAGAATTTATACAGCCTGTCCTCTCAATTAATGTATTTTAACAAGGAAAAATATTCTAAGGCAATACACATTTAAATGGCAATTTCATGTGCATTTTTAAGAAGTGTAGAGTCATATCTTGCCTGGTTACTGAGATCCTAACTTTACAATATACAAAAGACACGAGTGGAAACCTCCAGTGACACACTCACTCACTGCACATACTGCTTACACAGCCAAAGAACCTGTTGGCTTAAATACTTGGAAGACATTGTTGTAAAGGAACTGATACATTAAATGTGGAAAATAATGGCAGGCTTCAAAATTATTTTAATGATATATAATCTCCATCAAAATTACTGAGCCTCTATGAATTCTCTCCTGACAGAAGAAAAAGGCAATCTCAAAACAAAAGTCTCCCCAGAAGCAGCACCAATTCATTTATTTTCTCATTATTCAGATCAATGTGGAAGGAAAACACCCTCACACCAGCCCATCACAACAGTTTCATCTGTAACTGGCATGCAAAATCTAAACTCCTATAAGCACAGAACTAAGCTTGCTGCCCACTCAAGGCCAGTAAACACAGATGAGGAACTAGGGTAGAAACCAGAGATAAAAAATGAATTATTTTACTAACGCAATTGAAGGTTTACAGAAAAAGTCTACTATCAAGATTTAAATTAAAAAAAAAAAAAAAAAAAAAAAAAAAAAGGAAAAAGTTCCATTATGCAAGAGATGGATGAGTGTAAACTTGGTGGAGACTGAAATGCAATACCTTTTCCTCTTTTTTTTTTAAACTGTAACATCTGTAGAGCTTTGAATGAGGAAAAGCACTAAAACAGAAAAAAAAAAGGACACAGAAAGAAACTGCTGGAAAATGCTGTGTAGTAACATTAAGCATAAGGACAAAGCACCGAGAAGATCTTATTGCAGACCACTAAAATCCATTTAACTTCCCTACTTAGCAAGAGGTATGAAGTCACTGAGTGAGGCTGACACATAAAAATAAGGAACGCATGCCAAAGGATCTATTCCTCAAAACATTTCAAAGAAAGGCAAATGCTCACTTAACAGCTACCTGATAAAAATGGCACATTACAAGAAACAGCAGGCATGATATATCCCAGAATGGGGAATGACTCCTCCCTGCCCCCAAGGCCCCCATCCAAAGTCTCCCCCTAAACTGGACCCAGCCAGCTATCCACACCACGATGGAGACTGAAAGGCCAGGAGCAGTATGGGTATATCTGACTTCTTGAACCCCAGGCACGGCTGCTCAGTCAAATGTTATCAACCTGATCTCCAAAGGGGCAAAAATGTAAAGAAAAATTAAACTCCTTACTCAAGAATGACAAGTAATGATAGGCAGATGGGGAAAGAAGGGAAACATTGCTCTCACTGAAATCATAAAGCTTTGAATCTGTACTTATCAGTCTCAGCCACTGGTTTCCAATTTTTTGGATCACAGACCTCTGTCAACCCTCTGAATTTCACACAGAGCACTTTGTGCTCTTATCATAAATTGTGTAATTAAGGCAATATGGTTCCACAGACCAGATGCAGATGACTTACCACAGCTTTGCGACCACCAGCAGTTCACAGACCAGAGTTAACTGCCACCCAAATACGGCTTTGGAGCACCGTGACTAGAATTTATTGACAAAAAAAGACAACGTTTCTAAAGGTATCTATGAACTTCAATAACCCTTGTCCTTTTATTGAAAATGTCTTCAGTTTTTGGAGATTTAGACAGTTACTATTAATTAATATATCAGACTTGTGTACTGGGGCTGGCAGGAGCTTAGCAAAATTTTTTCCTAAATATCTGTGTTGCAACACGCAGGGAAAGTTCCTTGTTGTTCTTAAGATGGAGTATTCTCAAACATACACATGCTAGCTGCTCCTCAAGAGGTACAAAACAAAACAATACAAAAATCATAAAAAATCTTCTTATCCTCTTTTCTTTCAATAGCTGTTCATATGTTATCAGAAAGACTTTCTGAGATACACTGAGTGATGCAAACCTGATCTGCTAATCTCTAGCAAACTACACGGTGCTGCTAAGCAGTGTGGCACGGGACACAGACATATGAAGTGCTAAGCCAGGTATAAGCCATCTCAAGGCTCTAGCAGTCACCACTGTAACTCAAAGTCCAAAGGGCCCATTTAAGCACTACTAATCCTCTTAAGGCTGCTGCCTGAAGGGTGACAGCCCTGCAAAAAATCTCCGTAATGCTGCTCGTGCTGCTGGCCAACCTCTGGCTGAGCCTCTGCCCCTCGGGCACCCAGGGAGCACTGCCACCTCCTCTGGTCCCTTCCTCACACCTCCGTGGGCAAAAGTCCACAAACTTCTTCCGTGGGCAAGAGAAAGCCACCCCGCTTGTCCTCCACTTTGGCTACTAGTTTAAGCAAATGCTCTGACTCTTCTGATACTCTGAACAAAATGCAGGATAGTTAGAATTTTTGGTCTTTTATCTTAATTTTTTTGACATGATCTAATTACAGTCATTCAGTGGTGCCCTCTAATTATCAGTAGAAATGAATACTGAAAGATGACCCTTGTCTTCCACGATTCCCTCCCCTCTTCCCCCAGTACCCTTCTCGTGCCCTCTACGGCATGTCTGTCCAGACTACTCTTGTAACACATGAAGCCTTCTTTACATACACAGTAAGTAATATATGGTGTATACCAGAGGTACCCATGATAAAACCATTTTCTACAGCAAAGGAAAAAAGTGATGTAAAGGAACATATGTTAAAGGAGAAGGAAACTTTGGAAGATTGGTCTCACCAGAGTTTGAAAGGAAATAGCTTTTCTATGGGAAAAGATGACATCAGATTGCATGCTTATGTCTTGAAGTTTCCTACAGATATTTCCCATTTTTCCTCAGGGTTGCTTGTTTCATGCACAATTACTTGTCCAAGATAGCCATTAAAGCAACATAGCACAAAGAGCTTCTTCTGTTCTACTAAACATCAGTAACACTAAGGGTGCAAAGCCCAGTTTGGGTCACTCAGGGTGTTTTCCACTGCTAACACCACATTAACTCCTACTAATTGGGAGGCTAAAAAATAAGGGGAGCACAATTGGCTGCCTGGCTCTACCCAGTTCTCTCATTCTCTATGCAAAAGCCATAAACTGACTATTTCGTTTCTTCTAAGTTGCCTATTGTGACATTTATAAACAGGAACCTGGCAGCATGTCAATGGTGCAAACTGATTTCCTTTTCTAAATACAATTTTAAAAAGCAAATAAACAAGGTTATGCCTGCTAATGAAACATTATATGCCATGCTGGAGCTAGTTTTTCTCAAATGTATTCTCTAGAGCAGATGGAACACCAATAAACACAAAACAACAAACCCTTTTATAAAAAGCATGTTTATAAGAAAATACGTTCTCCATAGAACTTTGTCTAAGGCAAAGCTGGCTTATATCTGTAATGTTATCTCGGGACAGAATTATGGTCCCATTAGATTGCTGTAAACAAGGGAGCTTGCCATGCATTTCAAATGGAGATGGGCTGGTAAGAAACATGAAAAGAAAAGAAATTTGCCAGGATACTTACTAGGTGTAATTCCAAAAGTCCTTAATTGAAATCAAGGCCTTATTGTACTAAAACCTGTATAGACACATTGATGGACAACACTTGCCCACAAACCTCAAAGTCCAGAGACAAAACAAGGAAAGAGGAAAGAAGAAAAGGAGAAAGCAATTTGTTCAGCCAAGTATCAGGACACAATGCAAGGGCTCTTTTCTCTCAGTCCAGTGCCTTGTCCTTTACTTTGCACTGTTTCCTTGCATCTAGTACTTATCTATGAATTGAGAAGACCAGAAAAATTTAAATAAATAGATAAAAATTCAAAGAAACAGAATTATAAGCTCTGCTTGAGTTTTTTCCACCACTATCATTTAATTCCTGTATATCAGACAGAGTGCACATACTAAGTGGGTACTCAAAGAACCTTCTCAAAGTAGGTGCATGTCAACTTTTGCAGGACAAGCAATTAGACATCCAAAACCAGCTGCCAGATCTGGAGGCCAAGCAGAGGGTAGTTGAAAACCTGGCTTTCCTTTCTTTATTGTAAGGATTTTTGCTTTTATCCATCATGAAACAGAAAGCTGGTGCGGGGGAGGGCAGCACTCCTCCAGGAATTGCTTTAAACAAGCCTTTGATACTGCTAACTGAAGGCACTAGGCTTTTCAACATTATGCAAACCATTTATAATCTGTTAATAGCAAATTCAGAGACAGCACTTTGGCATCTATATTTGTTGTATTTTATTTAAAGCTTCTTTGAAATTCTCATCATTGATTTCACTGGCATAAGTTATTGGCATCATGCATGAGTTACAGCCCTGGCTGTTGACTGTACTCAATGACCAGAACATTTTTTAGGGAGAGCAGTTGGTAAAGAGAGCAAGGATGGAAGCAACAAAACAGCCAGTGATTTTCCATTCAGGCAGTTTCAAGCAGGAAACCAGCAGGCATAACTTTTCTGCTAAGAAGTCAAGTGGAAATGCTGCTACCCTGGTAATAAAATGCATCTCCTAAATATTCTGTTACCCCCAACCCACTGTGCCAGTTGTGTTGGGACAGGCAGACTATTACTACATGGGGACTCAAACAAAAGGCTGGGAAAGGTCCAGGAGTGAAGGCTAATGGTGGTCTCAAAAAAGACCCAGACAAACCATTTGTAACAAAACAAGGTTTAACCAGTGAAGCGGGTTTTCAAGTGAGCTGGTAAAATCATTTTGATTGGTGAAAATCATATAAGGAGCACCAAGATGTCGAGTCAGGATCAAGCTAATTTACCAGGTCTCCTGGAAAGTAATCACAAAGGCACCATGCAGTTTTGCAGGACCCACAATCGATTTTAGGTTGATGTTTTTGGGAGAGGAGAACTAGTTTAATTTATATCTTGAACTTAAAGAACTTAAACAAAATTAGGTACATAATTTGGATGCATTCAGACAAAAATTAATAATCTTTGTAGCCATAAGAGTTAAAAAAGTTAAGGTTTAAAAAGGCAGAGTGTCTACACTGAAGGCAAAAAATTTAAATACACTTCTAGCTAAAGGAAGTTCACTTCTGAGTTCTTCTGTAGCACTGAGTACAGCAAGTGCTACAGATGCAAAGAGATTACAAGCGTCCTCTGAATCCTCAAAGCTGATAAGCAGCCTGGTTAAGGAGAAGCAGCCCTTGTCCACCTCTGTCTTGGTTTCAGCAGGTGACAGACAGGCAGGAAAAAAAAACAAAAAGTAAGACTAGGAAAATAAACATGCTTGGAAGAAAGATAAAACAATAGTGGTCCTCCTGCAAGAAGCAGACTTGACTGTCCACTGATGAAGGTGTGTGACTTGGTCTTAAACACAGACAGACATCTCTGGAAGAGCTATTATTAGTGGGAAAAAGAACAAGTAAGCAAGCTGGTATGGAGCTTGGACATAAAACTTCCCAGGATGGGGACAGCAGAAAAGATCAGAAATACAGCTCCTTGGACAGAACAAACGTGTTCTGCAGGTCAGGTAGACTGGGAACTGCACAGTCATCCTTTTTCTCACTGCTACAGATTTACTGCATGATTTTGATCAAATTACTTCACATTCTTCTGCCTTACATGTAAAACAGGACAAAGACCTTCAACAACTACACAGTGCTTGGAAGCGACGAGAAGGGAATAGCTTTTCAAGACAACACAGTATAGCTAAGGGAGGCAATGTAACATGGCAGTGACACAGCAGAAGAGGATTTTTTTGTAAGAGAACTCCATAGGAGTTTTGAGTATCATGCATTTCAAACTCACAAAAATGACAAGAAATCATAATCATGATACTTTAACCAATACAGAAAATAGTTATATGATATATACCCTTAGAAGAATTGCGCGACAGAAGAGCAGTTAGCTGCTATTTGGTAGCTGTAAACATAGGAGAAAGACATGTAAATCAGTAAAAGAGAATAATGACTGCATACTCAAGTTCACAAAGTCCAGACAGCATTGCAGGATCTATTCTTCAGAAAAGGGGAGCTCCTTGTCTGCAGAAAATTGTATCCAGTTAAAGGACTCCTGGCTGTACATCCAAGTATGGGCACTAAAAATTGTGAGGCATTTCAGAAGAGTCAGGCTAAAAATCTTACTGCGTTTACATGGTGGTGGTGGTGATGAAGGGGGTGAATTTGTAAAAGCAGGATATGTTTGGCTCAGCTTCTTTTCTGACTGGAGGAAATGGAGAGAAAAACAAAGAAGCTGCACTATATTTGATAATGCTACCAGACAATCATCCAGAAGTGCACCCTTTCAGTCACACTAATTAAATGTAATGTGGAGCCATCCTGGGGAAATTACATACCATTCCTTTAGAGTACCACATGCTTCTGAAATGCCTTGGTGAAGTTCTCACTGCATCTGAGTAGTCACAATTCTCCTTTCTCTAAGTAAAATATGATTGGTCCTCCTCATGTGACCCAGCCAGAGAGATAACTTCATTCAAGGAGTCAAAACATAAATCAGGCAGGAATTTCAGCTAAGCCGTGAATGAAATAGGGCAGACAGGCATCCTTGAGCAACAATCGAGCTTCACTTGGAGAACTGTTAATTCTGAGTGCTCTCCTCCACACAGCAGCTTTAGCCTAGGAAGTGCCTGTCAGTGGGATGTTTACAACCTAAGCAATGTGACACCTGGAAGCTGAAGAACAAAAAAGACAGTCGGGAGTACCAGCCTGGCATACGTAGCACCATGACCCTGTTCTGAAGAGCAGCTAGCCCCTAGGTATCAGCATTAAAGAAGAGAAATATTACCCTTCAACCTTGAATACTGCTCATTTTAAACCAATCTAACTTACAGTTTTAATATGCAAGACTCAAAAAATAGCTACTATGGGGTCCAGGAAATGCTACCTGGTTTTTCTTCATCACCAGAAGACAACAGAATGGACTGTGCTCTGGAAATCCATTGGATCACACTGTCTGAGCAAAACAAAAGGTTTTCCAGTAAGACAGTGCTCAGAAGGTAATTCTGTGTATGTTTTAGCCTTTTTGCCAGTTGTCTAGGGAAATTACAGTGGCAACTCCCTGACACAGACATTATTAAATATCACAATCCTGTTGATTATATAATAAAAGACAATGTGACCCCTGTATGATACTCTAAAAGCCATTTCCCAAACATTTCATAACCGAATGCTTGAATTCCTTTCAAATGCTTGCTACAAGTTTTGATTTTTGAGAATAAAAGCTGAAAATCCAGCACTATTTGTGACTCAATGTAAGGTCTCCTTCAAAACACATCATCTCACATTTCTCACCTTCAGCTGTGGAAAGGTTTGCAAAGCCAAAGCCAGTGAGTCCAGCTTGCAAGAGCTGGCCCAGAATTCTGCTCAGAGTTTTCATTTTCAAAGAGCCAAACAAGAAAGCTGGTAAGTTTGTTTGAATTTACTAATTGTGTCCCATGTAATAAGAACAGAAATTTTAATTTTCTCAACAAGATTTATTAGGTATTGGCAGAGATGCATATGGAAGTTTAGCATCTGAAGAAAAGCTATTCAATGGAGAAAGAGAGAAAAATAAACTCAATGAAATTCAAAGCAAAAACAAAAAGAATAAAGATTTGTGTGATAGTAGAGAATATACTTTGTTGTTCTATTAGATTATTTGCTTTAAGGCAGAAATATGATAGTCTGAATTTTAATAAGATATGGTAAAATCTGTGATGTAGAGAGTCCAAAATGATTATTCTTCCTTCAAAAAGGACAGACAATGTACTACCCTACAATACTTGGTCTGTCTCTTTTTACAGTAAACATTGCTAATGCTCCTGGAGAGGGGCTGACCTTGCCAGCCAATTACATTATGCTAATTTGTCTGTTACTATAATCCTACAGAGGCATTCACAGCTCAAAGCAGGACAGAGATTTATATTGTCTCTTCCAAGCTGCAGACTGTAGACGTTAATCTCTCTCCCTCCTTCCAGTTACAACTCCACATGGCAATATCTACATGCAGTGCCACTGCACATTGAAAGAGACAGTTATTGCCAGAATTATTCAACTTAGAAGACAAGCCGTGGTCCTACTTTGCCCTTTTAATAACTGTCACTCTTTCTCAGGAAGCATATGCTTGCTAACAGCTGTTTTCCTATGAAAACATATGGTTTCTCATATGCTTTTGAAAACACCACAGGAATGTATTTGCTTGCTAGATGCTAGTGCCATGTCTCTACATCCAGCAACAAAATCATTGAAAGGAACTGAATGCTTTCTATGTTATATTCATGTATTGTAAAAATACCTGTTGTTATTAAAAAAAAAAAAAAAAAACACAAACCAGATGAAAATATTTAATTTAAAAATAAGGTTCATAATTTCATAATTTAGAAGTTATGTGCATTACAGTATTACTTGAAGATGAGATCCAAACACCGGTCTTCTGCAGACATATAGCAAATAGCACGCTTCATGCAAGCAGTTTATAGTCCACGTTTCCTCATGAAAACAAAAGCTGCCTCTTCTAACTGCTGGAAAGCTCACAGGCTTCCCTAGCATCCTTCAGCTGAGGTATGATAAATAGAGTATCAAAAACAATTGAGTCACAGCAGCTTATAACACACTACTGTCCTTCAAATAAACCACACTATTGACCTTTACATGCTTCTTTCCCTCCCTTCATAATATTTAGGGCAAGCTAAGAGTATCCACACAGCCATTCGCATGTCAGAGGAGGTAGAAAGCAGCTGATTTTTTGGGCTACTTTAACTCAGATGTGCACAGAGTAGGGTCAGGTTAAACTGAAAGCTAAATATTTGGGTAAATAAAGGTTCTGGCTGAGGATTTGAAACCTATTTCAACATCAGCTGACACAGAAACTGACACAAATATGTAGAAAGTTTTCCAAGTGTTAGAAAGACAGGGAAGTTACAGATTGGCAGGAAAACAAGAAAAATGCAAAAACATGGGTTATGACGAGGTCTTAGAGAAATTTCCCTTTGGCAATGAAAATAATTCAATAGGAATATTTGTAGACAAGAAAGAAAAAAATATATTCATGATACTTTATGTTGTAACACCAACAAATTGAAGAAAACCATCCAATATTACTGCCAGACCTTCTGAACACATCAGTATCTAGGTGGTATTCCAGTACTTCTCATGTAACTTAAAAATTTTACACCTGTGTTTTGATGGTGGTTAAACACAGGGTCACACCAAAAAATCCCCTGTCACACTGAAATGTTAGTGTTTTATTACCTATTACAGTGAGGGGGCACACAGAAGTCCACACAGATCTGTATCACTGATTTTACAATTTCCAGCAGATCATGTTGCAGTGCCGCCTGCAGTTAAAGCCCTGAGCCACAGGCTGGCTTTTGAGAAGGTGCTTAAGCACACGATGTAAAGAGGTCAGGAAAGCAAATGAAGGGCAAGAACCGGTGAAACTCCTGTGACAGCTTGAGCCATGGCCCTCAGGCATCTGGTGGGCCCCTTCCCATGGGTTATGATTCCCTCCTTGCAGTCTGGGAAAGGTAACACTTGCCTGGTGGGCACACAGGTCACTATGAAAATCCAGCATTTTGCAAACTACTGGCAGATGTGCAATAAACCCACACTGACCTTCTTTCTAAAAGCAAGCAGCAACCAAAGACTTATTAATGTGCCCTGGGCATAGGAGATGTAAGAAAACAGGCTGATTTCTTGTGCAACTGTTTCTACCAGCTAGGAACTAATGCACCAGGGACAAAAATAAAAAGCCTCAGAGGAAACTAATACAGGATATTTCGCTGGAAACACAGTGGTCTTAAAATGATACAAGCCAAGGGAATAGAAATACACCCTTACCTGACTAAAAGATGTTTTGTAGTTATCAAATAGAGGTAAAACCTTCTTCATCTGGTTATACATTACAAGGAAATTATGAAACCACCTTACAATGAAACCTTCTTAATAGTGCCCAGAGCTCTCAGTCCCAGAAGGTAACTGAGAACATCTTTTACCTAAGGTGACTCTTAAAAGCTCAAATGAATAGGAAGGTCAAAAAGCCAAGAGTTTGTGTCATTGAGACAAACAGTTTGTGTTTTGCACTGGTTGTATCTGCAGCAGAACAAAAATATACACCATGAAATCATATTTGCTTTTTTTTTCTGTTCACGTATTCAGAAGGAAAGAAGGGGGAAAAAAGAATAAAATCAGGTATAAGCTGTAATTCAGAGGTTTCTCATCCTGACAAAACAATACAGTAACATGCTCCTGTTCAACCTCAATTTGATATCCATAACTCCAGTTCTTCACCAGAAAAAGGAGAAAAGGTTGATTTACAGACACATGTCCAGTCTTTCCAAATGTATCCAATAGTTTTGTGTAACAGCAGGTATTTTCATAAAGAACAATGGTGTGAAAAGACTTAAATGTACATAAAATAAAAATGAAATCAGCTGCTTGAGGTATCATTCATCACATACCAAAAAAAAATTAATTAAAATATTTATAGAATTATACTGTTAATCTGCATTTCTCTTCAGAATCAGAACTGGCTTTTCCATGAAGCCAGTTAATTTGCTTGTAATGATCAACACATGATATATCTGTTAAGTCGCCAAAATTAAATTTTCTACTAATTTTCCAACTGATGAACAAAAGGAAACTGCTCTTCCTGCATAATTAACTTAGCTTATACTCCTACCATGAACAGTCTATACAAGGCTATATCTGTACCAGCTATATGACAAATTCTCATCTATGACCTCATCTATGTAGAAGAAAAAATATTTTTAAAAAATCATTGAAAATCATACTGCATATTCCAGAAACTTTAGCAAAAATGACCTCGTGTTAGAGGTGATCTAAAATTACTTTACATACAGATATCCATTGTATTAAGCAATATCTTCGAAAGATGTAGTAAAAAGAAGAGCCCAGTATGAAAATACATTGAAGTTTAAGCTTTCCAATCAGTTTAGTGGGTTTATATGAGCAAAATTGGCCTCTTTGTGAAGTTTCAAGGATTTCTCCATTGTGGGTGTAGCTTCTGATTATTCCTTTATTAACAATTACTGGCAGAAGCTTATCTGCTTGAGAGAAGGAGCATTTAAAACTACCAGGGTACCACACTGCATTATATTCCATAACGGGTGAGAGTAGTCAGCAGAGTTCATGGAAGTGACAGGGATCCAATCCAGACAATCTCTGTACAGACAGCATTGCAGGTTCCTTGGTTGTTTGGCTCTTTCACACTGCATTAATAGTCTTTGAATGCATCAACTCTGGAACATGCTGAATTATTTTTTTTTTCCTGGAAAACCTGCTGTGGTATTAGGTTAGTAATTTAATCCTGTTGGCAATATAATAGTTATGGCATGATCCTCATGTTATAAAAGTAATGGCCATAATCATAAGCTACATCAATTATTCCTTCTTCTACACTGCAGCTGCAGTGGTTTCCCACTCCTAACCTGCCATCCTGCTGCTGACAAGACAAGAAGGGGCAGAAAGCAGAGCTCACAAAACTACTACATCCCATCCCCTCCCCTTGCCTAATAGCAAGTGACTCCCCATCCCAGTTAATAAAGAGCTCCTTGTCCCTCCATTATGCAGTGTAATCTTTAAAAGATTACATTCTCATTTGGGAATGAGCCAAGAGCCAGTGGGAAATTCTCTAGTAAATTGGATAGAGAGACAACAATATGAAGGGCAGCTGGATGGAAGCACATTTTTTTTCAGGGCATTCCTATTCCTGGGGCCCTTTGGCATTGTTAGAAGTCCTGCAATCTCAGCTTTTTTCGCTGCCCTGTTGTCAGGATAATGCTATTCAAGAAGAAGGGGATACAGATTAGCTGGTCTGAAGATGGAATGTGAGGAAACGAATATAGAAAATTAGGAAGAAAAGAAGAAGAGGGCCCAATTTCTTTTAAGTCTTACCACCTTACAAAAAAACAAGGGAAGAACATTTTGGTTTAAAGCAATGTATTAAGTGTATCTACTCCAATAGCAAAAGATGCTTTTTTTTCTTACCTAACTGTCAACAAGAAGGCAATTTGAGCATTCCATCACTAACAGCATATTAAGTACAATTTTGAAAGGAACATTTCCCTCACTTTCCCCTTGCCTACACCTTCCAACAGATGCATTTGCTCTGTGCAATCTACTTTTCACCCCACCCTACCTGTGATCAAGGATAGAGAAAACCACGACAACACAGGGCAGGCAGCCCTATCCCATTTATCCCTGCACACGGAGGAATGTTAAGTGAATGAGAAAGGCAACTGCATTTTTTGTTGTGTTTTTTCCTTTTTCTTCGGGGTTTTTTTTGGGGGGTGGGATTTGGTTGGGTTGGGTTGTTTTTGGATTGTTTGATGTTATTTGGTTTGGACTTTTTAGTTTGTTTATTTATGTATATACACACTTTCATTATTCTTTAAAATATTTTCTCCATAAACCACATAGAGTTATATATTCAGAAGACTGGATAGTGGACTGATATTTATTTGGTCAATGATGGCATTCATATATTATCATCTCAGTACAGCATTTAGTTAGCAAATACAGAAATGTCGAAAAAAGGGGAAGGGAGGAGAAGGGGAGGAAAGGAAAGAAAGGAAAGGAAGAAAGGAAAGGAAAGGAAAGGAAAAGAGAAGGAAAGGAAAGGAAAGGAAAGGAAAGGAAAGGAAAGGAAAGGAAAGGAAAGGAAAGGAAAGGAAAGGAAAGGAAAGGAAAGGAAAGGAAAGGAAAGGAAAGGAAAGGAAAGGAAAGGAAAGGAAAGGAAAGGAAAGGAAAGGAAAGGAAAGGAAAGGAAAGGAAAGGAAAGGAAAGGAAAGGAAAGGAAAAGGAAAGGAAAGGAAAGGAAAGGAAAGGAAAGGAAAGGAAAGGAAAGGAAAGGAAAGGAAAGAGGAAAGGAAAGGAAAGGAAAGGAAAGGAAAGGAAAGGAAAGGAAAGGAAAGGAAAGGAAAGGAAAGGAAAGGAAAGGAAAAGGCTAAAAATTATCTTTTTTTTTTTTTTTAAGTAGTCGAACTTTTCTATCTCCCCCAGAAAAATAAGTTTTTAATCAAAACATGAAACTATGATCATTACTCCCTTTCATCTTACATAATTATTTATTGGGGAGAAGTAAAAAAAATAGTTCTCACAGAAGGGTGTCAGAAAAATTTGGTTTACCCTTAAATTTTTTTTATCCATGTACAACTTTCTTCATCTGCAGGAGTCAACTAACAATAGTTACCTTCAACTAACAATAGTTAGTCCATGGGAGGCAGTAGTTAAAACACATTAAAACAGAGGATTGTTTGCAATTTAAAATCTTGGTGTTGGGAAGTCCTGATTCAGCAAAGTATCTCTCTTCAGCAAACCCCTGCACACATGCTTGAAGTTAACCATATGTTTAAGAGCTATTGAAGTACATGGACTTTGGCCCCATTTCAGAAAATCAGTTATATACACATTTAACTGGCTGAGATGGATGAAGCAAAGAAAAGAAATTTGGATATAAGAGGTGCACCTGAAAAGGATTCCAGCCACACAATAATCCACAAAATAAGAACTTATGTGCAGAGGTGTAATATGCATAATAGTTTTCCTGGTTTTCCAGAAGCATATATGTTGGCATGTACATTTGCATGAGTTTACTGTACTGGAAAAAAAAATAGCATAAATGGGAAAGAACCATGGTTATTTTGCCATTACAGGAACAGGCCTTACACAGATGTATACTTCCCAAAGGACTGCACAGAGATCTCAGAGATAAGACAGGAGTATGATGAGAGAAAGAATATCTTAGAAAAGACTATAAAGAAAGCAGAAACATGAGAGCCAGATTGACTTTCCACTTTTTCAGGGAAAAGCTATTCTAATACCCAACATCAACTTAGTACCTTCATGTCTCCTCTTCTCTTGTATAGCCAGATCCCTTGAAATCTCATTTCAGCATTAAGGTGAGAAACTAATTCAATTACCTTGGATTGAGGGTGGAAAGGACAGGATGGGCATGGCAGGTAGAAAAGCAAATTTTACTTTTCATACTCCCCATTTCAGCAAAGAAGTACATCACAGGAATATTTCGATATTCCATTGCTTAAAAAACAGAGCTGTCTTTTTAATGTCTGCTTCATATGAGTGCTGATTTTTTCACTCTCTCACTTGAACAGCCTCATGATGGCCTCCCTCAGCTTTCTTTATGTCTTAGTAATATTATTTTCCTTCTTCTTCTGTGTGAATTTTCCTTTCCATTTTCCCCACTGATCCAGGGTAGGAATACATCTTTTATATAAGTAAAAAAGAAAGGTACTTTTCTTCCTTTTAATTCCTGCCTCCTTTAGCAACCCCTACTTTCTCTTTTCTTCTTTCTCTTCCCACTAGGACATCAGGGAGGACTCATCCAATAAAAAGAAGGAGAGACTGGCAAGGTACCTTATTTTCACTTCTTCCTTGATAGGAGAAGAAAATATAAGGCTAGGACAAAACCAAGCTGCCAGATGGAAGCCCAGACAATCTGCAGGTTGGACATCTTTCACCTTTTCTTCCAGATGTCATGTCTCAGTGTCAGTGACA
Source organism: Sitta carolinensis (assembly GCA_032173965.1). Lineage (NCBI taxonomy): Eukaryota > Metazoa > Chordata > Aves > Passeriformes > Sittidae > Sitta > Sitta carolinensis. The sequence continues at coordinate 34,619,060 of CM063284.1, read as the reverse complement.
AAGCCAAAAAACCTAGCTCCCTTTCTGTGTCTGCTTTGAATTTCCCTCAGCCTTGCTATGTCCACAGAGAGGGAGGAAGTAAACCATCACCCCACACACATATCTCAGGTGAGGGAGGAAAGGCAGGAAGAGTAAGTATCTCTTAATGAGGAGGGGAAGCCAGGCTGGCCTCACAGACACACATTTTAATCCCTGTTGAGAATGAGCTCTCAACCAACTACCAACAGAGGACTTTTAAGATTTACTGAAAGCTGCTGTGGCACCTCCTACAGGCTCCACAGATTAGACTTGAACCTTGTAGCTTAATGGTTTTTGTTACTGTTTCTTTTGCAGTTGTCTTTTACTTAGAAGGGGAATTTCTATCATCCAGTAAGAAATACTGGTGCAAACTCACAACTAATGAAAAGGGAGAACACCAAGCTTGCATGACAAGGCAACAAATTTCCCTAAACACTACATTGTAAATATTTACTGAGACTCACAGGAGTAAAAAAAACACAAAAACAAAACAGCAAAACCTTCAGAGAACAGATTTCCAAATAAATAAACAGCATAAAACCAAAAGGGGCACTAGTCATTTTCTGGAATTCCAAAGAAAGAAAAAAAAAAAACACTTTTCCAGGCTCACAATGATTTTCTTATCCACATCAAGCATATTTTTGTATCAAGATTTCTCTTAATAATAGTATGCCACAAAGGATCATTAGGCAGGAAAATAGGGTCAGAGCAAGGATAACAAAGATGAAAAGAAAACTGCTGAGAGTTCACCTCTGCTATTTATTTTGAGGCACACTTAAGATTCGAGCTGGAGAGTCCTAATTGTATTCAAAGATTTAGTTCTCTAAAGAACATAAACAAAACTAGCAAGGGGTATCAGCCAGAATAAAGCTTTCTTCATAATCATAGAGTAAGGTCAGCTTTTGTTTGTCCTTTTATATGATAATCTCCACTCTTTTGTGTTGACATTTAAAGGTTTTAAAATGGAGAAAATAAGTATCTGAAGACTAAATGGCCTATTTCTGCAGGGGCAGCTCTTTCAGCATGTTCTCATATTTTCTATCTTCTTTTAGTTGTGCTTTCCTTATGGAGCATTTTAAAGCTTTTACACCTAATCTAGGTTAGCATGCTCTGGTTAGCAGCTTGTATCCCTTGAAAAGCAAGGCAATAATCCATCTAGGTTTAGGGCTTTTTCATAGAACTGATGCAGAGCTGTGTCAATTTTAATGTCATGCTATGGAGAGTGCATGTAGCTCTCTCCACTTTAGAGGATTAAAAGTGACCTCTCTTACCAAAATCAATAAGGGCAGCTTGCTGTGACTAATAGGTTGTAGAAATTCAAAGGAGATGGTTTGTAACACTGAGTTCATTCTCCCCGTGTCTCTCCCCACCCAGCCCCAGACTGGCTGGCAGAGCTGCACTTTGACATGTACATTCACATGGCAACCCAATGTCTCTTCCCTTCCCAGGGACCAGACCAAGCCACACACAGTTTACTCACATTTCAGGGAAGAAAAATAGCTGATATTAATTTGATAATAGTGGACTTGGCAACTTTTGTAGAGAAGCAAGAATGAGGAATGAGGAAACAGTTAATGCATATAAGTTTTACTGCCCTAGTATGATTTTTAAAAGGCCCTGTTTTTACATATTAGAGGGACATCAGCAACTACCCAGATACTTCACATCACATCATGACCACGGTTGGTTGTTTACTGCTCTCTGAGCAAGGCTTTTCCCCCTTCAGATCTTTGCCTAGTTGTAATTGGTTAAAAATTTAAATTCTATTAAAGTCAATGAAACTGCCCAGAGATGTATGAGGCTATACATCCCGCTCTGCCGTTCATTAACTGCCATCACTTGTGACCAGTTGTTCTGGCTTATTTCTGCTCTCCACTATTCCTTTCTTCACTGTGAAGTACACCAGTTTTAAAAGTTAAATTTGTGCACTACTAGGAATGGGACATGCTACAGCATTCACACAACTGCGCACAAACTCACTTTACAAGAGAATTTTTAGTTTTTCAGTTTCATATTTTGTAAGTCTAAAGAACACTAGCAAGTCAGATGTGGATCTCCCACTCTATGGTGAGGACACCTTTACTCTACTGGATGTCTCAGACTTCTAATTTATCCTGCTTGATGTACAAATTAAAATCCTTACCCACAGTTCACAGCTTGTGGACATTTTCTCCACCTAACAATCACCAATTGTCTTTATGCCAAAAAACCAAGATTTGCCTTGGGAGAGCAAGGGAGAAAAGAGGCTGAAGTTGTGGGAGGAACCCAACTGTAAAGGTTTAGGAGTCCCTACGGAGGTTTATAAATAGTTGACTGCCATGTGCAAAATGTGAAAGAAACCAAGTCAGCAAAAGAGCTGTTGCCGTTTTGAAATCCTCTAACTACGTCTATTTAGGCAGTAGACAGTGTTATAAATAAACTATAAATCAAGAAATTATTAGCATTTGAATTCTGGCAAGATAATAAAATGTCTAGGGGTATAATCAGCAAATAATAGGAAAGATCTGCAAGCAAACCCACCAATTAATGATAAATAGGACTTGGCTCTGGATAACTTCACCAATGTGGATCTCATTAGATGGCTGTGGAATCTGTTCCTGCAGCAGCCCTCTCCGAGTGAGGGAAAGGTGAGGTAACCAAAATGTCAGCACACCCAACCCTCACAGTTCTTGGGCTCCAGGATTGTAACCACCTGGGCCAAAATGACAACCTTATGCTGCTGTGAAGGCCATGCCACGGTGTCCCAGTCTTTCACCAACAGGTTTCCTTGCCTCAGCTTTTGGACAATTGCTCTGCAATCCCCCCTCAACAAAGGAGACCAAAAACGTTCAGCTTCTCTCTCTTCCTTCTCTCCTCTGTTCACCTTACTTTATTAACAATACCTCTTCTAGAGATAAATGCCCCCAAGCAAGCAATATCACTTAAACAGATAAATAATTTGCACACCAGGCAGGGGGAAGGGAAAGGAAAAGAGACCCTGCCTTATTAGACTAGAAACAGACACACCACGTTAATACGAAAGATCAGCATATGGTTCTAATAGGCTTTCTAAAATGATTTATCAGCTGTGATTAAGCCCTTGACCAGCATGTCTATCTTCATAAATAAAGGAAAAGTGCACCTTGCTCTGAAGTATATCATCAGTATCTTATTACCCACCCAACCATAGAGACTGCAGCCCACTCTGGGGAGCAAAGAGCTCATGTTTAATAGCAGAGCGTATGCTCTAAAGAGACTGCCGAGATTTAGGGGCTTTACCTAACAGATAGACTTATAAAAATGCCACTACAGGAAAGGTTTATCCCTTTTTCATGTGCCATCCAGCCCATGCTGCTGAAACTTGAACTGGTAACAAGGAAGCTGTGCCATTAAAAACATTCCAAGGAAGACCAAGGCAAAAGGCACAACTTTGCTGTGTTGCTCTGAAAAAAATGTTAGAATGAAATCAGATAGGCCTCCTTTTGTTGCGGGTAGCCAAAATACAGAAAACATAACAAACCTCCAAGCATTACAAGAGGGTGACTCAGCTTCTTTGGGACAGAGACAATAATAAGAACAAGGAAAGTGGACTGTCCTGACAGAGTACTGCAGGATGATTCATCAGCTGGAATTTTGAAGAGCATGGAAGGATGATGGTTAGGGAGGTTTAGATGAATCAAAAACGCATGCCCTCAAGAATTGCCTTTCTGCATGATATAGGCACTTACTGCTGGAAAAGCTTTCAGGTCTTCTCTTTGAATATGAGGATCTAAACCTATAAATCTGCTCAAAAGTCCATTCAAGATAAGATAGCAGAAGATAAGATGTTGTACCATCAGCAACAAGCCTAAATTAAAGCCTATTCTTGCGAATATTTCTACAAGGTCATGAATAGTTTTATCTTGACAGCTTTCCTGTGCCATTATGCAGAAAGTGTCCCTTTTATAACGCAGTTCAGCAGTGTGGCAACTAAGTGCCTGTAGATAGATACGTGCTCTATCTGTGGGGCTGCCATCATAGAAAATACAACAAACCACCACATGTCTACCATGAAATCTACGAAGGTTAAGAAGTTAAAATCCAGCAAGCCTACCCATCTGGAGAGAGGAGGAGAGCCTTCTTCCTGCCTTTAGCAACACTGAACAACAGCTGATAAATCTTTAACACACATGGTCTGTGGGATGCCCTAAGCTGAGACCAAGGAGATATGGAATCAATCCGAGGCTCTGCCACAGACTTCCTGTGCAATTTTCAGCATGTCACTTGAGCCCAGATCCTTTATGGTAACTCTCTGATTTACTCCTGCTTTGTTTCAGTGAGAGCAAGGCACCAAAATGCCTTCAAGGGTGTCTATCAATCTTTTGGGGCCACGCTGCTAAAAAGATTTAAGAACAGAAAGCTGCTCTCTTGGCAGAGTGGTGGAGAGGACCCAGCTACCCTGCAATTCTCACTCCATGAGAGATTTGTATGTGATTCCTTTGAGAGCTTGGCATCACACTGCAAAGGAGCTCTGGAAAGCAATGTCCTCTGGAATCCGTTTTTTCCCTTAGAAAATAAGAGACAGAGAATTTACCTTCTTCATAGGAACACTGCAAAAGTTAATTTAATTAAGAAAAGAAGGGGCATTGCAAGCCAAAAAAATGAACCTAAAAAGCAGATCAATAACCTGATAAAATTAATGCATATGAAAACCCAGAATAACCCTCAGAAACACTCAGATACAGAGTTACAGTGTCTCTTTCCAGTATTTCAATGCATCACCCAGAAAAAATGCTATGGTGTGAGGATGCTTACATCTTCACAGATATTAATGTTATATTTAGAATATAAGAACAATTATACTGAAACCTTTCAATGCAGGGTGATATTTTGGATGTTGAAATTTAGAGTTTTGAGCTATCACCTTGACAACAGCCTAACTGATTGATAAGTAACAGCTTGAAGTTATTACAATACATACAACAATGCTACCCTGGCCCTTAAAGCACTGTATTTACAAAAACAATTTCTAGTCTGACTTTGTGTCTACTGCGACATACTGACTATATGAGATACTTAATCTCAGTGGGAAAATAAAGTCCCTTTGACTTCAAAAAATATGGATGGTCTTACATCATGTTTAGACAAATGCAGGGAGAATGCACATATGAGCATTTATGATAGCATAACTTTTTTAAAAATCGAAATAGTAAACATTTAAACATAGGTCTTTCCTTCCATTGTACAGACTGTCAGACAAAGAGTCAAAACTGCACCAGGCACAGGCTTATGAGTTTGTTGGTTTGTATTATTTCACAAGTGAAATTCAGCCCTTTTGGAGCACTTGCCTCTGAAATGTCTACCAGCACACTGCTCTTCTCCAGGACCCTGCTGGGGTTTCAGTGTACTTACAAGGGAAAACTGGGGCTAATTTGTCACCCATCAGCCAAGCATACCACCAAAAAGAACCTTTAATCCCTGTTCTTTTACCAAGGGAGTACATTGCCAGCATTACCACATAGCCTATTAGTATTACAATACAGGCCTCTAAAACCCAAACACTTACACAATGTGCTTTATCAACATATAAATATTTTTTTCTCATATCAAGGGTACAATATCACCCTTTCCTGGCTAAGGGCCTCATTTACTGCACTGCTAATTTCAGCTGTTGTAATGTCAACTATTAAATACATGCAAAATCCCTTATAATTTTTTCTGTATTACTGAAGAGGGGAAAACCTACGGGCTAGATAGACATTGCATTAAATCTAAGCAAGGTGTGGAAATTAGGTTAATTTTTTTACCAAACTATACTACTCTAGAGACAGATTCTATTATTTCCAGATTATGAATTATATCATCTTCCCTATACTCATAGGCTACAATACCAACATATGACATTCAGCAAACATTTGCAAGAAATTTCTTCTGGAGATCAGAGTCAAGCTGAGTTAAGTATGAAATAGTGGTGTGCTATAATGTAGACAAGTGCATTTTTGTCTATTTTCTTATGCTGATACACAGAAATATATACAAGGTAGAAGAAGATCCTGGAAGATACAAACCAAATATATGTCTTTCAAACACTCATCAGACTTTAGCAACATCCCTTGTTTTAAAACAACTAAACTGGATACTCAGGTTTTTTATTCCTTCTACAAATTGAAATTATTTAACCACTGAAGGATTTGTATTTGGTTTTGTTCGTCTTTCCTGGACTACTTCAATTTGCTGATGCTTTTCTGGCAGTGAGGTGCCTGCCTTAGAACAGGAATATTAGGCCATGTAGAGGACTAAAGAGCTTCCTGAACTGAATAACCCGTAATAAAACAAATCTGGATTTGAGACTAGCCATTTCCCTGCCTCATTTGCATAATTTACACATTATTTTGCACCACTGAACACTGGTTAGAAGATTTTAAAGCTTCAGGATAAGTCTTAGGAAATGATGCATCCAAACTCTAGCATATGCAGAATATGATTTTAAACATGCCCTCATGTTGAAAATATTCAGCTCACTATTTGTAAATGCTACTTGATGCAATACTCTACTTGCTACAAAAAGCATATTTCCACTGTTTCTCATTTCACACAGGGAGGTCAGGCTAGATGCATTTTAATAAGTGGGTCCACTGAGTTATTCACCAACAGACCCTGACTCCTCCCATCTCTGACATTTTCCTCTCAGTCCCAGCTCAGCACTCAAAACAAGATATGACAACAGGGCCTATCCAGCAGCACCAAAGGTTTTTGTGTTTGCAATTACAACCCAGTGCAAATGCTTTGGATACCTAATGTTCCAAGCAGTGCAAGCATAAAACCTACAGTCAGTGGGCTAAGGTGGTCATGTGATCTGCCAACACTACCTGCCTTGTTGAGTTGGGTTGCAAGTTTTGTCCAGGTCTGAGCTGTCGATTGCTGTCTGCCTCAAGCTCCCAAGAACTTCAGAATTTCCAGTTTTGCAAGTAGAAATATGGTATAGGTATGCTGTTACCTGTGCTAATTTTGGTGGTGAATTTGGGAGGTAGGATGCTCATGTCAGGAAGAGTGCCATCAAGAGGATGGAAAAAACCTCTTTCTCACATGCTTATCCATATGGTTATTGCTGATCTGTAGCATCCCTTGCTACATTTAGTGACCAGGCCTTACTCTAGGAGAGACTTCCAGCTGATAAAGGATGGTATAAACAGTAGAGAAGCCAAAACCAACTGACAAAGTCACTTCTATTTACAGCTTTATTTTTCTCAGGTCCTGGAGGTCATCACCATCATTATTGTTCCCTGAGTCCCTCAGTCCCCGAGCAAAGGCTAATCCACATACATTGTCAGAGGTGGTCCTTGAAAGATGATCTTAAAGCCATAAGGCATACCAAGTATGGGAGGCATAAGGAAACACTTTTTCCACTTTACACATGAGCAACTGTGGCAGAAGGATGTCAAGTCATTTATTCCTGGATAAGAAGCTGTGCTGTTAATGCAAGTGCTTTCCATTCAATAGTACCTTTACAAAAAAAGGTACACATGGTGTTCCTAAATCCATGCACTCACAGCTTCATAGTTAATTTGGAAAATCACCAGTCTGCATCGCCAGCTTCATCAAAACAAATTCCCATGGATTATCCATGGGCTCCCACACAGAAGATTAAACAAAAATAAAAAATAATAAAGAAAGAAAAAAATGCCATTACTTGAACTTCATCCTCTGACTTTTCAAATCATGACTCTCAAGAAGCAAAAAAAGCCAATGAGAAATGAACATGTTTTTCTGTTACAAGATTTCAATGTCAAGCTGTGTGCTAAGCCACAGTGATATACTAAAATAAACAAAGCTGTTTCTTTCAGCGTCCAGAGAAATTAATATGACCAAAAATATTTTTGGAAGACTTTTCTGTGCAGTGAGTAAGATTTCCATGCAGTTAACCTTAGTCTCCATGTGTTGGTAGGTCCATTAGGCCAACACTACATCACACTCATATTCCAGGGACAGGCTGTTAGAAGCATTTCCTTAGGGACAGCTGCAGCCTAAGGAGTCTCCTTCTGTCTTGGCCTTTGTCTCTTGCATTTGTGCAAAGCCCTACTGGGGCCTGCTTCAGATTCCTATCTGACAGTCAGTCAGTAATGTAAGAATGAACATACAGCAGACTAATTGGAAACACAGAGCAAATGTTACAGGTTTGCCAGGGAGTGGGACTTACACCCTTTTGGGTTTTTTCTTTCCTTTTTTTCTATTTTTCACTTTTTTTTTTTCTTTTTTTTTTTTTTCTTTTTTTAATTTCCCACCCCCATGATCACCTATTTGCTCCCTGGAGATCACCAATGGCAGCTGCAAGGGTGTAGGAGGGCAGAATAAGACTCCCAGAGACTGCTAAACAGCTAGAATTATCAGGTAATTTGATGCCTTTGTCTAGGTTTTAATCAGACTTTGCGAATATCCCTCAAAAGCTGAACTCTCTCTGCAACATCAAGCACCACAATCTGTGGCTAACTGCACTCAGGTCCACCACAGCAGATTTCTCCTCATCTCCTAGTCCTGCAAAATGAACAACTGAGAACAACTTTGGAATCCTCTAATGCACAAAGAAGTAGGAGTGTACAGAAATGTTCTCCCTGATTCTAACTAAGACTCCTCTCTGCAGCACCTAAACCACAAAGTTCTTAACAAGTCTATAATTAGACACATTTATCTCAATACATGGCTGTTACCTAACATTTGTCCAACACACAAACCTGTGAGGGTCAGTCTGTGCTACTTTCACAATACTTGACCAAAACTTGAACTCTCTCACATTTGGACTCTTATTCCTTGCTCAGCATACCATGACACAGCCTCTCTGCTCCTCTATCTGTCCCACTCTCTCTCCTTATGAGCCACAAATAAACCACACCTAGACTCCCTTCCTTGTAAGCCAAAACCAAGCTGCTCCTGGACTCCCTTCTCTTTGTACAAGCCTTCTCTCCTGTTCTGCACCTCATCAGGCAGCTTTACCTCTTTTCTTGCTGGCCTCTCTAGTGCATTAAGCTCTTTTACAATTCTTTGAAAATTTTAACAGCGCTTTAGGATCCCTGAAAACACTCTTAACTATCTTTGGGTACAGGAGTACACTTACATACAAGGTGGCCTACATACTTCAACCTAAACTTCAGAATACTGACAGAAAAACTTCAAAATAAACTAAAAGAACTGAACTAAAAGAAAAGAACTAATTGAAAATGGGACATGTTATCTACTAGGTATTTAAAGTCAAAGTCTCCAAGCTTAACCAGAATGCTTTATGAGAAATACAGAAACACAATAAAGCTGGTATTGATCATGAATAAATCCAAGGGCCCAGCATGTTGTGCAGGAATTTAAAAAAAAAATAAAGATTTTTGCTCTTAAGTAAATGCCCCTTCATAAGCCAAATTTCCCTGTAATGTATTTGAGCCAGTTTGCAATCCTCACTTCAAAGATGATATAATTTTCCCAAGCCTCTCCCTCAAGAGGTGTGTGGTTTGTGTTTTAGTTTACTTAAAAGCAAGGACTTGGAATCAAACTCTGGCAAACACAGTTACACTTTTTTTTATTATTATTTAATACTGTTTTTTTGTTGGTTTGGGGTTTTTATTTCTGTCAACTGCTTCAATAGTTTTAAAAAGCATGTCCCAATTTACAGTGCCACCTAGTTTCTATCCAAAAGGTTACTACCAGGTAGTAAATAGAGCTCAGTGTGCTTTCTCACAGATTAAAGGACCCTTCCTTTAACGTTTCAAGGAATCAAAAGGGGAGGAAGTGCTTGGTGTGCTCACACTCACCCTTTTGTTATTCTCTTCTTCTTGTGCCTTCCTAAACTCGTGCTCAAGGGAGCAGTCGATGTCGTTGAAGAGGCCGACTTCCTCACAGTTCTTCAGAAAGCGTGTTGGTGTCGGAGTCTGATCTGAGAATATGACAAGAAATGGTCATTGGTGCTTAGTACTAAAAGGAGAGAGAGACAATTTAATCGTCTTCCAGGAAAAGAGAGGTTCTAACTAAACTTCTCTTTGCCTTCCCACCCCTACCTACCACACCATCATTAAAAAACGCATATAGCGCTGACTTTCAACACCAAATGCTGCAGGCTGCCAGGGCTTGCCATCAATGTCTGAAGCCAGGCAGCAGCCACCATTTGGGCAGAAAGACAACAACATGGATTTTCCCAGGGCACTTAACACGAGTGCATCTCCTTAACATGTGCAAAGGGTCATTAGAACTGTCTGTAAACCTCCAAAAATAGGCGCATGCAGAACGCACTGTACATCTTGCAGTGCACATTTACAACACAGCATGCATGTTAACTGCTGTGGATTCACACTTGTTATGCCATCAAGTGTGCAAAAACCACCTCGAACACACATATGCTGAGCAAAAAAAGGTAGCCATGGCAAGAAGTTCTTCTTCCAACACAATTTTTGAAGGAAGAGTTAAACAGCAATTAGAAAAGCTACAAACAGTGAAATTCCAGCCAGGAAGAAGCATTCTTTTGCATTTTGTACCTAAAAGTGTTAAGAATACATGTAAAACCATGAAATTTGGAGTCGAAAAAAATTTAATGCCTTCATCTCTCTCGGACTTTTCTGCCCTCCAGACTTAATACAAGAAGGGCAGGATTCTCTTTAATGCCACAGGCAGGAGGGACTAAGTAAATTATAAGGCTTTCTGACACCTTTTCAAAAACCTGCAAGACAGACAAGTTAAATTGCCATGCAGTTTCAGTGATGACCTTGGCTGGTCTTTCTTCAGGAAATGAAAAATCAAGCCCAAATTTGTGAACCAAAGATTACCCCCCAAAGCACAGCTCTGAGGCACCTCTATTCATTCTGATGCTAGTTTTTAATTATTCCAGCTTGGCTCCTACTTCCCAAGGCTCTGTTCCAGCCCAAGATGCTTTGTACCTGACTTTACAGAAAGCCTGGACTCATTTTGTTAAAAAATAATCTTCAGCACAGTTCTTGAAAACTACTTATTCTTTGTATTTCATTCTTTAGAGAATGAAAACTCTGTTGTACAAAATCGCATTGCCCATATTGGGTCAATTCTGACCTCAGAAATAAAGCTTCCCAATTCAGCAAAGAAAAAATTGGTTTCTTGCACCTAGCTAAGCTGGGTCGAGTTCTAATATAACCCTCTTACAGCAAACAGTTAGCTGACACAACTTTACATGATCAGGGTACAAATTCACATCAACCCTTAATTAAGCAGTACAAAAGCAAGGCATTCAAAAGAAAATGCAGTTTTCACTTGGAAACTAAGGAAGAGGATCAGCCTCCTCCATTATAAAGCCAGGAGAAGCCAATTTCAACCTGTATCAAGCATGGTCCTCCAGGTTTGACTTTCTAAGGTAAACCAAGGGCAAAGACGCTCATTTGCATTTGTATTTCTGATGGAACGTCAGAATGCAAGTCCTTACTGTTAAAATTATTTTTTCATTTCTTTTGGCTTGAGCATCCTACTTACAAGCTTAAAGGAAACAAACGTCAAGTATTTGGGAATGCTCCCTTATTTATCTATTAGCTTTCACAGCTAACTGCTATTACCAGAGATAGAAATAGAAACTTCTAAGAATCCTGCAAGAACTCAGCATAAGGAGATGAGTTGACAAGGTGCTGGCATTGATGGGAACTGAGGAGACTCAGCAATATACAGGTCCATATCCTAAATAAGCAGTGTCAAACAAATCTCTAGACTAACCTGAGTAAACTCAGTAGATTTACCCCAGGGTTGGTTTTGGCCCTTGGACTGGAGCTCATACTAGAAATGAAGTGCACTAAAATTCAGGAGAAATAGATGTAATTTGCAAAACGGATTACATGCTACTTTAGTGAACAACGCCATTGTTTTGTAGAAAATCAAAGACAATTGTTGCTAAGCCTTCCTGGACACAAAGGGCAAATTAGCATCTGAATGTGAGGCAAATAGAGGAAATGTTTTATTGTTAGAAGAGGTATATCCATATCAAATAAGCAAGGTATCAATTTCATGGCCAAGATGAGAAACTATGGTTTCATAAAGAAGTTGATGTCACCACTTTCACTAGAATCAAAAATCCTGGGGTTTTTTTCCGGGTTGCTTGAGTCCAGAACTGACAAATAAAAATAAAAATTTAAAAAAAAAAAAAGTTATCTCATTGAAGTAAATCCATTTTAAGAGTGAAAAAAAGTAAGTCAGACCAAGAATGTGACTTCAAATGTGCAAGGGCCTCAATGGCTTCTTTTCTCTGCTCATGCTGAAAGACTGCCTTCTGCACCACAAGATAACAAAATATGTTGCCTACAGTTGAACTTTCCAATTAACTATTTTAGTACCTCAAAAGATCAAAACTGATAGTGACACTGTTTACACCACCTACATATTGAGATGGTGATCTTATTTTATTACCTCAGTCTCTCCATACTGTACTTCCAATATTCTAGAAATCAGACTGGCAGGAATTCACATCAAGATTTTTGTTAGATGATCCCTTGTTTCTCTCAGCTGAGGAAGAAGCATCACCAACCAGCCAGCCTAAACTTCATCCACAGCCCTCCTAGAAGTAAATTCAGCCAGACCTGCCTTTCTAGTTCTAATACTTCAGCCTTCAACATTCACAGAAACCAGGCCACAAAACCTCTGTTTGTGTGAGAGCAGAACTGATAAAGATACAGACTTTGAAATGCTGAGATTCTGTGTAGTAAAGTAGTTACACTGCAAATACACTGCACTGGTTGGTTTCAGGATTTCAAGGCTACCAAGTCAATGAGCTTGATTTGCTCCTGAGCAACTAACTATTCTGCCTCTGAAAAACACCAGTTGTCCTTTAGGATGTGGGCAAATTGGTAGAAGAAATTACTCTCAGCACCACAGAAATTATTTTACCTAGATTAGGGAAGCCTTTGTGTTTTAATTGGGAAGAGTATCACAAAGGAGACCCTAGCATAAGCTACAAAATCAGGTCTCTCAGAATTAATAAAATATTCCTAATTCTCAGCACTTAAAAATGCACTAATAGTTCCAACAGCTTGTGCCTGACCTCATTGTTTCCTGTTGGTACAAACAAAGCTTTTGTTGCTATCACCAGCGCCCACAACTATTGCAGACTCACTAAGAACAGGGCTCTGATTTGCTGCACTTCAGCAACTGGATGAGCCAGACCCATCTGGACCAAAGCTCAGACAGAGCCAGCACCACTCTCAGCATTCCTGCTGAGGACACACGTTATGTAGGAGCTGTTCTGCAGGCACACTGCTACTCACACAACTGTCACAAACTGTAGTTTGTATTGGCAGCTTGAGCTGCAGGATTATCTAGGTAAAGATACCCAAGATACCTGCCTGTTACACTGCTTGGCTATCCCAACCCAGTCCCATTGTTCAACATCTAAAGACCTGTCCATCCTCTAGAACTAGTTACTGTCCTTTCAGGCATCTACCTCTAGGCACCTGTCACTTCATAGGTAAACCTGTCATCTGATAATTACTTAGGAAGTCCTTTCTATCTCAACTGTATCACCAGCTTAAGCACAGATTTTGTCAAGCTTCAGACTTGGCAATGAAAATATTGTTCAGCCTATTACTCAGGGGAATAATCAGCTTTTCTGATGACACAGTCATTGACAAGGGTGCAAGAAACATTAAGTTTAAATAAGCCTCAAAAATGGACAATATATAAGCCCCAGAGCAAGCCCAAACTATCTCACCTGTGCAGATCCCAAGTTAACCTACAGTATCTTACAGGAAGGGATTTCAGATGCGGTCAGCAATCATATTCTGACCAGAATTTCACACACTGAGTATATTTTGGTTGCTGACTTTTGAAAACCTATCCTCAATGCCTGAAGTGATACCTGATTTTTGAGACTCATTTAAAAAATATATGCAGTGGGGAACTTGAAGTCTTCAGTAAAGTCAAAAGATTCCATTATGTACTCACAATGTTTGGCAAGGCATGGGGGTTTCTTTGTTGTTCGTTTGGGGGTGTGGGGATTGAAATAATAGTCTCAGAAAGGACACAGTCTCAACACATTGTTTTCAAAACAACAGCTCAGGAAACACAACGTTAGCTTGCAATACAGAAATTTATTTAATTCATTCAGAATGTGTTTTGTAAAATTACCTTGAATTCCTGAATTTCATCCCTCAAAACACTAAAGGAAACTTTAAAGTGTGCTACTAGTTTGAAAAAGCCCTGGAGAACCAAAGACACTTTTTTTTTGAGAAAAAAAAAATCAAAATTCTGATTTGGTAAAAGATACCTAACAGCACAGCTCCAAAGCATGTAACTTGATTCTTCATTTTTCTTTCAAAAAAAAAAAAAAATTTGTTTAGTCTGATGTGCAATAATAATAGACATTTGGCTTGTACAGCTGTGGGCTCTGTTGAAATTATATACTTACCCGTGTTGTACTTTCACACAATGATAACAAAGTCCCAGTAATGGGGCTAGCACAGAAATTTGAAGGGCTGCCCATCAAGCAGCCACAAAGACAGAGGAATGTCCTGAGAAGTTCAGAAAAGTTTCTTCTTTGATTTCACAGGTTCCTACCCAAGCACACTGAGGAGCTCAACATCATAACACATCATCAGGTGAAGAAAGAGGAGAGGAAGAAGAAATTCACCCAAACGGAGGTAATGAAACTGCTCCCACCCAGATGAGGGCTACCAAGAACTTAACTGCCTAAATATGTACTCTTCAAAGGACGGGTAGGACTTTCCTGGACTTGAAAACTAACTTTTAAAGTCTTCCAGTCATTCTGAAACTGACCAGTAAATGTAAGAAAATATTTCATTTTATTTTTAATAAAGCAAGGGAGACAGAGGCAAATAAGAAAACAAACTACAGTATGAGTTCTTATACCAAATAATTTTAAACTCCTCAAAATCCGAACCTAGCTAAACCTCTCTGTGTAAACTACATGGAGGAAAAAAAATAAGGCAACCAAGGGTGATGTAAATTACCTCACTGACACAGGCATTACCTGGGAAAAGAATACATTTGCACACCCTTTATTATAGGCACTTATTCCATCTAGAGAAGAAAAACTGTTTCTACCTCTGCAGTGGGTTTTATCACCAAAACTTCAGAGGATTTGGTTTCAGTAAATAGAATGAGGAAGGAAAAAAGGTTTCTATGTAGATAAACCCCAGCTCCCAAAGTTCAGTTACACAGGGCTTTTAGTATTTCCCTGGAGGAAACAATCTGTTCCACAGACATTAATATTTTGGTGCTTAAACACAAAAGCTTTGCCACACAACAAACTGTAGAGTTTCAAAGTGATGCAAACGCTGTTCACTCAGCACAACAGCAAAGAGTTGATATCTATTTCAGTCAATTTAACAATAAAGTTGCCTGCAATGGTGAGTAGCATGCAAAACTTACATAAAATATTCGTGTTATCTCAAACAGCTCTTTTTTAGCTGGAAATATGGAAATGGAAAGCATCAATGACTCTCCATACTCTTAATAAGACTTTCTAACAAACAAAAATAAAATATATACAACAAAAAGGACAAAATAACATTAATTTTAAAAGACAGAATTGTGTTGTTAAGTTGTGCAATGAAAGTATCACTTGCATTTTAGTGCAATGCCTCTAGTGGATTTTCCTTCCATTTATACGGTCAGAGAACAGAAAGCTGTTTGGTGTATATGGGTATCTGGAGTTTCTGAATTGGTTCAAGAGATTGCTTCACCAGATTTAATATAACTTATTCTTCTTAAGCCAGCATGTAAAAAATGATAGAAAACATAGTGAAGCTAGTTGATATTTAGGAAGCTCCTGGAAAGACATCCAGCATAGGACCAATTGTTTCAATCAGGTCATGCACCACTGTTTATTAGACACTGACCCCACCTACATAGCAACATATAACTTCACATACAGCATAACTTTACCTCTCCCTTAGGAGCTGATATTTCAGACCCAAACATAGATTTCACACACAAAAAAAAAACAAGTTCCTTCTTCCCAAGCCATATTTTGTTTAGTTTCTAAGATGTCTTGTACAAGACCAACAGTTTCAGTGCCTACTTCCAGGAACAGTTTATAGAAAACATGTTTAATGTGTGTTAAATATTACTGATATGATAGTGAACCCAGACTGGGGATAAAGCTACCTCTGTAAAGAGTAGATAATTTTAAATGTCTACCTGAAAGCATACAGTGTGTTATTTTTCATGACTAATTGCTAATAATAAATGGATTATACACAACAAATTAAAAGTTAGTATACAATATACTGTAAAAAAAATTAGAAAGTCTGACTTCTAGGCAACTTAGGAGAAAGAGGGAAAAAAACACTGCACCTGGCTTATTACAAGACAACTGCTGCTGCAATTCTTTGAACCTACTGATGACAGGAACAATTTTTTTAAAAAGTCAAATAAGCAAAAATGTAAAAAACAGGGAAGACATGAAGACAAATGTCTAAGAGAAAAGTGTCTCTTTTTCCCATATATCATTAATTTTTCATTCTGAAATCTAAGAATAAAACATCTTAAACTTTAAGGTATTTAGATTTCCCCAGGGTTTCAGTGGGTAATGAAACAACTATTTTTCAATGTCTTCCTACAGAGAGTAGATGATCTATGATGCTTCCTGAGTAAGGACTGCAAAAAGCCAAACAAATCCAGCAAATAAACACAAAAAGAGGAATCAATACACAGCAGAACCAATTTGCCAGGCCATTATGGTCAGGAACATTGGCCATAGTTTTTGGGAACACATGTGGCTTTTTACTCTTTCACTACTACAGAGGATCATCATAGACAAACCTCAAAGAGTACATCCCTTAGAAGCAATCTTGGAGTCTTTTCTGGCCAGAAAATTCTGCATTTGTACGTACAGTTGGGAAAATGCAGGTTTAGGTTCAGGGGGCCCAGTACCAGTAGTAGTGCTGGAAGACAGTAATTCTTTTTGCTTGGGAAAACAACCCATTGGAAGGAGCAGGACAGCTAAATCATGCAAGTTACCGAACACAAACGGAGCTACTCTGCTCAGGGGACTTCTGATGACAGAACAGATTCCTTAGAAACTGCGCTCGAACAAAAGTCTTGCCAAACAGAAAGTCTAACAAAAGCCAGCACTTGCACAGGGTGAATGTGCCCACAGCACAGATGTCTTTGAGCAGTTTCACTGCCAAAGGACACAGCCAAATGCAAAAGCAGCTTTTTCTCATTTGTGCTTGCAAACACAGGATTCTGTGGGCATAGCTGGCTTTCAGGCACTTTACAAGACCTACTCTTCAAAATGCTGTGTACTTTTTCTTTCTAAACTTAGTCCACTATGGTTATTTTAAAATGTAAGAACAAAATAAATTCTATTTGAGAAAAAGACTGTCTAATGTCTCATTGGTGCCCAAAGTCTCAACAAAAAAACAAACAAACAAACAAAGACTGAAATATTTGCAAGCCATTGTTACTTCATCATTATTTTCATAAAAATGGAAACAGTTTAGCCATAAAAAAGTTAGTCTGCTGGAGTCCCTTTAATGAATATACATTTGCATCTGAATTGGCACAATTTACCTTGAAGAAGCCCATTGCAAAAGACAAATATCAAACGCTGCTGAACATCCACACACACATTTGCATCATAGCAGGGGTTTCTACCATTACTTTGAAACCTGAAAAATTCTAGAGATACTGTTCTTAATAGTCCATTACTATAGCCCAAAGAATAAACAACAGGAAAAGGAATAGGAGAGGAAAGAAGTAAAATGAAGAGCTAGCTTGACCTCACCCAGCACTGGCTGAAGGCCAGCCGGCCATTGATACGTGGTTACACAGACAAGAGCATAGAAAGGCTACATAAGAAATACACTATTCAAGAAATTATAGGGTGCAATCGTACCTAACACCAAATAACCCCTGTTTATGAAGGGGGAAGTGCAGAGAGAGATGTGGAAAGAGTACTGGATATCACCCACTGGTTTACCTTCCTGGTTATGGCTATTCACAGTGGGCAGTTCCTGAGTCATCACACAGGTGGCTCATACAATTTGGCCCCTTCCAGCTGCTGAAGTGAGTCTGTCCAGCTTAAATAGCAAGTCTTACAGGAACAGCACAAATGCACTTTACTAACACTCTCACTGCTGGGCTCCCAAGTGACAGGCACTTAAGTGCCTGCATTTCACTGGGAATCAGTGCAGCATGCCTGAGGGTCAGAGATTTCTTACCCTCTCATGGCAAACATGTATGAAGGCAGAAGAATGGCAATTGTCTTTTTGTTCAAAGATATGCATTCTAGCTTAATCCATCTCTCCTTGTTATTTAATTGGAGCTGGGGCTTTTTAAAACCTATCTTGGAGTCATTTTGCCAGTAGCTTTCCAATAGGAGTCATGCTTTCAAAATCATCTGAATAGTTATCTTGACTCTTGAATTCACGTCTTCTTACCTGATAACATATTATCTGTTTTTATTGAAGGAAACTTCAAAGTCATTTCATGTTTGTGCCTGTGAATCATCAGATGATCCTCTGTTGGAAAACGCTGTCAGGCAAACACAGAAAGAGAGAGAGGAAGAGAGAAAAAAAAAAAAAAAAAAAAGAAAAAAAAGAAGAATTTAATTCTCTAATAAACTTTTGGCATTGGACAGAATTTCAAAAATGAGAGAGAGAAAGAAATTTATCCAGCTAGAAATGTGTCCAAATGGCACAGGAAACAGAATATTTGAAAATACAAGTGAGTATGAGTAACAAATAGCTGTACTCTATTTAGAAACACATTTGCTGCCATGCTCTCTGGGATGACAAACTGTAAGGTGTCATGCAACTGCTTGAAAATAATTACAGTCCAAGTTTTAGATTCTAAGGGTCTCAGACACCCACTCCAGCTACCACAGCCTCACAAGTCACCACGTGCCTGAGGATCTGCAATAGCTGCTGTTGTGTGCTCTTAGCCCACGGCAAATGCTAAGTAATGAGACAAATCTTAAATCACTTTATTGGATTTTTCTACTTTTGTGTCTTTCTGCAACATATATCTGATGAACAGCTATAAAAATAACTAAAGAAGACAGTTTTTCTCTACCCAAAAGTATTCAGGCAAAACACGTCTTTAATTTTGAAAATATCTGATATTTTGACTTGAAGTGGCAATGAAATGGTGCAGTTTTATAGCAACTAGTTATGACCCTTAATGATACTAAATCAAATTCTTCTCCTTTGTCAAGCAGAGAGGGTGGAGAGATGTTTTTTGTAAGAAACTAATCAGTGTACTATTTGGTTTTACAATCTGATTACAGACTTCTACAAGAAATAGCTTCTTTTCAACAAAACAAAGAAGGGACAAGCTTGAACAAATGCTCGAGCACTTGCACATTTGGGATCAAACAGCAGAATGGTTCTGTGAAGTTTCCTTCACCAGAACATGCATACACAGACCTTTTCTACTGAGATTGTTTCAATTGGGTTATTTCAGGACTATCAAAAGCTAAAAGCTGTATCACCAAGGCTTGAGAAGAAAAAAAAATTAAAAGCAGCTTTTTTAAGCAACAGGTACATGGAAGACAAAAAACAATGGCAACAACAAACCTAAAGGGACCTAATGCTTTCAACGCAGTATACTCTTGGCTAAGTGACTTTGCTTGTGGCTATAGTATAAATAACTGCTGAGAATATCTCTAAACTCACAGACAAAGCAGCATAAATAATGGAATTGAATTCTCTGGGGAAAAAAAAAAAACTGAGAAAGAAAGAAATCCCGAAGACCTTTTCCTCACTGTGAAATCCTGCTTCACTGCTTACTCATCTGGAAGAAATGCAGCACTAGGAATTTATGTTAAGAACAAAGGGAATATCTGAGAAAGACTTTGCTCAATGAAATCATGAAGGGGGGGAAAAAACCCACATTTATTTCTCTTGGAAATGGATTTTCCTTCATGGATGCCATGCTCTCTCTTCATGATGAAATCAGCCAGCTTAAACAGGCCATTGGGCAACAGAGGAGAAACTGTTCCTCCAGTCCAGACTTCTCTGTCTTTTTTCTAAGTCTACGTTCCTCCTTGTGCAGAAGGTCGACTCCATCAGCCTTTAGCACACATCTGCCCGGGCCAAGAGAGAAGCCAGTTCCCAGCCAGCTTAGCTGGACAGCAGCTCTGCATTATGCACTTATGTCAAGTCCTCATTTATAACAAACAGAGGTCACCTCGGGAAATGGAAAGTTAAAGGTTTTTTAAGATGGAATTCACACCAACCTTGTTCATCTTTCCAAATGCAACAGCATGCAACCAAACTTGGTCTCTAAGCACCTGAAAGAGCTTGTCTGGATCAGCTTCTCCTCCTCTGAGGAAATTAATTAAGGGTTGACATGAAAACACTCAAACCCACTGACTTCAGTGGAATTTAGTTTCATCAAAAAGGTAAATAAATTAAACTCATGACAATTAAACTCAGATGCATTTATCCTACCTCTATGACAGAATGGTGAAAGTTTAACTCTCCATGTGGAAATCTAAAGGGACATATTCTCAGCCTGAGGGATTATCCAAAAGATGCACTTTGCCTCCCAAAGAAAAACTCCCACTTAGTGAAACAGCAAAGCCACTCAGACAGTTGTTAACTGGACTGAAAGCTTCTGCCTCTCCTTATTTCAGCTCTTGGCAAAATCAACACCTACACTTCATTAACAGTCACCCATCCCTCTGCCAGAAGAACCTAAAGAGTTGTAAATATATTAGTTGTAAATATATTGTTGAAAACTCCCAACACACAGCTGAAAGAGGGAAAGATTCACTAATTGCAAGAGGAGGACTCTGGGAAATGGGTGAGCTATATCACTTGACATAGCTGCACACAGGAAGCCTGCAGCAAAAGTCCAAAACATGCCCTTCTCTGAAGATTTCACTCACAAACTCTTGTTACTAAAACTAATTAGGGTCAGAAGTGCCACACATGGAATTTCCCTCATCACTGCATGTGGGGGAACTTCCTCACCGCTGCAAAATCACTGAAAAAACCACACAAACCCCAGCTCAAATCTCAGGAGGTAAAATCTTGTCACTTCAGGTTTTTTTAAGCTCATTAAATATCTAATGTTACAGGTCAGGTTTTGCCCTCGGAGACATATGGCAGAGCAACAGTCATCAGGAATCCCAAAAGCACGTCCTGGGGCAAAATTTATCTAGAGGTTGCATTTTCCACAGAAAATATTTAGTAAGAAGATGTCTTAAAGATTAAAAATAAATAAATACATTAATAAATCAATAAATATCACCTAATAAAATATCATTGTATTTAGGTATTTAAAACAGGGAAAAAAAAATCCAGGAGCATTGCTACCTCCAATAGCAACATAATATATTCCATCATACATCTCAGCAGAAGACAGATAAATTCATCCTGCCTAGTGTGTCCTCTCTTGTTAGTCCCTAAAAGAATCTGCAATACATGGCTTGAAACATTAGGCTTTTGGATAAGAAAAGGCACAGAAGCAGCCTGAGGAGCTCACTTTTGACTGGCTGCTGTATTTGCTTGAAATATTTTGTAATAATGTCTTGTGGGAAAGGAGAGAATTAAGGGGAAGCAGGTCTTAAAAAAAAAACACACACACACAAAAAACCCCTGACACATATTATTATTAGACATGTGTTAATATATCGGGAGGCATTATACAAGCCAGAGCTAGTGCTGAGGACTCAATTAATATCACCGCTGACTCCACTCACCTGTGAGCAGCCTGGGGCACTGCAGACAAAAGGCCTCTCCTGCTCCAAGTTCATCTTTGATTCCTCATAAATCTACATGTTAAAAGGGGGAGGGGGAAAGAAAGGGAACCTATGAATATATATGTTCTAAACTTCACACATGCATGCAACATACAGAAATCGCAGTTTGTGCTTTTATTTCAAACTCCACAAACAAATAAGAACAAAGTTTTCATACTCAGAGTACTAATTTTACTAATATTCAGCAGGCTCCCTACAGTCTAAGTTCTTATTGTTCCTTCCTGAGCACCAATTTACTTTCAAGAAAGAAATAAAAAGTTCAGCTTTCACAGCATAAATCTGCCTCAGAAAATAGCATATGTTCAGTGTTGTTATTAGATAAGACCGTGTCTTCTCAGAAATATCTTGAATTAAAGGTTTTTACCTTTCTTCCTTCAGTTCCTGCTGAACAACATTAAAACCAGACGTCTAGGTTACTTCTGAGAAAGAGCCCACTTTTTGAAGTTCTGCATCCATACTGTCTGATATTAATAACTTAAATACATTACATATATGCTCTCTGTGCACACAAGGTAACTGTGCATCCCCATTCTTTAAAAGGTCGACTAGAGCCTCAGGAGTTTCAGCAGTGAAGTTCTGCCTAAAACTGCACTTCCCCATCGCAGTTCCAGTCCTGTAACCTTGAACTAAACTCTGGGGGAAAGCTCACAAGTCTTAAATAAAGGCAAAGGACGAAACATTCACCCTCAGAATGCAGTTATAGAGCTGAATTTGAGTCAATATTAGAGTACTGTCCCTGAGCAGAAAAAAAAATTTTAATAAAATTCTAGGGAGTAAAATAAGTAATTTATTCTGGAGATGTTTTCAGCCTGTTGGAACAACGGTTTTTGCCAGCTAAAACGTAGTGGCTGACCCATCTGAAATCAGATGCCTTATGTTTAGAGATTTTCTGAAATCCCTTAAAACTCAGCCTCACCACAACGTCTCTTAGAAAAATATCTGGGTTGTGTCTGGGTAATTTTTTCATGAACCAAAGAGAAACATCTTGGTGGAGAAGCAGAATTTGATTTTAAAACCACAAAAATCTGCAGAGGGACAGGTGGTGGAGCTGCTCAAACCCACTAATTTTTTTTCAAACTACAGTTTATGGCTTCCTATGATCAGGAGTATCTTTAGGATGCTTACAGTTGATAGTGTAATTCACCATTAACCTGTACATCAGCCAGACCTGTACTTGCATCAATTATTTTCACTGGATGATAACAGTTTTCTTTTTAATTAAACTTCATTCTGGTGGACAACATTAGCTGGACAGTATATTTTCCTAATTGTGACATAAAAAAACTCCACTCTGTCTGACTCCACTGACTCCTAGAAGCAGAATCCAGAAGTGAAGGATTTCTACTTTCATTTGCCCTTCAACTTCCATAAGGACACTACTCCCAAAAGCTGATACAAAGCATCAACTGATCTTCCTGATATGGGCATCTCTACCAACATCTGGCCTGAGACAAGTGATTTATAATACAATCAGGTGTCAAGAAAGACCCTAACTCAGGCATAACTTCTGTATCCACACAAGGCTAGAACTGAAATAACTAAAATTGTACCTAATTTACTCCTTTAAGATTATTCATATCCTGTTTTGATTTAACTTACAGCTATGCTAAACTGAAATAGGATACTCATAATCAAAAAATGAAAGAGTATATTCGCATACTAAAATAACTAAAGGTGTTAAATTACTTCTAATTTCAGTTATTTCAGTTCCAGACTGTGCATAGACAAGCTCTTCGGAGATGAAGCCATAAAAATAATCTGAATTACGCTATCCTGTCTGAAAGAAACAAGCAGCAGAGAGATAACTAACTAGAAAAACAAACCCCCGCAAAAACAAAACCAAAACCTCCAACTAAGTTAGATTTTTAAATCCACCTCCATTTATGGGATGTGACCCCAGGCATGTTGTCTTTCCTAAAGACAACTTTTTCCTTTACACAGAAAGAAAAAAAAAAAAAAAAGCTACACATGGATAATGAAAGGCTTTATTTGATATCTCATTTGCTCCTACAACTGAAGCACTGCCAAAGATTTCTGTTACCCCTTTTTCCCCTCCTCAGGGGAGAGTGACAACAGCATTTTCAATAGCAAAACAACAGATGAGACTCAGCCAAAGAAAACAAGTTACAATTCTGGTCCCAAGTGTCCAAATGAATTTCAAAACATTACCAGGAATTATTTGGAGTTTGATTTCTTATTGAGTATTGCAAGTCTAATACTTCCCTCCCCACCCCAATCTTGACCTTTAGTCCCTGAATCCATCAGTGCATGCTCTGATAACAATTAAATGATTCTCAAGGTTATTTAGGTAGATAAGCATGGACTAAGCATCAAAATAATACACTAGATGAGGACTAGAATCCTGAGTGCAGGGATCAGCTCCAGGAAATTGACTGTAAGAAAACACGGATTTGGTGTTTACTCTCAGTACCTGGAAAAGGTGTCAGATTCAATGTCAAATTGTTTTCCCAAAATGTACAAGCAATTGCTTGTTTCCATGAGAATCATTCTTTGCAGACACTAAACATAAAACAAGTAGTAATCCAGAATGGCTGTATCAGCTGCACTCCAAGGTGCTGTCTAGCAAACTTGACCTATACAACGTGTTACCAGGCAGTGCAGTAACCTCAAGACAAATTACACCATGCAGAACTGGTGTTTGCATGTGATGCAATCACTGCAGTTGAGACTCTCCTTCAACAGTAAATGAGTGAAAAGAAGCTGCCTGCTACCTACACTTTTTGCAAGTGTCTGGTGCTTGGTTATCTTATGGCAGTAATTCCAGCCTTATGCTTGAATGCTGACCAGAAGCAAGCAGCTGAAAGTCTGAGCTGTGAGTGGGAACCTCCTGCATGCCTCAATCCCACTGAACTCTGCAAAAGCTGCGGATGCACCCGCCCCACCGGGCCTCACCCCAGCTTTGCAGCAGGACGGGGGCTCTCAGCAGCAGCGGTGCTCTGGCCCTGCACAGCCCAGCTTGCAGGGCAGCCTGCTCAGGATGCGGACACGCATCCCCCATCCTTGCACTCAGAGAGCTGCTCACAGCCTCGGCACACACCTCACATGTCTCACGTGTGTTGCTGGCCCACACGATCCACGTCTTCTGTTTTCCACACTGTGTGCAGGTGAAGGAAGGAAATAACACAGCCAATGGCAACACTTCGACTTCACCTAATAAAAATATATCACAGCAGCCTTTCCATCTAAATTAGGGTGCTTATTAGCCTTTGGGATCTTAAAATTTCATGTTACACTCGTGCAACTCCCGTAGTACTACCAATAACTGCTGCAATTAATGCACATGAAGAATATCAGACAAATCTATGTTGACTGTAAAGTTAAAAAATTGCTCCAGTCTGAAATTTTTGCTTCTGTTATCAATAGCTTAATTTATTGCAACTTTGTGACTTTTTTTAAGAAACAATCAAGGGTTATAAATAAAAGTGAACACTACTATTGATACGTCAGCATTAGTTCTGATATTATTAACAATAGCCATGAGTGTATAATCCAGAAGAAAAGGGGGTTGAATTTTAATAGACATGTTAACAACATCTGTCAGCAGTTATTGCCCAATTGTGACCACGTAAAGAGCCTTATTGGCAGAATGTATAAGTGAGGAAATCTGCTATGCTGTTGTAGCCTGCCATTCTCCTGAAATATCACTCTACTCAGAAGTTAGGTATTCTAATTATAAAAAAAAATAAATAAAAATACAAGAGAAAGACTTCTCCAAGCCATGTAACGTGCTAGAGAAACAAGTAAGTTCCGTAGCAAGCCAAGATTTTCTTCTACTCCTTGATTTTTGCACAACAGTATTCTAAAAAGTTTTTATTATAATTAATAAAATTGAAGCCCACAGTGAGGAATGCAAGAACATAACAAAGAAACAAAAGCAAACAGAAGAAACAAAACCATCCCCAGAACACAGCAACAAACTACATATCTTCTCAGCAGCATCCAGAGGGAAGTACCCCATGTCCTCAGGCACCTCAAGGAGATTTTTCAGAGCACCAGGATCATCTTTTCTGAACCAGAAAAACTGTTCTTACATCTAAGACCAAGAAAGCATGCTCCTTTCTGTCTCTCTTTTTCCCTCTTTTTAAACTCAGCAGTAATCTTACTGCCATACTGGTAAAAACATCAAGCAGGCTTGTTTCCTGTTTCAATGTTATTCTTGAAGTGGGCTGCAGTAAGAATCTGATTTTCATTGGGCTATTATTATTTGCAGCTGTGTGACCTTTTTAACCCTCTTTTAAAAGTGACATTTCAGCCTTCAACCTCAAGCTGTCTAAATGTTGCAAGGTTTTCAGGCCTCTGATTAACAGAAGAAAAAGAACCGATGGGGAGGTGTATACTACAATGTGTCTAATGCAGGTCAGTGCACCCATCCTGCCATTTGCACAAGTGAGTAATTACACTCTTATAAGCAACCTGTTTGTTGAAATTAATCACCTGGGTTCATGCTTGCAAGACAGGTTTCTTCAGCTTGGTGTGACCAAGGTCACTGAGATTTCTAAATACAGGTATAAAATACAGTCTGTAGCATTAGCAGTGGTATGCAGAGACATGAGCAATAAATGAAGCATCACCTGTTTTTTAGGGTCATGGGCACAGTGCTTAAAAAGTGAGAGGAGACACGGTTACACCGCGCTTGTGAACAGCAAAGAACCCCATCAGTGTATGCAGCATTTTAAACTGCTAGTCATGGCTATTCAGTACAGTGCAATTCATAGATAATTAGAGCATTATTAAAAAATGCTATTAAGACTTGATTTTGGAGATGTAATACACGCAGGGTTAATGCCTACAGTTGTCCCCAAAACATACTTGCTTGAGCAAAGCCAATTTTAAGCAGCATTGTGCTGGAATGGTGCACAGTGGTTTTTCTCAGCGTGGAAGTGCTTGTTTTCTGAACTAGCATCACGCTTTCCACATGCAGGCACACAGGCTCATTATCACAGCCCTGCCTGCTTCAGCTGCTACAACGAAGGGTCTGTCAGCATTTCCATTAGAACCCCCCTGGTTTCAGGATTAAAGCATTTCCAAATGGCTCTGGATGTTGGAAAGCAGTTTGTGTCTGGAGTCCCCAAGAAGGACTTTAATACGATGCACATTTGGGCTGGGGCTTGAGCTCTTGCTGGTACTCCACTGAAGTTTTTGGGATTGCATTTATGACATTTATGTGTGGAAAAACACTCAGCTTGGTCCTTTACTCATTTATTTTAAAAGAAGAGAGGCCCATAAATCTTCAGGCAGAGCTGAGTGCTCTCAAAAAGCAGCTGATGTGTGAATTGCCTCAACAGCAAGCAGCCTTCCCCTCAGTTCTTTTCCCCGTGGCTGGCATCTGTGAAGTCACTAGCCACTGGCACGCTTCAGGATCATTTGCAAAAGGAGTATCAAAAAGATTCTTTTTCCAAACACCCTAGTTCTTTTTAAATGGCCACTTGGTTTACTTACTGCTGGCCTGAACAAAATCCAGTGCTGGGAAGGCTCCCCAGCAGTCCTTAGGTTTTCTCCCTTTTCTCTCTTACAGGTATATCCATTCACCTTCAAATCAGCCAAGGAAGAAAAGTTTTTGATCTCCCAAATCAGCATTTGTCCACTAAAAACCACTGTTTCTGTTATCAAAGAAAGCCAAATAGCTGCTTCCTGACTTTCTTTTGCTTATGCAGAGCTGTATTCTTCTCAGGAAAGACCATAACTGGGGATAACTACAAGAATATGGGCAAATATAGGATATTTCAAAATGGAACAAGAATGACTATTGGAAAACTCTGGAATTAAGGAGGGGGAGAAGCACGGGGAGAAAGAACCACATGGGGACCAGGGGCAAGAAGACATCAGTGGAAATGGAAAAGAGAAAGACAGTGGAAGGACTGCAAACCCCTGGGCTGAGGAAGAAGAGGGGAGTAAAAGGATACCTCTGAAAAAGAAACTCAAAATAGAAAACAGATGACCTACTGCCCTCCCACATAGCAGCAGTGTGAGAGCCCAACACTGTGTATCACCCATGCAAGTGTTTGGTAGAGGGCACAAC
Organism: Sitta carolinensis; assembly: GCA_032173965.1. Lineage (NCBI taxonomy): Eukaryota > Metazoa > Chordata > Aves > Passeriformes > Sittidae > Sitta > Sitta carolinensis. Next base: position 34,591,329 of record CM063284.1, on the reverse strand, counting down.
TTGTCCTCTGTACTGGATGATCAGTCTCCCAAGTCTAGTGGAAATGCACGAGTCCAAATAATTACATTTCTTGAACTCCCCATTTCAGTATAGGAAACCCATCACAGATTCACTTGCTATAATGCAAATGGATTTGTTGTTTTACAGAAATGGACATGGAAATCACAAGCCACAGAAGACAAAAATGGAAATAGGAGAACACAGGTGAAAGTGACTTTAAAATGAAAACACACAAAAAAAGGAAAACCTGTCCCTTTTGAAAACAGTTCATGAAAGTTATCTCAGCACAGAAATATTCTATAGGAGAAATAAGATCTTTATAGGGCAAGATGGCTATTACTTAAACTCTGGAAAAACACTTTGAGGAATAATGTGGTTATTTTGCACTCTGTGATTGGCCAAATAGGGCCAGCCTAACCTGGAAATGGCCCAGGCTTGTAGTTCTGCAACTGTCCCCACTGATGGCATTTGCAGAATAACCCTAATACTTGCTGTCCCTAGTTAAAAGTCTGAAACCACGTGAGAAACCAGACTGGAACCTCGCTGACAGCTCCGAGGTTTGCTTAACAGAACAAGCAGCAGCACAAGCTGTACCAAGGTAAGGAGAAGGCACTATTTGGTAACAGTACTTCACACCCCAAAAGGCAGAAACAATACCTGAAGCACTTGTCCATTTCCCTACTTGTACTTTTTCTGCTTTCAAGTGCTGGAAATTCAACAGCTAATCCAGACCTACTGAAGTAAGACCAGTATCTAACAAATGTTAGGGAGAACATCATATATCTACAAATAGTCAAACCACATCTGAATATCAAGTTTATATCAACACAAACACAGTCTTTGTCTTGTACAATCAGACATTTAACTGAAGTGCTCATGTCAGGGGTCTGAGTTAGACAGAGGGAGGGAGGGAGGGAGGGAGGGAGGGAGGGAGGATATAATGTACTGGAAATATGTGGTGATAATATAGTCCTTATTTAGGTCACTGTCCATCTCACAAATTGTTCTGCTCAAAGGAAGGTGACAGAACTGCAAGACAAGTGCGGTAACACAAGTGGCAGGAATCTTGCTTTAAGAGACCACCACTAACATCTAGCATTTTAAAGAAAAAACATATTTGCTCTGTTCTTTATGAGCAAGTCTTGGCTTCTCCCTGTGTGTGACAGAGTCCCTTGGGGCAAAGCATGTGCACAAAGAAGTTAAAACCACCATTAGCTAAAATCAATATTTACTACCAAACTCCTGAAAGATTTAAAGGAGAAGATGCAGAGAACACCATTCCAGGTTCATACAGTCATTACTAACATGGATCTGATAGCACCCACTCTCCCTCACCACCAAGTTTTAGTGGTTTACACACTTAAATACACTTCAGTGTGATATTTGATTAATTGCAATGTTGCTAATAATATAAAAATGGTCTGCTTAGGATTGCATTTGCAGTTATTTTTCAGACAAAGGAATAAAAAATAACAGAAAATTATTAGCCTATGAGAAAGTATGCCCCAGTTTTCATTCATCTTCAAAAGGTTACCAATATTAAATGAGGTGAGCAGTCCTTCTACAAATCCCTTCAAAAACCCAGCCCCACTCCTGGAACTGTGGCTGTCACTGTGCTTCATGTCCATGGTTCCTATGCCAAGAGGATAATCGTGGGTGTTTGAAAGAAAAACAATGAGTCTTCAGATCAGCTTCACAAGTTAAGATGGTTCACCATGCCTATTGCTATGAAACAGAAAACAAAAAAAGAAAACCTACTTCAAGGAAAAAAAAACAATCATTATGCACTGAAGAAGATCTCCAGGAAGCCCACAAAGGGCAGAAAAGATGACTGCAGCTGTGGTGAGAGATGAAGCCCATGAAGCAGAGGGTGTCAATGATGAACTCCCAGTAACATCTGGCAAATAACCTAATCTTCTGGGACTTTCCAATGCTGGCAGATAAGTGTGTTGTCCATCCCTTCAAAGGCTGACCTCATTTCTATCCTTGGGTTAATGGCATGCAAAGCTCTCAGCTACACTTACTTTTTCACTCTTCCCCGTGCCCCAAACAGTTATTATTAAACACCAAACAACTTTGCCTATTGTTGTAGTTTGCATACAATTTAATTAAGAGTTTTCCCTCCAGGAATAACATTGACTAAAGGTTTTGTAGGGTTGTTCTGGTTTTTAAGTGTACTGTAACTGCAGTATGCTAATTGCTTTGGTTTACGATACACAAATAGATAAAATAATTCACCTAACTTGCATGCAAATAAACACTTGGATTTCCAAAGGGAAGGAAGAAAAAAAAAAAAAAAAAAAGAAAGAAAGCATAAAAGATATCCTGGGGGAAACAACAACACAAGGCTGCTTAGCTGCCTTTCATAACAGAAGCAGTTAGGGGCTTTAACACAAGCTTTGAAAATTCTGCCAGCCCAAATTTTCCTTCCATATTTTATTATAAAAAATAATCCCTAAACCAGAACTCTGCAAACAAACTGTAACATTTTATGGATAAAACTCTGTAATTCTGTATGTTTAAAATAATTTTAAACTAAGACCAATCTCACTTTTTAACTTTTTATTTTGTTTTATAGTCAACATACAAGACAGTTTAAGATTTTCATTACATAGAAAAATGAGGCTATTAATAAATCAGCTACAAGCCATTAATTATTAACTTCCACTAATTTTTAATTGTCATTTTAAAAGATTTTTTTTAGCTGGGAAAAACTTCTTTCTGCAAAATGACCAAAAAAAAAATCCTGAATCAACCTTCAGTGTTCACTGTTCTTAGCTGTAAGATAAAATCCTCTGGGGTAACAAATCTCTGCTGAGAACACTAGCAGCCCACAGGTCCCCTCAGGCAGTACTCAGCACTAGAGATCTTTAGACACTAAAAACTGAAAACTGTTCTTTTCAGCCCTGACAAATAAAGGGCAGGCTGATTTGCAACACTTTAGACTTTGTACATGTGGAGCTGCTCACATCCTCAAATACACACACTTCATCTCCAGACATGTTTCTCACCAGTTTTACTAACAGTATTGTAACAACCTATTTTGGGTAAGTTTCATTTAGATTTAGGTATATCCATATGTTTTTTAGGAAATAAAAGATGGAATCATTTTGCTATTAAAATACCTTTATAAAAATAAGAGGGTCTGAGTTCTGAGACTGGGTTAAAAACCTGCTTCCAAATCATCTATTGCATTGAATCCAGCACAATGTACTTTGAAACAGCAGTACACAAATAAAGCAGTAAGCAAGGATTTGCTTGGACTAATAATCCAGAAAAAATAAACACTCAAAGAAGCTGCAGACATTAAAACAAGCGTTTATATTTTCATAGGATCATAGAATATTTTGAGTCAAGTACGTCTAAAGGTCATCTAGTCCAACCCCCTGGAATAAAGTACGGACATCTACTAGGTAGGAGACACTCCAACCTGACCTTGAATATTTACAGGGATGGGGCATTCAGCACCTCTCTGGGCAACATATTCCAGATTTAATTATCCTCGTTGGAAAAAAGTTCTTCCTTATACCTACTCTAGATTGATCTTCCTTCAGTTTAAAACCACTAACCCTTGTCCTATTGCAACAGCCCCTGCTAAAAAGGTTGTCCCCATAAGTTGTGGCCCACTTATACTTTACAACCACCTCTTTATGGAAGCTGTTCATGAGACTGGAGTCTTACAGCTTATTAAAAGAGTTAAAACTATGAACTAGAAAAATAATTCACACTAGTTAATGAAACCGTTTTGGAAGAGGCAGGACAGATATTTTAGACTCAGTCTTCTGGAGTACCTGAAGTGCCATCAGCAGTCACAGGATATTGTCCCATGCAGGTATCACCAACAAACAGTGCAGTGCTGCAGGCACAGCTGTTCCCAGGGCTCTGAAATCAGCCACTGCCAACACCCAGCATCAAAAACACCAGGAGCAGCAAGAAATGCCCTGGGCTGGCAGGCTCAGCAGAGAAGCCCCTCTTCCCCTGTCATGACACAGGTTGGTGGCAGAGTCCCTGACAACACCTCCTTCCAGCCAGCACTGGAGAGAAGGCTGAGGACCATCTGCCCCAGCAATTCAGATACCTGACTAGGAAAGGGAACAGAATGGCCCACAAACTGCTTGGCAGATATCCAAAATAAAACAAAAAGCCCAAACCATTTTGTGCTGCTCCCTCCGTCCTCCTGCAGACCCCCCAGGTAGGCTCTGGCTGCCTGCTCTGCCCTGGATGTGTCTGCAACCCTTGGGTCAAGCTTCTCAACAATTAAAGGTCTGGACCCAGGAGAGGGGCTAACTTTGATGGGAAGCCAACACAGGTCTTCAAAGGCTTTTCTGCAAATATATGCTGTCTTTGAGCACAAAAGTGGTGATCCCTCTCCCCTCCTTGGGCGAGAATGCTCCAGAAGTACTCCAAAGGGTTGAACGTTCTCTTTCAGTCCCCAGCATTAACAATGCCCTGCAAATACGTTTGCTGCATGTGAGACAAACAAGTCTGCCTCCCTCTCCATACCCAGAAAAGCAGCTCAAACCTTAGCATCTCAGAGGAGCTCCAGTATTGGCAGAGATATGCCAACACCTATGGCTAAGGCTGCTCTGGCTGCTCTGTTACCTGACTGAGGAGGTGGGATGGATCCTATCCAGAAACCCTCATGAGACCCCTGAGGTTCTCACCTCCAGGGAGACTCCCGTGGTGCCTGACATAGAGCTTTTCTGGTGGTATCCACTGGAGAGCAGAAGCTCAGTCCAAGGCACTTGTGGGGATACTGCTCAGCTCCTGGCCCCTTGGGAGCACTCCAAAGCTCTATAACAAACCCAGACAGGTTATACACAGCCTGTGTACTTCTACCTGGTCAGACCTCAAGCTCTACCTCAAGGAATTAGAGATTTGGGATGCAGAAGGGACATAAATGTAGCTATTGCTCCACTGCCACTTGATAAGAAGGGGACATCTGACATGGGCTGTCACTGTCCTCAACTAATTCAGCAACTGCAAAGTGAACTGCTACCAGTGGTTGGGCAGGGGAATGAGTCTGCCTCCCAGAATCAGCCAAAACAGCACCCATCAATAGGCAAATGTCCATGCAAACTTTGGGAGACCCTTCCAGGAGCAGAGAGAGACTTCTGCATTCCAGGAGTAGCTGTGCTTGTCTCTGTGCACAGACATGAAAGTCTGTGGGGTAGGTGAAAGTGTGCAAAGGGACCTTTCATTTCCTCCTGTAGGGATTCAAGTACCCTCAGCATTATAAGTCTCCAGAACCTTTCTCAGAAGACTGCTGTATCACATTTTTAAAAATCAGCCTTTCTGATCCATGGATTATTGCCTCAGTGAAGGGGGCAGTACATCAAATGAAGCAATTCCTAATCAGTGACTAGCCACAAATTTCTGGCAATGACCAATCCATAATTACAAACAAAAACCTTAAAAACTGGCGCATATGAAGAAATACTACTTTTTCTAAAAAGGAGGCAAAGCAAAGGGTAATTCTCTGTAGGTTGTACATTCACAACTTGTGAACTACTCACAGCAACTTATAACATGCTGCAAGTGTAAAGTGGTGAAATTCAAACATCTCCAAAAACCACAGATTTGTAACTTGTGCTTATGTAAATACACAGCTTTCAAGGCTCAGCCGTCCTGGCCATAGCTCTTCTGGGAAAAACAAAAAAATCTTGGCTAAGATTTTCAAGAGCAAGTGGTGATACTGAGCGCCTCCAGTTTTCATGTGTCCAATCAGAAATACTTTAAAAGGCTTCATTTTCAACTCCTGTTGCACACACCCTCTCCAATTATATCCCTTTAGAGAATATTTATCTTTGAAAGTAAGCAAATAAGGAAAAGTCAGACACATACACATTATTTTGTTCATTCTTCTTTCAATAGTCTCTCTAACACAAAGATGTAATACTATGCCAAAATTATAGACAGCAGGCTAAAGAACATACTTTTAAAGACTGATTTTAATTCTTTTTAACAGAGCCGAAAAATGCTTACAATCACAATTAACTGCAAGGAGCTTTAAATATATTTTATCTATGGTTTCATCTAGAAGATTCTAGCTTACATGATCTATCCCAAGTCATTCAAAGTCGGTGGCAAAGTCAGGAAATAAATACATATATATTTATAGTTACAATGTACTGATTAACTACAAGATCATTATTTTAGGAATGGACTGCATAGACTTATCTGGCTTTTTGCATTTTTAATTAATATAATTTATCTCATTTTGAACTAGGGTGCAGAGAGTTATGACTAACGAATACTTTGTATGAGAACTTAAAATAGAATTTTAAAAAAACTTTAAAAGCTATTTCAACATATAATTGCCTCAGTTTCTAAAAAGAGAATTTAATATATAAGCTGTTTTAAAAGTCTAGCAAGTATATGAATACATAATTCCTTTTCCCTTTCTTGCAAGAACAGAAAATCACTGAGATTTGTACCAGAACAGTGAAAAACATAGCCTTATTTTGAAAGTAATCCCAATATAAGCATTCGCATTCCCTAATAATATAGATATTACAATCCATTACACAAAAAAAAGTCAAAGAGCATAGAGAATCACTAAGCCTACTGCCATCTATGTGCCTGTAAAGCAAACATGTTATGAATCTCTTCTACCAACTGCCCAGATCTATGTATACTTCACAGTACCTATGTTATAGAGGCAATACAATCAGAAACTAAAGGCATAATTGAGGTGGCAGGGTCCCAGCGAAGACAGATTTCACAGGGTAGTAATATCAGTGACTGCCTCCAATGAGGGGATTACAAATGCAGGCTTCAGTATCTGGAAAGGCAGTGCACTTTTTGAAAGACACTTTGATCCCTAAGCACTTGACAGATCCTCTCAGTGTATCAACCACCTTCAGTCACCTGAGGAGTCAGGAGGTTTCTCAGAAAGCCATATTACTGCATGATACTCCTTTCCAAGTATATGCTAATGATATGAAGGCCATTAAGTCTATATACTCTAGTTGTCATAATCCTGTGTGACATAGTATCCAATATTTTTATAGGTAAGGCTAAGTTTTCTTCACAGAGAGAGCTATTTTTATGGACAGCTACAGATACTGACTAATGCTTTTGCATTTATCAATGCCACAAATAGCTTTTTGAATATTAATGCTTCTAGATTTTCTTTCAAGACAGTAAGTGGCAATTATAAATAGGTGCTATTATCTTCTCATGTGTCAAAACATGCAAAAAATGTTTAACACACATTTTGGTTGCATCATCCAAATAGTATGATTCTTTACCTAATTCTGCAGAATAAAAAATATTTGGGGAGCATCAAGAACAAACAGGATTGTCATGAATCTACTTCCAAGCACTCCCATCCTTCTCCTCAGGCAGACACGTATGCTACACTTGCCTTCTTCTCCCTCGTGTTCTCCTTTCTCAAGCACTGCCTTGGTCTGAAATTAAGAAGCCTCTGATCCTGGATCATTCATTTTGCATTTATGTATATAAGAGTTTATTTTATGGGAGTTTGTATTACATCACAGCATGCATTTGCCTATAGTACACAGTTTGCCATGAACTTTTTGTTGTTAGAGTGTTTAAAAAATATAAGGTCCATCTCCAAGGCACTTTGATACTACTCTAATACCTCTCATGTTTTCTTGACTGGGCTGTAGACCTAAAAAGTTATCTCCTTTATGTAGGCAATGGTAAGGAAAGAAGCAGCAAAATATCTCTGCTCATCTGGGTAGATTTGGGTAGATAAGAACATCTGGGCTAAACAACAAATCTAAAATACAAGGGTCTCTTCTGGTATCACTTCACAAATAACAAAAGACATATGTGGAGATACAGGCTGTATCTTCTACTTGAGGTTAACCTGAAAAACTTCCACTGAGTGTTACCTAAGCTCTATCAAACATAAAAAAAACAAAGATCAATACATTGAAAGCTCATTTCCTTTCAGTTGTTTGTGAGAAGTATTCACAGGTTGTCTTACTTCCAGCAGTAATGTTTAGCTCTTTAAGTAGACTACATTTTTCTTTATAGATTTCAGTCTTAGGTACAAGGACTGAAATGAATCACTTTGGCAAGTAAGTGTCAGAGCAAAGGAAAAAAAAAATCTGTCGTTTTGGTCACTAATAAGAAACTAAAGGAAAGTTGTTCATTTCTTTAAGAAAGTACTTGCTGTCTTCTTTTCTTAATGGGTTTCTCTGATAACCTCATTCCCAGTCTCATATTTTCCTACTGAAAAAGAAAAATGAAAAGAAACTGAAACCACTGTGAAAAAATATTTGGGGGAAGGTGTCACAGAATTCAGAGGAGAATTCTGGAATTTTTGGGCTTTCATGCTCAGTGCTGGTTTTAGGGAATTTTATAGCTCCAGGTCAGCTCTTCAGCTCACACATATGATGTGGCTGACAATGAAATCCATTTTGCAGCAGCTGAGAGAACAACATTATTGAGGCTACCAAAACTTCCAGAGAACATGGGACTTAAACAGTCCAACTTCATTTCACAAGAGGTCAAGTTCATTCCACTACTGAATATGACTCCATATTTGGGAAGCAGGGAGGAGAAAGCAAAGAAAATAAAACTGCATATATGTAGGAAAGATCCCTTCTTGCTTTCATCCCTTCTCACGAAGCCTGTATAGCTTGTGCTCTTTGATGGAAGGCTGTAATTGTGTGATAAATCACATTTGGTAAAAAAATTATTTCTAATTTAAATCAAATAACTTTTGAAGGCTTTACCAGAAGAGTTCTGCCTGTAGATCTACCATAACAGAGTCTGGGTAGCAAGACTAGTTCAGGCACTCAGTAACAGAGCACGAACATGCAAATGCACATTCACCATGGACTGATTTTACAGTAACTTTTAAAGCAGCATGGCTACAATATTGCGAGAGTACTCATTTCAGTGTGTGAAAATCCCTTTGGTGTTTTCCAGTTAATAAGGATGAAAGGAGGGAAAAAAAAAAAAAAAAAGAAAACAAAAAAAAAACAGAACATGGGAAAAAATTATAGGGCTGCATAGGCAGCCTTGAAGGAACATGGACTGAACAACCTTTGAAGTATCCAATTCTAAAATGAGATCATATGAGAATTTTTTCAAGCAATAAAAGTGAAGCCTCAGAAACAAGTGTAAGTTACAGCCTGAAGTGCTTTATCACAGCTCCATGAACCCTCTTCCATAAACCCTAGTTCTTTTAAAAGTTCATTTACTTCAAGAAAAAATTGAACTGAGTGTGAGGGAATGAAAGGGCAGGAGGGATCTATAGTTTCCCAGAGGTGTGTTGATAAATAAGTCCTGCACCTCATGACATCAAAGTCATTAGTGGAGAAGAGCTGTCTCCTGCCAGACTGCAAGGAGGCATTTTCCACTTGGGGATAAGAACAAATACCTTAAGAACAGTGCCTTATGTGCTTCTTCAACAAAACTTCTGCCCTCTGGAGAGCAAAATCTTCAGATTAATAACATGCCTATAGGGATGTAAAATCTTCTGTGGTCTCAAAAATTTAGGCCTGGGCTAATGCTGTGCCACACAAAATACCCAAAGCTGACTCTGAGGGAATGTGGCTGTTTATACAGAACAGTGCAGAGCAGGGCAGAGATAACCAGCTCACATCATGGAAGTAATATCAGCACACCTGTGCTCTTGAGTAATCAGCCTCATCTTTCAGTGGAGCTAAACACAAAATTCAGCTAATGGGGATATGCCCCTTCCAGACTGAAATCTGCCCACCACGCCCAGCTGAGATGTTTCTGGTTTGTATGACATGCACATAATCATCTTGGCTTTAAACATCCTCAGCATCTCAGTCATTCCAGACCTCCTCCACAGACAATGGAGAGAAATATGCACATGAATGCTATCCACTTGATAAAGTCATCTCCACTGGGAAGAGAGGAGCAGTTTCTCACTGCTAGCTTTGAAAGAAGACTGCAGGATTAACTCAGGCACCACGTAGATACCAGTCAGAAAAAGCAGCTCTTCCACACCCAGTGTTGCCACAGATATCTGAGCTAGAATAATGTCGGATGGCTGCCTGAAGAATGCTATTCGTATTCATAAAGCACTGATAAAGGAGAAAGTCATAGATTCAGAAACTGTTCAAGATCGGTCACTTTCTCTACAATGGGATCGATTGTTTTCTGTCACCAGAGCAGAAGGCTGGCTCCAACCTCCTCACTTCATTCAAGTGACACCACCTGGCCATGGCCTGGCTGGAATCAGCAAGAGGAAATACCCCACACCATCCCAGGTGAAAGGAATGCTCCACTCAATTATGGTGACCCCCCTAGTGACATCAGTACCCTCCAGCTGAGTATGTGCAGACCTTCCTCAGGTGGAAAATCACTGTGATGCAGGACCCCAAGCAAGGTGTGGCATCTCATGCTATGCGGCCAATCCAGCACAAAGAGTATCTCAGACACTGAAAACAAGTCATGTTTTCTCATTCTTCTTTCCCCAGAGAACATTTGTGCTCAGATAACAGGTGTGCAAGGTATTACCTTGAGATATCAGTTGAGATTGTATGCTATTGCATACAGAAGTTACTTTTTTTTACCAGACTTAAATTATAATCATATCAATACAGCTTGTGCTGGGAAGGGTAACAAATTCAAAACTTCATTTCTGTCTCCAGTCACTTGGTTTGGCTGCCACCAAGTTCTTCAGGACCCAAATTTTGTATCCTATACAGGCAGCTATTTGTTAAGTAGTTTTAAAGCAACCCACAGAAGCCCTGGGAAGAAATATAGCTAGGCAGTAGGAGGAGAGAAATTGTTCAGTTCAGAGGCTTCCTTGGAGCCATTTAGAGATCTTTTCTGATTTTATAAATGAGAGAAGATGTACAGATTTTAAAATTATACAAATGTTGAACCATTTGTTTTGGGAGATTTAGCAAAATTAAGCCTTTAAATTCAATTCTTCAAGTTATAAAATATTCCATCAGGGCAGTTGTTACAGTAGGTTGACCTCATTCTCTAAGGCAACTTTCCCTCTCTATTCCTAAGCCCTATAACACCCTGCAAGCCCCAAGGGCACCCCTGCAGCAATCTTTGGAGAAAGAAAGACAGAGAGAGAAAGTTGTCCTTGGATTTATTTAGCGAGAAAGAGGCCAAATCTGGGACAGAGAAAAAGGTTTGCACAGAGACAGAGCTCTTGTGGATTTGTACAATCATCCATGCACATGGAATATATTGAACCTTGAACCTAAACTAAGGTCAAGCAAGTTTAAGGCTTGATACAGATGTTTCACAGAACTCTGGTAAGTGAAGGTGAATGTTACTGTTAAAGCAAGAGAAAAACCAAGCCATAAAAACGGTTGGTCGATTGTTTATTTTTCTTTTCAGTCCATTGTCGAGTTTACTTTGTCCCCCTTAAGCCCAGCACTGGTATTTCCTGCATCTGGGTGATGACAGCAATCTCTTATACACCACATAAAACAGATTTAGAAGTTTGAAAGCCACTCTTGGCCTTGTTTCTCCCCGGAAATATATCACTCCAGCACAGGGAATATTTGCATTTACCTTACTTGCCTTTAATTTCAAAACATACTGATTGTCTTCTAGAACATAAAAAAACTAAACTAAACCAACCAACCAAAACAAAACAAAAATAAAATTAAAAAAAAAGCCAAAACTAAATTCATTGTAAGTGCAATACCAACCCTTTCATAATTAGCTTTTGAGTCAATTTTACTTTTTTTTTTTTTAATTGAAAAATGAGTTACAGAATAATCTAAAGGGAAGTCCCTCAAGGAAAATTAACATAATGACTTCTTAAAAAAATACTATGATCACTTGTTTTTAGCCAATTACTTGTTCTCCTTTGGCATTAATGCATTTGAAACTATGCTTAGAAAAGGAACAAAGACCTTTCAAGTTCGATGCCATGATGAAGTGTGGGCCAAAATGGAAGAGATCGCCATTTCAATAAAGTTCTGACTAACAGTGATAATGTTATTGGCACTGAATCTACAATGAGTCTCAAGACTTGGCAAAGGCAGGATAACTTAAAGTTTTAAAATAATTTGGAATAGCTTAAGAGATTCAGAGTAAAATGCTGTAATAATAATAACAACAACAAAAACAACTTTTCAGTTTTAAAGACCTTAGCATAAATAAACTTTGGGCTGGTTTTGGCTGGGAAAGAGTTAATTTTATTCATAGTAGCTGGTATCAGGCTATGCTTTGGATTTGCTCTGGAAAAAGTGTTGATAATACAGAGATATTTTAGTTACTGCTGCACAGTGCTGACACAGTCAAGGCTTTCTGGTCCTCACATCACCCCACAAAGGAGGGGGCTGGGGTTACACAAGAAGTTAGCAGGGGACACAACCAGGACAGCTGATCCCAACTGACCTAAGGGATATTCCATCCCAAATGATGCCATGCTCAGTGTATGAAGCTGGGGGAAGAATAAGAAAGGGGGGTACATTCTGAGTGATGATGTTTGTCTTCCCAAGTCACCATGATGGTTGCTGGGGCCCTGCTCTCCTGGAGAGGGCTGAAAACCTGCCTGCTCACAGGAAGTGGTGACTGAATTCCCTGGTTTACTTTCTTTGTGTGTGCAGCTTTTTCTTTTTCTATTAAACTGTATTTATCCCTATTCATGAGGGGTTTTGGGTTTTTTAATTTTTACTCTTCCAGTTCTCCTCCCGGCTGTGAGGGGCTGCATGGGGCCAGCTGCCATCTTCTGATATTACCACAAACTTTTAACATTAGAAGGTCCAGAGGTGGTATTTGCTCTACTGACAGGGTACATGGGAAAGGGACATCAGGGGAGAGAAAATGTCCGTATCAGAACAAATTAGAACAAGAGATGATGGGCCATGAAATATTGTATTTAGAACAGATTAAGAATGAGACAGGCTTAAAAATTTAAGGAAGCACAAGTTTGCAGGAAAGAAGAGTTTGGTGTTCCTGAGCTAACCACTAGAGTGAGACAGTTGCAGGATTACACCTGCTTCTGTAATTCAGATTTAAAGTCTGGTTAATTTGTTTGTTTTCTCCATGTTGCCACTGAAGTCCCAGGAATTCTGATTCCAGTTCCCCACCGGTTTGCACCTTGGGTAATCATCAGTGTCCTGATTCATCAAAGCTCTCAACCACTGCTCTTAAGTTTCAGCACACACCAGTTCTCAACTCTCGATTATCTATGGGTGGTTTTCCAGATTCAGTGGATTAACTGTGCTCCCAGAAGAGAAAAGCAGTACGTGGTGTTACATGGAGCCTGTGAGGCTCTGGGGTCAGGCTGGTGCTTCCAGCACTGCTCTCCTGCTTGATCTATTATCCTGAGACCAATGTAGACTAGTTTGTGTTTTACCCACGTTGGACTCAGAGTGCCAGGAAACATATTCCAGTGACACCTGAGTAGCTTTGTCACATGCAGGTCTGCAACAGTGTGGTTCACCTGGTCTGTCCTGCCCTAAATCCCTGAAGCATCCCTGCCCCAGCACATCCAGGTGTACCCAGTGTGTCAGGTACCCCCCTACAGCTGTAGGCCAGAGATGAAGAACTGTTGCTGCCCACTGACCTCACTAACACTGCCCACAGGTTCAGAAAGTTAAAGAGTCATTCTGTAGCATTTTGCATTGACAAAAGTAGCAGGCTAGCTTTTAGTTTTTAAAAGTTTCACTTTCAGAACAGAATCCTCCAGCATCGATAATCAGTACCCAACATGCCAAAAACAAGACAGCAACCAGCCTAGTGGGATAGCCAGCAAATTAAAAACAAAGATTCACGTAGCTTTTAGAAACAGAAAGTACTGGCAACATGAAGGGATTCAGACTACAAGAAAAGATTTTCATATAAAACACATTCCAAAGTCTTAGAAGAAGGACCTGAATTCATACCAAATTTTAAAAGCTCTACTACATAGTCGCATCACTCCCCCAGTCTAACAGTGAATAGTATAGGGAACAAATAGACAAAAATTGAATAAGAGGATTATGTTTAAAATGCAGGAAATACTGTGGGGGAAAAAATCAGTTACAGTGAGTTCTGTGGCCTCAAATATAAAGACACTGCAGAAAAAGAACTTAGCCTCATGCCACGAGATATGAAGAAGGAATAGATGCTTGCATTAGAGAATGAAGAATGCAGCCATCCACTTCAAATTTAGACAGATAAAAAGCATTACTTAGGACAAGAGCATTTGTAGAACTATCAACAGAAGAAAACAAATTTAATCCCGGGTAAGTACCTGCAAACAGCACAGCCAGTTGAATTACACAGGGAGAGGAACAAAACTATGGGAAGTTCTAGTGAAGATTAAGTACATAGAGACACGTCTGAAGAAGTTAGGAGGCAGAACAGAGACTAACTGAGATTGCTGGCACTCTGCTCCTGTGCACAGGATCTGGAATGCATCAGGAAAGGCTGAAAGAAAAAAAAATACGCAAACTATGGACAACTGTGGGAAACAGAACAGCTTTATATACTAATGCCACAGTAATCCTGGGGAAGGGGGTGAGTGAGTAGCTAATACAATTGTATGGGCAGTGATTGAGGTCAGAAAAATTCACACTAGGAGGAACATATAGGATACATAACTTGAGAAAACACTTCTGTGTACAAATACTATACAAAACTATCAGATGTATCTGCAAGTGTGCCCCTGGATTAAACAACTACCTAGATTGCAGCTGGGCTGTGGAGACAGATGCAACATGATCACAATTGTGATGAGCAGCAATATTAGACAGGAAAAATGTGACTGAGTGCTGGTGATGCACAACGCTGCCAACAAGAACATCATGAAGCAAAAGATGCTATCATTTGGCATTTATAGCAGATGACTCATAGGAGTACCACCCACCGCTGGGCAACGGGGCAGAGCAAGACACTGATTTGAATGCAATACAACACCACGACTCCTTCATCTAATACCCTGGGAATGGATAGTCACTGTGGGTCATGCAGTGCGCTGGCTGAACACATAGGTTAAGTTTCAAAGACGAGAACACCTAGAAAACAAGATACAGCAAAAAAAAAAAAACCACAAAAAACCAAACCAAATAAAACGTTAAAATGCAGGGGGGGTTATGCTCTGGGAGAGCTACTGAATCCAGCAACTCTGCAAAAAGAGCACTGTATCTTTAGAAATTAGTAAAGACTAGATCAGCCATCCTAGCAAAATAAAAATAAAAAAAATAAATCATAGGCTGTACCTGCTGTACCCCAATTCAAAATTGCTGAGAAAAAAGGCAGAGCAGAGGTCAAAATCCGTTAGCACCAGCTGAAGCAATACTATCAAGATACATTCAGGGTATCTTAGTTTAAGGTGATAAAAGAAGGGCTGGCACACTGCCACATCTATTGGCTAGCAAATACAAGCACCAAGGGCTTGCCTACTGTAAACTGGACCAGACATGAGAAGAGACTCCTGTATTAGTGTTGCTGTCACTGTAGAAGATATTAAGGAAGAGGCATTTCAGGACTGCAAGAACCAGTTTCAGTTATTCCTGAATACAGCAGAGTAGGAGGCTGAAAACTGGTAAGCTGAAATAAAAAAGCAATGTGGCTTTCTGCTTTGGACATGGGGACTCAATCCTAAATCCTAAGAAACCCAAGACTCCCAAGAAACAACCAGACATAAGTGGGCAGAGTATTTGACCATCATTCCAGATTTGATATGCATCAGCAATGTGATGCTTGTACTCTGTTAAAATCCAGCCTTGCACAGGGAGTGGAGGTGGTGGGAAGTCTAGAAGTCAGAGTCCAGATAGTGAAAACAGGCAAAGATAGACAAGCAAAAATAAAAATAAATTAAACAGTAAAAAAACTCAACAAAGTATGTAAAATTGAGAAATATCTAGTTGCTAAGACTGACTAGACAAATCTCAGCAGTGCACTCCCAAGCCCACTCACCAGTCATGAATGAACAACAACCCAGCCTCCCCCAGATAAACAAAATATGCCAAATTCACTTGTGAGATCACCCAGCTCTTGCATATGCCTTAAGTGCACCTGGGTTTAGAGATAGCCAAAGCTGCAGTACCCCTGTAAATAGCTGTCTCACTAAGGGTAGCTTCTCTTTGCAACATGGTGTCCACCCACAATATTGTACATGAAATGCCCACTGTAGCTGCTGCCCTTTTTCAGCAGGGGTCCCTCTCAAGGTTCCCAGTAGTATCCTTTGTATAGAAAGGAAAAGCGACAAAACAAAAGGTTTTCTCTCACAGTTTTCCTTGTAGCCACATGCATTACTATCACAGACCCACAAGCAAGTGCAAAATCAATCACCAATACTGCAATTTTTACTCGCCTGTATGTATTGCTGTACATACATACTTGTTGGTATACTGTACTTGTTGGTATACATTTGCTTACATACTTTTTATGTAAACAAATCTATTTCCTGTAATAAAGTGACTGATACATTTTCTTGTGCATTTCTGGAGTAGTTTAAATCCTGCACTAAACCATATCACTATGCAATGCCTGTGTTACTGACGTGTAGAGTACACACTGTGAAAAAACACTGCAACTAAAATGAAGCAACTAAATATTCACCAATAAAAGACTTCACTACAGTTATATAAAGATTTTCATAGACCAAAATCCAGCCTGGAGCAGCAGAACATTCATCTGAAGGAAATTTCTTCTCACTCACTGAGCACTTACAACTCCAGCTAAGAGTAAGAGAAATGTATACCCAACAGAGTATCTTCAATTTTCATTCATGTGCCCAGCTTCACTTTGAAGTTCCACATTCACAGTTAACAATTTCACTTGTATCATAAGTATATCAAAAGTACATTAATGCATATGTATGTATATTGTCTGCTATAATATCAGATATATATTTCATGTGCAAACCAGGCATAGAAAGAAGATATGCACAATTAATTCACAAAGAGTATTAAACTTCCCTTGTTTCACTAGAAAAAATTATCTATAATTTTTAACACAGGCCAGCTATGAGGACTACAAGTGGACTCCAATGAAGATGTTACATGCTTCAGAAGAGCAGTTGTGCAAACACCAGCACTGCAGCTTGGCAGCCCTCTTTGCAGGAAGCAGGACTGTACCTCAACAGAGCTCCTTCAGAGAAAGGCTCCCCAAACCAAGTAAGTGGGTGGCAGATTTACAAACTGCAATCTCTTGATATGAATGAATAATGTGACTTTATACCAGTGAAGAATATGACCTCCTTTTTATCCCACGTATTTCTCTCTCCGTAGAGCTGAGCCCTGCAAGGAGACTGCAGTAACCTCAGCAGGTAATTACATGTTATTACTGTTGCATTAGACTGAGTAGCTATTCAGTAAATTAGTATGTGATATTAACTAAACCTATTCAGTTGATGAACACAAAAATCAGCCTCAAAGTAGCAATTAACAAATTACTCCTAAACAGGTGTCACTTACAGAGTAAGTCAGGCTATCATTTTTCTATAATTCACCAGGAAAATCCTGGCTTCTTCCATACAGTAAACACAATTTAAACAGATGGTATGTTCTCAAAAGCCAAGAGACCTATACTTAAATCAATGTTGTTGGATGTGAAGGCTTATATTGGAAGTCACTAAAATTTGTGGAACATCTCCTTAAGATTTAGGAATGATTTACTACTATGCTGAGAGAACAAGATCAAGATCTAAATCTTGCTGATTAAACTCCATGCACTCCTGGGGGAAAAAAAAAAACAGAGCTCTCATTTGCCTGTAGAAAATAGTCACTGACACTTATCATGCTAAGGTTTTTTTAAAGAGTAGCATATTATTTAGCATTTATCCCAAAAATATTTGGATCCCTGCTAACTTAAAGGGTGTTTTTAATGGACCATAGCAGAAATAAACTAATTCGTTGCCTTTTAGTCTTGATCTTGCAAAAAGACGGTTCTCTGTATAGTTTCCCTGCTCTTTGGAGAGATTTATGCACATCTGATGTTGAGTCCCTTGGGTTACTGAATGCTTGAACACATGAAACAAACTGACAGATTCTCGTCTGCTTTAAACCAAACATCGCTGCAGAAAGCAAAGGCTGAATGGATTGAAAATGTACATAGGAGAAAAATGCCTCAAGTTCTTAACACGAAGCCAGCAGCTCCCTTTACAAGCACCATTTCACTGGGCTTTGTTAAGAGAGTGTTTTCACAGCAGGAAACATTCACCTCTGAAACTGTGTGGTTCAGTTTTTGTGCTTTTGTACCCGTGGGTGAGCCCGCCCCATCCATCCATCCATCCATCCATCCATCCATCCATCCCATCCATCCATCCATCCATCCATCCATCCACCCATCATCCATCTCCATCCATCCATCCATCCATCCATCCATCCATCCATCCATCCATCTCCATCCATCCATCCATCCATCCATCCATCCCAGAGCTCCCGGTCCGCGGGCGCGGCCGCTGATGCCGCCCCTCGCCGGCGCCAGGCGCGGGCTGGCAGCAGCCTCTGCTGGCCACCGGGCGCAGGGAGAGGGCCCGGCAATCCGGCATTCCGGCAATCCAGCATCCACCGCCGGCAGTCCTGCCGGCGTTCAGAGCCGAGCCGCCTACCCCAGCCGCGGCTGAGCCTCTGCGTGTGCGAGGAGGGGCTTGCGCAGCGTTAAACACTGGCAAAAGCCCGTTCCTATTTTCCGTGGAAGCGCTGTGGTTTTCTTCCTTCCTACCCTTTAGAAAAGTACGCGAGAAGCTCCTTCAGGTTTTCAAACTTTTATCTAAAGATACCGGTGAGAGGTAACCAAAAACTCTGTTTTAATGATGTGAAAAAGCACCACTGAGGTGCAGGCAGATATGCATAGCCTGCAGTCACTCTTCAAAAGCCCAGATAGCACAGACCACAAACTCAGGCTTCTGCTGGATAGACTACAACTAATTGAAGCATATAAATACTAATAGTTTGTTACACAAACCATATAACTGAGAAGAAAAGCCCTCACAGAGGAAGGGAAGATGCACTCACTGTTTTGAGGCAGAATACAGGGCAAGAGCCCACTAGAAGTCTCTGGAAAGTAAAGCTGATTCTCAACATCAACACACTCACTTGCCGTCTTAATTTGCTGGTAGAAGAGTTGCTGAGTGAAGATCATTTTCCAAATGATGTGATTAGTATAAACAATTTTAGCCTTCATTACCCACTACGTTTAGTTTTTCATGAGAGTTTTTTTCCAAGCCTTTGGAAATGCAGAAATTACAAGCATCTTAGAGCAGAATCCCAGTTCAACAGCAGAAACAGCAGCAATCTGATTTAATATCACACCAATTTACAGCAAGATCTTTCATCCAGCTGGCACAGCAGAATCACCTAGCCTCAAAAAACTTATTCCCAAAGAAATCACATTCACTACACAACCAGGTAAAGAGAATGTTTTAAAATTAAAAGCTTTTAATCATCTTGAAATTAAATTTGTTCTATTGAGCAAAAAGTTAGAAGTATAAACAACAGTATTATATTGTAAATAGTGTAACAATATTTACAGCCAAAAAAAGAACATATTTTGACACAAAGCACCTTCACTGACTTTCTGATTAATCTGAATTTGCATTTTCCCTTTGTTTTGAAATTAAAGCCAAAATTTTTCTTACATATTCTTTCATTATAAGAAAACCTACCTTATCTTAAGGCAAATGAACTTTATCCTGGAGACATGGGAGGAGCTGAGAACATCATGATTGGGAAATATCACATTTCCTCACTTTCACCCTTCTTCCAATTTACCTGGGGCTGTTTCCTCTAAGATTTTTTCAGCAATCTTAAGAGACAGAGCACAGGAGGCCACCAGAAGACACTGCTCAAGGAGCACAGAGCTGGTCCTCTCTTGAGCATGGTCTGCCAGAAAGCAACATCCCATCTTCCAAACTGGGTCCAGCTTACAGAGAAAGAAGATTCACCCACCTACCACAACTCCTGCCACCTCTGAATACCTCCAGAAATTTGCAAACACACTTTCTGCTCAGATAAGCTGGTGGTTTGTGTTAGGAACACTGCAAGTCACCATGTTTAGATGTAATTTTGATGACCCTAGAGTTGGGGGAATTCCCTGATACACGTGGCACAGCTTGTGCTAGTGCAGGGAGCCCATGCAGACCACCTACTGAGGGAGTTACAGGGACAAGCAGGATGAGGGATGTGCCTTCCCCCTGTCCAACAGGTACCAGTGAGAGGAGGACAGATGCATTCTCCTAATCAAGAATCAGCTGAGTGGCAAGAGCTAACACAGCTCAAACTCCTGATGGAGAGCCTCAGGTCCCTACAGGTCCCAGATTTCTGCTCCAGCTAACTCAAACGAAGCATGCTGTCAACCATCACTTGGAAAATCCATACCCATGGGGACAAGCGGGCACCCAGCTAGACCAAACAGACCTCCCATTTCCAACTTTCACCCAAACTGAAAGCAAATATTTTGTTAAGAAATTCATTTTTTGAACTCATCATAAGTACATGTGGCGGAGAGGTAGAGAATTGTGAGTTTCTCCACAGTTAACAGATCTGTGGCTGTAATTTGATTTGCCTAAAGTTGACCATCACACAGGTACCTTAAACAAAATCTAAAATGCCCTTAGATTGATCAAAAATTGCCCAACCAAGTTCTGTACAAACATAAAGCTGACCATCAGGGGAATCAATCTTCTCAGTGATCACACACACAAGGATTCACTGAGTCTTTTTCTTCTTTTCTTTGGCCTTTACCTTCCACTGCAGCTACTTACTCTCTGTATTTACAACTTCTCAGCCTTTTGCAGTTAATAATAGGTTTGGTAGTTCAGCAGAGAGATTGCCCAGCCATCAAATTCTGGGGCTGTAGCAAAGCTGGGTGCCACCTGCCACTTGGTTCAGGGAACTGACCAGCAGGAGTTTGATTTTAAGCTATAGTTTGCCCATCATGCAGAGGCTCTTTTCTTGTCTGAAGCAAACTCAAATCCATGCAAATACACCTTACAGCATGAATGCAACAAAAATGCAGAAACAGAGTTTCTAACATTGATAATATTTGAAAATCTTGAGTAAAAGGAAGCATGGAAGCAGATGAGAATAAACAGAAGACCTTTTTTCTCTCTCACTCCCACTTTTTTTGTTTGTTTGTTTGTTTGTTTTTGGGGGGGGTGTTTGGGTTGGGTTTTTTTTTTTTTTTTCATTTTTACATGGAATTCACCCTTCAGTCACTGCAAGGTTTTCCACTGATGAGCACTAGGGTTTTTGTGGCTGGTCTGGGGGGAGAAATAAAATAAACAAACGAGGAAGCACGCATACAAGCTTTTCAGACAGAATATAAGTCAGATGTTATTCATCAACTGTGAGTTACCATATCTTAGTGAAAATAGAACAGTAATTACTTTCTGTTCTGACAGCACCTTACTTTGGTGCCTGGAACTTAAAATGCACAAAGTACTAAATTTGTGTTGAGACTTAATTTACTGTAAAAGGTCAACAGTTTCTGGCAGGGAAGGGTTCCACCTGTGGAGGATGACTTCATGCCTTTTTTAGAGCCTACACAAAACCCAAAGGCCTTGAGAAAGAATAAGATTTCACCCACTGTTGGCTAGTCCTACGCCACCTCCTGCCTCCAACACCCCCATTAGAGACTCTTTACATTTCTCACTCCAAAAGCAGACCATAAAATTGTCTGTGAGCTCTTCCACCTCTCTGTTAGAAAGGATTTGTATACACTTCTGCTCTGCCATGTTGATGCATCCAGTTGCCTTACAACCTCTTGGTCTCATTCTCACAGGCTCAGTCTCAAAGAAATGTTCTGCCAACGCTTGCTCATCTCTGCAAGGACAGAGCCCTTAGCTGTAACCACAGGACACAGGTTTTGGTTGTAACAACCAAAACAAGGCAAATTCACTTGGTTAACTACTAAATCTCCAGATACAGAGTTTGAACCAAAGGGAGAGATACAATTAAAAAATACAACTAAAATTACACACATATATGCACACGAGTACTTCTCTGCATGCTTAGAAATAAAGAGTGGGCTTGACAAAAAGGAATATGCCAAGCACTCCTAAAGGTAAATTCTTAGTGAATGCATTTCTGCGAGGTTGCTGACACAGAAAACGAACAGAACATCAGGAACCACCACACTTCAATGAAACCTCTTTTTCATCTTGCAGAAAGCTGTTTCGCCTTGGCATTTTATATTTTAACCTCTATATGATCACATTGAAAAAAAAGCATTACTTCTCTTCATTATTCATTTTCTTATTTGAAGCAAAAGAAGTCATACACATTTCACATTTATACCTTGCTCTTCCTATATACTTCTAAATATTCTCAGACAGTTATCATGCCTCTTTTGCAAAGAGCTCAGGCCCAGCTGCCCAAGCCATACACATACAGTAGTCATGTGGCAATGAGCTCCCATTAGGTAAATCAAATTTAAATTCTACTCCAAGACAGAACATTTCGATCACTGTCTGCATGTGCTTAATTGGTAGGCTATGGACAGAAAGTGAAAGCCATGTTAGGAACAAGTTAGCCTGGGTTTCAGTGTTTGGGGATGAGAGGAAAAATCCCTATGATTTATTGCTAAACCTCAGATAGAGGGAATTTTCCCTGTATTATAACTATTAGCATATGAAATGTATACCAGCAGCTTTTGTAGAATTTACATGTCATGAAAGAAGAATTTATAAACCAAAAAACAAGTTGTGATAAGTAACTGATACATACAGGCTAAAAGCATCATCATCCTTCACTGACGAAACCCCAGACTCAGATATTTCAAAGCTCCCTGGGAAGATTTTTCATTCATTTTTAGAGGATATGTGCAGATAAACTGACTAGACATTCATTTTAAATTGTATTTTCAACACCTCTGGGTTTGTGATCTCTTAAATTAATCTGGAAGAAAATATGTTTTGTCTAATTTCTGGGATTTTGTATTGTCAGCCAAAATGATCTTGTAGTTACTCTTTTGGCAAAATGAGATTTTGCAATCTGTGTTTTTCAAATCAGAAAGAGGTACCTTTTGCATCTTAATTTGGTTAAAGAAACAGACAACACCAACCTTCATTTAGAAGACCCTGAACTCTGATAGGAGGGGTAACCAAATTATCAATTCAACTCTTGCAGCAGAAAACATCATTAGCATTGGCCATGAAGCTCAATTAAACGGATCATGCAAAAACTAACAGGCTGAAATCCTGTTACCCTTGAAGCTGACAGCAAAACTCTCACAGATTCCAGTGGGTGCATCAGAGTGCTACAACCTTGACAAAGCACCTGGGGCTTTGCAATGCACAAAGGAGCCACTTTCCCAAGGACATACAATATCTACATATGATTGTATCCAGTCATAAATGTAATTTTCTTTGTGCTGTAGAGGAGGTGCCTGAACTGATCTGCAGCGTTGCTAGAAGAGATGGACAAGCCACCAAGAGACTCTACAGCAGTCTTCTAATAATGCCTGCCTTTTACAGAGACTGACCTCTTTTCACCTTGCTAAAAGCAGTAAGTAGTAAGTAATAGATCTTGTCAAAGGTTACTCTGTAGAATAACCTCTGGAGATATTAGATAGAGGTGTCCAGAGAAATACCACAAAGGTGCTGACAAGGAAACCAAGGGGATTATGATTAGGAAGTGTGAATAAGCTAAGGTTTCAAACATACTCAGATTTTGGTTAGAAATGCTGAAGTACAGGAAGGAAATGTTCTACATACCATCAAACCACCAAAACACACACTTGAAAAGACAAGCTAAAGAGCCATTGCATGGAGATTAAATACTACACATGATCTAAGAAAAGCAATTCCATACAACTAGAATAAACCAGAATTCAAATCCTAGTATGTCTCCTGATAAAGAATGAGAAATTAATCTGTGCAAAAAAAAAAAAAAAAAAAAAAAAAAAAAAAAGCCATACCTAGAAACATTAGGTTCCATCAGCTCCCTTTTAATCCATCCTTGAATATTCAAATTAATCAGAACTTCCACCAGATAATTCACAGTAGGAGAAATCCATTTAAGTCATCTACATTTCCCATAAAGAAGAAATACATTTTAAAAGACCCTAAAAACCTAAGCCAGTAGCATAACTAAAAAAGACTCTTTCTCCATTTACTCCAATTTCTGAATTTTAACAATTATGCAATGATTTAATTCAAAAAAAGTCCAAGATATTTCTGACAGTATTCTTAGTAGAGGACAGCCTCTCCTAAATTTACTCTCAGCAAAGGTGCTGTACAAAGACTTGGTTTCTTTCAACCAATCTTTTTCTGACCCCATCAGTTGATTACATTGATTTTGCAATGGCCTCCAGGGAAGGCAATCATCTTTCCTGTTCCAGTCAGATCAGACCAGACCAAGTGTTAGGAAATATTTGGGAGATGTTGCCAACAAAAGGCCTCTACCCAGCTATTTGAAGTTCTGAAACAACACAGCTTTCCAGGAGCTTGTCCCTGTCTTATATGCACAGAACTACATTGTTCAGATAAGAAAGATATAGAGACCCCGGCCTCCCAAGCCAAGAGCAGACAAATGAAGGCAGATAAACATGAAAGTGTTTGCATCAAGCTGAAAGACTTTATTCATCACAAAAAAAACAAAAACAAAACAAAACAAAACAAAACAAAAAAAAAAAAACCAACAACCTGAAAGATGTAGTGCTTTATATCTTTCAAAGAACATGTACCTCATTTTGAATAAATGTTGAAATAGAGTATTTTGACTTTTTCACATAATTTTCTCCCTTTTGTTTTGGCTGAAGCTACTTAAAAATCTGATCTTTAACTGTGAATACTTTCAGGCCCTCCATTCTTTTTAGTAGCATTCACTGTGTAAAAAGTCTTTGGTGAGTATTTGTTTCTCCCAAAAAAATGTCACTAGCCTGGCTGCAAAGGCCAGATGTACTCCCCTCAAGAGGCTGCTCAGAGGGTACCAACTTTAACCCCTGGCAACTGCTACTTGATTTAACTCAGGATTGGATGGGGTGCAGAAAAAAAAACTGTGGTCCAACTGTCTTCTCTACACAACAGCAAGGAAATCCCCTCTGTGCTAAATAAGGACTTAGCAAGAGACAAGAGGCTCTGTCAGGACCTTGCCACTTCTCAGACAATCTCACATGCACTATACTTGAGGGCACAGATAGAGTCAGTCATTAGGTGGAGAAGCAACTGGCATTTTAATGAAGGCACCAAAAGGTTTCTTAGCGTATATCTTGAAGATGGTTAGTAGGAAAGCACTAGGTATGTGAGGAAAGTGATATCCACAGAATTACAAAAGTACTCCTGTTTGGATTTTCATTTAACCTTTCACAAGCAACCTTTTTCCAAAATGTTATTTCCATGGCATGGACCACTAGCTTTTACCTCTTTCTCACCTAACAACAAGCTACACAATTTCCTGCTGTGTATCATTTACTGTGTACACAAGAGTCTGTCTGTACAAACCAGTTGCCAAACTGCAGACTTGGTTTTTCTCTTAAAATTCTGTGATGTCAGGCTACAAAAAAATTGATAGTTTACAAAATCCGTTCTCCATGCACTACCCACCCATTCCAGGTGCTACTGACCACATACCTCTATAAATGTAAACACGGGCATTCCCCTGTCCAGTATTTTCTAAGCCCTGGAGCCAAGTGAGAAATTTGTTTGAAATCTTGCTTGGGCTTTTTGAAAGCACCAAACTCTGGTGGCTGCAATCTTATTAGTTGGGAGAGGCATAAGGTAGATCTCACTGCCACAATCACAAGGCCACGTGGCTCAGCAGCACCCCCAATGCCATATTTTCACCTGTTTGAGGAAGGCTGTTTCCTCAAGAGAAGAGATACAACAAGGAGCTCCACATATCTGGTACATCGAAACGAAGCTTCACTTGCAAGGCATCCTCAGTACGTTTAAGCTATTTGACACCAACATAGCAAATTCAAATTTTAAAAGAAAATCAAATCTATTTTCATGACTAGCATGATAAAACAGTCATCATCATGCCTCTTATTGTCCTCATCATAAATTAATTTAGAATTAATTACAATGCTGAAAATATATCTTCTAAGCTCCTTCTGTGCCTAAAAGCTTTTGGCCTGCTGAAAAGCTTTTGGCTGACAGTGCACTGACTCAAAACTCTGAAATGAAAACTGGAAGACTGACAGCCTAGAAATAGGCTGTCTCAATATTTTGGAATAGCAACTTTTTGGCAAGAAAATTTCTATCAAATCAGACAGCATGAGAGAGAAAATACAACATGTAGCATCCTGACTGCTACAGAGTGAGCAATGCTTTTCAGTGTTTCCTTGTGTATCCTGCAAGCTCCACTCAATTTAGATAATCCAGTAAGAGGTTCAAGTGTAAATTTATTTTACAGCTATGAGGTGGCCTATCTGGAGCTCCTAAATTTTAGGGTATTATTAAGTTGGTTGACTCATCTGGGACCCATTGACTTTAACTGTTTCTGTTAAAACAGGCCACTATAATTTTTGCTGAGGAACAAAGAAAAATGTTGGGGGGCATGCACATAGCTGATAGCTTATTTTTCACAGCACCTATTTCACTACACATAGTTGCATTCATTAGTGCCAAAGCTTTTTAACTTAACACTAGGGAATACAAAATCATTCTTGATAACATTAAAGGTCACTTTCAAAAGAATAACATTCCCTATTTGTGTAATGTAACAGAGGCCAGAAATGTTTTTCTCCTAAGCAGGATTTTTGTATCCTTAAGGTATATGCAGAACTCTTCATGTTGAAGGACTCCTTGAAGGCTACAGTATTAGAGCACATACTTTTTTAGCTCTCTATTGAAGTGCTGAAACATATCTTGATCTTTAGCAAAGAGAGCTTTACTCCCAAGAACTTGTTAGCAGTTTGAATTAATGTTTGAATTAATGAAGAATTAAGTTTAATCTCAGCAGTTTTACTAAACTTTGGGGAAAGGGGGCCCAATGCCACTAGTCCCTGAGCGCCCTCAGGAACCACTGACCTCAGTGGGAACTGAGATTGGTACTACTTTTGATTGACACAGCACCTTGCAGAATTAGATCCAATCCCCTTCCCTTCCTCCTAAGAATGTTTTGTTCTCATTAGCCATCTGATTTTTATTTTGCTTTGACCAGAGATGAAATGAATGTAGATGTTTTTGTGCTGACAACCTCCCTGTCAAATTATATAGTGACTTCTCATGCTAAAACTTGTTTGTTTTCACACCATCATCACTGATGATCTCAGCACAGCAGCACTCCGAGAATAATGGTTTAGTCAAACGCAAAGCCAGCAGAAGGAACATAAAACAATGTGTGCTTATATAGGGCCTACATAAATAGTGCTTTTTAAAAATGTTTGGCAATGAAATAATAGTTGTGGGTTTGTTTTTTGTTGGTTTTTTTTTTTCTTTTAATAAATTAACCTCTGGATTGTTAAGGATCCAGAGACTTCGCACACCAGAGTGGTTTTAGGGCCCAAAAATATTTGTTATAGCCTCTCACAAAAGAATATACACAGAAGTTGCCCTTTTTATGCCATTAATAATCAGCCATGGGCCATACCTTCATTCTACACAGTTTTAAAGAAGTCAATCAATTTATAGCAATTTCAAAAGAAACAGACCTGACCCCGCATATGCTGAACCCACAAATGAAGAAAACTGGAAGCAAGCAACTGTATGTGATTGAGGCTGGGCAAAGCATGGGTTGTACACTAGACACTGTCTAATTATCACTCTTTACAATGTTTTTCTTTACTCAGAATTCCCTGTTTATTACTGTTTAAAAACCAAAATCAGAGCATCTCAGGCAGTGATGATATTTTTCTCCCATTTCTCAAAGATTTGTTCCCACTCTCAAGCCAGCTTAGGAGCTATGCAAGACGCCCAAGTGGCCTGGGCGTTGCTTTCCAGTGCTGCAGACAAATGGTCCAGTTTATTAAAACTGCCAAGCCACACTGCCTCCTCTCTTCTTTTGCCCTCTATTGGCTTTTTTTTTTTTTTTCAAATACCAAAACATAAACCTAAAATCTCCGCATATGAAACGTAACTGAAGTCTGAGGCGTTGATTCCAACTCACAGCTGCGTCGTTAAGAGTGAAAATGCACACCATATTTAGGAGCAGAATTATATCCTGCCATGTTAACTGAAAACCTTGGCGGGCTTTTCATCTGTGTTGTGCAAGCCTGAGGCTGGAGTGGTGACTGTCACAGCCAAAGAGACACAGACAGATAGATGATGGAGAGTGCAGACTGCGCACCCACACATAAAGCGCATGAGAGGAAGGAGAGTGCACGGAAGGAATATTAATTGAGCAGAAAATAAGTATTCTCAATATCCCCCTGCCCCCTTAAAAAGTAGCCACAAGATGAGGAGAGCTGCAAACATGTTCATCTTGGAGAAACAGCCGTCCTTAACGTGACATGTAAGGCTATTACTTTAATAATGGGATTTGCACAGCGCACAACTGATAGGCTATGTTCAGAATAGGCCCCGTGAATCTAATTTTCTTCTCAATGAGTATTATTGCAGTTGGTAACTCCACAGATTTCAATAGAGTTGCTCCAGATTTGTATCAGGGTGAGTGGAGAATTAGGCTCTACTATGATATTTTTTAAATCCACAAGAATGTAATTCTACTTACCCAGTCATAAAACCCATGTCTCTTTTGATCCTTTCTACTTTCATAGCAAATTATTTACAGAAGCTTGTCTTTTAAAGATTCTCATCAAAATAGTTAAATTACTGCTTTCTCTCACTTTTAGTGTTAAACCATCAATTACTCAAATTTAACCCATTTGCACACATGAATCCATGTACTGCTTTACTAGTGTTAAAGAATGAAAGGGCAGTACAGGAATTGCAGAAAATGGTTTAAGTTTTACATCATTCGTTTAGTTCTAAATACTTTTTCTTTTTAAAATACTTTTCCGTCACACATCCAGTAAAAGAAATTTACACTGGACTTATTTAATAGCAGATATAAAACAACTTTAAAAGTGCTACACTAATACACTTAAGGATATGGAAGCAAGAAAAAAAGGAACTTAACTTGTTTTTAACTACAGAATCTCTTCTTTTCCTTCATTTTGTGCTCTGTAGAAAATTATGGAAGTCTCTGCAGATGTTGATCCTGATCTCTTCAAACTTTAAGAAAAAGATGCAAATGCCATTCCCCCCCTGCCCAAATCACCCCCAAATAAGCAAAATGAGCTCTTTTTTTAAGTCACAAAAAATGAAATTGATGTTGTAATTGAAATTATCACAAACCCTTAACCAAAATTTCTTCTTCCTAAAGCAGTCATTCAGTAATGAAATTAAATAATCAGTAGGAAAAGATTGCTGAACAAAGCAATTGATGATCTATTTCTAGCCCAAATTTATAACACAGACAGTGCCATTTCTGGACAAACACAATTCCAGTCTCTTTACCATCACACACTCAGGTCACCTTTGGAGTTCCCACTGGGCACTTAAAAAAAAAAATCATGATAAACTCATTCACTGACTTGACCAGAACCAAAAGTAGATGTAACCAAACCAATTCCCTAAAGTAAATCCTTAGTAGTAACTATGGAGGTATGATTTACTATTACAGAATCATAGAACCATTTAAGTTAGAAAAGTCCCTTAATATCATCAAGTTGAGCCATTAACCCAATACTGCCAAATCCACTACAAAACCATGTTCCCAACTGCCACATCTAGACATCTTGTAATTACCTCCAGGGATGGTGACTCAACCATATCTCCCTGGACAGCCTAGTGCAATGCTTGACAACCCTTTCGGTGTAACATTTTTTCCTAATATGCAAGCTAAACCTATTCTAGTGCAATTTGAGGCCATTCATAACTTAAAGCTCTGTACCTAGTAACAGAGCATTGCTGTTGAATAAAAGTTTTTTTGAAAAGTTAAGTGAGAGGAATATTTGGTCTGAGAATGACTTCAAATTAGTTCAGCCATGACTGAATTACTGGCAGCTGATTTGCAGCATCAGTGCATGACCAAGTGGCCGACTATCATAATCCATATATTGGAGCTTTTACTTAGGCAGACTATTACTCTACAGGTAGAATTTTCAGCACTTCAGAACTGAAAGACTAAAAGGATCGAAAAGGAAAAAAAGAGAGGGAGTACAGTACAGAAACATCTCAATTTATTGCTTACTGTTATAGCTGCTCCATACAATGCATCCCAAATCCAATCTCGAATTCTGTTTATTGTGCTACAGAGCCCCCTCTGTTGAGCATATTAACTAGCATTCCTTTCATTAGACCAGCAGGAAAAAAAAATCAGGCGTAAGATCTAGGAGCCACTGGTCCAGGCTGATTTCCCAGAAAAGTCAAATTAGTTTCTGGGTACTTGCAAACAGCTCAGAAAAAGGTGGCAATGAACAGCAATGCAGTGAGAGAGTAATTAAAGGCACAAGCCCACAAAGTAAACAGGAAAAAAGGCAGCTTCCTCTAAATGAGAAAAGATCAGCCAAATTAATTACATATCTCTGTATTAACTTTAGGCAGTGTATTTAAGGACGACTAGTTTGAACTCAATACATCCCTGGACAAAAAAACCTTCAAATACACAAACATACCGAGTTTGGGACCAGACATTTCAACTGCATTGAAATGTTCACTGAGTGGTGGCACCCAAAGACAAAGCCCTTTGGAAAAAAGGCTTTGGAAAAGCTAAGGAAAGGAGTTGAGATGAGAGAAAAGCAAGTTGCTTGAGAAAACACTGCAAAGATTAAAAAGGTAGTAGAAACTATTTGTAGAGTTTATGTGGGGTAGAAAGCTGCAGGTGAGATCAAACCACACCCAATTCCTGAGCTAGCAGAGGTCTCAGTACCCTAGTAAGAGCAATGACAACATTCAGAGCTGAAGAAAAGCAGAATCAGCTGGCAAAGGTAAGAGAGGATTTGTAGTATTTTTTTCCCAATTAAATTCAAATCTCATTCCTTCTGGCTTCTTCTAAAGACATTGCCATTTGTATCACCCGCAAAATGGAGCCTTAGGGCCAAGCAGGGCTGCACCCCACACCTTAAAATCACCTTACGTGGCAGGGCAGCACGACAGTGACATGAATTGTCTCAGAGGAAGAGATTATTAAAACACACCTACACAAACACTGCTGTGGAGAGTGTTTCAAGGCATTTATTCTGGAGTAGTGTGTGGGACCGACTTCTTGAACAAATTCTCAAAAAAGTACAAGACGGAAACAAGAACCAGAAGCAAAACATCTTTTAAGCTAAGGAAATTGTTGTAAGCTTTCAATGTTTTACTTTGAAAATCCTACAGCCTTCAGCAAAATCCTTGGAAAATCTCTTTGTATTTGTGAAATAGCATTTGATATCACAACCTAAAAACTTACAGACCAGTGCAACCAACCCTTTCTTAACTCTCTAAGGGCAAATAACACCTGCATTTCCCATGCAACGGCTAGTAAAGAAATGCTGACTCTCAGTAATTTTAATTACAGACTAAAATAATACCTTAGTGAAAAATAGTAGATTAAGCATTATTTTAGAGTTTCAGGGTTGCCCCATCAACCTGAGCCATATTAGGAGCAAAACAACCAGTGCACAAACCAACACAAGAGCTCCACAGATGTTAAAAGACACAAGAGCTTATCTGCTTCAACAAGTCCTTTCATCGCATATCCAAAACAATTATTTTATGTACGTTATGGAGTGCTTGTTATGTATACCTGAGACTATTTAAATAATTTATTTGATTGTATGTGTAACCAAAACAAAATAGTATTTCCATAACAGGATTTTGTTTTTACATATCAAGTCTACAGAAGCTAATTTTTGTACTTACTGCTATAACTTAGCTAAAGCTAAAATACAGCATGATAACATATTGTCTGAGATCACTGTTTCGTCTGTGTCAGAGAATACTACACCTTCAGAATAGTAAATTAGTATTGTTAATATGACTTTTGGTAAGAGGAAAAAACATGTTTTCATAGTTCTCATTCCAAACTGTTGTTTTAAATTTGTCATTAACTTTGACCATTTCTCAAGGCAGAGAAATGCAAAAGCCCTAAAAGTTCTTTTTTAAGGCTAGAGCCCTAAAAGCTCTGGAGCATTATAATTTGCCGAGATAATTTACCAAGAAATAAGGGGGCAGTGGGGAAACAAGGGTTGAATAGCTTACAGCATGGAGAGAGAGCAAATCAACAAAAATTATTTTGAGATATTGCAGTGACCTACTAAGCTCTCTGATCGGCCCTGAAGTTAGCACTTAGGACTGACAGAATCTCAAAGCATTTTAAATGTTTCCACTAGGACTCCTATGTATTTTTATCAATGAGATACAAATGAAAGATTACACATGAAAGATTAAGCGAAAAAGGCTGGCTTAGTTATATATGTCTGCCTATTAATTTGATTAGCATGAGAAAACCAAAACAGAATCAAAGCAAAAGTATCACCTACACCTGTGAAGCAGAACTGAAAGACTTGTTGCTTTATACATCTGCTTTTCCAGCAACTGCATCTACTGAGTTACAAGAAAAATCAGTGTTCACAGGCCTTGAGAAAAAAAACCTAGTTTGTTCCAATAATAAATCACATGGCCCTTAATAATAATTTTTAAATATTTGAAGTAAAAACAGTTTTTCTATTCTTTTATTGCAAAATCTTGGCCCGAAATAATTTTCTCATAATAAAGAGTTTATAAGAAAGGTGGTCACTGGAATTAAAATTAAGCTTCAAAGACAGCTAATAATACATAAATATAGGAATAAACTCTCAGAGCAACAGGTTTATAGGAAATCCAGAAAGTTAACTAATGGTAGAAATTAAGAGACACAGGATGACAAAGAGTAGTAGGAAAGTCCTTGACTAAAGGAATTGTTTTAAAAGCAGCAACAACCATGCAAGAATACTTCTAATAATTAAGATCCTCATACCCTGATTAGGGGCACAGAGACAGCTTTTTAGAGAGGGCCACAAGGAGACAAGTTAATAACCCAGTTTCAAATCATCCTGCAAGACTTACTGAGCTCAGAGAGATTCTGCCCACGCAGAGTTGAAAGGTTTAGTATGTAAAAGCTGCCTTCTGACGGCACTGGGAGATTACCTCTCTCTTATCAACTCCAGAGTGAACTCTAGCTCTCACAGCAATGATCTTTTACAGAAGATTCCTCAGCAGTGAACAGGATAAATGTGATTGCAGCACATTTTAGATTCTCAGCATGAGAAAGTGAACATCGAATTTAAAAAGCACCTATTACTCTTTATCTGTGTAAGTCATTCTGCTAAGTGGTGATATAAATAAAATTACATGTACAATCTCGCTTATATCTTTTCTTTAAATGTATATACATGGTTTCTTTCCCCTTACATTCCCTGGGTTAAATTAGCAGAAGTGGAGTGTGATAAATTGAAGCTGAATTATAAGTGGGTATTTTGGAATAGGGAAAAGGTTTCTGCTAGTTCTAAATGTGTAAACTTTTAAAAAATATTGCAATTTTAAATCCTGGAAAAGTGCCATCCAATATTCAAGACTGGCAGACAGCACTTATTGCCTTTTTTATATGCTATTACAAAACTTTTTGATTTTAAGCATTAGCCCGACTATTCCTGAGTCTCCAATTAGAGATGTAACAATAGGAGACTACAGCCATTTCTTTTTCATGCCGTAAATTCATTATTTCTATTTCCTGTTTCACTCAAGTGCTGTGTGTTTCTTTTAAAGTTTTGAAACTTTGATGATCTCCACAGTTGAAACCAAACATAAATCCCATGCAAGATAATGAGACAAAGGAAACCCCCAAGTCTATCGACAGCAGTAGATACCAGCCCTTCCCAAGCCATGTATAATTAAGAGTAATGAAAAATCCCTAGTTAGTTATCATAAAAACAGGCTCCTTACCATAATCTGTTAAGCACAGTCAGGTCCAAGTTGTTTTGTTCAACCACCACATCAACTGTTCCTTCTTTTTAGTGACTTATTAAAAAAAAACCAAACTTTGCCAGTGATAGCTGGGGGAAAAGCTCCCAAGAGCTTTCAGGCTTCATTAATTAGGGCCATCAGAACTGTACTTCATTTAAGCAGTACAAAACAGTGCAATCAAGAGTTATGTCCTGGGCTGTAGCTATTTGCCCCTCTCTCATTCTCTTCTTTCTCTCACCATCTCTTTCAGTAAATGAGACTAATTTTTCCAGCAGCCTTTAACTCCCTAGATTAACTGAAGTGGAAAATGTGACTACAAACTCATAGCACTGTCTAGCCTCCAACCCAGCACAGAATCAACTTTGTTAAAAGTGTTGAAGGACACCTAGCAAGCTGCTACTTGCTAAGTTCATAACCCAGAAGTGTATATTCGCACACAACAGGACTGCGCCATCTAGTTAGCTGCCAGCAGTAGACTTTGGGAGCAGATGCCTCGGGATGCAGGGCTTCAGCCCTTGGGAATGTTCAGTTTCTTACAGACTCAATTGTGGTGTGGGTTGGTTTTTTTTTTTAATAAAATATCACTACTGAGATAATCCACATCTAGTGGATATGGGAAAATTTAGGCTATAATAGCGCAGCAAACTTCTACATCTATCTTTGATTTACAAGATAAAAGCAACTTTTAAATTAAAGAGCTTTTCTGCTAATAGAGCTTATTATGCCAGAGACAGGAATGATTTTCCTAGAAAGTTGTCCCTGTGTGCATGCCTATTATCTTTGCTTTCCCCCTTCCACTAATGAGCATTTATCTAAAGAGCCTGTTAATCCTCTGATGTGTGCTTCTGGTCAGAGGTAACAGTTTGAATAAAACCACTAATCACTTATCACTAATCACTGATCATTAATCACACTTTTCCCTAGTGCTTTGCGACCTGTACAGCTCCCTTTAGGATTAAGGAGTCACAAATAAGGAGTTTAGCCATTTTTTATTAAGAATTTCCAGCTTTTGATACCGACAACCTCATTCGCCACATGAAAGTTACAAAACACTGAGCGGGGACTTTTCACCACTGTACACTTTAATACTGAAAATAAACCTTACCCTTATGGAAACATACCTCCTCCAGCAAAATTCCCACAAATTACCCTGCATTTTTGCCTTTGGCTCTCACTTTCCACCTCTCAATTTTCTTTCAGTCCAGTTTCTGGATTACCCCTGCATATATCTTACAAGAAAGTTTTCCTACACTACTGTTCCTTGACGCACTGCTGCTTGTCCAAATGGCCAGGCAAGGAAAGTCTGGTGCATACCAGCGGGTGAATCTTTCTCTAAAAACTGCAGTCTCAGAAAAATTCCAAGTAAGATGCTTCACAGTAATTACTATTCTTCTGTTCAAGCTTCAATTTCATCTAGCTAAGCACTGTTTCTTACAGATAATATATGGAAATCTTCTAATCTTGCTGCTTAAGTCACTTCTCATATTGGTCTGGATTTAAAAAAAAAAAAAAAAAAAAGAGAAAAACCAAACAAACATATGGACATTTCATTTTCCTTTATTCCTACCCCCATCTCTGAAACTACCTCTCTCTTTCCAATTATAAAGCTTATATTGAGCCCTGGAGATGAAGGATCACTCACCATGCTCGGACATAAATAATAGAGGAGGCAGAGTTTAGCAAGTGTTCCCTTACACTCCTGCAGCGCTTATCGTCCTGAAAACTTCGCTGGGGAGAGAGAGACCCCTGTAAGAGAGGACAGTAGCGGGGGGACGCGGAGCTGGGGAGGGGGACGATGAGAGGAGTAGAGGGGCTGTAAAGGAGAGCTGCAGAAAGGGGACCTTGTCAACATTCGCCCCCACCCCGCACCCGAGGGCATCAGAAGTGGAGCATCAGCCGCGCACCGGCCCGCAGCATGACGTAAGGGCCGGCAGCAGCCCGGCACCCGGGGTGTCTCACAGGGAAGGCGGTCGCGCACCACCCCGCGCACCGCTCCGCGGCCACCGCCGGCTGCTCCCGGCCCGCTGGGGAGCACTGCTGCCGCCACCGCGAAACTTATCCAGAAGTTTTTGGGGCGGCGGGGAACGAGGATGGCGGGGCAGCGCGCCGCCGAGCTGTCACCGCCGGGTACCGCCGGGGCACACGGAGGCTGGAGCCGTCCAGCCCGCCGTGCGCGGGGACTCCGCGGTGCCTCCGCCGGGAGCTGCCCACCCGCCCGCTCCGCGCGGGGCAGCACCGGCGGGGCGCTGCTTGCGCTCCGCGGCACCCTCCCCATCTCATCCCATCCCATCCCGTCCCTCCCGGGAAGCAGCGCGCAGATTCCCAAACTCCCTGAAGTGCGGACGGGAGTCCGGCTTCCCCGCGTCTCGGCGGCCGTGCGCTCCCGCCCCCCGCCTCTCTGCCCTGTCCGACCCTCCGCGGGACGCGGGGTTGCTCACGCCCCCTTCTCCCCGAGCACGGCGGGGACGCGGGAGCGGCGGGACCCCGCGCCCGACAGCGGCGCGACGGAGCCCGGCGCTGCCGCCCGCGGAGCAGCTGCGGTGGCGGAGGGAAGAGCTCCTGCAGCCGCAGGCTGCCCCTTCCCCAGTCCGCCGCGCACCCGGCGATGCTGCGCTGCCGCGCTCGGCTCCGTGCGGGGTGCGCTGCGGAGCGCGCCGCGCCGGGCGCCTTCCCGGGGCAGCCCCGTATTTTTAGGAACTTACCGCCCGGCGCGGCGGGGACGGGACCGGCAGCGCGGCCGGAGGAACCACGTTGGACTGAGGGACGGTTACAATACGTTCTATTTAGAGAAGCATTACATCACCCTCCGTGACGTCACGTGGGATTCCTGAACTTCTAAATCATTGCGGTCCGTGCCGGGCGGGGGGGGCGGCCGGGAGAGCGGGGCGGGGGCGTGGCCTCGGGCGGTCCCGCCCCCGCGGGCTGCGGGGCGGAGCGGCGGTGAGTCAGCCGGGAAGGGGCGGCCCGCCCCCCGCGCCCCGGGCAGCCGCGGGCTCCGGCAGCGGTGCCCGGGCGGGAAGGGACGCAGACGGGCGAGCGGTGCCAGGGAAGACCGGTCCCCCGGCCGTGCCGAGCTCCGGCAGGCGCGGAGCCTCTGCTGAGTGACAGCCGCAGGGGGGGCCGCGCTCAGCTGGGACTCGGGTCCTGCAGCCCCGAACTCTTTCGGGATTTTTGTTTGCTTGAGTTTCTTTATCTAGAAAATGCCTAAGTAACGCGGTGCCCGAGAAGGGAGGGAAAGCTCTGTCCCGAGCTGCAGCCCTGCGAGGGTGCGCCGCTGTCCACCTGCCCAGGTGTGCCCCGTGTCCGCCTTACAGGGTTTGATGCCGCGGCAGGAACCCCAGTGACGCTGGAGCAGCGTAGTCACAAAGAGTCTTAACTGATATAATCGAGTGTCTCACTGCTTTTTGAACACTTAAACATTCTGCATCTAGTTGGCAGTGTCTCCGCGTTGTCGTCTGGGACGCTTGCCGGTGACAAAGTTATTGTTCCACCCTGTAACTACTTCAGTGCCTCCTTTTCTGGTTTTTTTTTTTTTCTCTCTGCCTAGTGCTCCTCAGCAGTGCCTCTAGTACCTGGGCCTGGAGGTTCCTTTGGCACCTTGCTCCACACTGCAGTTATCCAGGAGGTATTTGTATCAAAGACACACATGATTGAACTGGATTTAGCAGCTGATTCATGCCAGGAGGTATGACTTAATTCTGATGCAGTGTTTTAGTACCTAAGCCTAGAATGTCTCATAAGGAAAGCTCAGTGTTTTGAGGGTCTCAGAATCTGCAATGGCTTGCTCAGTTTGGTTTTACTCTGATATTCCATTAAGAGAGGAGAGAGTAGTATAACAAGTACTGCCAAAATCGGGAATTACTTTACAAATGGCAATAATACAGCACTTTACTCCTAATAATATCATTCTTTTACAGGTTTATATTAGGCTGTCTAATTATCATCTTCAGCTTTTAACAATTCACTGGCACTTTATGCAGAATTTAAGCAGATAGAGCAGATCCTATCAGTGACTGATGATAGGTTTTGTACTCATTTAACTCCTTAGATTAAAGCTCAATGATGCTGTCACTGTAAGCCTTCATTTTGTCAGGTATCTTTGGAAATTGCATATCAAGTGAAAAGTGCCTTACCTCTAAACGTCCTGGAATTATAAACTATACAGATGACTAAATTAATAATTGCAGTTATTTCTGTTTCATAGGAAGTGCTTTAGCTTACACAAACAGCAGTTTCTAAGGCCATGACAAAAAGATTTAAGTGCAGGAAACAGCTCTGCATCTCTCATTGAGATTCTATCATACAATTTATGTACTCACACTTCTCACAGACATGCAGCTGGCACTGTAACTGCTCAATATGTTTTCCTGGGGTTGCAGGGGGCTTTTTCTCTGTTTTTCTCAATGAGACCTAACTGTAAATGGCAATGAATAATTCAGGTGCCAGTAAAGGACAGCAGGGCCCAAATCCACTGGCTACCTCTGTAGTAAGACTCAGTTAAGGCAAAAAAGTTACTAAAAGCAAGATGAACAGAACCATCACTTTATTTGGATCAATGGCTTTACCTGCTGCATACATGTTTGGACAGATCTCTACCACTTAAAGAGACAGGCAGCTTGTGGCAGCAGTTTGTGTGTGTCTGCCCCACAGAGGGTGGTGACAAATGCTTTGATAGTTGGTTATCTCTTGGTTTTCACTGACAGCAGAGCAGAGAGGTTTGGGGTTCCTGATATGAGTCTCAGGCCCGAGGAAAGGCTCTTGAAATGAGCTGTAGTCCTGGTGGGGGAGAATGAACACAGAATAATGTCAACGGTTCCTCTGAGGTTGAAATCAACTGCAATTATGTGTCACATATTATTGTTTTCCCCCATGCCGAACTTCTGCTTCACTTGCCCCCTCAGATTCTCTTGCTCTCCTCCTTCTTCCAGCTATTTACTCCTCTATTTCCATTTTTCTTTTGCCTGTTACCAACCTTCTCTCTGTCCTACTTCGACCACTCTGATTGCTGAAAGGGGATGTGAGAAGGAGCACTAAGATGCAGCTTTGTTTTGGTCTATGCTCACTTTAATCCCTGGTGGTTGAGCAGTTCACAGAGAAGAAAATGTGTCAATGCCTTCAGCCTGATGACAGTGAGCAGGGAAGGGACATATAGAAAATGTAATTGCCAAATTCTTTCTTGATTTTAACTGTGGGATGTTGATAGTAAGAGATGCTTCTCTACCTGCAAAGTTGCTGCTTTCAAGTTGACTCGATGTCTGCTTGTGTGCTGTCACTGTGAAGAACAACTCCTTAATATGAACTCCTCTAAAGGTGGTTTGAATTAGCATATTCCACTCGGCAGATGAGGAATGTACGCAGAGTCAGCTACCGCAGCTCAGCTGACAAGCCGTAACTTGAGAACATGCTCTATACAGGGGACAAATTTGAACAAATCTTAGAGGCTAATCAAAGGCACCTCCTGGAACAGCAAAATGATCATTCTGCAGAACTTCAGGGTTTTTTAACATACAATGCTCCAAAAGCACTCTATGTTTAAAAAAACCCCAAAAAATGAAAAACACCGAAACAACAACAACAACCCGTGAAATACGGGTTAATGTTAGGCAAGGAAACTTCCTTTTTATGGAATATTGCTTCAGGACTGATTGAATTTTGGAAGCAGCTTTCCAAAGTACTCCTGCCTAGGGCAGGAAAACTCCATCCTGAATGGTTCAAAACTTGGCAATGTTTTTAAGAGATTGAAGAAACTTGTAATGAAAAGTACTGAGCAATCAACTCCATGAGGCACTACCTGTTTTTTCATAAACTAATTTAAAGGTACAAAGTCATATGTTGCTTTTTTATTTTTATACTCAGGCTTTTATAAAGCTGCTTTCTTCTGATGGCAAAATCCCAACTTAAACACTTTTCTGTATTGTATGTTCTAAGAAATGTTTACCATATAGGTCTTTGTCAGTTTTAGTCTGTAAGTATAAAACCTGAAAAGAATACACTCTTTACAACAGTAGCTAAATAGGTGTGAAAACTACTCAGACATTTGAAGTGATATGAGTTAGAATGACATTTTGTTTGACTGATAGTAAATGACAGTAGTGCTGTTTCAGCAAACACCTAAAATCTTTGTCATATTATTAAAATCATTGGGAAGTAAAGATATTAAAATAATTATAGGAGTTTTGTATGTCAAATATCAGTCTCAGCAAGTCACTATTGCTGTCACGTAAAATGAGTATTTATTGCTGGTAGAGTTGAATATTTTACATTCCCATTCTTCCTGTAACATCATTAACCACACGTTTAACTAAGCTGCTGCCAGTGTTGAGCGTTACTCTCAGCTCTGGCACTTGCAATTATCTTGTTACAAGTACTTTTCAGCAATATCTTTTAGTCTAATCGAATAGTAATTTATTCACCTCCTTACATGCTACTAAAACTTCAGATCTCCCCATTTATCATGTGTAACTATGAAACTAAAAAAAAGTAATTCAGCACTAGTCACACAGAAGTGAAGCCTAAGAAATAAAATGGTAAGGGGAAAAATTGATTTCTAGATCTTAACATATACTTTAATCCATGGTGATAGTAAAATGCATTTTAAAAGGAGGTACAAATTATGCTGTTTAATGTATAGTAATCCTAGTGATATCCTGAACAAATGTAATACTGGTGTTTTTATGAAATGCTTGATTTCTTAATTATTACTTCTTTGTTCAGACCTCACCTCTCCTAATTTTAGTAACAGACTGAACGTGATATCAGTGAAGGGAACCAAGTATTCTCTATGGTTTCAGGAGCTCACCAGGAAGTACCAGATTTGCCTTAAAGCTGAGACAGAAACTGGAGAATAAGTAGAGTTAACCAGAAGTTAAGTAGTATCAAACATTTTTTTAAAAAATGTTCTATTAGCTGAACTGTAAATGGTAAGCAATGTTCCTGTACAACTGTATCATTTCTCAACTGGACTGGAGAGGAAAGGAAGTGTGATACATGGCAGGGATGTGAAACAGTTCTGTGGGGTTCCAAACAAGTCACATCTGCATTTCTGTGCTCTACGTACATCTCCTCTCCCATTCAGCTGATGGTCTCGCTTTTTTAATGACATTTGTGTCTTAAGCAGATGACAGAAACAGAGAGCCGGGTCTCAGTAGGAGCACAGGCAAAGCAGGAAAATGTTTTGCAAGGGGATTTACTGTAATATGGATTTACATGAGAGCACATTTTGTCCCATAACAGTTCTAATTGCCACAGTTCTATGCCTTCTGGAAATAAAGATGCCTAGCAGTACCTCCTGGTTTTTACAAGATTATGTGAGCACTGAAAATGGATCTAGAGTTTATCTGCAAAGGCAAAGTGACTTGGAGTTGGATGAGCCTAGCAGGAGCTCTCCGTGTTTTGCCTCATCTATGTTGCAGAAACCACAGCCCAGAAATTGGCCATTTCTTTTCCTTTTCCTGGAAGGCTGCTTGTGAAGCATTCAAATAACCCCAAACTCCCCTGTCTGAACTGAACTGCTGAGTGTCTGTAGGACAAAATCAATGTGTGCTAACTACTGAAAAGCCACAGATGTAGCTGGTGGAAGGAGGCTTGCTCTAGACCCCCAGGCTTTTAACCATTGTTTAAGATGTGTTGGTTGGGTGGATCTAACTGAGCTTTAATCAATGCTTTAAATGGTGACTTTTCACTCTTCTTAAGTTACCCAAAATTGGTTTTATTCCATGTTTCTACTTTCTCTCAGTAAAGTGAAGGGTAGCTGTAGGTCATGCTTGTGCCACATAAAAAGAGTGAGCAGAATAATGGAGAAGCACAGCCCTTCCTACAGAAAAGACACAAATGGAAGCTCATTCATGCAGAAAGGTGTGTGCTGGCCTCAACCTGGTGACAGTAGAGAGGATGCACACGAGGCCCAGAAATGCAAGAGAGATAATTCATCATTTCTCCTGCTCCATTCACGAGTGATACCAGCATGTCAGGAATCACAGTTTGACCAACCTCCTCTCCTTCAAATCTCAGTGTACATCTGTTCTTGATGCCTGTTCAAGGCACACACGTTCTCTCAGCTGTGATACACAATGCCATTTAACTCCTCACCTCTTGTGGCCAAGGAGGTACACAGTGGTTCTCCAAGCAGGTCAGATATCTCCAGGATACCTGAATGATATCTTCACTGTAGCTGTGCACCATGTGTTCTGTACCAGGAGACAAAAAGGAGAGACTTTGTATTTCCTTCTAGACTCACTACAATTCAAAGAACAGTTTGTTTCCTTCATACTCAGACACCATTATTTCGTGGTGTTTTTGGATGAGGTAACAAAATTATTCACATTATTTTTTCTTCCACAGATATCCTGTGTGACTTCTTTTGTATTTATTTTACCATTTTTAATGCTGTGCTGGTTGGAATACTCCTAGTAATAATTTAATTGTTTAGTGCATGATATGCAAGGCTGATTTGATAAACAAGGTTTAGGTACTATAGCCCCAGTTAGACATGTATGGAGGTTTAGGTAGATTTTTTGCCTCTAACTGGATTTTAGTTGTTTTTAGTTTATTGGATTGTTGTTTTTTTAGTTGGTGGGCTGATTTAGTTGGTGGGTTGTTGTTATTTTAGTCTTAGAACAGAATGAATTAAAAAAAAAGAAGGTGTTGAAGGATATAACATCTTTGTATGTTTCTGAGAGCCTTATTTAGAAACCCCAGTTAAACAAGAAGGGAAAAATACTATTTCTTATCTGTCTCATTTAGTAAAACCTCTGATTATTAATGGAATCAAATACCATTACAGCTGTATTTACAGATGAAAATCATGGGGTCACATGGTCACATTTTTTTAAATGTAATTTTTTGGTTTTTAACAGACTGGTTCTCCTCTTGGGGATGTCATGAATGTCAGAGATACAAAGGTGTTCCTCCTCCTTTAAATGTGCTATAAAGATGTCTCATTCATACCTTTACATTACTCCTTTCATGGGTTTTGCAGCTGGAAACAGAATGAGAGAAAATATTTTGCATGAGAATATGCAGGTACTCTATGGCAGCAGTGTGGAATGCCAGGGGCTCATTTTCAAGCCCACAGATGAGGGCTGAATAGGGCTTGTAATGGAGATTCCCACAGTTTTTGGATTCATAACTACTCTTACTGTTCTCTATATAGTCTGCTTAGATAGGCTTTGCAGAGCAAATCAAACTTTTGCCTTATTTTCTAGCTGAAAAACTGAGAAGGGGGTGATGAGAGAGAATCCCAGCAGTTCTCATATAATTGCAAAATTTGTAATTGTGATATTGCAGCAAGAGAAGTGAAGTGTTTGCTGCCAGTAGCAATGCCAACATTTCACCCAAACATCAGTCAGGAAAGTCAGTAATTTTTTTTTTTTAGCTTGATTTTGTTCAGACACATGTAAATAACAGCCCTATCAGGAAGAAATAAAAAGCCATGGTGACCCAAGGATTAAAAACCAATTTTTTCAAGAGGAAAATTACTAAAAGTCGCATTGAGTAAAACAAAAATCAGTCTGCAGTACTAAACCTCATCTGCCATTAAGAACTTACATAATATAGAGCTGACATCATGACTATATAAATTACATGGTACTTTCACATGTGACTTAGAGATTATATTACTTGTGTACGAAAAAATTAAACTTGCAAATTTTTAATTTAGGATGAACTACTGTGGCATGTATTATAAAATTAGATACACGTTCCAAAACAACGACAGCAGGTTTACTTTTTATTGCTTTTAACCCAACAGGTGCAAAACCCTACATTTAGTCAAAATCGTACAGATGCACAAAACCTTTTTTAGAAAGGGTACAGCTTTGCTTTCATTCTTGTAAAACATAACATGCCCTGGATTTCATTTTAGCTGAAGTACAGAATCAGGCTTGTTGTGTTTTACTGATGTAACTCCATGGTTAAAATCCTGGCTTCACTGAAGTCAATAGGAAAACTCCCATGGATGCAGTAGGGCCAACATTTCATCTCATGTCTGTAATCAATTATTAAAATGTAACAGTGTCCAATGTATGACTACACTGAAAAAAATTACAGCAAAATACTTTGAGTAGTTTGAAAATATTTCGGAGACTTGAGACTCGGGGATTACTGCCTCTCCTAGTTACTCCTAGAGAAAACATTTACATAGCTTATATTTCTATGTAGGTGAGTTCCAGATTGGATTTTTGAAGCATGTTCGATACTTGCTATTAAAAAATACATTGGTTTTAATTTAATCTCTTTCTGAATTATTCGCTTTTTTAATTATGCAAATTTCTTTTGTGTGTGTTCTTCCTTGTTTAAAAGGGAGAAACATTCAAATATCTTTACTTTTGAAATGGAGATTTATCTTAGATGATAATGCAAAAAAATAAGACATAAACAATTGCGGGTAATTTTTTTTTATTTTACAATGTATTAAGTCTGTCTCCATCCTCAGCATAGTAGTGTGAAAAAGAAGAAATGCCATATGAAAACAACAGTAAATTGAGAAGTAGGACAAAAGATACAGTACACAATTTGAACCCGATTTCCCCTTCTCCTCCCTTCGCAGATCAAGCACACACTATATGTGACAGTTACATTTGCAATGTAATATTCAAGGCAAACAAATTTTAGAAGTCTTCTAAAATACAAGGTACTTGAAATGCAGTGAAATCTTCAAGGAGGGGCTTTTCTTGCTTATTAACAAAGGCATAAATAAGACCCTTATTCAGACATAGCTAACCTTAGCTAACAGCAGTGCTAGCCACCAAATTAACATGCTTTGTAAATTTGTAAATAAACAAGAAATTGAAATTCAGACTTACCTGATGCCAAAAGAGACAGTAAATTAACTCCTTCTGTTGAAAGTTATATACTTCAGTTGTAAGAATAAGAATAAAAGTGAATCCCTGGAATATTTGTCAACATAAAAGTCTCACAAGGCCCTGTCAATAAATTACAAGGAAGCATGGCAGGGGGCATCTATCTGAGTAAATAATAGAGAAGCATAGAAATAAAATATCATCCTTC
Organism: Sitta carolinensis; assembly: GCA_032173965.1. Lineage (NCBI taxonomy): Eukaryota > Metazoa > Chordata > Aves > Passeriformes > Sittidae > Sitta > Sitta carolinensis. Next base: position 34,546,583 of record CM063284.1, on the reverse strand, counting down.
CAGCTCAAAAAAATCCCACTTCAATTTTACCTTAATAATCACCATACAAACTGGGCAGAGAATACCCATTGTCAGCACTTGTATAGCTGGAGTGGACATATCCGAGCTTGAAGAGAAGTCAGAATGGGAAATAAAACAGCTTTTCATAGTCTCTGCTGCTAGGAAAGATGAATGCAGTTTTATATCCAGGATGGATTATCTAGGTCCTTTAAGCAAACGGCACCACTAAAAATCATTCAGCTATAGCAAGGTTTACTAGAAATGCCTTTAGGAAATAGAGCTGCATCGTGGAAGAAGGGAGAACTTGTTTTTCTGAAGCTGTACTCCTAAAGGGTTTCAAGTATTGTTTCAGTAGCAAAGATAAATAGCCAATGTCAGGAAAGAAAAACGACACAGCCCTTGCCAGAAGATCCGATGACGCTCAGCACAAGGTAGCATGAAATAAACAGTGCTGTAAAGATCACAGGGCTAGAATGGAAATCAAATAGCCAGACAGTGATAGAGCTGGTTTTCTTTAAGAAAAATACCTAGGAAAAGAAAGAAATGTAACAGCTTATTTGTGTGCAGGAGAGTAGAATGAAAGAAGGCAATTACAACTGATTGAGACATCAATTTGTTTGTGGAAAGTCCTAAGAGATGGCAAAAAGCCTGCTGGAAGTGCAAAGGGGAAAAAAGACTTCTGCTGAAATCCTAGATGAGGCGATTCTCATACAAGTTTTACTATGAATTGCTGACTTGGTGTTTACATCCCAGTTTTTTCCCACTGGGGAGCACATACAGGGAACAGCAGGTACGACAATCAGATACAGTGAAGTGTTGTGAGCTACTAAAATATATGCACAGAAAAATGACGAGGTTGTCCATGCCTCAGGAAAGAAATAGCAAAGAGAAAGTTTGTCTAGAACTCTGCTGCTGTTGAGTGTTTCTAGAAATGAAAGAGTAACTTTGAAACAGAGAGCTAAGCATTTCCTAAGGAGTTTAATTTCTTTTGGAAGCATTCATCTTACAAGTGGAGCAGAAAATAGCCAGGCAAAATATGAGATGTAGTATGTGGGGAGGTCTTCAGGGAATCAGAGAAGAAATAAACTGATGAGAGCCAACGGGGATATTATTAGATACTTGGCCATACCAAAGTCAACCTTCTTCAAAGGCAGCAAATTCTAGCATCTAATTATATTCTTGTTTATCATATAGAGAAACACATGATGATTTTCACACTGTAAAGGGGAACTGTAATTGTAACTGTAACAGGGAACTTTCTTCAGTGTATATAAGCATTGGCTTATACTCTTTCAGAGCTTGTTTAGCAGGTTATATAGAAATGAGACAAAATACAATAAGCTGTTCAATTTCAAGTGATAAGTTTTAAAAACTTGTAATATGAAAGAAAACATACTGATTTTTTAGTTCTAAAGTATCTCTTAAAAACTACTGTCTCGTCATTTAGATTTTTTTTTTTAAACATGTGGTAGTTTTAAAGGTATCTATAGACTGTACCTGCACAGACACAGCCTGTATGGGGTAATGCAAACTCTGAGCCAAGCCTACAATCAGAGATATTAACACAACTGATTACACTAATGGAGTGAAGCCACTATTTTTATCTTACCTGAGATAAGGCACACAGGATATAAATTGCTGTTCAAAAGGCAAGGCATAATTTTTTTTGAAAAATAAAACTACAAGGAAAAGAAGAATCATAGAAACACTTTTTTTAAAGGTACAGTGGGAGTAAAGATTAATGATGATGGAAATTTTATTAGTCATATTTTCTGTCCCTACAGTGGTCCAGAAGGACACAATGAGAAGGAAACACAACACCTCTGTCAGGGCTGGAAGCTGCAGAGCCAGCTGAGGCTGCCCAGCTATGCATGGAGCTGCCAGTGTCCTAGGGAGCCACAGCCAAACCAACTTCCATCAAACCAATTAATAAAATCTTTTAATCCCCTTGTCCTACAGAGCACTAAAGACATTTTTCAAAGACACCTAAAAACAGGCCCTTAGCACAATTCCTGCCCTCATGGCTGGTGCTCCAACACCTCCATATCCCTCATCCTGCAGGGACACACTACTGAAGACTGGCAGCTGTACAGAATTAAAATGTGGGAGTTGAAAGATTTTTCACCAAAAATTGCTTTCATTTACCTTTGGTGCCTTACCATGTGGTGAGCATTAGCCAATGTGTGTGTCTAGAGACCAAGAGCCAGATCTGGTTTCTGCACTGAGTTTTTGTCACGAGGGCTGTGTTTAACCATGACAGATCCTGCAATTTCAAGACATATTTCTCTTCCTGTTGTTTCAGACTTGTGAGGATCTGGATCAGAAGCAGAGCTCAAGTTTTTCTACCTCTGACATATCTGGGATTGAAGAGGAAAACACTCAAAAGTTTGTGTGGGCATCCCGGCACAAAGCTAAGAGTAACCCCTGTGATACACAGATTTTTGGGATCCCTTGCTGCTGCCAAATTTAATGTTTTAAAGCAAAGTTCTGTCTCCCCTGAAAAGAGCAGTAAAAATTCCAGTGATTCAGATGGATGTAAGGCTGCTGCCCTGAGTTTGACTCACCTCAACTGCTGACTTCAAGCACACAAACCTGCAGCAACACTCTCTGATGGAGAGACAAAAGGCAGATTACTCAGCTGTGAAACATTAGCCTTATTGAAGACTTCTGAGCAAAATGTATTTGCTGCTTTTGTATTCTTTCCTAACTTAAACTCTTCAAAGACAAAAACCAAAACTTTAAAAATAGAAATTTTGTCTCTTAGTCTAGACATAAATGTTCAACAAAACCACCCAAAAAATTGTATCTGACTGTTATGTGACATTGGCTTTTAATCTAGATTAGCTGCCCTTTCCATTGTTAGTCTACTAGCAACCAGTCTCATTGCTGACATTTTCAGAAATTTCACTAATCAGACAAGCTAACAACCCTCCTGTTTTTAAGCTAAAATGTTAGTATAGCTTGTACCAGGATCTCAACTACCAAAGACATAGTAGATCCTTTGATTTCAGCACAATTACAACTACTACCCCAATTAGTGTACTGAAATCACAAAATAGTTTGCATTAGATAACTTCCTAAAGATCCTTCACTTAAGACAGAGAACAGCAGAAAAATATTAAGAATATGAAATGCTTGTTTTTCTTTTTATAAATAAAATCTCATGTCCTTTTCAGTACATGCTCCATCCACAAACACAAAGCACTCCAGAAGGTGAACCCTCCCCAGCATCTCCAACAAAGCTCTGCAAGGTACGTGATTTATCACCAGGTTATTTGGGAATGTCCTTAATAGGTGCATCTTACCATTTTCAAGGTACAGGTTAAGACTCAGGCTCTGTTTCATCTCCAGTGGTAACAAGTTCTGTAGCTCCAGGCCCTCTGTCAAGAATGCTTGTGCTGTTCCCCACTAGTTACATCACCTCGTTCATCCCAATTACACATACTGCAGCTGATGTAGTGCTTTAATGATTTGTTTTATTTGTGCACTGATTAAAAATTTCTAGATCAAACATTTAATGAAAAGCTCTCCAACCTGACAGGTTTGCTGCTGAATGCAGTCATTTACAACTCAAACCTTATAATAACCAGAGCAAGTGTTGGAAAAGCTGTTCATGCCAAATGTTCAGCAACTGACATATATAATCTTATATCTTTTCATTCAGACCTTTTTTTAAAAAAAAAATCTGAGACCTAATTATATTGGTTGTAACTGTTCTGAAATGAATGGTGGCAGGAACTAATACTTGTTTATTTTCTTTCCTGACAAGTGCTCTGAGTAAAAACAGTTTCTAGACATGATGGAATGACTTTTCCTATGACTCAGACACATTCAATGAAATAAGGTTTGAAGAAACTGAAGCTGGTTTTCTGTCTAACAATAGTAATTGAAAAAACCCAGAACTTGTAAGTATTTATGCCATTTAGAAATGTCGGACAAAACTACACAGGGAGGACAAAAAGTCTCCAGCAAACAAGCTCTTGCCCTGTGCTTTTTCATTTGAGTGAGGTATTGCACTTATTCACTTGGGCTTTTTTCAATTTAATGAATTTCTCTTTTCAGTTTGATTTTCTATTTAATTTTCTAATTTACAGGTGACACTTAAAGTGAACAGTCATATTTCCAACTGGCAACATATTTAATGTTTTTCACAACTCCAGGGCAAACTAGAGTTCTAAAATATACTACCTGGTAATATAAGAAAGACACATAAAACTTCATGTTTATGTCCATGTTACAAAGCTCTAACTAGCACACTTTCTTGCTAGTTCCCAGTATTTCAGTTATTTCAGCTTTTCTAAGAGTAAGCTACCTAGTTTGGTCCTATTTTGAAAAGAGGTTGTCTTAAATTTTCGTTACTGCTCTGCAGCAAGTAGTTTTAGAAAAACTAAACATCAATTAAATATTATTTGAAAACTTTGTAAAGTGTCTGCTGAAATGAGAGGTATGCCTGGTAAATTCAGTACAGCAATTACAAAGGCATGAAAACCCACTCGGAATACACTTGGGGTTTTTAACTAATTTATTTCGTATCTCATCCCCAACAACACAAGCACATTTTCTGATCCCAGGGAAGCACTCGGGCTTCCCTCTGTACTCCTGCAGCTGTGATTGCTGCCCCTCGGCCTTTCACCTCGCGGCTCACGCTCGGAACGCGCGCGGTGGATCCGCGGCCAGGCGCACCCCGTCCTTCTCCCGTGCCCACACTGCCCATGGCCCATCTGCTCCGGCTCTGATGTCCCACAGCCAATATTTTCACGCAAATGCCATCCCTGGGCAGTCCCTCTGCGGCGGCGTGTGCTGCAGAGCGGAACTTCGAGACACGACTTGATCGAGTCCCCTTGATACCGCGGTTTGGGGACGGCCGAGATGGGTGGCGATACTGCTCCTCGGTAAATAAAGGCGTCCGGTTTCCCCAAGGCCGGGAGGGAAGCGGAGCTGCGGTGCCGGGCCGTGCCCGGGCCATTCCCCATCGCAGAGCTCCCTCTGCTGCCGCCGCCGCCGCTCCGCGCTCCCGGCGCGGCCCCGCTCGGCGGAGCGGAGCGGAGCGCTGCCCGAGCCGCTCCCTCGGGCGGGCGGGCAGGCAGGAGGAGCCGGAGGAAAGCAGGTTCGTACCATGGTGTCAGCTGCACAATTGTGCTGTTACTGGATTTGTGACTGATGGCCAATGCAGCTTGTGAAAACATCCACGTCTCTAGAGCTCGCGCTGTTTACAACAGAACGGTTACACAATAACTTTTCCCAGATTGTTAAAATATAGCCTGGCCTATAGGATGGGATTTGGAATAAAAGAGCATATGGAAACCATCCTCGATATACTGGGCCCTGAGGTAGACTGCAAAAATCCCATAAACAGAGCCCACAGCCACCTTTCTTCACACCTCTAAAATTCATCACATCCAAAAAGCTCACTGCTTACTTCTTCACCTCCACCACCGCAGAGATCTGCAGATGGATATCCAAAATGCAGTGAAATGAGAGGTGGATCGAGGAAGCAAGGTGTTTCAAAGCAATTTGGAGTAAGCTCTTCTGCAGAAATGGTAAGAAACAATTTGAAGTCAGGCTTTCAAGGATAAACAGGGACATCATACCTGTTTCCTCACACTGCATTCAGGTGATGAAACATTAGCCTACCAGGCACATTCCAGCCTGCTCTACAGGGGCTTGCACTGTGCTCAGCACTGTAGTGCCTCAGCACCTGCCAAAGTAGCCACACACAGCACCCTGACTTCTGCTGCCATTTCTCTCACCCATCCCAGGCACAATTCACTTGTACAGAATACTTATTTCTAATTGCAAACCAGAACATCTCTACATTTTAGTTTGTTCTGCATAAACGCTCAGTATGACACTACTAAAATACTGTTTTCACTAAAAGGTCTGAAATATATTAAGATCAGATGTCATAAATACCCTGCAAAGCATGGACAGAGCGTGTTGTACCTACCATACTCCAAGCGTACCCTGTGGTAATTCATCCTCTGGATACCACTACTCTCTCCACCAACTACAAAGAGCTCTGGATAAATAGCATAGAAGAGCTTCATGTAGGTTTCAGACATAGAGGATAATGGAGATTAATTTTACCTGCTAATACTTGCCACTAATTAATCTGTTGCTAACAGTCTGTTCTCTATCAATAGGCACCTATACTTGGCCACTTTGACTTCAACCTTAGAAAGTGACCTCTCTTAGCATACATCTCCTCTGTGCAATGGAAAACACAAGGCAGACAAATCAAGGTAGCATTAATGAAGCTGTTATGTTTATATGGAGGAGCACTAGACTTGTGCAAGGATCCTAGCTCTGTCTTGAAACCAAATGTAAGATGAATTCAGCCTCTTACTAGCATTCATTGGCTCAGACAGATCATAGCTCTGACAGGACTCTGCTGTCTCTGATATTTGGCATCATTAGACAAAGCACCTGCAATGTGCCTGTAGTGAGTCTTAAGCAGACACAGAGATTTGGACCAAAATAACTAGTTCATGAAGCTGACTAGCTTGGATCAGTGCACAGCTCAGCCTGCATGTAAGTGACACCACTGAAAGACCCAGATGGAGGTATTACAAAGACATTTTCAACAGCATTGTTGAAAGAAAAAAACAAAGCCTCAAAACTAAGCTAAAGTTCCCCTAACTTATTTTCTTATCGGTGTTCAATTAAAATGCAGTTATTTTCTATTTATTTATAGATGACATTTTTGTTATGCCAGGATTTTATTGTACGTTGTCCAGCTTCCAGAGAACAAAGCAGTGTGTTTACAGAGCTCTAACCTGTAATTAGTGTCACCCAGTTAAACAAACCACCTCTGTTTTATAACTGCCAAAACTGTCATGATTTTTTTCAAAATGAATTTTACCGATGGACTACTTGAGCCACAGTTTCTTTAAAAAGTAGCATAAAAATGTACTACTACTCCAGACCTGCTATTCTAACCTACCCTATCAGGTGGCAGGCTCTGTCCACAGTGCCAGAGCTCAGAAAAATGCTTCCTCCATTATATTTCCACTTAATTATTCTTGTACTTTTCAATAACTTTGTGTCATTAAATCATGGCATATAGTCGATTTGGATTAGCTTTATCCTACCAGGTTATGAGAGACTTTCAGTCTAGTCATTAATCTGTCATCATAAGTTTTGGAATCATACAGACATGAGAGCTAGCCATATTTAAATTGGGAAGGTATTCTTTTTTATGAGTCTATGTTTAATTAGAATTCCAATAAAAGTGACACATCCATTTGAGGCAGGCTTAATATTCTGAGCTTAACTTTTCTTCGAAACACCTTTTCCTTAAAGAGAAATGTCAGCAAAGAAAAGCAGTATTTTGTCCAGACATAACAATCTTCTTGGCTTTTCCCAAGGAAATAAGGCCCCCAGGGCCAAGGCCCAAATGATAATGCTGCTCAGAGGTGACATGGGAGGTTGTTGAACTGCTGGGCTTGAATTGCTTCATTTTGGTTATTTACTTACCTGCTGTTGTATGAGCAGCGTGAAAGATGATTAAAGCTTCACAAGGACAAGTGTAACTGAGCTGTGTTAGGTGCTACCAGTGCTGGTTTGGCTATGAAAGGGACATATGAGCTGCTGGTAGCTTTTTCCATGACCCACATATTCTCTTCACATTTCAACTCTTCTCCCTGTTTTGCAAGGACCTGGGCAAGCCCAGGCTGCTGTTGCTGCATCACACACTGTCCAGGATGCTCCTGGCAGCTGAAGAAGAAGGAGATGAGGATGAGTTTGAGTGGCAGAGGGAACAGGCAGAAGAGATGAGCCACAGTTACAGAAATGGCACACAGGCTGGCTCTGCACCTACCTGCTTCCCCAAGTCACCAGCACTCTCACAGGGCATATCTTCTTTCTTCAAATGAATCTGTGGCTTGGTTTCCAACCTGGTCATCCACTCCCTGCTGAGAAGGTGGGCTTTGCATCTCCCTGGAGTCAAGGGAATTCTTTTCATGGATAGTCTGTCAGCCTCCACAACACCTTCTTATTTTCCTGGCCAAGGCAATAAATAGTCTCTCTGTATAAGGCCTTCAGCTTGATCAGAATCCAAGCTTGAAATACCCACTCCAAACTCACTGTCTAACTACCAGATCTTTAGTCCCTTGGACAGAAAGACATAGGCCATTGGCATCACCTGCCTCAGCCAGCCTGATAAATTTTAATTTGCATGAGCCAAAATAACTTATAAAACTGATGCATTTTTAAACAATTCTAGCAGGATGGATAACATTTGCTACTTTATAGCAGCTAATATTTTTTCCTATTCAAACATATTTTTATTATAAAAGTAGGCCTGCTTAAGGTTACATTTGATTTTATAACACCCTTCATTCAAGCCAAGATTTAATACCTGAAAACTGTTTATGCACACTTTAAAAATATTCTGAATCAATGAGCTCTCCTTAAACTCAATGAGATAAAAGGTGCTACTCTTATATGCAGTTAAGGAAACTTTTGAGGTCAGCTCACCTTATAAATACATTGCAAACTCATGCACTACATTAAATATTTACATTATTTTCAGTCTTTTCAATTAAGCAACTTCTGATATTTACATTTCTCCTCACTGAAAGCATGTTCAGACTCCATTGCGCGTTAAAAAAAAAGTTTGCCTCAATTTCCCCTGAGCATTTAAGTTAGTTCACAGGAGTAGGAAGAATCTTTCTTTCATTTATGCTGCTAAGAAATGTGTTAGACAGCTGGGAAAAAAAAAGCAAGAAAATTTATACCCTCATTTAAATCATTAAACAGAGTATATCCTTCACACAGATCAGAGAATCTGGATCTTGGAGAAACAGTACCCACTTCCCTAAGGCATGAGAGCATATGAAGATTTCAGAGGATGCAATTCACACTAACTTTGTCCCTCAGTGATTACTATACAAGCAGCTGAGCACTGAGCTGGCTGGGCATTTTCAGAAACCCTTCTGAGGACAAAGTTTACTTTACATGACTCTTAGATACCTTGCCTGTGGTGCACAGACCCTGTCTGTGGTACCATCATGGTTTCTTTCATAGACTCATTAGCTTTATTAAATTTCCATTCGAAACAATTATTTCATAAGGTTTCTACTTTACTGCATACTTTCTGACAAGTAAATTACTAAAATTAATAATTTGAAGTTTTGTCCATTAACAGTTTCCATCTAAATGCAGCTCAATAAAATCCAAAGTTGAAACTAGAATTCAGTAAATAAAAAATGCTTTATTTGCCATTTCTTAATATGAGGAATATAAATAAAAATTGAGAGTCTGGATAAAGATTAAACTATTTAATTGCTTTATAAACATTTCTATGTTTATTATTTTTATATATATTATTTTAAATGTATTATGTCCTTTTTTGGGGGGAAAAAAACCCAAAACCAGAACAAGTATCAAATTGAGCTTGAAGTGTTTATTTGTTTTACCTGCTTCTCTAATCAATGAATATGAACCTTTTATAGGAAAAGCAAAAAAGAAAAAACCAAAGCAGAACAAGTTTAAGCATCACTACTTTAAAAATAGAAGCTTACTCTTTATATCATTGTTAAAACTGGTGATTCAATTTACCAAGTATGGGATTCCTCTGATCAACTCTGATATGTGTCTACATCTGCTTTTAAAGGGTGCTAACTTTCACTGGGAATACAGAGGCACTTCCAGGGCACAATTTTCTCTCTCTGGAAGTAGACATCTCAAATTAGATAAAATGTGAAGATTAGCTGCAGAATAGAGTAGTCCAGTTAGAAGAAACCTACTGTGATCATGCAGCCCAACTGCCTGACCACTTTAGACCTGACCAAAAGGTAAAGCAGGTTATTTAGGGCATTGTCCAGGTGCCTGTATAACACTGACAGGTATGGGGCACAGACCAGCTCTCTAGGAAGCCTGTTCCCGTGTTGGACCACTTTCTTGGTAAAGAAATGTTTCCTTATATCCTGTCTGAGCCTCTTCTGGTGCCGCTCTGCACCATTCCCACGTGTCCTCTCACTAGACCCCAGGGACAAGGGGTCAGCATGTCCGTCCCCTTGGGGCTGTAAAGAGCAATGAGGTCACCCCTCGCAGGACACACCTTCCAGCCCTGTCCCCAGCTTTGTTGCTCTCTTCAAGGTGTTCCTCTCAGCTGTCTTAGGGCTGCCCCCAGGTTGATTGTTTTCAGACTTGGAATATTTGGATCCAAAATCCAAGCACAGCCAAGCAATGGCAGCACTTCCAAAGTGTCACAGTAGCACACTGCTGCTACTGCTGCCACAGCCGCCGGTCCGGCTGAAATCAAGCTGCATTGTAGGACCCCACGCTGATGGGCCGGGTTTCCACAGGCAAGAAACATGCTTTGGGGTAAAACCCCGTGGCTCTTTGGTGACTTTAACCTTTCTGAGAGGTATGTGCCTACCTCCTTTTATGGGAAGGTGTTCGTATCTTATCTACAACCTGGACAAATCTTTTTCCTTTAGGATTGTTAATATTGAAAGAGTGAGGAAGGTACTATCCTTGTTATTTTGTATGGTTTAACCATACTGTCATGGGAAAAAGAATCCTTTGACTTGGCTGGAAAAAAGGAATACTTTTTAAAAATATTTTGGTTTTAAACACATACACACATACACAAATTCCATAGGTTGTTTTTTATTTACCTTGCAGTGAACTGATACCTATACCACCTCTGCCATTAACTTCTTAAAGATACCATAAATTTTAGGCTGATCTCACTCACTTTCCCACCTCAACCCAGGCAATATCCACTGATTAATCAGAAGAATGTTGGGAGGAAGATTTCTCAAAGTTGTCTCTACTAACAAGCTGCGTAGAAATGCAGATGATTGCAGGCTCCATGTCCCAGTCAACATGCATGTAATTAATGAAACAGAACAAGATCAGGAAACTACATCTGTGGAGGAACTGTGGGGAGATAATGACAAGCTTTTGGCACTAAGGAGAGTAGCTATTATCTGCATTATCACATGAAAAAGTTATAGCCTGAAGTGCAACCTGGATTCTGACTTTTATTCTCAAACTAGAGAGTATGACCTTAAACAGCTTCAAACCCATGGGTTGTGAGACTACCACACACCGCAAAGAAAATACCTAAGAGCACTTTAATACTTCATGAACAAACCCAGAAAATCTTCCTGTTCTGCCCCAAACACAGATATTTTTCCCCTCTAGTATTACACTATCCTTTATGTAGCTGTCTCTTTCAACAGTCCAACCCAATGGCCTTAAATGTCCATTTTCCTTTGGAACTGAATGTTCTTCTAATCAGTTGTGTTTCATTTGCTTGCCAAATGGAAACCGTCCTCTACATTGACTCATCAGTAAGTTTTCCCTCTTGTGTAAAACTACAGGTGCATGGTGCAGCTCTGCCCAGACCTCCCAGGCCATGATGACAAAATTCTTTGTCCCTCCAAAAGCTTTATTGAGCTTTAGATACTCTTAGCCCAGGGCTGTTTACTGAAGGAAATGACAGAGGAAATATATAAACCTCAGCTGAGGAGGAGCTGCACAGAAGAGCTTTGAGAAGTGGAGGAAAGGGACTGGGTCTGTCTACATCTCACCTACAGTATCTCTCTGGATATCTCACCAAGCCTGAGCTCATCACTTCATCCCAAGTAACCAGGCAGCAGTGACACCTAATGCACAAGATGGTAATTCCCTTTGATACAAAAACACTGCAGGCCAGTCTGCCTCTCCATTTCTAGATTCAGGATGAACCCTTGTGTAGCCTGAATCAGGATGTATCCTCATTTCGAAGTTTTTATGAGAAAGGTGCCCACAGGCACAATTTCTGAGCACCTGTCTATTATCAAAGGCAACAAAAATTTTGGGACAAATAGCAAACATGCTTCTGCCATTTAAGAATGTTTTTTTATTCAGTGCTCTACTTTTAAAATTGTAGCTGTTCAATTTGATATTATGGTCACCTAGTTATTTATTTTAAATTCAGATTTTAAAAATTATTTTTAAATAATTGCAATTAAGAAATACCTATTTGCTGAAGGTTATTCTTAACCACAACCAAGAACTAAGTTGGAGGAGTCTTTTCCTCACCCCGTGGAAACACAGTATGTTAAGGGTTATCCCTTAACATGACCAATTAACTCATGACCAAAATAGGCTTTTTTGCAGCTCCAGAGATAACATCCTCCTCATTTCTGTTTATTCAGCTTTGACAAGTCAATAATCAGTTCATTCAAACTGATAAATTTGTTTGGTTTGGATAGTAGGGAAATTCGGTTTTTGTTTCCAAATTAAAAATAAAAAGTCTGAGGGGATTGGGCATGCTAGTTCTAAAGTTCTCAAGGACTGAATGACCAGAAACATTAATTCAATCATTCATGGGTAAAATTTCTTTTAAAAAATCAGTTTTAGGTGAATCACATTTTTCTATGCATCTGGCATATTCCATATACTTTCTCTTTCTTTGGCAGATCAGATTTTTTTTCCAGAAAGTTGATCTTCTGCATCATTATTTGATTTTCTCTTTCTATCCAAAGGCAATACTACCCAACAGTGAATAAGAACAAGAATTCCAATAAATAAGAGATTTATTTACTATTTTTTAACATAATAACATGTAGGGTTTTTCCACATGGTCTAAAAGGCAAGCCCTTTTTTCACTAATACATGAAAACAAAGTACTCTGCTGGTTAGCAAAAAGCAATAATAGATGAAATATAAAAGTAATCTCTAATTGTAATCAATATATATTTTTACTTACCTATCTAAACTGTAACTTTATTAGAAAACTAAATTATAGAAAGGCAATACAGGATGAATGTTGTTTATTAAAATCCTGGTCTTATGAAGGTTTAAACCTATTATTTAAAACAACGACCTCTGCTTATTACAGCTGAGCTCTTTGGGAGTAAAGGTATTTCTCTGGGCATTGCTATATCCATTTCTGTGGTTCTTTATATTTTAGTCTGGAATTTTGAAGGTTGGTTGTGATTTTGAAGGTTGAGCACGACGCAAGGTTTTCCTCCATTATGAACTATTAGGTAAACCTAGCTTGAATAAGCTACATAATTTTGCCAAATGATTCCTGAACCTGAGCCAATAATCTGATTAAAGACAGCAAGAACTCACTTTTTATATTTAAAAAGTGTGTTTGGAGAAACTCCACTGGTCATTCAGATTTCATTAAGCTCCAGTGTAATAATTCACATTCTGTCCATTATTTTATATTCTGTCTTCAGGCCAAATTCACCCCTGGTAAGTTCAAACTTGGGGAAAGTCTCTCAAAATTACTCTATTTGCTCAGAAAAAAGTAAAAGTGTAACAAAAAGAAATAAAACATTACGTTGCAGGTCCTTTCCTTAAACTGCTACAAATGTGCTCTGCTGCTCTGAGTTTCTTGTGGAAGGTCAACACAGCAGCAGCTCTCAGAAGTGAAGAATAATGTAAAAGTGAATTTAAAAAATAAGATTCATAAGATTCATTCAGCAGCACAGAGCAGGAACTGTAGAAAATAGCTTTCTTACCTAAGGTTTACTCAAAGCATCATCAGCTATGCTGAACTGAATTCTGCACACTGTTAGAGGAGCAATGATGATTCATAGAAAGATAATACACTGAGCTATCTCCAGCAGAGTCCATAGCAGATCTAAACAGATGGGACAGATCGCCCAGTGTGCTCCCCTGCCAGCATCCATTACCTCTATTGTAAACACTGAGCCAAAACATTACTCAGTGCGTGACCTGTCCATTCACAGAAGTCATATGCTCCTTTGAGAAGACCCAGGGAGTAGAAGCAGGAGGGAAGGCAGATTTTACGTAAGTCAGATTTTTTAAACAGTCTACAGCTTCCTCTGTCCTGAATCTGAGGATATGCTGCTTCTGTGTCCCACTTATTCACAGTGCAAAAAGTATTTGGCCTTAAAGACATGTTGAGCTTTTTGCAGAAGAACAGCTTCACTTATGCTCATCCATGTGTATGAACAAGACACAAGCCCAAAGGGCCCAAAGATTATCCTGGAAAAAAAAAAAAAAAAAATCTAAACATTTACATGTATCTCCCAAGTCTCTGACTGGAATATTGCACCTTATCCCCAGGGCTTCCTTGTTCTCACCCATCTCCTCAGCAGGGATGCCTCATGCTGAATGTCTATGAATGAGGGAACAGATACAATTTATCTGCTAAAACTCATTTGTGTCTAGACTAGGCCAATTCTCTCCTTCCTTCCCTCCCTCCCACCCTTCATCCCTGTTTTTGAGCTTCAGCATTACAGTAGAAAGCAAAAAATACTTTCTTGAGTCTTCCACTGTAGTATAACTTATGGCTACATGATATATAGATCCTACACACTTCCCTGAAAGACTCCTAGAAATATTGTAGTACCTGCCACCCACCTTGGAAACAAAAGCACTTCTTTGCGTATTTTTGTTGATTCGATCACAAAAACCCAGGCAGCATTTCCACAGAGAAAAGAAACCTAAATAATCAGCAGCCACCACTTCTGAGAGCAGCCTTTGAAACATATATAGTTTGAGGCTTGCAATTTTTTTCGCTTGTCCACTCCCTTCACAAACATTCCAAGTCGAATGCACCTACAGAGTCTACTTATAAATGCTTCCAGACTTCCAGACAATGCAAAATGATACTTGTACCCAGTTTTGACAGCTTTTTTTACAGACCTTGCAGAACGTTGTCCAAAGCATGCTGATTTGCAGCTACTTTTCTTATTCAAATCAAAGCAATTTCACGTCAAATATTTCTTGCAGGACTAATTTTAGAAAAATTCCTGAACGCTATTATAATGTAACAAAGTCTAAAGTGAATTAATATGGTCCAGCAAAGTGAAGTACAAAAGGCCTGTATTGATATTCAGAAGCCTTGATATTCACTTCTTAGAGATTTTGTTTTCCCATGAGCTTTTCGCGATGCTTTAAAAATTGCTAAGAAAAATAGCTAAAAATTAGAAGTTGATTTTTTTTTTTTCTTAGCTCAGAAGCTTGTTTTTTTCAATAACACAATGTGTGAAAAAAGTAAATAGGTGCCTAATATATGTAGATGAAGTACTCATACACATGGCTGCCTTATGTTTCTGTGAAAATGCTGCTCTCATGAGAGTCTGGCTTACGACAAGTCTTAGTACCAGAGCAAGTCTGATTTACATTTTTAGTGCCAAAGACCTTAAGAAACCACAGATGAAAACAATGTTTGAGATCATACAAATTTGTTCTATTTCTTGTATGTTTATCATACAAAGTAGTATATTTGATATCCACCAACTTAAGAAATTTGTGTTGTGCTTCTTTTTTTTTTTCCCCATGAAGGATGCAATTTAGTGTAGCACTCACAAAAGTAAACCACCAGGAATATTGTTTCATTGTGAATTTGTGCTGGAAGCTACCTGATTCAGACATAACAACATGATTATAAATGCCAAAGGATGATGAGTTGACAGTATCAGAAGACCATTGACATAAAAAAAGCAAGTAAATCACAAGTAGTTTTCAGTATTCTCCATCCTTTCTTTTAAAATTCCTAATCATGAAACAAATACTACCAAAAAATAACACAATTAAGTTCAATACCACCTCTATATTGCTCCCAAGATAAATGACTCATCAAAAATTGTTTTATTATGGAAAATCATCTACATTTTGCAATAACTGAAATAGCTGAATAGTGGTCCTTTCTTCATAAAACTGAAGAAAAACTGACAGACATTTCACTCTGAGAAG
Organism: Sitta carolinensis; assembly: GCA_032173965.1. Classification (NCBI taxonomy): domain Eukaryota; kingdom Metazoa; phylum Chordata; class Aves; order Passeriformes; family Sittidae; genus Sitta; species Sitta carolinensis. Next base: position 34,530,905 of record CM063284.1, on the reverse strand, counting down.
TCAGGGAAAATTCCTGAAGGGGGAAGAGGACTTCACAAAATACGTGAGTCTTTTCTCAAGCAGAGGGAAGCAGATAAAGATGTTTCACATCTCTTCAGACTCAAGTAGTTGAATCAGAAAATCTTTTCTCAGGACGTAAAGATGCAAAAGGAACTAAAAATAAATTTTAAAAAATTAATAAACAGGAAAAACAAGCAAAAACATCAGAGCTGCACAGCAGCTCTGCTGAGTCAGTTCTCATGGGCTGGAAACAAGACGCCATGTGCCAACCAAGAATTGACAGATTACTGCTAATTACAGGAGAATTACAACAATGGTGGATTTGCAGATCAATTCACAATAAAAGAGTCAGTGCACATCACCAAAACTGTGGGTGCCCATGTGGCTGGGATTATCAGCCTGTGAGTAGATTAGCATGGACTGAGTGATGTGCAACACATGCTGCTGTTGGGCAGGAACCAGAAACAGCAGTCCAAAAGGTTGCTGGGCACTCCAGCCAGACTGCTTGGCAGTCAGAGCATGTTAAGGTCTTCCCAGTTTCCTGGTTTAATACTTCGAGCATTAGGTTTCTTCAGCTACTTTCCAACATCTCTACTGTTGGCCTTTTGAAGTGAACAGGGGATTTGTCTTGGCAAATGCCGATGCAATTGATCATTTCAACTGATCACAGGAAAACGAAAAACCTAATATTGAAGAAGTGTCCAAATGCAGTGTTGATTAAAAGAATAAAGAACAATAAAAAACCAGAAGTGTGTTCCAATTCCAATAATGGAATGGTAAACTAGAACGAAAAAAAAGTTCCTTTCAACATGTCCAGGTATCATCAAAAATGTCTATTAACCTGGTACCTATTTGACTGCATACACCCTGCAACAAAACATTCAAGAACAGTAAACTGAGATGTAGTAAGGGGACCCTCCTAAGTTGTAAGGCCTTCACAAGACCTGACAGAAGCTCTGAGAAAACTCCTATTAAACCTGGGAAAATCATAGGAAAACATTTTTCTATGAAAAAGTCATTTGAAGACAGCACCAGATACCCTAAGCAGAGATAAAGAACCAGGAACTCCCCAAAGAACCAACCCTACTCAATTCTTTTCTCTACGGGAAGGTGAAGGAAAGAAGAAAAAGGGAAGAACTGAGGAAGAAAAGAAATCTATCAGCTTCCTTACTATGAATATTTTTAAGATTCATTATTACTTACCTGTTTGCCTACAGAGAGCTGTATCAGAAACTGTCACCTCTAGAAGAAAATAGGAGGAAAAGCCATAGATGGCTGAGAGATCATTTTTTCAGTAAGAAATGCAATTATGCTTAAGAACAGCAGGAAAAGAAACTTTTTTGAAAACACTTTCTACTTATATCATCCATACGTTCTAGTTCTAAGACAATACTCTAATAAATAAAAAATCAGGTAAATAAAAAGGTTAGAGGAAAAAGGGATGTGGAGGAAAATCTAGCAACTACTGAGACAAAGTTTGCTAGACCGAAGGGACCATATATGAGATAAGATGTCCCCAGACTTTACAATGAAAAATAGGATTTAGAGAGATCAGATTCTGGGTACTTTTTCTGAAAAATATCTATAAAGGGATAAATAACATTTTGCTGTGAACAGACAAAATCATAGGCTTCTAAGCAAAGAGGAATTCTACTGTCATACCCATGTGGGTTGGTTGTAGTAACAGGGAAACAGGAGACTGCTGCTCAGTGACCTCTTCATTAAGTACATCTAATTTGGGAGAGAGGAGGAAGGAGCCTAGGTTCCTCTGGCACTCTGGGATCCTGGGAACTGAACACCCAATGGAATAAAGGCTTAGTCTGTAATGGTGGCCTGTATTTTGGATCAGGCAAGTGTCCCTGATACATCCTGTGCAACTGAAAGCTTTTTTAGTGATGTTCAACTAACACATCACTAACCTAGTTGTTCAACAGCCCTCTTCGTAGACCAGACTTCCAGAATAACCCAGTGTTTTCTTAGCTTTAGGAAACTTTTGCATTTTAGGCTAATGCCTCATTCTGGGGAGTAGTATTGTTTAAATAGTAATTAAAAAAATTCTTAATGGCTGTGAAAAGTTTCATTATAAGACAGTATAGAAACTATTTTTAAATTGGGTATTCAGAGTGATGTGGGCACTAGTGCATTGTTGGCTTGAAGAAAGATTAGAATACATTTTTTTATATAATATAATTATTGAATTATTACATACCAAGCATGCCCAATAAAATGAATAAAATATAAGAGTCCATAGGCACACCTGGAAAGAGACATTGAAAAGGTACACACATCCAGGAGAGCATGTACTGGTGTTAGGGGACCAGAGAATGGAGTGATTTCAACTGAATCAAGGATTTCAACAATTGAAACGAACATGTGTGTAGGCGTCAAGGAGGATCAGGTTTTACACACATGCTGCTACTTCTTTCACATTTCAGGATGGATTTGGAATTTATCTGGTGTAGCAGAAAACAGATTAACAGACTAAATGTGCATATATAAGTATGGAATTAGTGTTAGTATATCCATATGTAGCAAACTACCTTCTCATGCATGTGATGCTTCATAGATGTGTTCCTTGTTTATGATCTGCAGAATCCTGAAGTTTCAAAATCTTCTGAACAGAACCAGTACTGGAGTTGTACAGGGATCTCCATGTTCATTAACATCATTTGGAGGTATAAAGAGTTAAATTCCCTCCGCTTGGAGGCTAAGGAACAAATTAGTTGTCTTACTTTATACACAGTAACAGGTTGAATTCGCCATGATATAACTGTTTCATCTTATGTTTTCCCCTTTGTTGTTCTTTCCAGAGAATAAATCCAAATATTTAAACAAGATAATTGAAAAAAAATAGTTAATAAAAAAAACAAAACAAAACAAAACAATAGTCCAGTTTAGTCACTACTCCAACTCCAATCCAGTACTGAGAATACCTTAGGCTCCAAAAAACCCTCACATCATTTATGGTACTTGGGCTAATGGGGACAAAGGGTTCTGCACTGAGTACAGGACACACCAGAAACTGGGGTCTGCACAGGATTAGAGAGGATGTTTGTGTAATATTTTCACATTAAAAAAAAAAAAAAAATGTAAAGCTAACATCCTTCTTTCAGTATAGAAATTGGTTAGTCATGACAAGATAAATTGATCAAAGGTCTGGAGATCTGAGTCACTGGGAACAGCTGATGTTTAGCAGGCTATGTGTTAGATACCAAGGAAACCTTAAAAACAGGAAATATCAAACACAACTCAAGAGAGTAAAGCTGTTGGGAATTTGTACTTTTTTGATTCATTCAATGATTTGCAGATGTCCTTCAAAACCTATGGCCAAGTTATAAGAACCCAGGCAACCCTAGTTTTAAATGAAGCTGACCCATCACTCACAAGATTAAATGCCACTGATTTTTCTTTCTGCCAGAAAAAAAGAAATTAACTTCTAAGAAGTTTCATATTATTTTGTTCTTAAAGCAATCTGTATCTCAAAATCTGTTGGTTAAAGAAGTGGTAAAGCACCTGCTACTATTTTTAGAACTTCAGTAACTAATTACATTACAACACATCAGCTAAATTCAGACCTTCAGATAAAACCGTAGAAGCACTATTCTTCATCATCCCAGTTTGATCCTACACTGTTGGAAAGGTTGAACAATTTTCCTCCTCCTTTGCCTTCAAGAAATGTCCAACAACACTGAACAACTTGAAGGGCACTGCCATCTGCCAGTGTTATCAAGAAAAGTCTTGCATTAGCACCAAGGAGGGTTGTTAATCTTTAAAAGACCTGAATAAGCAAATACATACATGACGAAGAAGCTTGTTCTTAAAAAAAAGAAGTGTTAGCAACAAAATTCCTGCCTTAGGAGAAGGAATTGGTGTGTACTCCTATGTTAAGCATTGGGAATAGAAATTCTCTCCAGGAATGCAATTTCAGCTGGACAGAAATTGTTTCCCAAATACTCTTGGAAAAGAAAAATTAAAATTTTTGTTTGTTTTGTTTTAATTACAGGCCTATACACATATGAAGACCTTCATATCCAGGTGCCTTTAATTTTGCCTTTCCCCCAAGGCAAGCAAACTTTTAAGATATGAGCTATTGCTGACCTAAAACAATGTTTATTTTAACATCTGAGAGAAGAGTACACTGAATTAGAACTGAGTACAGCACTACCACCCTCATACATAACACCATTAGAATACTTACTAACCTACAAACAACAAAACATTTATTCTCTCTCTGGAGTAAGTTCTTCCCCCAGCTCAGGAGGTTTATTGGCCCATTCTTGTGAGAAACATTAAACCTTTTTTTTTTTTTTTTTTTTATTGCCTCTCAAGCAGTAAATAAAAGAACAATCAAGGAATTTTGGAAGACAGCACACTATCTGTGGGTAGACAGATTTAAAAATAATTCCCTAAAGATTATGGGTTCTAAATTGACAGTTTTATTTAAATAGAGGGACACAGACTTTTCCCTGAACAGGCAAGTAACATTAATGCCCAGGTAAGGTCGAAAAAGAAAACAAAAGGTAAGAGGATGTAAAAAAAGAGGAGAGAGAAATACTGACATATAAATGATGCCATTATTACTCCAGTGGGAGTTCAGGCTCTTCTGCAAATAAATCAGTAGTATGAATGCCATCTCAATAAAGGTATTGCAAAATTAGATGGAATTTAAAACTGGAAACAAAAAAGCACATGGAAATATCTCAGAGAAAGAGGCCTTGAAAATGTTAGAGATGTCAGCTTCAAAGAGAAAACTAATTACAAGCCATGATTAGAAAATACTAGACATGTAGGGGAAAAAATAATGTAGACGCTAGTTGGCATTATACATATCTAGGTAAGCAATCAGTGAAAATATCAAAATGTAAAATTGTTGAAGTGAACTTTCTTCATCCACAATTCACCTGTAGAACCTTCTGAAGACAAAAATTCAGAAAGAGAACAGAAGGACAAATGCAAGAAAAGAAAATGTACAGAAATATTTTAAAGCTTCAAATGCTTCATTGATACTCCAAAGAACACAGCACAAGTCCTGATTCAAAACTCTCTGAAGTCAGTGGAATGTTTTTCCATTCATCTTGAACTCAGATAAGCCTATTGCTATGAATTTCCATGATTTGTGAGAGAGGATATAAAACCCTGCTTTAAAAGAATACGAATGTAGTTTCTGTGTTATTCTTATTTCAAAAGTACTTGTCTTGGTTTCTCCCTTGGGATAAATAATGGAAATAGTATTAAAAAAAAAAAAAAAACATAATGAAAATGAAATTTGGAAACAAAATTTACCAGAAAAAGAAGCAGTATCAAATAACAGCACTCCCAGAATTGAATACAGTTATGGAAAGTTGCCATCTGAAGAACTGACTTGTTCACATCCATTACTCAGAAATCACTTCAAAGATGGCAGATGTCTAAATGTGTGATACTTAGTACTTCATAGAAATCTACAGTAGATGCAGACACATGTAAGAAGTATTTCAGCTGTTTAAACAATCTGTTTTCCACAGAAAAGCTTTTGATCTTTTGGCTGGTAGTTTTCATGAAATATGGGGAAAGAACTTGAATGTAATAACACCATTCGTGAAAACAGTACTCAGAGACACCTGAAACAAAACCAGATTGTAAAATTAACACACACACACACACACACACACATACAAAGAAAAACCAGAATAGAAAATAAAGTAAGTGAAATTATGCAGCTCAATTCACGCAGCAACTGGACCAACACCTTCATTATTTCAATTACTTGCAGCATTGTCCCCCACTGAGTCAGATGTGTGAAAACTGTCTTCATGAGAACTGGAATATATTCATACCTTGGTGACTAATAACAAAATCAATGCTCCTTTGTGCTTGCATCAAGCTTCATGTGGGCCTTTATCTCTGGCAATGATCAGCAGGAGAGCAAGGTGGAGAAAGTCTGCCGATGGAACAAAGGAGCAAACGGCACGAGAAATAGGAAATGGAAGAAAGTGAGAAGAAGCAAAGGAGACAGCAACAAAAGTAAAAAACATTTTAAAATACAAAGCAATGTAATATACACAGGTGAAGTGACATTTCATCTTAAACTCCATTCCTTATGGAGACTGAGTGGGATTTCCATGGCCCACTGACCTTGTGTTCACCTTTTCCAAAGGGCTCAGTTTCATTTACCCTGCTCTCTGCAGCTACAAGGATTCTGAGACTTGCTCAACAAATTTTTGCAACAATACTAATTATTTTGCAACATTTTTGAGCACATAGTGAAACCAATTTTGCTGCAAGGGTTATTCCCACCTTTATTTATTTGCCTAACTTACTACTGAGATGAAAAAACTTATATATAACCAGACTAAACTGTTAAAAAATACGCATTAAAAATGTTTGTAGAAGCATTAATACACATAGACACAGCCAATGAAAACTAGGTGAAAAGAAATAAATTAAAATTATGGGTGGGAAAGAAGTCTTGCATAGGAAGTAAAATGTGGAGGAAAAGACACCAAGTTCTATAGAATCTAAAAGAAAAATAAAAACTTGACTCAATAAAAAATATAAAGCAACCATGGCTGATTTCATGAGTGTCTAGAAATGTCATAAATACTGTAGTTACAACAATCTGAGATAATCCTAAATTTGACTCCATAATTTCTCCACCTTGATTTAGAAAAAGACTTTAAAATGGATTAATTTCCATGTAAAAAATATTTTCAACTAATGCAAGGCATATAGAGTTACTTCACAGCTACAGAGGGTTAAGAGTAAGCACCACAAGTGATAAGTTACTGCAGCTTGTTTAGTCCCATCCCACTGCCCCAGCCAGAAGCAAAGCAGCTGGGGGGAAAGTGGGGGCTGCCCTAACCCTGGGCATGAGGCACCTCCATGGGGACAGTGATGGGCTGTGGCTGGACCAGGATGTTCACCCAGGATCTGCAGGGTCTGTGACACAGCAAGCCTCCCAGGACTTTTTCAGGACCTCAACAATGGCTTCAAAATCAAGACTTACTCCCTCCCACATCAGAGGAGAAGTGGATGCCTTTGTAGGGTGGGCCCAGAGCAGGTGACTGCATGAGAAGGGAGAAGAGAGGGTCCATGATCTTTCCAGAAGGCAGGCCTAGGACAAGGAGGCTTCAGACTCATGGAACAAAACTACAAGGGGGTTCCAGAAGTAGAGGTGGAAAGAGGAAGCTTTTTGTAATCCCCAAAATATGTTAGGTTCGATGGGCTCAACAGCTCAAAGCATGGCTGTTGTCCCTGAAAATAAGCCTTCTGATTTGTATTTGGTATAACGGAGTCAGTTCTCATGAATTGTAAGATAAACAAGGATCATGTTTGCATTCCTTTGTGAAAAGATATCACCTGATGGACTTCTCAAGTGACCAGTGGAGATGGAGAGGTGGGAACTTCTCTGTCCAATCTCTGGTCACTGTCCAGAAACTTATATATACGAGGTCAACAATAAACTAGAGAGATCTTTTTCTTCTTCCCTGCCTGAACACCTGTTGTGTGTGTTACTGTGTTCCCTCTCTGTGTCACAATGACACATGGCTAGCTCCACTCAGTCCATTCCCTCAGCAAAATCATAATGCAAAATTTTGTTGCTTCTGCATTAACAGCACTACAAAACTCCTAATAACTGTTCCAATACCATTTCCCTCCCCCATTCTCCTTTACCTGCTCCAAAATTTCTCACCCACCACTTCAAGTCTGAGTCATTATGCTGTTGAGAAACTTTGAGCCAGCTCTGGGACCAGGTCCAGCAGTAGTGCAGCTGCTCTCACACGATGCTGAACCTGACTCATTAAGCTCTGCCAGACATGAGCCACAAGGGTATCTCAGCACACAGATCCCCAGTGCTCATGCTTGTCAGAGAGTTTATTAGTCCAGGCAAAGTGCCAGACCTTGGCAGACCTATGGGTCTGTGGGTTGCAAAGCTTCAAGGGTGTGGGAGCACATCAGGCTTTTCCACATTTTCCATTAATTGAGGTTAAACTGAATTTACCAAAGGAGTGACTGATCTTGAGTTATTTTTCCCTTTTGGTTATTTTCTCTATAAACAAGTTGATTTAACTCAGCACCTATTACAATTCTTTCCATAATAGGTTAGAATACAGAACTAATGGATTATCACTGAAAAGTTTTGTGTCAGTCTTTCCACCTGCTGCTCTGGTTCATGGTTTTGATCAAACTCCTAGTCTAGCTGGCATCTCCAGTTCAATCTGCTCATACAGTTACTTGAGCAATTCAGTTCTTCTAAGATAATCCTGAAACCTCTAAAGCAATCCATGTAATGGATCCAGGGCACAAACCTACTGTCAACACAGTGATCACAGGCCCAGTGTTCACTCTCCAGCTGCACTTTGGAAAGAGACCCTGGGGCAGGTTAAGAACCTGTGCAGGTATGATAGAGTAAGCACTTGGGTTACCGAGCTGTGATGGTCCTCTACCCTTTTATTCAGTTTCTGTATCACCCCAGTTATATGTTATTAGGAGTAATTTGGTTATTACATACCCAGATTCCAGGGAAAACACCATAATCATCAGGGAATGAGTTTGACAGCAAGCTTTCAGATCTTAGCAGGAACGAAGTCTTCAGAGGACAAGCACAAAATACGTTTTGCTACCTCCAACAGATAGAAAAATGGAAAATTAGCTCCAAATATAATCTGAAGTTATGTAAATAATAAATACGTAAGACTGTGCATACTTCTTGTTATGTCAAGAGGAAGAGTATGTGAGAAGCAGCAGCCCATTAAGCCATGAAAAGACTAAGGAAACTGGATTTTATGAACTAGGCTTAATTAGACAGAACATGACTTGTCCAATATTTTACTGCAGACTCACATATTTTGCTTTACCTCGAGTGCTGGAGATAAAGCTACACATCTTTGGAAGAGCAGGCAATAAGGCAGCATGTCTACCTGGTGAAAGAATGGAAATGTACTGGGTAACAGGGTTCAGCAAAAAAATATACATACTTTTGTAATTTCTAGAGCTCCCTCTTCCTGTTCTCATGAAAAGAATATATAAAACTACCTAACATTATCATCATAGAAATAGAATTCTCCCATTCTCAGTGTGGAAAGTGTTTTTTTATGATTAATTAATTATAACATAAATGTAATGAGAGTTATAGTATATCAACTTAGTTTAGAAAAGTGACTTTACTACCCTTGTGCATAGAAATCTATAACAATTTCTTTGTTGGCACCTTGTAAAAAACTCTCAAATCCTAACTTTTAGAGACATAGCACTCTTTTTCTCACTGAAGTTTTGTATAATATTTATCTCCATGGTATCCAAACCTAAATACTTTAAAAATCTCTCTGTAGGAGCTTTCAGTGTACTGCAGAGAACAAAATTAATGGCTTGCAAGTAGAGGAAAGGAAGAACCACAATGCTAACAAGGGCACCAGGGATAGGTGGGACTTCAGGGAAGCATGACAGAAGACAGACCTCTCCATGTGCCAGTTTTTTCCACCTGCATAGTTTATAGAGCACAACTGTGTTTCTATAGTGCCTGGAGTTATAGAGAAGTATCATGGAAACTGAGAAATTATTTCCCTGCCAATAATACGAGAGCAATGAGAGAAATGCATACAAACCCAAATTTGTTGAACTTGAGCTGAGTTTCAAGTTTTCATATTGCTGTTTATGCTGAATCTAAAGGTATGTGCTCTCACTTTCTCTCTCATTTTTTGGGTTTACACTGAAGTAACTGCAGCTCACCATCAGTCAAAACAACAAATTGAAGTAACTTTAGCATTTTTCTATGTATTATACTTTGGAAGACTACTGGCTATCAGGTACAGAACAGAGTTCTGTCTTCCCCCAAACCAAAATGACTTACAATGCAAGAGAGTCCAGAAGTTAAACTTTCCCAAACACTTCAAGACAAGCATATTAAAAGGCTTTTGCCTGCCAGTGAAAAAAAAAATTATAAGTAAAAAAGGAGGAAGTGTGCTGGAACTTGTCTCTCTCAAAGTAACCCTTGTGGCACCCTTGCGTTTGGTGTTATAACGCAGATATCCACTTTTCAATGGCACTATGCCACATTCTGTGAAGTCATTAAAAAAAAGAGCATGTTTTAAGCACTTGGAACATAGAAGACCATCATTAAATGGAATTATCATTGAATAAAATAATCCTACCCTTTTTAGCTAAGACATAACATAAGCTAACACCCAACATTATCAGAAAGCTAAGGAACATAGGAGATTGGACAAAACTGTGATTTCTTTATGGAAAGGAAGAATGAAGTTAAATTGAGGAGGTAAGCAGATGAGTGCACTTCCTTTATGCCCTCTAGGAGTATGTCCATCTACCTTTGTCTGTATAGCTGGAGAATTCTGGCAGATCCTTATTCCCTTATTTTGCAATCATGAAGAGAGATCTCTGTTATTTTCAACTCACATTATCTGAAACATTTCTGCTGATGGACTGCCAGTCACCATGTACAGTCACAAAGCAGCAGCATGCAAGCTTTCTTAACAATACTAACCCCGGAATTGTTCCACAAGAGTGGCTTTAGACAGGAAGAGAGAGTGCAGTTCTAGTCTTGTGTCTTTGCTAAGACTTGCAAAAGAGCAATTACTGCAAGGAACAGCTGCCAGCTGAGAAACCAAACTACAAAATCTTATGATCCCCTATCTACACAGACAGCAATCATTTTATTCCAGTGATTTATTCAAATGAAGATGTGGTTACCAGGACAAATATGAGCTGGTGATTTAAAGGTGAAAAGTTTTGGAGAGTGTAGAAATGATGCACCTTCCTGCTGCTCCAGTAAAACATATCAGTGACTAAATACAAAACGTAGCTAACCAGAATACACAAATCATGCTCTGTTGCAGTTCAAGCTTAGAAGCATTTCAGCATAATTCTATCTGTATTCAATGGAGTCAAAGGAATTATAATTCTTTCAAGAAATCAGAGATCTTACTATATTAGTTCACTTTTTTGTTAGGCACACAGTCTTGCCATCTGATATTTTGTTATTAGTAGATCCTAGAGTTATTCTGAAAAGGTAATTCTGAATCCTTCAAACTAATTATTTTTTAATAAGTAAGGGTTGATTTGTTGTAATTTGCTAATGAAAACCGTAATTAAAATAATCTAAATATAGGTCTTTTTCCTTACCGATTCTGCTTTGTATTTGAAATCATGCAACAAATACTATATCCCTTTATAGCACTATTGCTGCTTTCCACACAGTTTGCAATCCAGCGCCTGAAATGTTGCAGTTGTCTTCCTCCAGGCAATGTCTGCAAAAACTATATGCTACTATAACTCTGTATAAAATCAAAGTCAATGATAAAATGGAAAGTGGAGATGGAGTGGGATGGAATGAGAGCAGATCAAGCCTGCTAAAACATTGATTTATTAGCATATAATACTGAAAAGCTTCATTTTTAAAAACGGTCCACGAGGTCTGTTTTTGATAATTTTGCCTAGAAAAGAAAACTGACATATAGGGAAACATTTTCAAAGCACTGCACAAAGTTTTAGCAGCATGATTCCCATTGACATTAATGAGTCACATGGCTGCAATCCTGCTTTGAAAACATACCCTACAGCCCTTTAAGCCTGCTTTTTTGGGAAACCAGAGCACTTGCCTTCTAAATAACCATTCGGTTGCAAGTCCCAGTAACAACTTCAGGTTCCGTTCCCTCCCGTGTAGCAGCCGAAGGGTTTGGGGGTGCGCGGAGCTGCTCCGGTGGCAGCGCCTCTACTCGGCGACCAGGAGGGGCTGTGGGCACGGGGAGGAGCGCAGTGCCACTGCAGCTGTCGTAATTGGATGCAGCTTCCAAAATGGTTTTAATTATTATGAGATTTGGCCTGGCATTTACTGTAGCCAGACTTGAGATTGCCCAGCCCTCTGTCCTGAGCTACACTGTCACTGTTGTAGTGTGAGCTCTTCATATTTTAGGTAAGAATAAGGGAGTTTTTTTCCCATTTTTCTACTAAACAGTGCTACAAAAAGAAGCAATCATGGATTTGCAGGGAAATGTGGTATTTGGATTATATCAGCTGCTATATATGGCCTAGTCTGCCCTATATCCTTAGCCCATCATAGTAATAACTTCACTTCCTCACTGCTTTCTCACCAATGAACAAAAATGAACATTAGATTTGAAACAATTCCTCTCTATTGAAAAACAGGTAGACATTTCTCCTCCTTAAAAAAAAAATTTTTTTTTTTTGAAAGCTTAACTTCTTGAAATTAAGAAACAGAGACAGCCAGTAACAGAGCAAATCTATTTTTAACATGCCTTTGCTGATGTTAATTAAACCGAATGCTATTTATATCCTCAGAGACATAAGGAGAGGATCTTGCAAACCTTCAAAACGTTAGAACTGGACAATTCATGGACACTAGAGAAGAGTGTGGGTCTTGTTAAGCCTGAAAACATTTGCTCATTCAAAAACTGTAAACACTTCAGACAAGTATCAAAAGGTAACAGTTAATGACTAAAAAGGATGCTGACTTTGGCTAAGCTCCATATTAAAAGAGCACTTTTTGGTGATCTCCTCAGTTAGATGCCTTAGCAGACCAATTACACAGAGAAGCAATATTGTCTTTGCATGGGACATGAGCACCTTTCAAAGGCTGTCCCAGGATTGCTTTCATTGAATGGCTCAGGATGGGTTAAGACAAGAAGGAAATTAGGATTTTTGCTGTATCCTCTTTCCAGCAGATGGTAACTTATGCTTTTTAGGTATTAGAGATATATTTTCCCTATTTAAAAAAATTAGGTTTGCATAATCGTCTTTAAAAATTATTAGAGAATCAGTAGGTGACACTGATGCCGCCTCTCTATATGTGCACTATAAATTTATCATTCAAAGTAGATTAATATTGATATAGTTATGTATATACAGTTTAGAAGTGCAGCATATATTTTCCTAAATAGATGAGAAAAAAAAAAGCAATTGATGCATACTCCTGGTACACAGCTGATGTGGCATAGTGCAATTTAGCTTAATTCTCCATAGGCATGTTACCTTGCCTCTGCTGTGGTGTTGTAGTAGACACAAAGACAGTCAAACAAACACAGCAGGGGCTCGGCAACAGGTTACCTTGGTCATACATTTGATAAATTGTAGAATTTCTCAAGAGGAGAATAAACAGCAAGGTATGTACAGAACAGGGTGGGGGTTAGTAACAAACTTTCAATCCTACTTCTTTGTACTTCAGGATCATATCTGCACAGGTAAAGTAATGACAAATTTTCTACAGGGAAGTGGTATTTGCTTGCATTGCAAGTGTTAGGTCTTCCTGTGTGAGCTTGTTTCAACAAGCTACAGTAAACACCCATTAATAATGTACTAATTAAAGCTCTATTTCCCTCTAAAAGGCTGGGTTTGCTTTTGTTCCAGTTTTGGGGTGAGTCTGATTTCATTTGTTCGAAACACTCACTGGCATTGTCATGATAAACAAGAAGATAATATGAAGGGCTGCACATCATCAGGAGCTTTATTTAAAAACAAACAAACATAAGGCCCACTTTTTTCTTTTTTTTTTTTTTTTAAAAGGTTCTGAAATGTAACAGTCATTCACAGTATTCGATTATTTCATAGCAATGTATGAAGTTACTCCATGTACCTGTTAATTACTGTCTTTCAGCAGGTTGTTGTGTCCCACAACACAGGAGCAGACAACATGGATGCTCAGTCTCCTCAGTGGAGAGTAAAACAGGTTAATTTGGGTCATAATCAGTGGGGGACACCATGAAATTCCTAGTTCTTTTTCTGCTTTGCAAGCAAGATTCATCCACACTAACAATGCCTGTCAGTTTTAATAGCAACTTTATAGCAGTACTGTGTTTTAGATCAATATGGCACAGATACATTTAATAAATAAATGTGCTAAGTAATAATTCTTCTGGGTAACATTTTCTTTTAAATTTATCTGAAATTCATCATGTTTTAGCAAACCCTGATGTGAAATATTTCCTTCTACTCAAAGATTTAAAAAATTTGGTATTCCAGGTTGAGTTTAAACAATAAACAAAGGAGAAAAAGAAACACAGGGGAAAAAAATGTACTGCTGGCTTCACACTTGCAAATACAAGCATAATAAAAAGCAAACAAAAAGAATTTGCTACTTTGCTTTACACAGAGGACAACACTATAAAACAAATTTTGCAAATCATTTGTTTCAATATTTTGAGGAGAGTCAAGGACTTAGCCCAGAGTCAACCTTTTGTAGCAATTCTATAGTCTTGTGTAGCAAGACATTTAATTTAGTCATTTTGGTAATATTCCAAAATATGGATGATCCTAAAATACATTAATTCTGCCTCTTTTGAAACAGCATTACAAACTTAATTAGCTTTTTTGAATAATAAAGACATCATAAGAACCTGTTAGAAAAGCAAAGAGAACTCAGCAAGGTCAGACTTTACCATGTGAAGAAAGTTACAGCATTAATTCCTGGTAAGTGATCTTCATGCCCCTTTCCAGCAGCGTTAACATATCACAGTGTAATGTTCTCATTTCCAGAATCCCCAAAACAACAAACAAACAGTAGTGGATGGAATCAAGAACTGGCCATGCAGTAAGTTTCTAAAATTTCATTAAAATTATTGTGAACAAGGATTAATACAAGGATGGTGTTGCTGAATTTCTCAGTGAACATCACCTTACAGAACTACTAATAGTTGAAAGTAAGAGCACAAACAGTACAACATCACAACTCTAGAGATGACCAGTCCTGAACTTTATCTTGCTCTTCTAAAATCATCAGGGAAAAGGAAAGGCAAAGGGAAAGGGAAAGGGAAAGGAAAGGAAAAAACAACAAAAAAAAACTTCTCTGCAGTCCAAGCACTGGTTCATAGATCCCTCACAAATCCCCGGGAAAAGGAAATCCCTGTAAGTACCAAATACTATCTCTGTGCAAAATGAATGTCCAGCATATTACATGCACAGAACAACCTCTGTGAGCAAGCATAGCTGACACTGATACCAACAGCTGTGCTGGCTTTAGATAGTCAAGTCCTTGCACACATCCTAAATCTATGCCTCGGCTTGAGCTTTTTTCCTACAGCTGAAACATACAGTACCTGGCAAATTTGTCACTGCCTTGGACAGTAGTTTCATCTGAAACATTTTGTTAAATGTTTGTGCTCACTCATCCTTCCAACAAAAGGTGCAGCCATGGGCAGACACCAGCTCATTCAATTTGACCCAAGCCTGTCCAGCTCTGAGTCTGCTCTAAATCATTTGCAACACAAATGATCAGCCATAAAGTCAGACCTTTTGTCATTGCCCATCTACCATAACCTGTGGCCCACACAGATTTCTGTCCCTAGCTAAGCAACTGTTTCCAATGGCAAAGTTACAACATTGTAATGCACTGAATAACACATTTGACTTGTCTCTGGTGATTTATGACACCAATACTTTTGAATCCCTCTTCTCATAAACAGTGAAAATGTAAACTTCCCACTTTGTTTTTCTTTTCTACCATGGTTGATAACAATAACATACACAAAGAATGTCTTAACTGGTAAATAACTAGGAACTATTCAGAACAGCATCAATTTTGGGCAAGACCATAAACCTTTTTCTTCTAATCAAAATAAAAATCTGACAGCGATTGGTCCTGTTTGATTATATAGAGATATCACCTAATGATTAAAGAAGAACTTTGTTACAGGAGGTAGAGAAGACAGTGGGCATTACACACACAGTGAGGTTTCCAGGTGATGCAAATTATAAATTTTCCCTGGAACACCAAAGATAAATAGAGCAATATTATTTGTCATTGTTAATTGATACTTTAATGCTTTTCCCTACAGTCCAAGCACTGCTTCAGAACTATGTGAAAGAGAACTAAAAGGAGCACACAACCTGAGTAACCTGAGGATGGTTTCCGTTTGGCTGACTTTCCTCTGTGCAGAAGAGAGCTCAGCAAAACATCCAATCAAAACCTTCATGCAGGAGACTCATGTCGCAACATACTATCAGATGGAGACAAAAGGTGACTCTATAACTTCAATAACTGTTCCAAATCACAACAAAGATCCAAGGCTTATTTGCTGTATAAACATTAAATAGAAGACATTTCCTGTCCCAAAGAGGTCACTGTTTAAGTAGACAAGACAGACAAAAGCCTGGGCAAGAATAATATTTATATTTCCCTAACACAGTTGGGAACTGCAGAACAAACTGAACAAATCCATTGTAGTCCTAAAATACTATTCACATTGCAACCTACACCAGCTCAAACCTTTAAAGTCTCTTCCTTGGGTTTTATGCACAACAGTAAATATTGCAGTGCAGAACACTTAAATCACAAGTGTTACCTACTGAGTGTCTATTCACAAACCCAAGGGGATGATGGCAGTGCACTGAAGTTCAACCTGCCAGTCTCAAACAGTTATGACTGACCCAGCTAATTTAAAGTTACATAAGTAAGCTCAAGCTGCAATTACACCTCCAGATAGAAATGTCCCTGTTCTCAGTGACCTGCCCAGCACAGGAAATATACAGATTGCAACAAAGCTAAGATGTGAACAAGGAAGCTGGAGACCCAGTTTGAGTCAGTGTCTCACAGGTCTACTCTTACTGTCTAGGGTCTTTTTAGGTGCAAAAATTCATTTGCATATCTGTCATATTCAGACTGCACTGCTGTCTCTCACTGTGCACTATGGGAAGCAGAAGCATATGAGCTCAACAACAGAAGAAAATCTTTTAGTTCCCTCAACCCTCAAGACAGAAAACAACTTCACTGCCAAGAAGGTCATATAACAAAGGTCTGAATGCCTACGTAATTTATGTCCTAAACTAGACCCAGTTGTGGATTTATATAGCCCTGAAATAGGAGGAGTAGAAGGACAATAAAGACTAACTCAAGTGGTTAGTAATTGTTCTGGGCTTGGGGACTTGTTATAGTTTAGTGTTACTTCTAGATTTACTTTTTTTAAGAAAATACACTCCATAAGAAGGCATGGGTTTTAAAAATTTGGTTCCTTTAAAAGAAATTAAATCTCATGTCAGTTTGCTGATTAACCCTTTAGCTTTGTGGAGCACCTGAGCAAACAAGAGCCACAAATTTCTGACCCCAACATAGGCAACTTCCTCCAGAAAAGCTGATCAACTATATCAGGCAATAAATTCTGTCTCTCCAGGGATGGCATTTTTCTCCACACCCCAAGATGTGCCAGCTGGTGACAATGCTCCTTTTGTGGACCCTGACCTGTTTCCTGCCAGCAATGGAGCAGGAAACATTCAATTTCTGAAGTGTTCTTCTAAGGCAGCCCACCAATAGCCAGCAAGAGCTGTCCTGAAGAAATATCATCAGCTTTAATTATTTATAGCACAGCCATTTAGATGCAATATTTTCTTTATTCCCAGCAGGGGATGGAGTGTCAGTATCTCCCATCAGTATTCTGACAACCTGTGGTACATGAATATGGTTGGACAAAACATTACAATTCTGCAGAACTATGTGAAGAGAAGGAATTCTACATTTTGCATTCAGATGACTGCACAGTGCTTCACACTGGTGGACAAAGGATTAAAAGATAGATTAAATTTTGATAAAGAATGAAAATACTTTTTCAAATCTTTACATATTTGTATTTTAGTAAATTCAAATTCTCTCTTTGTTTTTCTTTCTTTACCTCACATGGGATCTCCTGTACAGCAGGAATGCCAAAGTTCACCAAGGCTGAGTATTTACTTGTCCTTTCAGGGGAACTGAGGCGTATTTAATTTAGGACACATCTGTGACAGACAGGAAAAATGCTGTCCATATTTCTGGATGGAACTGCACATGGACAGCAGGGAGAGCAGCGAGTGTACCTGAAGGTACAGAGGCTGCATTGCACACTCTCTTCAGCCACAGGAACATGAATCATAGCAATGGCTTGTATTATAGAGGATCCAGGCAATTGTTGCAGAAATCTTCTTTCAGACTTTTTTACGGGGCGGGAGGAAGAGTCAAGTTTAGTTAGACTGAGAGTAATCCAGGTTGCACACTTAGGTCTTTTAAAATCACAATTATATTTGATATTCAAGACCAGTCCATGGACTGACTTCATTGAAGCAGCACCAGTTCCAGCTGGAAGTAAGACAAATAGTGACCAGGCCACTGAAGATTTATGTGCTTAGTTTTGAAGGTTACTGTCCTTTGGGCATGTTGCACAGTATGACTCAGATGAGTGGCAGTAAATACATACAATCAAAACCTCTGTGTTGATTGTGCAAAGCTGTTAAAAATTAAAAATACACTACAGTCTGCTTTTTCTAGAAATACATTGTTAAAGTAAAGTGATTTAGTAAACAATGACTTCAAATAATTGTGCTTCTCAGTCCTCAGATCACACTGGAATGCACACAGGAGCCACGCACACTTTTTTAACTTCTTGTGAAGTCCCATGTCAAAGGGGAGAGTAGATACTCAACTGCCTCTGATGCAAGACAGAAGATAAATAAACCCCAAGACATTTCAGGTAGAATTTCCTTCAATCGTTTCCAAATGGTGGGCAGTGATGCTATTGTATTTGAATCCTGCCCTTTAATGTTCCAAGATGAAATGAAGGAAAGGAGCAGTTGGGAAGTCTTCATGTTTAGTTATGCAACTGCAGTGATTTGAAGCTTATGCTACTTCACCTGAGAGGCAGTACAGTGTCTCCTCCCCTCCTACTTGAATGACTCATGTTGAAGAAAAATCTTCAGTCAGTCAGACATGATCCTCTGTGGTGTCTACACAGTTTTGTGGATTTATCAAAATCTGACCCTTTCAGTAATGAAAGAGTGTGTTGATGCAGCATCCCTAAGTGATGTTGGAAGTTCAGTCATTATTCTTGCAATGAAAGAAAAGCTATCAATGAGGTATGATCCACCAACACTCTGGCACGTTTATTGTTTGGCCACACTGAAGCCTATGTGAGCATGTTTCAGAAATCAGTAAGGTGGTGTAGTTAAATAGCACTGAGTTTCTTGACGTGTTCCTTGGGGAAACTTAGGTATGTCTACACAATCACATCGACTCGCAGCCCAACCTGCCTGAAGTGATCAGGCTGCTCAGACATCACAGGACTCCTTGGAAACGACAAGGGCACAAAGCTAACGGCTGTAAGACAGACACAGGTAGTGTGAACTGTTGCTAGATTTGGCTCCTTTATCATGGTTCATTTTCTTCTTACTTAGCACTGAATATGGTCCTGAGATTGCCTTTTGCTGACTGACATTGCTAGTGGGCAAAGACTGAACAAGGGAGGTCCATAGGAGGGGGAAGTCAGTCAGATCCTCTTTAGAAGTGTCCAAAATAATATGGAGTTAGCTTAGGTAAAAGAGATGCATCAGTCTTCCACATTGGGGGTGGTGGCACAACGTGAAACACTGAAGTGGTTCATGTTTGTAATAATAAGGGCATTTTTGATGTAGCTAGTCCATTTGTTATTATGCTACTTGTCTTTATCTATTGAAAATCGTGGCATTTACAGTGGTAAACATTAAAAATACAATACTCAATAGTGACTAATGTTTATGCCCCACAGTACTCAGAGAGGACAGAAGATCCTTCAGAGGGTCTGATGATTGGCAGCAATAAGGCTTTCATTTATACTGCTTCTTTGTGTGACTGTAACAGCTGGAGAAAGTCAGACTGGTGTTCTTGAGACTACAGTTGCCAGAAGAGAAAAGCGTATGTCACATAAGGAGGTTTGTTTTGCCGCACTGCCAGTATGACCATGTTCTACTACAAGAATTGGTGTTGTTCATAGGAAAAGAAATGCCATTCTTGCTCCTTTGCATGAGACAGATGTATGCTTCTCCTTCTCTTCCCTGTGTAGGCATTTGTTCCAGTGGTTCCTCTTGGGATGACACAAGAAAAACTCTCCCTTCCTTTTCAATATACTTTAGCCACAACTTGACCTCAAACTGATGAAAGAACAGTGGGTTTATGAGGCCCATTCCATTTGTGATTTCTCTGCTGAAACTGTTAGCAACCACATTCCCCTTGAGGATGACTCTTTCAAGGACACTTCTGTGCTCTAGGATTTACAAGACTTGTGCTCTCTGTTATCCTTTAGTTTGCTCTTAAAATAGCTTCAGTGGTTTTAGAATTTCCTGTGTCTTATCAACTTAGTCAGGTTAACCCAACAAAGCAAGTGCTGTATTAACCTGTAACATAGATGATCTCAAAAGCAAAAGAAATATGATAGAGTTTATATTGCCTATGTGGGTGGGACACAAATCTTTCAACAGCACTGGCCATGCATTTAAGCCAGGTTATATAGAGAAGATCTGCTTTGCTGGTTTAAGTCACTAGGACAACAAGTGCTATGGCCAGAGAGGCTGCACCTAGCCTAACCTATGAGTTTGGGTGTAATGGATTCTTCTGGACAAGAGGATTTGATGATACCATTTTAATGGTTACCTACATTTTTAGTGCACTCACAAGAAGCCCTACTGCCAACCTTTTAAATCTCTGAACAGAAGAGGCAAACCCGAACTCTACAGCAGAAGTGAAAAAAAAGGCTACTGCAGAAATGCAATTCCACTAAGTTTGCTGTTACATATCTGTGCATCTTCATATAGTGAGATTTAAAAATTGCATTGATGGAAATATTTAGTTTCAATACAACACTTGTTTTAAAGCTAATTGAATACAGACTAAATACAGTTTAACCATTCCAGTGCCAATCTTTTGGGACTGTTCCAGGGTTATCAGAATAGGTACATAGAGCTGAGCTGAAAATATTAACTACCCTAAAAACTTGATTGGCCCATCTAGTACGGGTTTAGAAGGCCCTCCTTCATCTCTAGCCTTTGGACTGAGGAAGGAATGAGTCATTCAGAAGAACTGAAAGGTTTTGAGGCGGTGGGATGAAAGAATGAGCTTCCATGAAGTGCTGGGAATTAGGAAGTACCTTAAAGAAATGAAAGGGAAAAGGTTAATATATGGAAACTTTATTTTTATGAGAGGTCAGTATCTGTAGCAACATTTGCATCAGCCTCAGGGCAAGATTCAAACCACAAGCAGATGACGCAACTGATTGTTACACTAGGATACAACTTGGCTTCTCTAAGCTATCAGACATTTTTTATACTACTAGAAGTGACACAAAACTTTCAAAAAGCCTTTCAATCATTTTCTTCAAGGTGCTTTTGAGTATCAATAATAATTCTAAAAGTCCACAAAACATAGCTCATATTCTCTTTCGTTTCTATCTGCTATTTTTTAATTTCCGTATCTTACTACAAAAATATGTACTCACAACTGAATATGAGCACTGAGGTAGTCCAGTTCCTCCTAAAAACAACAGGAGTTTTCAACATTTAGTTAGCTTACAACTTCACGTGAGCAAGTTTAAGGAACAGTACTTGACATAGACTAGAGACTCGCAAAACATACGGGTCTTCTGATGCTTATTATTGCCATGCTGCAAAAGTCAGAGATACCAATTTGCAGTGTTAGATGACAGAGACTTTAATATTCTAAATAAAGCAAGCTGATGAAAACTGGCTTACAATTACCTGGTTTTAAATTCACTATTCTAAATTCACTTTGATTCACATAACACGAGTGAGATTGTGACAGTATTGCGCTCTGCTGCTTGTTGGTACCAATGAATTGTTGCTGCTGCTGCTGCTAGTTAGGTTGTCTGTGATTTTGCTAGCTCGAGGTTAGCTGAATTCCAGGTATAATGGCCTAGCCTGATCTCACTACACATATGTCACATGAGGGCAATAATTTTGCTCCTAGCAGATCATATTAATTCTGTAGTAATCTTACAAGTCTGCTCTGTCTCTCACAATTTTAACAAGTGATGGCACTAGTGTTCATTGCCAGAGTTGATTACTAGACACCAGAGTACTGACAGTGGTGTTCAGTAACTGAACATTCCTGTATACCACAAATATAAACGCTTTATATCCGCAGTCAGAAAAGCAGCAGAAGTACAACTCAATCTGTCTTAAACTATATTACAATCTCATACTTGTGACATCATGTGAGTGTAATAAGCAACACAAGAAAACCATTTGCTGCTTATATTTTCTTAGCAAATGTTGCTTCTACTTAAACACAGAAATACTGCATTTGAAAAACAAAGCCAGAATATAGGCAGTTCAAAAGCCTTTGAACCACTGTTGCTTTTAAAAAAATAAATCCAGGATAGGTTTTCATGGTAGTAACCTAGTAACCCCTGGTGAGTTTCCACAGAATTGACTAAACCATGCCAGTTACTTCATCACAGAATTTAGCCCAAAATTTCTATTATTACAGTAACTTTGTGTAGCATCAAGTAACTCTTGCTGACCAAATTTATTCTCAAGAATGCTGAAACCTCTGCAGACTTATGTTCCTCTGGTTAAGTGTAAATTAGAAAATGTTTAAAATATTAGCTGAAGTAATTTTGGAGGTAAGATATGGGACATAAAACTGGATTTTGTCCTAAAATGAACAGAAAATCTACTCTGGTCAAAAGTGAAGTTACACAGGCTTTCAGAACTAATTGAAAAAAATTAAATTACTTTCTTTTGGTCATCTGTACCCCCTAATTTCTGACAAAAACAAGCAAGCTCTAAAGTACCAACTAATTTCTGAGAGTCTGCAGGACAGGACTGGTTTTGGTTTGGTTTACTGGTTCCACAGACAATACACCTCTTTCCCCTACACCTCCACAATCAAAGCATCTGTCTGTAGATACAACTGGCTGCACTTTATAGCTCACAGCAGAGGAGCTCCATTTAGAAGGGTGTATAACCCTGATGACATAAGTTTATTTTTGCTGTGTGGAAAAAGGGCAGGAGTAATAACTATGTTATCTCCTTCTGAGTCTTAATATACAATTTCTCATTCCTGAACAATAAATAATCAGAGATAACAAATACTTATGCTTTCATAAAGTTAAACGAAGTTTGAGACATGGTATTTTAGATCTGTTAGTGCTCATTTCAGGTCTTGTAAGGCAAGGCACCCTCTTTTGAGGCACTGGGTTTTGTTTAGTTGAAAATAATTTAATTTCATTAACAAAACAAGAGATTCAAATTATTACAATAAATACAATTATTGCATGATTATTTCTCTGTTTTCAGAAGTCCTTACATATTAAATTGCAAACCAAGACACAAATACCTTGGTGAGAGAGGAACACTGCAGTAAGTAAACTTTCTGCATAAATGAAGATCCTGCCCTTCTGTTCTTCAGAAGCCTTTTCCAACCTTAATAATTCTATGATAGCCTTTGAAATACATTTAGTGAAACCAGATTAGTTTCCAGAGAAAAGGAGGGAAGGAAGGAGGGAGGGAGGGAGGGAGGAAGGAAGGCATTGGATTGGTGATATAGTTACAAATGGTGAGAACTTAGTTTTCGGTGGCTGTGAGAGTAGCAACTCAAAAGGAGGGATTTCTAAAAGGAGACAATTCTCTCTTCACACAAGTGTCCTAGAGGCAGATGGCATGTTATCTGAAGCTCAGGACTGTGCTAAAATAGCTGTACCTGGCTCTTGCTCACAGCTGGCTTGCAGCCAGTAAACTTCGTGTGGGATGAGTACCCTCCGTCTGTCTGCAACTCTCTCTATAGATATACCCTGAGGCTTCCTGGAAGCAGATTCCAGCTTCCTCAATTTTCAGAGCTCATATAGGCTTATAAATGCCTGTGGGGTACTTTTAGCAATAATATTAAGTTGTTCTTTCCAAGCTAAGAAATATAAAAATGTAGTAGTGGTCCATTTTTATTTTTCTCACTTTCTATACTCTGTCCTGGGAATCTTTAACAAACACTTAGTGTTTTCAGCACTGAAGTTTCCCCACACATACGCTTCTCAGGTCTCATTAAGCAAGGTTCAAGGTCATTTTGAGAGTGTCAAAGGAGCCATAAAGAATGGGTGGTGTTCATGGCATTTTATGTGTTTTTTCTGTCAAACAGGAGGTAGAGAAGCAGATAACAATAAAAAAAAATCCTGGAAACCAAAATAAGGAGAAAATGAATGTCAATTAATTACATTTTAGTACATTATTCAGCAAATTCTGGTACACACCTTAGGCAGTCCAGAAGTTTGTTTAAAAAACTTGCACCATGCAGCATTCAGAATAGAACCAGTAAAAGACCTTGTCCTTTCTGAAGAGCTGCAGAGTGCCCCTGACTCTCTCCTGCCAGGCACCTGCCACACGCACCTCAGCTGCCCCATCTGGGAGGACAGATGTGAAAAGCATTTTAAAAAGATCCAAAATGCAAACAACCAGGAATCAAATCTTAGATTTCCTTTCAGTGATCTGTGTTGAGCACCAGATAATGATAAACTGGGAAGAACCTTTCTTCTTAAATACATCCTTTCATGATGATGGTATGATTTGAGATTTAGCAATTATGCTATTTGAAGAATAAAGGATAATGAGGATGGAGTTTTCCACCTTATCATCAGTGAGAAACCTGCATCACATGATACAACCACACACCACAGAGACCTCCTCCTATTGCCTGACAGAGTTCAACTTGCCAAGGTAAATATAAAGCTTAAAAAGCAATGTTTAACAAATAGCCCTATGGACATCAATAATTTTAATGCATAGCACATACTGCTCACTAGGCTAAGGGTAGTGCAGGATACCTCGTAGTTAGAGGCTCTATTTCCAAGAAAAAGTATTACAAGTCAGCTGAGAAAAACCTTTAATATCCATTTAGAACAGGGAGTTAGGAGGAAAGACTTTCCCCTCAGACTGTGAGAGAAACTGGAAAAGTCCTAGAAGAACTGACTGTACTGTTCATGACACTGGAGTCTTTCCAGGGCTGCAACTAATTCCCAGCTTCATCTAACACTAAAAATGGATTTCAGAATTACTCAGACTAGAAAAATACATTGTGAGGTGAAACTTGACTTGTGAGCTCATCCCATACTTAGAGAACAGGAAATATAAAATAGTCAAGAAGTCTCTGAAAAATGCGAAGTAAAAGAGGAAAGATCAAAAAGTAAACCACAAGAGGGCAGATGGACTACATAATGGATGATGAAATTATTAGCTACAGAAGGAAGAAAGGAAAGATGTCTTATCTCTTAAGAGAAACCTCATCTGGGGAAACAAGTATTTTATTCAGAAGATGTCAAGTTAGGAGCATGAAGGGAATTCTACTTTTTCCTCTTAAAGATAGTGCAATTCTTAGTAGCTGAACTGTGTTATATCAATGGTTATGGAGATTTAGAGGTCCTTCAGTTATCCGTGGGAAGGACTGACATACACACCTTTACTCCCACATGCTTCAGCCTCTCTGAATTGACTGGTAAACAAAGTGACAATTAAATCCTTGGTCTTGTAACAGAGACTTTTAAATAATCACCAGCAGTGAATTCAGAGCACAGAGGATAGGCCAATTCTTTATACACAGAGAAAATCACAGGAACATAACCATTTGAAAGGAGACTAGTTAGAAAAGGAATTACTTGTAGGAATAGGACAAGCATGGCTGGGAATCACATGCCTACAGAGATTTTCTTCATTTACAGAGATCACCATGATATCCTTGAAGTCCATGTTAAAGCACTCCCTTACTTTAGTGGGGTGGTATTCACCTATGTTAACTTTACTCCTAGCAAGCTACTTAACTGCTGTACTGGAGATTTTTAGCATCTTTCCTCTTTCTTTAATGTACTTGAGCTCTGGATCAGTGCTTTTCACATTTTGAATTTTGCAGAGGACACTCACTTTTGGGGCACATCAGCTGGGATCCTGCCAGTTGCCGCCAGTGCATTTCTTGGGGAAACAGCAGCTTTCCTACTAAGGCAATCTGGCAATTCTGATGTTTCCTTAAAAAGGATGTCAGAAATGTTGCCAGACTGGGGGGTACTATTATGTGGAGAATAAAGCACAGGCTCAGTTTATAGCCTAAGAGATGAAGGTTAGATGTCTGCTCAGCTATTTCCAGGTTCCTTGACTAGAAAAGCCTAAAATCACCACCTCCCCTTCTAGCAAATGCAGACTGTCCATCTTTCATTAGACATGGCTATGTTCTCTGCACTAAAATGTTACAAAAAACTCCCAGTCCCATTACCTATCTGCTATGTATGTAATTGTAAATGCCTTTGAGTAGAGTGTAAGACATTTTATTTCAAAGGTTCCTTTTATTTAATATTCAATCTACTGTGTGTTTTATTCTTATGCTTATTCCCCTTTTAATCTAAAAGGATATACAATAAAAAAAAGCACATGCTTATGCTAAAATTTCAGTCCAAGTTCTGCTTAAATTCACAAGTTTTTTACTGACTCAAGAAGGAAGTGGTCTGATTCCAAAAGACAAAACAGTGTTTAAGAAAGCAACTTGTTTAGTCAGATTGAACCCCACATTTCTTGACAAATTTCAGTTCACACTGCTACAGAGATAATGTGAAGGTCATGTGCTCTGAACTCTACAGATATTCTTCTTATGGCACAGTTAATAGAAGAAACTGTCTTAATATCAAAATCCGCAGACAAATTATTTGGAAGGGCTTGTAAAAGGTGTAAATATGGAAAGCATCCTCACTAGAAATGTGTGCTGTCTGTTACAGATATAGATCTAGAAATGAGACTGCAAACACTGTAGGAGCGAAGTAGGGTGGACTCTTCCCAGCCTTGTACAGTTTTAAATCAAAACCGAGCTCATTGGTATATACTGGCTTAATCAAGAGTCGACTTTGACACATAAAGTTTCAGAATGTAATGCAGCTTAGTTCTTTAGAAAAAGATGTTTATAAAATGTATACCTTGTGTCACATGCAAAAACACATTGACAGATGGAATGAGTGCTTTATGTTATATGGCTGAGGGTACCTGAGATACTTTGTCTCTCAGCTGCTTTTTCCAATCTAGCCCAGGTAAATATGATCACAGCATTTACTCGTCCACAATTATTTCATGATCTCCATAAAGTGAGCTGCTTTCTAGCTTAGCTGCTGGTGAATATCTGACAAAATATCACTTTACCTTAAGTTTTGATTTTAAGGTTTCAAGTTAGCACTGCTAAATGGCTAATTTTATAAAGAACCTCCTCAGATAAGATTTGAAATATATGCATGGGAAAACAGAGAGGGTCCCATGTAACCATGGGAAACCTGCACAGGAGCAGGCTGTTCCTGAAGGACAGTACGCTGAGGAAGGGGCCTATGCTGGGGCAGTTCCTGAAGAACTATAGCCTTTGGGAAGTATTCACAGTGGAGAAATTTGTGAAGAACTGTCTCCTAAGAAAGGGACCCCACACTGGAGCAGGGAAAGAATTCATCTCCCTTAGGATGAGGAAGCAGAAGCAGAAACATGTGATGAAATGACTAGAACCACTATTCCTCATCTCCCTGCACTGCGGGGGAGAGAAGGTAGAAAATCAGGAGTAAAGTTACCTACAGATATCATCTACTGAATATTCTGAGTTGGAAGGGACACAGTAGGTCCTAAGTGTACCTTCCATACAGAGACTGAACCCACAACCTTGGCATTATTAGCACCATGCTTTAACCAACTGAGCTAATCCTCTGGGACATTTGAAGGAAGAAGAGGTGGAGGAAGGTGTTTTTAAGATTTGTTTTCCTTATATTCACCTACCCTGATTTTGATTGGTAACAAATCCAATCAATTTCCCCAAGTCAAGTTTGTTCTGCCCATTTCATTAATCAGTGAGTGATCTCTCCCTGGCTGTATCGCAACTCACCCATGAGCCTTTCATTGTATTTTCTTTCCCCTGTCCAGTTGAGGAGTGAAGTGATAGAGTGGCTTTAGTGGGCACCTGGTACCTAGCCAATGTTAAACCACCACAGTCGTACATGATCCAGTTCAAGAAATTAATTAAGATTTAGATCCATTACAAGTTAAGGAGTATCAGCTGGGTGGTAAATGTAGTTTACCAATCAAACAACTACATTCAGTTTTTATCTCTTTTTTTCTTTCCTTTTCTTTCTTTTCTTTCTTACAAGGCTGTGACAAACAAGTTTACAACACAACTCTAGTACTCTGTTTCAAATTTCTGCTCTCCGTTGTTCATAACTTTGCTGCAGTCAAAACAATGTTAATTAAGTTAAGTTGCCTATGTAATAAATACTAAAAATGTCAGAATTAACTCTGAACCTCTATGTATAGCAGAAAGCAGGCTATCACATAATATTTTTTCTGTAATTATTTTATTGCATTGGGCAAACAGTAAGCTACTCTTTCTAATGCACTGGATTGGTACCAGGAGTTCTATTTCTCCCCCTAATTGTGTCGCAAAGATATTACATGAAATATCATCATAAAGATGCCTTTTTATGTTTTAGTCAAAGATCCACCTAAGCTACTAGAAAAAATCCCAGGACTACATTTTTGCAGCACTCCCATTATTGCTTTATCTGAAGAAATAACTAAACACAAAATTTGGGTTTGGCCTTTTTGGTTCTTTGCAGTACATTCAGGAATAAGCTTTGTAGTCCATCAGTAGTTTAGAGACCACTGGTTAAAAAGTGTGGTACTTCAGGGTTAATTTTTGCTTGTTATAGCCTTAATTTTGACACTCACTGAATGAGACCAGCTTCATTTTGAAAGATTAACATTTTAATGGAGTTTTTGCATGTTGTCAGGCTCAAACCCATGACACTGTCTCTTTGGCTGCTTCACCACTGAAGCAATCAGGGCAGCTGTTTCCTCCAAATTCTTACGTATAGAATCATTAAGATTCAAAAGTGTCCAAGATCACCAAGTCCAACTATTGATCAAATACCAACCTATCATCTAAACCACAGCACTAAGTGCCGTGCCGAATTGTTTCTTAAACACTTTTAGGGATAGTAGTAGAATTACATAGAATAAATTATATAATTATATATATAAAACATTCTTCCAGGTATAGATAGAATTAGCTCATCTCTGCATAGTCTGGTAGCTATTCTTAGAGTATCTTCAAAGGAAAACAAAACAAACAAAAACCCAAAACACTTATAATTTCCTGTATTACTTTCATTTGTTTTCTTTCTTCATATCTGATACAATTTGAGGTTTTTAGCCCCAGGCAGAGGTGACATAAGAATGAATCCCTGTGATTCTGCATTGTCTCACTTCAAGGCTCTCTGTCTCTCATTCATTAGGTGAAGAAACCTTGCATGGGTGTTGATTGTATCCCTTGACCCACTGATCTCAGAAAATCCTTCTATCTCTGGGGAGTTTTCTCAGTACAGTGGAAGCATCCATGCAAGATCCCTGCTGGGAAAATCACTGTTATGCAATCTGTAGTGCAGTCACTTATCCATCTACATCTCCTGAGCTCAATTTACACCAAAAGCCCTCAGGTAATGGTCATGGAACTCACCACCTTCTGCCTCATCACCCATGAATTTTAATTCTCATTACCCTCTGAGTTAAGTATTTGGCCTGTAGGAATCCAATTTTATATTTAATACACAAAGCAATGACAAATTGTTGTGTGGATATCACACCACTTATTTATCTCAGGTTGAAAATATAACTTTTAACAATTTATAACAACCTTAGCCAGATTGTTAAAAACTATATTTTTCTATCACATAACTTATGAAAGAACATCTTCAGGGATCTAGAAATCCTAAAAATCCCATGTTTCTTTAAGAGTTCATTAATTACTACCTATATTGAATTTTGAATCAAAACGGGAATTAGAATTGAAGTGCATGATCTCTCTTGTCAAACAACTTACATTCTTGATCTATGAATGAAAGGAAAAATAAGATGATGCCATGCTATCCTATGATTCTAAAGGAGGTTCCAGCAGAGCTAGAGTCAGAACCAAAAATAAATTTAATCCTGTACTTACACTGTTTGACTGTACTTAGATTAGCAACTTTTCCAAGGAAACTTTCTGTTTAGATTTCTGTTTTTTTATGTAGCCTTCCTTTTTGAAGTTACAGTGAGGCATATACAAAATAAAAAATGTACTATAGAGTAAATACTAAATAGTATCCAGTTGAGCTTGTAATTTTATTATTTTATAATTTCATGCCACATATATGCAATCCACCCTTTTCAGAGTAAGACGGAACACCTAATTGTACAAATCATTTACAGAAAACAGATGTACTTTACAAGTTCTTGGCTGTGTACTCATGAGGTGTATTTTGTAAATGTAAATAGAAAGGCAAAGCTTGATTTAATAAACTCATATTTCAAGAAAGCAATGCAGAGAGAATAAAGTTAGCATTTATGTGTGGGTGTTATTTGTTAAGTACTGCAAGTGAGGTATAATTTACTAATCTGAGTCAAGCCAGAACAACAAGGCTACTTTGTTCATTTGGTGCTTCCTGTTCCATCTAGGTGATATGATAGTCGAAGGAGCCAAAAAAGAGACTTAACACATAAAGTTTCGAACTCTCTGACATACGCAGCAAGAGAGGCCAAAGTTCTGCACAGATTTAACTATTCCCATAGGATTTTCAGGCATGCTGTCAAGGCAGCCAGTATAGCCAGGAGTTTAGTGCAACAGCAGTCCTGTAAATGAAGATAGGACGATGTTTTTCAGGGATTGGTATCTTCACCAACACTTGTCAAAATGGACTTAAACCCACAGAAAAGCAGTTTTCTGTAACAGTAGAGGTTTCTTTGCTCTGAGCCGTCAGACAAACCTGAGTTTGGAGTACCCCCTGCTGTCCTTTAGAAACCTGCTGAATAATGGCTGTTCCTGTGTTACCTGCTCTTGTCCCTCCAACACTGAAGATGCCTAAATTATCTCGCATGTAGAGATTATATCAATACATTTTTCTGATTATTCTTTTCACCCATCTGGCAGCAAAAATGGACCAGATTCTTCAACACTAAAATTTCATTCTTTTTAAAGTGGAGGTAAAGTTGCTATATGCAAATCCACAAAACAAAAAAATTAGTTCACAGAAAAATTTATGCATAATCAGTTACCTGCAAAACCTCGGACACAAAAATTAAGCCACATTTAAGCAACAATAAAAAACAAAGCAAAGAAAAATATTTAAGACCCTAAGTATTCAAAATGTGTTTTAGCATAGAGGCTGAGAGCACCCATGAGCCATGAATTCTCTGGGAAAGTTATATAACTTACCCATAGTAAATTACAATTTTTGCATCAATAGTATTGTCATTCTTAGGTGAAGAAATGAGGAGGTTAAAGGTACTAATCTATGAAATCCAGCATAGTCATTTGGCAGATCCTGAAGGTCAATAAGGCTTTACTCAATACATTTATAGCCCAGTTTCCCTATTACTAAAGACCATTCAAATATACATATGCTACAAGAAATAGTCTTATCTTCTTTAGAAAACCTGCCAGGATTCTAGTTTAAACAGGAACTTGCAAAGAAAATATAAAAGGCAAGAATCTATGCTTGCAAAATGTTCAAACTGATATTCTTAGGCCACAGTACAACCCAAACTCCCATGGTTTCCAGGGACTACAAGCATGAACAACACTTAAGGAATGTGAAGTACACTAAATGTACTATTTCAACAGACATCTCAAAATTCCATAGGCCAGCTTTTTAATTGGAAAGAAAAGAAAAAGATTTTCTGAAGGAAAACAGTATTTCATGAAAGAACCCTTGGCCAGATAACTTGAATGATGCCATCACCTGGTGTCTGATGCCACCAGACTGATAAAAGTTACTGTAATAGATATGACTCATAACAGGAGTTTTAAAAATAATAACCATACTTCTAAATATAATGATCCCATGCTGTATGTTGTCAACCATTGCTCATAATTTTTCCTGGGTCAGTTTTACTGTAGTAAAGAGTCACAATCTTTTTTTCAGTTTTGGAGATTTTAAAAAACTTTTCAAGAGGAGAGGATGTGGCTAGAACTGCTTAATTACTACGACTTAGAATATGCAAAGAGTAATGTGTTATGCATCATTAAAACCACAAAATCACAGAATAATTTAGATTAGAAGGGGTCTCTGCTTATCCCAGTACCCATACAAGAGCAGGTTTCTTGGTGCTTTGTCCAGCCAAATTCAGGCTCTCAGAAGGATGGAGATTGCCCACCCTCTCTGGGCACCTGTTCTGAATCTTGACCATCCTCATGGTGAAAAAGACTTTCCTAATATCTAAACAGCATTTCCCAGTATCTGACTTGTGTCTGTTTCCACTTCTCCTGTCCCTGTATATCACTGAGAAGGGTCTGGCTCTGCTGCCATGATATGGGCTGGGATAGTAGGAAGATCCCCTTGTAGCTTTCTCTTCTGCTGATTGAAGAAAGTCTCTCCCTACACATCATAGGCAACAGTCACTGATCATCTTGGTTGCTCTCTGCTGAACCCACCCAGTACATTTGAGCCTGGAGAGTCAAAAACTCACAAGTAACAAGTAAAGGCTGTGACACATTCTTTTATACCATACATGTACTACATAGGCATACATATATATGTACATGGGAGAGAGAGAGGGAGGAAGGGCAACAATGTTTTGCGTTCCAAGTAGTATTGTCTTGATTAGACTTTCATTTTTAGGGCCTCATTACTTTCATGTCATTATTTTCCTTGCAATTTTAAATTTAATATTGCTTTAAATAATTGATTATATCTGAGGGGAAAAAAAGGAGGAGATATTTGTGGCTCTTAAACTGCAAGCACATGTAATTCTGGGTGAAAAATCATGCACACCATAGCTGCTTTTGTGTGTTGAAGGCAGAAACTAAGTGCCAAACTCTGAAAATGCTCAAATTATTTAAAAATACAGTAAGTGTTTGGAAAATTAGCATTAACCACACCATTATTCCAAATACACAGAGTAAATGTTCATACAGTCACCACACATAACAAACGAAACCAAAAAACCACCAACGTTCAGTAATGTGGGCTGGCAGGGACAAGGCAGAGAATTCCCTTGTGTAGAGAAGGCCCTTTCTGAAGTTTATTCCCTTCTAAGATAGGATGGCTTCTTGCCTCTGCAGAGAAATTCTGTCTAAAGAGCTTGCTTTCAGTTTTTGTGGTTACTATTCTTTCAAGAATTATTATCCCAGCTGTGAGGGGGAACCCTTTTCTTAAGTGATACAAACTACCTTGTGCAAGAAGTGGTGAGATCAGGCTTAATCTGGTCCAGGCTGAGTTTATTTCAGTTTGTGTTCTATCAACTCCTTTAACCAAAAGGAAACCAAACTACTTTTATACCAAATAAAGGCATAGGTAGAGGTTTGCAACTGCAGAGCAGTTTGGGGTGGATATAACACAGCAGGCCAAACTTTTGTAAAACTTCACATAGTGGAATAAAACCAGAGACGTTGTTGGCGGGGCTGGGTGTTGCATTTTGGGTGAAATCACAATTTTCATTACATGTTGTTTTTTGGGTTTTTTTGGAGGGGGGATTGTTTTTTGGTGTTTTTTAATTATTATTTTTATTTATTACCATTCAGCTTAGCAAAGAATCAGAACCCTTTTAACACTGCCTTTTTGAAAAGTAAAGAAGCTTCAGGCGATTTTTGTGGATTCTCAGAATATCCTAATTTGGACAGACCCACAGGGATGATTGAGTCCAACTCCTGGCCCAGCACAGGATCATCCCCAAGAGTCACACCATGTGCCTGAGAATATTTTCCAAATTCTTCTGGAAGTCTGACAGGCTTGGTGCTGTGACTACTTCCCAGGACTGTTCCAGTGCCCAAACACTGGAACTGGAGAAAACTTCCAGATGAATATCTTTTTTCTAATATCTAACCTAAACTTTTCCTGACACAACTTTAAAATTTTATTTGAAGAGACCTCTTTGTTGCTTTGATTATTATTCATGCATCCCTCCCAGTGATTTAAATGAGGCCAGAATAATATTGCAGACACTTGAGGCTGGGATTGAGATAGTACTACAGGTATTTTCTATAGGCAGAATCCTGGCTTCTGTATGTGTTCTTTATTTTACTTCTCTAATGCCATTTTCTCTTTCTGATCACACTAGTAATCTGGCCTCCATTCATTTTAGAAGAAAAAGATTTCTAAAGGATATTGCACCTTGCCTGGGTGCTTATTAATGCCTGTTCTTGTTCAGTGATTATACAAAGATTTTTCGTACAAAGGAGTTGCATTGGCTTGAGTTAAATGGGTTTAGGGAAAAAACTTCACAATGTATTTAGGTCAGTACAAATTCCTGCTTGGAAACTTTTCGATAATCTCAAATCTTTAACTATATACACTTTAAGTAGTTTACTGAAAACAGCAATGTCAACAAAAATAAACTTGTCCTAAAGCCACTAAAGTAAATTTTAAGAAACTCAGTTGCATTTCTGAGTAAATCAGGCCCAGTAAATTCCCCCTCGTCCCCCAGTTTTATTTTCAGAGAAGGAAGCATCATATTTGGAAAAAAACACCCATTCCCACTACTAAAGCTGTGCAACTGTAACAAATCGCTTCATGACCATGCAACCTGATTGCTTTTCTTTTGTTTGAGATGACATTGAAAAGGAACAGCTTCAGCTGTAGGTGAACTAAATTCCTGTTTGCAAAGATTCAGTTACTTTTGCTTTTTGTTTAAGTGTTTGAGACCATGCATAAGGAATTTTTTATTACAAAAGGAAAAAAAAAATTCTCAGAAAAAGAATCACTAAGATGTGTTTCCTCTCTATTAGGCGTATATATAAACATAAACCAACAAAATACATTTGTAATGTTTTGTACAGATTTGTAAATAATTATTTTATAACTTATACCCTTCAACTTTTTGCTGTACAAAGCCAATGAATCTCTTTATTTTTTATTTTTTTTATTCTCCTAGCCTCTGACATTATTGAAGCCTTCTGATGGGATTATTTCTTGACTCTCCAGTTAGCACTATGAGATGGAACAAGGCACTGTTTTGCAGTCCAGAATTGCAAACTATGATCCCCTCTCCCTGTTAGGTGAAATGGCAGCTTCATTCTTATCCATGTTGTCCAGAAATCCAGGCAATTCATTAAAGAAATAAGCACAGCTATCAAAACCCTATCACAAATAATGTAAACATATATATGTGTATGTGTGTATATGGGCATAATTTTACAAACACATCTATATATGCATTTGTGTATGTACACATATAAGAATGAGTGTGTATAAAAGAAACATAAAAATCCTGACTTTATTAATAATTTCCAGAATCCCAAACCTCAAATCCCTGCTCAAGCAAAACACAGTTTCTACAAGCAAGAGAAAAAAAAGGTAGACCTGAAATATAGCACCTACTACAAGCCAGGGAATGAAGACCCAGTAGCCCAGGGCCCTCTAGAAGACTGACTCATTCCTTAGACCATTTACTCCCAACTCAATCTAAACTTAAATATGCCAGTAAATCCCTATGCTACTTCTGGTGAGTCCAAAGGAAAAAACAAGGCCTTTGTCCCTCAAAAAGCTTTAAGGGCTCTGCAAACACTAAAAAATGATGGGTTTCAAGCCAGGCACCTCACCTGGCTTCAGGTGATTTAGTGTATCATGGAGCTGGAATAAAAATCTCAGCTAAGTAGAACTCACTTACTGAGTAATGACTCATCCAGTCATTGATGGTTTTCCAGATCACAACTAAGAGCTAAAAATTACTCCAGAAAACAGAAGGCAGACAGTGCTGACCATAAGGTAGACTTACAACACAGCTGGGAAAGAAATGCATCTCAAAAAGCAAAATCACCGATTTTTTCTGCAGCAGCTCCAAATTGTTACACATTAAGTTTTCCAACAGAATAATCTACATAAAATGACCACAGTGTATAACAGATTACGGAACTACACTGTTCTTCTGATTAATAACACCTTCACAAACTACTTTGTACTAGTTGTGTGCTTCCCTTTGCACTGTGATCTCTGTCCCATGGGCTCATGTCTCATAGTTGAATGAGAGTGATCACCCCCCAAAACAAACAGCCTTGCCATCCTTGAACAGGCAATTTCTATCCCTGATGACATGAGAGTCACCAGAAAATGAGCAGCTAGGTGTCCAAAATCTTCTGAAATCAGCTAGTCAGAAACCATAATTATCTCTTCCAGTTGTTGTATTACCTTGCTCTTGCCTTATCCAGCTGCTGGCCTTCATCCATAATAAACACTTTCTCCTGCCACTAATAAAGCCAGCTTGGTCACCGAGTGGGGAAAAGGGGTAAAAATTACTCTGAATGTGTACTCTCTAATAATCACTTATACACATTAAACAAAGGGAAACCAGCAGGTACTGTATGGATCTCAGTAAGGTGACAATCTGGCCACTGGAAATGCTCAGACAGGAAAGAATACTACCCTCCAACATATCCTCATACTATTTTAGTAACAAAATAGACAAAATCATTTGGTGATCAAAGTCAGTGAGAGGCTTAATACCATGAGCACAGATCTTAAGCCACTTTCAGGAGGAGATGTTAGAGTGTTTTTGTTCTATCCACAAACAAAATAATACGAGTCAGGGAGCACTCTTGCCAAAAGACAGTGTGTCGGCTGTTCCCATACAGCCTCAAAATTGAAATGAAAAAACACCAGGTAACATATGGTAAGGAGAAGAATATATTGGGTAATAATTAACAATTGACTATCACTAGACAGTAAGGAAATCATGTGCTTCAAGTTGACAGTTTATGGTCCTCAATAAAGCAGTGACAACTACTGCCAATGTGGGACCTAACACCTCCCAAACACTGCAAGAAGTAAAAAAGGAGATGAGTCTCAAACATTAAAGGGCATCAGAAGTGTCTCCAAAACTTCTATTATTCCAGAAAAAAATGCTGGTAATGAAGATGGGACCCTCTTTGCACTTCTGCTCCTCTCCTGCAAATGAAAAATTCTGACGGAATTGAGCAGCATCACTTATGAGGTAGAGGCAGCTTCCCTGCAGTGAAGGATATTCAAACAATTTGCTTGAGCAATGATGGTTTTGACTTACTTATCTTGTCCAGCCAAATTAAATCTGCTGATTATGATTATGCAGGTACTGTGGTGAGAGCAGAAAGTAAAGCACGAGCAGCATCAGTCTGGCCTGATGGCTCCAGAAATAGATTTAGCCTGGAGCTTTCTATGAAATAGACCTCTCACCTGAAAACAGTCTGTACAAGTCTACTTTGTAAAAAGAAGAAGGAATCTGGTCACTTGTTTAAATCAATACTAACAGCTGTTTTCAGAGATATCTAGACTTTAGATTCACTAAAGTCCTTAAAACTCAATAGTGTCAAATGCTTCTCTCTGGAACTTCAACAGTGGTGAATAAAATAGAAGCAAATTTCTTTCACTTCACCAAACTGCATTTCTTGTTGACCAATAAACTGATCTTTCTGGGCTAGATTTGTCCTGGCCAATTAAGGCAACTCATTTGCAGCAGGAGGAGAAATATGACCACCTACACTAGCCTCCTGTGGTTCTCCAGGGATTTTCTCTTCCCCTCACTTTTTTGTCCCAGATGCATTGTTGGGAAGTGGGAAAATACAGAATGCAGACCATTCTCAAGGCTCATCCCCAACATTTCACCAAGGAAATTGCTCTCAAGAATCAAGTTGAGCCATCATCATCATCATTGTTGTACACAATCAAAGGTGCATAAGACACTCACTGCAGAATTGAGGATATTTCCTGAGTACTAACAGTCCTTTGAATATGTGTATCAAAAAAACCAGCATCATAGGGAAAGGAGGAAAAAATTTCATTCTTGCTTTCCCAGACAGCAGAAACAAAAGAAAATCAGAACAAAACCAAAACAAAGTAAATCGTAAATTCCCCACTGCCAGTCTTGCGAAGTCTGACACTGCAGATCCGACAGAACTGTACACAGAAAACACTGGCACTGCAAACCAGCTGTGAACTTCACGTAAACCACATAGGTGTGGAACCCCCCTGACTTCAGCTGGGGTTAGTTAAGTGATAGGGGAAATGAATCCCTATGCTTTCTATGATCAAGGCCTATATCACCACTGGAAAACTGGGGTGTGGAGGTTCAGGTATGGCCATACATTGCATAGTCTGATCTAGTTTTTTCTCTGAAATCCAACCCTCAATGAAAGCTCCAACAACTTTTATGGCTCTGTAATTGTTTACTTCAGTTGAAAGAGCCTTTCTAATCTACATAATACACTGAGTTTAAGTATATAATTATTCTTGTATGCATATAAAAACTATTGTGACAATGTGCAAAGGACAAAGCAATTATCAGAACAAAAGGCCAACCAGGAATGTTATTAATCCAATGAGGAGATAGAAAGAAAATAATGCTACATACTAAGAGTTTTAAATTGAATTATTTTTTGTTCTATTTTTGAATATCAAAGATATTCAAGAGAGATTTATATATACTTCTAAGACAATACAATATGAAAATGTGGTGTCTCAAGCTACAGCTAAACTGTAAATGTGCGGCACAAATGAGTTGAAGACAAAGCATGAACTTTTCTTGCTGGTGCTTGAATACATTTTTTCTATCATCACAAGGAGTTACATCTGTTAAACACAAAAGAAGCCTCTAATTCTACTCTTCTACAGAAAAGTGTATCACACACACTTGTATACCCCAAAACTATATAAAACAAAGTAATAAAAATTATTGTAAAATAAAAAAATAATCACATATGTGCATTGGTGATTCTCCTTCAGAAAAGAACTAATCAAGTTTTCTTTTTATTAAGCACCCCAATTTTTTCTTTTTGTAAGAATATTTGGCTAGGTGTTCAAACTATATACTGGAAGATGGATTGGTACGAGCAATGAATTAAGCACAAGTAATCTGAACTCCAAACAAGAGCACAAAGAAGTGTCCAAACAAGAATGCCAAGAAGTGAGTGAGCTCTTGAAAATAATATCGGTTTTGTTTGGTCCATATAGGGGAGAAAATCAGGAATAAGGATTCTGGTTTCACTGTGTCCTTTGATACTTGGGGGGGGGGGGGGGTTGTTTCATGTGAAATCTCTAAATCAGAAGATGTTCTGAAGAGTGAGTAATGTCCAAGTGTCTTTCCAAATACTGCATTGTGCACAGGCATATTTGTTTGTTTGGTTTTTTAGAAAGAAATCCATGACTTTCTGCAACTATGATGAGTAGTTTTTTGTTTTTGTAAACCAGGAGCTTCTGCAGCTGTTTGCAGACAAAATTCTGCAAAGGGCTTGATACCTAAGATCACCCTGAAGTCAGTGCACCAGTCAGAATGTACACAAAACAAGTGTGGGTTTCAAGTAATTATGTATCTCACAGCTTCCAACTCTTATACATTGTTATCAAGATGAGGAAAAGGATAAATATTGTAGAAACATGCCAACTTTTTGTTCTTTTTTTTTTTTTTAACATAAAATTTATGATGTAATACACATCAAAAGGTATCAAAAGAGTCTTTGAAGCCTTCCCAAATGTGCATTACTCTGAAGGAAACAATGGAGCCTTTGGATCTACTCAGCACTTTTCTTCAGTCGTTATTCATATATTATATGATATAGATTTGTATTCCTTGCCTAGGATGGCATACAGAAAATACTGCCTGTCAAAGTGTTAGATTCCCATTCTTGATCATATTTCCCATATTTCTATAACTATTCACATATTTTCTCCCCATTGCTTTTTATTTTTTCTAGCACTGTACTATTCACCTGATTTCCTCATTATGGATTTTTAGCATGGCAAAATTTTGATATTCCAATTCAATTTTCCAAATATTTAGTTTCCTTTATTCCTGTTCCATACCTACTTCCAATGATACAATGCATTTGTGGATTTGCACTGGTGATTCCACATAAACTGCGGGTAGCAATCTGCTCAGTGGAAGGCAGAGAATCTTCATGAAAAGTCTTCAGCTGTTACTGGAGAACTACCTAAACGTCCACCAATTTATGGTTTTTTGTTCTTTTGTTCAGAATTGAAGTGCCCATAGTCACATCTCACAGTCCATGTGATGATTTAAGCTGTAGCTCTAATTTAAGCTGTCACAAGAAATACATGTCTATTTGACAAACCACTCTCGGTGCTGACGGCAACTGATTTGCAACATTCTTGCAGCTCAGCTTCTGACACCTCAGTCAACCCAAGATCATTAAAGAAGTTTACTAACATGGGCGTTTCTTTCATTTGCAAATAAATCTTATTCTGAACTCTGGATCTCCTTTCCAATTATGTCAGGCTCCACAGCCAACAATTGCCAAGCTTCCTGCTAACAAAATTACCAGATTCTCTTATTTTAGAAACTGCCACCCGTCCCCAGTGCTGTAAGTTAACTTTATGACAAAGCCTTCTTTTCCCCATCTAACTTAAGAATGAGAAGAGGCATGTCTTTCAAGAAGAGGGAGAACTCCCTGAGTAATTGACTGTTTGAACATCAGGGATTCTCCGACCCTACCTGTGATTCAGCAAGTGGATTTTTGCTGGCATTCATGCCTCAGTGCAGAATTCTCCTTGTCACCGATACTCCTGGATCAGTGAAGAATTTTTAAATGGGGAATTTTCAGGCTAAACAGAAGAGAGTGTTCTGAATTTGCAAGCTCTAAAATACACAACTCCCTGTGACTGGGAAATCCAGAAATGAAGGACTTGGATTCTCTTAGGTAAGCTTTGATTTGGGGCAGTGGAATAGCTGAACAGGAGGGACAACCTGACACAGCACAAAATCATGTAGGATTTGTGTCCCATGTCTTTGGATTCCAGATCACTGATGTAAGCTATAGCCTTATAACTGCAATAAATCACACTGTAACTACAGTATCATAAATGATCATCGGGGCCAGAGAATAAGAGAGTTTGATGCTCTGTCATTTGTGATGATCCTTCTACTCCAAAGAAAGAACACTAAGAAATGCTTATTCTAATTTAAGATTTGTGTGTGAGAATGTGTGTGTGTGTGTGTGTGTGAAAATGATAATATAATCTCAGTATACTTTGGAAAGAACTTGCATTTTTTAATTGACTTTGCAAATTATGATGTCAGCAGATGCCATGAAATCTGGTTACAACTTGAAGACTCAATTCAGGAAGTAAAAGTGGAAAAGGGAAAAAAAAATTAAATTATAGACTTCTGCAGTTTTAAGATGCTGTAAAAGCTATTAGAATGAAAGCTTCATTCTATATCACTAATCTTCATTAAAGAACAAGTTCACCTTTCATTAAAATAAACTTACAAAATTGCATTACTTTTCTAGCCAGTTATTTTAAAATGAACATACTAATTATCCCCAATTTGTGTGAAACAACATGTAAGGTTTTGGCAAAGTATTCCACTATAATCCATAGTAAGAAGAGAGCAGGGCATTCAATACCTATGTAATTGTGGGCTCTTACAAGAGACCACTGAAATAGCTGGCATTTTCTAATTCCAGGGCAGACTAACACTGAAATAGTAATTTATGCTATTACATCATGTTAGCTTCAAATTTTCTGAATTAGTCAAAACAAGAAAATTTTCTTTTTTATAGGCTCCAGGTAACTGGAAATACAGAGGCAGTTTGATTTCCTGTTTTTCTGAAGCTTTGTCCTCTGAAAATGTGAAGTCTCTCAGAAAGTTCAGCTAAGCAGGATTTCTATCTATTGTTTTGGGGCATCTGGAACTAGTGGGGAATAGTGTTTTCCCAGCTTAACATTTTGTTTTTCCATTGCACCCTGAAGCTATACAGTACACTGCCAAGAGAAAACTAATTCAGCAGTATAAATTAAAAATAGGATTCTCGTGACACAAACTGCATAAATATGGTTTACTTGTGTAATTATTTTGCAGTGGTGATATGTCTCTGTTATGAAATCTTCACAAAATGTGTGACGTTTCTGATAGTGGCCTGTATGCAGAGGCGAGCAGAAAGAAAATTATTAAAAATGTTATTGAAGAATGAATCAGTAATTTTTTAAGAGAAGGTGCGGCAAATCATTTCTTTGCAATATTTCCCTTGGTTTATTCTTTCTTTAAGTAGATACCTTCAAGTATGACTTCAGTAGTGTAAGAGTCAGTAATGTAGTTTCAAAAGAGCAATTTCAAAAAGTTTCACAGATTTGTGTTGTCAGTTATTATAAATACAGCAGAAAACAAGTACTTAAACTATGATTTAAATGAGACTCTAAAGAAAGTATTGGCTTTTTTCCTTACTATTTTACTATATTGCTGGTGTCTTCAATAAAAATCTTATCACCCTCAGAGCAACAAGTGTAGCAACTACCAAGTTTTCCAGATTCAGACCTCCAGTCTTCAGAAAGCATTAGGACAGAATAACTGGCTTTGGGGAATCCAGAAAAGTATGAGTGGCTGGTAATAACCTACCCACAGATAAGGCCCAGCAGTTACAGCAGTTGATTACCACAACCTAACTGCTAAGTTATTAGTTAAAATTGTTTATTAGAAAGAGCAGCAGTCAAAAGGCATTGAAAAGTGTCTAAGAACTAGACTACTCAAGGAGATAAGGGGTCCAAGATGACAAAACATCAGTTTAAGGTAGAACTGAATTAAAATTACTCTAAATGTGTTCCTTACTCTATAAAATGGACTAAAAAGTGAGGCACAAAGGTATTAAGTAAGGGAAGAAAGATGCAGTCCTAACACATGCATTTTAAAGCAGGTAATCAGATGATTAGAAATCTACTCAGTTAATCAGCCCTCAGCCTTGCTGTACAGGAGGTCTGAGTAGCAGCACACCTTTCTCACATGCAGTCCTGTTCTCAGTTGTGCCTAAGAGTCTGCTCAAGATGGAATAATTGTTAAACTAAGGGTCTTAGGGAGTTTTCAAAATAACTTCTTCACAAATAAATAGAACAGGGTCCTACCAGCTCTTTGAGCTTCTTCTCAGGCCCATTTCTACGAAGTATCCTTTCAAGTAGCTATTAACACCTCTGAAATGGATTTGCTCAGAAATTAGCTCCAGCTTGACCAATCACTTGGACATAATTTGCATTTATCTCTCCCACAGAACAAAATGACGGGGCAGTTTGGCAGTTTGTCATATGCAGAGTTTTCTATCCTAACAAAGCCTAAATAAGAAAATGCTTATAGAATCATAGAATGGTTTGAGTTGGAAGGGACCCTAAAGATCTCCCTCTGAAACACGTGGGGATACCTTTCACTAGACCTGGTTGCTCAAAAGCCCCATTCAACAAGGTCTTGAATGCTTCCAGGGGTGGGGCATCCCAACAACTTCCCTGGGCAACGTGTGCCAGTGTCTTACCACTCTCAGAGTAAAGAATTCCTTCCTAATATCTAATCTAAATCTACCCTCTTCAGTTCAAGGCCCTTGTCCTATTTCTACATGCCCTTGTCAAAAGCCCCTCTCGAACCTTCTTAGAGGCCCCTTTTAGGCACTGAAAGGTGTTCCCAAAGCCTTCCCCAGGCTGCACTGCTCCAGCTTCCAGCTTATTTTCATAGAAGAGGTTCCCCAGCCCTCTGACCATCTTTATGGTCTCCTTCTGCACTCATTCCAACAGGTCCATGTCCTTCTTATGTTGGGGATTCTAGAGCTGGATGCAGTTCTCCAGGTAAGGACTCAGGAGAGCAGAGCAGAGGGGGAGAATCAACCCCCCTGACCTGCTGGCCATGCAGGATGCAGCCCAGGACATGCTTGGCTTTCTGGGATGAAGGGCACATTGCCAGGTCATGTCAGACTTCTCATCCACCAACACTCTCAAGCCCTTCTCTGCAAGGCTGCTTGCAATCCAGTCTTTACCCAGACTGTATTTGTGCCTGGCATTTCCCTGATCCATATGCAGAACCTTGCACTTGGCCTTGCTGAGCTCCCTCAGAAATGCACAGGCCCATCTCTCAAGCCTGTCAAGGTCCCTCTGGCTGGTGAACTTTCCCTCCAGTGTGTCGTTGGCAAACTTGCTGAAGGTGTCCTCAATCCCACTGCCCATGTTGCCAACAAAGATGTTGGACAGTGCCAGTCCCAACACTGACCCATGATGAACAACACTCTTCACATTGTGATCATTCATAATAACTCCAAAACATACTGGATCAGATAAACTACTGATAATAAGTTTGGCAAAATTACTCCACCTCCCAGGTACTAGAGAAAAGAATAACAAATACATGAGGAAGAGTGGGTGTTCTTTCTACAAGCACTACTTATTATCAGGACATCACGTATTTTGTCTGTAATACACAGATGGTAACATGACAACAACAGTGAATCAGGGATGGGAAGAGTTAATTTTGGGGCATTCTTCACTGGGTCTGCTTCATGCCTGTCTGTCATGAGCCTGGGCATCAAAAGCAGGGGCAGAAACTCCTTTATTGTGTTGGGAAGAAATCCCTTCCGCCTCTGCAGAACAGGGAGAGTGTTCCAAGTTTTTAAATCATAGGAAACAATATACAAATGGGTTTAACTATCCTAACTTCTACTGGAGCCATCAAAGTTGAATATGTACAAAAACAGGCCCTAAGGAATAGGAGTAATTTCATCAAAAGATACTGAATGGAATCCCTATGGGACATCAGTAAGTCCTGGCTTTCCAGCTCTTCTTGACTGCTGCAAGAGTTAAGCTCTCTCTCT
The DNA here is from genome assembly GCA_032173965.1 of Sitta carolinensis. Classification (NCBI taxonomy): domain Eukaryota; kingdom Metazoa; phylum Chordata; class Aves; order Passeriformes; family Sittidae; genus Sitta; species Sitta carolinensis. The sequence goes on along the minus strand of CM063284.1, from coordinate 34,486,609 downwards.
ACCTCAAAGGGTCACAAAAATCCTGAGAGTTTAGCAAACAATTAATGAAAAGAGACCTGTAGCTAACTGGACAAGTTCACACATCAGAAAGCAATCATTACATTGTATGTTACTAGCAGGTGGTTAACAATAATGTTTATTACTTGTCAGCTACAAACGTACTTTAATTTCTTTGTAGGTGACCAGTAACAAATTGCTTTGTTAATAGCTATTAAAAGTTTTTGATAACAACACAATGTCCATCACAGTTTTGTTTTGTTTCATAACAGACAATATCACATATCTGTTGACCTTGACAGATTAGCCACATCAAATTCTTATATTTAATGCTCATTCTAATTAATCTTGATTTACTGCCTTAGAAAATTTCTACTTGAATTATGCTGGTTGAATGACACCAAGCCTATTTTTACTCATACATTTAAAAAGGCCTATGTGTTTGATTCTACAAATTAGTCTCTAAAACTGAAATTTATTGGGGAAGATGCTTATCTTCCCTTTCACTCCTCCACACTCACTTGTTTATGTCTTGGTTACAAGGGCACTTCCACCTGACTTTGTGGTGTTATTCATGACAGCAGCTTGTGTGGCATGAGTTTCCAGAATTATCATCTTAGGTAGGAACAACTCCTCCTTCACTGAGTCAACTCACAGAGAACAAAATCCTTTGATAACACCAGAAAGACAGTGGAGAAATTAGAAGAGTAAAATGTGAAGTAGCTATCCTTGAAACAGGTGGACTAAATGACAGACGTGTCTCTGTATTATTTCAAAGAATTATTCATTTCCATGTAATGCCTAAAGCCAGCAGTTTTCCAACCTTCTAAACTATTTGTTGACTGCAGTGAACCTTGAAAACCCTGTGGACTATCATGTGCCCCTGATCCTATTCTTTTTTAAAGTGTAATAGTTCTAGGTTTCAGGATCTCATGGCCATGCAAACTCTATTTACAAACTCCAGCTTGGGTGGAGTGTTGAAGTAAGAGAAGGCTTCTCTCTGCATGGTATTTTTCTGGAAAAGCTTTGTCTTTGCATTGTTTGCTTTGATGTAAACTAAAAGGAGTGAGTTTATGCATCCAGAAAAATACAAGTGGATGAGGGCAAAACATCAGAAAAATATTAAAGTGAACATGTAGGAAAATGACTAAAATAAACTCCAAGATAAAGTTTGTTTTCTCAACATAAATGATGGATTCTCTGATATACAGGACATGCGGGAACTAGCTCCAAGACTTTCCGTCCTTTTAGGAAATGGGCACGCTCATTTTTTTCATTCACTAACCATTCTATTGTCATTTTAGGATTTACTATTCTTTGGCTCCCACAGCAACTCTAGGAACATCCTTACCTGCAATACAGGTAACAAGATACACAAGGGCTAGGCTTATTCTTGTGCACACACTTAATTTTACAGAGATAACAGCTTGGGACTGTTATCTGTCAGCAGGATCAGTGGAACCACTTATGTCCATACAATTCAGAGTCTCATGCAGATTCTGAAGCTTTTTTTAGCTCTGCTTTTGCTCAAAATTATTAACAATATTGTGGAATCTTGTAATTAGAGAAAAAATATTAACATAAAACAGAAGGAGGGGGTGGGGGGGGTAGGAGAGCCTTCCTGACAAGCGATCTTTTTTTTTTTCCTTTTAATTTTAAATAAAGCTGTCTGCGAATTTGAGCCTAGGGAGACCTTCATTAAAATCAATTAATCAGTCAGCCTCTCTGCTGAATAGCTTTCTGGAGACAAAGTCAAAATAGTATTTGGGAGCGATGCGCGCGCGACTCCCGTTTAACTTCTCTCCCTAGGGCCGCAGTCTCACATCCCTGACCCGCCTCAGCGGGAGGCGAAGCCGGGCAGGATCTGGCACGGGGCTCTGTGACCGGCACTTTATGGGGAAGGGGGACCGTAGCCCACGCGGCGGCGGGGGGACCCCGGTACCCCGAGCAGGTGCCCGGGGCCTGCGGCTCGTCGCCGAGCAGGTGAAGGTTGTCTTCGGCGGCCTCGGCCCCCCGTAGGGAAGGAGCGACCGCCCCTCAGTTTAGAGACCTCGGCGAGGGCTGCTTGCTCCCCGCCCCAGGAGGGTGGAGGTGACAGCCGCGTTAGGAGCCAACTCCCGGCGGCCGGGTGAGCCCCCTGGGGCGGGCTCCGCCTTCCCGGCCCCAGCAACTACCCCGGAGCATCTCCCCTCGCCCCGCCGGCCGCAGGAGCAGACCCCAGCCCCGCCGCTGCCTCCGAGAGGCTGAGGGGGAAAGTTCTCCCCGCTCCCCTGCAGCCCCGCGCGGGGCCGGACGAGGCGGCGCGGTGTCCCCCGGCGGCGGAGGGCGGCGCGGGTGCCCTGCTCCTCCCGCCGCCGGCGGCCGCCGCCGGGGCAGCACAGCTGTTACAGAGCCGCGCTGGTCCCTCCTCCCAGCTGCGGCTGCCTCATCTCCCCCCACCCAGCCCGTCCCTCCCCTCCGCCGCTCCCGACGCTGCTGCTGCCGCCGCCGCCGCCGCCACCACCACCTTCTCCTCCTCCTCCCCACCCCCACCCTCTCTCTCGCTCCCCATCTCTCTCTCTCTCCGTCCCGTTCTCCCCCTGCCCCCGCCTCTCCCCGCCCTGCCGCCGCCGGCCCTGGCAGAGCAGGCACCGCAGGGGGATCTCGATGTAACACCATGACAGGCATCGCCGCCGCCTCCTTCTTCTCCAACGCCTGCAGGTTCGGGGGCTGCGGGCTCCACTTCCCAACCCTGGCAGAGCTCATCGAGCACATCGAGGACAACCACATCGGTGAGTGCCCGCGGGGCCGCGGCCAGGGCAGGGCAGGGCGGGTGGCGCGGGGGCCGCGTGTGCGGCGGCGGCGCGGCGCGGGGCGGGGTGGGGGGCACAAGGTGCAGCGGGAGCCGGGGCGCGGCGGCCGCCGGGGGAGGAGGGTCGGCGGGCGTGGAGCGGCAGGAGCAGGTCCTGCGGGCGACGTGGAGCGCTCTTTGGGGAGGCGGCGGCGTGCGGCGCGGCGGCATGGGTGGTAGCGGGGGAGGCGTGCAACCCGCCGGCCCTGGCGAGGGGGAGTTAGTTTGCATTGGCAGGAGGGAGCGCAGGAGCCCGGAGGAGGAGGCGGCGGTGGAGGAGGAGGGAGGAGGACGGGCACAGCACGCCGCCTGCTGCTTCCGCCCCGGCGCTGGCTGTCAGGGCTCCGGGGAGGGAGGGAGCCGCCGCCGCGGCAGCCATTCCGCTTCCTCCTCCTCCTCCTCCCGCCGCCGCCACTGCGTCCTGTCAGCGCTGTTGCTAGGTGTGGCGGGGAGCACGGGTCGCGCTCCGGCCGCCGCAGCGCGGGAGGCGCCTCTCGGCGGAGGCACCGGCGTGCAGGAGCCCGGGGCCGGCGGCGCGGTGGGCGTGGAGGGAGCGCCCGGCGGCGGGGCCGGCGCAGCCCCCGTGCCCGGGCGGGCGGGAGGAGAAGGCGGCCGCGCCGGGCGGAACCCGCTGCCCTGAGCCGCAGAGCCCAGGCCTGGCCTCGCCGGAGCATCACCTGCGGGCTCGCCCGTAGCCGCCGCTGCCCTCCGCCGCCCGTCCCGCCAGGGCCGTGGGGGCGGGGACGCGGCGGGGCGATGACTCGTCAGTGCTTTCCCGGCGCGGGCGCCTCATGGGCGGCTGGCGGGAGCGTGCGCAGGGGCGCCGGAGCCGCCCCTCGGCGGCGCGGGCGGTGCCCGGGGGAGGAGGGGGCGGCGCGGCTCCCGGCCGGCCGCGGGCGCCAACTTTCCCTCTCCCCCTCCGGCGGGACCGGCCTGCCCGCGCCCGGCCGGGCCTCAGCCGTGCCGGGGCGCAGGGGCTGCTGGCAGAGGCGTCTCGTCCGCAGCCGGGCACGGCACTGCCGCCGCCCCGCACCTTCCCGCCCCGGCAGGTGTGCTGCCTTGGCTGGTGCGCTGCTTGCTTCCCGACTGCATCCTCCCGACTTTCTCTTTTTGCTAATAAAATACGGCGCTTAAACTATCAAAAAAAAAGAGCTAGCTCTTTGAAGCAGATCAAGTTTTAAAACTAGGGGGAAAAAATCAGAAGTTTTAAGTACCTAGGGACTAAGTGTTTCGCTAGAGCTATGAAGAAGAAACAGTGCTGCTACAAAAACGATGAAGCTAGAACGCATTTCAGTTTATTAGAGTTTTAACAAGCCTGCCTGGATACCTGAAAAAAGTCACTGAAGCTTGAATTGCGAGTGTAATGTTACATAAATGTAGCATTATAGGTCAGCAAGATGAAAGGTGTGGTTCTCATAATTATCAAGATGCCTAGTGTGAGGTAACAAAACCACATACCGCAAAACTGTGTTATTTAATGACTCGACATGGTGCAGGCGTACCGTTGTGATATTGTTGGGTTTTTTTTTCATCTCACATTCTTAGCTTTTCTTATACCGTGCATCACATTACACCAGAAAAGCTTATGGGAAATAGTTCCACAAAATGAAAGTTCCTAAGTCATCTTATGTGACCCTTGAGTGCCCTTATCAGCCCTTGGGTGCCACAGTCCACAGCGTGTCAGAGAAGATGCAGTCCTGCCCGCGTGGTCTGTGCAGTGCTGTTTGAGTCTCGATCAGCAGTTCCGAGACATCTTTGCACAGAAGAGAACTTCATGTTGAAATACTGTAATTTTAAAATAATTCTTTATTTAATTCTGTAGCCAGTATTCATTAATTTTTCCTTTACTCAAAGTTAAAGCATTATGGATTGAGCACGCACACCTTTAATAGAGTGTGTCATTTTCCAAGACTTCCAGGACACACACCTGAGGCTCTGCACATAGTGTCATACAAGCAGCTGATTTGAGTACAAACCGGTGGAGTATGACACAAGGTTGCTCATGCTTTGTTTTTAATGTTTCACCTCTGCACGACAGCAGGTTGAACTTGACCTGCTTGTGAATACAAGATTCGGCAATGTTATGCTGCCTGTATGAGACGCTGGGAAAATCAGTAAGGAGTTGAACCAGTGACACCGTGTGTAGATCCCAGTTCTAATGTGAAGGCTCAACTCCACGGTCTGGTGTGCGTAAGGAACTCCTGCCACAGTCTAAAGAATGATAGTCTATGAAACCTCACCAGTTAAGTGCTCAGCCAAAAGGTGATTAAACTTTCTGAATAGGAGCTCATGTTGGAATTACTGTCAGTAAGATAATGCAGTGTCCAGCTTTTGCTGTCATACAGGCCTAGAAATGTGTGCTGAAATGTGTTGCTATAAAAATTGACTGTATTTTTTGGCATACTGAGTGAAGAGTAACATGCCATGTAAAAATAGATTGCTTTGGACATTCAGCATGTGCTGCAGGAATAAAGAAAACTTGATTGAGTTATATTCCATTATTAGTTTAAACTGAAGTGGGTGATTGCTGGGCAGACGGTGTTAAAGCACAGATAACAAACTTGATGCTGCATGCAGCTGTGTGTGGGGAGCGTATATGGCACAGGCAGTACATGGTCTGGCTGCTGCAGTGCTGCTGCTCTGCCACGTTTCACAGAGTGGGTTAATCGTTCACATCATCAGTGGAGCCCTGGTAGGAATGTGGTTGTTTCTCAGAGCTGTACTGTGTGTCTGAAAAGTGGGAGCAAACACTTAATCGAGGGATTTTTTTTTTTTTTTTTGTCAGCCTTTGGAAAAAACCCTCAGCTTAGCATAAGGAAATAGGAAAGAGACAATGTGTGATGCACAGAAATTTTCACCTGAACATGAGGAAGTACTTCTCTGTCTTGTTGGGTGGCTACTCACTGGAACAAGGTGCCCAGAATGATTGTGGAGTCTGCCTCATCACTGAAGATGCTCAAGAACCATCTGGATGCAATCCTGTGCCATGTGCTTTAGGATAACCCTGTTTAAGCACAGTGGTTGGATCAGATGACCCACCGTGGTCCCTTCCAGCCTTACCTGTTCTGTGATTCTGTGAAACACTCTTGTGGCATTCTGGAGGCATTCCTGGGCAATTCTGCAGTTGCTTTTTTTTTGCTTATAATACTAATGAATAATCATATTGTAATGAAATAATTCAGTGTACAGTGGTGTGGTTTGGGGGTTTTTTTCCACCTACATGTTAGTGACCAAGTAAGAAGTTACCAGTTACTTGAAAAAATATCACTGCGTATAATCTGGGAGAGTTGTGGCCATTGGATGAAGTATTCAACTCCGAGGTGGTGCTGGGCATGCATCAGCACATCAGCTGCTTTTTGGGTTTTGCATTTATAGATCAAAGACTTGTGAAGAATTGGGCACTGCTCTGGGGTCTTTCATAAGGCAGGCCAGGCCCTACTGGCACCCTCTGCAAGGAGACTGTTCTGCAGTCCATAGCAGTACTACTAAACAGTGTATTCACATTTTCTGTGGCTTGCAGCTGGAAATGGATGTTGATTTAAAACTGCTGATTTGTCAATGCTTCTCTTTCAGTTTTTTCTACAAGCACATTGTCCAAGCAACTTGAAGTGCTGTTACCTTCTCTGCAAGTGTGTTAAGAAGGGGGGCTTTTGGCCTGCCTTGCTAGGCTGTCTCCCTGCCTCTTGGTTTGTCTGCTCTGACCCCTTGCAGGTTGTTTCGTTGACTTTTCTGACATCTCAAGTCCATGAGCAAAAGGCCAAATTCACTACAATAGCCAGATTCAGACTGGCTAATGGAATGGACTCAATTCCCCTTAGTAATGTCAAGAGAGGAGGAGAGAGGCCCCCAAACCCACCAGTTTTGAACTGCCAAATATTCAGCTGTGGCAGCATGGCAAACTTTATTGCATTTCTGCATCCCATAGTGTCTTCAGCTATGATATTGGGACCAGCACAATTGCTTTCACAGAGTGCTGAAAATACACTTAAGTCTTCTGGGGCATTTTTAGCTGTTCATAGAAGTCCGGAGGATCATACCTTTTCCTCTTTTTTTTTTCTTTTTTTTCTCTTCTCCCCTTTCCCCCAGATTGTTTCTTTCTCCCTCGGTCTACCTGCAGTTGGATTGCACTCCTTAGAGTGGAGTCAAGTAGCTCTTTAGTTGCTAAGATGAAGTTTATTCTGATGCTGAAGGACCAATATTTAAACTGAATCTCTTCATCAGGTTTTGACAACATTTATTTATTTTAATTTTTGCATGGCATTTGTAGTAAAATACTTTGAAATCAGGTGAGGTAGCTGTTTGTATGAGGCACTGTCTGGTCACTTGGTTCATGCTAAATGCTGACACAGACTCTGCACCTTTGTAGCTCTTTGGCTGATATGAGCAATCCTGCTTTTCCTGAGGCTCGTCAAGCATTGAGGAAATAGATGCAAATTAAATGAGTGTCCAAACGTGGTGGGCTAGAAGAGGTGGAAGAGTGGATAGGAAGAGATAAAAAAAAATAAATCTGAATACACTCTTACTTGGAAGTGGAGTTTGATAATTGTATAGCACTGAAACTTCTAGAATTTGAAGGGAGAAAAAAAGACCATCTGCTTACACAGTAATAGCACAAAAGATGATCGACTGTCACTGAACATTTCATCCTAGCTTTGCAAGAAGTCCCAGTGTTGGATAGCTTTCAGTGGGGTATTTTTGTAGTATTGCTGTTGGAACTGGGAGCTTTTCATCAAGCTTGACTGATTCCCAAATACTAGGATGAATCCTGCAACACAACAGTACTTGCTGTGCGAGCAGAGGCAGCTGCTTTTGTGAGTGCTAGGATTAGCAGGAAAAATAAAACTTCCTCCATAAAAAAATAATTGCAGAAGACGGACCAAAACCTTGCATATAAAATACCACCCATCTGGAAAGTTCAGGTCATATGGAGGGAGAAAGATGCTTATGAATTTCCATGTCTGATGGTAGCTTTACATCTGCTGCCTTCAGTGACTTCAGTTCTTAATATTGTGCAGTCAAGGGGCCATTATTCCCTAGCAAAGAGCTCAAGCAGTTGGATAGCCATTGGCTGAATGCACATACCTTTCTTAAAGTTGTCCCTTTCAATATTTTCTCAGACATGCTAATAACGGTGTGGTGTCCTCAATTTGATAGTTACAGGTGTTGAATGATGAGCTGGCTGTGAGCACATGCTAAAATGTGGGCTTTGCTCCCCACTGCTGTTGCCCAGATTTCCAGCAGCATCTTGGATGAAGTGCAATCTGACAGAGGTGACAGCTTCTATGTTGGAGCTGACTGCATGTTGTGTAAAGCAAGCATAAGAAGATGCAACTGTTGAATGCTGCTAAAGAGGAGGATGAGGGGCTACACACCAGCAGCTATGGAAGGCCTGGAAAACCTAAGTCTGTATGACAGATTGTGTTCACTTAAAGCTGAGCTCTTCACAAGAGTGTGAACATCGTTTAAGTGGCTGCCATCATGTAACTTTCTCTTAGCATTTGCTAAATGTGTAATTTAACATTTGGAGTTGAGACTGGCCATTTTGAAAAGGTGGTAGATTTTAACCTAAGGCTTTTTACACCAGGAGTAGTGTGGTAGCTAGGTCCATGGAGTGCTCTCATCAGCATCTGGAAATAGAGGACAGGCTCATACTTACTTGCCAGTAATGTGCATGAATACGTGTCACATATGAATGTGTCCTTGTAAAATAAATTATTATGTGTATTTACCTCAGCAGGAGTACTAATTATTGTTCATGAAAAGCAACTTCCTACATTTACATCTACATTTAGCTAAAGTTCATCCTCTGCTCAGTACTTCTGAAACTGTAGTATTTGTTTCTTATTTAAAATGCATTTTTCAGGAAAGAGGAAGGATCTGTTTTCCAAGGATGTTGGTTATTTGCTTTGCAAGTTGGTATGGTGAGGAAGGCCCTTCTATCTCAGGAAGGTGTTTCTGTCAAATAAAGTCTTTTTTTTGACTGAAAGATCTAGTCAGCCCTTTTTCCCCCATACATGTAATCTTGAGCAGAGAAGGTTTTTTGATAACTTTACATTTATGGGTATGGCTTATTTTGCTCTTTGGGTTTCAATATAAATTATGATAAAATATAAATGGGAATCTTGTGAAAAATTCTAGAATATATTAATCATATGGAGGGAAATGGAGCTGTCATTAAACTTAGGCTAAAACATAATTTTTTCATACTTCTGTGACATGAAATTTTTTCTTGCTCTGAGGTTACCAAGTACGTGGAGGATAAGATATGAAGTGCTTCATGGTGTAAAGCTTGAGTCATATTTTCTGGGAAGGAAGGACTGAACGCAAACATCTGTGAACAAGCTGCAAACTGATTTTTCAGATTGGAGGTCTCACATAAAGCCAGTAGGGATCTTTCCTTTTTCTTCTGCTTGCTGGAGTGGCTTTGGGCAAAGACCATTGTGCTGTATCCACACGACTGGCAGGGATTGTTCCTCTTATATGCCAGCAGATCGACAAAAGAGCTGGAAAATGAAAACCTGAAGAAACATCAGGTAACTTGTAGCAGTGGCATTACACTTCACTTGTGTAGGGCATATTTACCTTTGTGGTGAAATTTAAAGTGATTCTCATGTTTGTACTTCATTGTTTGAGAGGATGTTTTCGTAGCTAATCTCCAGTTCTTATGAGAACTGTAAAATAATCAGGTGGCTGCCAGTCAAATTATCTTTCTTTAACTTCATCATTTCTTGAGGAATGTGAAATTGTATAATAAAAAATAACTGTATAGTAAAAAATAATATGAGGAAGGGGCGATGCCAGAAGATGAAGAGACATTTCAGTCAGATAATCTTACCTCCCATTCCTTCCTCTTCTAGAATATGATGCAAATGCAATCAGAAATATTTTGTGTCAAGCTGCAGAATTATGCCAAAGAAGGAAGCACTATAGGCCTGCTGCTTGCAGTGAATGTTTTATGTTGCTCCTGAATGTGCTATTTTTTCTTTATTTATAATTATTTTTCTTGAATAAGCTGTTTTTCACTGAGAATTATTTTTATTTATCTCTAGTAAGCACCAGTTATTGAAAATTTGGATGATAACCATCTAAGAAAATAGCTGCTCTGTACACTTTAAGAAAGGCAGAGACAAAGATTTTAGTGTTAATTTGAAATGGTGACAATTAGAGAATTGACTTGATAAATCAGCTGTGTTTAACAATAAAGAGTCCTTGGTTTTAAAGGACTGTCTCCGTGAATAACTTCACATTAAAAATTTAACAACCAATTCCTGTTATTCAGTTTCCAATTCTATCTTGAGACTTTTAGAAATGTTTTGGGAGAGTACATACAGTTTATTACACTTCAGTTATGAGATGATGGACCAATATTCAGAGCTGTAGAATAGAAGAAATATTCCAGTTTATGGTTTAATGATTTTTTCTTGGCTATTAATATAGTTCCTTGGATTCTTACAAGGCTCTTTCTTGTCTTTGTGCTGTGATAAACAAGGGGAATGGATTTTTTCACCAGAGATGCTGATGACACTGCACTTGTTGTTTGTGTCTCTGATAAGTGCACAGGATGGGGTACGTTACTGCTGTGCAGTTTCATTTCAGTTGCTGTAATTCATTAAAGACTGAACTGACTTAAATACAGGTGTTAGTTGTATCTTATTCGTGTTCCATTTTGTGTTGCAAAGGTTGGAGTAGACATAGAAGAAATTTACCAGCTTAAAGGAAAAATTGAATGGGATTTTGAAGCCAAGTTGGTCAGTTCTTTATGCACCAAGAGATTAGAACTTGATTGTGGATGAATTTTGAAACATTTCTTCTGATTTTGAGAAAGATTTCTCTGTGTGCTAATAAAGGCTATCTTATTTATTAATTTTTTTTTTTTTTTTTTTTTTTTTTTTGTGAAAAGCTGAGCACTCTCATGTTGAAATACTGGCATTGCTGAAACTGGTCTAACAAAATCTTTTTATAGTTGCAGAGAATAATTGGACACTTCTGAGATCCCTGCCCCAAGTACTTTGTGAAGCTCAAGTAAGCTACAAATGTCTCTGTTCCTTATGGAAATTAATTTTTCCCCATGATATTTTGACAGATAGTAAATACTCCGTGAATAAAGTTTGAACCTGTAAATACCCCAGTATGAAGTGCAAAGGAGTATCACCTGTTTCTCCAGCAGTGTGTAATGTAGTTGCTATCTTACTTTCTGTGAATTACCCTGATAGAAGCCATAACCCAGAAACAAGGAGGTGATACATTTAAGATGTGAGAGATCCAGCTTCACTGCTATGAGATACATGAACGTTAACTCAGCCCCTTAAGGGCATTCGGTGTCAGAAAAAGCACTATTCAATTATTTCAGTCATTTATTGTGATGTAATCCTGCTGTGTATGTTCATCAGAGTGTGTGTATCGGTGCTGTGGAAGTGACCTCAAAATTCTTTCAAAGGCTTTGTGTAGACTTCAGATGTTTACCTGCTGGCAGGTGAAAGCTGCATACCAGATAACTGAAGTCTACCCTTGCTTCCTTTGTCTTCAGATCAAAGAACTGACACTGATACAAGTAAATCTGTTGACAAACTTTTAGGGAAGCCCTTGAAGTTTTACATGGTCTTGTAGCAATATGTTGGAGAAGTGTTACAGCTTCTATAGTTTGCTGTTAAGCTGGGGAGAGTCTGCTACCTGATGGTTATACTGGGTTAACTGGGTGATGTGTGAGTGGTTAAGATCTCAGTTTTGATGCAGAAAATAGCAGTGAACCATGCACATACTCATCTCTGTTTCAGTTTGGGACCAGGGGGCTTTTCTGTTTATCCTATTAGGCTCTGGGGCTATCTGCAGAGCCTTTCTCCTTAGGTATCAGGTTTACATTGTCTTAACTTTTTTATTTTTCCTTTTGCATAAAATAGATTATGGTGAAAGATTTGGGAAAAAAACACTAAGGAAAACCCCAAATAACTGCTTTTTCCAATAAGTTTGTTTGGGCCATATTGCAAGAGCTCCTGCTCACTTAATAAGTATGTTAATGTGAAGAAGATGGATTTGTGGAAGGGGAGTGAAAAATTTCCACAGCAGTGGCAGCCAGAAAAGGGGAGAGGCTAAGAAGTATGCTGTTCTGTGTGCCTAGGCTGAGGGTTATTCCTCAAATGCAGAGTACCATGGATGTGGCAGCATGGACCAGGCAACTGACAGTAACAAATCCACTAAAAATCACATGTAACTACTGTGATATTTGGAGGAAAAAGGAAAGCTTAAATGTGTTTAAAATAAAATCCACGGTTGCAGATCCTTCCAGGGAGGAACTAGGAAGACTGTGATCCTTACTGTAGTTATAAGTGGTCTGTGCTCCATGAGGCAAGGTAGTGGTGTGGTAAGTGAAAAGGGTGGGAAAATATTGTTACATAGAGTTTTTTGTATGTTCTTTCATTTCACAGCACTTCTCTCAGGAGTCTTCATTTTCATTTGTGAGCACTTGCTGTTCTTGAGAGGGGCTTTCTAGTTAGCTGTAGGACTCTTTACACACAGTTGTAGCATTGTAATAATTGTATTTTCTTTTTACCTTAGAAAAATCTCATAAATTGACTAAGTACTTTCTTATAGATGGGAAATGCTGACACTGTAGCTGTATCAGTCCTCGTGCTTTATCTTCAGCAGCCATGCTTGACAAGGCTTCCAGACTTTGGTCTCAGTCTTAGGAGAGCTGTCTAGAGATTTAGCTACCTGTGCCTAGTGTTCTTATTTCATGTATCCAGAATAAGCCCTTTCTTCCTGGCAGATTTGTTTTGTTTTTTGGTTGTTGGTTTGTTTTTTTTTTTTTCTGATAGTGAAGAGCCTGCCATCAGAACAAAGCAAATACTTCATCTTTGCAGACAGTTACCATGGGGCAGTTACCCACAGCTCTCTTTAGACCAGCTTGAGTGGGGAGGTAAAGTCTGTGTTGGATACTGTGAGCTGGGACATAGTTATATGCCGGGGAGTTTTAGTGGCTTGCTCAACCTGCTTCCAGAGCCAGGGTAAATACCAAGTGCCTGTTCAGGTATGTAAGAATAATTGAATGCACAGGGTGGGAAAAAGGTATTTGTTGCTGTTACCTTCTGTGGATATTTTTGGTTGCAGTCTTGTATTTTAATATTAAGTGGTTGCATTTTAAGGAAATCTTTAAGAAAAAAATTGCCATTGAGTAGCCTTTACCCGAAGAATTTTTCTTCTGCAGCAATTTTCATAATTTTGAGTTAGAAATCATTGCGAAAGAGATGAGCAAGAGGTTCTATATCTGCTCTTGCTATATCTGAATTGTATATATGGCCTCAAATGCATTTCAGATATTGAAACAAATAAATAAAAATTACTTGCATTTATAAATTTAATGAATGTTCTGGAGATACACTGTGTTAATTGATAGCTGCATCTTTTTTCTCAGTTGTGACTTTAATTCTTCCTTTGTTTCTTTTTTTAAATAGGAAGTGTAGTTCCTTTAGCATTGCCACCTTACTTCTGCTTGATCTCACTGACCTCAGAAATGTAGTTGGTGTACAGTTGGTGAGCCCTTCTGTTCTGGCTAATGGCACAGTGTTCCAGCCACAGGATTGCTTACTACCACCAAACATTCTGGAAATGCGGGAATGCCTTTTCTCTGACCCTGCCTATATGGGACCCACAACACCTGCATTTGGAAACCAAATCCCTTTGCTCTGCCCCACAAAGCACAACCCCTTAATAATGGAAGGGATTGGAGTTTTGCCTGCAGTGGTGTAAGTGGCTACTAAAAACACTTGATACCTCATGAATTCAAGACTGAGTCCAAACACGCAGTTTTGCAATTGCTTGCTCTGTAGTAGCAGGTGTGCATACATATTGAAAGCCTGTTAGTATTTGATCATAATCTCTGTGGTGTTTTGTGACTAGAACCATGGCACAGAATTGAGTATACAGCTCTCTAGAAAGTATTGTCAGCTTGTGTGGTGTAATAATTTAAAATTTATTAGCACTCGTTGTATGCCATTAGACTCGCTATATCAATAATTAGGAACAATAATTCATGCTGATCTTGCCTCTTGTAATTTAAAAATATTAATTGTAATTGAAGACCAGACTCATGTTTCTTTCAGAAGCCTGCAGAGCTGCAGGTAGGTAGGAGAAGAAGAGAGAACTGAAGAGAGGAGGTTGGGAAGAGCCCACATACTAGTTCCATTTTGGGAAATTAAAACAAGATAGTAAGTTTCAGAGGTAGGAATTAAAAATCCAAACCTTCCAGTATCTGTACTTTAGGAAGATACTTGTGAGGGATTGTTCATCTTTTCATGATTGAAAAAAACATCATACAAACCTGTTGGAATTAATTTGTTTTTCCTTGTCTGTGTCGACCTGTGAAGCAGAGTTGGATCTTTACATCTTTCTTCCGTTCTATACTACTATTCAACCCCTCTCATCACTTTTGCTTACCTGCCAGCCCTGACTGGTGGTTTAAGGAAAGGGGTTCTAAATCCCACACCTACATGGAGGAAACTCTGCTCCAGCGGTGTTTAGCTTTTGATAAGAAATTATGCTTAGCAGAGCATTCTGCTGCACATACACACAGACCCCCAGACTGTGGTGCTTGGTGCCCCAAAGTGGTTTATTTACCCTTTGCATAGAATGTACCCACCTGAAAAGGTGTTACGTGTGCATTCTGTGGTAGATGTAGGCTTTTTAGGGAAATAATAAATTGCCTACTGTTCTGTTACTGCTTCAAAAAACCAAAGTTTAAAAATCTCCATCTGGTGCCCATGCTCACCTGCTGCTCACCCTCTGACTGTTCGTTCTGTTCTCTTCTCCTGTTGCTCCACAGATGAGTGGTTGATTGGAGCCTTTCTCACAGCTGCTGCTTTTCTGTCCTGGAACCACTGAACCACTTCATCCTGTAAAGTCTCAAAGCCTTCTTTTCTTGTGAATACTGATTGTTCTAATTTATTTATTTTTGGTGCTCTGTAGAACAGGTGTAGCTTAGGAACAGAACACACTGAACATAGGCATAAGAAGATATACTGTAGTTGTGTTTTTCAGGCCTCTGTATTAGCCACATAAATACAGAAGGTGCCTTTCTGAGAAAAAGGAGCAGAGTATAGCAAGGAAAAGCAATGAAAAAATCTGAAATTGAAGCAAGGGAGAAAAGGGGTATGTGAAAAATGAAGGGGTCTGATTTCTAAATGATGTCGTGGTTGGTGTTTTCGAATCTTATTAGCTGGACAGTTACCTGCCCAAAAAGAAACCAGGTTTTTTCTTGCTAGGCAGACACATGTCTAATTCTGGAGCAAGAGTACAGGCCTTGTATACTCTATTTCTCCTGACTCACTTTGAAGTTGTATGTTTGGGGTTGTTCAGGCAATCTGCTTGAGGCATGTACTTGGTGAGATTCAGAGCTCTTAATGGATGTTTTAAGTATCCTTAGTTCATTGCCTACAAAGTCCTTATCTAATTTATCGTGGAAACCTTTATTGTTTTATAGTGCTAAATACATCCTGATAGCAGATCAATTCTATGGGTTATTGTAGCTGTTTTCAAGCAACCTCAGTACTTCTTTTGAATTTCCCTCCTTGCAGGTGACCTGTCATGTTGCTGATTTTTAACTCATTTTGTGTAAATCATGTTCCTTAAGAGCTACATTAATGATCTAGATGTGGAAAACTCCCCTCTATATTTTCATTTTGAAGCAGAGCTTTACGTAGCTGAGGAAAGAATTTACTTTCTTTTGCTTAGCTTTCCTGCTTAGGATACTGAGCACTGAATGTTCAATCCAAAAGAAGGATTTTGTTACTGAATGTGTGTGCTGAAGCACTCCTGGTAAGTAAGCAATCTCCTTCTCAGATATGACATATGCTCTTTATGTTCTTCCAGGAATACTGTAGCCTTTCTCTTAAGATCAGTTCTAAAGCCATCCTTCTTGGAGTCCTAGCATTTGTTAAATGTCAGGCTGGTAGCCCATCCTTTCAAAACAAGCATTATTTTCTTACTATTGTAGCAGAACTGACTTTTTGCCTTTTTTTTTTTTCTCTTTCCTTCTTATTTCCCCCCCCCCGCCCCATTTCTCTTACCAATGGTTGCACAGTAAAATACCTTTCTTGTCAAGATGATGAAGGTCTTCCTTTCTGGGTACCCTCTGGGTTGCTTTCTACCTTGTTGTGGGTAGGTAGCTTAGTAGAACAGACTCGTTAATGACAGCTTGTTTGGGAGCAGTCTGTTTGTGTGGACTTACTCTGATCTCCTCGCTGTGACTGCGTTGAAGCTTCCCTCCTTTGAGCCTCTGATGTTAAGCATCTGAACATATCTTGCATGATGGTGGTTTTTAGAGTCCAGTAGGCAGGGCTGATGATAAGCACTCAAGAAAGCAAACTTAATATTTTGAGTTTGGTCTGTGGGGTTTTTTCCCCTGACATTTTATGAAGAGCAGAATATAAGCATTAAGACCATTACCAGAAGGTTGCGTGCTCGAATTTGGTTAGATACAAACCTGATTTGGATTCCTTTCCAAGACAGACTTTCATTTCACAAGTATCTGAGACAACCCCCATTTGAAAACATGTTGAACTGTTCTGTGTTATGTTTTTTTAGCCCCGAAGTGTCTTAGACTGTGGTAGAGGAACTGCTTTCTAAACTCTGTCCCTGCAGTGAAGTGGAGTAACATATGTTGTTGATTACTAGGAAGATAAAGCTGAAGTCTCACAGTCCTCCTGTCTCGTTGCTCTCTACTGGTTGGTGTAGTGTCATGATTGTGTGGTAGGATGAGGAAAAGTATTCCTACAAACAAAAGAGCTACTGAGTCATTGTGTCCTAAGCAATATGAGTTTACGTGGGCAGAACATACTTCTGGTTGAGCAGATATCCCTGCAAGTTGCATGAAACACAGCTTGCCCGTGTAATACCTCATGGTGAGACATCATATGGGCAAGAGAGACCAGCTGATGCTGAGACACCACCGGGGTTTGGTGCCTCTGGTTGTGTAGATGATTTACAGGGCTGTCCATCCCTAAGCAAAACGCAACTGTTACATTGCTCTGTTTGTAACACTCCCATGTGTCTGTAGATACAGTTTTCTTTACTTTTGAGAGGAGAAAACTAGTGATTGTGGGGATGACAACATGTATCCTAGGTTTGCATAATCATAATAAATACTTTTGGGGGGGGGGGTGTTGATATTTGGGAAGTGCTGACCTCTTCACCTTCTGCAAACGGGTGGTCTGTTGTGGTTTCTCATTTTGGTCCTGCGTGCTTTTTATAATTGACATACATGGTTCAGTGAAACAAAATTAACCCATAACTACTAATGTGTAGTGCTTTTGCAAGTTAAACTGAGCCTGACGGCTCTTCCCACCTGGTGGCCTGAGGAAAGAGCAGATGTAGCAAGAGGTAGATTTAAATGGAGGCAGCTCCATCTTCCCTTCCTGGATGCTGTTTCTGGAGATGGCACAGAGGAGAGCACAGAGCTGTTTCTGTGCTAGAGTATGTGTTTAAGAACATGCATTCCTAGTGATTTGTTGGACTTGTTAATATAGTAGGAAGTTGTCTAGATGCAATTTGTTTCTGATGCTTAGTATATGTTGTAAGGGTGTGACCTTATGAGAACAGCTTGAATAACACTTTTGCTGTCTTGGGCAGGTACAGAGTTCAGCAGATATTTTTGGGACAGAACAGAGAAGTGTCTGTATGTTTCCCTGCCACAAAAAAGTAGTTATAATGAGATATGCTAGGAAGTGCATGTTCGTCAATTGTGTTCAAGTGCTCAGATAACCACACTGATGGTCCCAGTTTATGGAGTTAGATAAGCCATACAGTGGTATTTTGTGGTATTTAACATTCAGTCATGAATCTGAGAATCAGTTGTGGACATTTCCTGAGAAACAGCAAGTTTTTACATGTTTTGTGATCTGCAGGTCTCATGCTGAGTGTGCATATGTGGTTGGGGCTGATTGTTGCCAGTTCAGGTTTTGAGGGAACAGCATATACAGAGGTCCTCAGATGTGGAGTAAAGAGTTTCAAATAAATACAGTCTTTTCCTGGTGATGTGCACTTGTGGTGCCAGCTTAAAGGTGCTATTTTGAACTGGTTATAGGATAATGAAAACACTGTTATGTGTTTCCTGAGTGTGGGTTACCAGCACTGCACTCCATATTTAACTGTGAATACAAGATGTCGGGATTAAGTTTTCCTTTTCATCATATATGCAGTGTTCCTGAAGAAGTAAAGGTGCCAAAAATGAGCTCTAAAAATCACCAGTGCCTTACCACTAGATAGAGATTTCTGCATTGTTTCTAACTTCCATAACTTCTCTGCATCCAGTTTTAAAAATAGTTGAGCTGGATCGAGGATTAGGAGTCCTGTATTTTTATTCGCTATTTCCAACTGCTCTAGCTAACTATAAGTGAACAGATAAAGCATTGTTTGGGAGAGGTAGCCAACACTTTTCTGTGTATATATGGACTGCAGAGGAAATGAATCTCTTTATTAAATACAGTGTAAAAGTGGAATTTGCATGTTTTTGTCTCTATGTAACTGTGAACCAGCATCATTGGTGCAGATTCTGTTTAGCAGGGTAAGGGAGAGGCTCTTTGCAGAGCAGATTGGAATAAAATCCAAAATATTTGTATCTACACAATACTAATGGGTATGAGGTTTTGTAAGATCTGTTTTACTTGTTCTGCCATCTAATTTCTTCCTTTATGGCTATTCATTTGGTTTAACAGATCTGTAACTTCTAGTTTCAGCAGTGATACTGTAAAAGAGAAGACAGTAAAATGTCAGCTCTACATGGTGGTGTTGTGCTTGGGGTGTAGAAGAAGGGTTTTTTCAGTTGTTTTTTTGAAATCTCTGCCATCCTTCTCTTTTTTTCAGAATCTTTCTACGGATCCTAAAACTGTTGAGAGTACTCATTCTCAATTTGTCTGCATCTGTCCATGTCAGTGTAGAAGTGAAAACATTGTTCTAGTTATTGGTCTGGTTCATGAGCCTTCACCTTAGCTTAGGTGGGAGGAGGAAGAGAATACATTATTGTGAAAGAAAATGTTTGAGCTCCTCAGTAATAAAGTAAACATAGCTTGCACTTAAGCAGGAAGAGTGTTGGTGGATAACAATGGTAGAATTACAGTTTAATTGGTTGACTGGAATAATAAGCATTAGTGTTTGGCAATGTGTTATTTCCATTTAGAAATGCAAGGATTAGATGGCTCAGCAAACCAAGGAGGAGGAGAACCAAACCAGAGGTGAAACCAGTCCTGAGTTAGTGGCAGGGCTGGATTTTCTCCTCCTTACAGGAATTGTTGCAAGATGCCAGGGAGGTGTGTGGGCAGGAAGGATTTGTTAGCATAATTTTCAGCTCTCAGAAGCAAAACCTTTGGATGATCCGTGACGCTTTTGGATGGAACATGAATGATTTCTCTGCTGCAAAGATTCCAGTGAGGGTATCAGGAGATCTAGGCTCATAAATAAGTCTATACATAAATATATAAATGTAAACCTACACACATGAAGGATGTTTATAGTTTTTTTGTCTGCATGTAAATATGTGACATGTAAATAAATATTTTGGTTTTGGTTTGGGTAAGAGACTGAAGTACAATTTCCTGTTCAAAGAGGCATGATCACAGAATTAAAAAATGGGGTTTATTCTAGAGAGAGTAGCTAAATGCCTTCTATTTCTGATGGCCTCTCTCTTTTTTTATTTTTTTTTATTAACAGATGTAATAACTATACTGACATTTTTTTCTGTAATTCAGATCATGCTGCCTAGGCTTTGCTAACTATCTCTGGTTGATAACTATTACCTTGGTTCTGAAGGACAAAATATTAAACAGTCCGGATATGTGGGCAGGTGAGGAGAGCCGTAGATATTTATCCCAGCAGCCATGTATTTTAACTTCTAAGCTTTGTGTTATGTCTGTGAGCTTTAATTTCACAGTAGTGTCTGTGAGACCGCTTTTGACTTTGTTATTTTTAATTAGTTGCTCTGTTTATTTCTTGGTATCTGTTCAATTTCGTGTTCTTGTATTTCTTTAGTTTCAATTTTTTCCTTTCTTTTTAAATTTTCCTATTCTAAAGTTTATCTGGTTAGAGCTTTTGAGGTGGCAAACATTGAACAACTTTACTGTGCATCATCCAGCTACAGTAGAACTTGATGACTCTCTTACACATTCTTACTTGCAGCTCTATGGATTTGGCAGTAAATCATTGACTTTTTGACACTGATAACCAGGAACTGCTGTAATATAGCTTGAAAAAAGTAATTTAAAAAATCGTGTCTTGAAGGAGGTGGAGAGTAGGAGAGAGAAGTGACAGCACACCAGTTCTGTGAAGACAGAAGAGTATTGTATGTCATGAGTAAAACTCCTGAGACTGTCAGAGTAGCAGTAGGAGTGTGCTGAAGGCAGCTATGCACAGTTTCGGGAGGGATGGTGACTTCTCAGAGAAGTGCAAAAATGACTGTGAGATAGAGGTCAGCTAAAATAAACTGCCTCTGTCTCTCTTGTGAAGTGATAGGATTTGGCTTCCATTGTGTGTGCTTGGACCAGTACACTGTGCCAAAAGTAACCCTAGGAGGGTGAGCGAGAGACGGGCACCCTAGACGGGTAACAAGGCAATGTTCCCAAGCCTCTAATAAGAGTCTGAGGAATACTTTATCTCTTTATTTACTGATCTGGGATTATATTTGACTTGGAGTAACAAAAAGGTGGTGCTGCCAGGTTGTCTTTGCCTAAAGAGAAAAACTGCAAGTAGAATTGATGAATAAAACATAAGCAGTGGTGGGGCTGAGATTGTAGAAAAAGTCCCATTTCCTGCAGTTAGCAAGCCTGCTTCCTCTCTCCTATTTTGTTTTTAATTTCCACGCCTCATGTATCCTTTCAGTTCTTTATAAACTTCAAGAACTGAGCTAAATGGAGTCTTTGATGCTGGGGTAAAGGATTACATTTGCTAGTAAGAACAGATTAGCTAGTTCTTTTAAAACAGAGCTGTCTTAAAAGATGTGAAGAAGGCTTTAAACTAAAGTTGGTGGGGGAGGGGAACTTCCATCCATCCTACCAGTTTGATGCCAGTGCCAGCAAGAGGTGCCCAGAGCCTGGAGATGGATTGTAGGTCAGCAGGAGAGCTCCTGAAGAGTAGTACAAAGGAATTGCAGCCACTCCAGGTGGCAAGTCGACTTCATTGCATCAACACATTGGAAGGAGGGGATGGCATTCAGAGTGACCCTGACAGGCAGGCCTGTGCAAACCTCATCAAGTTGAAGGTCAGGTGCGAGGTCCTGTAGATGAGTTAGGTCAATCCCAAATACAGTCTGGGCAGAGAATGGACTGACACTAACCTTACAGAGAAGTACTTGGGGGTGTGGGTGGAGGAGAAGCACAACATGACCCAGCAATGTGTGCTTCAGCCCAGAGAAATGTGTCCTGGGCTGCAACAGAAGCAGCGTGAATGGCAGACCTTTGCTCTGCTCTGGTGAGACCCCACCTGGACCTCTCAGGTCCCCAGCTCAAGAAGGATGTGGACCTGCTGGATTGGGTCCAGAGGAAACCATGAAGATGACCCCTGGTATGAAGGCAGGTTCACAGAAGTTGGGATTGTTCAGCCTGGAGAAGAGAGGGCTTCAGAAGGCCTTATAGCACCTTCCATTACTAAAGAGGGCCCCTAAGAAGGCTAGAGAACTTCTGGCAAGGGTGTGTAGTGATAGGGTAAGAGGTAATGACTTTAAACTGAAAGATGATAGATTTAGATTAGATATTAGGGAGAAATTCTTTACATGGAGGGTGATGAGGCAGTGGAACAGGTTTACAGAGAACTTGAGGATGCCCCATCCCTGGAAGTGTTCAGGGCCAGGCTGGATGGGACTTTGAGCAACCTGATTTAGTGGAAGGCATCCCTGCTCATAGTGGGACACCTAGATAGTCTGTAAAGTCCCTTCCAACCCAAATCATTCAATGATTCCTGAATGAATTGCTTTTTCACCCAGAAAGTAGTGTCAAGTTCAGTTGTCAACTTGCTAAAGATCAAAGTGGGCACTGGTGAGCAGCTTGTCCCTTAATTACTCTAATTTCCCCCAACCTTGTAGTCTTGTAGTGTGCTTATGCTTATGCACACTAAGGTAAATGTAGGGTAAGCATTTGCCTTTCTTAGATGGGGTAGCTGGAAAGGAGTGTATTTGTAGAATTTGGTTAATTGAAAGAGACTTGCTGAAGCTACTTAGTCTTAAATCAGATAGTTTATCTTATGCTCACCAATGAAGCTGTGGCAGAAATCACAGGCATGGATAAACTGTAGTTTCTATAAATTAAACCTTATTGTGGTCTGGCTGAAGGCCACCAGGTAAAGCTAAAAAAATGTTACGAGGACTGCTCATGAGTATTTACTTTAAGTTCAGCCCTCCCAACCCTACATATTCCCAGCCTTTTGTTGAGAGTGTGAATAGTGACTCTCTGAGGTTGTCTCAGTCATGAGGCAGGACAATGCCTCTGTGTCACCATTCTGTTCCTGAGCAGCGCTTACAGTCAGAGGTGTGTGGGATTTATTTATATTTTTTGCTTCTCTTAACTCTAGAGAGGTTTGCCTATAAGATGAAAAAACTGATATGACTCCTCCTATTAAGAATACAAAGTGTTTAAAAACTAATTTTCTGTGATGTTTCCAGATCTTATTCAAATACCCTGTCTAAATCTGAGCTAGTTCTTCTCATCTTTCTTTTTATAGTTTCCTCTTTCCTGTTTCAGCATCAAGTTTACCATGGTTTTTGCACTTCTCTGCTACCTGTGAAACTCAAGGAGGCACATTTAACTTCACCTGCTCTGGTGGGTGATGAGTGGTAATAAAACTTTTCTTAATTTAACTTTGACATCTGTCATTGTTGGAAGTATACTGAATTTAATTCTCCCACTAAGCATATGTGAAATGCAGTTACGTGTACTGCTACAGACTTCAGGTGTTTCATTCAGAATAAATTTTTTGGGGTTTTTTTCCTGTAAAAGTAGTGCCATTGGTTAATTTAGGGTATTTTAATTTTTCCTGAGTATGGGGATCCTAGTGCATCATGAAATGTGACTAAATGTACTCTTCATTTTTAAGAGTGTCCATAGGACCTCACCTAAGGCTGAACAATTACTTTGAGATTTCTTATGAGACTATTCCTTTCTATTAGAGTCTCTGTACAGAGGTATAGGCTGCTGGCTGGTTCTTTGTCTGCATTCAACTTATTTTAGCTGATTTTTAAGTTTCAGTTGTTTAGAATCTTTGTCTCTGGAACTTTATTGGCAGTGAAAGCCCATATGGTGTAGAATAACAGATAACTTTTTGTGCACGTCTTGCCTTTGTTTTGTTTACATAGTTTTGTTCTGTAGCAAATGTTGCTCATATTAATGAGTCTTTTCTCCAGGAACCTTTATGCAGCATGAGAGTCATTTATTTTAGTTCCCAACTACAAATGTCTTGCTGGTTCAACAACTACTGCTTCATCTTCACTGTCATGGGTATGAGCTCCCAACCTCTTATGTCAGGGTTCTGAGGTGAGAGCCCAGTTAGGAAATGGTCTTTCAACCCACAGCTGCCATATCACATGTCCCGGTGGTATTTTTAATGGTAAAGCATTAAATCAATGATGTAGGTATTTCAGATTTATTTTTTTTTTTTAGAGTTCCAACTAGAATCATCATTTGTAAAAATGGGATTGTTATCCATTTAGTCCAAGACAGTCATAAGATCAAAGAGTATTTTCCTGTATGTTTAATTATAGTAACATATGGTCAAATAAAGTTACTTTTTTAGTGCAGTGGATTCTTGGAACAGTGTAACTGACCTTTGCTTCCAGACTGTAAAAGTCACTTGAAAGAATGTATTAATAAGGAGAGAACAGTATTAATTTTCATGTGTATATACTAAAAAGCACTAAGAGTGCCTCTGGAAAGTTTCCAAACAAAAATAAAATAGTTTCTCAAGATTTTCCCAAAAGTCTGCATCTGCTTGTTTCTCCTCTCAGAAGCTAAATTTGAATGGAACAGCAAATGTGCAGCATAAGGGTGAAAGATCAGTGAAGTAAGGTATAGAGCTCCTGCTGCTTTAGGCTTTGCTGAAGAAAACGAGCTCATATGTCATCAGAATGCATGTCCAGACATGAGCTCTGCCTTTAAAACTGGACCCTTTTTCAAACAAGAGTTTGAACCTTGTCTAGAACATAGAAATTTGTAAGCAGTGGGGTAGCAGGCAGGAGTTGGCAGAAGAGGATGAAGTATTCTTGCCTGTATCTTCCTGGGTTTCTCTCCCTTCCTACCCCTTAGGCCAAGACCAAAACTTGCTTTCAGCTCTGTCCCAAAACCATAATATTGAGATGGGACTGGCTTTTTGAGACAAGTATGATTTATGCTTAATATGGATGTAAACATTTTACTGATTATGCCTTCCCAATACTCAACTGTTGTGCTTGTTGATTTCTTAGAAGTTTCTTAGAAACTTTTAGGACCTGACATGGCTAAAATTTGCAGCTTGGGGGTGTAGGGGGGAGTGGATTATGTCCTGTCTAAAATACTTTAAGTAGCAACTCTAATCCACAGTAGAAAAGATAATCCTCAGCAGGCCTAATAACTCTATTAAGAAGCTGTGCAGTGGAGGAAGAAAGTGTTTCTGCTTTTCTTAAAAAACAGCACCATGAACAATTAGGACATGGCTGGTGAATGCTAAATTGTTCATTTTGCACTGCTGTAGCTGTGCAAATTCTCATTGTGTTGATGTGCTGGACTAGGATGTGTGTATCACAGCAAGCTATCGAGGTATCCATCTGCATCAGTACGGAAAATAAAATCTCTGTTGCCAAAGATAAGTCTGTGCGGTGTCTGTAGATGTAAAATCTTGTGTTTCAGCCCAGTATCTTTTCTGAGGTGATTAAGAAGGAAGGGTGCTGGTTTCTACTAGAAAATACTCTCAGTTTAAGAGGGTAAGTCTGGCTACTTGCTTTGTGCTGAAGGAACACTGCATCTGTTCTCAGCTTCCCATTGACTTTTGGTTAACTAGTGGTAAATCAGCCTGACATAGTGCACATTATTGTAAAATAATACACTTCAATACCCATGTTGTGAAATGCTGCAACAAGAAGAAACGTGTTAACATCCTCTCTGAAGCCTCTTCTATGTGTTTTAGGCAAAAATAATCTGGCCCTGCATGAATGCACACATAACTAAAGTGTTTAATCCCAGAGTTGATTAAGTTGCAAAGAACAAACTTGTAAACTTTGGGAGTAACATATAATCATTTCCCCCCTTGCTCCTGTTTTTGTCATGCAAGAATTGCAGGTGAAAGGCAAGAGAACTTGCAAGCTGCCAGTGGCTATATGGTATCTTTAGAGTCTGCCTGTGCTAAATGTGTAATTCTCAAGTTCTGCAACTGAGAAATAAACCAGAGCTTTTTTTAAAGAAAAAAAACAAACATTGTACTTGCTAGCAAGACAAGGAATAGTATTCAGGTACAGCTTATTGTGTTGCACTTTTAAACTGTTGGAATTTTGCACGTAATCCAAAAGACTACATTTTTATCTGTTTTGCTCTTAAAGCAGGAAAGAATGAGATGATGCAGAAGGTGATTCTCTCCAATTTTCATTTCCTTCTGTCTTTAGAAGGTTTGTAATAATGTTGCTGTGTACATGCAAATGATGTTAATCAGGAGATTTTGGTGTCAGCTTTGTCAACGTTTACATTCACTTTACACACTGAATTTGCATTTGAAAAGGCCTGTTATAATCAACATTTAAGGGATAACATAGTCAAATTTACATTTGATTGAGTAGAAATGTTAAGTAATTTTAGCTGAGCTGTTGCTAGGAAACAAGCCAATTTTTTTGTATTTTTTTCCCTTAATCCATACTGTCTTTCTATTGGCAATTCATCTGGTAATACAAGAGCACCAACACCCAAATAGTGTAACTTACATCTTTACTCTATTTCTAGATTTATGGTTTTCCTACTGGTTATAACTTAAGGTGAAGTTTTGGAGAAGTTCTCTTGTAAATTGTCTGACAGTCACCCATGACTACTTTTTGAGTGTGTGATCAGGTATAGGATCAGCTGTTTGACTTTTAAAAACCCCGTAAATTCTGAATCATCTTAGGATAAGCCGTCTCTTTGGAAGCACACGAATGCATTTCTTTTTCTGTGGTCAATGTTTATAATGTTAGTCGCCGTTCAAAGAACATCATGCAACTGCCCAAAAATTCAGCAGAGTTTTATGTGTGACCTCTCAGGGTTTGCGTAGTACCCTGGTTTTGTCCTTATCTTGAGTGATCATTTTGATAACTGTGCTATTTTCATTCAAGTGGGCAAAACAAATTGTAGCTGCAAAAGGAAATCTTCTGATTTTGGATATGCTCTGGCTGTCAGTTGTGTATCTCTTGGAACTTGTAGGAGGACTCCACAGCTTGGCACTTCACAGCAGTGTTCATCTGGCAAAAATGCTAATTAAAGGGAAGAATAGTTCCTATTCATATCAGTCCCAGAGCATTTCAAGTGCATTATCTGTGTGGCGCATATAAATGTGGCGATTCCCTGAAACTTGCTACAAGGCATTTGAGGGAATGTAGCTCCTTACAAGGCCAAATAGAGGCTCTCTTTCCTCCCCACCCTGCTGAACCAGGCAGAATACAGTTTTTCCATTGATATCTGGTCCTTCTCGCTTCATGTACCCCAAAGTTTTTCACAGGACAGTCAGTCAGAGGCTGGTGAGCTCTCTAGACAAAGACAAGCAGCTGTTACTTATGTCAGTAGCTCATGAGCATCCCTGGGCACCCAAAATTCTGCAAACCCAGGAAGAGAGCTTGCCTGATATTATCCCCTTTTAATCGCTCCCAAAAGCAGTGGTGGTTCCTGTCTTTCCACATTCATATCCAAGTGAAGTAGGCAGGTGGGCTTCTACCTTCTGTGCAGAGCTAAGTCTCAGCGTGGTGTGTGCACCTCACAGCTTTCTGTCCAGGGTAAGAAAGCTACTGAAATTAATCATACTAACAGTAGTTTTGGGGCTGCTATTATTGTAGCATTGCTTAAACAGCATAGGCATTCCAGATCCAAGCTGCAGGAAAGACTGCAGATTCCTTATGTTTTTATGGTCTCCCAGTGGTATGGGCTGCATTCCTCAGATTCTAAGTAATCCATGCATGTGCAAAATACATTTTATAAAATCTGATCAGGCAGGGCCTATGGTCACAGTGAAGCAGATGTGGGTTTCCTTCAGTTCTTGGCACCTGTTGCATTCCTTACTGGAAAATACTGATTAAAGTAGCTTTTTCTCACAATTCATTTTATATGTCTTAAAAAAAATTAATAAAATATTTGCCTCTGGGGTGCAATGTGGTTGGAAAGAGAGCTCAGGCAGCTAATTCTCATTTGCATACTCCTAATTTTCATTTTGGTAGCTTTGAACATGCACCTCTTCAGCAGCTTTTGGCACCTCTGACTCTAGGAAGGAAACTGAGCAAATCTGAAGAGATTTAGGAGGACTTTGCTGTGGGGCTCAGGGTATAGCATGGTGCACAGGTGAGACCTTGTGTGTCTCAGTCCTGCCTCCTCTCTCTTTAAGGCATAACTTCATGTATCTTTCTTAGTACAAAGCTTTGGTGGAGACAGAATGCCCTTAGAGCTGTCAGCATGGAACTCCTGTAAATGGCTATCTCTGTGTAGGAAACCTTAGAACCTTAAGGTGTGGCCAGGGTCTTGGGTGGAATGCATAACAAAAAGCAGAACCTTTCACTTGACAAAATTGTCTAGGAGTTCTGCACAAGTATTACTTTAAGTGACTGTTTTTTTCTAGTAAACTTTAATACCTTCCAGTGCTCCTGTGTTTTATGTAGAGTGCTCAAAAAGCGTATGTAGTTGTCTTTTGGGATGCTGTCCATTGAATCTACGATCTGTAGGATGTAGTTATGTGGGGAAAGGTCATGGTGTACTACTAGCTTGTGCAGAGAGGATGCTTATGACTCATTTATAATTCCATTAACAGGTATGGGATTTTGGTTTGTTCTATTCCTGAACAGTGTTATATTAGAGATTGAAGCACTGTCTGATTTTGCGGTCATGGAAATGCAAAGAAAATGTTCTTGTCTGATAATTCTACATGCTAAGATTTTCTTTGGGGTCCTGGACTGTATTTTTTATCATACTTCAATTTGTCCACTGCTTTTCTGGGAAGGGAGACAATAACCAAATAATGGATGAACAAGCACAAATTGTGTTGCAGTCTTCTTTAGATAGGTTACTTGACCCAGCAGAGTCTCTTTAAGAAGGTGCACCTACTAGTTCACTGTTTTCTCTGAAAATAAGCCTTCTGATTTGTTTTAGTATAATGGAGTCAGTTCTCATGAATTGTAAGATAAACAAGAATCATGCTTGCATTCCTTTGTAAAAGATATCACCTGATGGACTTCTCAAGTGACCAGTGGAGATGGAGAGGTGGGAACTTCTCTGTCCAATCTCTGATCACCGTCCAAAAACTTATATATACGAAGTCAACAATAAACTGGAGACTTCCTTTCTTCTTCTCTGCCTGAACACCTGTTGTGTGTGTTGCTGTGTGTTTCTGTCTGCATCACGGTAACAGTTCACCTCTTCATTTTTGTATTAGTAAAGTCTCCCTGTTCGAGTTTTTTTAAGGTTGATCCAAGTACAATCTCTGAACCTCTTTTTAGCTCTTTTCCTGAGTATAGAAGAGTGCTTTCACTGATGTGTTCACTGTGGGTTATCTTCAGGAGGGAAGCCCAAGACTTGGTACATGTGTTTTACTGACTGTATATTATTATATACTTGTAGAGCCATTTACTTTATTACTTGCTGCTTTGTTTTAGTTTCAAAGAACTCTCCTTGAATTATTGAAGTTGCTTACTGTCAAGTAATGCTAAGCGATTTACTTTCTCCCAGGGACTAATATACAATTGTGTTCATTGTGTTAAATTCCCCAGTGTTTGTAGGCATCTCCTTCATGAGAGTTTCCAGTGATGGCTCAGTTGCTACCTGCTGGCAGCCAGAAATTTACATGATTTTAATAAGGCTTATTTATTTTGTGGGTATCCTATCACAGAATGAATAAAAACACAGCAGCAGTGGACAGCCAAAGGGGACTCCTAATGCAGTGGGAGAAATTAGTCTTGAATGTTTACTGCAGTCATCAAGTTTTTAAGAGTAATGACCTATTTGATTTGCTATAACTTTAAATCTGGGGGAAAGCAATTTTTAAAAATATTTATTGTGAGTATGCAGTCTTTGTATTTCATCAGGGTATTCTATTATGTTAAGCCTCTTCACTGGAGTTAAACATCATTGTGTAGCCCTAGAATTGGATAATTCATATTGCTTGGTGATTAATTGTTAACAGCAATTCAGATATATCATGGGCCTGTGTACAGCTCAGGATATCCAGCATATTTTGTTTGAATGATTGCAACATAGTGTAACATGAAAGCAAAGGGATTTCCAGCTTCTGTCCCCATAAAATGTTGCAGCTTAATGGGTATAAAAGACATGTTTACACTCCTGAACTATGATGGGACAACATCAGTATTTCTGCTAGAAAGAGAAGTATGTAGAATTCATCTTCAGGGTGTTCAGGAAGAAAAGAGAAAACTTTAAATCTCAGTAAAGCCTAGAGCTGACCTCTCCAAAGATCTCATATGCACTATTAATACTACAGGCAGGTTGTGCTTCACCAAGGTCTTCAGTTTATGGGAGAGGAAGAAGGCTGGTTATTGAAGGCAGGTATGTTGGCTTCATTATAATAATGGAATTCCATGTGTGGATGAGATGACAAGGAAAATTATATCACTTCTAGTAATGTTCAGCTGATAGGTTTTAATAATCTTCTTGGGCTTCTTGCGATGCTGCAGCTTTTTCCTCAGAAGGTTGCACAAGTTTTTGAAAATGGCTGATAGTTTGTATGTGAGTACTGAGACTAGGCTCAAAAAAGAAGGGAAGTAGACAGAAAGAGGACTTTTTATTCTGTCTTTCTTTTCATGAAGTTGCAGAACACTGTTCACCAGGTGTTTGCTGTATTCAAATACCAATGTGTATTTGATTTTGGCTCCCTAAGACATTAGCCAAAACTTAATTTTTTAAGTTTCATTCAAAAGTATATTCTGACAACTTATGTTTTAATACTAGATGTGTGTGTGTTATGACATAATGCTATGTTAAGTCAGCATCATAATGTTTTCCTTTGTAGGAACTCAAATTATAATCTGAACTTCTTTTCTAAGAGGAACAAAGAGGTTGAGCTGGTTGCTGAACTTGATATTGCTAGATCATTATTTGTCATTCTTTTGCTGTATTTCCAAGAGAGTGATTTTGGGCACCCTGCTATGAAAATGATTATTTAACAATATTTTTATATCCACTTCCTATATAAGGCTGTCTGAAAGCATACTGCAAAGGTGAAATATTCCCTAGCACGTGTGTAAGGGAGACAGAATTGTATTTTCATACCCATGTAGCAGAAAAGGCAGCCTTCTCAATTACCTGCTGTTTTGGGAGCTCTCTTGCATGAGGAGGGCTGCTGTCTGCCCTGCCTCTGTATTGGTGGAAAGGAACAGTTCTCTCTGCCTCTCCTACCTTGCTGATGCACTTGAGTTGCACAGTTGGTCCTGGTGTGTGAAAGGCTGGCAGGAACATGAAGTGTGACAATTAATGGCAAAACACAACTCCTTCGCAGAATGTGTGTCCCTACAAATGCAGCAGCTACTGCAAATGTCCAGGCTGTGAGGGGAGGGACATGTGCTGTATGACTCTGTGGCTGGAGGTCCCAGTACGGTGTCTAGTCAATGATGATGATCACTTTGAGGAGCAGAAGCAGGAGCAGGCATAGTCCAGCAGCTTGTCTCCTGTATATCCTTCAGGATTCTGGACTGGCTGCTCCCTGTGTTTTGATGCATACCACTGTGCTATGGGACAGAGTGTTTAATGTTTTTCTTCTGATTTTGGCTGTGGAAATGAACTGGACCCCAGCATTGTGCCTGACATCCTCTCATTACTTACTGCCTCACTTTTCTAATGCTTGGTTAGGGTGATGATGAGTCAAGGCTTTTTGTTTCTTCTGTAACCAACTATCTGTGTGCCTCCTGAATGAACTGAAAAAAAAAGGATTATTGAAATAGTTGGTGCTGAAGCTGGCACAACTCTCGTGTCAATGAAATTTCAACTACTCAGTTGTACTTCCATCTCCAACCTGCAGAAAAATGCAAACAATCCTCACTCTGGAATCTGGTTCTTATGCATGAGAATATATAGCAGACCTTGGTCTCAGACATGTGGGAGTCTTCTGAGTTGGCACCATCACTTTCTGTTCTTTAACTAGCCACATAAACTTTTCCCTCTTTGGGCTGGTTTTCAGATGTTTAAGGAGAGTATTTGCTAAACTGCCAGCTGTGCCACGTGTATGAACTGCCTGTGAAGCAGAGCAAGCTGGGGCCTCAAGCCTTAAACTGAGTAACAGTCCTGTCAGAGTATCTCCTCTTGATGGTGTTTACTTCTGGACTGACTCTCCAGAAATTCTGCTTCAGCCCAGAAGCACCAGATAAAGCTTGTTGTCTGCTGAAAGAGTACTCCTGGGAAGCTGGTAGTGGAGCTTGTTACTCTGCATCCTTTTTCCAGACTCCTGAAGTTTCTACACCTTCTCTGGGCCAGACCTCTGTACCCTCCAAGTGTTTGGCACAGATACCACTTCTAGACCAAAATTTTAAGTCTGATTGTATCCAAAGTTGCAGAGCTGAGTTGCAGAGATGACATCTCTCTCTCCCTAGGCTGCTTGCTGCCTCTGGGAACCAAGTTTGGGACCTTATGAAGGCAGGAAAAGTATCTGTTTTGACAGGCTCATATTTCTTCCTGACCTGTGCTGTGCCTGGAAAGAGCATGTGAACTCTAAAGCACCTAGGAGACTCGGAACCTGCGAGGATTGGCTCACTGGTTGTCTGGTGTTGGGGAAGTATGTCAGCTGCCTCTCCTCAAGCTGTCCCCACTGGATCTTCAGAGACTATTAAGATCACTCAGACCTTTATATTGGAAGGGAACTTAGGAAGTCAAGTAGGCCCAGCTTCCTAAAAGGGAACACTGAGTTCAGGTGAGCTTATTATGGAAGTATCCAAACTGAAGTAGCTGTGTAAATTGGTGAAGACAATCTTTTAGTGTAGTGTACCTCTTGTCTTAAAACATATCCCTTGGGCTGCCTTTCCCTGCTAATTCTGAATGCAAAAGCAAAATAACCAGTTTCAAGGAATGCCAAGTTTTGACACTACTCTTGTTGTTCTAAACCAAAGTGTTCAAACTGGTGGCAGCCTGGCACAAAATGTACTATCTGCTTGCTCTAGCAAATAATGTCATACACCAACACCTGCAGTTTCATAAAGTTTACTTACTATAACAGGTTTTACATTTAGACTGAGATTTTTTTTTTTTTCTGACCTCATTCTGGTAATACTCTCCCATGCCTGTTGTCTGTTTCAATTTTTGTGAATGGATCTGAGTTTTGCTGGTGTTGGTTGTACCTGTGGTGATGCCAAAAGCAGCCAGAAGCACAGTGCTCTCTCCAGTCCCCATGGCACCAGCAAACAGCAAGGTTATCAATGTGACATGTCAGCTGTGGCATCTCTGCTTTCTCAGGCAGGCTGCTCGCATTTTAAACAGAGTTGCTCTGCAGCAAATGTTACCTGTAGCACAGGCTTGTCAGTGAAACACTGCCCTGTGGTAGAGAATCCTCAGTGGTTAAATCACACAGATAACAAATGCAATGTAGTTTTGAGGGATTTTTTTAGATGAATAGAGCCAAAATTTGTGCTCTGGTTCATTCAGCTGGTGGGTCATTATTGCTGCCACTCGTGTAGAGCAGAATGATTAGAGGAGTTGCAAAACCATGCATGTAGGCTAGAGAAAACTGAACTGTAGGGAATTTTTCAGTGCTCTAACTTCATTTCTGCTTTTATTCTGATCTTTCTGCACTCTTTTGGTTTGTTATGGAGAAAGGCCATTGCAAATTGCACCTAGAACATAAAGTCCCTCTTATTAAAAGTTCCTGTCAGTGTGGCTTCCAACAGCATGTAATACTTTTTTTGTTAGAGGATGATGATGTTCTTTCTGTGGCTGGATTTCTTAATCACTTTTTAAAAGTTGATTTTGGAATATTGCCAAAAATCTGTTTAAGGGAACTGTTAAAGTATAAAAAAAAATTCCTAAATTTCAATGCTAGGAGCTCCCCTACTTGCTGTGGCTCCCTGGCTGTCTGGACTGTAGGTCCTGTTGCAAATGCCCGGTAAAGATAGTATGTGACCCAAAAGCTTGGCTTTCTCCAGGGTTGTGATGATGCAACTGAAAAGTGAGAAACTTCTTCAAATTACTAGTGGGTTCTGAAGCTGTGTCAGGCAATTTTCTTCATTCTGATTAGTCTCCATCGGGTTTTTTTT
This sequence comes from Sitta carolinensis, assembly GCA_032173965.1. Lineage (NCBI taxonomy): Eukaryota > Metazoa > Chordata > Aves > Passeriformes > Sittidae > Sitta > Sitta carolinensis. The sequence continues at coordinate 34,453,376 of CM063284.1, read as the reverse complement.
CTGACCCTCTGTGCCTAGTAGGTAGCATGGGAAACTACCCACTTTCTGACCCAGAGTTCAGCTTGTTGGAAACAATATTTCAGTGCAGTTGTGGCACCCTTTGTTCCTCGATATGGAATAGTTCAGGTCCCCTTTGATCTGGAGAGGCGAAGGCTCTGCTTTCCTCCTTGGGCACCTGCCGTCTTTACCATCAAGATGTTTTAGGCAGAAACTAGTGTTTTACATCTTTTACGTACTCAGACTCACGAGTATTCTGAGTTGGAAGGGATCCTCAAGGATCATCAAGTCCAGCTCTTAAGTGCACGGCCTGTACGGGGATTGAACCCCACTACCTCATGGTGTTATCAGCACCATGTGCTAGAACAAGCAGCTCAGATTATTTAATGTGCTGATCCAGAGCTGCATCCTCTCCCTGCAGCACGTGGTGCCAGAGCTGCCCGCTCCGACTGTCCTTGGCCGCGTCTGAACTACGGAGAGGCGGGGATGAAGGTGAAGCCTCTTGACAGCACAACAAGCTAATTAAACGGAACCCGGTGGCTCACTGCCCAGCCCTCATTGCCGAGCTCTCTTTACAGGGCGCTCCGCCTTCCAGGGGGCCGCTCCTCCCCTCTCGGCGGCGCGGCCCCGGGGCGGCCGGCGGCGCGTCCCGCCCGCTGCTCGCCGTGCCGCGGCTGGCGCGCCCGCCGCCTCCCGCTCGCGGCCCGCGCTGCCCTGCGCCGCGGGCGGGCGCGCCCCCGCGTGGCGGCCGCGGGCAGCGCAGGCCCGGCCCGGCCCGGAGCCGGGAGCTCGCCTCCCTCCCAGCCGCCGACCCGGCGTCCAGCTGCGGCCCGCAATAACTCGGTTTTCCGCTTTTTTGGCCTCGTCGTTCGTGAGGTGACCAGTGAAGAAAACCACCGTTGGAGATTTATTCCCTTAGCTTTCCTAACAAACGGGTCTCACAGAGCGGGAGTGTGTAATTTCTGTGCTTTGGAATGCTCGTTATATTTTGTCTGATTTACTGCAGTGCCTGTGCTAGGTATAAATATTAAAACAATTTATCATAAATTGAGCACTGCAAAGGCGACATCTGTTTTAGATAAAAGGTTTTTTGAGGCTAAACTTTCACTGTACAGTTCATAAACTACATATGGCTCTTAAATCCCTTTCTTTAAACTCAGGTCTTTCCCTCTGTTGTTGAGTGGGCTGACACTTGCAATATTTTGTTGAGTATTCATATTCTCTGTCATGGCTCAGTGTATGTTTTTGGAGCCGAAATGCTGAAATTCCCCAGCTAATGTTTGGCATGAGGATGCACTTTAAAATGGGATTGCTGGGTCCCTTACTACTTTTTGTCTCCTGTGGCTGTGATGCCATTTCATGAGGTGTTTATCTTCTTGGTCAGAAGGCCAAGTACCATCATTGTGGTGGGCTTTATATGGCTGTGGAACCACTATAAAAACTGACACAGCACTCCCTAGTTCTTTAGTTACACTGATAACATACTAAAGAGAAAAGCCTCATGGAGTTTATTAAACAGTATCCCAACATGTAGCCTAAAAAAAGAAGGAAAGGCACTGCTTTCCTTTGTCCCCTTTACAGGAAAAATGGGCAGACGGATTGACAGTTCAATATATTTTATATTCTTCAGATTTGAATTTATGTAACAGAACAAGTGTTTCTGTCATACTCTGTAATCCTGCTCTCCCATGAGATTTCTTGAGAAACCTCAGAAATGGCATATCAAAATTGTAAACCACAAAGCATAACCCTTAATATAGCCCTGGGGCAAACCTCTGTCTTCTGAATTGCATGGCACAGTGGAGATCATAGAATAAAAGAATGTTTTCCCTTGGAGGGTTTTTTTCCTTTTTTCAAGCTAGTTCTAATATTTACAGTATCTCTGTTCTCTGCAGATTTAATTGAGTCAATTAAGATTCTTAGTCTTGATTCCCCCAGGTGTGGGTTAAAAGTTTGTTTGGGTTTTGTTTTGGATTTTTTTTTTTTTTTTTTTATTCTCCCATCCCTCTTGCCAGCTGCTGTTTCTTGTTCTTGCCTGGTTACAGAGGAAGCAGCTACCTGCAATTTTGATACCATTTGCAAAGCTCCCTCTATTGCAGTGAGGTGATCTACTGTGCAGGCAAGCATGAAAAACACCTGGCTTCACTTGCTTTTATTTCTGCTTCCTTTTATGCCCTTTACAGTATTTTGCTTCTTTGAACTGTGTCTTCTGAGGTTTTTTTCCTATGTAGAAAACAATCTGTTTGTTTTTCAGTAGTCTTACCCTCTTAAGGAAGGATTAAGGGGAGGATTTCTTCATAGTTCTAGAGCTGGAGTGGGCGTGCCTATATTTCAGCTTTTGCCATGCTTAGCTCTGTTCCTTATCAATGCCATTATCCAGGAGCTAAGTTGGTATATTCAAGCGACTGATGACCACTGGTGTTGAAGCAGCAGACCTTTCTCAGGATGGCACTTTGTAAGCCTCATTGTCCTTCAGGTGCTTTTGTTCTCTGTCACTAGTATCTTACAGTCCTTCTATGGCTTCCTGCTTTGCATTTGGGCTGACTGAGAATGCCCAGGTACTCCCACAGACTGCATTTTCATGCACATTCAGACATGCACCAGGCTCCTACTGAAGTGTAACTGTCAAAGGTTTCAGTTTGATTACTCTGAGGATGTTTGGTTGGCGTCCAAGTCTCATACATCAGATGGAATGCTGCCAATGAGCATTTCCTTGGAAGCCCAGGGTGAGAAGTGTCATGACTCTGGGAACCAGGATTGTTTTCAGTATAGGTACACAGGAAAGCACTCTTTCTTCTCCATTTGGCACAAAGACTGATCATTGCTCTTGGTGCTGCACTTTGCATGTTACTCGTGTTTAAATGATTTTACAACAGTCACAGTATTTTAAATATGTGCTCTTAGAACTCCATGTGATTTCCAATAGAACGATTGTGGGAAAGAAAATTCACATAATGGTTTTTCAAGGAAGTGCTAATCTAGGTATTTTAGCTCATTTGGATTACCTGAACTGATGGTTGATGTCACAAATTTAGCTGGCAGTAATGTAGCTTTTAAAGTAGTATTGGTGAGAGTCCATGTCCTGACTTTAATCCCAAAATCAGCGTCCTAAAACAGACCTTGGCAGTAATCTTAGTTTATCCAGCATCCCAGGGAATAGTAGTAATAATAATGATGATGATGATGATGATGTTCTTAACTTAGAGGCTTGTTTCAGAGGCCTTGTTTTCTGTTACTCTGTCTTTGGCTATAGATATGCAAACAGCTTGTTCCTCCTAAAGTTCTTGTACAGGAAAGACTATATATTTCTATATAGGCAAGAGGATAGTTGGTAAGTTTGTTTCTGGGTTGGCAGGAGAAGCATGTGGTAACTCTGCTCCACACAGAACTACAGCAAGACTCAGTGCCCTGAGGACCCCTGGCTGTGGTTTTTGTGTGTGTAAAGACTCCAGGGTTGCCATGTTCTGTCCTGAAGTGGTCTTCTGTACAAATATTAGCTACTCCTGAAATATTGCAGGGGGTTAGGTGTCACTTTGGGACTTGCTTCCTGTGTGTAACCTGGCATGGAAATCAGAAGGGTTCCCAGCCTCAGCAGCAATGCTGTTGAGTATTGTTACCAGTGATGGCTGTCAAAGTGAGCAGATGCACGAAGGTGCATCTCTGGAGGATTTCTCCATTTTATGGTTATGGTTTTTCACTGTGGCAAAGCTGAGCTGCTAACAATCTTGACAATCCTTCTCACCCACATTGAATAATTTACATTGGAAAAAACCTGCAAGATCCTTCTAACTGTTAAGTTGGCACTGACAAGTACATTATTAAACCATGTCCATAATAAGATTGGCAGAGCTTTACAGCATGTTGCAAAAACCAAAGACAAACCCTGCCTGATTTTGAGCAAATGATAGACTGAAATGTCTTTAGGTGAATGTCAAGAAGCAGGATCTGTACCATCTGTTTAGAGGTTTAACTTCACTCACTCCCAAATTTGTAGGAGTGATTTGACTTGTGGGGAAAGAGAGGTATAAACACTGAGCAGAGAGTATGTGTGGGAATGCACAAGCGGAAAGATAAACATTTGTGTTTAGGTACTGCTGTCTTGAGTGCAACCATTCATGTGTCATCAATGACATGGGAATGGCTCAGAAGTGTGGTGAGGCTGGATGGGGTTTGCCTGCTCAGAGTGAGGCAGGAAGAGGTTCATGTCTGTGTGATGTGGGTTCTTCTGGCTCTTCTTGTTGTGGTGGTATCTCACATCAAGAGAAACCATTGCCTGTTGCAACTGGATGGCAGCTAATATTGTTCTGTTCAGTGGCATTCCCTAATCTGTCAGGTTTGCTTTAAAATTTGCAAAGCCTTTTTTATTGATACATTTATTTACTGGTTTTGGATTCCTGTTGTGTAAGGGAAGTCTCAGCTCTTCCAGGGCTGACCCCATGCTCCAGAGAAATGAGTTGTGGTGTAAGAATTTCCTGGTCTTGATAGTGTGTTTGAGCAGCAGGAGTTTCAGCTCTGTTTGACATGCTTCTGTAGATAATCCCAGCTCAGAAGCACAGATAAAAGTGACTATGTACAGCTGCGATTGATGTTTAGGCTTCAGACTAGTATTAGCCAGCTGTCTGTTCTTCTCTTGAATGTAGCAGCTGTTTCAAGTTTGAAATTTTTATTTTTTTTAAAAAAACACGACTTAACAGAATACTGATACCAAAATTTGGTTTACAGACCAGAGATCATCACAGTGTTGATCTGCTCTGAGCCTCTTGCATAGCGCTGGTTACAAGACTTCTTTGCCCTCGTACTTTCCTGAAAGCATGTATCTTCTGATTTTGAGCTTAATATTTCTGGTATCTAGTCATCTTAATACTTGCAAAGCTCTTCCAGTGGTTTATTCTTGCTATAAAAGTCATGTGCTTTAGTAAGAATTTGGACTCTTGTGAATTACAATTGGATTTTTTTTCTGTTACAGCCTTCCCACCCCACCACCGAGTAGCCTGTCCACCTTGATTCCTTAGTCTTTCAGAAAAAAAAAAAAAAAAATTTCCCTCTCCACCATGTTGTTACTGTTGCAGGCATTCCAAAGGCGACTTCTGGCCAGTTTTAGTTTCTTTCATGCTGATTCCCACCAGCAACATTCTGACATTTCTCGATATATGTCAGGATTTGTATCCTCAGCAAATATGTCAGTAGTAACTTGCTTAATAACATAAACCTTTAAAAAGTCACATAATACATGTCTAGGGTTTGGTGTGGCAGTAATACTGCTTGAAGGCCATCTGCTTGGGATGACTACTCACTTACAAGAACCATTTCACACTTGCAACTCTCCTTCTGTTTGTTCAGTTAGTGAAGCGAATATTTGAGTTTAAAGCTCTGTTTAAAAATTTATATATTCTGTGGTAAGATGTTAGCTGAGTAACTAGCATTGCCAAATGTTAGGGTAGAAGATTTAAGATTTCATGATGGGCAGTTAGTTTTTTGCAGGTGAAAGGGGGTTTGTGAGAGAGAATGAGGAATTGCAGGCTGACAGCAGCACGGGTAAAGCAAGTGGGTTTAGTTTCTTACCCAGGAAGAGCTTCATTCCCTTTCCCTCCGTGCTGGTGAATGGAGCAGAGTCTCAGTGGCTGCGTTCTGCCCTGGTGATGGCCAGGAGCTCCTGGATGTGCCTGACTTGGCTGTGACAAGGAAGCAGACAGAGCAGTCACCCCCTTGGCTCAGGCTGTCCATCCTGCCTTGGCTGCTGCCAAGGAGAGCAGCCACTGTGCTTCTTGTGCTAGAAGAGAATTGGTGAGTGTGGTCTCATGGCGTCCTTGTCCAAAAAGAACTGCAGTCCATCCCCATCCCTTGGGGAAGATAAGGGGACATGCAAATTGTGGGTGTGGAAAAGATTGTGTTTGGTGTTTAGGCACTTCTCCAACAGGCAACTGCACTTTGGGGGTGCCAGACTTGTGCAGGCTGTTTCGGCACTGCTCCTGGAAAGTTTTACTTTGGCTGCTGCTGTGTTCAGCATGTCTGGCTTAGGACAATATCTGTGCCATCAGATCTTCACTTCTGTTTCATCAGGCAAGAGAGATGAGCACCTTTCAGTATACAGCCCTTAGGACAGGCTGCTTGCTGTGGGAGGATACTTTTTGGGGGTTACTGGTTTTCTTTTTATACTCACCATTGTACATCCCTGGATATCAGCAGAAGAACTTACTGAGGTGTCTCATTTGTGACTTAAATGTTACTGACTTTATTAAGGAAGTTTATTCTCAAAGCAATCAGAAAGCTATTCAGTAGTCCTTAAGTCCATATTGATTTGCATTAGTTATCTTGCTTGATATTTTTACGGGTAGAATGCTGCTTTTGTCAATGCCAGTGTCAGGTTAATGAAAACATTAATTATTACCTATGTTACCTTTCCTTAAATGCTTTCTATGAAATTTTTTAAAACTTCTACGTTCTTTGACTTGTTGAAAAGAAGTTTCATGAGCCAGCATTTAAAAAAGGCCTGAGATGCTGCTTCAGGCCATGCAGCATGTCTTCCATGTCTCCAATGAATCAAGCTGCTGTATCTATAGCAATCAGGAAAGTTTCTAAGAGAAATTTCCTGAGTACTGCTTTGGAGAAGAGTATTTCTAAAATGAAATAGCTTTCAGCACAGTTTCCACCATTCCATCTCTTGGCAGTACCTTGATACAGGAGAAACTCTCAGTTGTGTTGGGCCACATGGGATGGTTTGTCACGCTGCTCCTATCTTCATGTTTAATGATGCAGTGGGACATGCTGGACTGAACAGGAATTGGCAGTCACTCTGTGGCCTGTGTGCTCCTGTCTGTGCTCCCTGGTTTCTCTCTACTGCAAATGAAATCCCACTTCCTCACTTCCTATCAGTGCTGAAGAACATGGAATGCTTTGGACTGTTTTATGTGCAGCGTTAAGAGACCAAAGAGAACTCTTGCTGTATTTGTCAGCTTTAAGATGGTGTGGGTTTAAAATTTGTTCATGTTAATAGTTCTACAGTTAAGAGCGGCCACGTGTCCCATTGCCTAAATCTTATTGTAGCTGTGAAAATTAAGGAGGTGATTAAAAAAACTTTCTCCTTGACCTGCCAGGGGGATAAATGTTTTCTACATCGGTGCAGTTTTCTTCTGAACCTTCAGACAGTCATGTACACATTACTTTCTGAAAATACTTGGAGATTATTTTTCAGCTAAATTGAGATGAATGTCATTTTAATTTATTCCTATTAATGGATGTCATGTGAAATAACTTGGCTAGTCCTGACATTGTTTAAAAAAGAAACATCAAAATACCATCACCAATGGAATTAATAAGACTAATTTCCATGCCACTGTTAAATATTATTAATCCTTAGAAACTCACACTCATTTGTTAAAAAAAGAGAACCAAAACAAATATCAAATAACTTTGCCCCAGAAGACCAACAAATGTTTTGTTAAGGGATTTGTATGTAGATTTTTTTTCTGTTTCAGGTTTTGCCCTATTGCCATTTGAAGATTTTTTTAAAAATGTTACTGATTTCTTTTAAACCTTTTGTTTGAGTGATTTATAATTTTCATTTAAAAATATCCTGTGAACAGACATTGGGCATGTTCTTTTAGCTCTTTAACTTAACTGGGCTGCAAAATTAAAGAAAGCCTCTGAGAGTTAAAAGATGGTGGGGTTTGGTTTCTCTTTTTTTTCCTTTTTCAGTTCTGTTTTTCCTTGTTCCAAAACATTATTAGTTGATACTATTTTGATAACGATGGAGTATTATGAAAGGCTCATGACATTTTAAATTATTTAAGCGGATTTGAATTGCTGCACTACCTCCGTACCCCCATCACTCCTTCCCCCATCTCCCTTTCCTCATTTTCTAAGACTTCCTTGGGATATTTTTATACATTGTGCTCCGAAGTGCTGTCTAAGTAGATGCTCAGCTGCAGTGGGTCTGGCAGATACACGCAAAGTGATAATGGGCCTCTTACAATAACAAGTAGATTCAGCTCATGAATTTACACTTGGAACTAGAAAAAAAAAATCATGATTTTCAGTTGAAGTGTTGAATGTAATGAAGAGCATTTCCTTTTTCATCAGCTTAAACTGCAGTCTGATCATGGTGGATTGCAAGTTCATCTCAAAGAGGTATGTAATTTTTAAGCTGTAGAGCATAGCCTGATCTTACAGCTTCAGACATGAAGGTCAGGTAGGTCATTTTAGAAGAAGTGCCCTGTCCAGGGAAGAGAAGCTTTGCAGGTAGCTAAGGAGAATGAATAATCAATTCTCTCTCTCCTCGACTTGTGTGTTTGTTTTTTACAGCACTGTGTGAAAATAAAGATTTCAAATATCCTCCTAAAGAGTGTAGGAAAAAAAGTCTTAGATAAAATTGTGTCATACTTTAAAGTGCTTTCTGTATACTTCCACTTAGTTTTTGAACAGCTTCCTTTCAAAAAAGTAAAACTTTGCACTTCTGCAGGGATGGGGAGAATTGCCTGCACCTTTTGGGATTTTGGGGTTGAAATACCATCATGTCTCTGAGTTTTGAACCATTTACTGTGAATTAGTGCACTTTCAAAATCTAATGGAATTGGGAAGTAAATAGTACTGTGTGGATAGTGTAACCAAACACAGTTTTAATACATCCTCCTTTGGTATAAAAACCACCAGTGCTGTGGAGAAAGATTTCTCTGCAGCAATTCCTCTGGGTGCTCTTAGGGCTTTCTCAGGCACGCAGAGACTGGTGCCTCCAGCTTTTCATGGCTTGCTACCTCAGCTAGCAGGGCCATATTTTGCTTGGCCATGTCCACATATGTTGTAATCCCATCTCTGATGGATCACGTAATTGTAATGACACTGGCTGCCTCTGACATTCACATGGTGGACATAAGGTGATTTGAGCCAGTGACACATGCAGCACTTTTTCGTCCCGTTTTTTTTTTTTTTTTTTTTTTTCCCTAAATATTTTAAATTAAGCATAATGCTGGTCTTATTTTTGCTCTCATTCCATTGCACTTAATTCTCTTCATAGCAAAGTTACTGCAACTATGGGACAGAGAGGGAAAGACCCATGGCGGCAAAGAATTTCCTGCACAACAATCTGGCTTTGACTTCTTCCATGAACTGAAAGGTGATGTACTTAAAGTAAGAGTGAGAAACATCTTGCCTGCTGTGGGTTTGGTTTGGGTTTTTTAGTGGATAAAGTGAAACTCCTCCCCAAATACCTTAACAGTAGTGTCTTTCACTAGGGTAAAAGGTGAGAGATGAAGACACTCCTGCTAAAGAACAGAGCGTGCTGGAAGACCAAGTGTTTGCTGGTCTGATAATCATCCTGAGAGTAATCTGTCAGTTATCAGCTTTTGTGTTTCAAGTTGTAGTTAGTTATTGAAATGTATTCTAATTAAATTCCTTCTCTAACAGTTGTGGCTATCACAGCATTAGTTTTATTAAGTTAAAATTTAAGAACATGATTTGCAACTCCTGCTTTTGAAATTCTATTTTTCATGTGCAGCGTTGGATCATCTTCATATGTAGCTGATAGCCTCAGCTTTGCAGGAGAGGAGAAAAGGAATTATACAGGGCTTCTTTCCCACAATTACTCTCCCCTGAGGAGAAAAAAGAAAAATCTCTTCCTGCACTTCTTAGGATAACATGTTTCAGTGAAGCACGACCATGTGTCTCCAGTCATTGCCTTTCTCTACAGACTATTGCTCTGCTCAAGCTGGGTTGGTGGCCCCTACCAATCCTGTGGATGTCACACCTTGCTGCTCAGAAGGGGAACTTTTTGTACAATTCTGCAGTGTTATTGTAAAAATGTTTTTTTCATGCCTGACAGATCAAAATATGCATGCCTTGCCATAATGATAGATTCTTGTATTTTACTTATTTTTGCATTTCTGCAACCCACTTAGGTTAACAGCATTATTTATAATTATTTAATGATCATTTTAGAAAGGGATCCTTTTTCTTCCTTTCTTCTTTCCTTCTATTAAATTTTTTGTTTTGTTACTTAATGCTTGGATGTTCAGTCGTAAAATACACGTACAGTGACTGAAATTCTTATGGCATCACTATCAGTTTGTCTGCTTTACAAAGATTCTGGCATGTTTTTGCTGTCTGCAATTTTGAAGAAACACTAAAATAATAAAATTGAAAATAATAATTCTAAAAGTAAAAAACATAACTTGAAAATGCTGGAACATATTTTAGTGAAGTGGAAGAGACACATGATGAAAGTAATTTAGGCAGTAATTGAAAGATATGTTTCATGTTCCACTAGATGCACATGGCTTAGGAAAAGAAGTACGTTTTTGTTCAGTGTAGGAGAGGACTAATGTTAAAAATACTTAAATGATTTTGATTCAGGTTGAGCAGTTTTATTATTCCTGGTAACTTAAATGCCTGCACCTGCTGCTTGCAGCTTCAAGCACATACGATTTGTCATTTGAGAATTGTCTGTTGTAACTAAATTTGGAGATATTATTCTTTAAGTGCTTGTTCATTGTAATAAGCTTAGCCTTCCAAAGTAATTTTTAACAATATGAAGATTAATGTCTAACATCTCTGCTCCAGCATTGGTAGCAAAACTTGTCTTAATATTGAAAAAATATATGACCTCACATAGCTACAGAAAACTTGAGAGACACAGGAAGAAAGTCCTCTTAGATCTTTTAGTTCTTTTAAATGTTCAAATGTTGATAGAATCATTTAGATTGGAAAAGACCCTTAAGATCAAGTCTAGCCCTTAACCCAGCACTGCCAAGTCCAGCTCTAAACCATGTCCCTAAGTGCCACATCTTCATGTCTTTTAGATACCTTCCTGGGATGGTGACTCCACCACTTCCCTGGGCAGTTCTCTGCCTGTGCTTGACATTGCTTTCAGTGAAGAAACTTTTCCTTATAGCAAACCTGAACTTCTCTTGGTAACTTGAGGTCTTTTTCACTCATCCTGTCACTCATTGTTTGGGAGAAGAGGCTGACCCCAACCTGGCTACAGCCTCCTTTCAGGCAGTTGTAGAGAGTAAGATTGTTCCCCCAAGCCTCCTTTTCCCAGGCTAAATTATTCCAGTTCCTTCAGACACTCCTCATAAGGCATGTGTTCCAGACCCTGTAGCACGTGTGTTGCCCTTCACTGGACAATTCACCAGCATCCCAGTGTCTGTCTTGTAGTCAGTGGCCCAAAATATTCCTGACATTCCCTGTTCTTTGAGGAGGGTGGAGGAGGTTCCCAATAGCAGTCCTGAGACAGAACTTTTATTTGGCTGGATGTGTTTTCATGAGCACTGGGGCTGACTTCATCTCGCCTGCAGATTGTACAATCTGGGAACTGAACAGCTCTGCTTCCTCATGCTAAATTATGGTATTGCCCTGTAATTTAGGGGCTAGTGCACCAGTGCTGGCTGCTCCTAAGTTTCATCATGGAAGTGGTTAACTAGGTGTGAGCAGTCTCGTCTGCAGCAGTGCTCAAGCATGTGGGCACTTGGAACTGCAGAACCACGTCTGGATTTTTTTCCTCAAGATGTGGCATGTGCCTGTGGAGTAAAAAGGCAAAGCAAAGCTGTATGGCCCCAGTGTGTGGGTGAGGGAAACACACTGCATGTGGACTGCTTAATCAAGTCTTTCAGACTACTCTGAAGGGTTTTCAGGAGAAGGAGCTTTTATGGTGTTTTCAATTCAGTCAAGTGCAGTTTTTTATTGTCCTTTTCTATTGTTTTGAAAGCATCTCTTGTCCTTGTGAAGAGAGAGTATCCTGTTGAAAGCATCCAAGCATCCCCATCTGTCTGTGCTTTTTTTTTTTTTTTTTGGAGGCGGGCGTGGTGATGGTGGAGGGATCACAATATGACTGGCATTAAAATAATACATTTCTAAATTTCTGTGGTTAAGGGCTATATGATTGTTAGTATTCTTTGTAGCGTCCAAAAACTGAAAGAAATATGGGACATGGAGTCTTATGAACAGGTGGAAATATAATTCTGACCTTCCCTCGTTGTACATTTTTACATTCTGCGATAATTTGCTGGATTATCCCTCTCAGGGAGCCAGTTGTTTCGCAGGTTTGTATTTCCTGGTGGGATTTCGCTCGAGCGACCCCTTGCGCAGTTTAGTTCTTTTCCCACAGCTAACGCTCCTTGAATTCAATGTGCGCACGTGTGTTCGTTTGCACGGAGGGTGCAGGGTCCTGGGCGGAGGGATCGGGACTGAAGGGATCCCGGTCCCGTGTCCGGGTGTCCCGCCGGGAGCGGCGGCGTTTCCGCGGCGCAGCAGCAGAGGGCGCTGCAGGGCAGGGGATGGCGCGGCGCCGCTCCCGCCGTGGCCCCTCCCGCCCCCGGTTCCGCTGCTCTAATTATACATTGCATGTTCTTAATGTCGTATAATAGGTGTTTGGGAATAATTATGTATTATTATATAATATCGTGTGTTAGCTTTTTAAGTGCTGCTAGCCACTCTGGTCCCTAATGATGTTAGCTCTCTTTTGGAAATTGCAGTTCTGTTTACATGCTGGTGCTACCCAGATTCTAATTTCGGGCTTCTAAAGATAATTTGTAATTATCCATTGAAATACCCCAACACTTTTTTTACAGTGTTTTATTCTTTACGACAAAAATAATCATCTTGAGGTCACCGACAGAAGTAGGATGGGTAGGAGAAGGCAGTTAGGGTTCGTGCCATATGAAAAGCCTTGAAATTCCTCCAGTTTGTTCATGAGCAGAGCCAAATGTATGATTGGTTTCCTTGTAGTCTTACTTTCGTAACTACCTTTCCGAATCTTTAAATGGAAACTGTCGTCCTCCTGTATTGTTTAAGAGACAGTATGACTGATTCTGAGATTTATGTAAGTACTTGAGAAAACTCTTTGCAAGCTGATACCGTTGTTATTGTAATTATTACTATTACTATTACTGACATGATTTATTTTCATGAAGTTCATTGACCTAATCTGACTATGCAATTGAGTTTTAAAATATGCATGGTTACAGGGGAGGGTCTTGAGGATCACATGTGTATCACTTGCCTCACACAATCAGTTGTGTTGTCAAACTGACCTACTGGAAAATCAAATATAATAATTTCAAAGTAGGATGCTATTTAAAAACAAATATGGGCTTTTTCCCCGGATTTTGATAATTGTTCCCATTTTACTTGTGTAATCAGTATTAGATGATCTGTTTCTTGAACAACTTGATTCAAGGACATTTTAAACCAAATAGCAATGCTTTAGCGTCAAGAAATTGTGAGATATTGCAGATTCTAAGAATTTGTTCCTGTTGATTCTCATGAAAGCAAGGGCTTTGGCATTTTTTAGTGAGCTTTGTTTTAATATCCTGTGTCTTTCTACCTACATTTTATGATGAAGTTTGACTCTGTGTGTGGCACTTCACTAATCCCTTGAAAGGCCAGGCAGTTGTAGCAAAGCATGTGATTCAGAGCAGTTTTCTGCATATTTAAATACATACCTACATGTTGCCCTCTGCAGGTCACTGCTCACTTGTGGAAGCAAAGCAAATAATTTTCTTTGAGCTCCCTTTATGTCCCTATCTGCATGCTGCGCAGCTATTTCATTTTGCCTGCAAAGCAATGCCTTCAAAAAAATGTAAGTATGCCAGGTTTAGTTTCAGGTTTTAGAGTCATAGAAATTAATTATGGGGAGTTTAATTGGCATGTAGAATTGCACTTTCATTCTGGTTTCAAAAATTCATTATATTTTCCCTCAAACGCAAATCTGTGCAAAAACTTCAGAGTGAGCAGAGGTTGCAGCTTAGTTGTGTTGAAATCCTGTCCAGTGATGCCTTCTTGTTAATGCCATTGGGCTTTTATAGCTTTTTGAGGTTAAATTTCTGTCTGGGCTTTAAAAGAGTTCAGAATGCAAATCAGTTGTTTGAAGAGCCTGTAATGGTGAGCTGGGGGCACTGGGAAGCAGAGAAGTGTGTCTCTGCAATCACTGGTGCAATGTGTTCTCGGCGTTGTCACTTTGCTGTGAGCTTCATAAGAAGTGGCTGAAGTCGTCCAGACCAAGGGCCCTGTTAAAAGCAGCATTTTAGCACAGGCTTCATTGAGGATGCCTTTCTGGACAGTAGGAATGGGGAAAGCTTGTGTTGATCCTGCTAGAGAATATTCTCACAGTTCCATGCAATTTGTGGCTCAGGACCCTCCTGAAGCAAGTGCTATCTCTCTATGTGGTTTACAAGTAGAAAATGAAAATTAACAAATGCTGCTGTGAGAATGTAAAATGAACCTTGGCTCCCATTTTCCAAAAGAAAAACCTCATGAGAGAGAATGAGTTTATAATACGGGTGAGAAGCTCAGAACCATACAAAACCTCAAGACATTTTTGTGGGGGGAACAGAATAATAGTTCTGTCCCCCAGTTCTTCAAGTCCATGGTGATACCACTGCCTTCCGAGAAAATCCTGGAGAGAAGACATGGAAGTTTCCTGATGCCTCTGGAAGCAGATTATGTGTTGCCCTCTGTGATCAACTTCAGGCTGAATTTTGGAGGGAGAGTCATCCATGAAAACATGTAAGAGGGCAGGACAGTGCATGTCAGTGTGTGTGCACACACAGAAGCAGCACTTTGCACGCTGCCTGCAGTGGTGTCTCATCAGAACGCCTTCCTCCTCTGATAAAACCACAGGCCTTAGCACTGTTTTCCTACGTGCATCTCAATAAACCCATGGCTTTTAGAATCAGTACAAATGGTGTTAAGCCATCTTGATTAAAAAAAAAATACTAAACAAAAGTTGTCAGGTAATTTAAAAAAATAGACATGTTATGGAAAACATACAACAATCTAGACTTTAGGAAGAATGGCAAATAACATGGCTGCATTTTAATTCTTATCCTGTATTTATATGTAAAGACTTTGAAAATCACCCCAGATTCTGGTTTCAGACAAATTTCACGCAAGCCCAACTACCCTTTTGACTGAACTTGAAAATCTTTCTGCAAACTTATATAATAGTTTCTTAGTTTTCCTGTTGCGCTGCTCTGACAAATCGAAAAATAGACATTGGTCCTGTGAGTGTGTATGTGTGCAAGTAAAAAAAAAAGTCTGTGCAGGTTATCAGTCAGTAATAGTCAGACCATGGAACAGCTGAAAACATGGAAACAATTTCCTCCCTAATTTGGGCAGATTGGAATGCATCCCCAAAATCCAAACGGAAATAGTAAAATTTAAAAACTTTTTATTAGTACCTAACCCAGCTGCACCTGGCCAGCCTAATTGCCTTCAACCTGGTCATTACTCAAAGGCATGAAGTTTAGCCACCAACAGCACTTATTAATGTATAATAGGAATTTACTTGTAAAACAGAATTATTGGAACGGTGTGATATCATAAAGACAGAGGTGCTGACATTTTAGATTGTTTTATATAGGGATGTTGAGTTATAATTTAGGAGTTGGATATTCTTTGAGTGATTAATCATTCTTAGGTATTACTTTAAATGTCTGGTGAATATATGTAGAATTAATGTTTGCAGTGACCAGCTCATGAAGCATGCTTATGTGAATAAGGTCACGTTTGGTTTCTGGACAGTCTACTTCTCCAGCATTTTATGAAAGGTTGGTGCAAAACCTAGAAATGCTGAGGCTGCAGTTTAATGAAATGTTTCAGCAAGACAGCCCCTCACTGATTTCTGTAAAGATGTCAAAGCCTAAGCCCATAAAAGCGCCTGCAAATTCTCCTCTTCATATCAACGGTGCTAGAAACTGAATACATTAATTCTGTTGGACCTCAAACTTAGAATCTGTCAATATGATTCCAGTGATTGATGGTTACAGACTTTTACTTACCTCATAAATATAATGTGCCTTGATTACAGAAGCACTGCTAGTGCTGCTATAGTTAGTTATGTCAGCACTTCCATTGTAAACCCTGTTTCTTTAGGAGTTTATAACTCCATCATAAAAATTTACTCTGGGATGAAATTTATACCATAGGCTTCTAGACTATAAGCTAGTCATTGAAAATGCAGATATACTAAAAAAACTCCAGTTGAACAAAGGCAAAAGCCCTAAACTTGCAAATTTTTTCATGCATGTGTTTTATTTCTGTAGCTGAGAAGACTTCATTTTTGAGATGAAAGGTTGCTGCTTTTTGCTCCCTAGTGGAAGTCAGGCTCTGTGTGGGTGTCTGTATGTATGCACATGCATACATGAATATACTTCTGTCATAAATATTTTTAAAATACAATACGTGTGCAATAACTTTTTTTTTAAAAAAGCTTGCAGTATTAATACCTTGAAGTTTTTATCCGTAACATAAACCAACACTAAACACCAATTTATAGATAAAATACAATTGCTGCGAAGGAGCATGAAGGTCAAGGGGAAAAGCATTAAAAATATATTCAGTTAAATACAGGGATTTGGGTGTAAACCTCACCTGGGCTAACTTAACTTCAGTAAATATATATACACTTCTATAATCAAAATGTCATGTGATTCATGTGTGATCTTTTTTTAAAGGATGAATTGTTTAAAGCTTGTTTCAAACAGTCTCTGATGTGTTATCTTAAAACACATCTTTTTTTAAATACTTTGAGATTACTGAAGTAAACCTCTAGCAGGTAATGTTTTGTGTTTCTTTTGTCTAATGTAGAAGAACAGTCCTACAAAGGTTTCTGTGCTGTTGGTGGTAAACAGCAATATAAGTTGTGGATTTTCTAAAATTGCAGTAGAGTTTGAGTGCTCTTAAATGGTGTTTCTTTGTCTTTAATTCAATATTAATTTTTTTTTTCTGTGTTTTGAGGTGTTTTTTTAAGTACATATTGTGGTTAGGTTTGAGTTTTTTTCTTGCTTTTTCACATTGTAAAGTTAGTGTTTGGATATCAAAGAGAACTGAAAGCATTGGTAACATCTGTTTCCGTATTCCAGCCTGGAGATATGGCAGATAATGATTGGACCTTAATATGTGATATATCTTCCAGTGGCGCTGTACAAGTAGTGTCAAACTGGCTCACTATCATTTAATGAGTTAATGTGTTGTAAGTTTCATTAACCTTTTTTTGCTCTGCATGTTACTGCTTTTCAAAGACTGATGAAAAAGGGAAGGAAAACTTCATTGCTTCTTTCCCCAATTCTTTTCCACTGCTGGTTAAAACAAAATTAAGATGTCTGAATAGCTATCATTTTTATGAACTATGGATAGAAATAGCTGAGGAGGAATTAATTTCTTTTTCTAAGTAGCTTTAAAAAATATAGATGAGCCTAAGATGAGGGTTGTTTCTATTACTAAAAGTCCCACTGCTTCGACACTCTACAGCTTTTTATAAAGAAATGAGCTAAGCTTCTTTTTATTTAAAGGTAGAAGTTAACCTCAGATGGATACCTTCACTTGATTTACTGATATTACCTCTCCACTTTGTTCACTTTTAGGTTTTTGGCATAAAATTTCTAGTGGCTGGGATTTTTAGGAGCCTAGAAATTTTCCAT
Source organism: Sitta carolinensis (assembly GCA_032173965.1). NCBI lineage: Eukaryota > Metazoa > Chordata > Aves > Passeriformes > Sittidae > Sitta > Sitta carolinensis. The sequence goes on along the minus strand of CM063284.1, from coordinate 34,435,968 downwards.
TTGTAACATGAATTGAAACTCTGTAGCTTTGATTCTCTCCTCTCTCTCCCTTCCTCCCCTCTTACCCCCACTCTATCTGCAAATAAAAAGACCAATCCTCCCAAAAAGCAGCTTGCATATATCAAAGAAGGGACCTGGAATCTTAAATAACTTTATTTATGAAACAAGAGGGAGTGGGTGGTGGGACGCTAGCACTTAGCTTTTGAGGGTGGGCATCCGGCTCTCACAGTTTACTTGGCTGGTTGAGTATCTTGAAAGCCTTAATTTAAAAGTCATCTTACAATCATTTTTAATTGGCTTCAAGTAAGTAATTGAGCATTTGTTCTGATAAGGAGGTTTTTGCTCTATGTGTGCCATAAAATCAGCAAAAAGAGGGATCTGTTTAATACAACAGTGATGCTGGGTTTTTTTTGTTTCTAGGGTTTGCCCTAAACAGGATTTACCCCTTAAGGCAGCAGTAGCACACCATAAAAAGACCATTCTTTTACTCCACAGCAGCAAGGCTTTAGCTTTCTGGTTTTCAGATTTCTTTTTTTAATAGGCAGCAATAACAAGTCTTCCATAGGGTGGTTGCTATAAGTACTGTACATGGTGTCTAAAGATCAGAATGCTTTGCCTGCAATGTTTTATTGCTTTTTGTTTAAAAAGGCCTGGGAAAGAGCATCTAACAAACTTCAAGGTTCAGCTCATGTTTCTGGAAACTTTTCTGGGTGGGGAAAGCTTATAGATGGAATAAAGTCAAGCTGGTTTTGCTGATTTACGCTTACATTATTTCTTGAGTTCTCAAATCTAGGTACTCCCAAACCCTGACTAATATCCTAGTTTGCATTGTAACAAAAAATCCCCTAAACTAACCAAACAACCAAAAAGAAGGGGAAAAAAAAAAAAAAACAAAACCAAAAAAAAAAAAAAAAACCAAAACAAAAAAAAAAAAACACTGAGAAAACACCAGTGAAAGCCAGAGAATTTAATTGAATATTTTGGATTCAATACTTCCGTGCACCATTGATTCTGTTGCTATAGAAATGTCAGCCTTTCTTTGCTCCCACATATCTATTAATTAAGTCAGTGTGATGTTTTTTATCTGAGGATTTGGTCCTGCTTACCCAGGAATTCAAAATCTAGTTTACAGCTGTGAAGAGTATTTATTTGGAGAAGCTCGTTACTTCGTACCACCCTCTCAGTTCCTTTTATCATCTGTATTTTTAAAGTCTCCTCCTGACTAAGCTGCAGGTGGTCTGCTTCTTTTTTTGAGTAGCATGTAGAGCAGACACACACCACCCTACACCCCACTGTCTAGTTCATGTGCGTGTGATGTGAACTTTCATGTCAGTCCCATGATGTTATGCTTTTCTTGTTTGTAAAAATACAAAAAATACTGAAAACATGGTTTTAGGTGGCTTGTTCATCAGTGCATTAGTCACAATTCCTCTTTACCTGTTTGTTACAATTCCAGTGGTAAACTCTTTGTCTAATAACAAGTTAACATTGTGAACTGTGTGGCTCTGAGAAGTGTGACTTCTCTGGAATTCCATGGTTTTCTAACACTGTTTCAGTGGAGTGAGCTTCCTGTAGCACTGGTGGCAGTCAGATGAACTGTCTTCAGATGATGCTGGAAGGAGCCTTGCTGCTAAGGATGGTGAAACTTTTTCTGTTTCTGCCATGTAAGTGCATCATCCTGAGTGCTCATGGTGCACCAGATAGTGCTGGCAAAAAGACAGTTTCAGAGGGATAGGAGATGTGCATTAGAAAGTGTTTCTGACCCAAGGCTTTGTTCTCTTTCAGTTGCTGAGTAATTCACAGAATTTTTTCAGTTTTCTGGAAGTTGCTAGGAATTCCTTTTATTGAAAATTGTTCTTGGCTATCCCTGTAAAGTTGAAGATGATCTGTTTGGTCATTTACATGCAGTTTCTAATTGTTTTTCGCTTGTACTGATTGACTCAGGTAGTGTGGCAGACTTGTTCGGATGTTTGTTTGAACCGGATCATCTTACTGCCACGGAGTTCTTTGGAAGGGAAGGACTGGCAAGTCAAAAGGACACACACATCTGGTACAGACGAAACAATGCATTTTTCCACTTCTGTGTGTCTCCTGACCCTTCCTCCTCTCTTCCCTAATCCTCTTAAAACATTAGTTTGCATACTTGCTTTGCACCTAGAGGTACAGTGGGCTTGCAGGAAGGAGTATTCATTCTGGCAACATGAGCTATCTTGGTGCATGATGTGGTTGGTGCCCCATGTTTGCTCACATGATCAGATGTAAGCTGAGCCTGCTTCTCGGAAGAGATGAGATTATTCAATCACCTTATGCCAAAGTATGTGTGAGGTTTGGGAAAAGAGCCGTCAGTCTGCATTTTGTTGGAACTGGTCACTGAGAAAAGCAGGACCTGCTTGAGAATCTAGATGGTGCTTAAGACTGGGGAACTAGTAGTGCAGCCAATGCTGGCTATCTTCTCCAGCTACCTTAACCTCTTTAAAACATGCCCTGTGATTGAGGATTCCTGGAGCCTTGAGCTGCTTGGTGTAGTGGCCTCTCCTTCCTCCATAAGCTTTTCTCTGGGTACCTCTGAAGTGGTAGTATACTTGGCTAGAGATCAGATGCTTTTTCTCCCTTTCCATCTCTCACCGTCAGTATAACATAATTCTGTTGCTGTATCTAGTAACAAAATGGCCTGTCAAAATGTCTTCTGGTGACACTTAACTTCAAGAGAATTTTGGTGACATTTGGCATGCAGTGTTAACAGTGAGAACCTGAAAAGCATATCCAAAAGGTCATTTAGAGGTATAAGAACAGTGTGTCAGAGTCTAATGATCTTTCAGATGATTGTGAGGGGCTCAAAGAGTCTGTAGGAAAGTAATCTGGGTGCTAATGAACTTTACAAACTGTCCAGCTCTGCAGAGGTTGCTTTAATGCCCCAGTTAACTGGTGCATTTCAGTTAAATCCGCAGATGTCACTTGAATGCTGACAAAATACCGGGGAGAACTTTGGTGGCTTTTGAGGATTTTCTTTATTCATTTTTTCAGGCTGGAGACTTTTTACAGCAGGTAACACCTTAATTAGCTTGATGGACTATTCTGACATTCTTAACTCAAGAAGAACTGTGTCCTTTTCCCTCTTAAAAACTGTCCATATGCAGTAGATTCGGCATGACTTTTCAAGCTCGGTGGGGTTTTTTTTGCAAAGTCTTGGGATGTGGAATTCTTGAGGTGGTAAAAACATTAAGTACTGATTTTCTTGTCCTTTCAAAGGAGTAAGGATATCTGTGTGTGTCTATATACATGCATGCAGTCTCCCACACAAAAACTGACTTTCAGATCATTTAGAATACAAAAAATACTTCCTTGGTGACTGTAAAATGCACACAGAAATTGTGGAGCTTCTTTTACAGAACCGTAGAGGGGTTGAGGTTGGAAGGGACCTCTGCAGGTTGGTCATCTGGTACAACTCCTCCGCTCAAAGATGGTTACTTAGCAGGCTGCTCAGGACCTTATCCAGATGGCTTCTGAATATCTGCAAAGATGGAGACTCCACAACCTCTCAGGCAACCCTCACAACGAAAAAGTGTTTCCAGCTGTTCAGAGAGAGTCTCCTTCTTTTTTTTTACCTTGGTCCTGTCAGGGATCACCACTGAAAAGAGCCTAGCTCTGTCCTTTTTGCATCTCCCTTTAGACATTTCTCCAGGCTGAACAGTCCCAGTTCTCAGCCCTTCCTTACAGGAGAGATGTTTCAGTTTCTTTGTCATCTTAGTGGACCTCTTTTAGGACTCTCCCCTGTATGTCCATGTCTCACTTGTACTGGGGAGCCCAGAACTGGATACAGCACTCCAGCAGTGTCCTCAACAGTGCTGAGTGGAGGAGAAGTACCTCTACTCAACACTTCTGGCAAGTCTAATGCAGCCCAGGACACCATTGGCCTTCTTTGCCAGCAGGGCACACTGTTCGCACCCTGAACTTGGTGTCCACCAGAACCCCTGGGTCCAAGGTGCTTTCCAGCAGAGTGACTCCCAGCACATTATTGGTACAGAGGGTTGTTCTTTTCCAGGTGCAGGACTTTGTACTTCCCACTGTTGAACTTGGTGAGACTAAGGATTCTGTGCGTGACGTACATAAGTTTGATACAGCTCAGCCTGGAAATTATTTTCAGGTTAAAATGCATTCTATTTGGTTTCCTTTTAGGATGTCCAAATGTTAAATCAGTTGAAATTTTTCAGTTTTTCTGTGGGAGTTCAGTTTATCTGAAAGGGCAGGCATGAACTTTTCTTTGATAACTAGTCCTATTATGAAAGGTTTTAGCAAGTCAGAAATATATACTATATTTTGTTCTCATGTGAGCAGTTTGTACAAAAGTAAATCCCTTAGGATGTGACCATAAATGATTGCTTTTGACCTAATACAGCTTAATATTTTTCAAGCAGAGTATATATACTGTTGCAACTGTGTTACCATCAGATTTCAGCATCTTTCTCAAAGAGCAGGTATCTGCTAATAAGTTTGCCTATCACTCTCATTCACACAGAAGTAAATAAAATATAGTCCTCATCTTTGAATGTTCTGCATATTGCCTTTATTTTGTACCATGGCTGCTGCTGTTTTGTAAGTCTGAATTTTCTAAAGGCTGTGCCTAGCAACTAATTGGATTCTCTTCCTTGACTATCCCTCCTGAAAGAGGAAACAGTAATGCTTGCTTGATAAACAGAATTTATTTATAGTCTTCTAGATGCTGTAGTAAAATTTGCTGTGTGCTTCTAAATGAATACACAGAACTCTACGCCGTGAGTAGATACAAAGGAGTAGATACAAAACAAGAGAAAAAAAAAAAAAAAAAGTTAAGTTTTATTAATACTAATCTAGATTTAACTGTTTTACCTTTTGGTCCATTGTTGGGTTTTATCCTGTTATCATTCATCATTCACAAGATGATGGCAAGAGCCTTGTAAGTAGTTTGTGGTCCAAAGATGTGCTCAAAGCTTAGCCTGAAGAGGACAGGCTGGAACTGCTGAAGCTGGAGGTATGAAAATGTGGTACTTTCTAAAAAAGACAGATGCTTTTTAAAAATACAGGAGATGGAATACTTCATTAAAAATACATCAAACATATAGATATTATATTGCAAGAATTTGTTAATGTGGTTTTTTTCAGGTACTGTGGCCCGTAAAAATGTTCCTTGCAATTCTGAAGCACATTACTGCCCATGGCACTTTTAGGAGTCAAACATACTAGTTACTTTAATCGGGATAATAATTTAGCATGTCAGAAGGGTAGTGTACCTTTTCAGCATTTCCATTTGGTATTATTTTACTCCTTTAATAGTACTTTATAGTTCCCAACCTTACCTCAATTAGCAGTACTGACGGATGCTAGTTCAGCATTTTACCTCTAGCCAGTAGGGCTTTCTTTAGAATAAATGTCAGTAATTTTATGTTGCTAATTTGAGGTGATATACCTACATGTAAAATTACATTTTAACTCTCTTGTTATACTTGCAGTGAGAGATGGCAGCATAAAGAAATATAAGTGAATGCGCCTGAGAGATAGTTCAGGACTAGAAGGTTCATTATGGAACTTTTATAGCTCATTTTGAGGCACACTACAGATTTTGTTAACGCTTTCTTCCACTATACACGTATTTCTTCTATGTGTCTTCTGTCTTTTTTTCCCTTTTGTTTTCTTTTAAAAAACATTTATTTCATTAGCAGATTTTGGGAAAATTGGGGGTGGGATTTTGGTTTTTAAAAGTCACTAATCCTGTTGCAGACAGCTTCTTAATAACAAACTATTTGCTTAGTGAAAAGAAAATGTCTGTTGGTGCACTAAAAATTGCTGTCTGAAAAAGTCAATATTAAGTGTTCAGTAAGTAAAATAAGGAAATGTGGTATTTCTTAAAATCAGGCAGGTCTTGAGAAAGACCTTAAGGAAGCTGGTCCCAGTTAATAAGAAGCAAGCAGAAGGAGAATATATCTGAGAAGTATGCTCCTGATCAAGCACAATAGTCACAATTAGTCAATACTAATGATTGGTATTAGCAGGCACCATCAAGAAAAGTCTGTGCTTGGGTATTGTTCTCTAATTTGCCCTGCAGAATACAGGGGAAATGGCATGAGAAAGCCAAGCTTCAGCACAAAATTGGAAGAAATTGCAGTGTTAGCTGTTCCATAAGTTACTTGGAATTAATTTTTAAAGATGGTGTGGCTTTGCCTGTGTAGTTATGTGTTTCAATCTTTCTTGAAACACGCCTTTTTTAGTACTTTAGGTTTTCCTGCAGATTCTCTCAGTCAGTTACTAAATTACACTTTTGTCTATTTAAGTGAAGAAAAATACCACATGTGGGCATGCTAATAACTTCATACCTGGCAGCAAATGCATACACGTGGCCATGCATACTGACTAGAAAGTAAGGAGGCAGTATATGCTTTCTGCTGCAAAACAAAAGGCAATATACCAATTTAAGAATTTACTTTCTCTCCTTCAGTATATTCTTGTACCTAAATAGATATTTTCAAGGCACAGAGCTAAGGTCTTTATTATATATACTACTGAAATGCTTAATGTGGAATAATCTGTTTCCTGGTTTTGTAACACACATTTAAAATTGTTCCTAATTGTTGTTATTTATAAAGAGTTAATTGATGCTTCCTATGTCATTGCATAGATGTGAGATTTTCTGTCATTTTTGCTTTACTGCATGGATATGCATTGATTACTGTGGAGCAATTTCAGCATTTCTGTTTCTAACATTGTCTAATCTTCAGTTATTGTGTACATGAGAAATCATATGAATTTACATAATGACTGTAATTTTAGCCTAGTTGTAGCTGCAGAAATAAAGTTGGCCTCATTTTGAGTTGAACAAGAGTGTCATGTTCATAAAGGTTCGAGTAAAAATAGCAATGGTATTTTTCAAATAAATTGAGAAACATTTATTAAAGCCTCTTTAACACTATAATAAATTTCTTAATAATTATTCAGTCATCTCTGCTGATCTGAAGATTTTATAGTATTAGCCTGTGTGCATCTCCTTCTACTCCTCCAGTTAATTTGATTTTTAACCATGGGGCAGGGGGAGGGCAGAAACCAGACAATTTAACATAAAATGTAGAGAGGTTTTTCCAGCCCTATTACTTGTTATCCTGCTAAAGCTGAAATGTGCCACCACTTTTGGATGGAATTACTGGTGCTACTTGTAGTCATCTAAAGTAGGATGGAATGAAATGTGTCATTTTCAGTAAAAGGTCAACATTTCTTTCAAACAGTTACAGAGAATTTTTTTTTTTCTTCCAAGCTAGCAATGCAGATATCTTTTCTCTGCTTCGAACTTTTGGCCTTGCCCCCAAGTATATGGGTGGTATGCGTTTTAAAATTGATATATTAATGCTGAATTTTTATTGTCACCCTTTCTGTTCGTGCGCCTTTCAAATCCTTCATTTGTTTGTTTCTGAACTTTGGACATATCGTAAAAATGTCACCATTGTGGCTGAACATTAAGCACCTTCCCTTTTTGCTCTGGGCCGTTGAAATAAATTTGGACCAGGTGCTCCTCTCATAAGAGAAGTCCTTGATGTGCCCTGATAGCGAGCGGGAGAGCGGAAGCTGTCAGCTTTCAGCTGGCTTGAAGAATGCAATTAGAGCAGTTTTAATACTGTTGAGGGACCCCATCCAGTCAAAGTTGTTTGAGTTAAGCCAAGTCTAGGATCCTAAACATGTACTTTAGGCACGTCAGCTTTGTCTTTTTAGTCAGAGAGGATCTGTCATTCCTACACATTATGTGAGGGTGGATTCTTTTTGTTGGGCTGTTGGAGGTTTTTATATTCTAGGAGAAATACTCCCATTTCTTACTAGCTCACTGTTATTTTATCTGTTAGCTTTGTCTTTATGGCATTGTTAATATTCATGGTTCAAAGCATTTATTGTCAAATTAAGGCTTAAAACACATTTTTAAATGTCAAAAGTGCCTATGTCTTTGCATAAACCCTAGATCAGGTAATTTCGTAAGTGGTTCATCACTAGGTTTTCCAGATTTGGCTGGTTAAAGAAAGGGTAACATCAGTACAGATCAGAACACATGAAGTCTGTAGAAAAAAGTCCTAGGAAACAGGGAGTGCTGCAGTGAAGTACTACTTTTACTAAAGTCTCAGCTTGAGTTAATTTCTGTACTGGGTGTGATTCCTTGACAGCTTCTTAAGAGAGTGTCAGGGTGTAGACAAATGTACTGTAAGAGGAATGCCAAACCAGGTGGGAATTGGCTCCAAGCAGATGGTGATAGGCAAACTAGGTTATGGAGAGCTTGGTTCTAGATCAAATGCTTATTTTGTGCTTTTGTTTTCAATGGAGCAGGAGGTGTGAGTTAGTAAAGGGGGCAAATTAATAAACTCCTCTCTACCATTAGTTCCTTCTGCCATCTTTTCTTCTGCTGGTGACTAATTCCTGACCCATTCCAGTGGTGTCAGGCCTCTTCCCCCTTCAGTATGAAACAGAAAGGAGAGTCTCTGTTTCACTGCTGTTAGTGGTGCTGGGAAGGCATGAGCTCAAATGGTTAAGTCCAGTTTTGAATCAACAAAAGAAGTGGGCCAGCTGAGCTTAGTCCCAGCTCCCAGAAGAGCAGCCAGTGGGTCAGATGTAACGCTTTGTAAGAATTAGGGAGGAATTTGTGTCCTTTTGTTCCCTCCAAGTGCATATTTGGACAAAGAGCGACCAGCTGAACTTGCAGTAGGAAGTGTTTGGGTGGGATGAAAATAGTTCGAGAGTATCTCTGTTCCTGGAGGTTATTCAATCAACTACAAGGAATGATAAAGCTGATCCTTTTGGCAGTGAATGGACTCATTATTCACCTGAGGTCCCATCTCATCTTTTGGCAGTTGTAACCAAGTTTGCCATTGGGGTAAAGCTTTCAGAGGGGTGATGTTCCTGTTAAATTTTCTGGAGAGACTCAGGTGATGGAAGGGTTATGCAGTGACTTGCAGTGGCCTTATTTTGTCATCTGGTGTGATGGAGAGGTAGGGAGTGCTCTTAAGTACAGGGAGGTATTCTAGAGAAATTAATACTGTATTAAATATCAAAGAATTGGCTTCTCAAGCAATGTTCCTCTCCATACTGATCCTCTAGTGTCCATTCATATTTTCATCTCAGTGAAAATTTCTTCTGCTAGTACAGATGAGTTTGTGGGCAGCTTTTGAGCCTCACCAGAGCTCGTGAAGATTGTTTGCTTTTCATTGCAGAGAGCCTGTCCTTTGCAAGAACTATTGTCAGGCAGTACCTCAGGATTATCTTGAAACCAATGCTGTGGCCTAGCTTGGACAAGAATAAAAGTGCAGTCAATAGCTCATTTTTGATTCTGGATAAGGCTTTGTCTGGCACAGTGCCTAACAGGGGGCTGTAGTAGCTGATGAACTGTTGAAGCCAGCACACTGCCCACAGGCACTGTGCCTAAATTGAAAAAGTGCTATCAATCTCACATTAAAAAAAAAAAAAGCAAAAAAGAAGTACATAATAAAAGTTCATTAAATCTGTCTAACGCAGCCATTTTTTAAAGTGTAGGAGTAAGATTTTTCTTTAAAGACTAATATAATTTAAACAAGTATTAAAGACTTGGATGAATTTTAGACAAGGATTATATTAAATCTATTTCATTTCTGTAGAAGGAAAAAAAATTACTGCATTTAATTTTACTTCCTTCACTCGATTAATTACTGAGTATTTTAAATATGCAAGAGCTATGTCCCATCTGAAACTGCAATTATTTGCTTTCCTGATGGATTGAGGATGGTGAAGGTAATGATTCTACTGTAAATTTAAAGCTGGTTATGCTTATAAATTATTTTCCTTATCTGTTGCAAATCTGTCCTTACAACCTGTGTGCCATTTGAGCATATTTTTGTCATCACTTGCAAACACTTTAATCAGCCCTAAGTCCTGTCACTGGGGATTAGAATATTTGCAGTGCAGGAGGGCACAAAAAAATGGAAAAGAATTGCAGGGGGAAATATTTGGAAGCTGCAGAGTAGTAAAATGGTTTTGACATGTCAAATTATCAGTTTTTCCACACTGCGCAGCAAATACACTATTGCAGCTCTACAGAGAAATATATTCAGATTTTGCTGTCATAACCCTTTCTCAGCAGGAATTGGGCAGCAGAGAGGTGGCTGCCAAACTGCTGCTTGTCTGATGCAGAGATGGGGTGCTTTCCTGAGAGGCAGAAAATAGGACGGTGTCAGAAGAGGCAGCCCTCTGTGCCTTTTAGCAAGTTAAGATGGGAAAGCAAAGTCTCCTCCTTGCTGAATGTGATCTATGGCTTGGGGCAGTTGTTTGCCTGTGTCAGTCAGGAGGTGATGAATGCTGGTACAGGGCTGTACTCTCATACGAGGGATGGCTCCTGTCTGAAATGCATGCCCTCATGTGAAATGGTTGACTGTCCTCTCTAATCCCTGGGCTGAACTTGACAGCAGTTAATACAGACTAAGCAGGAGCTATATTTTATGGAGGCTATGTGGAATAGCTTTACATTACATTTAACACTGCCTTTTCTACAGTAGCAGGAAATCTGACTGTGCCCCACGCTTTGTGCTCAACGATGCTCGGTAATTCTGTGCTCCTGCTGTTGTGGAGCTTGACTTGAGCATCTGCAGAAGTTACAAGCATGAATGATTTAGCATTTGCAGGAAGCCCTTCTCCTTACAACTCCTGTGAGCTATATCTCTGAAACTGTATCATCTAACATATTGGCCTTCTCCACATGCATGCCTACTCAATGTTTGAACCGTAAGTTTAGTTTTAGGGTACCTCTGCAAAAGCTGGAAGTTACTGAAACAATGAAGACAAAATCCTCTGTCTGTATTTTCCAAGACTCCAGTTTTTCACTATGCACTTTGTTCAGCTCCCTGTGCCACAGAAATGCTGTGCCTAAAATTCTCTCTGCAATCCTATGATTCTCTTAGATTGTCCTGAAAACATGGGGCTTATAAAGGTCATTTGCCTGTGAAAGAATGCCCCTGCATGTGCAGATAGATGTGTGCGTCTACATATCTTGTCTGTAAATGTGTGTGTGTGTGTGTGTGTGTATATATATATATATACACAAATGTATTTACTTGTGTATGTGTATATGCACGTATATATATACACATAATGTATATATGTGTGTATATATATACACACATCTCCACATATATATCTACATATATATGTTGAGAGATATGTATATCTCCATACACATTCTCTGTGTGGATATATATGTATATATATCGACACATGTGTGAGCACACGCACAGAGAATTTTTTACCTAGTCAAGAGGTAGTATGAGGTTCTCTGTTTTATATGTACCTGTACATATGGGGCACTGAGACACAGAATAGTGATCTAAGATTATGGTCATGTGAGATCACACTATAAGCCTTTCTGAACTCTGGATACCATAAAATTTATCAGTTAGCAAAATGAAATTATATGAATCATTTATCAGCTATCAAAATAAAATTGTAAAAATCAGAAGATCCGGTATGTATTCTTACCAGTGGTAAACCAATAAGAGAATTAAATTAGGTGAATAACAATAAATAAATAATAAAAATAAGATCAGTACAAGTCAAAGAAATAAAGCCCTAAATCCAGCAGCAGTAACTTTCAGCAGACCTAAATGATAAAGTTGTGAGGAAAAATATAAAAGGAGAAAATGCAGTCCCATGAGAAAACACTCTTTAGTGTTATCTTATGGAAATAAAGCTGTGTGGTCATTAGGCTTCATAATCTACAGGTTGAGGGTTTGGGTTTTTTCTTTTATGGGGTCTACTCTATGGTGACTGTCTTTAGTTTTAACTTCAGGAAATATATGAAAGAAGTCTTTAAAATTCTGGATTGATGGTACACCCTTGCATGCAGTATTTCTGTGATCACCAGCCTCAAGGGTAGTGTATGCACATGTATTTATGAAGACACAGGCCATCAGTCATATTGACCCTGGAGTACTAATGTGGACTTCAGAACACGGGGACTGCTCAGAGTTTTGTGATTGTAGCTGACTGTAAATATTAATTTTATGGTAGGAAAAGTTTCTATTGTAGAATGTATAGGTGATTCAGTGTGGCTCATTAGGGTCCCTCAAGCACTTCCATTTAGAGAGTTTCAATCTTCTTTTCTTCCCTCCCTGAAAAGAGCAAGGGAAGTCTTGTGTAGTCTTGTGCCTTTACTGTTTATCCTGCATGAACATTTGGAACTTGGCTCTAGTGGATAAGAGATGAACTTTTTTGGTTGGAAATGCTTCTTTGGACTGAGACAACCCGACTACAGGGTAGGCAACAAAGTTTGAGAGTTACAGGAGAGAAGAAGCAGGGCAGGTGGTAGTTGTAGAGATCTGAACGAGGAAGACATCCTGATACTTGCAAGCAAAGTCCCACATTCAAGTTAAAGACATGTTGGTTATTTTGTGTGTAAAATACCAGGGATCTAAATCAAGGTAACACTGGGCAGGACCAGTTAATAAACCAATTAAAATAATGAAGCCTGAAGATGGATAAGCCTAGGTGTATAACGTATTCCTTTTTATCCAGCATCTCCTGTTGGTAAGGAAGCTGTTAGCAAGAACAGGAGATATTTTTTATTTGCTTTCTTGTCGCATTCCATTCTAGAGGAGAATTGTCAGTAAATGGGGCAGAATCAGATGGAATTGAAATTAAGTGGTAGTTTAGAGGATGCCTCTAAAATATTTGATAGCTGAGATGGGTCAAAGACTTCCCAGGAAAAGTTTGTTTCTCTTGGTGTCTTAATTTTGTTTTGTTAAAACTTGATGTTTTAACTTTTCAAGAGGAAATTGGGTAATGATTTCAAATAATAGTGTTTCTGCAGAAAGGTACCCCAAAGCATTATCAGTCAGTGCGTAACAGTACCCTGTTTAAAAGACCAGAATGTTTCAAGGTAAACTTCAAGCAAGAATAAGCAGAAAATACTAGAAGAAATAAATACAGTAGGCATGTTCAAAAAAGTGATACTGAGATATGGGCAGTGTTCATGTTAAGGAGATCTGTGGTGTTGAAAGATGTCACTCAAAAAGTATAGAACAACCATTTTGTGAAAACTTGTAAAATCAATTTAAGAACTAGAGTCCAGGGAAGTGCATTATTCATAACAAAGTTTACTCCAATCACCAGAAGATAGATAGACATTAATTAAAGATATGCTCCTTTGTTAGATGTTACAAAAATCTCTCAAATATGAGTCTTCAAACTCCAAAGGTATTTCAAAATACCAGGAAGTAGCAGGCTTGCCAAGATGCATTGAAGTGATAAAGGCACTTGAAAGAAATTCACAAGGAAAGATAACCTTCAAGGCAATAAAAAGCATGCACATTGGTGTAACTCCAAAAATAGATTCTATGGAGATAAATATGTATAAGGTCTTTCACAAATCTATGTGAATGTGTGCTTTCGTGAGGGAGCATTGCTATGGGATCTAGAAGTGAATACTCCATATTGGTGTGAAATATGATTTGCCATTTGTGAGAACTTCTGGTAGACAAAGTAGCAGAAAAAGAAATTAAAAGAGGAAAAGCATTGTCATAACTTGTGCAGTATTTAGTAGTAGCTGTTCATTGGGGAGGAACTTCTCTGGTGATTTTTAATAGCAAAGCCTTCACTAAAGAGATGGATACTTGGTGTCACAACATGTGTCTGTATTTTAAAAGCATTTATTTATATATTAATTTCAAAAATACTTCTGGGAGGATAAATATGTTATTAAGTGCCTGGATTTTCTTCTATCCAGTGAATGCAGCATCCTGCTAAAACAGAAACCTCCCGCTGAACTGCTAAATTGTTACTTCACTGCATCACGTCTCTTTTAAACAATAATTAACTGTGTTAGTCTTTTTTGTTATTTTGATATTTAAGTAGTAATAATATGTACACCAGCTGTATATTGCTTTGGAATAACTGGAGTCTTCTGTGGTTTCATCCATTCCCATTGGCCTCTTTAGGAAGAAAGATAGCACAGTGGATGTGGACAGGAGGTTTCTTCTTCTTTGAAAAAGGTATTTATTCAGATGAAATTGTAAGACTGCTAGAATTTGGTGTTAAATTGTGTTTGGATGTGTGTGGTGTTAATTAGTTTTAGGATTTTGTGGCTGGTTAGCACTCAAACCATTGATTTGCAACCTAAACCTATTGTTCTCCTTGGTAGTACCGATGAAAACTTTCCTTTTAAGCAATCATCTTTTACCCTTAAACTACAGTTTCAAAGTTGTGACAGTGCTTTGAAGTTTCCTGTTCATATATTATCACAGGATAAGCTGCCACACTGTTTGACAGGGACTGTGGGAAGCAGCACTTGGGGTCGGGGGGCAGCTTTTTCTCTAGACAAAGTTTTGCACCTGAAATGAGGATTCTTTTCTTGATTACTTTTGGGGCATTTCTTAGAGAGCAATTCATAGTAGGCATAAAATTTCAACACAGGCTATTTAAAATGCTGCTTTTGTTCTTCCCTGTTAACTCTCACAATTGAAACCCTAAGGAATATTGGAAAAGCGCTGGTCACAATTTTGCGGGTAATAGGATCATAAATAAACATCTATATGCAGATAAGGACTTAACAGAAATCCATCCTTTGAAGGGAAAGCCTATTCTGCAGCTTTAAATTGCTGGATTTATCTCAGTAACATGCAAAGTACTACAAAATACATGTGCACAACACTCCCCAAACAATTAGAAACAGCTATCCTATTGTGGTGGGTTTAGGATTGGAAAGGTAAGGTTAGCTTGATTTTGTGGAGGAATCTCGAGAATATACTTGGAGTGGGGTTTTTTTATTTCAATTATTTTTCCCATGCACTGATAAGCACCTGCAGCTCCCGTTGAATTTCCCTAGAAATTTCCTAGAATTCCCTAGAATCACTCTAATCAAAATACCACTTGACTTACACACACCTCTGTCTCCAAAAAAAATAGAATTCAGGCTTTGCTTAAGTTTTGAGTCTGGTGGGGTTCAATCATATTAACATGTAGGTGAGCATAACTTCATGTACACACATGGACAAGTAGTTATGAAAAAATGTTAATTCTTTAAACTGTATGCTGACTACAAAGGAAAAAGCTAATGGAGGTTCATTTGAACCCACTGGAGAAAGATGACTAGGGGCAAAAATAAATTTACAGATATACAATGCTGCCTTTTTTGTTTGTTTGTTTATTTTGGTTTTTGGTCAGGTTTTGCATGAAGAAAGTCAGTAACATGTGGCTTAACTCAGCTCTGACAAAATGAACACTATGATTATTGATGCCCTATTTAACCAAAATACGCATCAAAAATTAATCTGAAAAAAAAATCAATGTGTCAGTTATTTTGTGCAGAAGAAAATAATTTTTCTGAACCAACCAACTAAACAAAACCAAAAAAACCCAACAAACCAAATCAAAAGAACAAAAAAAAATCTGAAAAAAACCCACCAAAATCAATTTCATTAAAGAAGAGTAGGTCAAGGTATCTGTGCTTGAAAGTCTAGTTTATGCCTAAAGAGAAGGGGCAGAGGGTTTTTTTCTGCATAAGAGCCTCAAAAAGGCCATAAAAATCTAGAGAAGGTAGAAGATGAATGGGAGATCTCAGTATTTTTCTGTGTTCCATTTTCCTTTAAAATGCTTTTAATTGCTGCTGAGAAATAAGACTGTTAATGATTTTTTTTTTTCTTTTCCTGACTAAGTCATTAAAGACTGAATTTTGGTCACTGAGTGCATTAGTTGATAGCAATAGCGGACTTATTTATGAACTGTCTTAGAGAACAGTAGTGTTTTCAAAAAACATGCAGATGGAATTTCAAGGCCATGCTTGTGTTACGTGTATTTCTTACTTGATGTTTGGTATTTTATATCTCAGTCATGCTCGATGGTGCGAATGCTGGGGCAATGTAACAGCCATGTAGAAGGTGGTGCTCATTTACTGAAAATAAACCAAATGCAGGTTTAACAAGTGCCACTGAGAGAAAATTGTGATCAGAATTTGTAGGGAGCTAACTTATGCAGCTGTAAATTCTGGTTTTGGTTGTTCACACACAAATAATAGTAGTAATCTGTTGCTCTGATTTTTCTCTAAATATTTAGAAACTGCTTGCATAGCTGAAATTCTACATGTATTTTCCTTTACCTAAAATACAGTTATTATTTTTAGATAGTATAAAATTTATTTAGAAATTTTAGTGGGGAGGAAGCTAGTTTTTCTGCTAGCTGATAGATGAGAAAAAGGTATTCTTTTCTATATATAGCCAGACATCTAGCAAGAAATAAATGTACCACACATGATTAGTTGGTCAAGTTTTTCTTGGCAGTATTTGATGAAGTTGTTTTTGACATTTTTAATTCTCTGCATGTGCTTGTGCCTTATGTGTTACTTTGTACACCACCCAAACATAATCCTCTTAATATTTAAAGTGTGACTCTCTTTCTACTTCTAGCATAATTCTACATGTGCCATCTTGAGAGGAGGGGCTTTCTTATTCTGTTTTCTTCAAAGCAAAAACATTCAGCAGCATTTGCAGCCTTTTATACATGAATGTTGCTAAATTGACCTCCATGTTTTTCTCGTTCCCATTACCAGAGGCGATGGTCAGGGAGTCATATTTGGGGACCTTAGTAAATATGTTGCATTATTTTATTACTATTTACAACTGCAGTGGTTATTAAGTTCTCTGTAGGCTGAGTTTTTGTTACAATTTCATACATTTGTGAAATACTACAGCAACTTCTTGTGTAATGTGTCTGAACCAGTTATAATTTCTTTTTATATTAGATACATAAGGTTCAAGCCTGTAGTTCGTTGTCATCTTAAGTACTCGTAATATTTCTCTATGACATATTTACTTGAAATATCACTTTCACATTTAATGATGCAAGTACAAAATGAGTTCTTGCAGATTTCTTCTTTGTGCTGCAACTGCACCTGAGCCTTGTGAAATACTACTTTTATTCTCTAGGTTTGGCTCTTTCTTGAGCAGCAGCTGCCAAATACTTCAAATTCCTCATCTGTTTCACTGTGTCTGTGAATATCTTGCAACTGCTCCTAGCTTTCTGCACTTAGTCCTAGAAGGAAATTCCCTCCCTTCCTGCCCTCGCCTGGATGCTGTCAGTACGTGGATAACTGTAATATTTGAAATACCAAGCAAATCCATCCCCTGTTACGGGCTGGAGTGATAGGAGCTGTAATGTTCTTTCAAGATATCTCACACCCTTCTTTAAGAGCTGCTCTGCATTGTAAGAGGTAAAGGGGCTCTCTGAATGGGGCCTACATGAATCCTGAGAACATCCAGGATTAACAGGATAACTTACAACTATAGTTAATTTACAGCTGTTCTAGGTCTGTGGAATGGTAATACATCTGCAGAAGGGCAGGGTGCAGAACCCCATGTTACTGTAGTACCTCATTAGAAGTTTCTTAGGTACCCTTTGTAGCTTTCTAACATGCATTAGTACAGCAGGAAGAAGGGGAAGCATTAAACATGCCAACACTTGTGATTTAGGGCAAGTTTTGCCCAAAGTAAACAAGGCATGCATGTCTTGGGATAATTCTACTACTCACAAGAAGCAGCGTATTCTCTCTTTGTTGAACACCTCTTTTAGTTGTATGATACTATTTTCAACTGAACCCCCTGGACTGGCTGGTTGGAATCTCTCTTATTAATGCTTTGAAGGGAAATTAGACCTGGAATCTGAGAAAATATCTCTTAATATTTCATAATGTATGTTTCACTGTTGTGCTTCTAGGTATTTAGCAAACAAAACATAGTTTCTTGCTTTTCATAGTAAAACTTAATAATGCTCACTAATTCTTTCTGTGTGTTGTAAATTTGGGCAGAGTGTGCAAAATCTAATTGTTGCCAGGGTTTTTAGTTGTTTCAGTAAACCCATCATGACTATTTGCTTATTGACTGTATTGCTGAGAGACTCCAAATTAAGAGTTGTTCTAGCAGTCTTTCAAAATTAAGTTTCCCCTACTTCTGAAATATCTCTAGTACCTTATGATTTGCAGTACTAGCAATCTCTTATGAAGACTGCAAAATGTAAAAAATTGTCTTTCATCATGAAATGAAAATTTCAGTTATAGCAAACAACATTGGTAGCTAATTAATGCTATATTAAATTGGTGGCAATACTTGGATGTTACCAGCTTCCCAAGTTTACATTGTTATGAATGACTATTTTTTGAGACACACATGGTAGCTAAATTTCAATTCCTGTTGATTTTATTGAGTCTTTGTAATGTAATTACTGTTGTGCTCTTGAAAATGTCCATAATAAACACTCCCTTTCTGTACATGCTTTGCAAAGGAATGTATTGTAGCACTTACTCACAGTATGGTAATCCCATGTATAAGAATGGACTATGTTTAATACCGATGTAATAATTTCTTTTTAAATTCAGCAGCCTTATTTGGGGTTATTATTTTGCCATTTTTAATACTGGTATTGGAATGATCGTTAAATGGTCCACATTTTTTACAGTACTGAAAGAGGAAAGTCCACTTTATATTAAAGTATTACTTTCCTGGAGATAACAAACAAGTCTTTTTAGGATGACCTGCCAAATAAAGTTTTTAAGGTTATTGCAGGGTTGAAATAAATTCAAGGTTTTGCATATATTTTTAGTAAGTTAGGGACTTCTCTGTGAGAGGAATAAAACTTCTCTGTTTGTTCAGCAGTGACTTCCAGCAATTCAGTCTAACCAGCCTGTAACGTCTTGGGTTTGTCTTCGGAGTTACTTCTGGGGTTTTTTTAGGTTTTTTTTTGGTTGGATCTGATTTCCTTCGAAGCTACCTCTGAATGTGAGGAGTAGGTGATGGTGTAAGGTACATCAGTTCTTTAAATTCACAGCTGATTTGGTGGTCATGGCTTGGAAGAGCGCAAGACTGCATTTTCTGCTTCCATAGGAATGGTCACAGATTCTTTTCTTGAATCAATTAAGACCTTAGATTTTGAAACCATTTAGGAAATGCATTGTTGGTATTCTACCAACAGAATCATCCATAGGACTGTTGTCTAGGACTGAAGTGATTGTGGGTGCTTTTATGTAACTTCATAGTTCCTGGTTTGCTTGAGGGGGTTTGGGACTTTTTTTAATATCAGAAGAAATGAAGAGCACAGCATAAGGTTTGACTGAACTAACTTGAATGGAAATTTGGAACAATTTAAATTTCCAAGGCTTGTAATATGTGGGCATTGTTAATCAGGTTAGCAAGCTGGCCTTCTCTCAGTGCTGACATGATTTACAGTGTTGGTATTAAGCTTTGCACTATACCAAAGGTAAAAGTGATTTACCAGCTTCTAGTTGGGATGTTTCTTCTGATTATACAAAATATATTTCATTTTGACTGTATGACAGACTAGGGCGAATCATATTTATCATTGGAAAATACTTCTCTAAGAGAGAGGAAACCAATAGTACCAGGAAATAAAGAACCTGGCACAAGAATAAAACTGAAAATGGGATATGAACCAAGACTGAAGGGAAATAATGTTAATTTAGACATTGATGTAAATCACTATATCCAAATACAGGTTTCTTATCCTTAAACCATATTGGTCCTCAGAGCAAGATTAAAGGAGTCTAATAATGGGATTACCCCTTTAGCAAGCTATTTTTCAATATTAAATTACTCTTCCCTTTCTCTTCACTTCTGCTGAAGGTAAAATGTAAAAAGGTTGAACATTTTCATTTATGAAGAGCTAAATTACCATAGATTACTATTAAGGTCTGATATCAGGCCAAGATTCATTTTTTACTTGATGTCTAGTGTTTAAGAACAAGAGATGTCTGATGGGGTACCCACTCTTTCTTGAGTGCCTGCCAAATCTTGTATGTCAGCATTCCCTCTGATCTTTTAATGGGGGTTAAAAGGAGAAATCCAAGGTTTTTATTACAAGTAGAAAGTAGTTTGCAGTAGAGATTGTTTTCTTTTAGTTATTAGAATGATTGTAGTCCATCAAATACTATTTTATTTTTATAGGACCATTTTTTTTTCTCTTTGTTTTTTCTTTAACTCTAAAATATGGCAGAAAACAGGGAGTGGAGAAACTTTCAGAATCTTATTAGTTGGATAATGAAATGCTTTAAAAATATTCTTTGAAGTTTACAAATGTGTGTTGGATTGAGCTTCACAGTTGTTCACCAGGAAAGGCAGCAGCCTGGCACCTTTTTTAAATACCTTTGCTAGCACTGGGGATGTGTTGTCTGGTATCTGCACCCCCAGTGGTCACGGGAGCTGTTTGACTCCTTCAGTGAGATGTGCTGGGAAGCAGCCAGTTGAATGCAATACAAATCTCTGTGACGTTTCCCTCTGTGTGTTCTGTATGGCAAAGTCCTGAGCAAATTAACAGCGCGTAGATGTACTTACTGAAAATTTATGCTGTTTCTATACTACTTAATTGAGACTATAATCCCCCTCAAGGATTTAGCATCTTTTTTTATCTATTAATACTGTTTTCTGTCCTATTACATTCTACTTCTGAGTAATACTACTGTTTCATCTGAAACAGATTCTTCAGGTTTAGGTGGTTTTGATTGGGTTCCCCTTCCCCTCCCCAGTTATGGGTATTCAGACCCATCTTCCATTGTACAATCCTGTCTTCACCTTCCTTTATAGCTGTCTTAGCTGTAGCATTAACAGTGCCACCAGGAAAAAGAAAAGCAGACAGCAACCATGCAGCACTTCCTGGTGAGCTGTGGAAATTCATAACCTCCCTCTGACCAAATGACCTGAAATCTAAGAGAGCTGAAGTTACTTCTTCAAGTGTATTTTTCTTTGGAATATAATGACTATGCTTTGTTAATTCAAAGTCCATGCTTTTAACCCATGGGGGTTTTAAGACTGCCATTATAATAGTGGATGAGTGTTCACTGTTGGAGAACATTTACTCGCAGCATCAGAATTTATGCAGAGTATGTCAAACAGCAGCCATTGTCAAAATTGCAATTAAAACACCAAAGCTATGTTTAACTGCAGGAAAATAATTTAATCTCATCTCCAATAGGTGAGTGAATGAGGGGGTCATCCACACAAATTTCTTATGCAATTTTTTCTTTTTTTCCCTTTCTCTTCTCTTTTCAGATGAGGTAGGAAAAAAATAACCTGGAGGTGCTGTGTTTCCTAAAATAGCATGCATACATTCCCTATTCTTGTCCATTTGGCCTGAGAATAAGCACAGCAGCTTTCTGAGAATTTTTGCGAGCCTGCTGCTGTTGCCTGTTGATCACTACTGACACTGTAGAAAACAATTCAGATCATGACAGTCTTAAGCAGTTCAGACTATCATTTGCATAAAATCTGTGTGAGGACTGTACTCTTCATAAGGAGCCTCCTTGAAAATTCACTGTAGACTCTATTAATCCTACTAATGGTTTCAATGAACCTTGTCAGTTCATGGGGTTTTAATACCCATAAGCTAAAATAATTCTGCCTGGGTCTCATGACTTTATTCACTCCAGTAAATATGCACTCTGACTTGTAGTACAAAACAATGTAGAGTGTTATGGCTGCTGCTGCTTGATTTCTTAGAGAGGATGATCATAAGTAGGAAGCAAAGGCACTGAATAAAACCTTGGAAATACCTGTGGGTGGCAGCAGTGGCTCAGGTCATTATTCAGAATTGGGGCCATAATTTCCTGAAGGACTATCTTGTTTCTAATTAGGGAAAGCAACTTAATCTTAAAAAAAACAAAAACAAAAAAAAAAAAAAAACGCACCAAGAAGGAAGAGCAGAGCAACATTGAGATGTTTTGGCTTTTAGGAAAAAACTTGTCTTTTTTTCTTGGACTCCCTGGCTGCTGCTGTGTGCTTATTAAGCAGGCAGGACTTGGGCACCTTGTGCATTCAGTTCCAAGAAGCCACTGGAATAGATGCTGTGGTGTCCTTCCTACAGCTCTGGTGAAGATGGAGTGATTTTATTTTCCACAGCAGCTGAACTGCTTGAATATGTTCTGCTGTCAGTAAGCTTGTATATCTGCCTTTTTTGGTAGATGCCTAGACAAGAGTAATTTGTGTGGATGGAGTAAAAGACAGAAGCTGCATGAAGTGTGCAGATGATGTAATGTAGGTCCACCCCCTGCAGAAAGAAGTGTCAGAGATGTAATGTTGATTTTATATGCCATAGTTGTGGGGGGGGTTGGATGCAATTCTCATTGCACAAAGTTGGGAGGAGGAGATGCCTAATTTTTAATACGAGCAGTTTACAACCATTCACAGTTAAACAGTTTATAGGATTCTTGGTAACAAAAGGTGGTCTAATTATAGAGGAAAGGAAAACAATATAGTGAGGATATTTACAATGTGTGACCTATGTGAATTATGATCTTGTTAACTATACAAAAATGACAAAAACCAGAACCATCCCAGTGAATGAAAAGTTTAGCCTTTCTTTAATGATCTTTTAATATAGAAGATGTGGAGGAGGCTAATTTTTTTCCCTTTAACATCAAAAGAAGCCTGTACTTTGGGTGAACCTGTACTTTCTTAAAATTCAGTGCACTAGACTTCAAACTGGAAAAAAAATTACAATATTTTTTCTTTACAACTAGCCCACACTAGAGTGTTTAGTTTCTGCCAGTAAATCACATGCCAGGGTTTCTACTACCCTCTTAAATCAACTGAAGGTGTGATTCCTTTCCCTGTGATTTTTGTTTAACTTCCCTTTTGTAGTTGATCTTAATTGTTCTTATTTGCAGGCTTTAAATGTTGATGGACTGTGTCATTTATAACCCTTTTTCATTGCACAATGACCTTCATAGGGAAATTTCATACATGCTTTCATTGGGCTTTGGTGGCATTTTTGTTTTATGTATGTAAGTGAAACTGGCAATAAAAATTAGTATGCAGAAGTATGGTCTTCTGATTAAAGAAATGTTTAAAAATCTAATTACACTATAGATAGAAACATTTCAGATGTTTTGCAAACCTGCACTGGAACTGTGCAAGCACAGATTGCCAAATGTAAAATCCCTAGCAAATGAAATTTTGTGGTTTTCTCCTCGACAAAGGCAACCATCTGTGAATTTTGTCCCAGACTAATACTTCAATTAATCTCAGCTGCAGTGTTTCTACCCTTTGCACCTTCATAAACCTTGCAGTGTTTAGTCAGAGGAGCTGTACCCTTCACAAACTGAGGCGCAAAGAAACCTCATGTCCCCCATTAGTGTGTCATCCTGTGAAGATAAATGAGTTTTACCCCAAGATGTCTTGTATCTGCCATGAAGCTGTTGCTGAAACTAGCAAGGCATCAGGGCTGGGAAGTGGTGATGGAGGAAGGAGTTTGCTACAGTGCACTGACAGTAGTGTGTAGTGAAGTTCAGGTATCTTTAGTTGTGCTGAGCTCGAGTCCATACAGCAGCCTGCCCAAATCATCATGGCATGGCACAGGGGCAGAAATGTAGAACAAAGTAAATTATATTTAACTGACGGTACTTCAGGACCACCTTGATGCTGCTGACTCTTAAGAGTAAGATAGATTTGAAAGTCCAGAACCAATGGCTTGTTCTAATTACTTCCACTAGCAGGTCAAAAAGACCACTGCTGTGAAGTTGATCTGCCCTTTTTGAAAGGATGTGAGATGGGTAAGTGTGACAGCCCGTTGGCTTCTTTGGCCCTGTCTGCTTCATGCAATTTTTGAATCCCAGACTTTCAGGCATATAAGGCAGATGACGTGAAAGCTCCAGCACTTGGACGAGGGTGTTGTAACTAATGCAAATTTGCCTTCTTTGCTGAGGGTTGATAATATCAGCAGCTCATCTCTGGGAACAAGATGATCCTCTTCACCTCTTGGAAAGATGCAGCCTGACAGTTTCAAGTTAGAAAAACATGAACTAATTTGGCTTTAGCTAATTTATGGCTGTACAAGAACAGAATTTTCTCGTCTTAGTTATTCTTTTCTGTACTTCTGAAAGGCCTGTTCCAACTTTTTCTCCCTATTTTGGCCAGGATGACATTAACTGTCTTTTAACATTCTCTCATTTTTCTTGTTTTCTGTTTCTTAGGAAGGGAAGCACATCAAATATTTTCTCACTTTTCCTTTTCTCCTTCCACTTCCAACTTTTAAATACATTGGCTGGTTTCAACTAATCCCGATTCAGAGAAGAAATACCAGAGTTATATTGTTCTTTTATGTTGCATTTTAAATTTTGAATTAATAGAAATAAGGAGGATTCTTTTAACTTACAATGGTCACAAAAACCCCTGAGTTTGTGTTTTTATATTCCTCATGGCTGAGGAATGAGCAGTGTCTTTTAGGTGGCTGCTCCAAATGAAATCCTTGCCAGCCTCTCTTTGAGGGGGTTCTGTGCACTGCCTGAGAATAAATCAGGTTGTAAACATTGTGATTTTGATGCTGGGCTTCCAGTGAAAGTACTATTGGTAGCAGAAGTCCAGTACAAAAAAAAAGCAGAAATAAGCTATGTAGTCTGTACATTATAAGTGTTTATATCCCACTACTTCTCATGTACTAAACAGAGTAACTTCTGATGGCAATTTGGAAGAATGTATCCAAGTTGATAAAGATGTCTTTGGTGGTGTGTGAGCTAAGTGGTGACAAGGATGCAGTGTTTTCTCTTGGGGTACGACTGCTGTCAGTAGTCTTAAAAGAGAACACTATTTTTCAGATAGCAAAACACTGTTTCAGTGCTTATTACTGCAGTAATACACACAGATTTGGTATATTTTTATTGCATTAATAAACAGAGCTTTGTCCTTCTCTGTCTGTTGGCTTTAAACCTTAAGCAGAAGATATCCCTTTAAAGCAAAAGGGGAAATTTGGGGTTTGGGTGCTGCTGATGCTGAAACTGGCATTGCATTTCCTGTTGAATATCTCCAGGTTTATCCATGTTCAAAAGGAAAGAAGCAACCCAGTTGTCTGCCACAGAGCAGGTTAGTGGGGACAGTATGAGGGAACTCCATTTGATCTCTCAACTCCCCCCATTTTCTCTTTCTCAGCTGTGTCCTGCTGTTCTCCCTTTTTCTGAAGGCAAGTGTGACCATATTATATGTGAAAAAACTATGTCCTGAAGATAAAGCCAGTAGTGCCAAGAGCTGTGCAAAATGAAACTGACCTATTTGTATAATATGCTCTTGTATAATATGCTCTCCATCCATCCTCTCATAAATCCAGAGTGTTTTGAATGGCATATAGTTATAATTTAGGACATATTTGAAGCAGGGCAAATCCAAGAAGTTTGTCCTAGATGTATAGAATGGGCAGATTAGGATTGAACCATGGTTTTCTAACTTCCAGGAGTCATGTCGCACAGGACTTTTTCTTATCTTCCTTGTACTCTCTTTCATGTTGACATCTTTGTTTTGCAGTCTGCTGAGAGAAGGATGTAATGATGAGGATTACATCATATGGATTATAAAAGAGCATTTAACCTCAGCTAAGAGCCTTTACTCTCTACGTGTTGTTTGCAGACTCAGGAGAACAATTTAATTGACCAGATGTTGAAATAGCCATTGGTCTGTGTTCTAAACAAACTTACCTAAACCACAAGGCTGAATTTTGACAGCAGCTGAAACAATAAAGGTTTACATTCATAAATATTAGCTTGTTAGAAAGATCCGAAATATCTCTGTTGAACTAAAAGCTTCAGTGCTGGCAAACAACTGCTCATCAGTAGTTTTGACCAGAAAAATCCTGTGAAGGAATGTTATAAATCATCAAAATTAAGTATTTTAATCAGATTTCAAATGAAAACAATAGGGGGTTCATTCATGTGTATTGCAGGGTAGAGTGATTCTCTGCAACAGTCTTTTTACAAGCACTTTGCTATTGAGCAGCTTTGCCACAATCAGTCTGTAGCAAACCACTAGAAGATGAGAGAAACTGTGGTTTGTTCTGAATGTTTCATTTTATGAACTCTTTGGTTCAATTTCAGTTTTAAAACTGTAGTACATGTCATAGATTTTGAAGCATTGAATGTTAAAGAAATGATTAAACATAGTTTTAAGTGTTCTCTGCCTCAGGTTCTTAACTGAGAACATAAATGAGTTTGCCTTGAGAGTTAGGTGGAATAATTAGTCTTCCAGGTATCTTATTTTAAATGTAATTGCTTTTGCTACCTCATATAGTGTTGGTGGTATGATATTAGGTAGTCCTAATGGAGAGCCTGTTATGGGAGTCAAATTTTGACTGCAAGATCTTGTTCTTTAACTTAGGATCTCAATTTGCGAACTGTTAACACAGGTGGCTTTTCCAAAATGTTGATTAGGGATTAGATTCAGAAAGAAGAAGAAACCAGTGAAAGAGAGTTTAATTGTAATTCACTCTGCTGCTTCTTTATATTGCAGTTTCCTTGTTTCACTAGTTCTTGTCACTGTGGTCTGATAGAATAGGCAAGACCTGAATTTTAAAACTTAAGTCATCATCCTTCTTGTCTCACAGCTTTAATCACTTATTTAAAGTTTTGAAAAAGAGCTTAGTATTTTTTTCTTACTGCATTGCTTCTATAGCTGAAACAAGAGAGGCAAAATGGGAAAAACCAGTCACAGCTTGTAGCATAAATACCCTATTTTGAAATTGCTCTGTCTTTGGTGTTTCAGTAACAATTTGGAGGCTTCCCGTGTTGTTCTGTAACCCAACACAGCTGGGAGTGTACCAGGGCAGTTGGGATCATATGCAGCTTTGTAACTTTGATGTGTGTGTCATGTGTTTGTCCCCCATCAGCAGTTTCACATCCCAGCAACAAGAGGCTGAATTATTACAAGTGATTCTCAGCCAAGTAGCATTTTTTATCATTAGATATTTGTTCTCTAGTTACAGGAAGTGAAGCAGGTGTGTGATGACAGTGAGAGAAAGTGACTGAAAACAGATAATAGCTGGAACAATTTCTCAGTTTTAGTGTGTCTGAACATTCTGTCCTGTTTGCTTAAAACAAGAAGAGTCGTTTGCATCTGTACCATGCTGAAAAATACAATGCTACTGTGTGTGCACTGCAGGGTAGGGAGGCTTCCACAGTACAGCAAACATAAGGAAAAGCCTTCCCAGGATGGCATTCATGCTGCTGCAAGCATGCTTAGGAAAGTACAGGCTGCCAGAGTAGGCTGTTGCTCATTTTAAGGTTTTAAATGTTGCTCCTTTTATCTTTACAATTATGCTGCCATAGGTCACAGGGGAGTAGAAGAGGGGGAGCCACATCAGGTCAAGTCACCATTGCTTCTTCATTCTCTACGAAGCTGATGGCTAGAAGAATTAATACACCATGGAAGTAGTAGCATGCTTAACAGTTGGTTTTTGGGTTTTTTTTAATATAGGAACACAAGTGATTACAGTAAATCTTACCCAGCCCTTCCTGGAAGATGACAGAAATTGGTTATTTTCTTAGGTTTTCTCAGAACAACATTTTAAATACTGTTGTATCTCCTTCTAATAGCTTTTGAATGTGTTGGCAGATACATGCTATGATTCCACTGTGGAGTTAAAATGATACTAGGATAGTATCTCAATGATAATAGGTTTCCAGAAACTTTATGCAGCTTTTGTGGTTGGGGGGATTATTGCCCCTGTAGAGTAAGTGAGAGGAAGAACTGTGGAGTTTCCCTTTATTTGGCAGTTGGTTGATGTGGATGGAACTCAAACAACGCTGTTTCTGCTTGGCCAGTAACAAGCATAGGATTACATATTTAAAGCAGTGGGACGTCCTGGGATATGTGTGAAAACCGAGGATAGCATACATGGGGTTTACAATGCATTCACTGACCCTGGCAGGGAAAAGTCTGAGGACAGCAGAGAGTGCAGACAGTACTGTGAAACACTGGAGACAGAAGGTGTAAGTGACATACAGCAAATCTAATGGAAATTGGTTTGGCTTTTCATTGTGCACGTAGAACAGTCTAACCCAAAACTCAGTGTTAGAAGATCAAGTTGTGGGTTCAGGCCAGAGGAGTTTTATTCTAGAAAGACCACTCTGTAAGTGGCTGATGAGGTTCTTTTTAGAGGTGATGATGAATGAATGTGCAATTTGGTGTTTCGTGAATTTCAAGGGTTATGAAATTCTGCTATTGAGGGATACAGCTATGCTGCTCACATTTGACAAAGAACTTGGAAACAAATTATGGCTCTTCCTATATAATTGCTGGAGGTCTCCAAAGTGAGATTACTGGGTATTTCTTAATTTGATAATAGGGCTATCACTTTTCAATTTACATTTCCCTCATTCAAGTTATTGTAGAATCTGTAGATTACAATTACTTGCTAAATGGATGCTGTTTAGTTAGTTTTGAAAAAAAGAATTTGCAGAACAGCCTCTTGACAACTGCTAGAGTATGGCTACAGAATAGCTGAATCCATTCGGTTTAGTCTGGGTTTATGGGAGTTCATGGGGTAAGGAGTGGTCATTAGTATGAATGTGTTTGTCAACTTCATAGAGTTTGTAATTACAACTGGCATTTCTTAGCCTGTTGATATCTAAAAAGAGATATTATTTGTGACGCTTGCAGTTGGAGAGTTCTGGGTAGGGGAATGTAAACTACTTGATTAAAACCTGCTGTGCTGATTGTTTTACTCTTGAGAGAAAAATACATTCAAGTTTTACTTGAAAATAGTCTCTTTAAATGTTAACTTTCACCAGAAAGCTGGATGACTTTAAATAAATAAATAAAACTAAACTGTGATAATTACATCTTCTATTGGGCTCTTGAGTGCAAATGTTTCAGTTTAAAATGGCTACAAATTAGATCTGAGCAACTTCTAGTATTACTGATGGTAATAACTGTATCTTATTCCTTCAGAACTTTTATGCAGCTGGTTTAAATAAAATAAATGCAGATTGCCTTTAGTAGCCTTCCACCGTATTTAACTACTATTAGAGTTTTCTGAGACTTCTTGATGTGAAGTTCCCTTGCACCATCATTAATATAATTGCAACAGGGAATTACTGTATTTAGAGCTCACTAAATTGTTTTAATGGGTTTGGAGTATGTGTTTGTTCTTCTTGAAAAGCCATTTGAATTTCTAACTTCCTAGGGCACCTGAAGAGAGACTTAATAGCTATATAAGTCTCCTGAGGCATGATCCCAGGTGGATAAAAAGGCATTTGCTGACTTTGGGTTGCAAACCAGACTGCTGGCAGAGAGTTCATTTCTTAAGTGATAGGTTTGCTAGAATTTTTGTGTATCAAAGTAGCAGGTATGGGATTACTTAAACTGGAAAAAAAGACCATATTCATCTGTTACCATAGCTTCACTTCTGGAACGTCATCTCTGGGAAATAAATGTTTGTATTATTTTGTCCTGTGTTACGTAATACAACAGAGTAAAAGCTGTAAATTTACTTTAATACTATAATAGTTGTATTGGGTGCATTACAACTCAGCCTGAAAATGTGAAATTGTAATACTGGTGGATGAGGATATAGAAGTGAACAAAGGGATCTGTGAGTAAAAGACAGTAGTTTTTATTGTTGCTTTCCTCTGTGGCTTGTACAGCAAACATCTAATTGTCTTATCTTGTGTCCTTTTAACAACTGTCAACCCTGATTCAACATGGAGTCTTGAGCACTGATGCAGAGAAATGTTTTTGAAAGAAATGCTGGCAAGAAAGTTGTAACTCTTCATTTGAGAATGTCCTACTTTAGAACAGGAGATTGTTATAACCTTGGGTACCAATATAATGTATTTATGTAACTATATTCTTTTCCTAGAGATAAAACCAGTTCCTTTATACATGTAGTGAGAAACATCGTGTTGTGTCTGTGATGTGGCTCCTAGTTCCATTAAATTACAACTATGTGGTTTATAATGTGCAATTCTCTGTAATCCATGTAGAACAGAGATTTCATCTTCTGCTAAGAATACTCTGTACAGACAGTGGGTTATCTCTTCATCATGATTCCTAAAAATTAAGTCTGTTCAGCACCCTAAAAGGTTTTCTTATTCCCAAGAAGGAGAACAGATGGTGTTTGTAGAACTGGTTATGTTTGTTCATTGCTCAAGTCTACACTTCAGCTGTTTGAGGTATTAATCTTAAAAGAAACCTCATATAAAGGAGAAAAACTATTTCATGTAATATTACCTCTGCATGACTTTGGAGAAGGGTTAATGAAATTCTTTCATATTTAGAACTTACTAAATATGTATATATATATATATATATATATATATATATATATATATATATATATATATATATATATATAATATAAGGTTATGGAAGAACTACAGAGAAATATTTTTTCTCAATAGTCTTTTGCATTACTCTGGAATTCAGAGTTTTGGCTACAGTTTTGAGACTTATATGGGACCTTAGCATGTGGACCGTAAAAGAAAATAAATCTAGGAATAAAAGGGGGAAAAGAGAAGGAAGAGAAACAAAATCCAGGAAAAAGATCACCAGCTGCATAGAATAGTATTTGCCATTCTCTGCTAATACAACACAGAATGTTGTCACTTATTCCCTGAAAGATGTTTTCATGAAGAAGTTACCTATGGGCTATACTCCAGCCGTCGTATCAGATGTATGCTTTTTGAACTGTAACAAAGAAAAATGGGTAATCACATGAACAGTCATCATCTCACATTGCTGTGTTCATTAAAACAATTTTTTGCTCCAAAGTGTTAAAATTCATGTTTCAAAAGCTGATTAACAAAGCACCTAAGTGCTTCTCTCAAAACAAACCAGTTTCTCATGAATACTGGAAGTGCCTTTTTTCTGGTGCTCCTTCAGTTGCACTTCTGTTGATTCTTAGTGCAGTCTAATTAGTATGTATTTTTAAAGGTATTAAAAATTACTGAAATACTTCATTGCTGTCTCCCTGTCTTGATGATGTCTTTGTTTTCATCCTTTTTCTAAAATTATATGCGGTAATCATGTTTAACACATCTGAAAAATGCCATGGAGACATGCATGAGACATCTCTCGCCACAGAGACATCCTTGCTTGTGGTTTCTGGGGAGTTCCTCCACTTTGGTGCGCTCCAGTCTCTCAAACAATGCTCACTGCAAACGGAGATTGGTGGAACACATCAATTTGCAGCTATCATCCTAATGAAAAGAAACAGGCTGGAGCAAACTATTGTTTGTACAGCATATTTTGGCTATGTGGAAGTTAAGCCTGTGTCATGTGGAGCAGGACGTAGATAGCAAGATGTCTAATGGAAATCAAATCAATGGCACTAATAGTGAAAATGGAAGTGAACTTTATGAAAAGAACATATAAGCAATCATAGTGAAAACACTTTATTCATCATGGGTGTGTGGTCTTGTGACTTGCACAGCTGTTTGCTTTCTGAGCCACTGGTAGAGCAATGCAAAGTGGGACCATTCCGGATACATCTGTCCTCTGGTTTTA
The DNA here is from genome assembly GCA_032173965.1 of Sitta carolinensis. Taxonomy (NCBI): domain Eukaryota; kingdom Metazoa; phylum Chordata; class Aves; order Passeriformes; family Sittidae; genus Sitta; species Sitta carolinensis. The sequence continues at coordinate 34,404,688 of CM063284.1, read as the reverse complement.
TGTGAAACAGTTGCGATCTGATTGTTTGCTGACAGCAGGTATTTCCATCTTTGCAATGATTCATGAAACCCTGCAGTTCCCTACTGAGAGCCTTGAGACAAACCATTTAAACTCAAAAATGCTTTGCTGAAAGATGTCATAATCCTGTAGTGAAAGGTGTAAGGCCATGCCAGGAGTTTAGGCGGCTGTGACATGCTGTCCTGAACCATGTGGAGGGGTTTGAATATATGGACTCTTCCAAAGAAGTAGTTCTGTTGAATACATAGGAAGTGGAAAATTAGTGGAAAGAATGAAAGTGAGACAAAACACCTTGTGCAAAATCAAGGTCATGATAGCTGATGAGCTCACAAGACATATGGGCATACTCATATATCCCGGGGCTTGCATTAGCCCACTGTTGTGATCATTTTGTTGATGTTATTTTTTGGGCTGCTGGTTTCCTGTTCTTTAATAATGTCATGCTGCCATTTTCTTGCAGGTCTTCATCTGCGTCACCCTTCACATAGCACAAACATAAGCAGACAAAAAATTTAACTTTCATCTTAGATAAAACTTTGAATTCTGACACAGATTGAAGCTTGTTCTCAGAGGCACTGCCACCCTTGTCCTCTCTTAGCCATGCTTTATTGTGTATCAAAGGTCTTGTTTTTGCCTCATGAACTTTTCACAGAGCAAATTACCATTTATCTGAGGCTTCATAAGGTACAGTTCTTGCACATTTCATTTTATTCTGGCTGATAAACTGAGTAATGACAAATTAATTGCTTTCATTTTTGACTGCTTTGCTGGAGAGTTCTGACCCCAGAGTCATTTTACATGACAGCAATAGTATTTTGAAAAGTAAAATCTCTGCTCTATTTCTGTAACTGTGGCCCAGTGCAGTCTACCTGTTTTCCACTGTGGCAGCTATTTCAAGAGTTGAACTTTTATTGCACCGTTGGCAATGTGCTGCGGTGCCACCAGGCTTGCAGGCAGTGGATGGCAGTGGCTGATTTCCCAGGGCAGCCTATGTCTGTGATTATTTCAGAGAGGCATCTGATAAGAGTGTTCTGTAACTTCATCTTCTTTGTTCTGCTGCCAGTGCCATCACCATGGCCTAACAGCCCAAAAATTAGTGCAATACATTAAAAGAATTTCAAAAATAAATATTATGAGTTCTATTTGCACCTTGTTCTTAACCAGATAGTCTTAGTTCTTCTAACACTATTTTCACTTTGGTATCTGTTAATCTGAGTTTTTTGATCTCAGTTTCTCCATTGTTTGCCCTCTTATCACATAGGTTACTCCTCAAGGCAGTAAGATTAAGCTGTGTGAAGAAAGGTTGCAAGATCAAGCCATTTGTTCTTTGAAGCTTATGCCAGAGGCTACAGCATATAAAACAAATCAATCTTAATAACTATCTAAATTACCTTGGAAATGGTTTTGTAAATACATGTACCTTTCTTATATCTCATATTTTCTGAGTTCACTTTGGTTTTCGCAGTATTGCTTGCTCTCTTACATACCAGGCAGGAAACAGCAACAAAGATGGAGACAGTTTAACAAGCAAAAATGTACTCCTATCTATAGCATGCTAGCAATGAAATTTGCATTATAAATCCATTCCAAACTGCTGATGGGGAAAGTATCAAAGTACAAACAGTTTTTTTTCATAATTTGTTCTGTAGTCTCGAGTTGGTATGGTGTTCTCTGAGATTCCCAGAAGCCACAAAGAATAAAGGATAAAATCTTACGCTTCAAATTTAGTTTTATGAGTTAAACTTGGCTTTGCAAAATTATTTCTCCTCCATTTGCATTCTTAACCTAGACTCCAGCTTTTGTATACTGTTACTGTACATTTTGTTCTTGTCCAGCATTTTGTCTGGTTTATCTCTAAGATCTCAAAAGACTGGCTGCTCATCTGTACAGGCAAGCTGCTCGCTGTCCTGGCAGTGCTTGAGTGTTCAAATGTCTGGCTTGTCTTTTAGTGAAAGAACCTGTTTGGCAGGTCAAATACCGACCTGAATTTTGTTATTTGAGATAATTTTTTGTGATCTTCAGATTTCCCCTGAAGTTGAATTGCTGCATAGATCTTACAAGCAGGTTGGAGTGGGGAGAATGAGACAGACAGAGAACGTGCCAGAATGGGTAAAATAAATAAGAGTTATAGCAGTTCTCACATACAGCAGTGTTTGCTGGTCGAACTTGGCGCCAAATGCCAGTAGCTCATGGGGTCCGTGAAGTTCAGGCATGGTGAGAGTGCAGCAGTCAATGCTGAATGTTCCCAGCAAACTGGGATTTCTCCCAGAAGCAGTTGTGAAATGTGTCTGGGGGAAGAAATGCTGCTGCTTATCCAGTTAAGTAAAAAGTTCCTTATGGCATGGTCTGATATTGCTGAGAACGTGAGAAACCTCCATGTTATTCACCATGAGAAGAGTTGAAGAATTTACTGCACCTGGAAAATGCTAGTCTGAGGCTGTTGTTTCCAGGAGTTCTGTTTGTTTCAGTAGGCTGGCATCTCTAACTTAAAATTTCTTCATGCTCTTGAACTAGTTTTAGGAGCTGTATGCATTTTAAACGTGATTTTACAGGTTTTGTGTGTGCAAGGCCAAAATATAAAAATAAACAAGTTGTTAAAAGATACAACTAAACTAGCTGTCAAAAGCCTTCTTTATTAACTGAAGCAATGATTTTTGGAAAACAAAAATCTTTATTCACTACAGATTTGACTGGCTGACTTAAGTGATATGTTGAAGTTGAGATCTTTTCTGAAGAATATGCCATAATTTTGGAATTACAGATATAGTATAGTTCCTAGCTAAAACTCTTCATGCAGCTAAAAATCCCATTCAAATAACTTCCATATTTGTTTGATTTTAATTTCTTCCCTGTGTTTTCTTTCATTATTTCATTTCAGTCATCCTTTCCATATATAGGTGGATTGTGGTAAAATCTGTTCTGTGGCAAATTATTTGGGAACATCATTAAATCTTTAAAAACAGCAGGACTTACATTAAAAGGAGTTCAGCTGATCCTGATATTGCAGAAGTATTAGTGCAGCTGATTGTGGTGACAAAGTAATCATGAGATGAGATCAGAAAATACGTGCTTCTAAGAACTGGCTGTCCTTTTGATCTGTACTGGTGTGATTTGTCTACTCTGTGCTTCAAAGAATGTGCCCAATGATGTGTATGGAGGTAGCAGACTTTGTGGGTCTTGAAAAAACAAACTCAAGGAGCTGTTGAAAAGTTGAAGCAAATTTGGAAAAACTGAACAGGAAGTAAAATGCTGATGGTGCCAGTTCCAGTTTGCAGGAAGTAAAATGCTGATGGTCCCACTAAGCTGGGAAATTCTGAACTGGGAAGGATTTGGTTTTCCCTTTCAGAGGTTGGCATCAGTTAAATAGATAAGATGCAAAGTTACCTGGCAGGTTGTACCTCTATACTCTTGTTTCAAAGTAAAGGAAAGGGGTTAAAAAATGCTTAGATGAGCAGAAGAAAGAAAGGTTATGCTAGATAGTATCTCCTTCTGTTTATGTTGTCAAGATTCTCTTGTTTTGTCAGTAAGGTTTGTTGTTTATGGTAGTTCCTTCTTTCTATACCTGTTCAGCAGATAACTTAAAACAGCAAGCTACCATGATCTGTGAAGAAATTGTGGTAAGACCTCTCAGTGAACTTCCATTTTCTATTTCAAAAGTGCTTTTAATTATATCCTTTCCACATCTAAACCATTTGGAGTGGCATTCTTTGTGCTCAGTGTCAGCTTTTGGACGCATTCTTTGTCTGTGAGTGTTAATAAAAAGTTTCATGAGGTTTTTAAAGAAAATAAGGGATAACTGTGTTTCCGTAGTTCTAAAGATATTATGCCCATTTCATTCAGATGATCCATATCTCTGTCTTGAAGCAATTTTTAGAACTTAAGAGAGGGGAAAGTGGATTCTTTTTAGTGAAAACTGTTCAAATTTGGCAAGGTTACAATCGCTGGAAATTGTTTGTTATTTTAGCATAGTAGATGTTTGTAATGAGACTGTAAAGAAGCAAAGTTTCTAAGAATTCTTTAAGTTTACCAGAGGCTGTTTGTTGAAGAGTTTGAAAGAATATTTCCTTGCAACTCTTTTTATAGGCTGCTGAAGTCTCTGGGAAGGGAGACCTGAAAGCTTTCTCTATTGTTTCTCTGACCAAAAATGAGAATGAACACAAACTGCCTTTAGGGACTGCTGACAGGTGAGGAGAGGAGGAGGAAAAGCTTTTCAAGATTGGGTTTAAAGGAGAGCAGCAGTCCAAGGAAACAGGTTTGAATTTAGTTTACTGCTTTTCAAGTCATGGTCTATGAGATCTGTAGGTCCAGAGCTTCCAAAATATATACAGTCTTGATAGGCCCAACTTGTGAAGTGGGCTTAAAAATTTAGGACTGCTTTTTCATTTGACTGATTTCCAGATCTATCAAACTGGGTCGTGTATATATATATGTATGTATGTGTGTGTGTGAGTGTGTGTGTATACATATACGTGTATGTATGTATAATTATTTGTTTTTATTGTTATTACCTAAATACTACCAAGCAAGATGTATTTTTCATTTAAAAATACAAAAGACATGAATTTTTTCTGGACCTGTCAGGTTTAGCCAACAAAAGGACTTAGAACACAGACTCTCTCTAATTAGTAATGCTGTTTTCTAATTGAAATTAAAATTTATTTTTAAAAACTCTACACAAAAAACTCTAAACCCACACACCTGGTTTCAGATGTTCATTTTGTATGACTAGGTATCAGTGCCAAAACTGATTTAGAATTTTTTCTCGTAGTTGATTTTTCTGGTCCTTAGAATCTTTCCCTCCTGTCTTGTATGCATGCAAAGAAAAATGTATAGAATATGATTGTATTTCTACCCTGTGTGTGCCTAATGTAGCAACTGTGAGGTCATCAAAGATGGTTGGGTGGGTTTTTTTCCCCAATATAGCATCAGTCATTGGAAAAACAGCTCAGTTGACACAAGGATCACACAAATGGGTTGTGTATCTGTTGTGTCATGAACTCCGTTCACATTTAATTGTGCATACTCAGTGAGAAACATTGCTTATCAAAGAATTTCTAAGCAATACACAAACAGATTAAAAGAACAATCAGCAGTGCATTTTTTCAAAGTCTTCTAAAGATATTTGATTCCTCTGAATTTACATTAAACTCATTGCTTGAAGGTATTTTTTCAGTCAGTGTAAGAGCACTTCAGGATTTTGTGGCGGATGAAAGTTTATAACATAAACCATAAATCTCTCTACACACACCCACACCCTCCAATATAAAATAAATGAAACCCGAAGGTTAGATGCAATAACACCCATTACTTATGCAGACGTATCCATAACAACTAGTACTTACCTCAGTGCTTTCTGCTTGAGGATGATGAGCCTATATATACACTGGTTTTTCTCATCAAGGCATGCTGTATGCCTTGTGTTTTCATAAAACACTGTAATTGGAAATAGTCTGACAGAAGCCTTCCAAGTCTTCATCTTGGCAATGAATCTGGCTGCAAAGTGATTCTAGTTGTACAAAGCATTTGAAACTGTTTATCTCTCACTGCTGGTATTCATTGATATGTTTGTATTTCTTCAGTGTCTCCTCCAGGGCCTGTAAAATTCTCTGCAGTGCTTCGGCAGATATTTTGCCAGGAATATGACAGTGAACTCAAACTGAGTGCTTCTTTTTTATTTTCAGGGTGGTGGCGGTGGTGGTTTTGGGTGTCATCCTCCCCACCCACCCTGATTACTCCATTTTAGGGGCTCCAAGCACTTGTGGATGATTGAATATTTGAATGCATGCAGTGACTAGAGTTACACATATTCTCTTCTGTTTTCTCCTCAGTGTTGTATACCTTACAGCCTGAGTTCTTTGTTTATTTGGTACCCTGATGCAGTCTGTGGTCAATGGCTCAATGTCCAGGCTGAGGCTGCTGATGGATCATGTCCCTCAGGGCTCTGTCCTGGAACTGGTGCTCTTTAATATATCAATAGCAGAGAGTGTGATCAAGCACACCCTCAGCAAGTTTGCTGATGGCAGGAAGCTGAATGGCACAGCCATTCTCTCAGCCTGGAGAAGAGAAAGCTCCAGGGAGACCTCATTGCAGCCTTCCACTACTGGTAATAACAAAGGCAAATGGCACTTTGTTTCAACTGTGGGAAAAAAAAGTGTGTTTATGGGAAAATTTTGAAGTACAGTTATGCTCACATCTCACTGTAGATACTTAATTGCACCATCAAATACAATGTAGCTTCAGGAATCTTGTTTACAAGCAGAAGAAGGTTTGAAGTGCAAAAAAGTAAAAATAAATGTGAATTGAGCAAAGAAATGAGGACTGTTACTCAGTCTGTGATGGAGCTGGAAAATGACCTGAGGCCTTTGATCCTAGCCAGTGCAGAATATTCACTCTTATTTAGAACTGGGACCAAAAGTAACTTCAGTACTTAGTAATTTTCTTTAACATAAGTTTTGCCATTATTGACAATGGGCTAATAGAACTTAGTATGCAATGCATTTTCAAGGTGTTTCATGATAGTTCTTTTTCATGATAGTTCTTTTTCATATTGGCTTTAAACCTGAAGGAAAGATGCTGATACTTTTGTATTTGGACAGAAAACAAGACCTAAGCACATTGCTTGTGCTGGAGACCAGGACCATGTCCAGGCTTACTGTGAGAAGCAGAAAAGGATAGAATCATAGAATATGCTGAGTTGGAAGGGACCCATCAGGATCATCCAGTCCAACTCTTGTCTCTGTTTAACTTCTTAATAGTCTTGTCTTGCAGAAACACAGCATATCTTGTTACTCTCCCCATGTCCACCATTCTGTGGGAACCAGCACATCCTTCTGACTGTCCTGGGAAGATTTATAAGTCATAAGAATTTAGATAGAATGATAATTAGTATGTCACAGGGTGAAAAAAGTAGAATTTGGGGAATTTAGAATGTGAGATCAGGGGACAAAGATGGAGGAAATGGGGTGTGTCCCTGAGCTTCCTCTTTGTCCTCTTGTTCTCCAACTTCTGTGGTGGTGTGGCACATTTTGGTTGGTCTAGAACAAAAGTACACTGTACAACACAGTGGATAGATATTGGAGAATTGTTATAAATAAAGCATACGTCATTTTCAGTATAAAAGATAGTGCCCTCCCGAGGGCGGAAAGGGGGAGAGCACAGCCCAAGGAGAGAACACCACAACCTGGCCTGAGGAGAGAGCACAGTGAGGAGCTCAGCACAGCCTGGCCTGCAGAGAAGCTGTGGCAGGCCAGGGCAGGAATATGAGATAAGCAAAGAATAAACAAATTCCTGAACACGAGAAAACAGATGACTCGACCTCTTCTTCAGGCGCAGGGCTGGGAGAAAACAGAAAGCCTTCGCAGAGACAGAGACAAGTTAAGTTGGGTGAAAGCCAAGCTCACAGAGCTCTCAGAAACCCCAGGAAGGCCCAGACAAGGAAAACAAAACAGCAAGAAAGAAAACATATATTTTTATATTTTAAAAAACCTAACACCATTCCAGACAGTGTTCTAGCTGATAGGCTCCCTTCTTTGTTCACGTTGAACATACCTGGATTTAAAGAACAGTGAGTTTTTGCTGATGGCATTCCTCTCACATGCAGATCCCAAGCAAGTCTCAGTGAAACCACTGGGCAATAATTGCAGCTGTTGGTCATTTTTTGTCAGAGAATCGTGAAGTTCCTTTACTGGTCATGGCAGATACTACAATGTTCCTTTCCCATTCCACTCCAAACCTGCTCTTAAATAACCAGGTCTGATGAACAGCAGAGGTAATTCGCATGGGCAACTATAGCTACTGTTGAGTTATAGAAAAAATAGTCTGATTTCCTTTGGGGTAAATTAGGTATTAAACTGGAGACTAAGAGCCGTTGATTTCATATGAGAAAAGAAATGGATTAGCAAAGGCCTTTGTCGTGCCTATTCGAAGAAGAGATGGTGTGTGGGTTCCTCAGACCTCTAGTTAGCAGGCTCATCCTTTTGTGAAATATCTCAAACTCTACCCCCTCTGTTAACTTGACATGCATTAACAGCAATGGAGAGATGAGGTCTGGAGATCTGATGGACTTCTCAAGTGACCAGTGAAGATGGAGAGGTGGTAACTTCTCTGTCCAATCTCTGATCACTGTCCAGAAACTTATATATACGAGGTCAACAATAAACTAGGATCTTCTTTTTTTCTTCTTCTCTACCTGAACACCTGTTGTGTGTGTTGCTGTGTGTTTCTATCTGCGTCACAGTAACAGAGATCTCCTTCAACTCAGATTTTTGACTTAATTCAAAAACATCACTCAGGGGTTCAAGAAACAGTTAAAAAACCTTTTGTTAAGAGCTGAATTTTTTTTTCCTCATGGGTCTTGCTGGCTTGATCTGTTAATTAAATAGTTCATATAGGTCTTTTCCCTCTCCTGTAATAGAACCTAAATTTGAAGCAGCTATTTTACAGCTGCCTAGTGTTCCCAGGAAAGCCTCACTGCTGTCTGTAGCTGTTCAAAATGTGCATTGAAAAGAATTTATGATCTTGGTTCCTTTGCAGCTGGAGTGGCTTTTAATATTGCAAAACATGCTGATTTATAATCTTAACTGGTAGCTGCAGAGAGAAGGCCATTTATTGCATGGACATGGAGAATGAACTATTGTATTCCCAGCAGACACTACCTCAGGCTGCAGCATGACTGTAGTGCAGTCTGCCTCCCGTCATCCACCCCTGCCCCAGTGCCCTGATGATTTATACTGATGGATGGTAGAGCATGTTGTACCTTCCTGTGCCTCCTTCCACATCCACCAGATTTCTTTCCTTCGAAGTCAGTTTGCAAAGGGTTGTCAGAGTACTTGGGTCTCATCCTCTTTTGGAGTGATACACCTGTACTTTCACATTGGGAGGTTAGTCTTCACCCCAGTGATACAACAGCAGAAAAACTTATATTTTGACTGCTCATAGTAAATTTCTGCTTATCAAGGCAATGCAGAGAGCATTTTTGACAGTCTGGTACATTTCATTGATAATCAGTTTATTAAAGTTTTTTCCAAGTGTCTAAGGAAGAAAAAGAGAACTCTAGTTTGGAAAAGATGTAAGCAATTACTTACATCGAACTGGTAAGTTTGGCTGCTGAGCTGATGCAGTAGACAGCCGATGGTAAGGAGTGTCTTAAGCATTTTATCATTCAACCAAGTTGTAAGACTCCTTTGCCCCTTTCAAAATAAAACCAAGAAACCTTCAGCCCCAGGATCATACATTAGTACTTGGCATGGGCAAATTTCAACTAGCAAGAAAAGAAATCATCTTTATATACTTTTATTTGTTTGTTTTGATTTCAATTCCCTTCTCCTCCCCAGAAAGAATAAAAACAAAGGAGAAGTTATTAATGTTTCTGGCTTCAGGGGTGGTGCTGACATGGGAACCCTCGAACAGTATGCAGCTTTTTCTTTGTTATAGGGCTTTTCTAACCATCTTGTCTGCCGTTCATTGCCAGACAATCTCGGTCTCCCCCTGAGGTGGTTTGTTTAAGGTGTTTATTTTCAAGCTCTTTAATTCATGCCACCTTCCCCACGGTTTTCTGTCATAGAGGATGTTTGTCTTCATTTTGACTAGGCTATTAGGTAGTCTACTGACTGCGGTGGAAAACTTTAGAGCTAGAATAAATTACAGGGGAGTTACAAGGCATTTCTCTGCTTCTCTCTGCAAATCAACAGCAGTCTGTAGAGCAGCGGGTGAGCACGCTGAAACTGCATTAAGGAACGAATATTAGAACTTGCTAAAATCCAGCCTGAATGGAGGGGGAGATAATTCACATAGCTTTGGTAGAAGTATTTAGAGAGAAGAGTAGGGACAAGGAAAAGGCTTATTGGAGGGACAAGGAAAAGGCTTGGGAGGCAGGAGCGCGTTTTTGCTGGTGGTCTTAATTTCTCTTGTAATCCAACCACCTTACTTGCACACCATTCTAGTCCTGAATATAAAAAGAATGCAAAGCAATTTTAGTTAAATATTGTGCATTAATCCTGGCAGGAATGCAGTTATGTTGTCCTGATACTAGGACGCAGGTGTCTGTTGAACCTGGAGAAGAATTTTGTTGCCACTTGGCTTTTTTTATTACTTTATCTAGAAACAGCAAACCAAAGAAGTTCTTCCTCTGAACAAATACCCTTTAATGTGCCATACCTTTTTAAATAAGCTTTTCATGGAAATGTTTTTAAGGGTTTTGTTAAACTTCTAAAGCTATTTCTTCAGAAGAGAGAAACAGAGTAAAAATAGGAAGCACCTGTTGTTGCAGGTAGTAGCATACTTGGAAAGGTGATGTTATTTTTCTGATGTTATGTGCAATTTTGCTTGCAAGGTTATTATTGAAATATCGGGTTTTTTAAAGTTGAAAGTGTCTTTTTCAATAGATTGATAGTCTTTTGAGGGCAAATTATTTAATATTCTTTAGAGGATTTTACGAAAACCTGTTTACAAATAACTCCAACAGAGTAACAGCATAGCTGAATAAATATTGACAAAAATTAATCAGAGTTTAAATTGTCCTTAAATTTAGTATCAGAACCTTTATCTACTGTCTGCCTTTTATCATATCCCTTAAATAATTTCAGTAAATGTATGTTGTGCTTTTTATTTCATGCTTGGGCATTGATCAGAGGAGGAACAGTGCAGAATAAAAATAATATTAAGATTTATTGTTGTAATAATTGGTAATGTTGTCAACTCCTAATTGTTAATTAATTACTGTTTAGGAGTAACAATAGTAGAATTTAGAAGGTGCTATACCATCACTTTCAGAAGTGATTTTCTTTGTCAGCTAACCTTAAAATTAGCATCTAGAGTGTTTAGAAGAATGCACATCTTTTTCTGAGTTGGTTCTAATGACTTATAATGCATGAGAATAGCAAAATAACTGGTGTTCTGGAAATTCTGAATAATCCATTTTTCAAATGACTAAATACAGTAAACTTAAAGCTGTCTTTTGAACAGGGCTGTACTACCTTTCAAGTTTACCATGAGCTAGGGGCGAGGCAGTGCTAGTCTACACTATTAGGTCAGAAATAAACAGCATTTCAAACTCACATGCAAAAATGAGTGAACAGATTTTTCTTTTGTACATAATTCAATGCAAGGACAAATTTTACTGCTTGTCGGAAATTACCTCTTTCATACCTTTTTTCTTACCTTTACTTACTTAAAACTGATTTCTGACATACCATTGCCTTTATTAGAATGCTTGATCCCCTTAGATGTTCCTGAGCAGAAAATGAGCTTTCTCTGCTGAGAAGCCTGAGCTTGACTTGCGTGAATATAGAACACCACTTTACCTGCAAAAAGTGCAGTGCCCTTCTGTTTCTTCAGGCTTACATGAATGTTAGGCAAAACTGTAGAATCCAAAGGATAGCTTAAAATTTTTTGTGAGCTTTTATAATGAATAGTCTTCCTGTTGTCATAATTGCAAAGACTTTTTTTATTATGGTCAACCAACTTTGCATTCATTGGTGTCACTATTTGATTAATAAGTCTATATTGAAATTCTGAGAGAAGGCAAAGATAGTATAAGAATTTTGATGAATCAGTAAGTTCCTGTATTTTCTATGTGTTCACATATGTTTTTTGTTTGGTTTCGGTTGGGGGGAGGTGCTGGTGGTTTGTTTGCTTGTTTTGTTGTTGGGGTTTGGGGTTTGTTTTTTTTTTTTGCTTGTTTGGGGTGATTGTGGGGTTTTTTTGTTTGGTTTGTTGGATGCTACATGGTTTTGATTGGGATAATAAAGTAAAACTATAATGCGTGAAACCATACCATGGTCTTTGAACATCTTTGATTATTAAGCTCATCTATTTCTTTAAATATCTGTTAATATCAATATTTTTAAGTTTATATAAATTTATTTTCTGTTTTAAACTGACCATTCACCTTTTGGTTTTATTCTCCCTCTGCAAGGCTCAGTTTATGAATGGTTGCGTGAGGGTAAAACCTTGTCTTTATCTTTGTGTCCTATGGGCTCAGACCATTGAGGTTAGCCAGCACGTGGCAGAATCCAGTTCCAGTGGAGCTGTGAGGCTTCACCCATTCTCTGCTCTGCAAAGTCCTGTCCTTTCAAAGAGTTGGACTGAGATGTCCAGATATTGTTGAATGAGGGCACCAAACCCCTTGCTATACTTGGCTTCACAGTGGCTGGAGATACTGGAACCAATTCACTAACTTCAGCATATGAAACAACCTGTTTCAGCTTCTTATTTCTCAAAATAATTTGAAATTCTCTTTCAAAAACAGCTGTCGAAGATACAAAACTGCAAAGAAGATATTTTCTGTCCAGGGGAATGCTGTGCAAGTTGTACTGGCAAAAAAATTTCCAAGTTTTCAGATTTAATACTTAAGGGCAAACAAAATAGTCTTGTTGCTCAAGGTTGATGGTTAATAGCACTTAAAAATTTTCTCATATGCCAATATGTTATCCCAGTAATTGAGTCTTAGACTTCCAAAGGGTGCTGTTTGGGATAACTATTTTATTTAAGTTTATTCATAGTTTGTTGGCAGAGAAATAGACTTTTCATCTCATAGTACTACTTTCACATTTGTGTGTCACTTTTTAGTGAGGATATCTTCCTCTTAAAGAGAGGGACCCCCACACACACCACACCCTCACTCCCTTTCCCTGGGAAATGTGTGTTTCTGTGCATTTCTTGTTCCCTGCGGAGTAGGCTTGTTGCTGGATGTTTCATGTGTAGCTCTGGGGACAAATCTGGAGTTGTTCATGGCCTTGGATGAGGCATATTGATGGTGAAATTATTCCCAGTGAAATAAAATACTAAAATTGTGTAAGACACGGTATGTACCAACGAATTTTGGAAAAAGACATTTCATGAAAGAAAGGTTAGCTGAGCACCTGATATTCTAACACATCTGGTTCCTGTCCATGTTCTGCCTGGCATGGTTGCTGTCTTCTGGAGCTTCTTTTGAGTAACACTAGGTAATTATGCTCTTTCCTTCTTCCTTCCTTCTTACAAATGGCTTTCTTTTGTGTACTCCCTTTCAGCAGGAAACGAAGATCAGCAATCTTGTCTCCTACAAGACTGCAGAGTAGTAGCACATAAGATAAGCTGCTTATAGTCATTTTAGAGACTCACAGGAAAAATATGTTTTGTTTCCTTCTCAAAGAATCCTCCCTTAAAATAAACAAAAAAAAAATTCCCTCAACCACTGTTTGCAGAGGAGCAAGGACACAGTATAAAACTGAGAGTAGAAAGCTTTCCTTTCTCATTCCTGCTAAAGATGAAGAGGTTGAACTGGTAAAATACTGGCTGTGCTGCTTATAGCAGTTCATATTAGTGTTTCCAACCAAAATTAGGGGTGGCCTGTTTCCAGTGACACTTGGAAATTTAGTGCTGTGTTGATAATCTGAAATGGAGATCCTCTGACATTGCAAATGAAATATGTGCTACTGCAGTTCAGTTGTGGTTTAGCTGGTCATGGAGTTGGGATATAATCATATTATTTTAACTCCTGGAGATCATTACTACTTTGGGAAGTAAAACCCTCAAGCATCAGAGCTGTCAAGATACATATATTTTGAAGTTTTATTTAAAGTAATACTAGGTTTTATTTATTTTTGAATGTTTAGCCAGGTTGTCATTATTAAAACTAGATGAGAACAAGGGTTTGAGTATTTGAGTAATATTAATATGAAGGCCAAACACAAACCTATAAATTTTCAATTTTCTTAGTAGGAAAACGAGCTGTTTTGAAATAACTGCTTCCTTTATGCTAAACTGCTTATCCTAAAATATGGTCTTAAGCATGTACTCACCATACATTGAAAAAGCAGAGCCTTGTGGTTTATGTAAAGATTGTTGTTCTACTACTAGTTACCAAGTTTTGTCCGAAAAAAGCCAAAATTCCCAATGGACTTGCCCAAACCAGGCAGAAACCCACAGAATTCAACCCTCAATCAATCAATTATCGACTCTAAAAATTTATTTCCATATAATTTTGGCAAAACACTAAGAGCAGGATGAATGCTCCTCATTCTTCTTTTTTTTCGTGTCACTTCCAGAGGTACTGGGTAATGATGTGTATGGCCTTAGAGAGGGGAGGAATGTGTGAGCGCTGGAAATGGAGTGGTTTGACTGAATACGTAGAAATTCCACAGGCAGCGCTGGGTCCACTCCTCTTCCTCCGCTGTCTCCAGACTGGCAGCGTAGGGAGTGACAAACTCTTTCCCCCGACAGGCAGCCCAGTACCAGGTCATTTTTGGGGAGTCACAGCCATGCTGGCTGTTTTGCTGGCAGCAGGAGTTATCTGGGGAGACAGTACAGCTACGCTGGTCACAGGGGGCATTTCCATGTGCTCCTATGTGTCCTGGTTGCGGGGCTCTTCCGATGTGGCCGTGCTGTTCCCGCTGGCACAGAGAGCACCCAGCGTGGTCGGGGCCAGCAAAAGTGATTTAAGAGACTTTGTGCTGGTGTGGGCATTTGGGGGCAGTGCTGCAGGTCGTGGAAGTGGTTTGATCATTGTTTCGGTATAGAATAGTATCCTTTGATCGTGAATTAAGTTTTCTTTTAATTGATTTTGGGCACCTTCCCTGATCTGGGTCAATGCCTTTCCACAGTGCCCAAGTTTTTAAAACTCAAAACCAAAAGAGACATCATAGTGTGGTAAGGAATAAAAATGCTCATTTAATTACTGAAATGGGATCATTTTAGAGATTACTAATGATATATGTTATGTCCTGTGTGATTGACTGTTAAGTGCAAATGGAGCTTTTATTTACTCTCCAGTGGCATATCATGAGGTTATATGACTTGAAAAAAATGTTGTTAAGTTCCGTGAAAATGGCATTCTCATTTTTTTCTCTGTCAAGCTTCATTAAGTGTATTTGCACTTAGAAATTGCAAGCAAGGTGTTAACATTTCATATACTTAAAAACTAAATATTTAAAAAGTAAAATTAAGTAGCAGTGCTCTTGGAGGTTCTTTTTCATTCTCTAAGGGTCCTTTCCAGCTCTGCTTATTTCCTGTTGATTTGATTAATGAATATTTTGCTTATCAAATAAATGCATTAATGATTGCATTTGGTTGCAGCAATAATTGTGTGTTTCAAATAAAAACTAATCAGCATGGTAAGTGGAAAAGCATCATGGCACATGAAGTGTGCTTGTGGTTCATTACATCTGAAAGATCGCAAAGACGCCTTTGGCATTTGTTGCTCTTCAGTCAGTTACCAGCAATTACATTCTGTTTGAATAGAAATGAAGTAGCTGATTTACAGCATTACTCCTTTTGTGCTGAGGCATGATCTGCTGAGATTGAGGGTGTCTTCAATCACAGTGCACAATAATATTTTCTGAAAGAGTTAGGGTTATACCCTCCTACACAGCTCTCTTCCTTGTAGTTGCTGCTCGAGATTTGTTTGGGTTTTCAGAGGAGAAGGTCATAGCAGGAGATGACTTAAATATGGGTTGACTGGGTGCCATTTTTGCCAGAGGCGACTGCATACTGTGGGTGCCAGCCTCTTCAGGTGTGCCAGAGGTCTGAGAGGGCCCTCGTGGGCTGGGCTGTGTCTCCAGTCAGCACAACTCTAAAAGTGACCAGAAAAGCCCACAGCTAGAATGTTTTACTCAGCCTCAGTTAGTGCCAGTTATTTTGGGGACAGAGAATTGGAAAGTTGTCTTAATTTCTGTTAAGGGAAAGCTCTTCTTAAAGCAGTAGATTTTCTGTAATGAGGATTTCAAGAGTAGCAAAGTAATACGTGTTCAAATAAACAGATAAAAGCATGACTAAGTTGATCAAGTGTTTGGTTTGAGAACTTCAGCTCTTATTTAGGTGTTATTTGTATATAATATATGGCACTGGAAAGTTATGCACATTCTCATATTTCACTTTAATTGCCTGTTTGAAGACAGCATGACAGATGCAAAGGTTGCTTTCAGCATCTGAGGAGCGCTGTGGTCACTTACTATTGTGCAGTAATTAACTTAATTGCAGAAATTAGAACATTTTTAAATGATTCAGGATCATTGACTGGACTCCACACATTCTTTCTCTTTTCTGTTGTACATATCTGAAATAACCTTTTCTTGCATATGGTTATATCACTTTTTTCTTTTTTTTTTTTCAATGAAAGATGTTTTTCTGTCTTTGTGTTTTGCAAGTCCTCCTGTTTCTTTACTTGGGAACTTGGGTTTTAAATTCAAAATGAAAAATGACAAGTGATCATCTCAGTTGTGTTGCTAAAATACTTTTAGTAACTGTGCAATAAATTAATACATGTGAAACTGTAATCAGAACCCTGTTTGTATGGACAAGGTAAGGGATGGCAATTATTTTTAAAAGTTCACAGTCTGAATTAAATAGTGGCAACTTGCAAGGATAAAACAGAATTGCTCCAAAGTAGTGTTATATAAAAAGTTCTATTCTGCTGTAAGTTCAAAGCACAGACTTGTTTCTGTATAGGTTATCTGAAATACCATGTATTATTTCATCACCCACCATTTTCTCATATGACAAAACCCTGAGTTCTTGTGTCTCACAGGAGTTGTGTTACAAAATGGAATTTCATATGTGTTAGTCTGAGTCAGTGAATGGATGCTGTTGGTTGTGGTGTTCTCAGGGTTTTTCATGCTTTAGTTTTCAATGGTTTTCTGCTTTTGAACTTCTCTGACCCTTTTTTGTACTTCCTCTCGCAGTGATGTCCTTTGCACCTTACAGATTCTGTGTTCATTAAGACTCGGTAAAGTTAAAATGCTGGAAGTGCTGTCCCTGGGATCATGGTGTCTTTCCAATGAAGGGGCAGTTTTTACAAATTGCCATTTTCCTTGGGAACTCCACAAGGACTGCCTCACTTCCCTGGGAGGTGCACCAACATGAAGGGACCAGTGTGTGCTAATCCAGGCTGTTAAGTCAGCAGCTGCTGCTCTGCCTTCCAGCTGCCTGTGTGCATTCCCAATTTATACTTCTTGGGTTTTTTTATGGAGGCACCTCCATTTAAACAAACCTTCTGTTTGATATTTCCTTTTGCTAACCACTTGTCTACATGCATAATATGTAATTTGCAGTTATGAAGATTAATTATAACTTTTTCAACTTGAAGGCCTTAGGAGAAGTCCACAGTAGTTCAGCTTTTGGGATGTGAGTTCTGATGCTTTACCTTTTCTTTGGACTGCATTATTCTCCTGCTGTAATGCAGCAATTGCAATCACTCAGGTGCTGTGTGGGAAGTCCACAGACCTAGTTTGAGCAGGCTGTGTCTTTAAGGGTTTCTTTTTTCATGGCTTCATGCACTTAAGTACAGTTTGATGGGGCAAATAAACTGTTGGCATCTGAGAAATTTTTGCAACTCTGAGCTAGACCAAGCAGGCAGAGTTTTGTCCTAAAACATATTCTGGAGCCTCTAGCATTCACCAAACTGTGAAAGTCGGCATAAATACAGTGTTTTCTTGTTTGTACTTACCTGAATGTAGCTTTCCTAGTCATCTGTTTAGAGAGCTAAGTCATCTATAAGAGCTTATTGTGGAAATGTGAAAGTTTGGTATCTGATCTCTTTCACACATTTTGGTAAGTCCATCTCTGTGGCATTTAACACCTTAATCTTGGACAGAACCTAAACTTGTGCTTTAATAGTTAGGGTTTTCTCAAATTCTAGATTTAGAACTCTTGCAGAATCATATTTATCCTCTAGTGTTCTGTCTTTGAAGTGAAAAGCATAATCTCCTTTTCAAAGATGAGGACTTTTTTTCTATTAAAGATATAATTAAGGGACTGTGTTGATTTGTCTGTGATTTTTTTTTTTTATTTATGAGAAGACACAATGCTGCATTTGGAATTGATACTGTGAAACTCATAATGGTTTCCTTGTAATGGATGTTTTAGGTGGGGCCAATTTCCAGTAACATTTGAATTTATCTATTTCTGCCTTTTTAAGCTACATCCACATAGGAACAATTGTGGACTTTTGAGGAAGCCAACAGAAATATTTGCCTTGGCATCATTAGTGAAGCAAGCTAGTTTCAAGGGAAGTGTAGGTTTTAATTAACTAGCTGAGCTGACTTATATCAGCCAGTTTCAAGGCCAAGTGAAATACAAGACAGGCTCTCTGCGAACCTGTTGGTGGGCAAGCAGAACGTTCTGGCAAAGTCAGGTTTTAGTCTAGGGAACCTCTGTGTTGGCAGTTTAGCCCAGGGTGATCTTGCACAAAAAGGTGAGATTATCATTAACATCTCCGAGTGACTTGGGAGAGACTTGTAAGTCCTTGCTCCTTGCAAATATGTGCTTTTAAAATCCTTTTAAAACCCTTTGCAGGGCCGTTATTTTCATTACATTAGAGGCATTTTGTTACTCTTCTAGAGATTAAACTGAAATAGAAATAAGACCCTTGGGTTGGCAAGAGGAATCTCGCCTTTTTGCTTTTGTTGAATATGACTTACAGAAGACATATTTTTCAAACCTAAGTCTTTTTAAGATATGGACATTTCTAAACCCTTTCCTCCAAAAAGTAGTATCTGCAGCATCAATGAATTGTATTGTGCTTCTCACCTCCCCAGAGGCTCACTGGAGCTCACTGAGAGATCTTGTTTGTTAGGCTGAAATTTGTTCCCTAATAATCACCCCCCACACTCAATTAGCACAGTACTCCCTATGACAAAGATGGATAAAGGGATAATTATCATCCATGAAGAAATTACTCAGGTTGTTGGTCTGTGAAGTCTATTGGAGGATTACAGCTACCAAAAAAATTTGACAATCCAGTCACTGCATTGGTAAGTGAGCAGGGATTCACGTCTCCTTCCTTAGGCACCTGGACTCCTGTCCATCTTGGCCTCAGTCTCTGCTTTGGTTTAATGCTGGCAGGGTGGGGTAAAAACAGGACCGGCCAGTTCATATTCAAGATGTTGGAGAGCATTATAATTTTTACCACCTTTAAGTCGTTATTTTCTTCTGAGACTATCTTTACCACTTTGCTAGTGGCAGTGACCTTTCCCAGTCCCTACGGGTAAGAAGAAAGCTTGTGGTTGTAAAATAATGCCACTAGAATTTGTTAGCATTTTGTAAGGTGAAAAATGATCTTTCACAGTGGTTTAAAACCAGGGTTCTTATGAAAGGAAAGTTGCTTCTGATAACTTTCTTGTATCTTGTGGGGTAATAACTTATTGCTGCATTATATACAATGAAGATGTGATGTGTATTTTTGCACAGAAATATTAATGTAGAACCAAGTTCTATAATTGAAGACTGCACTTATACAGTGTATGTAGATGTGTATGCCTTTGTTCATTATTTGCTCTCTTTAAAATACTTTGCCAGGTTAGGATTTTGCAATGCTTTCAGGCTGCAAGTTATTTCTGTGTAGTGAGGTGATTTAGTAATCGTAGCATGCTTCAGTCGTCAGTGATTTATTTTGTTAGAACATACTCCCCAGAAAATGCCTGGCTTTGTGTGAACAGTTCAAAGATGGCTCAGTGCAATTTATGTCTCTCAGCCTTAATTATATACTAATACTACTTGTCTGATTGTCCAGTATGGAACAGGTTGTGGATGTGAGAAATTGGAAGGGTCTAATCCTGAAGATGACTGAGTAATTCTGTCTCTCTTATGGATGTTAGCATCCACACTTAATTCTTTTAAGTAGTGAGGTGCTGGGATGCAGAACAAAATTCTGGAGTAGTCCATATAAGATAAAAATTTTATTGTTATAACGTATCATGAAAAAAAAAAAGAAAAAAGAGAGAGAGAAAAAATCTAGCACCATAGTAAATTAGGAGGACATAGCTAAAAAAATGCTCACAGCATTACAGAAAGTAATTCTTCCCACCATGGAATGAGATCAGTGGCACATAATGTTTATAAGAAGAGACATGCTAATGTACAGCAGGTGACAATTTGTTCTACCAGATTTAAAGTGTTACTGCAAAACCATTGAGGTAGTGAGTCTTGGATAGCCCTTGTTAATTCAAGAAATGAGGGTAACTAGTTAAAGTTAATCAACTGGTCCTCTAACGTTCTGGAGTCGTTTTTGTGTGTGTGCTGGATATTTTTCTTACACAAAAGGGAACACAGATCAGCCCTAAGTTTTATTTTCAAGAAGAAATTTGTCATCTGTGAGTGATTAATCCATTATAGGTGTCTATTTGGAAACTATTTTGACTACTTTTGGCTGACTTTGACCAGTCTATGTGAGTTTGAAGAAACATTGACTAAACATGTAACATTATACAGGGCCTTTTTTGTGAGATTGACAAGAGATTTTTATCTCCCCTGCTCCTCGTTCCCAAGTCAGATTAAGTGAGAGCGTTGGCTGATGCATAACATCCTGGTCAGCGAGGCAGCACAGGTTCAAAGACATGATTTGAGCAGCATGTGAGGTATTAGAAAACATTGCTAGTGTCTGTATGAATGTGCTTAGGCATGGGAAAAGCACAGTGCTGGAAGTCCAGGCTTGAAGGTTCAGCATCAGGGAATACTGCTGCTTAATCTCACTGTAGCTGTACTTGCTATTCCTTAAAAACAGAAAAAAAAAAATCTCTAATTTACTGTGGGTTTTTGTATCAATTCTGACATGGTTGTGATCTTTTTGTAGTTGTTAACAATGTATATTTACTCTGCTCAAAAGAGTGCTAACTAACATCAGGAATGTAAGCAGAGGCTGCCTACATTGAAAGTAAAATACAATAAAGGGGGGTGGAGGGGTCAGGCAGGGGCAGAAGGAAAGAGGGCAATCCCGGGAATGAATTGCATCTATGTACTGTCCTGTGGTACAAGAGTGAACAAGTGGTTATAGATATCTCCATGAAAGTTTTAACTTGTTCTTATGTTGGGACGTTTTGAGAGGGGAACATAACAGTGAAAGCAGCAGAGAGTGATGGAGGGAGGGAAGAATTGGAGTTAGGAAGGAGCAGGAGAGAGGAAAGGCGCTGTCCGAGGCTGGGCAGAAGAAGAGGGAATGGAGACAGAAAGGAACAGACTGGTGGCGTTTTTAAACAGTGAGAAAAAAGCTGGCAGTGGTGGGCCAAATGTGCATGTGCCTGGACAACACAGACATACAGGTTTTTGGTGGATGAAGAGTGGCTGCCAGTGTGGACTTCATGCCCTCCAACTGGGGAAGGACTCTGCCAGGGCCCCATGGCTGCTGCCACCTGTGGCACAGCTGGTCTGATTTCTCCTCTTTTCTGCTGTTCTCTGAGGGCATTGCCATGACCCCAGAACAAGTTTCAGTGGGGTATTTTTTTATATTGTAGTGGAGGAGGAGAAGTAATACCCAGCAGTGTTATGTGTAGTTCCAGCTGCAGTGCAGAAGCGAATGCAGCATTCTTATGACTGGCAACCCTACACCTGGTTACAAGAAGAATAAAAATATGTCAAGCCTTCTAAGCACTAAATTCATACAACAAGATTTTTTTTACCATGGCTTGGATTATTTTGTGGAATTGGTATATGCAGCATAATGACTCTAAAATCATGTGAAGTCTGATACATGGAGGGGGAAGGGACAGAGAGATCAAATAGAATCTGCACTGTGTTCCTTATGTGTCAGGCAGCACCTACTGAGAGACAGGAGTCTGCTTTCTCCAGGTGCCAGCAGGCAAATTGCTCTCTGCTTTGATAACACACTCCTACAAAAGTTATGGGGCTTTTGGTTTTTGTCTTTGTATTTTCATCTTCAGCTGGTGTTATGGAGAGCTGCTGGCATGCTACGGGAAGGGTGGTGCACTCTCCATTAGAGCCTTTCCTTGTCCTCTCCCACAGATAATGTGCAGCACTCTGATGTAAACCAGCCCCAATTTTGTCTCCTTCAGTCACAGAAACTGTTGTTTATAGGTAGAGGTTAATCCCATTTAAGAACTGGATTAGCCAAGACATAATCATTTAACCACAGATGCCTGAACTTGGGTTGCAGCAGTTCTCAGATAGTCCTGGCTGGGATTAATGCCCTGCAGACATTCTGCATCGAGACAGTTTCGTGGCAGGCCATGTACCACTGAGGTGTAAATCTAAGAGAACTCACCATGGCAGTAGTTGTATGCTTGGCAGGCTAAATGATGGTGGGTTTTATAGCAAGAAAAGCAAGTAAAAGATCTTTGTATGTTGTGTGAACCTAACTTTCTCAGAGAAGTGAATTAGAGAGCATGGAAGATCACTGATGCTTTGCTGTCATTGGTTAGCATCATATGGAGCGTTACATTCTGGCAGTTTCTGCAGAATTTCCCCAGGCACCAGCTAGATCTGTTCTTTTTAAAAATTATAGGCTTGGGTTTGCTGATTGGATTGGCACTTGTACTTTTATCCCTCTTCACTGAACTTTCTTAGAGTTATTTATCTCTTCAGGGATATATCGATAAAAACATGTTAGCAAATCCTGCCATCTAAGCTGAGCAGAAGCAAGTGTAAGTAGGAAGATTAGGATCAGTCTGAGCTTTGAGAGGCAGACAGGGGATTCCCTTCTCCTTGAATAAAGACATTATCTGGTTCAGCAGTGGTGTGACAAATGCACCAACCCTCAAGCACCATCCCCATTCAGTTCAGTTACAAACCTTCCTTAGGGCATGGCAGCAGAGACAGATTTCAAAATAATTGTATCTTGTTTTAAACGGCACAAAAATCACCAAAAGCGACTGATCAAGTCAAACTAATGTGCTTATCAAGATAATGAGTTTTTAATCATTAACAATGCTTAAAAGCTGTAGGAGGAAGCAAGAACAATCCAAAATATGGGATTTGCTTGGAGTGCCCCATGCCCTCCCCCCCTCACCAAACACAAAGTAGATGGTTCTCAGAAATAAAAGATGGATAGCAGCAGTACTGTGGGGAGCCATTTGGTAAAGGCAGTTTTTATTCTTGATAGTTAAAATGCAAAAGCTTCACACAGAATTGCTTTTCAAGTAATGCATAAAACATGTTGCTAATGACTGTGTAGTAATCTGCACAGGAAGTATGCACACTTTCCATTGGGAACTTTTGAAGAACATTTATGCTCAGCTTCTAAAGGTGCCTATCAACTATGCAGGGCAAAGTTAGTTGTATTTGAAACTTCAATATAACCCTGGGGTTTGGTATAAGAAAACTCTGTAAACTGTGGACATACTCCCTTGGCTTTGGTTTCAGAAATTCAAAACAAAACTCCTTTGTTAGATAAAAGCACAATTTAACTGCAAAGGACAATGGAAACAGTGATTGAAAACACATTTTTTATTTTGAGTGAGAAAGTTAGCACTCGAGGGAATTTGGATGTGTTTGCTTCGGGCTTTTGGTGGGCACTGCTCTACTTGGCAAGCATTTTGTTTCAAGAGCATTTTTGTATGACTCTTCTGATTCAGAGCTTCAGAAAATAAGCTGTAGAGAGGGGAGAGAACAAAACTCAGAGATGCAGAAGTAAAGTCTCAAGGCCAAACAGAAGAGATCTAATCACTCTTGGAACATCTTAAAATGTTCCAATAGCTACATTAAAAAAGAAGCAAGCTTGAGCCATTTAACAATATAAATCATGGGAAGCAGTGAAAACTAATATATATGAGGGGGATTGTGAAAGCTTGTGTGACAGTTGGAAATTACATCACTGTTGATGTTTCAAATTCTTGCATAAAGTAATGCAATACTGTGTTTATGAATGAATGAGCAAGTGATTGAGCTGTGCTAAGTGTACTCTGTGGATAAACTGGGTTGAGCTATTTTGTATCTCCTGTGTCCACTTAGGTTACTTTGCATCATTCAGTCCCCTAATTTGTGTAAATGCACAAAGCTCAATTCTGTGTATGTATTTCTTTATTCCAGATACAGACCCACGTGTTTTAGAGAAACAAGAACTTCAGCAGCCAACCTATGTTGCTCTAAGTTACATTAACAGGTAAGTGTGGTTGTGTTTTGGGTATAGCTGATCTTGGTTTGCACCACATATATTCAACCAAAATGGCTTGCTTATGGGATGCACTCTGTTTTGCATCATGGGATATGACACTATCATAACACCTGTTTTGGAAAAACAGTCGAATTAAAATTTAACTAAATTTTTAATCACTTTTGCATAGGGCTCAAGCAGCCCATCAGCTGCCCTGCTCAAATACTTAGGAATGAGGTTTTAGCTTTTTATGTTTTGGCTAAATCTCATGCCAAACAAGATAGTTTTTCTTGGCTTAGTTTTTTATTTTATTGTACTTCACACAATAAAGAAGAGAAAGATTTCACTTTTGAAGGAAGAAAAGTTCTATCTGATATAGTTCACTATATAAGCGGATTTTTTACACAACTTCAATATATGTCTTTAAAAATCTTGCTTACCAGCCCTATATAACCTAAAACTTGACAGCAATTAATAAATTAAACAAATTTTAAAGAACTTATCTAAGTTTTTCAGTTATTCTAGCTTTTCAGTTATTGACTGAGGATGGTACCCAAACCTCTGGGATACTCCAGCATTTATTATTGCTTTTTATGCAAAGAAGACCAGTTTGCTTTTTTATTTTTGCTGTCTAGAGGATGAGATACAAACTCATAACCCTGTAAGCCTGGTAGATTAACCCAAGATTAAGTTTGACATGGACTGAGTTGATTTAAATTTTCATGGGTCACACAATATTTTTCTTTCTAATTCTACTTCATTTTAAAAATGGGGGAAAGCAAAACAAAAGCAAAAACCAACAAACTTTTAAAAACACTGTTTTTAGAATCCACTGTTTGACTTTCTGTAGTGTTTGCTGTAGCAAAAAAGGTGTCAGTGGGTGTGTGGGGGAAGAATACTTTGAGGTATTACTTGGAGTAAGAAGTGGTGTTCACTTGGTGAAATGACTACATTTTCTC
This sequence comes from Sitta carolinensis, assembly GCA_032173965.1. Taxonomy (NCBI): domain Eukaryota; kingdom Metazoa; phylum Chordata; class Aves; order Passeriformes; family Sittidae; genus Sitta; species Sitta carolinensis. The sequence continues at coordinate 34,379,914 of CM063284.1, read as the reverse complement.
CACTACATGAGGCTATGATGATTAAGAATAGCCAGTATTGACATGATTTCCTACTTGGCAAGTAACTCTTGTTCTTCCTGGAGACAGTAAGACTCTTAAAGCATATTTTGAAATTAACCATGACCCTTTTTAACACTTAGTTCTGCTGATCTCATTTAATGTATAAAACCTTTTCTTTTCCAATGTGTAGGCTTGGTATGCTGTTGTGCATGTTGGTATGTTTCCCTCTTTCCATTATATACTTGGGTGTTTTCTCTTTTTGCTTCTGTGGTTATTTTACTTAATGTGAGAGAGGGGAAAGGTTTTGGGGTTTTTTTTTTAATTAGGGAAAAGCTGTTTTAAGACCACATACTTTACGATGGGACTTGTTTTAAGACAGAGGGACCTGATTGTCCAGTTTGCAATCGGACTACTTTTAAAGTAGTTTGAAAGTGATACCTCATCTAGATTTCATTATTTTGGTACCCTTTAAACAGAGTTCTGGTTGACTGAGACAGTTTTAGTTGCTACATATTTTGTCCAAACTTTCTTTCCCTCTGAGTTCTGAAAAATAATTCCAGAGAACTGAACTGTGTCATTTGTATAGTAAAACTGAATCTGAATAGACTTGTGCTTGAACCAGCTGCTATTTAGTTGCTCTTTTAATTGTATTTTAACTTTTTCCAAACTGCTAGTATCTTTCATTGAACCACCTGCTCTATGCAACTCAAGCTCTTGAGGGAGCAGCAATATCCATTACAGTACGAGACATGCCTTTCTATTTCCCACTACATATGCCAGAGCTGAGTTCTGCTTTGTTGTCCCAGGCTATGAACTCAGATTTTGTAGCCTAATACATGTCATAAACATGTTGCATACTGTTAGATATCAAACACCAGATACTGCTGCACTTTTTTTAAACCCATGCTTTTATGGCTTCCAAGTGGAACTGAACTTAGCTCCGTTCCTGCTGTGAGTTACAGACCTTAAAACAATCTTCCTCTGCAAGTTTGTATATTCAATATGTTTTGTGTGGGCCATACGGTCTCGTGGAGCCTGGGAAAATAAGGGCATCTGATTCTCAGGGACTGCCAAAATTGTATGATAAGATGTACACTAAATATACGTTCTGGTAGAAAGATTAAATGGGTGTGCTTTATGCTCTGCCCACTGTCCTGTTGTATGGTGGCTATTATGAGCTAAAACAAAACATAAATCTGGGTTGTCTGGCTTGATAGCTGGGAGGATAAAGTATCCGTAAAACAGATAGTAGAGAGGGTACTGGAGTCTCTGTTTACAACTTGAAACATACCCTTGTTTCCATTTTCCTTCTATCCCTGGTTATTTTCTCAGGCATATTATTATGCCAATACTGTTTGAGCTCAGAAGTTCTGAGACAACCCTCAGATTGTGGATGCCTAAATCTGTAAGGCTCCATCTCTTTTTCTGCTGGAGATTTACTGCCATTGCAGCTTTCAGTAACTACACACAGATGCTGCTTCCATAGTGTGTGATCCTCATGTAGACAGATAACGTTCCTTTTAAAACTGGTGGACAAAATATAAATTATGGGTCATAATGGTTTGTTACTGCTACATCAAACACTTCCATCAGACACTGACTGAATTGCCACAAATCCCTTTCTCAGACAAAGTTTAGTGTAGCCTTAGTGCCCCAGTATTGATGGCTATTCCCTGCTTTCTTCTGGTTTGGTTTCTTAGAAGTCAGAATTGGAATCAATAAAAGACACACTACAGCTAAAGCAGATGCAGTTAATCTGTTTCCGTCCTATAAATACAGGAGAGGTTTGTCTGCAAGTTCAATGGTGCTGCTACAAGAATGGAATACTGGCTGTGATCTGTCAGGAGTAGTTGCAAATGAGCACTTGAGCCAGCATCCTCCAGTACTTCCTAGAGGTATTTCCTTTGTAGTGGGTGAAGACACTTTTATATTTTGTATTGCATTGAAATGCTGTAGTTAGCCACAATGAATAATATTGCTTATGCTGCTACTTAAATGCAGATTTTATAGCTTTAAGTTAATGAATTTAAGTTTATTGGAATCTGCAATAACATTGTGCCTCTGTGAGTGTGTGAGTCTGGGTCTTTCCACTTTTTGGTCTGGCATTGCATCATACAGCCAAGACTTTTAGATTGGTGCAGTCTAATGGAGAGAGACTTCTCAGTATTCTCATATTTGAAAGTTTGTTTAATGTAGATACTGCTGGTTACCTGTTAGTGAGGAAAGCAGCTGTTGTGGGAATGTTTAGGCTTCTTAAAAAACGAACATACCAATACTACTAGCACAAGTGAGAAGACAAGAGAGGCATACAAATAATTCCTTTGTCTGGAAAGGTAATATTAAAAAACTGTTTATAATAAAAAAGCTTTTATTCCCAACTTAGTGAATGAAAAATTCTTTACAATTAAGTTTTAATGGGGTTTATCAACTTTGAGAAAAAATAGGAAAAAAGGAAATAGGAAGAAAGCATAAGTTATTGGACCCAATTCCCTTCACATCGAATATGAAGGGTGGGAAGTACCTTAGTAACTTGTATTGGAAGCATATATCATAAAAAGAACAATTAATTCTGTATTTAATACAGTTTCCATGAAATACATTTTTCTTAATGTACTTCTTTTAAAATGTTTCATCTTGACGGGGAAAAAGGGAAACTAGTATGCACCTACAACTGAAACTAAGCAGTCATAATTATGTACTGCTTCTACTGCACATCACAAAATGGCTCTATTAGGGAATTGTTGAAAATAAAGACTGTTGTAGTCTTGAAATCTTTTAAAATCGACCAAAATACTTTAATTATGTTAACCACAGGTTCTTTTTAATAGTGTTTTTCTATTCATAATTGAGGTCATAGTAGGAGGGTTGTATAATAAAGTATGTTTTAAGCATTGATCTTGCAAGCAGTTAGAGCACACTGGTGAGAACGTTTTTGGTGTTGCCTCTGGGCAGTTTGTTGAATGAGACTGTTGAATGTCTATAAAGTTCATTCTCATGCACAACTGGGAACACAGAGGAAACCTGTGATCAAAATTGGATGGCATTCTTAGACAAAGAGCCCATGATTATCCTTGCACATCTCTGAACCAATCTAATATTTTCACTTCTCCCTCTAGATTTTATTTTAAAGTAGCAAGATTTTGCTTCACTGATACCAGTATAAATTTCTATAGGCTTCAGGTATCTCACCTTCCCCCAATTCCCTTTTATTTCACCTGTCATTGACTTCTCAAGACAAAGTTTCCTACTCTGACTCTTTTTTTTTTTTTTAATACCATGAGAAGTAAAATCAATCATTTCTGTGAACATACACGTTTGTGAAAGAAATTAATCACACATAAAGTTCTGGCTGCTGGAAACTCTCCCTATGTCTTGTCCACCTCACTAATTCTGGTTCTACTGCTATTACCTGTTTTTTCCAGGAGTAAAACAAACAGCCAACACCATAGGATTTAATGATCATTTAAAAGTTATTTCAAAAAGTGGCAAATTTTTAGGTAGTGTTATGTTTAGTATGCACTGTGCTTCTAACGCAATAACAAGAAAGATGCTTTTGGATTTGAGGCAGTGCGCTTTGACTACATCTGGGGTGTTTGTTGCCTGGAATCAGAAGAAAAACTTCTGCAAATAATATTGAAGAGGTAATATAAAATGCACTTCTTTAATGAAAGCTTTCAGGTGCACAAAATATAGGCCTGTGCACATATGGTAGAGGATTTCTATGATTAATTAGTGTATCTAGCAGGTACATCCTATTAGGGACCAGTTGCCCCAGCAACCCACCCTTGGGTCTACCCCTTGGAGTTGCTCCAGAGGGTTCCTTGCCCTGTATCTTGTTCTGTCTCTCAGGTGCTGGTGTAAAACAAGATGTGTCAGAAATTATCTTCTTGAGAATAAGAATTTCACAGAATTTCAGAAATTTCAAGACAAAATTTCAAGAGTGCATTAGAAAGAGTTAGCTATTTTTCTAAAGTAAATAGTATTTTCTCTAAAGTGTGAGAAAGTGCTAAAATCTGTACAACTACATATTAAAAATCTATAAAGCTACAAATATATGAAAAATCTAAAAAGACATCATTTTCTTAGCAGAGCATCCAAACCACATGATGTTGCAATACATTGCACTGTTCCTGTGGTTCAGCCCTGAAAGATTCTCCTGGGGTAGGCTATGAGCAGTAGCTGGACAAGAAGCCAGTGAAAGATTTCAGCCTCTTGGAGGTCAAAACCCATGGCTGGATGTGCCATCAAAGTGCTCTATCAAACATTTCCTCAGCAGCAGTGAAAATCTTGCTGCTTCCTTCTTTTTATGAGCACAAGCTCATAGAACAAAGTTGTTGGAGTAATTTGCAGAAGATCAAGATCCATTTTTCTCCCCTTTGAGTCCCTAAGAGTGTTTTAATCCTAAGACTATTGATTAGCTTGGGGTAGGATGTCGCTTCCCTGCCTGGCATTTCTCCTCCTTGTCTTCTGGTGTCTGTGTCCCATCACTGTAATGGCTGTTGAGGCACAGTTTGAAACAAAAATCCTGAGCCTGGAGATAGTATGTTTGTTTCTCCTTGCTTGCCTTCAGAATAAATTCTTCTGCAGAAGGCATATGCAAAGTGAAGCAATTCTAAAATGGTGAGCATCTTTCTCTAAAATAACTATTCCCTGGATCATTTACCTGATAAGCAGTAGATCAGAATTCAAGTCTTTCTAATTAATTCAGGCATGATATTTCCACTTTGAAGTTGTATCATTGATGGTACATAACAGATGGAGACATGCTACCAATAAATATAGAAAACCCCTTAAAATTGATTTTTGATCTCAAAATAGTTAATTTGATTTTTTTGAATGGATAAAAAACAAAATTTAAAAAAAGGTATAACTAAGAGCTATCCTTTCTTCAGTATAGCATGCACTGTCTTAAATCTCATGCCATGATTTAGAAGCAGAAGGGTAGAGACAAGGGAGGCTTTTCCAGTTCAGGAATTCTATTGTAGATGAGTTTTTCTGCATGGGAACACATGAGCCCATGAATCTGTTAAACTATTGCTATATCACCTGTTGACACTGGCTACATTTTATAGTGCCTAGTACCACCGTTCTTTCTCTTTGTCTTAAAATTTAACTTTTCCTTCTCGCAACACGATACTGTCTCATTTGAATTGAGTATCACAACTTTGTAAAAGTGCAGCGGTTCCCTTGGATTGTCGGTTCTCATCACATTGGAGGTGCATGCCTGTGCTTCCAGTAGCTGCTGGATTGAATGCATGTGACAGGATACAGAAAGGAAGGGATCAAAGTAACATATCAATTGCCAGATAATATTTTTCTGTGTAAGCCTATTTTTAAGTTAACAGTGACCAAGTAGGTCATATGGTTTTATTCATGTAGCCATATCTTTATGCTCTGCTATTTGACTTGTTCTGGAGATGGAACAAGACAAACTTCAGATGATAATTCAAACAAGATGTGCAGAAATGAATGATTGTTAGAGTAAGGGAATGCCTTCTGATTTGAAAGGATTTATGCAGATGGCTTTGTTTTCTCTTTCTCTCTTTACCAGTTTCAAGCTAAGCAAAGCTGAAGATTTATATGATGTACAGCTCTTCTATTTCGTGTCAGCAATAAAGATCAAAAAGCAGATTGGCACTTTAAGGAGAAGCCTTAATACCATGCCTTGAAATAAAAATTACATGGTAAATTTAAATGTAGGACACTGAAAGAGTGTGTCTTAGTTGTGGGGTTGATTTTTTGTTTTAATTGATAGGGAATTAGCTTTCTTATGGTAATTTTTCTGTGAAAGACGAAGGATTTTTCCTTTCCTTTTCTTTTCCACCCCATGAATCTCAACTGAAAAAAGCATTGCCAAGTCAGCATCATTTCTTGCAAGTGAATGTGTGCACACCTCTGTGTAATTCTGTTACCAAGCACTAGAGCTGTCAGTGTAACTCCTCAAGATTTTCAGGATTCTTGTCTCTATTGGTATTTCTTCATCTTTTGTCAACGTGGCATGCCAAAATTGATGAAAAAGCCATCTTGTCTTCCTGGCACTGTTTTTTGTCTTGGCCAGTTGTGTTTCAATTCCCAGCTTTCTGCATAGGTCTCTTGCACAAGTCACTGCATTTAGGGAAGGGGAAGGAGAAATGCTTTATTGTCCCTTGCTTTAAGAAGGAGAGCATTTCATTTCTGTGATGTTTATATTTGATCCTAAGCAGTTCTCAGATGTTCTCAGAACAGCTGTGTGTTGTTGAACAAAAAACCATATTCAGATATTTTGCTGTCAGCTGTGTGGACTAATAAGGCTCTCAGTATCTATTTCACTGTGTCATTCCACAATAAGGTCCTAATTCTTACTAGACTCTAACATATGTTCATTCTTTATATTGCAGTTACTTAATATATTTGCAGAGCTGTTTAGAAAACATTAATGTGCCCAGTTTCAAATTCTCTGCAGAAATAAGAACTTGTAGAAACTATTATGCTTTGATTTACGAATGTATGATGAGCAAAAATTTTACAATTGTGATTCTTTTTTTTTTTCGAGTGCAATCTGAGTTAAAATGTCTGAAAGGAGTAGCTGTTCTTCCTGTCACTCCCATTTATAAAAATGGCTGACATATACAGCTAATTACCTCCTATCCTGGTAAGTTTATTTCTTTTATATCACCATCAACAGCAGCAACAAAAGAGTACATGCACAGAAGAAAACTACAGCCTGAGTAGATAACTTCTTAGGAAAGGTTCATGCTGTCCAGTGTTTTGCTAAAAGCTTATCATGGACAATCTCAGCTACATGTGGTGACTTGCAGATTGGCAAACTTGCCGTCCCTGGAATCCCAAGGCAGCCCAGCCCAGCTGCTGATATTTTTCATTGACTGTGACCTGATTTTTTTATGAACCTAAAATTTACTTATCACTGACCTTGTGTATGAAAGTAGTTGTGCTTCTTTGTCTAATTTCACTGAATTTTAAAAAGTAACAATGTTTCATTGTAAAGCTGCCTACTTTGATTTTTTGCAAAAAAGCAAGCATAAGATTAATCTACAGAAAGACTCAAAATTAGTTTTTCAAATAAATTTGGAAGTTCAAAATGCAAATTATTGAATTACTTTTTTTTCCTATGTTAGCTTTTAGTTATGTGAGCACACTGTGTATTCTTAGATTCATTCCTTAGTGAATATCCCACTAATTTATTAAAATGCAACAAACTACGTCCATAATTCCAAAGGGGTCTAAAGACACTTGATGTTTCCGTCTCTTCTCCTTCCTTCTCATTTTTGCATATAACACTTCCAGGTAAGGGCTCTTGCACATCATTTGCAAAGTCTTGCTGGTATTCAGTGAGAGATGGGGCCTATAAACATAAAGGCCACGTAGCAAACAGAGTCGCAGCACAAAGTTTGTATATTGTCATCGGCATTCAGAAGTTGGGTCACAATTTGGAGGTTGCATACCAAGGCTGTCCAAGTCATGTTTTAGGACAGCCTGTAGCCTGGACTGGAGATTAAGTGCAGATGAGAGAATATTCTTATTGCTGGAGAACTTGGCTCGTGAGGAAAGCACATTGATGTCATCTTCCGCTACATGAAACCTACTCCAAAGCGTTAGTCTCAGCCTTAATTTTCATTAAATACGTTTGCAGTTGGGTTGACCTCTCAATTTGATTCTGAGCCAGAGAGAAAATTTTATATCCTGCAAAGATGCATTCCTTATCCCACCACTTCCTCTGCAATACTCCAGTGTCCCGAGAAATGGAGACCAGGTGGAGAGCTTGACAGAGCTGGTTTCTTCTCTTATGGAGGCCAAGGGTGCATTTAGCAGGCCAGCAAGGGAATTTTGGAGTCCACCAGCAAAATGCTTTTGAAAGATGTTTCTCCTAGATCTAAGACTGGAATAGCACAGACTTTAAGCACCTTCAATACAGTGCTGTGTACTGGAATCCTGTGTTATGCACTGGAATCCTGACTAGGCTTCATGCTAGAACAAAATGAAGGTCAAAAGTGAAGCCATCTGAAAGCAACTGGTGGATATGAAATATAAGAGTGAAAGAGAGCAGTGAGGATATATGTTATGATAAGGAGTTAGTGAAGCTTGACTACCCTGATTATGACCAGGTATTATATAGTAAAGGAACTTTTAATGTGATGAAAACAGATTGAACAGAATGAAGAAAAGCTTCCTTTGGCTTTTGGTTTTCTTTTGGGGCTGATCTCCTAAACTTATAAAGTGCTGAGAGGGGAAGCCCTGGCACATTATCTGTGATTTTTGTTTTATCTGACTTATTTTGCCAAGACAGTATGGTATCATGCAATCAGAAAATAATTTTGACAGTGTAGAGACGATAGGCAAAACCACAGGGCTTACTGCATTTTTGTTATGAAGGTAAAAACAGAGAAGAGATTGCTCTGATCTTGCCCTTGATTTTTCTGAAACATCTTGTCCACGACTCAAACTCAAACAGTGAAGACAATTTACAAGGCTGTAAAAGCGAAAACCTGCATGACAGAGTAGAAGTAGAACCCTGAAACTGGTGCAAATGCGTGGGTTTTTTTCTGATGTACAGATGTTGAAGGTGTTTGTGAATAGAGGTGGGCAGTTGCCTGTCTTTGACCTCTGAAAGTCTAAAGTCTAATTCAATGCACTTTAACAATAGTTGTGTATGTTACATATTACACATTGTTTAAATAACTTATGTTGGATTATGGTGACCCGAAACATTCAAAAGGCTTGCTTGGCTCAGCAAACAAATGCTATTAAAGGGAGGCTTTATTTAATTAATTTGGCTCAGTTATAGTACAATTAGTCAGGCTGATTTAGTACTTTCTGAGTCTTGGTTTCCCCGAAGCAATACAGTTTTGCAGACACTAGATTTCTTGTTCCAATTTTTCAGAGAACTGAGAAAGGTTGTCTTTCATTGTTCTTGTCGGGGGTTTGTTTGTGGAGTTCTGTTGGTTTTGGGCTGTTTTTTTCTAAATCAGGCATAAGTATTTCCCCAAGTGGCATGTGAGGATGCAGGCAGAGATAGAAAAAATTGCAGCAGTAATTCCATCTACAGGTGTAGCTGGGCTACAGGGTAGACACTGCTGATTCGTCCCTGATTTATTGAGGAATTGCTGTGGGTTTGCCTTGCATGACTGTTTAATATCTAGTGATTTCTAATTAGAGTAGCTTTTGTAATGTATGAACAAGACACCGTAACAGAGAGGGATGTAGTTGTGGATTGTGGATTCTGGATGGAGGTGGAAAAAAGGTGGCTTGTTCCAAAGTTGCATATATGTAACGTTTCATCTCTGCCACCATCAGTGCTGAGGATTGACCATGTGCCTTGAATGAACCTTTCAAAAGAACTTTTGAGCTGGGAATGGGCTGGATTTATTACTTGCTTTTATAGTGTGGATAGCAGGACTATTCCTCTAAACATCCAGTTCACCTATGGCTCCTGTGGTGGTGGCGGCAATTTGTGGTAGTAAGTTCCACTGCTGCTACATACAATGTAAAGTAAATTCAACAAAACTCGAGTCTTTGTTGAAAGCAGTTTCCTTCCCTGCAGTAGCTTCTAATGTGAAATGCGCTTTAAAAAGTGTTAAAAAACCTAGCTCAAAACATGACTGTGTGTGACTTCCCTCTCTACTGTTTCTTATTTCATTTGCTCACCTGCTATTTCTAAAAGGTCAGTATTTAGGAAAAGTTGTGAAGCAATTTAAGCCAGGTTAGTCAGGCAATGCTGTATGCAAGAGGTAGCTGAACAGTTCCTGTCCTCCATGTAGAGGATTACCAGGGCTGATGCTGACTTTTTAACTGCAGAGTGTGGGTATAAAAGCCTGCTTTGAATAGTTCCAGCACAAAAACTTTGAGCTTATGCTTTTAATGTGATCTTTGGGATCTGACCAACTACAGAAATTATCTGTTACCAATGTTGAGATTGTAGAAATGCCCCGAGTTTGCACCCAGCACTATGTAGCAGCTCTTTAATAAAAAGAAAACCAAGTGTGTTACCATTTAAAATAATGAGGAAAATACCTCTTGCTAAATGTAATTCTCATAATCTGCTAAATATACTGTAAAACGACATTTTGCGGGGGCTTTCAAGAACACGCAGGGGAGTATTTAGATTTCCTGCTCCCAGTAATTTTCCCATGTGAAGTATATTCCCTTTCTTTTTATATGATTTTTTCTACTGATTTCTCTTGCACAATACTTAGTCATAATGCTCTTAGAGGTTGCCCTTTGTTATTGCTGTTGTTTTTTGCTGTTTAATGCAGAAAGCTGGAAAAAGATTTGTAGAAACCTGTAGTGCAGTTATAGAAAACTAATGTACTCTTCTTCATGCTAGTAAAAGAAACATACAGTCAATAGGTAAAGAACTTCTAATATTGCTGTCATGCTCCATGAAGCACAATCTAATTTATACTTATGGGCACCTGTGCACATAATTGTTCATTTGGATCATATGTTTTAATGTTGCTGGTAGTTTTGATTTCACCCATCTGGCTCAGTTAGAACAGTGTAACTCTGCCCAGCTAGGCTGGGGATTGTAGACAGCCCCACTGCCCTACTGGAAACCAACCTGTTAGTTTCGTTTGACTTTAGACTTCTGTTCAGTCCGGTAAGAGCCCTTGACTACTACATTGGCTCAAAATTTGTTACAGGAAGGTACCTGTCACAGTTTCTAATTAAAAACTTCTACAAACCACATATATATAAATGAGGAGTGACTTAGTAGCTTGTGAGAGATCAGAGTTGGCTGTCTTTCTACCTGATTTAAAATTATGAATCTTCTTTTTCTTTAACAATATTTTTGTGCAGGAATTAAATCATTCCCAAAACTTAATATAACATGGATTTTTGCTCTAATTTCAGACTAAGAAATTTTTTTTAATTTTGCTTACATGAAATGCAGTATAAAATTACAATCTACATGCCCTCCTAAAGGTATTGTAAGTCTAGGATTTTTTTTGTCTTTTTTTTTTAATTATTGGTTTAATATGAGTGAGAAGTGAGGAAACATTGCCAGTAGTATAGGCTTTATAGGAAAAGATGTTGTACTTTCAGTGAGCTTGGTGATTACATGTATTTTGGCTTTGTATTCATGTGATCCATAAAAGATGTTCAGTTTTCTCATTATTATTTTTTCCTTCCCGTTGCTGCCTCAGTGATGGTAAACGCAGACAGAAAATACAGCTTCAGTAAAGTTTGGACTTCATTATTTCACATCCTGAATGTCTAAAAAGCATGCTGGAGGTTTTGTGCACAGGTTGTGATGAAAAGGCTTAGTTTCTTAGTGTATTATTGTGATGGACAAAGAGAAGGACTACAGCACAGAGGTATTCCATCCACATTTCTTGAAAATAGTTTCTTGTCAGAAATTTTACTAAAGTAGAAGTCCATTACCATGAACAATTTCTGATTTGCAAGAGTAGTAATTGCATACATACTACTTGTCAATGCATGTTCTTACTTATGGTATAAAACTAAAGAATTGCTATCTGATGAGTTCTTCATTTTTGCTGATGCTGTTATTCCATTTGAGGCTTGGTTTATTGGGGCAGCATGTAGGACAGAGTAAAACTTTCACAATGAAACCTGAAACTGGATGAAACAGACCTGAAGGCTGGAACAAGTTCACAGGAACGTTTGCTGAGGTTTCTAAGTCTGGGTTGAATTTGCAGCCAATCTGTGCTCACTTACTGTGCATTGAAAGAACCACAAGAGATGTATTGGTTTCATATGGTTTCAGCCTTCAGTCACTTCACACTACTGGTGACTTCAGTAAAAGCTGGTTGTTGCTTGCTCTGTCTTCAGCAAAAGGGAACTGAGGCCTGTGTCAAGTGATGTAAAAAGTCAAGTACCACCAGGTAGGAATGAGACAGAAAGCAAGATACTTTGTGATTCCAAGAGCACAAAAGAGAAAGGCAGATGTAGGCGGGCTCTCCCATCACACTTGAGAAACTCCCACTTGGTCATTACTGACCTCCAGTACGAGTGACAAGAATTGGACTGTGCATACACGGTGGGTCTTCTGTTGACAGGGGAGAGAGGACAAGGAAGGGCCAATGAGCAAAAGTGAGGATGCTTCACCCTGTGGGTACAAACATGGGAGTTTCATGGAGGGTGTCTTTCAGACAGGGCAACACAAGGGAAAAAAAGTTTTAGTGCGGAAAGAAGTATTTGATGGTAGTAAAAAGCTGGGTCACCTGAGTTACAGGATGACTGAAACATATCAAGAAACAGAGTTCAGGATGGGTTCTTCAGTGTGATGGGCGGGGTCCAGTATCTTGTTTTAACACTTAGAGAAGTGTTATTGAAGGTTTTTTTCTGGATCCTCATGAGTAGATAAGGAAAGCTTTCTGCCTTGAATTGTCTCTGGTAAATAAAGTCATCTGGCTGCTGGGGATCACTTAAAAGCTTTATTTGCTAATGCTCAGAAGATAACTTGCTGATACTGGTGCTTACAGCTCTCCCTTGTGAGTACTGTGTCTCAGGAGAAGTTTGATGGATGCATCTTTGAATAGGGCTTGGTATCATTCTTGGTAATTCTTGGTATCTTCACAGGTAATGCCACTAAAAACAACCCTTTTTATTTCTCTGTCAACAATGCTGAAATAAATTAGCTAGCACATGAAGTTGCTGAACTTTGGATTAAGTTCCAGTGTAGAAATATATTTGACCAAAACAAAAGAATCTAGTGATAAATAAAAAGCAATCTCCCAAGACACCTGTAGGAAGCCTGGTTTCTGGGATTCCACCATACTTCCTGCCAGTCCAGAATTGTGGAACCTGCTAGACATTTTTTGCTAAAATTTTGCTTAGCAGTAGGGTAGAGGTCTTAAAAGTTAGATAAATTAATCTAATCTTCATCTAATAAGTTGTTGGCTGGGCAAAAAAGACCCACATTAATGCTCTGGGTACTGAGGGAAAGGGCTCAGGTGCTAAATACTGTCTGGTAGTGCAGCTCTGGAGTAGCCTTAGCTTGTAAGAGTTTCAAGGAAGCAGGTTTCCATTTCTTTGGCCAGTCACAGGCAATTTGTCTTCTGTCTATATCATCTAATGGAAAACTCCCTATGGCCTTGTGTTTGGTGCACTAATATTTCTCACAGTACTTCCCAGAACTACTGGTTCGTCCTTGGGGAATTCAGTACATAATTAAGTTGAGAAATTAAATGCCTTGCTGTAATACTGGCTTCGAATCAGTGGGAGTTGTAAAGAATAGTGTCAGGTAGAAAAAGGAGGAACTTAGAATAAGAACTACCAGCCAGATATCTAAGAAACCTCCCAGATATGTCTCTTTGGCGCCTGTCCTCCTGTTGATACTGTGTGTTGCAGGCAAGGCAGGCAAAGTCTGTGGAGCTGTGATTTGGCCTGGGGATCCATGGGAGCCCTTAGAGAGAACAGTATCTAAAGAGATGAACGTTATTGAACAGTGGTCTTCAAGCTGGGTTTGTGAGCCAATTTCATTTGTAGCCAAAAGTTTTCTGCTAACTTTCAACAATTAGTCCACAGTATCTGAACTATAACCCCAGTTTTCAAGCGACAGATGCTAAAGACTTGGCTAGTTAATTACATTAGCATTTACTTTCATAAAAACTGTGCACAGGGAAAGACAGCATACTGGCAAGGCTTTTACATAAGATCAACAGTTCACAGAAAGTAGCATTTCATTATTATGTCTGTGATGCAACTTTGAGAACAAAACCAGGTAATCCCTACGGAGCAATTCAGCCAAAGCAGCTCAGAGTTGTAAGAACTGGCCCCCAGTACCTTGTAGCTCCTGCTGCCTGACTGCATATTTGTGCTCTTTTTTCTTTCCCCCCACCCCACAATTTCCTGTGAAGATGAAATTAATGCAGCTTAGACTATGCTTCTGTGGCAGTTTTATTTTTCCCTGAGCAAATTCAGAGAATTTCTATTTCTCAGTGCACTGAAACAATAGTGACAGAGCTAAAGACTTACATTTGATGTGGTGAGAAGCTTTGTGATTTAAGAGGTGTCACGTAGGTTAAAAGGTGGTGGCAGGATATCAAGGATTCATTGCTATGAAGAGGAGCATAGGTAGGAAAGAAGAAAGTGGAGTCTACAAGGAGGCCATATTCATTCTTTAACTCTGTTCATGCATTATAACCTCGAGACTAAGTATGAGCATAGACTTTCAGATCTTCTTATCCTATATGGAGATGAAATGGGAAATGTCTTCTGTGGAAATTTGAAAATGAATAATAAATAATAAATATTCCCAGCAGCATGTAAAATACTTAAATGTACTCGTTCTCAAGTACTGTCTCTGTTAAATGTAGTACAAGTTACAAACTGCTCTTTCCTTACATCATTTGATATTTGGGAAAGCCATTAGCAAAGGTATGAAGCTGTGAGCCAAAAGGCACAGGTTCTGTTCCCCATCCCATCAATTACCTGCTTTGCAATCTGAGGCAAGTCATTTTTCTGCCCCTGTGTCACTTCCTAATCTGTCTGATGCTTTGGCTGACTGCTGACAGATCCCTCCATGTCTATGATAAAAAGTACTTTATGTCAGACAGGTGGTGGTGTCAGCTGCATCTCTCTAGTTGGTGTCTGTTCCTGCAACATATTGAGAATTACAGTTAATAAGCTAATCAAATAGAAGTATGTTAATTTAGTTTCAAAGACACAGATGTTACTTTAAATTCCATAATATATAACATAGAGATTAGTTTTTCAAGACTGGACAAGACAGGCAATTTAATGTGAATTAAATGCAGAAATTTTCACTAACATAAGTGATGACTCTGCTGTAGTTTAGAAAGGTTTGGTTAGTTTTTCTGCCCTCAACTGTTCATTTTCTTACATGTCTTTTGCTTTAAAATTCCGGTTTAACCAAACAAGAAACCAGACTATCAAGGTGCTCTGTCAAGGGCTGCTTTCTAGTAAAAGTCTGCATGGAAAAATGCAGTGCTGGCAGCTTTGTGAAAGCATAGATGCTGGTACACGTCTTTCAAATTTCAAATTCTTTTTGCTTGGCATTTATGTAATAGGTTGGCTCTGTTGGCTTTCTGAAGTTGTCATTTGTCAGAAAATAGGCATTTATGAACTTAAATGCATGGTATGTATATAATACAACTAAAATTGAGCTATATAAGCTTTAAAAATTACGTTCCAAGAAAACTCAAAATTAGTTCATACCTTTTAACTTCTGGGTTTTTTTAAATAGGGCTTGGTAAAAAGCCCACACCTCAAATACATGTGTAATATATTGTCCTTCATTGTGTGGAATTGGCGAGCTTAAAATACTATTGACAGGAGAATTTTTTAGTCCAGATGGCCTCAGCTTTGTGTAATTTACCTTTTAATGTATGGCGTGCCAGCTGGGACAACTTTGCTTTGGGTGAAATTTGCATAGCCATCAGATATTTGTTACATGCCTGGAAAGAAAAGTGGGAGCAAGTTCTGGCTCATGCTAATAGTTTGCTATCACCACATGCTACCACTAAAGCAGCAAAATAAGAATTAGACTCTTCATTTGTTCTCGGCAGTTAAATTATGAGTCTCTGCCTTATAAAGATTAGATGTTTTTCCATGAGCTCTTTACTACTGATGAAGCAGGCAGTGCTTTAATCGTGAAATTGTTTCACCTTGTTAAAATACTGCCGCTCTTGTTGAACAAATTAAGTTATAAAATATTGAATATGTGCACCAGGCATTTCCAGACTTCAAATAAATTTTCAGACAAAACAAGCTAAAACATTATGGGAATTCACATTTTAATGCTTGATTTTATTCTAGTTCTATTTTTGTTACAGTAGTTTTGAAAGATTAGACATTACTGGTTCTAAAATAGTGCCACACTATTCTTGTAAATGTCCCAATAACAACAATAATTAATATCCCCACATTTGCATTTTAAGCCACTCCACTTCCCTAGTCATCTATTACTTGGACGTGAAAAAATCATTTCTCGTCAAAACTTGGCACAGGATACCTGAATTCCATACTTTTTACCAGATGTAAAAATAAAAGTGAACGAATTCATCTTTTTCCCGCCAATTAAAGGGTTCAATAAAGTATGACTTAAATTTTGTCCTTGTTTTGATAAATGGTTTTCATTTGCGAAAGTTCAAAATAGCTCTGATCTTAAAAAAAAAAAAAAGAGGGAAGTAGAGTAGTGGGATCTGCCTCATGAATGATAATAACATGAAACTGCTGCTTTCTAGAGAATGCCTAACAGCCTCAGCTCCTTGGCGATTTTGGAGGAACACTTGCTTTTTTTAATGCAGTATTATAGGAAAACAGCCATCATCTCCACTTGGCCACCATTGAGATGGCTTTGGTCACAGGCTGTGGTAGAGTGCTGATCACATCTGTCTCAAAATACTTACAAGTCGTTAATTCAGGCCAAGAGCATTGTGCTGTTTCAGGGTAATGTGTGTCTTGTCTTCCCTGAGAAAGATTATAAACGTTTTTCACCTCTGCCAGTTTTTTATGAAGACCCTGGTTTTGCCCAAAACCTAACTTACTACAAAAGCCTGTAGGATCCTATTGAATCTTCTTAAGGAAACTTCTTGACCCTAGGAATATTGAGAGAGAGACCCATTGATTTAAAATTGTACTTGATGAGGTACAAGTTTTATTCTGTGATTCACAGTTCTAATTATAATTTTTGCTGGGGTAAAAAGCTGAGAAATATTGAGAACATTCAGAAAATGGCAGAAGCATCTCCTGCTTTGGGTTAGTAGCCACACAAAGCCCACCAGTGTGCTGGCCAGAGCCCTGCCCTGCAACACGTGGAGTGGGTGGGTGGTTGTTTCATACAGAACTGAGGAGTGGTTTTTCTGCCAAATTTGTAAAAATCTGTTGCAGTGGTGCTGGGTTTATGCCAATGAATCATCTGAATCATCTTTATTTATTTAGGAACACTTTTTTTTTTTTAAGCTTGACTTCAGTTCATGCAATTATCGCAACTGTGTTTCCCACCAGGGGAATTGCCTGGTTCTTTGCAGATTTCTGCCCAGAGGCGTAGGTGTAAAAGTTGCACATAGCTGAAATACTATTTTCTCTTCAGTTAGTGTGCATTGCCACCCCTCAAGGAGACCACAGAGGAGACAGTGGCATATAATGACCAGATAATGTTGAAGCCTGCTGTCAATTTGTTCTTACTACAGACACAGATTTTTATAACGCTGGTTTTATTCCAATCTGAGTTGAAATTTCAAGTCTATCTTTGAAAAGTGGTATTTTTGAAAGCCAGAAACATGTGAATGCGTCCTCATTCACCGGCAGAAGGAGAAGCAGGGAGTGAAGGTAATGGCATCAGTCTGTTCTATTGGCAGCATATTTCCTCCATGAAGGGCAGGGCGCTGTGTCGTTCTTGTCCCTGCTGTTTCTCTTGGCAGAGGACAAGTTTCTTGGTCCATTTCATGCCTTGTATAAAAGAGGACACAGGTCAACTAAGGCTGTTACATTGACACAATCTCAGTGAGTGTAAAATACTCAGTAATTTAGGGAAGTAGGTTGATACTGAGCCTGAAGAAGAAGGGGAAAAGAATGCAGCCCACCCTTGTTCTAAATATGTAAATATTGGCAAACAGAAACAGTCATTTAAAATTTATCACTGAAGTGAGAGTACTTTGCAAGGCGGTGCCCGGTCAGAATGACAAAAGAACAGGCATATTCTGTAACTTGAAACTCAGGATTCCTTCCCATTTCTGTCCCTAGTGGTTAAAGTTCTTCGCTCTTGCTAGATTACAAGTCCACAGGGACTTTTAAAACTACTTATTCAGACTTTACTGTTTTGGATGTACAAGAGTTAGTTGCATTAAGCTGTAGCTTGGAAAAAAAAAATAAAAAAAATTTTATAGCATTTTAAAATAACTTTATTAAAGGATAGCATAAAAGATCACAGTTTTTCTGTCTTTACAGCTCTGCTTTGAAAAGATAATAAAGCTACTGCACAGGACATGTATTAGGCTGGTGATTAATGTGTCTGTGTGTTACAACTCCGAATACTCTGAAACTAGCTTTATATTGGAATGAATGAAAATGTCACGTAATGAAACCGCAGAGGAGGAATACAGTGCTAAGAAAATAGTGTACACTAGTCTCTCACTAGGTAACATTTTACATTAGCAGAGTGGGTTGAGCTATTTTTGCCTTCCATGTGGGGATCTTAAAGTACATAACATCAAAGAGGAACTCTGTTTTGATAGAGTAATTGACAGAGCTTGGATAATCCTATTGCACAAAGATTAGCAGGAAGCTGGGGCTCTTGACATGCTGAAGAATACAGTGGAAGTTTTAAAGTGTTTTTTTCTAGGACTATTCTTTAATCATCGATCTGTATTTTGGGCACTTGAGTTCTAATATGTTGGTTTTAAGGCGAGATCCAGTTTTGAATAAATAAATGTCGTTATTGGGAGGGAGATGTGAAGACAAAGTCTTTTTCCTCTAGGGAAGGATGGATATCTGCCTTCTTGTAGACACTGAATAATTAAGGTTGGAAAGGATCCCAAGAGGTTTTGTCATTCAGCCCCTGGCCCTAAGTAGGGTTAACCTCAAACTTAGATGAGGCTGATTAAGGATCTTGTCTCTTTAGGCAGCCTTTTCCAGTGCCAATGTGCTCTTGTGAAACCCTTTTTGTCTGTATAAAACAGATTTTTCTATTTTAAAAATCTTCTCTCCATTGACTTTTGCCCTTTTGATGTGTACACATCTCTGAGGACAACCCGTTTAATCTTCTAGCTAGACAAAATCAGCCAGCTGGCTCAGCTTCTTCACATCTTGCACGGTGCAGCCTCTACTGTGCTTGTCTGCTGCCCATCTATTCCTTTGCCTCTTTGCTGGGGTTGCAGAAGTGGGCATAACTCTTCCAGATCAGTCCTTACGAGTGCTGTGTGGATGGGTTTAATGGATTCACTCAGCCTGCTGCCTGCCACCATACTAAATGTAGCACAGGCTGTGTGATTAACCTGTTGCTGCAGTGATGTATTGTTTGCTCTGAGCTAAGATGCTTTTTTTCCATTACCAGTTCTTTTCTAGGACGTAGAATTTCCTAAGCCCTCAGTCACCTCAATGATCTGTAGTAGCAGTGCTGTACTTAATAACAAAAAACAAAACAAAATGAAAAAAATAGGAGCTACGGACAGGTGTAGATGCCTAGTTGCCTGTCATGTGTGTCTGACTCTTAAACACCAGAAGCTGGAGTATCAGTCACCAAATATTCAGTTGCTGATCAACCCAAGTTCACATGAGGAATGTTCTTAGGGTAGTGCCTCTGAGATTTTGCTGTAAGAGCAGCTCACGTAGCTGGGTCGGTTTATGCCTTCACTGGAATTCATCTCAATTACAGATGCAACCACTAAGTATTTTAATAACTATATCACTAATAGTTTAAAAAAACATGAAGGATTAAGAGCCATATGTTCTCCCAGGCATGTGAGTTTAACAAATGCAGCATTTTGCTATAAAACTTTTTTTTTTTTTTTCCACTTTGGTATGTAGCCACCCCCATCCCTTGGCAGAAGTGGGATTCTATCCACAAGCTACAGGCGAGGGTGTGTGGTCTTACAGCAGCATGGGAGGAGTTGGGTCAAAGGCAAACTTTTATATATGTGCTGTGCTACTGAGGGGAAAGGAAGCAGTAAACTAGAAAGGACTGCCTTCTTTCAGTTCTGGCTCTTTTGGCTTGCACTTCTGCAGCTGAGGAATCCCCTTCCTTCTCTCCTTCTTGTGTAAAAGCACAGATGCTGTATTGGAGAGCCAGTGGAGCTGTGCTAATGGGGTTGAAGTCTAAAGGAAGAACTCATCCTGCAGAGTTGACACTGTAGATTTTGTTCCCCGAGGTGTATTTTGTGGAATACAAACCATGTTGGATGTATACAGTATATTGTTTATGAAAAATAAATCAAGCAGCCAGGGGAACAGCATGGTATTTTCTGGGCAGAACTGCACTTCTGGATGCCAAACACGGTTTCAATAATCTGATATTTAAGGGAATACAAATTGAATCCTTATTTGAGTGTGGCCTGACGGTAGAAAAAATTTAATTGATGCAACTAGTTTGCTGCACAATTTTTTCTCTTCACTATGTGTGGATGTGAACCAAAAGCATTTTCATTATTTCTTTGAAATATGTGTAAGCACAAGAGAAATGGGAACAGGATAGTATGTTTAGTCAGATCTGTGGTGCCAAACTTCCAGACCCATATAATTTCAATGAGTAGTTATATAATTTTGATGGTTTTTTTCAATACTGAATGGTCTTTAGTATCTAGTATTTTGGGTCAGCTATACTGGAGCAAATGGAAGTTTTGTAATATTACCACAGTAACCAGATCAGCCTCCAAAGAACAAAGAGATTTTCTGGATTAAAGTCAGAAGGGAAAATGGTGTGAATCTCCCAGGTGGTATTCAGTCTCTAAAGCTGCAGAAAGCAGCTTATAGTTTAGCAAAGGAAGCAATTAGACAACCATTTGAAGAGAAATCAAGAACATTTTCTTTGTGAGGAAGAGTACTCTTAAAGGACAATCACTAAGGGTTAAAATGCAGCCTTGGAAGAAAATCAGGCCATGTGCAACTTGTGAAAAAATTGATTACAGTATTTACTGTACTAATTTGACAAACTGTTGGCACAAAGATCAGGTCATTACACTGAACCCACTTAAGAAAGAAGAAATAATGTCATGCTGAAATATCTTCTTTCAAATGTTTTCATACTTTTTTCCCAATATTTTGGAGTTATTTCATCCCAGATGCAGCTGGAATTGCAAACTTCTTGCTTTACTTCAGAGAGCCGTCACGTCTGAACCAAATATTCCTCTCTGCTGCACGACTGTTTCAGAGGATATATTACTGGAAGAATGTTATAACTTGATATAGACATTTGAATTTGTTCCATCTTTTTGATTTATAAACTGATACAATCTTCACAAGTTTTTCATATATAGTATGATGGACTCGTTTCACAGCATTTGCAATCATTTAACCAAGAAAAGAAGTTAAGTATAAAATAATGTGCAAGACTGGGCAGGATTTTAGGTTTGCTTCATGAGTGTCAGTGTTGGTTGTCAGTCCATTATGGTGTTCAGTACTGGAGTTGCTGGTGCCATAAGTGACTTGTGAGCTCAAAATTAAACAAGGAAAGAAGAACCCAGGCAGAGAATGTGGTTGCAGACATGAGAATTACCTTGGACACTGTGACCATTCCAACTATGGCTGCAGACAAAAATGTAGCAAAGGACTTTCCTTGTGTCAGGATCTTTTCTGAATTCCACATCTTGATTGAAGTATTCATTGTCCACATTTTGCAGGGTTTTTTTGGTTGTTTTTTTTTTTTTAATTGTGTTTCATACGTTTCCTGTCTGCCCTGTAAGCCTTTTTTCTCACTTGCTTCTGTTTAGGGTAAGAAAGGATATCATGGTCTACCTTCCTATCATTCACTTTGAAATCAGTTCAAAAAATTCATCAATCTTTCCCTTTCTTCAAGAAGACATGAATTTTATTCGGTTTAGAGTAGAAAATGCATAATGGGAATTGATTGAACTGAATGTTTTTTTTCCTCTTGTTTTTCTCTTCGTGATGAGCACACATCTTTTGCAGGAGCTGATGACACAGGACCAATTGTCAGTAACATAAGAATATGTTCCCCAAATGCCCCACATAGTGTAGTTCTTTCTCATACTGGTCAAATAGCCATATCCTTGGTAACAAGACTGTAGCTCTGTGCACACTCTCCAAATAGCCCTTGTGCAGTCATGCACAAAATCCTAAGTCATTTTAGTGGCCAAGTTGTACTTTCAGAAATAAACTGCATTGCAAAGCAAATACACATCCGTTCCATAAAGCACAGGGTTTAGACTGATACTGTGTTCTGCAGAGCCTGATGCTCTTATCAACTCGAGCCAGCCAGAAGGTAGCTGGAATGGAGTGACTGCTGCAAAAATCAGAGCAGGCTTTTCCAGTTTTAAATCTCTAGTGCAGCATACGAGGGTGTGTTGTAAATTTCTTGGATGCTATTCTCTGAAATTTTAATGGAGACACTGCAAGATGTCATAAGTTTGCAGGAAGATTTTCAAGATTGAACTGTGTTTATTTACAAAACACCTGCACTTATACGCAGAAGTGTTTTTTGGAATCCTAACTCCATTGGATAATTTTTTGTGGATGTAAAAGTGGGGTTTTTTCATGCTTTTGGAATTTACCTCTGTTCTTTTTGAGTGCCTCAGTAAGTTGCCAAAGCTGGATGTCCTGGAGTGTGAATCCAGTCCTTACCTGAAGGGTTTAAGTTCTGATGAAGCCTTGCAGCATGGGGAGGGAGTTCTCTTTGGTTTCAATCAGACTGATGCTCCTCTATGGGGTGTATCTCAGTTTTGTAAGTTCTTGAAGCAGAAAATTATTTTCTAAAACTTTTTTTTAAATACATACGTATATATAATATATACACATGTGTGTCTCTCTATGTACCTGTGTGTTTAAAATACCTATAAATAATTCTGTGAGTCTTTTTAAAAACAAACGATAGGCGTCTTACTGAAAAGGAAAAACAAAGGATGGAAACTCTCCTGTGGGTCAAAATTACATTGCCATCCCCTTCTGATGTGAAATAAAAGCCTAACCCTATCGGTTTAGGTGACCTATAGGGTCCGTTAGCAGGGGAAGTCAATGAAATGCATCACAATTAACAATGTCTTGTTGATCTCCCACGGACTGGAACTGTAGCAGATAATTGTGCAGTAGTGGGAGTTTTGTCATGACTAGCTTTATCATTTTGTCAGTTTGCTAATAAAAGGTCACCAAGGGTACAGAGCATCTGAGATTTACATATGGCAGATACGAAAGCGTTCTAGGGAGCCTGCTTCAGAGAGGGGCCAGGGCATTTGTTGCAATTGACACCCATGCTGTGATTCCAGAATTGACAAGAAACGCCATTACTAAGCGGATCTGCCAAGATAATTAGAATTCAGGGTTGCATTTTTAATCTGACTTGAGTCAGATAATTTATCACAGCAGTAGCAAGCTGTCAGGGTCACACAATAAATACTGATTATGGAAGAATAAAGATTAAGTGCAGCCTTACAAAAAAAAAAAAAATTATAGGCCAAGCTGTACTTAAGAAATGTTTTCTTCCAATACTTCCCATGCTAATTTCATGTAATATTGGCAAAAAGATCATATCTCTAAAATGAGCTTTTTTAATGAAAGGAGGTAATGCTGTGCCGGAGTGTCTCTACTTAGGATCTGTTTAAATTTTAAATTGCAAATTGATTGCAAAGAAATATTAATTTTGAAAAGCTGATTTAGCGTGACTGTTCCATTCCTATCACCACCGTAATAATTTGACATATTAAAGGAAGAAATACTCTATTCTGAAGGCAGTCCTAATTTGTTAGCATTAGTAAGATGCTGCATTTTTAATTTAACACAGCTCTTGTTTTTGATTCACACATGGACAGTTTATGACACTTTCATTTAATTAAAGAAGCCTATTTATTCAAATATGCAACTTGGAAAATGGTTTTTGAAATCCATTTACAAACTAGTATGTTAAGGATCCAGCACTTCCATATTCACCTATAGTTTTTGAAGGATAAAAAAGCAAATGAGAACATAGCATTTATGGACATAGTATGTTTCCTTGAATAAAAAAGCTCTACTACAAATATGAATAATTAATAGATGTATGTTGTACTAAAAAAGAAATTTCAAGAGACGCTGAAATGCAGTAGCTAGCTTTAGAATAGTTTCTTAGTAAGGCATTCCATATCTCTCTAGCACCTTGAGCTACCATTTTTATGTTATGTTTATGTGTTGGTTATGTTGCTTTCCTTTTCTGCTACAAGACCATAACTTACTGTTTATCCCTGTAAGAACTTTAAATAAGTAGTTAGTTATTACTGAAATATCTGTAACTGAATACTGTGACGTCTCAGCTGGAAAAAATGAGAGTTCTGAGATATTAGCAGCCTTGCATTTTGGAGTTGATTTTTGATTTGCTTTCTGCCGTTTAATATTTCATGTAGAGTGGGTGATGTTTCTACTTTTCTCTTGGCAGCATTTGCGGTTAACTCATTATTTTGGTTCTGGAATAGAGTTTGTGGTCCTTTTTTAGAATGATAGTACTCTAGTACATCTGCCTAAGGAGAGCAATTACTGTGAAATTTGTTCAATTGAAATTGAGAGAATGAAGTGTGGATGAAAAATACTTCAAAAAGTAATATGTTACACAATATATATTTTAATCGTAACTAAAAAAAAAAAAAAAAAAAAAAAAAAAAAAAAAAAAAGAAAAAGGTAAAATATTTTGAAGTATTACTTCATTTCCAGAAAGTAAGTACATAATTTTCAATAACTAAAGGTCTTTAGTAACCTTTGAGTATAGATTGTTTTCTAAATAGATATGCATGACTGTGTTTTTTTGAGAGACTTTCTGCCTGTGTCATAAGCTCAGAAATTGTAAAATTCCTCAATATTGACTTTAAATCAGAGTTGGAAAATGCTTCCTGTTGAAGTCATGAAAGTGATTAATTTTGGTAGGTGCGTCAATAATGAAGTATCTTGTTTGTGGTGAACAAAGCACTCAAATATCTCTTTTACTAAGCAGGTCTCTCACATCAGGTACTTGAAATTTCTATGACACTAATTTTTATGGTATAACTTATGAAAGCTTTAGTCTTTAATCTTTTGAAATACCTGATTGTAGCCAATGAAAAATTGAACCTATTTGTGTTACTTGTATGAACATCATTATTTTTATTGTTATTGTTGCTATTATTATTATCATCATCATCATTAATTTTTTAAGTAATGAACTGTCCTGCTATCTCACTTAAGTAGCAGGGGGCAGAAGTGTATATAACTATAGCATTCAGCCTTGCTGGGGGGAGCAACACACTGTGTGAGAGGCTGTAATTTTGGGGCCACAGGATATTAAAGCTCAAATTGAAGGCCAGCCAGGAGAGCAGAGCACTGGGTTGACTGCAGCATGTGAGTAGTTTTGTTACTCTTGTCCAACTGCAATGAGTGCTGGGGACTACTAACATAAGATACAGCTTTTATGAACTCAGCAGACTACACTGCCCGAGTCTGGGGTAGATTTGTCCAATTAACATTGTTAATGTATTATTAATTTTGTGTTAATAACATAAACAAATCCTGGGGAGATGTGAGCCTAAATTCTGCACAGTGAAAGAGCTGTGTTTGCAGGCAGGTTGGGAATCACATCTGCTCAGAGGGCATTATTTAGGAATTTGCTTTCAAATAGCTCCTTTCACAGTCTTAACTACAAGGGACAGTAGCTGGAGTTGTGCCTGGAATAAAAAAGGAAAAAGACGGGAGGCCACTCCCTGGAAGCCTGGCAGCTCTGAACCCTCCAAAACCTCTGGGCTGCTGTTTCCCAGGTTCAGATCTGGCAGGTAGGGTTAAAGGAGGGCAGACAGAGAGGGTTGCTGAGTGCCTGAGCAATGAAGAAAGAACAATAGATCAAACTTCTGTGATCTAAACACCTGTGTCCTGGGCATCTTTTTAAGGCACCCTTTCTCCCCCTGTAACAGCTCCCAGACCTGTGGTCCGTGTTGAGTGGACTGTAACTCCTGTGGCAGTGTGTTATGTGCACCTGCCTCAGCAGAGGTGTGGAGGGATGCCCTCAGTGACTTTGCTTTCTGCATGTAGCCATCTCCTCTGTAAGTGCTGCTTCTGGCCACATCAGGTTCCCCAGCTGACAAGCTGAGTGACGTACATAATCTTTCCTGTACAAACACTGGCAACAAATGCAGTGCCAGCCTCCCTGTTCGTCATGCTTGTCTCTAGTACAGCTCTTACATTAGCAGAACTCTGAAAATGGTTACATCATTTACATGCATGTTTCCAAGAAAGGTCACTTAGTTTGGTAATGTTGTGTTAATTTAGACACAAGAGAAGAAACAGGTCACATGAAGAGATAACATTTGTCTCTTCTCTCGCGGTCTCACTGATTAATTGACGAAGTCTTAAACTTATATAGTACCATAGGTTTGATGAATTAATGCCTTATAAAATAATAGGAGAGCAACAAAAAAGCAACTCAAGCATGCTTGTATTCCTCACTAGGAACAGACTTTAATCATATTACTGAACACTGTTCAGTCATCCCTTAGTATAGTGACTGATGTAAACAGGTAAGTCAAAAAAGGCAAAATGGGATTGTGTTGGAAGAGCTGCTTCCAGTGGAGGTGGGACCAGGGTGTGACTAGTTGGGGATGGGGTGTAGGGTGGCATAAGGTGCATAGTGAAGGGAGTAAAGTTGTGTCAGAGAAGGTTAGCTCTCCTTTAGAGGCCAAGGCTAGGAGAGAACAGCTTAGCTTTGATACACGTTGTATGAAGAGTAAACAAGCAGAGAAGGGAACTATCCAAAGTAAAGAATCACATAGCTAGCAAAACAAATGTTTATAAACTTGTTCATGGATCTTCTGAGGCTGGAAACTGTAAGAAAATTCTTCGTTTGAAGCTGTAGTCATCTTGATGCTTCAGTTACTGTAGAAAATAAAAATTCTGCACCGGGGGCACCTGTGTGCAGCAAAACTTTGCCAGTGGCAACTAGGCTAGATGATTTGTCACAATAGTTTAGGCTTTTTCTTGCCCATGATGTGTTTAAAATACAATACCCCTTAATTTCAGGGTGGAAAAATAAGGAGTATAAATGTATCTAACAGTTGAACCTTTGATTCACACAGTACTGGGAACTGTATGGAAACCCACATGTGAATAAATAGGTATAAGGAATTGGTTAGCCAACACTCAAGGCATGACGAAATGCCATGCTACAATTTTATAATGCATGTTACAGCTGTGTAAATATGCATAAGGGTTCTGTAAAACCTCTGTGACTTTTTGCACTGTCTTAGATGGGCCTTAGGTGGTGCTGTTGCATTTTTTCTTTTGGCTGTGGCTGTTTTTAGTGTTTCAATCCTTTTATTCTGCTTTGCTTTCTAGATCATACAGGGAAACTAAGAATAATTGGCTACACCAATATTTGTAAAATTTACTAAGGTGGAACACTAAAACATAACTGCTTGTTGGGTGTACTTCATTTCCTAATTTGAAACACTTTAGCACCTTTATAGAAGAGCTAAGTAATACTGAACTGTGCTCATGGCGTAAGGCATATCTTGCTCTATGTGTGTTATTTTGTCTAACGGTGTATAAGTGTGAGTATAAAAATAAATTAAAGACACAAGATCGAGTAAAACCTCTCCAAAATTAAGTTCAACATGTGGGATTGATGCTATAAGTTCACAAGTCTTTCAACTTTCCATATGGCTAATTAAAAAGAAAAAAAAGTGGCTGAATTTTAGAAAAGAAATGTGTATGTCACATTGGCAACTTGCAGAGTGCCTCCTCTGTTAAAGGACCTATGCACTAGTTTTACATCCAATTTCCTGCCCTTATCTTCCTTATGCCAGCTCACAGTGTGGTTCATTGGGAAACAGTTTGCTTCTTTTTCCTATTTCTTTTTTCACAACATAAAAAAAAAAAAATTCCCATGAAGTTTTTTTCCACTACAACTGCCTACCCTTTAAGCTCTGCAGCCTGCCAAGCTTGCCAAAACTCAGCAGGTAGCCCACATGGTATGCATGTCTGTGTGAGAACGCTCCCTGATGTGGACAAGATGTTGGTTGTAAAATGAAGCCAACATCTTGTCCACAAGTGTGCAAAAAAAATATCCTCAATCTGGACAGACATGTTTTTGTAGGCTGAATGCATTGGCTGTGCTAATTCAAAGTCTAAACCTTTTAAAACGAGGCTAAAATAATTATATAGTTACAGTACCAATAATGCTATCAGTAGTAGTAAAGCTGCAGACGTATTTGTTAATCTGAGACTGTTAGGTTAAACTTTTACTGCCCTGGTATTTACAGTAATTCTTCGGGCATCTGTGACTTCAGGGGTTTTATCACTCCTATTTTAGTCTCCACAACCTGGGCAAATAATGTAACCCTGAGATTGTGGGCTAGCAAAAAACAATACGAGAATTAAGAGGAGAGATGCTGTGGGTTCAGTCTGCAGTTTGCCCAGAGGATCCTTCAAGATGGGTATTTCTGTTTCGTACCTCTGCCCTGCTGGGTTGTGTGTGAGGAGCAAGGGAAAGAGTAAGGTATAGACAGGGAGGGATAACAGTGACAGATACGGGCTCCCCTGCTCCAAACTCAGATATAAATGTATGAGGCAAAGCTGGTTGCATAAAGTAAACAAAACCAAAAAAAAGCGCTACAAGGTTATTCCCTGGAACTATGTATGCTTCATATTTTCCAAACTGAAATTGTCAAAATGTTCTGATTAGTTCCAAACTTGGAAGGACTAAAGTTAGGTTTTCTTATTGGAACAAACCAAATAATTGGCACAAAACTTCTACTATACTTTGGTGTTTTCACTTATTTCAGGCTGAAATATGGGAAGAAAAAAATTTGGTTTAGTTTTCACGTTGGTCTTTGCAGTTTAAGTTTGTGGTTTAGGCTTTTTTAAGCTGTCACAGTTTGAGTACTTACTTAAGTTGAAGGTGTTCTGAATTGCCTGAGTCTGCCTAAAACCATGGGGTTTTTTCCAATCCACGATTTTTTTCTCAGAAATTTAAAACACCACACTGTTGTATCACACTTAAAGGTACACATAGTGATTGAGTACATCCACACTTCAGCTCGAGCAAAACTCCAGCTGGTCCACACAGCTCACCTATGGATGACCCCACAGCAGAGGGCAAAACCAGGATCACTCTTTGCTTTAAAGGAGGATGCCTTTCCTCATGCCCTGCTAGGGTACAGTTAGCGTAGCCAGTGCTGTTTCTCTGCTCTACCCTTGCAGTGGGTGTGGTAGGGCTGGAGATGCCCAGACTCCAGAGCATTTCCCTCCACTAGCAGGAGTGCTCTGCAGAGGAGCCCCAGAGATGTGATGGCTTCCTCTGGATTCTCACTTGAAGCTAGTTGAATATGGGTGTGCTTGGCATACCTAGACATTTCCAGTAATACAGACTCATGCCACATACTTAAGACATTTCATTTGGTTTTTTGTTTGATAATTTATTTTTTTTTTTAAGTTTAATGGAAGCTCTTTCTTTATTACCTGGCAAAGTACACTTTGCCTATTCTCCATTTATTTGCATTATTGAGTAAAAGCCCTTGAAGGTTTAGGATTTTTAAATACATTTGCCTAGCATGAGCACACCTTTTTTTTTGTGGACATAATGGTCAACAGCTTTGAAGAATGTTTGGCTGTTTTAAACTTGCAGATTAATACCTAGTAAAAGTTTTGGGCATGTTCTTCCACACAGTGCTTTTCCTATCTAGATCATCAAGATACAAGGTTGGCGAGTGTCTGGTTTAAATAGCTTCTGGTTTTGTCTTGATTCATTCTGGTTCGAAATTTCATATTATAGAAGATCTAAAACTTAAACTTCAGTGTAGCTTTCTAATGAAAAGACTAGGTTTATTTTTTAAAAATTTTTTTACAAGAAGATGAAACCTGTTATGTGCATGGGGATTTTCTTACAAATAGTGCATGCTCTGTTTCAGACAGGTAATTTTTTCATTCCTTTAGGAGGTCTTTCTTGATCTACTAATATGCATCACTGTCTTGGAAAATGACTGCATGCTAGTGTTCAGCAGGCAAAAAAAAATTACAGTGTGTGTAAAATTCCTCCTTGATCGTGCATGACATTGCCTGGTTTATGAGACCTTGCAACTAAAGAGTAATCTATTTTTAAGCATGTAATTATTTTTGGCAGGCAGGTATTTCAAAATACATAACTTAAACTTTTTTCTGTCTCGAATCTACTTCAGACTGTGTGATATATCCATTCTCATGGTGGAAAGGATTTCTTCATTTTTCTTCATAAATGTCATTTTTGAAGTTTCATTTCAGTCTGTTACAGGTGAACATAGCTCATAATTTATGTGTTACACTGACAGACTACAAATAATAATGTCTCTTAGAACAGCAAATCAGAAAATCACCTAGCATATTAATTACAATTGTCAAGCAATGACTGATCATAAATTTAACATCAAAGACCCAGACTTCCTAAGAAAGCATCTTAAATGCTCTGTTAAAAAATTTGCCCTTGA
Organism: Sitta carolinensis; assembly: GCA_032173965.1. Lineage (NCBI taxonomy): Eukaryota > Metazoa > Chordata > Aves > Passeriformes > Sittidae > Sitta > Sitta carolinensis. The sequence goes on along the minus strand of CM063284.1, from coordinate 34,349,873 downwards.
AATTACATGTTAGATAATAAGTATTAGTGTAACAGTGATTTTCTTTTTTTTTAACCATGGAAACATCTTTTTAAATAACAATTTGGTAGAAAATTTGGAGGAGGGTGTTATTACTTTGTTATCTCACAGTGTAAGAGTTCTACACCTAGGTGTGAATAATGATATACCGTTGAAGATTACCACTTTAGATGCACCTGAAAGGCAGAGAAAAGGACAGTGTTCTCCACGATGATGTGTAGATGTGTGCGGTGTGGTGTGGCTAAGCCACAGTCTTCCCTGTGTCCCCTGGTGCCTCCAAATCCCACCACCTGTAAACTGCATGGGTTTGAGGAGTGACACGTGTGACCTGCTAGAGGGACCGTGCATGCTCAGTCATCCTTTGTGTCTGCTTGGCTTCAAGGACACGCAGGGTCAGCTTCCTCAAAAAAAAAAAAAAAAATCCAGTTGGACTTTTTTATCCATTGCAAACTTTTGACTTTTTTCCATCACAGAGGCAAGAGGCAGTTCATGGGTGGGGGATTCAGGCATGGGGTATGCCTTGACAATTTCTCCTAGGCATGGTCACACTGCAGTTCCACAGCTGAAAGTTACACAGGTTTAGACTTTTCCTGCATGCGGCCAAGGTCTGGCTTGAGTGCAAACCCCAGCCTATGCCCAGAAGGTTTTCCCAGGGGTACTGACTGAGGTCAGTGGGATTCTGGGTTCAATACCAACCATGAGTGAGTTCATATAAGGATTCTGAAGTGACTGGATGTTTGAAGGACCCCACTGTATATGCCTTTGCATGGGCCTCATTTTCAGAGAACTTTGTAGCTATTGAAAGTCAGCGGGTTACAGTGAATATTTAGACATTTGTCTGAGGTTACAGTTGTGGTTGAAACAACTATAAACACTATGAAAGACGATCTGGGTCTAAATGTGGAGGGGAGTGGGTCACAGGAAAATGAAGATGAGAGGATGGAATTACAGAAGACACAGGAGGAGCTGGTGTTTATTGCAATAGGAATTTGAAGGAAGTGGTTTGTATGTCCTTAGGAAATCCAGCTTCATTAGTTCTGTTCTTTACAGAGCTTTTTAATTTAAGCTAGATGGGTAGTGGACTCACAATTGGGAAATGACGGGGTGACAAATAGCTTTTCGGTTTTTGCACAGTTGAAGTCCTTTCCTTTTCTCAAATGTATCTCAGAAATTGCTCCCATGGTGTACATCCAGCCCAATGTCTCAACTAGTAAATGGGAACAGGCAATGGAAAGACTTGCCATGCAAAAAAATTATTTTGAGGAATATGTGGAAAGTGTCTGTGATGAGGCAAGTCAGTCTAAAGTTGTCATCACTTTCATTTGGCATAACTCGGTGCTGCTGGAGAAAGGGATGATTGCCTCTCCCTGTTCAGGCTGCCTGTTTCCTTTGTGTGCTGACTTTGTGGTTCTGACGTGGTTTTGGTTGGGTTAGCTTTCACTTGGACCAGGTCCATGTTCCAGCTTGCCCACAAGCACACAAACACTTCAGCTGGGAAGAGACAGTAGTGAGAACAGGCAGGTTGGTGTGGAATGAAAGGTGGAACAATTTGCCTTGCCAGGAGTTGGGCCAGGCAAAGGGATTGCAAAACCATCACCTCCACAGGCATGGCGGGAGAGTCAGAGACTGCATTCAGGGAGAGCTGCTAAAGAGGGATAATCAGCATTAATGTTTTTAAGGACTTCTCAGAACAATTAAAATAATATGTTGTAACACTGAAAGTATTTATATGTCAATAATTATTTTTCAATAATTATTCAGTCATAGTGTCATTCACTTCTGACACTTATTATTGATAACATAATGCTGGGTCTGTTTTTTTTTTTTCCTCTCTTTCTTTCTCTCTCTCTCCCTCTCCCTCTCTTTTTCCTTCTCTTTTATTTCTTTTACCACATCTCTTTACTGCACTCTTTTAAGATATAGGACCACTGCACTTGGAGGTAAAAGGCTTTTTTAAAAGACATTTCCCTGCCTGGGCAGCTGAGTGCCTTGTGTAAACCACAATGACAAGAGGTGTGTAGGAGCTGGATAAGAGACACTTGGATTATCCATATAGGCCTACCAGCAGAGCAGAGACTTCTATTAGTTTTTACTGAGATGCAGCTAATTTGAAAAAGGTGATTTCCAGGGAAAGTAAGTGTTATCTTTAAGTATTATCTCTTAGGTGAATCCAAAGCATATTCGACAGTGACCCTGGTTTTTTGGAAACCATAAACATATTGAAATTCAGCATTAGCTTTGAAACGTGGGCAGACTTAGCTTCATCATATTTGGAATCCCAACACATCATGGAGAAATTTTCTGTGTGTTTTTATGTTGCTAACATAAATATAACTACTGACTTGCCGCAAAGCTGTGCTAGCAGACACACCTACTTTGGTTGGTGTTACTTATTCTCTGTTTCCACATCCATATGAGGTGGTTGCTTATGGTATGGGCATCTTCCAATCCTGATAACACACAAGTTACTGGTAGGACAACCACTGGATTCTGGATTCTGTCCACACCTGGGGGAGACTTCTTGTAGCCTGATGCTTTTCAAAAGAATGGCCCTGTGGTAGTGACCCTGCATCTACAGGTACTGAGTTTGGGACCTGGCATTAAAAACATCATTCATTTTGACTGTTCCATTATGAGAAAACAGCATGTGCATGCAAATGGGAAGCATTAGCTAAATTTTCAATTGCCATGATTTAACACTATGGAAAGACAGCATTACAGTGCAAGAATAGCTTATAGGAGCATGTAATTTTGCAGTTTTCTTTTGGACTGGCAAAGTGAAAAAATGTAAGGATGGCTACAGAGCCCTATAGCTTGTTTCCAGTGACTTGTTAGTGACTTTCTGCAATCATTCACCTTGTTTCGTTTGCAAAGCAGAATGCCAATTATCACAACGTTGCAGCTGATAATAAAGATGCTGAAGGATAAAAAACCAGTAAAACTAATATAGTGCACAGAAGTAGCCTGTTAGGATTTTTTCATATTTACGCCTCAAATTGCACAGAGGCTGTTTGGAATTATTTGAGAGTTGAGGTGTTGTTATGGGGTTTTAGGATGCTCCTGAAAAATGAAAATGGGGAGGACAGTGACAGCCTGAGACTGTGTTCTTACCTTTCCTGTGTTCTTTTCTTATGTGCAGTGGGTGAGAGAGTTTACAAGACAAGTTATATATATCCCCGTGCAAAGCTGTTTCTTATTTTTCTTAAAAGCACTTGGGGAATCCTTAAGGATGAATGGTTTTTTTGGGTTTTTTTAATGGATTTTGTTTTAGCCAGCCTAATTACTTAGGCAATGGCGAGGACCCTGCAATGTTTTTGGCTAAGTGGAGGACCACGTGAACAAGTGGAGAAGGAACTTGGGATCTGAAAATGGATATACCGTTGCCTAGCTCCAGATGCAATTTTTAACATATGAAAATAATCAAGTCCAGAAAGTGTAAAAGCTTAAAACTTGAGAGTCAAATAAAATGTGTTGTAGTGGATTAGGCTAAAACATACTTAGAGCAGCCTGTGTTAGAATTGTTTTATTTCTCATCAGAGCACAAATTGCGAAGGATTGTCAGCAATAAATTTGGACTTTAGTTTGATAGAAGACATCTTCTGCAACTTGTGAAATCGAATAAAATTCATTAATGTGCCATGATTCAAGATTTCTGTAAAGGTTAAGAAAAATATGACTATTTCTAAATAAAATACTATTGATCATGTGTTTAATCTAGGCTTAAGGCACATTAGCAATTATATTTTCACATCATTGTTCAGCAGTTGCAAATATACCCAAAATTATTGGCAGGCGACAGTTCCATAAGTGAAAACAGAGGGCCTTAAACTTAGGAAAGACATGAAGAAAATCTGTTCAACTGTTAAATATATAAATAATCCCATTAATTAATTCTTTTATATTCTGTTATGACTTTGCTGTAAAATGATGATGCTAAGCACTGCAGATACATTGTTAATACAATGCAAGTTGTGACTTGAAGGCCAGGGAATTTCCCAAAACAGTTTGCTATTTGGGCATTAAGTTTGTTGTCATTGAAGGTAGTGGGGTTTTTGGTGTAGACTTTGTCTTCTCTGCTTTTTTATGAGCACAGTACAAAAAGGCACTGGCATATATGTCAGGCTAGCAGGTATACCCAAAAACTCAGCTGAATTAGTTAGTTCTGAAAAAAAATAACAAAACAGTGGGCAAGTTATCCCTGAGTTTGGGTGGGATTGCTTATTTTAATTTGGTGTTGCCTTCCCCTGCTGTGTCTTTACAGAACAGTTAGAGATCATTCCCTTCTCGAGTTCAACAAGTGGAGAAGAGAGATTTGGATGCATTCTTGTATTGCGGTCTCACCTGCAAGTAAATGAAATAGAAACTAGTTTTGTTTGAGATATCAGCAGAGGTTTCCTCCAGTGAACATGAAATTAGTTGTCTCTTTCTCTCCAGTGGCATCTCTTACACTGTAAGAAGTGTGCCCCTGTTTCACTGGTATATGTGAGAAGAAATTCAGAATTTCCCAGATTCAGCTTGACCTTTATAACAAATTTCAAATTAGTCCTCCCCCTGCACTCATCGGAGTTCTGCATGTCCTGGTTTTAATATATTTTTTTATTATTTTTTTAAAGAATACTGTGAGATTGTATCTTATAGACCCAGAAGTGATGATTATCCCAACAGAGAAACCAACTGTGAGCTGTTTCATCAGTTCCTGGACAATGATGACAGAGGAGTGGGAAAAGTACGTTCTGATTCAGCTGTTTATTCCCACATGTAGTTACTAGTTTCTAAGTGATGTTCATTTCCTTGACTAAGAATTGCAAAACTGAGAACAACATGGTGAAATACGCAGAATATTTGAAAGAACTTTATTTCAAAGTGGAAATAAGTAGGACATATAGAGAGCTAAAACTTTTTGGTACTTTGAGCTGTTTGTCTTGATTATCCCCAAGTTTTCAATTGAAAGAAAAAAAAAAGTGGAACAAAACTACCACAGAAGCCAACTATTCTTCATGTTTCTTAAAACGCTAGGTTTTGCACCTAGAATCCTTTCCATTGCTTTAATTATTAATTTTAGTTTTTACAGTGACAGCAGAGTCTTCTGATGACAACAAAGAACTACTATATGATGACAACTGTAGTATTGACATTATACACCATTTATGGTCTTCAGTTTAGCAAATTGGAACAAAAATTCTTACTGTATGTCTTCTGTGCTAAGGGAAAGTCTCTGAAATTTGCCGGAAGCACAGAAATATGGCCTCATATTGTACAGTTATGTAAGTACTTTTCCCTAAGTATCTGATAGCAGAAAGGTAGTTTTTACTTGTGGTCTCATGGGATAAGCTGTATTCCAGCAACATGACCTTCAGAGGCCAACTCTGTAGATTCTTAGGAGTAGTGACACATGCTGCTGCTTGTTTTTTGTATATTTTACCTGAAAAGTTATTTGTGAATTTCAGGGTTCCCCATCCTACCTTACTTCTGCTGTGTAATTTCCCTGGCAAATTGACTCAAAAATTTGTAATAAAGATTGCAGGGGATGTGGAGGAGACTACTGATGTAGAGAGTAAAATTAATCATGACTTGAAAGATTGCTAGTCTGGTTGGTGGTATCTTGTTGATAAGTATCTGGTAGATACTGAGTCGTTCACAGAAAATAGGGATTAGGCTGACAAGGGAAGGCTGAACTGCCTCCCTCTTTAATCAGTGAAGGAGAGAGGTGCTTCTCAAGTGGATAGTTCAGACAAGCCAAATTAGTCCCTTCTCTCTACATCAAGGGCAATGTCAGTGGAGGAAATCAGCAAGATTAGGTGAGTGAAGTACAGTGGACTGGAGAGGTGGATGGGGAGGTTTATGTGTGGGGACTTGGAAAGATTAACTTGATCTCAGTAGCTAATGGAAAGCAGTTCTTCCCAAACGTGCAGTGGTTCTTTCCTGCTCACCTCATGGAATATCAGCTCTCTCAAATGGCTGATGGGAGAGAATCACAATAAAAAGCTGTGAGCAAGCCCCTGATCCATTATATCTATATCAAGGTTTACAAAGTTCTTAGTAGTACAGAATGGATCATTATGGTTACCTTGGCATAACATAGGCAAGGAAGTGCCCTCACCCTCATCTGCAAAGGAATTGTACTCTTTTGCAGCAGAAGTCAGTATAGAGTGAGAACTCTATAACTTGTGATTTGCTATAGTGAGTATATTCTAGAAGAACATCCAGTATTGGTTTGAAGCCAAATGAAAGACTTAATTTCACTTGGTAAATCTTCCTTATTGTCAACTAGGTGTTGGGTTTTTTAATTTGAAGCCAAAATGTTTCCAATTCCCATCCATTAGATAATGTTATCCCTCTGTTTATATCAATTTAAGGGCCTTTATGTATGTTTATAATCCACAGTGAATGATCATTAATTTCCTCTTTGAAAAGTTAAGAGCTTTTGTGGCTGTTGTGGTGTTCGTGTGCTCTGGAGAAGACTCCTTTTTTAATGGGTAAAAACTATGAAGAGTTATTTTCCAATTTATATTTTGCTGTGATAGCCAAAAGCTTAAGAAGACCAGTAAACCACTGCATTAACTCTTGGAAAGAAAATGATCAGAACATGTCTATCTGGTTTAGCACTAGATTTTGGCAGAGAGGCAGCATTCTCAGTAGTGAACCAATTATTATGGATAATAATGTTTTAGCTTGCATAGATTGTTTTTTTAGAGTGTTCCCAGCTAATGATAGTCATTAATCCATTGGTAAACTGAGTCTTGAGCTTTCTGTTCTGATCTTTATTTTTGATTTGCTTACTTGAATGGATTTTTAATGTGATAACAGCCAGATTGTTTTTGATAGCCTGATGTCATGGCTGATTGAAGTGTTCTGTTTCTTCCATTAGCTCTTGCCTGCTCATCTCTGCCAGTATTGCTGTGAGTAGCTTCCCTCCTCCACTCTTACATCAGTTGTGTGGGTTGGGGGACAGGAGGGTTAATATTCAGGGGGTTTGGTTCTTTTCTCACAGAGTTTGCTTTAAATTTTATGCTTTCCATGTTCGTGTTTCTGACGTTAAATCCTGAGACTGTGGTGTGGCTTTCCCTGCCGTGCTGAAAATACTCGAACTTTATTTTCTCTTAATCCTTATCACCTGGCCTCTCCTGTGTTCTAGCATAGGAGGGCATTGGTGTTGTTGAAATTACACCCTGGTGCATAAGAATTTGCAGCAGTAGCCTGTGGGTCTGGGGGAGCAGTCTGCAGATGTGCTGGGAGTGCAGCCCCACATGCTGTGCCAGCTCTTAGGCAGCTGCCGTTCCCTTGGCAGTCTGGTACACTGAGGCACACAGTGTACCAAAATGTTCCTTCAGTTGTGCAGTTTCAGGTCAGAGATGCTCCTCTCCAGCTGGGAAGGTCCTGGGAGAGTCAAGATATCATGATCTAGAGAGTTTTCTCACTGAGCTCATGGGTGCACTTGGACATGCTGTAGTTCTTAACGAGAGATTTAGGCAATGCCTTACTAACCCTAATAGAGGGACAGGTATAAGGGGCTAGCTCTCTGGAATCAGAATGTCATTTTATCTATTTCTTAACACTGAGTGTCCCTTGTAGAAGCTGAGTTTTAACTAACCCTCCTTGTCTGTTACCATGGGATTTTGTCCTTAAGGACCTTAACTCCTCCTAGCTTCTCTATCCTGCCCAGTCTGCACATTCTGATCCATCTTTGCAGCTTCTTGTCCTGTCAGGTTGCCATGGGCTGTTTCGAGTTGCTGCTGACAAGAATGTGAACACCCTCAGTATCGAGCCCGTTTGTGGCAGCACTCCCATCTTACTCTGCTCACCTTGGCTCCCACTCAAGTGCTGGGGTGACCTTGATGGTTTCACTTCCCTGCGTCGCAGGATTCGAGCAGCGCTGAAGCTCGCTGACATTGGTATTTCATTTTCCAAGTTGCTGAGCACCTCGTGCAAGTGTTTTCAATTACTCCAGTGTCAGTGGGAGATGAGGCTAGAAATGGTGCTGAGCAGCTCCAGCAAGTGGCTGCTAGGTCACCCCTGCAAAAGAGAAAACAGATCAGCCTGTATCACTGTGAAGTTTATTACCTGAAGAGGAAGGAGTTAACTCAGGGATGAGGGAGGGATAGCTTTTGGTTCTAAATGTCACAGTTTTTTTTATTGCAAATACACCTTTCTAAGTGGTGGTTTGTTTTCATTTTTGTGGGGTTTTTTACTTCTCAGGGCTTTATAACAATTTGCAGCAAAAGCAAATAAAAATACTGCATCTCTTTAGTCTTTTGATGCCACTAGGATAAAGAATGCTCTGGCTCAGGAGTATGTTCAGCAATATCCATCCTAATTTCTGATAAACCTGAAAAACTTATGTAGGCTTACCAGAGTCAATTGTTTGACAGCTTTGCAGTAATTACTCAACAGTTTTGAAAAGTGACTGAATCTGTTTGTTTTTAAGGGACAAATAGAGCTGTTGGACAAATACCAAGATCACTGTAAATTTGTTTTTATTTTTGCATTTAATTAATGACTTTGATTACTCTCATTTTCATATTTGTCATTAAAATTAATAATTTTCGAATTATTTGAATTCAAAATTTTGCCTTTTAAAATTCAAATTTTGCCTTTTAAATTTCAGGCCTTTATGAGCCTCCCATTTTAAGAAGGGTGTGGACCCTGCATATTCGATTTTCTTTCTCTTTCCTCTCAGTTAATGCAGCACAATAGACATGAGTTACTCGGGGAGTTGGGGGGAGAGGAGTTTTAAATAAAGCACTGTTCCTATGTTGTTTAGTCCTGCTGAGAATTTATTATAAAGAATAGACAGTTCAAGTAAAAATTGGTTTCTGTGAATGAAAAAAATATTGTATGAAATTAGTTTGGATAGGAAAAGGACACTAGCAATGGAGGAAAAAGATAATGATTAAGGGGGAAGGAGAGCATCACAACTTCTGCATTTGCAGGTGCTAAAAAAAAATTTCTTCTTACTTTGAAAAGTTTCTTTGTCCCTCTCCACTGTGAAAGACTGATTAGAACTGTCTTTCAGCATTTCTAGGAAATCAGCTCCAGGAAAAATTGTGTCATATTTATTATCGTTGTATTTTATAATTTCTATATAAAATAGGTTTTGGAAATCCATTCTGAACCATGATCTGAGGTCTACCTTGATCCTGTTAATAAAACAGTCTTTAGAATTTGTTCGATTCATAAACAGAAAAATGAAGGAAAAAATACATTTTAACAAGCTGGCCTTAGAAACATCTCTTGAAACATTTTCAAGGATTAAATTGTTTGAAGATTAAAAACTCTTGTTTAAAGATTTGCAAGAGGCAAAGTGTTTTGTGTCAGTGCATTATATTGAAAGTTGATGTTGACTGATGGATGGAAAAGTGTTAAGGGTAGTCATTATTGACTTATATTAACAGCAGTCCATGGGTTGTTTTCCAGGTCTGTAGGTTTTAAAATTACTTTTCTGGTGTCATCAAACATAGGTTTTGGGAAAATAGAAAATGACATGTCTTTAGTCTCTCAGTATTTGGTGGTTAGTTTATGTCATAGGAATATGCCAAAAGAGACTTGAAAGGTAGACAGAGCAGAGAGTGGGAAGGTTTTAATAGCTTTTCAGCCCCATGAGCAAAATTAAATGTGGAAATCAATATGGCAATTACTTTTTAAAGTCCTGGTCTCCAGGGAGAGTACTGTGTTCATACGTAAAGGAAAGTTTATGAAGTTTTTGTGACCAGCAAGCAACAGAAAGTTATTTGTCTGTCCTTTATCTCTCTTTTTCTGTGTGGTGTTGCTGATGTGAGAGAGCTGCCACTTGGCCAGGTCAGGGGTTTAGGTGAGATGGACAGCTGAGAAATGCCCTCATACAAGTTCACGGGGCAGAAGTGGGAACAAACCTTGGCCACGTGCCTTCCAGCCCAGATAGTGGTTCTCTAGCATGGCAGTTTTGCACACCAGAGTCAACATTCAGTGTTTTCCTAGGCCATAATGCACCAAATTTTACCCTCTGGCTTCTAATGAGCTGGTGTTTAATATAATTTTGTAGACCATCAAGGAACCGCTAAGCATACACTCGTGGGAACACTGTGCTGAGAGGGACAGAGGTTTCAAGTCCCTGTAGTTGGTCAGGACAGCTACTAAATGGGGCTAATATGTGCACTGAGATTGTTGGTGTGGTTTAGGATCTACATAGGATGTGCAGAAATTTGCATTTAAAGCATTTTCTTAGACTAGGTTTTTGCAGGTTGTTGAAATAAAACGGAAATTTTAAAATGTGTTGCAAGTTACTGTGGCATAGCAGCTTAGGCACTGACTGAAGAATGGAGGTAGAGGTAGTGGTGTTTTGAGGCTGTTGCTGAAATTTGTCTGCCACATTCCCTCTGTTTGGCAACATTTTCATAAGCAGAAAGGGATGTAGGTCAGTGTTTAGCATGCATGATACTGTGCCTCATTATTGACAACCTCAGAAATTAAATATTCATGTGAGACACTACCACACTTGATTATGGTTATTTCAAATAACTATATTCATAATAACTATTAACTTAATTAATAGCTACATTTCTCTTTTCTTACTTTCAGGGGCTTGAGCTTTTAAGATGTTCTCAAAGTGTATTTGCAAATTTTTCTTGAGTTGCAACTATGTTTCAAAAATTGAAAATTACAGGATGGGTTAGAACATTTTCTGTCTATATTAAAGTGCTGTGGTCCTCTTCTCAAAACAGATTCTTTCATCAGGACTTACCTTAGAGAAACATCAGGAATCACACAAATTGCTAATTCTGTTGTGCATGCTGAATCCCGTTAGGTATGTTAGCTGAGTAACAGCTCCCCAAAAGTCATATTATCTTGGCCACACATTTTTTTAAAATTTCATTATTTAATTATTTTGGTCCTCAAAAGAACTGCTTCCACTTGGCTGTTAAAATGAAAAACAATACACATATATATTTAATATACAAACACATATTTAATTCATATGTATGCACCTAATAGATATATGTGTATCCCTGAATCTCTGTGTGTATGTATATGTATACATAGAGATGAACACATGTACAAGCAGTAATACAGTGCTACTTAAATTCAGGACATGGACTCTTAATCAGGGCAGAAGACCTAAGCTGGAGAGGTATGAGGCAGGGAGGGCTGAGATCAGAAGGACCCACAGTCAAAAGGAGTGGTGGAATGACGTTGGGAATGCAGAGAGTATGCATGACACTTGGGTGTTACAAAGTTGTTCGAGAACAGTGCAGAAATGCTACTATGGATTGATACACATGTAAACGTGATTGGAGTGTAAAGAACAAAAATGAAAAAGGTAGGGGTCAGATCTTTTCCAGAGTGGTAAGTGGAAATGATGATGGTTAATTACTAAAAACGCTGTGGAGATTCATTAGAGAAAGTTACCCATTTAATTATTTTCCCTTTACCTGTTCATACAGGATCAAAAACTGCAGAAATATCAAGGAGATAGATAAATTACATGGTTTGGCACACTAACCAACTTAAAACTAGTGCAGATTACAGCAGTCCCTGGATGCTAGCTGGAGTTCAACCTGACGTAGGTGTTGCTTTAGACAGCACCATGTGTGTGTGCCTTGTGTTTCTGTATAACATTGATATTGTAGAAAGATGCATTTTTGTGTTGTTGAAAATAAAAGTGAATTACAATGCTTTTGGATTTCTCCGGAGGGTGTGAGAGGACAAATGGTTTTCCTGTTCCCTTTGTGCCAGGTGCTGCTGCTGGTGTTTCTCTCAAGGTGGAGGGTTTAGGACAAGAGGCAATGGGCAGAAATTTATGTAAAGGAAATGTCACCTGAATATGAGGAGGAAATTTTTTACTGCGTGAGTTGTCTGAGCACAGGAACAGATTGGCCAGGGAGGTTGCCAGATCGCTAAGTCTTCCTCACTGGAGATAACCAAGAACTGTCTGGACACCATCCTGTGCTGTGTGCTGTAAGATGACCCTGCTTAAGCAGGGAGATTGGACCACATGATTCCTTCCAACCTCATCTATGCTCTGATTCTGGTTCTATGAAGTAGGGGGAGATTTTCGGTTTTGTTCCTCATTACTGTCACTGGCAGGGAGTTTAACATTTATGGAGTTCCGTGAGGCCAAATTGTCTGAAATGTCCTTGGTGTGGCCAAATCAGTAGTATTTCTGTGGCATGCAAGCTGAGGAGCCTGTCCACTGAATTCCCTTCCCTTGTGTCATCTGACATCATAAACCTGCACTTTGAAAAGGTGAGACTTGGCTTCCCTTTCTGAGCCTTACTGGAAGAGGCCACACGTCATAAAGCAGCGAGTTTTGGGGTGGTGGGGTGGGACAGGTAGCTGTGATGGGATGGGCAGTGATACAGGACAGCGGGACAGGACCAGGGCTGGTCAGTGCTGGGGATGGGCAGTGATGCGGGACAGTGGGACCAGGGATGCGAGGTGCTGGGGATGGGCAGTGAAGCGGGACAGTGGGACCAGGGATGCGAGGTGGTGGGCGGTGATGTGGCGCAGCAGCAGGAGGGATGCGAGGTGGCGCGGGCGGCGGCTGCTGCCTGCAGAGGGCTCTGTGACACCGCGTTTCCCCTGGCCAAGTGCGGGGCTGGGGGGGAGGGAAGGGAGTGCTGGGGTAACGCTTCCAACAGTCTGGTCTTAGTCTGGTAAACAGACTAGGAATTGTGGGTTAAGTCCTTTTCCTCAGGCTTTGCACCAAGGCTGAGATCAGATGACTCAGTCCGGACTCATTATTTTAATAGCCTACAGCTAGTTCACATAGCAGCGGGAGTCCACAAAAAAGGCATTTAATTGTTGAAACTCAAACTGGTACATTGTAACTGCAGATTATAGTATTCAGATTTAAGTGATTCAAGTAATTTATAAAGCTTTTGCACAAGCAAACTGAAAGTTAAAATACTGATATTGTAATAAAAAGTAAATAAAACATACTTTTGTACGTTAAGGCCCAATTAAAGAGCATGATTTAATTTAACAAACTTAAAACAGGCAGGTGATATTTGCCAACATCACTACAGCTGTGTTTTACATTAGGAAATTAATTAAAATAGTAATTTATACTTTTTTCCACTTGCAAGTCTTGGACCTTTCTGTATTACACCATCTATTTTCTCTTCATTCATTGTGTTAAGGGTGCGTTTGTAACCTCACTTAGGCTGCATCACAACTTTGGGGTTGTTTTTTTTTCCTTACCTAATGAAAAACCGGCTTTCTGCAATAATGCCAGCAATGCAGATCAAACAGGGCTGAAGGAACTTCCCTGCTGTCTGCCTGAGAAGCAGTGCATTGTTAGTTATTCAGATGTCAGTCCTTTTCTTCTGCATCCTAGCTGGGTTTTACTGGTTTCATCAGCTCACTCGAGCTGGAGGTGGAAGGGTGGCTGCCAGTGAGGGATGCAAGGGAATGGTTTCCTGTTAGACTGAGCAAAACTGGGGGATTTTCTGCACTCCCATACATGCCTGGGTCTGGTGCAACGGCACGCTGCAAGACTAGCAGGGACAGAATTTCAAAATGCAAATCAGCCTTCTGCTTTTGTACCTCACAGCTGAATAATGGGACCTCAGGAGCTATTCTTAGTTCTTAGGTACTTCCCCCTCCCCAAACTGCGAAAACAGTGGTGATTACATAATGAACTGTTAACTTTGTCAGTCAAATCAGCTTAAAGTGTAGAAAAGTACTGTTTTTTTTTAAAATAGCACAGAATTACTGAAATGAGAGTTCATTATCGGTTTGTATGAAAGAGCACATGTGATGGTTATCTTCTTCCTTCTTCATTTTTCTTTGTCTATCTTCACCTGAACTTTGTTACCTTTAAGGAGGAATCTTTCGTGTTAGCTATTTTATAGACGTGTGATTCATTGCAGCATTCTGAAGAATTGGGAATGTTCAATTCGCCATTTTAGTGGGGCTGAATTGCTTGTAAGTTGCTATCGTCCTTTCAAACAACTCACGATGCCTGAAAACTTGGTTTATTAAGACCAGACATTTCACATTCCTAATGTTAAGATTGCTGCAATTTTCCATTATAAGCTTTACCCCACCCAGTCCTCTAAATACAGATTTATAAATCAGTTTCAAAAAATGTTTCTCCATCTAAATCTTCACTTACATTTTAAGCTTGGGAGAACATCTTCGAGCCGAATGCTCTTTCTCAGCTGGAGAATCATGTTCTGTATCAGCATTTCCACAAATGGATTTAGTTTCTTTAAAAATCAAACTGTGAATGCATTGTGAGTGACTTCAGTGTCTCTTTTTGAAAGGAAGAACAGCATCTATAGGTTTTAGGAATTAACTTATTATGCATCTTGTTATCAGTTTCTTTTTGCCATAGTTTTGTTGAATGGATATTCTGGATTGCTTACTGCCTGGAGGAGCCAGTGCAGACATTTGTATATGTGATATACTTCTGAAAGACTAGAGAATGTGTTGGTTAATATGTTTGATTAATACTGTGTAAAATGCTGAAGATTGTTTTATTTATGCAGATTGATATTAGACATCCTTGGATGTCTAATATGCAATAATTTGTGATAATAATTAATAAGAAATGCTTTGTGATAATACCTAGTTTTAAATTCTTGCATGATGAATATGTCTCTGGGTGTTGACTTGAATTCTAAGGAGAACTCAACACAAAATAACACAAGAATAGCTGGACATAAATGGAACATTGCAAGAATAAAATATCTGACATTTCAGCTCTCTGCTTCTTAAAGCTAAAAATCCTTGAGGCATCAATAAAATGAAACCAAGTCCAACAGTAAAAGTGTATGTCATGCGTACACAGATCTACTTCTCTGTAGGGCTGATTGAAAAAAATCGGTTTTACATAAATAGTTACAATAAGCGCTTCAAGAAGGAAAGAGGGTGGACCAGTAATGGAAAAAAATACAGCATTTTGGGTGTTAAGCACATCCGAATGTAAAACATGCTACTGGAACTGGGCGATCCGACAGTACTGGAGCCTGTGCACAGAGCCAGAGCAGGGCTTGTACACTCCTTAGTCTCACATAAGAACTATTTGGAGATTCAAGTCAAATTTAGAACATACAGACCCTTTTTTTTTATTTCAGGGGCAGCTTAATTCCATTTTCTCCAAAGACATTAGTTATTTACTAAAGTTTATAATTTCTACAAATAAGAAGGCACACACAATGTATTACCCCTGTACTTTCACAAAAGTTAAATTTTTACTCTGCTTTCAGGAATTTGCATTTCATTCATGTGAAAATTTAGAGTAGTCTAGTAAGTTATAAAATGTGAAATAACAGTATTTAAAATACTTAAATTTAATAACTGATAAGATAAATTAGAGTATTATTGAAAAGATGCTATCAGTATTCTTTCATCTGAGATTGTCTTTAGTTATACCAAGAAAAATAATTTTGGGGTTTTGTTTCTGTGATGCAAATTTAAAAACTGTCAGGGTGTATTTTTTTAAATTATGTGGTTTAAAAAATACTTTAAATGAAGAAGTTGCTTTT
Organism: Sitta carolinensis; assembly: GCA_032173965.1. NCBI lineage: Eukaryota > Metazoa > Chordata > Aves > Passeriformes > Sittidae > Sitta > Sitta carolinensis. Next base: position 34,334,388 of record CM063284.1, on the reverse strand, counting down.
CATGTCACATTATATATGTCTGCAAGAATTCTCATTTCGGTCTCTGTAACATTTTATGGCTGTGTGACATTACATTATTCCTGTATATTAACAAGGGTATGAACTGAAATGTAAGGATTCATAACGTTATATTCAGTGATTAATTAGGCAATAATGCATAAAGTATCTGTTGTTAGCAGCAGGCGAGGGCTGGTTCGTTCATTAGTGGCTGCAAGCAAAGCCAAGGCTGATGTATGTCCCAATAAGACACTTAGAGAGTGCAGGGAGGGGATTTCTGAAATACAAACTGCTGCATTACGCTAAAGGCAGGGGTTTGCTGCAGCATCTTAAAAATCTGTCCCAACTGCAGGACACCGTGCAAGTGTTTTACACCATCCAAATGCTCCTTTTTACCAATGGCAAACCTCTGGAATAAGTTTGATAAGAAATAAGTTGATGTCGAGGCAGAACACAGCATAATGAGCATTTCCATCAGATGTGAGGGTTACCACAACTTTTTTAACTCTGCATTTGTAGAAGAGGTGAAAATATCACGCCGAACTATATCAAGTGGTTGCTGCCTTCCTGCTAATTACCTCCATAAGTGTCTCTTTTGCTCAAGTATTGCCTGTCACTCCATGGAAATTAAAGAATTTTGAAGATGCAGTTAAGTTATAGCTACTTTCTGAAACTCATTCATTTACTTCAAGACAGGGTGGAAAAACTGGGTAGAGTGTGGGAAGGGAAAGGAGAGAACTAGCAATAGAATAGTAGCAGTATGTTTCTAATGTTTTGGAAATTACTGTTGTACTCTTGAATTTTGTTGAGCTCTAATTTTGTTCCTTTTAAACACTGAAGTGTCACTTTTTTATTTTAAGAACATCAGAAAGACAGCGTGGGTTTCTCCTTGAGTCCCTGCCATCAGACAAGGGAATAAGTAATGAATTTTTATTATGAATGAAATGTCTAAAATAAGATTGCATCTACCCTGGTTATGTTACTGTTCGAATGTTATCTATCCAGTGTGCATTTTTTCTGACAATTTAAAAAGAATATAAAATAAAATGCAGCCCTGAATTTTTCATTTGCTGTATTACTTAAATTCAAGAAAGAAAAGGCAAAAAAGTACAATGTAATCTAAAAAATAATAAAAAAAAAAATCCTACATTTGAATTTTAAGTAAACAGTTATTTTTGTGATGGGCTGAACATGCAAAACTAATTCATGTTTGCTTGGTTTTAATTTTAAATTGAATATTATTTTGGTGCTTCTTGGAAAGAAGATATAGGGAAATAAGTGTAAGCAGAATAAAAGAAAAAAAAAAAGAAAACAGAATAAAGAAAAAAAAAAGAAGATGAAAAAGAGCTCCTTTCCAAAGAAAAATATTAAAATCCATATATTTAATATCATAAGTATTTAATATATTGTATATAATATAGTAAATAATTATAAAATTGAAAGCTAGGGCTTATGTTCAGTGTTTGATATTTCTCTTAACCAAAATATGAAGTATAATTCACACTGATGTTTTTGTGTATTCCTAAGATCAAGAGAGATACTAAATTTCTTTCCATTGCTTTTAACACTGCCTTGTATTGATTAACAGTGAGTAAACACACACTTTACCATAGGCAGTTATATGATTTGGGATGGTTTATTTTTATTCTGTTTGAGTGGTAATAGATTATTTGGCATATCACTGTCCATTAGCTCCACTTACACGTTTAGATATGAAATTACTCATTCTTCTGAATCAATTTTCCACACTAGAAGCACAAAATATCTCCTTGGTGAAATTTTATTGTGTCTTATTGCATCTTTTTAGAATGTGTGAAGAGCAGACAATTAAAGTAAACCCCCTGAACTCTTGCTCATATTTAGCAGATTTTCTAAGGTTGCAGCCTTGAATCTACTGACAGCAATGAGTGTGATTGAATGTTGTGTTCAAGTCTTTCAGTGAAGAGGCAGAAATGCAATTTAATTTTTTTTGGGTACATGGGAAGCCTCATAATCTCTACTATGTTGGCTTAAGGTGCAAATATTCAGAAAAATATACATTATAGCTGATTTTGTGGCAGTAACAGTTTTACATCTTGAGAGAACTGGTTGAATAATGGAAATGAAAGAACTTTACTGGCAACGAATTATCCCTAAGGCTAATAATAAAAAGAAATCTGATTCTGTCCTATCTGTTTAAGATACTCATCAGTTTGTCATAAATATTCCATATTTAGGACGTAGGAAAAGTTTTCAGTATATGAGTCTGAATACAACTGGCACTGAGAACAAACACTGAATTCCGTTTTAAGACCTGATCTCAGTGAATGAGCACGCTGAAGTCCTATGCAGATGCGAGGTGTTTCTGCCATAAATACTGGGCTGGGAGAGTTCTTTCCAGAAACTTAGAAATGCCTTTTAATGATCTGTTTGATCTAGTTAGTGCCTGTTGTAAAACCCAGTACAGGTTTGAGAGAATAATTAGGAAGGGATTATTATTTGGGGCTATTTCTTCCCCACTTGTTATGTTTTTTGTGAAATTAGAAAAATGGCAAGACCATCCATCGGGGAATTTTGAATGAATCATATACTTTAGCACTATGCAAATAGTCTGTAACCTAAATAGCATGAAGGAATGTGGGAGATTATGCATGGTTTTAATGGGGTTTTTTCACACTGATGTTTCTTTTTAGGATTTTTCTCAAACTATAATGGAAGATCTCTAAAGAAAAAAGTTTGTGGCTAGCTTCTGTGAAGCAGAAGATTATTTATAAAGAGCTGCGGAATACTTCTGTTTTCCCCACACTACAAAGAATGATATTTGAAAGTGCTCAAGGGTGTAAGCAAATTATTTGAGTTAATGGATGGTCTAAAACTTGCTCATATATTCCTTTCTTCATGATCACATAAATAGTGTGGCAAGAGGTTCAGCTGAGAAAAGCCTTTCATCCTTTCCAGGACACAAGGCAGCCCAAGTCTGTGAACTGGTCTGTGAACAAGTACTGCTGAACTCCCACCATTTTGATTTCACCAGATTCTTCCTTAAACCAAAAGACATTCAACTTGACAATTGTCTCTTCTTTCTGGCATTGGTTAGATGAAACCACTTTGCTGCCTTTACAAGAAAAGATAAATGTATGGAGGACACCTCCTGACCTGACGAGTCCACAGTCTCCTGTCCTACTGAATTGGGGTCATCCCATGAAAAGTGGATTCGCCTAATCCCTCTTCAAAGTAGAGATCTCCCAAAGTTTTGAAATACTGTACAAGTAGAAGTACTTTCCACCCTAGCCTTTTTTTTTTTTTTTTTTTTCCTGAACACTACTAATGTGGTAAGGAAGACTGAAAGCTAAAATTACCACCCCCACCTCATAATTTCTCTTCGTGCAGCATGGACAAAGAATAGCATAAACATCTTGAGGCAAAACTGGGAAAAGATTGAGGGGTGAAAACAGATACAGCAAAGACCTTATAGAATGTATAGAATAGTGAGAGAATTAATGTGTGGCTTTCATATACATATGTAATTTAGTAAGTAGCAAGCTAGTGTGTGCCCCATCTGTCAAGTAAATCTGACCACTTTTTGTCTAAATACTACCACAAGGCAGCCCAGATCTGTAACAGAGCACCATGGATTGTTTTTTTTCTCCTCTTTCCAGTCAATCTTGAAGTTGAACAAGTGTCAGGCTAAGGAGCAGTCTGCTGAAATACAAGTGATGGAAGCTCAGCATGTTCTCATGGTCTGGTGAAGGTGACAGACTTTCCCAGGGCAGATTAGCCAAATTAGGTAAACATGAATATGACCTGAATGCTACTATAAATTTTTTTCCATAATTATCTGGTAATGAGAAAAGGTCAGAACAAATTCTGTTCTGCTATCCTTCCCTGTTGTGGGCTAGTACTAGTTGGCAGTGGTGGGGCACAGGACAGGGTATATTTGTTACTGTCAGGTAGTGCTGTACATTTTTTTAAGCTTGTGTGCAGCTGGACAACGTTGCAGATCAATCCTGGGCTTGAGTCTCTGTGTGGTATAATCTGCTTATTATGCAACTTGTCAGAATAATCCCCCTCCCTTTTCTTGCATGTGCATGGGGTAACTGGAGAACAACATACTCGTGATTGTGACACATCTTCTGTTGGTATATGTTTTAGAGACTAGATCATGAAGAGACTAAATGTAGCATATTAATATTCAAATCCAGCTAGGTAGCTATGGTGCACCTTCTTCACTGACAACGTGAATGGCTGTGGGCACGGAAACAGAGCTGGCCCAAGCAGCTGACTTCCTTCATCACCAAGATTCAGCAGTGAGGAAGAGGAGGAAAGGGTACTTCATGCTCCAATGAGAACTATTAGGAATACACATTCTGAAGAGTAACCTGGGTTATTTGTTTTTCCTTTTTAGTTTACCTGCAGCTCATTTTTATAACCCTTACCTTCAGTCTGGGTTTATGAGTCCAGAGCTCTTAAACTGCCTTAGCATTGTGTGTAGCATAGGTTTTATGATAAACTGACTTTGACATCATCATGTGATGGAGCGCGATCGTGAAGCAGTGCACGCTAATAGCACAAGGAAATCTCTAAGACTATATTCTATTCATTCTTGACTCCAAAGCTTTTGGGGGGGTCACAAGGCTTGGAAATACTGGAAGAGGTTTGATTTGAAAATGCTGTTTTTGAATTTGAGCATAGCTTCTGCTTTTTATGACTTTTTGTGTTGGTAAGATGAAGAGCTAATGCTGTTTGCATTATATTGCCACCTATATGAAAGGTTGTGCAACACTTTCCATTATAAGACTGTTTCAGTTGCTTATGTTGCCAACATTCATCTGTTTGGGCTGAAATTTTCCATGCTGAGTGTCTCCTTCAGGCTGAATTTCTTGGGAAAGTTTCAATAAAAATACTTGAACCATTCCAGGGAATGAGAAGAGGGGGGAAAAACTATATTTTGTTCATGTTTATTAAAGTTGTTGCAAGCACTTGATTCAGAAATCACTGTACCTACGTTTTTTGGAACAGGGAGTTGAAAAATTAGGAAAGTTGAAAGGGTGAGGAAAGCAAAAATGAGTGTAGAAGAGATTTCTTTAGAAAGAGTTTGCTCCTGCCTGATGTTACGAACTGCTGGCAAGTAAGCACACAAACCCCATGCTTTTCAAAACAGGGTCAATGAACGGCTGGGAGCTGAATGATCCTCCTTGTTTCACTGCACCTATATGAGGTATTGGTTTGAGGGAAAAAGGATTATGAGGTGTAAACAAAATCGTATGTCACAGAAAAGGTGACTGAAATGTGCACAGTGGTGGGACTAGAGGGGCAGGGTTATGTAGATAATAATTTGAAAATAGCAGATGTAGCTTTGCTCCGCAGGAAGATGGATCTGAAGGTGGTGAGACAGACTATCAAGAGGATAGGATTTAACCTAAGTGGTCTTACAGCAGCCTGTTTCAGTTACAGTTCATTTCCTGGTTCCCAGACATCTTGTGCACCTAAATGAGGCAGGGAAAATTGTATGCAGGCATGTAATTTAGAGACCAGCATTCAACCCTAATTCCAGCATGTTTCATTTGTGAACACTTGATGTTGCAACCAAAATGGACTTCCAGCATAAAAATTAAGGACTTAGTTGGAAATGTCATTCTATATCCTTCATTACAATGCTTATATTTAAATATATTTCTAATTCTTTAATTTAATGCTTATATTTTAACATTTTAAAACAAAATGTTTTCTTTTAATCCATTTAGACAAGTTTAATTTTCAAACCCACAGCACTGCCAGTGCTTCAGCATATATGGGACTGTTTGGATCTGGAAAGGTTAATTCCATAGGTGAGATATTGGAAACTGAACTTCTCAACAGACTCTGCCTTCCATTTCTCTCGGGTTCACAGTGTAGACAACAAATGACATTTTGGAATATACTTTACATGCTTAGCCCAAATGGGAATGAGTTAAGAGGACAGGGAGAAGTTTCAGTTATAACTTCACATTTTCTGATTTTTATGGACTTTAACCAGAGTGGTTATAACTCAATATTATTTTAACATTGTTATTTGTGGCTGAATTTACTAAAGAGCAGCTTTCATGCTGCTGCTTTTAATATCTCACAGTTGAAGTTATCTTCCAAGTTTTCAAGGATTTATAATGTTACCATAACATTTTCTTAAGGAATAAGGCTTCCCATCCAGAAGCAAGCATACATCATAGTATAAATTGCAAAAATAGTGAATTAGACATTTCCTAGTTAGAGGAAAGCAAATGGGTACTGAATGACCACTTTATTAAGAGCCTTTTATTTATATTTTCTTAAATGAAATTTAGACTTCCATTTGAGGACTGTTTTGTCAATATTATCTGCACCCTTAGTGGAAGAGGAGAAATTTAACACTCAACTGTTACTATGGATATTTGCATTTAAAATACTAACTTCATAAAAATGCCACATCTGGGCTTGACATGATGTATTGTTGTCTCAGTTCAAAGAAGATAAACTGTCATGTCACATACCTGTTTATTAATGCCTATGTGTTGATGTTATTTATCATGGCAAAGATCCACTTATTAATGGCTTCATGGTATGGACAGACAGGATGCATCTTTATTGCTCTAATGGTACCTAAAATTTTATGCCATAGTGTTTTGAGACTATGGTCAAACAAATGCCTGGGTGTAACTTAACTTTTTATTCTGTATCATGTTTTGTGCATATTGGTTTTATTCACTGGCAGGTGTAGTTTGTACTTCAGCCTCAAGGACAGAGTGCTGTACTGACGAGGTGATTTACTTTCGCCTGTCTTAGGAATCCTTCAAGATATCCATAGTTATTAATGTATATCCATATGTAGTGGAGGGGAAAGACAAAGGATTAAAATGTCTCTCGAATGCTAAGTCATGAAGTCTGACTTGCAGAGGTCCTGTTGTGGAGGAGCCCCAGTTTGTTCAAGTGAGAGTTAATGCAGGCACCAGCAGTGATGCTTTGAATGTCAGCATCGGGTCTTCTGGTGTAACTCTTTGTGTATACTTGGAATAAAAGGGGTCTTTTCAGTTCAATTGTTCCTTTTTGAAAGGAATCAGAATAAAAGTGAAAAAAACACTTTTTATTCCAGATGAGATATCACATGCAAAAAGTTGCACTGCTGGAATTACTGGAATTACAGCACTACTGGTGCACACCTTGCATCATGCTGATGGGATTCTCTCTCAGCAGATCTCTCACAGAGATGAACCTTGAGTTGCATAGGCCTTCAGCAGCCTATACAGGGCTCTACAGAGAGGCTTCATTTGGTTTTCATGAGCTGGGAACTCCAGTTTGAGGAATTGCAATTTAATTAGACATCTTTTATGCCAGACAACATGTCTAAAACCCTTAGTAATAGGATGTGATTATCCTATTGAAAATTGTGTATCTACACAAAGTAATTCTGTCTCTTTGACCTTCAGATTGAAGGTCATTTGTTGCTAACATTTTTCACAGCTACTTTTTCACAGAATGATTGAATGTAGTTACTGTGAAGGACTGAGTACAATCATTGTATTATTGTTTCTAATGCTGAGCTCTGGTTGGACTTTAAAAAACTTGTGTGTTTGCACATGATGCAAGTATTTAATGTAAGTTTTATTGAAATCAGAAGGAAATGGCCCAGATGTTGAACACGTAAAGCTGTTGATGGAGAAGTTTGTGTTCTGGAAATTTGTGTGTTGCAGAGGAACTTGTCATGGCTGAGTTTGAAACTCCATTGGGTCACTGAGGGCAAAAAATACTTTACCTAAAGCTTGCTGGTGGACGGTGGTTCAAAGCTCTCATCCTCGTGATTGTCCTTGTTCTAGATTTATGACTGATGCAGCTCGACGTGAGCAGGAGTCCTTGAAGAAAAAGATTCAGCCAAAACTCTCTTTGACTTTGTCAAGCACAGTGTCCCGTGGGAATGTATCTACTCCACCTCGCCACAGCAGTGGAAGCCTTACTCCTCCAGTCACCCCTCCAATCACTCCCTCCTCTTCATTTCGCAGTAGTACTCCTACAGGTAAGCACCTACTTTTTAATTCATGCCAAATAAAGGGGGAAGTTTTGCTATGTGGCATTTCTGTGGAGAAGAGAGGCATACTGAGGCATTGGTAAGAATTGCCTCGAAAAATAAAACAGAAAAGCTTTGTGCTATTTTACATTTGTTCTGCAATCCCTAAAATGTGTTTGGGCATTTGTTTCCAAATTCTTTGCTAAGGCAGAGAAGGATGCTAACTTTAAATGTTGCAGCTGAAATTATTACGCGAAGTAACTAACCATATCAGAAATGCCAAATGTTCAAAAGACCCCTTACGTGTCAGTAGGAGAACTCTGCCTGTGGTGCAGTGTCAGCTTGTGAGTTTATGATTTCTCACATAGTGGCTTTACACCTTAGGTTTCACATATGGGGATTTCTTCTTGAAAGAGAGAAATGGGACTTCTGAGTTTCGTGGGAAAGTGCAGTTTATTTTTCTTATCTTCTACAGAGGCAGAGAGAGGATGAATCTTTGTTACAGATGATAGCAGTATGGCGAAGAAGTCACAAGATTTCTGCTTATCAGACTATTTAAGGCTTTATGGGCCAATAAAATTCTGCCAACTAGATATTTACATTATTAAACCAATACTAAGCTAATTTGTGTTATTACAGTATGAACTTTCTTAACCAATACCTCTTAACACCTAAACCTTACAGTATTCCATTCTAAAATCTCTTGTTAACCTTTTTAACTACTTTTGCTTTGTCTATGACTTTTAGACTTTAAAACTAAACTTTACTCTACTTGACACACTCTGCTTTAAATTATAAATCTGCATTCTTACTTCTAGCACCTAAACTTGGAAGCCTTTCCCAAGGTTTCAGGTCAAACCTTGTCTCTAATTCTAAGTTTTGGCTTACAGATCTAATACTCTGAGATTTCCCAGCACTTTGGATTCCAACATCAGTTAAAGATTTAAAAGAAGTGGTCAGTATCTTCCTCCTACCCCAACCCCACTCCCCTTTTTTTTGGAGGGGGGTAAGTGGTCAGGGATTAATGTTCATCACGTAGAAATTGCTTTCATTGGGAAACTATGTTCATTAAAAAAAAAAAAAAAGGTATCTATATTTCCTTCAAAAGCTAGTATTCCAGTGGTTTTCGAGGGTATAAAAGTCCTGGGAATTTTTTTGCACTGATTAGAGTAACTGAAAATTGCTCACTATCCTGTGCCAGATCTCTTGGCCTAAGGCAGTCTGATTTACTTTAGGTAGAGATCTTGTCAGATAATTTTGGTACACTTCAGACTAAATACCAGTATTTTCTTCTAAAAAGATAAATGTATATAATAGGGTTATTCTATGCTGTAATAAATAGGTTCAATATATTCTCCTTAGCAGGAAATCACATGAGCATCACTGCCCTGAAAAACTGTTATGCCACATGTTTTTTATATAGGCTATTTTATGTCTCAGTATTAATGATTAAATGGAAAAGTTGTAGCAGTCCTTGAGATGTTCTGTCTGCAAGTTGTAAAATGAAGTGGTTGTTCCGTATGTCCCTAGTTACGAAAAAGGGAAGCACATTGAGAAAAGCTAAATGATAAAAGTCCTAATGTAATTCAGAAAATTTTAGATTTTCTTAATTATCTCCTGTTTAAAACAAACTGATCCATTTCCTTGACATCCTACAGATGACAAGGAGTTTCTTCTTTCATTTAATTTTTGTACAGCTCTGGAGAAGGCTAATTCATGATGTGGTCAGGTAGTATAACTTTGCACATCCGTCAGCAATATTGGCTTGTGATGTACTCTTTGAAACATGTTCCATCAAATACTTAATAAAAAAAAAATGTCAGCATCTGTCTACCAAAATACTTTTCTTATTTATATATTTTCCAAACTTTTAAAGTTAGAATGTTGTTTTACCTGCAGTTAAGAGAATCAGCTTGTTGTGGCTGCATTTCTGCAGGTCCTGCCTGCTAGGTTATAAATAATACCAGCTTCCACTTTCTGCACCCTATGTTCCAAGTTCCCTTTTGGACCCCTGTTCCAAAGCTAGGTTTTGTAACATCCTAGTAGTAAAAAAACATACATTCTTTCTTCAAGACTTTTTTAAAAATTTACTATTAACTGCATTGCATTTCAGCAGCCTCAGCCCAGAATTTCCATTTTTCTCATCTTAAAAGTTTTTCTGGACCTGAAGTAAGCATTGAGCTTTTTCTGATAACTACAGGTTTTTCCCCAGTGTTTACTTGGTGTAGGATTTTTTCTAATTTAGATAGATGAGGTGCTCAGAGTCATGCCATGGCTGAATTTCTGTGAGTCCAGTGCCTGTAGGGGCTTTAGATAACTTTATATATGCAGCTCACATGTCTTTTATTGGCCAGTGCAAATCTTTTTCCCTGAAGTGCAAGTATATATGGCAGTTGACTAGCAAGGTGATGTAACCAAGGGTAGTTGGGCAAGATCTGTTACAGGGGAACAATTTTGAGTATTTAAATTGTCCTACATTTCAGCCTCACAGTACCTACACAGCTTTCAAGCCCTCCACTGCATCCAGTGAGAATGAAGAGTATTCTTGTGTTCCTTCCATGCAGTCCTGTTTGATTTGTATTCCAGGAAAACTCTTGTTAATTCATCTTTGAGTGCAGGTAAACATGTATGTTGTGGTAACTTGAGAAAACCAAGAGGTTGATTTCCCTTATGTTGCCTTATGCCTTGTATTTGTTATAATCCAAATATAATCCTTGTCCTCATCTTCCTTTAGACCTATACTTTGTCAAAAATCAAATGGGATTGATTTGACCCAGTTCATTCATGAAATTCTCAGAATGACTGTTTCCCTTTTATTATCTGCTATCTCAGTTGTTGGATAGCTTGTGAGGGCTCAGCAGTGTGCCTGGCATTATTGGCACTGCACAAGGTCGTGCCACTTCAGGTGCCAGAGAGGAATCATGCCCTGCAGGCTGGTGAGGTGGCATAGAAATACACACGTTCCTCGGCAGAGGGTGGCTGTCACGTATGGCTTCTTGTCATTCTTGTTCAACGCAGAAAGCGAAAACCACACTGATACTTCGAGTCCCCTTTCCATGTACTGCCCTCCCTTTTGGTCTGCTGCTCATCCTGGCTTTCCCAGGGGTGTTATCTTGGCTTGGGTGAAGCCAGGAGCTGCCTGGATCCTGGTCGTGTTCGCGCACGTCGTCACGGCGATGTCTGGCCGCTTCCCGATGGTTTTAAGCTGCTGCTGTAAGTTTTCAGCAAAGTGCAGTTTCATATAATGATCTCTCATCTACCACACTCAAACCCACTTAGCTTGTGAAACCTGATAAGAAGCGGTTCAAGGTGTTTTGGCTGCAGAGTGTTTGTTAAGTTTTACAGTAAAAATCTGTGCCAGAGGGCGATGGGGCCTCGTTGTCAGACAGAGCTGAGCAGCGTCCAGACTCACACACACCGATGCTGTGAATGTTGCATGTGCACGTGTAAGCACCTCCTGCTTCTTGGTAAAGGAGTTTATTCACAGAGAAGCAGAAATATTCAGCTAAGAAATGTGCCATTTCAGGCTCCTCTCCGGTAGTGAGGTAGACATGTATTTATCTTCAGATTCTGCATGTGCTAGTCCCCTGAAATGGCCCATTTGTGGGTTTGGTGGGAAGTAGAAATGCAGTAGTTAATTTTCTCTACCGCCCCTCTGTTCCCTCAGGGTGGCTGGCATATGCTCTCTGCTACATTTGGCTTTTTGTTCCCTCTCCTATAACAAGTTTTCTCTTCTTCTTAAGACCTGCATCCTCTAATGGTTGCAGAAAGTTCACTTTAAAAATTTGCTCCAGTTTTTATTTTAACAATAGTGTCTCCCAGGAGACTTTGTTTAGTAGGGCTTAAATGGTCTTGTTAGAGTTCACAGGCAGAATTTAGCAAAAGAAATGGCTTTCATCAGGAATAAATACTCCTTAGGGTGATAGAGAAATAGAGCAAAGTAGCACCAGCACACAGCTTATTTTAGAAAGATGTTAGCAGCCTGCAAATACTGAAATATCTCTTTATTTTAGGAGCACTCAATTAAGTCACAAAAACTTATGTTGCTTTTATTTTTGAGTGTCAATTTTAAACCCACAAAACTAATGTAGTCTAGTTATGGATAAAAGCAGGGCTGGCATTGCATCCTTAACATACGTTGTTAATTTTTTTGAGTGTTTTCATACATCCGTGTGGCTCACAGATGAAATTTCCACCCCAAACTTCCTGGCTTTTGAGCGTAAGTCAGAGCATTGACATTCCTTTGAAAGCTATGATATTTCTTCATACTAAAAAGCTTTAAAAGTGATCCAGTGACAGTAACTTATTGGGAATTAATTATTAAAATAAGTTGTACCCAATTTTAGTTAAAATAGTAATTCATAGTGATGAATATCAGACTAAAAAAATATTAAAAAATTAAGCATCTTCTGCATTGAAGAAATGTCAGAAATCATCTGAAACAACTGTTTTGTGTTTGTTTATTATTTTCCTTTATATTTATGCCTAGGTGTTTTTTTTTTATTTAAACTACTCCAGGCCTGGAATAGTAAATTTCAGCCTGGAGTGAATTTTTTGCCTTCCTATAAATCCTAAAGCCAGAGTTTAATACCACCACTGGCTTTTTAATAGTTCAAGCCTAAGTCTTGTGCCCTCCCACCTTCCCCTGCGTGTGCACACACACACACACTACCACACAGAAAAAAAAAACAAAAACAAAAAAAAAAAAGCTGGAGTACTTGAAAACCTCATACTTAGCATTTCATTTTGCTCTGAAGAAGCTGGCTTTCAGACATCCTTTCCTGGTTTGGTTTTTTTTTTTTTAATTTTAATAGATTACAAGTTATAACATTTATGCAGTTTTAATACGTTTATAGACCTATTTACTGCCTGATCATTTGGGGCAGTGGATGGCAGCCAGTCCTGGCACGAAGTGTTGAGGATGCTGTGGTTGCCTGGAACAGCTGTGGCCATTTCTCAGCCCTTCCACTTGGGAAGGAGATGAAAGAGTGAAAGAGTGCAGTTTTCATGGGTGGTCATAGGCTGACCCCATGAGAAAATTGGCAAATCCCATTGTGATTTACAGCTGTCATTTGAGTAGGTGACTAACTATTGGTTTGTCTTATTAATTAGGATAAATGCCTTTCTGGGGAGTCATATTTGTTCAGTCATTTTTGATTGATTGCATTTGAAAGTTTTTACCTTTCATAAATATGTCAGACTTCCTTGAAATTTCTACCAGTTCAGACTCAGTATTTATGAATGTGGCCTCGTTTTCTACCCACAGAAAATACCTAACTTTTCAATTTATTTTTTTTTCCTTTCTGGTAATACTTGAAAGTAATAAATCATTTTAATCTGGAGTAAGAAAAATACTTTGTAGGATTTGCCTTAACCTTTAAGAAGTCTAAGATCTAATCAGTGATATTTTAACCAAATATGCATAAAAATTCAGCAAAATAATGTTATGAGACTTGAAAAAAAATATTACTGAGTCTATCAAATTATTACTGTTGATGCAGAAATTACTACATTTACCATCTGAATGATGCTTTAGTAGATTTATAATAAACAAGTGGTTTTGTAGATATATAGAGCATATTCTAAAACTGAAATCAAGATTGTTTTGTAGCTTTGTCAGTACTCCTAAAGCTGCACTATTTCAGTCAGAACAGACTATGTGAAATGAGCCAATTTTTGTCTAATAAATCATACTAGTGGTGAAACATGACTTAATATAAAATGTCATTCTGTAACAGAAAGTGAAATTCAATTAATTTTCAATCAAAAGGAAAAAAAAACAGTCTTCCCCTAGTGTCTTATTTTCAGAGCCTGGTGTAATTAAAAGTACTTTTTATATCTAGAGTGATTGCATTCTTAAATATTTGCAATAATTTTAAATATATTTGTGTTTGATTCAGGTTTAGGAAACTAAATTAAAGAGAATCATCTCATTTAGTTAATTAGGGAATATCTTCTAAGACTGAATATTTTCTAAACGGTACATAGAAATTTTTACTCAATAAAACTAATAGATCCTAAAAACTCACACTAATACCTTCTCTGATTTAGATGGATTTTGTTCAGGATTCAGATGCTACTACTGGCAAAACAGAGACCAAAAAATTATAGCTTTCTTCTGTGTTAACAAGTGTTCACGCTGCTGCTGAAATAATTTAGAGCATCATTGTTCCCTCTATGGGTGACTAATTTACAGGGGAGGAAAGTCAGCATATTACTACAAAGGAGCTCCTTTCTCTACCTACCAAAGGCAGCTGGGATTCAGAAATTGATCTGTAAGGATCCACCTCTCTTCTGGTCCATTAAGGAGCTGTCTGTTGTGGAAGCTTTGACTCTGAGAAGCAAAACACTGTGTGGCATTTAGTGACTTTTCCCAATAAAGCTGGTTATCTAATGTACTGTTATCTCAATGACATGAGATATTGTTCCTGTAATTCTGCTGTATAGCATTTGCCTTCATGGATAACTCATAAAGGAATCCCAAGGGCCTCCTCTTGAATCTGTTCCCTTTTCTTTTCCATGAATGCAAAGCTGAAAGAAAACCACCCATTGTTTGCTAGTAATAGCAACCAAAACCACAATAGTAACCAGCCTTTGGTATTGGGCATTGAAATAGAGTAATAGGCACATGCTGGAATCTAATATGGTTTACATTCTAAATGTGTGTTTAATTTTTTTTACTTTAAGTTGTTGAAAAAATGCATTGTTGTAATGTAAAAACTCATTCCTGTTCATAGGTATCAAAGCAGCTAACATTTCAGTAGAGTTTCCATATGTCAGGCTTTCAACAATGAAGTAATCATATGGCACAGACAGCTGTTGCACAGAGTGCTGGAACAGCACATTAAACAGAATCCAGCAAGAAAGAGATCTGCTCAGCTGAACTTCTTTGTGAGTTTAGAGTGAACAGTAGAAATGTAAAATAACAGGGGTGTTCCCCTCCAAATTAACTAAAGACTTACAGGAGGAGGAGTTAGGTGCTCAGAACTTTTTGTGTTGATGGATATGCTATTAATACGTAGCTGAATCTGTTGCAGAACCGCTATTTATAGCAGAATCTGTTTGGCTGCTGTCAGCAGGTGGTATTTCTGAACTCCATGCTAGGTTGAATCAGAGTAGACTATGAACCATTAAACCAGCTTTTCAGTTGATAATCTGCAACAGCTTTCTCTTTGGGCAATGAAGATTTACTTGGTATTGCTACAGCTAGATAGATACTGCTCTTTTGTGGTGAGCTTATTTTTTTTAAGTAAAGTGCACTGCAAGATATCCTTGATTAGATCTTAAGGGAGCTTGAAATTAGACTGGGGAGGGCAAACAAATGGAAACAAGTACACATTGATGGCATTTTGAAAATCACGCTCCAAATTCAGGTCACGTGTGCTTCAAGCACATGATTAATGTCTAACACCTAATACTAAAGAAGTAAATGCTGCCTGACTTGGAGCACATAACAAGTGCTTTGTCAGACTGGAATGGAGTATTCACCACTTGCAGAGTTGCAAGCTCAAGAATTTATGTAGTCACAAAAACCCAACTTTAGCCATTCACTTCAAAAATTCTTCACCTGTGTTAGCATACTGTAAATACATAAATATAATTATTACACTTTATGTTAAAGTAGCCTAGTATCATACAGATGTAATTGAGAAAAAAATGAAAAGTAGAAATATTAAATCAAATTCCAGGACTGTTGTATTAAATTGTTGAGAAGTGGGCTGAGAGTGTTACATTTTTGTGTGTTTGACTTACGGGTACCCAGCATAGTAAAGCACGAATCAACCAACCTCTGTGGCAGCTTGAAAAAACAGACTTTCAGATGTCTGAGGAACCATCTCATTACTTGTTCAGAACTTTCTACTTGTTTAATTGCCTGTTTAGAGAACTGAAGAATTTTTATGCTATATTTTTATTAAAAATTAGATATATGGACTCACTCTTGGATAAACATTATGGGCAAATAAGCCATACTTCACAAAATGAAGACCAAATTTAGTTCTCCAGGATAACGAATGTTTGAATACATTTGATATTTCAGGCCTGCTAAGTATGAAAAAATCTATGTTAAAATATCTTGTGGAAACTGGATTGTGGTCCCTGACAAAATTTCCTTCTGAGGTGCTTCACTGTTGCCATGTTTTCACATTTCTGTGTAGATGACAGAAGAGAACTTTCATTATTGGAGCCAAAATGGTCCCATGTAATTACAGGTTTGGGGCCATATATCAATCCTGCACACTAACTACTATTGTATGTATAATTGCCCAGCATTTAGCTGAGGTGCCTATTCTAACAGAACCTTATGGGTGTTCTTGTAAAAAATAATGAAAAAAAAAATGAATGACATTGTGTAAAACAGTTGATCAATGTATAACTTAATGTATATGTGTGTGCTTAGATACGTTACGAGATTTTAACATGAACTTTTGGCTAAGGTCCTGACTGAGCATGAATAATAAGAGAAATCATAGTAGTTTCCAGTTTCTATCTTAAGGAGTAAAGCTATAGTAGAAGGTTTCTAATAACAATTTTAAATAGTAAGTAAAAGTGCATATATAGGGCTTTCTTAGGTGGGTTTTTGTTCCCACAGCTAAAAGATGTTTTTTCAGAGCTAGATGTCACATTCCAATTTTAGGGAGCCAGACTGTAAATTTGTACATATTTAGCTCTTCAGTAATCCAAAGTGAAAAATCTTCACATGTTCATCACTATGCTTGGCTAAGTGCTTCAGTGATTTTTTTTTTATTTCCTAGCAGTCATCAGCTGTCAGATGACTGTGTGGCTTCCTTAGAGAGACAAGACCGTGTATTAACCTGGTTACTCGGTGACTAAACCACACCGAAAGATTTACATTCCCGGAACATACTGAGACTTAGGCTTGGAGGATCTGCAGAACAGAGAGAATTCCATACTGTAGGCACAGCAACAGTGTTGTCATGTCTTGGACTAACTTGTAGCTCCAAATCCAACAGCTCGAAATTATCCTGAAGACCAAGACATAAACTTGGTCAAACCTGCACGTTTTTTGACCTCTAGCTGTGCGATTATTCAGGTACCTGCTCTGCAGTTTGGCTGGACCCTAAAAGGAGGAAGGATGGGAGTTGGCTCACTTTGATGGTGTGTCTCTTGCAAGGGAGGCCCTGGTGTCTTTTTTTTTATCTCCTAGGCAAAACCTGAGTCGTAAGGACTCACAAACCCCAGCCCTGTTTGCCTTACCAAGGTGCTGTGGTTTGTTTGTGTGTTTGGGACCCCTCAAAGTCCATCCCTTTCAGTGCCCATGGACCAGGTGAATGAGGAGTGTTTGCAAAGGCTGCAAGTCCATGACTGCAGTTCTTTCACAGTCCTGTAGCTTTGGTGTACAGATCCTGGAGGATTTCTGTGGGCTCTGCAAGACAAGCTGACATGACCCAGGAGTGTCTTTCAGAGGTTTGGTATTTCCACTGATCCAAGCCTGTAGACTCGTGGAGATGGAGCAAAATTTTATGGAGATTCTCCTGGAACTAATCTTTCCTATGGTTTGCATAAAGACGTTCTATGATAACCTCCCCTGCTTAGTCCTTTGTTTAACTCCATCCTAAACTAACTTATAACTTAAGTACAAAAAGGCCTGTACTATATTCACAAAATATTGCTTGAAAGTTGTGCTTCTAGACATTTAAATTGCTTTTAAAGTTAAAAGAACATTTTTAAGTGTGTATAGGAGAAAGTAAGACTAACATGAAAGTAATCAATGGGGGAAAATGGGGCTTTGCTTTGAGGGGAAATAAATATTGACTTTTTAAAATCACAATTCTTCTCAGCTGGTTGCTACGTTTTCTGTTTTTCTTCATTTTCTTGCTTCATGGGTGCATTTTCATTATAATCCTGTTAAATTTCTGATTTGCTCTTTAACTTGGCAGTAAAAATGTGTTGAGCCCAGTTTGCTATAAAGATATGTTCTGGGAAGATTATCTCAGTTGTCAGATTTGGTGTTTTCTAGTAGAATTTCTAGTAGAATTCTGAATCTTACCAGAGGAAAAGGCACACAAAAATTTAACACTACCTTTTATTTCATCTCATTCACTTCAGGTAGCTTTACATGTAATCTCCTGCGTGTTGTACTTTGTCTTCCCAGCCCCTTCAGAGCATTCTCGTTTGATACAGACATAAATTGCACCAGCAATTGTAAAGCTACTGTGCTGTAGAATTGTATTTTAATTGCACATACCTGTAATTAATTGTATGGGAATTTTCACAGTAGTCTCCCCAAGGAACAATTTAATTGAAAAGTAACCGAGTTGTCTAGACTACAGCAACTCATAAAATCATCACTAGTTTTGGGGCTTGAGCTACAAAGCAGCAATAGAAACATGGCTTGTAGATTTAAAGTACTTCCAAGCACAGGAACTGTTTTATAATCCCCATCGTAGTAGTCTACCCTGGCAAACCATTTTTAACAGGGTCAAGAACAAAAAATGTAAAATAAGCTTAAAAGTAAAGATTGTCTCTGTCTTAATTTGTGATAGGATAGGGATTTTTGTGTACAAGCACACCTGTCACACATAGACATATCTTCCTCCAAATGTGTAAAAAATATACATTTTGCAGAAAGCACATTGTGTCTGCCTTTCACAGCTTGTGGCATAACTGGTTTAACATAGGAATAGTGTGGCACTCAAAAAATTACTTCAGCAGTTCTGGGTAACAATGATGGCATTCATGTTTGTGTGTTTATACTGTAAGGGCCAATTGGTGGAAGGATTTTATTTATTTATTTATTTACTATCTAGCTTTGTAAGTAATCTGCTAATTATCATGAAAATTCCTAGCTGAAAACATGAATGTTTTCCTCCAAGTTAAAAACGGTAGTGGCCATGTGGAACTTTTAGGTGTTTATTTAAATTGTTTGTGTGTCTATACATGCACATATATACTTACACCTATACATACATGGATATTACACTGTGACATTAAATGGGATTTATCTGTACCACTGTAGTACCTTGAGGACTGAAAAAATTACTCCATGTCCACCAGTGCTGTATTGTCTGCACACTGCCAGCAGTGTTATGGTTTAGCAGAAAAAAGAAACAGACTCATTTAGGCAGCACTTCAGTGTGCTGAAGATGATGAAACGTAAGCAAATGTTTGAGTTTCCTTTGCATTATGGCCAAAGCAAATCCGAAGTAATAAAAGGCAAGGACTAACATACCACTTCACACTTGATGACTTATAACCCAAAGAGGTTTATTTCACAGGGGAAATGGTGTATCCTGAGTTGATGTTAGCCAGTACAAGATCCTCAAAATTATGTAACATTTTAGGAAAAACAGGGTCCTTTGTAGCTTTTGTGTATTTCCAAGTGAACTAAAAAACATGAAACATTTTCTGACCCCTAAAACCACAAGATCCTCTTGTCTTTTTAGTGCTTGTGGCCTGGCAGGTGGAAAACACCATCCTAATTCTTGCTGAAGATGAAGGTTGGTGCTTTGTCCTTGCATAGTGGCCCTCTTGAAAGGTTTTTCCATATATAGTCAGACAGTCACAACAATTCCTGAGCACTTGTGCCTCTAATGTCAAAGGATACGAGAAGCCAAGGAGCAATGGGAAATAGAAATTAGAAAAGTTCTTTGATTTCAACCCAGTGATATGTCACCTGAAACAACTCACACCTGCTAACATACATTTTGTAGACCTGATTGAAACAGTGATAGCCTCAAAGAAAGGTTCATGACAGCATAAGAGGCACAGTGTACACTTTATGTTATCAGAATCTTTGTCTTTAAAAGTGAGAGAGGAGACATGACTCCCCACTAAATGCGTTCTTATGCTTGGGTTAATTTCTTTCTGAGAAACACAAAGTAGGATTAATAAAAAACATAACAGATCTTTCCTGTAGATTTTTTGTGAAGTTGAAATGACAAAAGCCTTGCTGAGTAGTGGATAGCCATTTTAGCCCTTACTGGTAATTCTGAGTCTTAGGGCTAGCTCTCAAATCATGCTGATGGTGTTTCTTAAATCTAGGTGATCTGAGCTTCGAAAGCAGGCAGAGAGAAGTGCTCAGTGTATATTCATGCAGACTAAATCTTCCCAGCCCTTCGGTGCATTGAAGTGGAGAATCTGACATTGCCTCCCTTGTTGCTGTTCAGGGGTTTGTAGCCCTCTTGGGCCTCATAAACATGAAATTTCCTCAGTCCAAAGGTGAGAAAAAAGCACTGAGTTGTCTTGCACCTCTGCAGATCCTGTGCACCCTGGTCCTTCACGCACTGAGCCAGGGCTGACACTCATGCAGCAGCCCATTCACACACAGGAGCACCTGAGGAGGCCCTGGAGCATCTTGGAAATCCCTGCCTAGGGATGAAAATCAGCAGCTCTCCTCGTGTAGTGCAGGCCATACCTGCACAGTGATAGCAGTGCCATGGGGGAGCCTGGTGGCAGCTCAGTGCACCCGTGCAGGATTTGCACGCTGGTGAAGGCAAAGGCTCGGCAGTCGGGGTGGGGAGGGACTGTGTGCATTAGCAGTTTTATGACCTGCATTGTAAGTGGCTGGATAGCTTTTGTACAGCTGTAAAGCATGTATAAAACATGTCTCAAATGTATTTTCATAGCTTCATAAAGTGTAGTTCACTTATGTAGGTACTTTTTATTGTAATCCTTTATCTTCAACATGGAACTGTTTCCTGGTACTGTTTCTATTTTTTTTTCTTCTCTTTTTTTTATAAAATGGGGTAAAGAGGAGAAAAGAAAAACTCCGCTTTTGTTACATGCATCAGGAGAGTCCTTAAGTACAGTAATAGTGCCCTGAACTTGTATTTTAGTATTACTAACCTCGGAATGCAGGCCTAGCAACTAAAAAGCCAAAATAACATTAATTATGACTTGTTCTTCGCTGTGGTTTTTGGAGTATAAGTTCAGAACAGATGTTTGAGGGGAGAGAAGAGGGGGAGGAAGGATGGATTGTTTCTTTTTCTCAGCCCCAACTGGTTTTAATTCTTTTTTGAACATTTTGAGAGTATCTTTAAACATTTGCCAGAGTTCAATTAACATCCTGTGACTAAAGGTGGAAAATGTCCTACTTTGTTTTTCTTCAAACATATACCTGCTCTTGCTTCTCATGCCAAAGCCAGGAAAAGAAAGGATCCCAGCTGGCATCGGTTTTATTACTGTTACATTACTTTGCAGGTTAAGCTTCATATTGGGAGGGGTCTACTGGATTGATTTATTTATTTACTTTTTTTATTTTCATTATTTTTAAAAAGTGCCATGTAAAACACTGCCATTTCATTACAGGAAGGTTATGTTCTTTTTTGGTGAGTGTTTAACAGCTTATTCTTGTTTACATGAAGTTGTAGAAATCTAGTTTTAAAATATGTTTAAAGTAGACCTTGTGTTCTTGGGTTTATCATGTTTTTCCTGTACTGTGTATAAACACAAGATTGTACATTATTAAAAGCCCTTTTTTGTGGAAAACAGGATTGGGGGGAAAAGTTTATATAAGAATGCAAAATAACTTCCCGAGACTATTGGCGCAGTGTGACTATAAAACCTCAACAGCACATTGTGCAGTGACATTATAACAATTTGCTTTAGCACCTCTGCAGTGTTCTCAGAAAGCCCTGCTCTACAAAACACATGCCATGGTATCAGTTGACTGTTTTTTTCCAGAATCAGTTCTTTACATGCATGTTTTTGTGATTAGTTGCTGTTCCACAAGTAATTGGAAGAGGGGAATTTTTTTTTTTATGATTATTATTATTTATCTTATTACATGTATGTTTTATTTGCATTTATACATTCAATAAGTTGTAACATATCTGCTTATATAGGTGTGCAAGTGGATTTATAAACTTTGGATTAGGATTTACAGTGGTTTAGTTTTAAAGACTGTTCTCTGCTATACTGGTATCAAGATACAGATATATCAAGAAAGAAAATGGCACACAGTTGCTCCTAAGGCCAGATAGAATCCAGCTGCTCCACCAACCCCAGTATTGACTCTGGAGGACTATTTTTTATTTTTTTTTTTAACCTGATGTGTTAGTTCTGTTTCTCTAGTAGCCCAAAATGGAGAGCAGATTGTGTAAATAGTTCTCCATTTTGCTGACAGTGAAAAAGAATATGTAGCACTAATGTCATACTAATAGCACTTTAAATATAAAACTTGATGTTTATTTTGTACCTTTGTCATTTTAGGTTAACCTCCAACATTTTAGGGTGATTTCCCATATTGGTTAGCTCAGCCAAAATCATTCTATACCAAAATACAGTGTATTCAGATTTATGTTGGACCCGTAGGAGTGTTTGCATGCTTTCCAAAGTGAATCCAAGCCTTGTAACGGGGTACATTTTTCAGTCACTTAAAATTCAGCATTACACTGAGAGCACTGAAATGAAAACTGTAGTTGGTGTGAAATGTTGGAATTGTCTACCATGTCATTTAAAACACCAGTGTGCTGCATGTTTAACTATGTGCAGGTTCATCCTGTTTGAAGTACAACCCTACAAAACAGCGTCCAAAATCCGGAAAGGATCTTTTCAGACTGTCTCTGTGACTGTGCAAGTTACAGTTGCCATTTGACTGAGAGACAGGGGAGAGGATGTCCAGAAACACCTACCCTTAACCTTAGATGTTTAAATGTTCCCTCCTTTGATGTAGCAGTGGAGGTCTGAAAGCTACTCTTCAAATGATGCAAACAAACACAGAAATGTTTTTTGTGGGGTTTTTTTTGCCTAACGTATTTTCTCTAGTGCTTTCAAGTGCCTTGTGCCTAAAAATAATGGTAAAAAACATACTGCTCTTTGTATTTGAACACATGTTCACATCATTACATGAGGAACATTTTTGAACTTCTCTTGGTGCTTATTCATTAGCTTAGCTTTGCTTCAGCCAGAGACAATAGAAAATTAGTTCTTCTGGGCAGTGATATATCCTAACAGCTCATTATTTACTGCTTGATACTTGATCTGAGCTAGGAGAGGACTGGAAATGAGAAAAGGAGGGGTGGTTTCTGCAGAAG
The DNA here is from genome assembly GCA_032173965.1 of Sitta carolinensis. NCBI lineage: Eukaryota > Metazoa > Chordata > Aves > Passeriformes > Sittidae > Sitta > Sitta carolinensis. The sequence continues at coordinate 34,311,402 of CM063284.1, read as the reverse complement.
ACATTGTTCTGGCCAAATCCTGCTCTGACTGGTGTCATGGGAAGGAGGAGGATGCTGGCAGCCACAGCCACAGCCTGCAGAGCCAGCAGGACAGCCCTGAGCCCCTGCCCCACTTGGAGCAGGGCCAAGGCAGTAGTAAGTCATAATTGCTATTTTCATGGCTCTGTTGTGATCATGAAGAGGGATGGAGGCCTCTGCCAGCCCTGGCAAGTGCCTGTTTGACAAACCATAACCATCTCAATCAGCTCCCACCAGTGACAGCGAAGTTCTGAGCATGCAGCTGGCTTTGAGAAGAGAATTGCCTCTCCTCACCCAGAAATGAGAGTCAGGAATATTTTCCAAGAGAAGAGCAAAAACTCAACTGTGTGTGCTTATACCCACGTGCTGGAGGAAGGCTCTGGCCTTCACAGAGGTGAACCTAGTGCTTGTTGTATTTAGGTGCTTAATCCAAACACTGGAATGGCACTTGCTATCTAAAATGGCAGTGTCTGTAGCACTGTGCAGTGCTCTGTTAAACCTCTCTGGGTTTTCTTCAGTTGTGTCTACATCACCTTTGTGGACACGAATGGTAAAAGTATTTTTGAAAATGTAAGAAATTAATCTGAACGGACTTTTCACAAAGGCTGAAAACTGCTTTCTGTCCTCTGAGTCCCCGCTCCTCAGCCACCAAAACAAGCAAGCAAGCAAGCAAAGACCCTGGCTTAGTGTGTCTGGATGATCCAGTATCTGACATTTATTGCTGGAGTTTGCAGAGTCAGTGCACTGTGCCACCCATACCAGCTCTCAGCTGAGAGAGTCCTGCTACAGCTTCTAGACTGAAGGCTTGCATGACTGCTGTTATTTATTTCCTGTTCTTTATATGAAGGAAGAATATTTCATTTCGAATGACTTGATATGTCTTTAGCTCAACAATGAGTATCAGCTGTAGGAATATTGTTCCTGCTGTGTACATCCGTGGGCACAGAGGGAAGAAGTCTGACAAATGCGTAAAATGTGCTTTAGTGTTAACCCAAAATTCACATACTATTAATCATTCGCTTTTTTTATCAAGAAAACTGTTGCAGTATATGGGGATGCAAAGTCCTTAAAATAAGAAGTGCTCTCATAAAACTGTTTCTGTGAAATACAAACTGCAAGTCCCGCATGGGACAAAGTGTGAAGTTGAATTTTTATGAGAAATCCTTGGAATTACCATGAACTTTCAATGACACTAGCAATGTTGGTTGCCACTGCAGTAAGCTATTTACTCAGTTATTCATTGTATACTTAAATGTATGCTTTCTGGTCACAAAAATAATTGGCAAGGATGTTTTGGGTTTGTTTTTCTTCATGGGAGGAGAAAGGAAGAACTCATAATGTTCTTGATCAGAGGTCACGATATATCCTACTCATTAAAATTGCACACACAGCTTGTGCTGGTTTTAATCAGCTTTGTCTTTTTTATATTTAATGGCACAACAGAGAAGTCTTTAGATTTGAAAAGTGATGTAACGACAAATGCTATGCACCTGCTAGAATCAAGATTCATTTAAAGTTCAGAGGAAAATCCTCTGTAAATCTCACAACAGAATGAATTTACTCATGCAAAAGGCAGAATTTATCTTGGCTACAGTGATGTGAATACAGAATAAACCCCAGAAATATAAAAGATAAGGCCCCAGCTTTTCAGCAGTGTAGCTGGGATGTTTTTTGTTCCAGAATGTCAAATGAATTAGCTCTCTGCAAACCATTTCTGAGCTCTTTAAATTACTGACTTCATCTACTGGAAAACAAAACAGTAGCAGATGAGCATTGAAGAGGTGAGATCTTTGCTGTAGGATTAAGTGACATTCTCACTGATTTTGATAGGAAAACTGACTGGCAGCAGAGGTGTAGACCAAGTCTTTATGGTCAGCTTTGCTTTTTGTCAAACTACAAAGGCTTCTTACCCTGCAGGCAGTAATCATAATCCCTTTTCGTGAGTGTCTTTACTTTTGGCTGTGACATAGATAGCTTCCTTATTTGTGATGGGTTGTTTAAATGCAGTGTGAAAATTACAAGAGAAATAACTTGCTGGAACTCTTTGTGACCCAGTATGTTTTGTTGCTTCTCATAACAGGTAATTTTATGTGATACCTGGCTCCAATATGGCATGCTGTGTGAGTTGTGCCTAGTGGAGTCCACGTCCCCTTTGAGGAGTAGTGGCATTGTCTCAGCATAGAAAATTGCAGGGGAAAAAAAAATCTGAACTAGCATTCCTTCCTTGCCTTTGTTTTGTTTCATTTTTTGATCTGCTGGGGGCAGCACAGATGAAGTGAGTCTTTTGGCAAGACCACTTGAATGAGGAATGGGGAAATGGCTTTGTGGGCCAGGACTGAGAGAATATTGCATGCAAGGGTGGGTGCAGTATTAAGAAGATGTTACAGAGTTATTTGGATAATAAAGCAGTGGTTTAGGTTAGGCCAAGGTAGAATTGTGTAGGGTCTCTGAATGAAAGCCAGATGATGAAACTGGATATTACGTTAAAGAGCAGTGAGCAAGAGGCCTCAGAAAAAGCTTTTCAAGAGGAGAGAGGGAGAGAGCAATGTTTTTGCTATGGTAGAACTAGTATTTAGTTATGGTAATAATATTGTATATTTGTACAGTGCCTTGCTGAAAGCACGTGCTTCTCTATCAGCCATATATTATTTAGATGCTTTGTCTTAGAGAACTCTTTGTTGTTGAGTTTGGGGGATTTTTTTGCTATTTAGACTTCTGAAGCCTGGTTCTGATATTTTTCAGTGGGGGGAACATTCAGTCTGCTTTCCAAGCACGAGGAGGAAGGGCAAAGCCATTGGCCCACATGCCACAGGAATGGCTCAGCTCGATGCCCAAAGGGCAACATGCCCCAGCAGAGCATCCTGTTCTCCATGAGCATGGCAGCGTCCAAGGAGAGCTCAGCTGGGCAGCTCTCTGGGACCTCTTGGAGGAGTTACTGCAAACACTGCCCAAGTCACGCAGTTGTAACACCCTGGAGCAGGCCATAGGTTAGATGCAATGGCGCTTCATTTTTTTTTATTCCTTTAAAAAAAGTAAATATTTACAGATATAACTGTGAAACACCAAACAAATTTTAAAAGAAAAAAAAAAAAAAAAAAAAGGGGGATAAGCAATTAGCGAACTCTGTCTTGATCACAGTGCGCTGCTGTGCACTTCCCCTCGACGCACTGCTGGTCCCTGGGAGCGCTGCTCAGGAGCCGGGGCAGCGCCGGCTCGGGTTGCAGTTTGTACACCTGACACAGAGCCCAGCACCTCCTGCTACGGCTGGGAACGGCCTCACCAAGCCACCGTGCTCAGCCCTGCACCACTTAATTAAAATACCTCATCCAGGGGCTGTTTATAATGGCAGCGCCAACCTGTGCGTTGTGCTTTTTTGTTTTTCCTCTTGTTTTATTTCCCTCCTCTCTGATGTGTTGCGCGCAGTCGGTGAGGCACCACATGGGTTGCTGCTCTTAGACACTGACAACTGAGGAAATTAAATTCTGAGGCAGAATCGGTTAAAAGCATGACTAAATCAGTTTTGTTTTTCTATAACAACTGAAACAACATAATTATTTTAAGATTGAATTTTTATTGCTAATGATTTTTTTTCAAGGCAGTACTTTTTTTTTTTTTTTTGCATTTTCCTTATACCAAGATCCTTTTAAATACATTTTGGGATTTCTAATATAAGAAGTTGAGTTTAGTAGGACACTGTTATATAAAAGCAGTGATAGACTGCAGTTCCAGCTTCATATGAAGTCATGTGGCACCATTAGTATTACTGTTTTGTACAAGAAGAAATACATATTTATATGGTCATTCATATGAAAAATCTCATTGTATTTGTAAAATCTATAGTGACATCTGAATTTTAAAATTTAAGATAATGGCGCATTTGCTTATACTGGTTAAAGAACTGTTTTGACTGTACTAGGCCTTGCATTTTTGTTCAGGTAAGCCAGTGGAAAGAAAATAATAACGATGGTGTGATCTCACGGATGCTTGCACACATAGTTTGGTCTCTTCTGTCTCTCTCTTTCACTGAATCTGCCTTTGACTCAGGCAAGCATTTTTGCTTGACAGGCAAACATTTTTAGAGAATTGTATCTTACTATACAAAATTACTAGAAAAATTAAAAGAGCACCCCTTAATCCCTTTAGGAAAACCTAAGGAAATGTATAATAGTATGGACTGCACCTTCTCCACACTGTTCTGTGCATCTCTTATTTTATACATTATACTGCATATTAAGTTTTAAAGAGCACTGATTGTTGCTTTATGAAAGTATCATCACTAAAAGGAGTGGTGTTCCTAAGAGATGTTGTACAGTTTCAAATGATCTTTTCTTCAGAAGCACAAAATCCTATTTGGGTGGAAATTACCCACTCTTAAAGGGGCTCACAAAGGGGGTGATTATAAAGGCAGAAATTGTTGGTATCAGTGTTTAGAATTGTATGTTTTGTCATTGTAGGAGTGCATATGTGTATTTACAATAGGGTTTTCTGTTTCATTTGCTTTAAAAAAACCCCACTGAGCTAAAAGGTTTGAAAGGAAAAGCTTGAGGAATTTTTTCCATCAAGATACAATCAAGGGCAGGAAATCATAGAAGCAGAGTTGTGGTTTTGCCTCCATTTTTTTATTAGTTAATTAAACTATAACAACTCTTAACTTCATTTTAGGTTAACTGTTCCTAGAGTTCAGAAATATTTTAAGAGGTCAATAATGCTTTCTTTGGCTCTCACTCATTTGGAGTGGGATGAGGAGCCGCAGTCAGCAGGGCAGAGTTTTCCAGATGTGCTGCAAGGCCTGTGCGTGCGCTCCTGTCGACGGCTGTCGCTGGTGGGAAGCCATTCCTCTTCCCTCATCTGCACACCATCCTGGACAGATGGGAGCCACGGGGAAGAAACGTGGACAGCCTGACATCTGTCCTGACCAAAGCTCAGGAGCCCTGGGTGCTGGCAGCTACCAGTTGCCACGTGTTGTTACTCAGTGCTGAGTCTGACTGGGAATGCTGGGGAAGAGGGAGTCCAAAGTGGCAATAAGTGTGGAGTTTCGGCAGAAGCAGAAGCACCCCTAAAAACACATTGTACTTTGCAGTATGGGTTTTCCCTGTGAATTCAGAATGTTTTAAAGTGCCATGAGGCGTCTGTCTGCATTTTCTCCTCCGCGGGTAGAGCTGCTCAGAGCTGTGCACTGAAAGGGCACATGAGGGAAGAGCCATGCAAGTGTCACATAACTGTCTTTAATAGCGGGAGCTATTCCAGCACTTGGAGCCAAATTGTCTTTCAGCAGAAAGGATAAAATTTAGCAGAGCTGGGAAAGGGAAAGAAAGGGGAGGGGAAACACAGCACCACCTCCTGCTGACACCACAGAAGTTTCCCTCAGCTTTCCCTCTCTCTCCCTCTGTGCATATATTTTCTTTTTAATCAGCTGTGGCTCTTCCCTCCCCTGCTTTTCTTTTTTTCAACTGTATTTTTACAGTTGGAATTCTGCTTTTCTAATTTCTCTTGTTTCACATTTAACTTCTTCAGAGGATTTCATTAATAGTTATTGCAATTAAAAATAATAAATAAACTCAGCACCAGCTGCTCAGATGGCTGTCTTAGCATATCTGGAACATAATGCGGTCTGTTCAGGGCAGTCACACAATGCAATTTATACCCACACCTGAGGGAATGAATTTCACAACTATAATTGCTACAATATAATTCTTATTAATGTTGTGCTATAATTCCTATTAATTCCAAAGGGCTAGTAAATGCATTAGGACTTGTCAACATATTATTTTACACTGTTTATGATCTGTAGAATTACACTCTTCAGTATTGTATTGCATAAAGAAATGCCTTAAAATTAGCTTTAATTGGAGGAGGGGAGGGAGCACATTTTCTGTTCGGGCACTGGGAAAGACGGAAGGATCCTGGTGTTTGAGAAGCAATGAAAACTGCATTTTAAAATGAGTCCTTTGAACTTTCTGTGCCATGCAGTTAACAGTTTATGAAGATATATTAATAATGTCTGTCCTGGTTATTAGAAAAAGAACCACTGGTGTCTTTATGAAAAAATAAATAACTACAAGAAGGATAGGGTTATAAAATTTAAAATAACTGACAACAGAAAAGACAAAAGTAGGGAAATTACAAGTCATTGTAGCTGATGTAATAAATGCAGAATGGGTTATCTTGCTGTGCTCTTATTTATTCTTGTTTTATCTGACTACCCTGGTTTTCTAGGTAGTGAATATGATGAAGAGGAAGTAGACTATGAAGAATCAGACAGTGATGAGTCCTGGACTACAGAAAGTGCTATCAGCTCTGAAGCTATCCTTAGTTCAATGTGCATGAATGGAGGGGATGAGAAACCTTTTGCCTGTCCTGTTCCTGGATGTAAAAAAAGATATAAGGTAAGTAGTAGTGCAGACCTACCTCATTTCCTGATGGGGTAGGTGGTGGGGAAGCCTCTAAAATCAGTTTGCACTCTTCTCATGTAATAGACTTTTCACAATTATTTTTGTGATATTTTAGCAGAATATTTTATTCACTAGTTTCCTCTCAAACACAGCCAAGTTTATGTTTTACAAGGGATGTCTGTCTGTCAAGAAAGATTATATGTAGCGATTCTTTTGCTTTACACGCTTTAACGAGCTTTCTGTCATTTAGACATATTAACTGCAGAATGCAGGAGGTACTACAAGCAAAATAATCTCTTGGGTCCCTTTCAGAAAGATGAATAAAAAGCTTCTGTCCATCTGTGCCAGAAACAATTCCTTTTGCTTTACTACTAGAGATGTTGCCTCCTCTTTAGTGAGACGGTGCCCAGGGTGCATTTTCTGTTAAAAATGATGTGTGGAGTGTAGTGGTTAACATCGCGCAAGTCAGGATTCACCTTGGGAAGGCAGAGTCTTGCAGAAATTCTGGCATCATTCTTCCCTGAGTCTGAGTTCCCATGACACATCTGCACAGCCATCAGTGACCCCACACGCAGGGCTTGCATCCCTTCGTGTGACACCCTGGGAAACAATTCCCTCCCATCCCCACCCTGCTCCTTTCTTCAACTGCTCTCCATCATGAGAAATTTTTTGTCTTTTTATGTGAGTGAAGCATTTCTAAACTGGAACCTTGAGCTGGCCAATGTAGAACATGCCAGGATGTTACAGGAGTGTTGCTTCACATGCATTGGTGCAGAGACAGATGAAATTGTGTTGAGCATCTTACACTTCAGTATGGCATTCTCTAACCAATGCCATTTGGGAACAGAAGTAGCATGTTGGCACACTTCCTCTAAGTTGTTTTTAAAGTTTTTGCATGAACTGCTGGAAAATCCAACCACTGATCCTACACACCCTAGAAGAACCATGGTGGCTGGGTTGGTTGTATTTTATGGCCTGTCCTTTAAATAACAGATAAGTAGGGACTTAGAGCAGAAATATGAAACAGAAATATAGGAAGGCAAATAGCAGTTGAAATAAAACATTTGTGGCAAGAATGGAGAACCTGTGCATAAAACAGTGTAGTGGATGAAAACCTGTTTCATTGATGCTGCAGCAGCTCCCACAGTAGCAAATTACAAGACTCAGGTCCTGTACAGACCACTAAACCCTGACACCATTTCATAAAACATGGACAAGAAAGGAGTGTGCTTGTTTCTTAGGGACATACAAGCCCTTTTCTGAGATTATCCTGAACTATGTAGTGTTTATTCTCCAGTTACAGGAAAAACTGAACACCATCTCCAGGGCCAGGGCAGAGGGAAAGGTGGTTTTGGACTATTTGCAAGTATTACTTTGCAGATAAACTCACATTCTTGAAGATCAGTGCTTTCCTTGCATGTGGCAGGAGCTGTGCCAGACAGAGGGTATGGTATAAAAAGCTAAATCCCTAGCTCAGGAAGCAAACAAGCCATGGTGGTTGTTAGAAGTCGTGTGCCCAGAGGGCATCTATGCATTGCAGAAAACATTCACTTAATGGCAAAGGCTGGAAGGAGAACCCTGTAATTTGCTATATCCTGTCTGTTCTCTGTTTGACTGCCAGCCCTCTGTCTTTTTATTGCCCAAATGAGCAAGCTGTTTGCTTCTGCTATCTCACTACCTTCATCTCAAATGCGTGAGGACAGTCTATAAGGGATATCTTGTACACCATTAATGGTAGACCAGCCAGGCAGGGGAACAAATTAATGACCCTTAGAGGGGAACAGCAGCAAATAAAAAGTACCATAGTCTCCTAAGAGACTTACCTCTGTTTAGTTCTGATAGAAAGGCACATTTCCTTAAACTCTGCCTCACCTCATTTCTCTTTTCTGTGGGCTCTGTTTCCTCCCTTTTTTATTTTCAGCCTATGTTTTTTCTTTTTGCATTTTTATCTTTGTTTCCTTCCTTTTAGCTTTGTGTCAGTTGTGTTTCTTGTTTCCTCTTTATCTTCCTTCTGCTTAACCCGCTCGTCTGACAAATTATTTGCGGAGTCTGGGTAGGGAGTCCTGTGATCAAAGCACTGGGATTTTCTGGGGGGTAATGGATAATCACAGTCAGGACTGTAAAACAATTATAGTGCTCCAAACAGGAACACAGACATGCACATACAGTTATTGTCAGGCTCACTTTACGGCTGAGAAAGGATGCATTCCTTTAGGGAGCAAGGAGGATATACACAGTTTTCTTTTGTCTGGCCTTAGGTGACGTAAGTTTGAGAAGTAGAATGGTATTTTTAGAGATTTTATTTGTGTTACAGTACTGCTTAAAGGACCCAGTAGGGATGGGGCACCTTTTTGCAAACAATGTTCAAGGATAAGAGATGGCCTCTGCACTGAAAAGTCATTATGGAAAGGTAAATAAGACAAGAATGAGTACAACAAATACTGCAAAGGAATGGGCTGGGGCAGACAATGGAAAATGTAAGGAGAACATGTTTATACACAAGCCCAGATGTGTATCAGAAGCCCCTGCTGGCCTCCTGCCCAGCTGCTGTCTCCTGGCCCTTTCTCATAGGCACTGCAAATAGTCATAAACATTTTGTTGTTCTTCAGGAACTTTATTTTTAAAAATTGTTTGCTTATAATATGTACTGGTACTCCATATGATATGGCGGAGATTTTCTTGAGAAGCCACAGATCCCGGGATAAATATTTTTCTTTAAATTGCATGAGGGATAGTCAGAAACATCTAAATAAACCTGAAATACATTGATTTTTAGATGCTTTAAATACAAGCCTTTGAACTAATTTCTGAAGCTTGCTTTCTTCTCTAATTATGCATATTGAGGTAGAGAAGAAGTTATAATTACTTCATAGTTTTCCATTTATGGGTATTTTTTTCTTCATGTGATTCATCTTTGATGCATGAAATTTCATTTTTATGAAATCATCTGTGTGATTCCAAGGAACCCAAAAGTATAATCCTTGTTTCTGTGGAGTTCACCCTCAACCAGACTTTGGATTCACATCCAAATTTAGATGCCCTGTCCAAAAGTATATGGATATTGAGTAGTTAATGTGCTCTGCAAAATACTATCTTGTAGGAGCTAAAATGGAGATTTATGAAGGTGTTGATTAGTTTTCCTTTTATTCAATACCCCTGAGTGGTCACTAGCTCTGGAGAAGGTCTTTGAAAATGTGTTTTAAGATGTAGATAAGCTTACTCTTGAACATCCAAAGAGCAAATGAAGTTTGAGACATAGTAGATACCACAAACCCCACAAATAATGCATAAATGCTCATATAGAAAAAACCCTAGGGTATTTGTCCTAAATTTTCTAGTTTGTGCAAAATTAGTAATAAAAAGAATAACAGATTTCAGTGCATACAGAATGTAGCTTATATCCATGACTTTTCTCTGGCCTTGGGCAAGAGGAGAAGTGGTACCTTCCAAGGTGGCTGAGGCATTGGGCTTGTCTGTGTGGCAGGTGGAAGAATGAGGGTCCTGTCAGGTGGCACAAACCCCCAGGAAGGCTGACCTACAAGTGGTGAAACTCAGCAGAGCTTAGGGAACGAGAATATTGAAGTGAGAGGAAAACAAGGGAATATACTTGAAAGAAAGGAGCAAGTCAGAGCTTGCAAGTTGAACAGAGGAACTGGACCCACAAAGAAAAGTTTGGTATGAAGAGCCAAGAGTACAAAAACATGTATGAATGTCCAAGGCTGAAACAAATCTCTCAAATCACCTTTTGAGATGTCTTTTCCTACTTGAAGTGGGGCTGGCAAGTTCTCTGCAGTGGAGTTCCTTTGTGAGTCCTGCCGTGCAAAAGGGACCCTGCCCAACAAGAGCCTTTGTGTCCTTGCAAACCAGGTAGTGCCAGTCTAAACTTCTCTATCGCCTCCTGATCTGGTCCCAGGTTAATAATTGTTTCCTCCTGTTCAAGATTTTGAGAGTGCCCTTCTCAATGGCTATCTTCTTCCTCAATCATCTGTGAGAGTAAATAGTGAGCAACCTAAGTAACCAGAGCAATAAAAGTGATGTACGAGTTTGGCCGTGGCTTTTGCCATACCTCAGCAAACTCAGCCCAGACATACAACAAAGTGTTTACATTGCAGCAGTGGAAAAAGTGCCGAAGAGTCACTGTAATTCTAACAACAGTTTCCTTTTAGACAGAAGTACAGGTCAAATTTCACGTTATGCAAGCTCCTCATGCTCTGCGTGGTTACTGTTTTTCAAACCTTTCATGTCCCAATTCTTCCCTTCAGGTTTCTGCCTTAGCATCTCCTTAAATTTTTCTGCCTGAAAATACCTCCTTCCCCTTCACCAAAGAATGGGGTGTACTGGGGCTAATGGATTGTTAAAAAATCTGGATCAGGAGAAGAGCACCATTGGCATGCAATAGTGAGGGTATTTGTGATTGCAGATTTATAGCACCTGTAGTAATTGATAGTAGCTCAAAAGGATCCAGAAGGGATTTCTTAGAAAAATTAAAAGTTTAAACAGGAACAGGTTTTTGTTGGGAAAATAATGTTATTGTAGGTAATACATCTTGTTTTAAACATTTCACTGCAGTAGCAAAAGCTTAGCAGGTCACCCCCAGATTTTCTCCTCCTTTGGGGCACCGGTCCTTAAAGGTACACAGATGATGACAGATGCCTTATGAAGTCCTCCTGCCACCCAATTACAATCTTGGCCCACTCACCCCAATGACCCTGTGGGTGCTAGGGGTTGAAACCATGTGTGAGGTGATCCAAAAACTGCACCAGGATCTCAGATAATTTGCAGGGAATTCACTTGACTGCTCTTGAGCTGATGTTAGCTTTGATGTGCTCTTGGAGTTGCAGTGCTACAGCTTTCCACCTCCTCTGAGTGCTCTGCACTCACCTGAACCCTGCCCTGATGGCTTATGTTCCTGTGCCTGGTTTGTGTTGGAGATAGGGGATTCTCAGCTCCCACATTTCAGGAGAAAGCTGTGCAGGGGTTGTCCAGCATTTTTAAGGGTGTAAAGGACAATTCAGAGGCTGGATATGCAACTTCAGGTGAGATTTCACTGCCTGGATGCTCTGGAGAAGAGGAGCACGAATCTGCGGACCCAGCAGTTGCTTACAGCCTTGCACCTCTTTTCCAAGGTGGATATTTGAGACCATTTTTCTCTGAGTTCCAAGCTGGAACTTCCACTTACTGTAAGCTGCACATTGATAAAACTTGTTTAAAGAGCCAAGGGGACTTACTGTTATGTGTAACACCAGGCAAGCCTTCAGCAAAGACAAAATTCCTAATTTAGTGGGTTGTTTAATATTCATGTAGTTTAATATCAATATAGTTGGATTTTAGCTTTTTAGCTTTTTTTTTTTTTAAATCTTTTTAAAAATACTGAGTTACATATCTGGAATCTTTAGAGAAAACACAGGAGAGCCTTAGAACTGTCTTTTTGTCATATGTGCTATCTTCGGTTTCATCCTAGGAGAAGCTCAAAGGAAAGATTGTGCTTTTGCGTATTTATCCAAAAATCCAAGCTCTTTGACTGGGAGCAGATGGGAGACTCCAGTATACTTCACAGAACACTATCACAACAGCTTCTTCCATTTTTGCCAGAAACATGTGAAAAGGAAGACTGGGGAATTACTTTGATTTATGTTTAGTAAGGTTTTTGGTTGACGTGGCAGAAGTGTGGCCTGTTTCCTGCCCTTGCCAGTGTAACTGGGTGCATGTTGTGTTGCTGTGTTTTGCACTAGCGGGGATCAGCTCTCCAGTTTTAGCTGTGGAGTATTCCCAAACAATAGCTATTTTGAAGACAGCATCTCTGGATTATTTTTCAAGTGTCCTGTGTAACTTTTTTAAGCATTCCCTGCAGTTCTTTCTTTGGCGGCAATGTGTAAACGATCAGATTTTGCTGGAGCTTAAAGACGTATCTAGAAACAATGACACAAAACAGAACAGACGCACCATGGGGGAGTCTCAGCTCTTTAAAGAGGTGTGACCCAAGTCTTCATGCCAATTCTTTGTTTGCTTGTAAATGAACCTCTGAATAAGATTTGTCAGTGCTATATGAAAAAGATGTCAGGAAACAAAGAGCAACCATGTGTGAGCCCATTAAATGGTATTCTTTGGGAAGTGACATATATGGGGAGATAAAAATCAGGATTAGGTGAGTTTTGAGAACCACACAAATTATTGTCCTTGTCCCACCTGGTAGCTTTGGAGCACAGCCCATGTGTAAAACCCAGTGGGAGCTCCTGGCATTTTACCGGATTTTGCTCGTAACATTGATCCATTTTCAGGTTTTAACTGGAAGCAGAGCCCGTGTCAGCCCACCTGAGCACTGACATTTTTCCTTCTCCCTCACAGAATGTGAACGGTATCAAGTACCACGCCAAGAATGGCCACAGAACACAGATCCGCGTACGCAAACCATTCAAATGTCGCTGTGGAAAGAGTTACAAGACAGCTCAGGGCCTGCGGCACCACACAATCAATTTCCATCCCCCCGTGTCTGCTGAGATCATCAGGAAGATGCAGCAATAACATGCTGGTCACAAATGTGCCAAGAAATCCTCACCAGCAGTTGCTGATTTTGAGAACAGCCACCTTTTTCAGGGGAAGCACTCAGCAACCCTTTAAAAAAAATTAAATGCATGCTTTAAAATTTTCTGTAATTTTGGAATGATGTTATCTTTGTAGAGTTAATGATTTTGTACATTTGCACATGTTATCATCTTACCCATTTTCATTACTTTGAGATAAGGTGCTAAAAAAGCTATAGGTTCTTCAGAACATTTTTCTCCAAAAAAACAACAAAAAAAGAACTAGGGGGACGTTGCGTATTTAGTTGTACTGACGTGTGGGACAGGAGCGTGAGGAGGAGAGCTTGGCACTGACATCCTTTCAAGATTGTAACGTGATGAAGACTTTCGATGCATCTGTCAATGTGTGTGCAAAACCAAAACAGTACCGCCCTCGTCAAACTATAGTTAACATGCCTTACATAACGGAGTTATCAGTGGAGTAGCAAGTCTTTTAGGTAATGGAAATATAAATAAGAAAGAATGTTTAACATAATATGCTAAAAATATTTTCATACTTAAATAACATACATAAAAAGGTGTGCTTGCTGTATTTTATATTATCTTGCAAATCTTTTTTTTTTCCTCCCTCTTGAAATGCTGAAAACCTTGCCATTCGAACTAGTAAGCAATCACTTTAGTGTTAGCAATTACTTTTTTTTTCTCTGTACACAATGTCATATTATGTTCATGCCCATCAAATTTTTGAGGACCAATATCCCAGTCCAACTAAGTATTTACCCCTGAACTATCTGTTAGAAAGACACTTGGAAATACTTAAGTGCAAATTTATGTGTGTGTGAGAAACAATTATCTTCATCTCAGATGAAGTTTTGAAGCACTTTGTAGTTCTCTATTGCCAACAGATTTAATGTTTTATGTGTTGCCAATTCTTGCAACTACTGTACGAGCATGTGCTGCGGTTGCAAATAAAAATGAGAAATTCAGCGCATGGTTTAAGGAGGTCCGTTAGTTGTGCTAAGGGAGTCCTAATGCCTCTCCCTCACGTTCATTGCGTTTTGAGATTTTCTTTGTTCATTTTTTGCTTCTCATTGTAGGTCATCGCATTCCATTTGGAAGTGTCTGTTTAGCTTTACAATTAATTTTGCTGAAATATGACATTTGAGCCTTACTGAAGATTAAGTGCTTCTTGCAGCAGGTGGTCAGAGACTGACTTAAAAGCCAACATGAGAGCACTTCGTGTCTGGACCATACCTGAACATTTGTTGCTTGCCATCCTGCCTTGAGCATTCTTCTCACAAGTGCTATTCCTGGAGTTCAGCTGGCTAGGAGCAGAGGAGGGCACCCTCCACCAGCCCTAGCCTGAACACTCCTTTGCCTGACAAGGGTGCAGGAGGAACGCCCAGTGTTAACACAGTCATCGCCTTGGCTTGGTTCCTGTTCTTTTAAGTGCAAAAGAAAGCTCACATAAAGGAGAAATGAGCTTTCCCTCTTTTTTTCCCAAAGCTTTAAAGGAAAACTTTGTAAGGATGACAATTACCTTTTCTCTAGCAGAGTAAAAGTCTCATTAAAACACATAAGAATCATCCTAATGAGTAAGTGTTTAGAACAGCTGAAGTGAAGTAAAACATCCCTCTCTCAGATGCCAGAGAGGTGAGCGTGACAGCCGGGTTTAAAGGATGATCCAGACATGAGAGTTACTGGTACACACAAGGCCCCAAGTGGCCACTTCCCACCTTCTGCAGCTTTGGCAACAGATCTGGCCAACAACCATGTTTTGGCTCTGCTCCTAGTGCAAGAACTACAGGCTGGGCGAGTTCGTTCAACAGCTAAACAGTTGTAAAACGTCATTGTTGCATGTAAATTCCTTTCAACTATAAAACTGAAATTCCAGTTTCTATTTACCTATTCATTGTGACAGTATTATTAAACAGGTAAAGATGGGACTATTTTGTTATACTGTGTATAGTGAATGTATTGTACTGTGTCTGTGAAAAGTGTGCTTTAAATTATATTTTCATATGTTTTGTTGGGGACAAAGTACTTTAAGTCTGAAAGTGACAGAGGTTTGTTTTAGAACTGAAGGCAACTTAAAGAATTCCTGTCAGGAAAGCTGCTTATAAATGTAAATCAAATCACATTTAAAATAAACTGCCTCTGACCTAAAAAGACTGCTCTCTTCTCATTCCTAACCTAGAGTTAAGTTCTTGTACTGTGTATAATCTTCTGTTTATTTTACTTTGATGATACCAAACTCTTGGAGCCTGTTCTAACTGTTTTCATCTGCTGTTGAGTTACAACTAAGAAAAAAATCAAGGCTTTACCTCAGGCCACCTCTTGATATGATGCTGCCAGTTACAAAAATCTTTAGACTGCAAACGGCACACAAGCACTGATGAGCTGTTGCTGCCCAGGACACTACAATTCATCCACGTCATGCAGCTTTCAGTTAACTCTTGCATTAACTGGATATAGCACATGTTCAGGAGGGAACTGCAGTCAACAGAAGCTACTCTAAGCCTTAATCCCAGAGTCTCTCTCAAAGAAAGAACATAAACAGATGTGAGGAGCAACCTTTTGTCATACAATGCTGAGTCATCATTTACTTGTAAGTAAAATTACCCTCTGTTTAATGTCAAAATGAGCAGCAGGAAAAATAGACCACTGACTCCATGAATAATTCTGCTTTTAATGTAACAAGACTACTGTACAGCAAGTGGGAAGCAAATTTACTTAATACAGTTAAAGTAAATATAAAATGTTTAGATATACACACATGTTTTTACTTACTGGAAAGAAATACATAAAGTTAAAACGCAAAAGGTTTTAAAAGCCAGAAGGAACACAATCCACTGTTGTGAAAATAGAACAATATTTTCTACTGAATAAAACTGCAACATAATGGCAATGACTTTTTTAAACAATTACTTTTAGGCATTTAAGCACAGCAGTCACTTTCAACTCAAAACCACTGCCTTAAAGTATAACTTACCTCATTTAATGTTATCCCTTAAAGCAAACATTCTACATATGTGAAACTGAAGTATTTACCATTCCTTGTTGCAAGCCTGGAATCTCACAGTACATGCATCTACGTCTCAGAAATGTACTAGAAAACTATATTTTCATAGGGTAAGTAATGTAACTTTCCAATTTTAAGTGTTACTCAGAGAAAAACTATGTGGATTTGCTAGGAGAAACACCTGCTTATTACATTTTTAATTGTGCCTCAGTTAACAAGGTTAAGAGAAACCACAGGTGTTCTGGTGATCTTTTTTAAATGTAGCTGAAGAACACCATGAAGCCGGTCTCATTTTTTCTGAGGCTCAGTCATTCCTGTGTTCTTAGGCATTCCACTAAGTAGGGGAAGAAATTCCACTAAATAGGGGAATAGCTACATACAAAACAAGGTGGGGGGTTGTGGGTCTCCTTAGTACAGTGTTAGGCAGAGAGAGAAGATAACCCCATAGCAGCTTACAGCCATGGTTCCCATTAGAGTACATGAGCTTTTAATCAGAAGTTTACGCTGTTACAGAAAGCTGCACTGCTTTTGTTTTGGAGGTGGACTAACTCAAAGTGGTGGGGTTTTAAGCTACACTGCAAAACAAAGTATTTAATCAAAATTTAATACATTCTGATCAAAGTGCGTCTGGACATGCCTCTCAAAGCCTTGCTGGTCGTAGTCAGGCGGGAACTGCTCGCTGCACATGGGACAAACCTTCCAGTGGCTCTCAACGTGCTCCTCAAACTTGCTCTGATCGTAGTTTGGGGGAAACATCACATCGCAGAGAGGGCATTTCTTGTGCACATCAAAACTTCACGAGGAAGTGGAGGGAAAGAAAAAAGGGAATGGTTTATTTTTATTTATTCTGTTAATGCAAACTAAAAGCAGGATCCTGCTGCCGACATTCAGAACTTTACTACCGGCTTAAATTTGAGTGGACTTTGAATCCAAGTATCATCCAGTTCATTTAAATGTTTTTGCCGAAAGCACTCAATACAGTCAGAGTAGTTTTACACGCAAATTCCAAAATAACCTGGCATTTTAAAAGCAACATAATTTTGACCTTACTCCAGCTACCACTGAATACAGATCTACTGAATGCCTTAATGGCCAGTTTCATGGGAACCACTCTCTCTGCTCATAAATGCTTGCTCTTAGCAAACGTAACACTTTATAAAAGCTCTAAACTTAGGTTCACAATTAGGTTGGAAAGAGAGGGGAAAAAACAAAAGTTATTAATCCGTTTACTAAAAAAATTGTCCAAATTCCATCACAGGTATAGCATGAACAGCCTGCCCAGTCTCACGGTATATGCTCTGCCAGTTAATTGTAAACCAAACATTCATTGAACATGATCAGTAGCTTTTCACCTCCACCCCTGCCTGTGAGTAGTTCTACAGAAACCCTCCATGCCCTTAAAGACCAATAAAAGATAATATCTACCTGGAATCAAAGCAGAAGCCTGTGCCCCGCTCACGCAAGAGAAGACTTGGAGGATCAGGAGCAGAAGGTACAGTGTTGTCATCATCCTATTGAAAAGAAAAAGTATTTTAAAGACTAAACCCTACAAACAGCTTTTTTTTTTTCTCTTCAATATGCACTTTTGATATCAAACCCAGATGAAATTTACCTTCACTCTGTAATTTCTGCAGCATAAGTTTTACTTTTGAGCATCTTGGCTCTATTCTGCAATTCAGTAATAGAGCACAAAACACAGTCATTTCAGGGTGGAAATACAGGTGCATTCCAAGATTTTTGGAACTCCAACTCCTACCTCATTTTCCTTTTTTTATCTCAAAGATGTCTTAAAAGCAAGGCCTAGGAATTATTCAGCTGATCTACAAAAAAGGACATTCGAAGGAGCACATACAACAGCGCACATGCTGTGTTTTGTACAGATAACTCATGCAAACATATTTCAGTTTTAGGCTAACATACTTTTTCCCTTATGAAGGGTTAATGGAAACAGGGAAGGATGAGAAAATTTCCTCAATATTATTCTTCTGACAACACCTGTTAAGTTTCAACCATTTAACATTTCCATTAAGCAGGCAGTGGGGCCTGCTATGACAAGATGCTGGCAACAAACAACCTTGCAGTCTGTTTGCTTTGCACCTGCAGTGAAAAGGGTATATGAGTTTTAAAATATCAGTTGTCCTTTTTGTCATGAAGGAGACAGGACAGATGTATTAAGAAAGAAAAACTATTTTGTTTAAAGTAATCTCATGCTACAATGCTACAGCTTCTACAAAAACACAACAAATTTGCTGAACACCAGACTGAAGCACACCAGGACTTAACCAAGAAAATTCATGTTCATCTTCCATCAGTAAAACAATTCCACTACAAACACTCGCCAAATTAACACTTAAGTCAGTTAATTTCTTCAGTATAACCCCTTTCCCCCTCCTCCCATTTTTTTTATAGTTATTTGGCTTACTGCTGGTCACTTGGTGAGATAAAATTGTTTACAGCTTTTGCCTTCTCTTTCAGCTTCTGGCAAGTGTGGTACCCTATGGCATACAAATGCAACATTCCTCCTTGTTCCTTTTTGAGAAACATCTGAAAAAGAGAACGATGCTTTCCTCTGCACAGGCACACCTGCACTGTCCTACACAGCTGCCCTGCAAGAACTCTCTTCAACAAAAGGCAAGCACATGTTAAAACCCTTGGAATGTCCTAAGGCTACAGCTTTCTCATGACCCAGTTCCCTTAATGGTGAAATTCATACAGCAGCTTCTGACCCAGGCCCGGTACAAGAATGTCAATACTAAGTATGCACTGATATTACCCTGTTACGATATGGAAAGTCTGTCTCTTTTGCTCTTGGCCAAGTCACAGAGATCAGTTCTTAACCTTTTAGGATGCCTAACCCACACAAGAAGAATGCAAATGTCTCTGTGTTGAGCTGACCTCACAGAGATGTTACAGAGATTACTGTGTAACCACGGCATGGTCCTTATCTTAGTCTGAGAGGACTTCCCAACTATTCTAATTACAAGTTACAGTAAACACTATACAGTCACCAAGAACTAAAATTCTCACACAGCGCCCTGGAGTAACTCGGAACCTCCAGAAAAGAGAGGAGGTGCCATTGTATTGGGCTCCAACAGCTGTCTATTTCTGTCATTTCTCACAGACAAAAATCCTAAGTGTTCCATGTAAAACAGAGCACTTTTATGGGGGAAGGATGGATCATCATGATTCATATGGTTCTCATCTTGGTTCACAGCCACTTAGTGGCCAGTATCATCCAGTAATCCATTCTTCATTCTTACAAACAAGGTTAAACATGCTTTGTGCTTTTCAACCTGGAATTTAAACACCCATCACTCTCCCCTGGGAAAAAGAACCATTCCTGACAACTCAAAAGCCAAAATGATGTGGTTACTGAAGCTGCTTTACAGAGTATGACAACTGTTGGGACACCAGGCCTCAGTGGCTCTTGCCTATGCTGAATGTTAAGCAAAGCCATCATCTTACTTCAATACCACAAGACTGAGTCATCCAAGTTGTTTTGATGAAAGCTCACGCTCCATATTTTGAGAAAGAAACAGTTTAATCTGCCCTTTATGTAGATGCAAAGACACCTTTCTTGCAGTCCAGACTGATGACCAGGGACATCAGCATGGCTGCACATTCTTAGTCCAAGAGCTCTACAGTGCCCTGCAGTGATGTAACACAGTGGGAACACGGTCTCAGGTCCTTAGGAAAAAAGACTGGTGCCAAGGACCTACAGGCTGGCATCATGGTCCTGTAGCAGAACAATTGCCAGGACCCCTCAACTCAGAAGTATGAATAATTAGGTGAATTAATCATAAAGGATGTCTTTAACAAACTGACTTAAATATTATCACTGGACTGTACCTCTGGCTCTTTAAAAACCTGCCACAATGAGTTCCACAGATTAAGTGAATCATAAAGATAAATACAGTATTACACACTAAAGCATGGTAAAAAAGGGGATTTGCCACTAGGGAAAGGGAAAGCCAGACATGAAACCATCAGAAGTAAGTGCAACTCGATTAGTTTTACTGAAACCAACCAATTCTGTCTCAAGTACCATTTTCATAATTACAACTGTAAGCAGTTTCAGGATTGTCAAACAGAAATTAGATAGCTGTGTTACACAGTACAAAACCCCATCCCCAAGCACTACGGATTATTTTGATGAGCAGAAGAAAGGAACCAATGCCCATCCTAGGTCTTAAACAACACATGAACAGACACAGAGCTGACATGAAGAGCAGGTCCACTGGGAAGAAGGGTGCGTACATTTTATTTCTGTGATTCAGCTCTGCTGTGGGAGTGAAGTCAAACTCACTCCTCTAAGCCTCAACCTCTCTGCAAGTGGCCTGCTGTCCCAAGAGACACCTGGATACTAACTGCTCCTTTCCCTATGCAACAGATTGGCTGCCAGGGTCAGATAAGGCTAATAATGCATCTTTTGCTAGAAGAAAGGCCATTTTGGAGTTACCTGAAAAAATACCCTGACTTGGTGCTCAGTTGCCAAGAGTTATATTCTCCATCCCCCACAAATTTACCATGACTAAAACATTGCTTAATAGTCTCAGGACAGTCATTCTGGGCTTGCTGCCAACTGTAATCAGGACAACATTTCTAAAAACCCATACTTTAGCATTTATATATATATATATATATAATTTTTATTATTATTATTATTTTTTTATTTTTATTTTTTTTATGGATGTCTCCCCTACTGCTAGGAATTCTTTGCTCGCCAACAATTCCATTTTGGTCAATTACAGGATCATGAGCAAATGGAAAGTTAGTGTTGAGTAGATGACAGCAGGAACTTGTGGCAAGTCAGCCACTCCACACAAAATCACCACTGTGCATGTGCTCAGCTGGCACCATTAATACAGAACAGTTTATCCCTCTCAAAAAGCACAGTTTCATTTGCCCATGAGTTCCAAAAGTCAAAGCTACAAGAATCCTGGAAAGTCTTCCCAGTCATACAAAACTAAAGAGTTTTTATGACAACCAAAGACATGGAAGTGCCCATTTCTAAGTAAACAATTTTGGGAGAAACCAAATTGGAACACAACAGCACAAAAATCCTCAGGCATTTGAGTATCTTGTGTTATATTAGTTTAAGAAACTAAGGATGTTTGTAGTTACTTCTACCTCTTCACGGCTGTATTGGTAGCAGTTCACCCATGATGATGAATATATTTATTTTATTTATCTAAGATAACAGATCTTTTAGCCATGAAGAGGTGGAAGTGACTACAACACCCTTAATTTCTTAAACTAATATAATGTGTAATAGGAATGTGGTCAGGAGGAGAGCAGAAGTCCATACAATGGCAGCATTTTAAACAAAACAGCAAGTCTACCAATCCTTTTCTTCTGGGAGGGAATCCTCCTTCAGAAAAAGGCTCTACATCCTGCTGGTTGAAAAAATGCAGAGAACTACATTTTAAATATTTTTTTTTAAAAGTCCAAGAAATTATAATCTCCTCATATTTATCATTTTATATTTGCTGTTTCTTCTGCACAAACAACAGACTTTCTTTATAATGAATCACCTACATATGTGGAAGTTGTTCCTGGTTATTTATTTACATCCTGCCTCAGAACTGTTTCATCTTTTGGCATATTACTAAGTCTCCCTAGAAAGATTCCTTCAGCTTCTCATTTCCATATAAATTTCTACACTATCCATATAGTATTTGGGTGATGAACAAGCAACTGATTTCTCAATTGCAAATAAAAAATAAAGACACAAGTTATTTGATTTAAAGGCACCTTTTCACAAGCTGAACTTTATTTAAGCCTGTTATATTCCACCTCATTACAAAATTCCAAGCTGTGTCTGCAAACGAGCACAAGACTCTAGCACTGTTTCTCTTGGGTTTGCAAGAGGGCAAAGCACATAGATCAGAGAGAACACCCTGCTAATTAAACTGCAGCAGATGACTAAAGAAGAGAAGAGCTTGTCAGATGTAATAGCTACGTCAAGAATGATCAGATTAAATATGCAAAATGTGAAGTAAAGGTGGGGACAGCATTAAGCTCACATTCGAGATCTTGAACAGGCTGCAAAAGCTCTGACAGTTTCTCTAATTATTCACAGTAATGGACATTGGGAGCAAAAGGTAGGAGGAAGAAATACATTTTTCTCCATTATAGGTGCTGAGCACCAGGGCTAAAATCATGCCTGTCTGAACACTGATCAGTTTCTGCAAAGGTTAATAGCAATTAAATGTGGCAAACTAGACTAAATGAGAAACAGGTCATGATACCACTGTACTTGCAAAGAGCATAATACTTTGCAGAAGGGTATTTCTTGTTTAATATTTTTGAAGGTGCAAGAGTACTTGGAATAAGAGAGAGTAATAGGTCTGTTCCTGTTCAAATGAAGACATACAGTCCAATTTATTACAGAAGCCAATTTTTTATACCAGAATGTGTAAGTTAACTGTACTAAAAAGAAAAGCTAACCAAAAAAAATACAAAGTCCTAAAAAAAAAATTAAAAATCAGTCCATATGTATCTTTCAGTTTAATCAGCTTTAGGCAACAGTCAATTAAGCTCTTTCAAATACATGTCCAATAGCAAAAAGCATTCAAAATGGAAATTAATAAATGCAGATTTTCAGGAGAAAGAACAAAAGATTTAACAGATTAAAATAATGTATCTAGTAGGATACCAATTTACAGTCTGCATTTAACTGAAAATACTTGTATCTGAATCCTTTGCATTTTTATTTGTTCTGTTCCACTTTAGTTCCTATATTCCTATTATAAAATGAGTGAGATGTGGCTACATTTTGAGCTCTCATTCTACCACACAGGAGAGAAAATTCATGAGTTGAGACTGACTTTTTTTATTTTAGTACTGAAAAAAATTAAGAAGCTACTGTCCTAATACCAAAAAAGCTGTCAGTAACTCAAGAGATATGGGCAACAAGTATATTATTATCAAAAGAGTTTATCCTTCACAGCAAGCAAAAATATTTTTCAGGGGAAACAAACCAATTCCAAATTTACATAACAATTAATCGGACTTATCAGATACAGAAAATCTATGTGAAACTCTTGGTAACTCATCAGTAAATGAATCAAGGAAAATAAATAACAAAAAAGGTAACTTGCATTGCTATCCTCAGGATCTTCTAAACCATCAGGCCGACTGAGATTGCGTGAAGGCTGGCTACACACTACATCATCTTCCAGCTCCCAAAAGGAACTTCTAACAGGTGGTCTTTGGATCTCATCAGGATTAAAAGCGCCATCTGCTCCATCTGAAGAAAAATTAATTAGGACATCTTTGTTCAGTAGACTGTATTTTGAGATTACAGACATGCTACCTTACCTTTAAAAATCAAGAGTTGAACACATCTTTGGTTTAGATAATATAAAACAATAGGAGAGAATCAGCTTCTTCCAAAGATGTTTAAAACTTTGTTTACCTTACTGATTCCCATCATAAAATAAAGGCCCTTTACCGATGTTCATCAGTCAGAAAAGGCTTTGTAAACCAGTCTGAAGACTTCTGATACTTAACCTGCATTAAATGAGGCATCTCTTTTGAAACAACAAGGGAGAATTTATATTGGGGGGTGTGTGAAATTTATTTACCTCTTCTTTCCTGAATTGCATAAGGGTTTCCATATTGCAATACTGGTAGTCTACTTGGCACTACAGGAACTGGTCCATTTTCCTCTGAATAAGGGTTGCGAAAATGTAGTGTCTGCTGTGAAGTCTGTCCTTCCATCATCCTTCCAGCTTGACCTCCTGGTGTCCTGCCAAGCTCCTAAATAATGCAAAGTTCAAAATGTTGTTAACCCATGGAGTCATAGCAAAATTTGACATATTCATGAAATATGTTTTTAAAAGAAAAAATCTGCTAACCTTCCTCCTGTCTTTTCATTTTGGTCTTATGCCAAGTATACCACAAAAACCAAAAACAGTCAATGAAGAGAAGAAAATACAATGAAGATAATTTAAAGAGATATTATTTTTCTTGGTTTGTTGTCAATTCTAATTAAATAAACAGAACTTCCGTGTTTTTCAAGTGTCTGCATCCTTTTTACGATGAAGGAAAATCAGTTAAATCAGTAAAAATGGGTAGATTAACAATAACAACTAAAGCTAATGTGCAGTGAGAAAAGATTTTAAAAATTACAATCAAAAAGAAAACAATTCTTTTTTTTATATCATACCACACCATTCAAAAATGTAGCATTTTATTATGTGGAACACATCCCTGTACATACTTGACATAATTCCATATGAATTCATGAGTGGCAGACATTTAGTGAATATTGCACTGGATCCCTTCTGATATTTAACAGCAATATTTGTATCAGATCATTCTTTGAGAAATGTTCAAACAGAACTCGTACAAAAATTATACACTTAAAATTCTAGACTCCTGAATGTAAACCATACATATGATAGTAATAACAAACTATAAAGGGGTTTTATAACTTAAAAACCATTAAAACTCTAAGACAGTATAGGTCTTAAAAGACACTATTTGAAGTGACTTCAGTGTGGTCAATGCATCAGCTGTAATTTATCCCAATAAAAATCTTTCTCATCCTTCCTTTCCATAAAGTGGGTTAAGGGAGAGAGAGCAATATGCCATGAATAGCAAAAGGAATATGCCATTTAAATTCAGAACCAAGCAGAAAACTTTGAGATATAAATATGAAAACAATAATTAAAAAATAGGGATTGTTAAGGGAGACATGCTTTCCAGTAATGTTCTTTCTGATTAGTATTTTCTTCTGGGTTCATGTTTTTAATATTTGCTAATGTGATGCTAATAAAACCCTCAAAGACTGAAGTGTGTCTTTTCCCTAAAAGATTTTAAATTTAAAACTTAAAACTAAAGCTTCAATTACCAGATCAACTCCATAAGAATTAAAAGTCTGTTTAAAAAATCAACAATTTAATTTTTTGTTCCTTGCAAACAGGTGAACTTCTGATCAACCTCTTGAACAGAAAAATGCAAATATCAAGTACCAATAGCTACTCTGAAAACAAAACACCACTCAAATGTAAAAAGACCTCATATAATGGATGGCATCCCTCCTCTATATACAATATAAAGCTATGCCAGAGTTACTTTACATTTATAAACGAAAAGGAACATATGATTAAAACAGGTAAGATTAAAAAGCTAGGACTGCATGTTTTAGTGAGTGTGTAAAATCTAAGTAATACTCAATACAAAGCAGGAACAATTAATTAGCAATGAAATCAAGATTTTCCTCTTTAAAACAAATTTCTTCTGCAATACAGAAGCAGTTTAAAATGAGAGGCAGTAGCATTAGTACTTTAATTTTAGCAGTACATACAATTAAAACAGAATGTAGATCAACATGACTGTAAAAAGGTGGTGCAAAAAAACCTTAGCCAGAAGTTGGAGATCTAAGGTAGAGACTGATTAAAAAAAAAAAAAATCAAAGGCTAAGTATGTAAATAAAACAGAAACAAAGGAATTTCATAGGTTTGAAGAAACAGCAAATGAACATTTTTAGAAAGCTATGCTTGGAGACATTTATAAACAAACATTGATAATGTGTATAAACTGAAATGCTGTTTACTACTATCCCATGCTTAACCTTTTAAATCATGAGTCCAGTCTAGCAAGGGACTTTGATTCTTCTTTATAATGTAAATATCTATAAATTTGGTAGACAAAGTTCCAAGCTTTTATAAGCTTCATACATTGTTGTTATTATTATTACAGTTGTTGTTCTTATGTGTGGTGTTTAAAATTACTTCCTCCACCTTAACTGGCCTCACCAAAACTCAAACTTTAATTTGATTTCTTTTGAACTAGAAAAAATATGAGAGATCTATTAAAAATTATGTTCTTGGCTTAAAAAGAAGATAAATTAAATATCAACTACTTGACAATCTAGAATTTTACAGAAAAGTTAACTAACTTAATCTGTAAGTTTACTTTTGTTTCAGTTTATCAGTATTAAAATGCCTGTTTTTACTAAGTATCTCTTCATACTGGAATTGTAAAGTAATCAAATAAAGTTTCAAAGAAAAATCCCAACTCAGCACAACACCATGCAATACTATCTGAACGCAATAAAGACATTTTATTATTTCCCTTTTCAGTAATATTTGACTTTGATTAATTGCCATATAATACCCCAGAGGTACTTCTACATTAGCATTAATATTTCAGAATGTGTGACAATACCTTCTCACTGGTAAAGAGTTCCAACTGTGCTGCCAGTTCCTTTATTCGTCTCTCTTTTTCTGCCAGCTGAATCTATATGAAAAGAAGATTAAGATTTTTGTATTAGTGAATGGAAACTATTTCCCTGCATGTTACATCATGAAAACAAAGTTCCCTGATTAAGGTAATCTTTCAGATGAAAATAGTTTTGTGTACTAGAGTTACAGGCAGCATGAACTGTTACCATAAATCCAAAACAACAATGCTCACGAAGTTTTATCTGCTGGATAAGAGCAGTTCATTAGCAGCCTTTTCTTGCCAGTTTTCAGTGAAGAGCTGTGGAATTACAAAATTCTGTACTAAAAACAAGGAGGAAAGTCAGTGCCACCCATGGCAGGAGGGGCACCCATGGCAGCTGCCCAGACACAGCAGAAGGTCTGCAAGCCTCATCTCATTATTTCTGAAGAAATCTCTTGGCATTTCGTATGTCCCACCACAGAACTTGAGAGATCCAAAAGTTACTCCTGCCTCAAAGATACAAAATTTGTTTCATTAACATCTACCTTGCGTCTCTATCAGGTGCTCTAGGAGGCACCACATTACATAATTCTTCCTAGCTTCAAGATGATGATTTAAATAATCTCTCACTGCAAAGGATTATTTTGTTTGTATTCTGGTTCCTTTAGAGATTGCCTCTTCCCGTTTTTCTAATATCGAAGCTCAATGCTTAGCGTAACTGCTTATCAATTTTTTTCAATTCTGAAATTCCTTCTCCTAGTTTAGGTCAATGAAGCAAAATCTCCTAACTGGGAAGAAAAGCTCACTTTTTCTCTACCACCTGCACTCTCCTGAATTATAGCAATTTTTTAATTGCAATCACAATGTTTTCAATCATGAAACCGATTATTTATTACACCTGCTGTTGAGACATTAAACTTATTTCACATTAAATTATACATGGCAACTGATCATTGCTAATTAGTAAAATAAACTGGAAAGAGTCATGCACTTTATAAAACTGAAATTAGAGCTTTGGAAAGTGTCAGAAAAAGATGGCCTATGGAGTACTGAAATAAACTGTAATTTGGTATTTTATAAAGAAAAAGTGCTGTAATTACTAATAAAAAGGGGTTCCTAGTAGAACCAATATAGTAACAGTTCAGTTTAATCATTTTTCATCACAATGGGCAAAAACAGGCAACAGAGCCAACTGCATTACCACCATTAGACTGAGAAACAGCAGAAAAGCTGGTCTCATGAATATTTGTTGCTCTTATCTCATCCCTATTGACCTAAAAAGATAATTCAGCATAAGCATTACTATCACATAACCTCAAAGATTAAGGCCCCTTGTAGGCTAAAGCTGCCCCATTATGTTTGACATTCTGGTGAATATGTTACATCACTCTACCAAGACTAGGTGAGCTGAGGTTCACTAAACTGGTGAACTACTTGAGGTTCTCCAAATTAAATTCTTGCATGATTTTAAAAACAATGGATCACTCTCGCTCTACTGACTTCAGATAAAATGCACTTAACATTACTACACTGATAATCCAGTATAGAATATGAAGGTTTTAGACAAACACACAAATCAGTCTTCCTGTTAGTATTACAGTAGGCAGCAGGAATTAGAAATCCCTCACCCTTTTTTCCCATATTACAAGACTACGTCATTTAGGTTTGTCTAAATCCACAGTATAAAAGACTGATGGCCAGCTGGTAGTAGATCTTAGCAGACCTCTCTTACTTTAAAAGAAGCATTACAAGACTGTATTGTTTCTTCAAGAGCAGAATTTGTATTTACAGCAAAAATGTATTTAGTGAGCCTTCCTTAATAAAGCTCTTCATTACTTGAACTATCAGAAATAAGCAGCCATATTAAGAAGAGGTAACCATTCATTGTCATAAACGAAACCTGTAACTTACTTTATACTGATCCTCCATTGCTGCCAGCTGTAATTTTATACCCTCGTTGATTTTCACTTGTTCTTTCCACTTCAGCTCCAGTTTAGCTAATTCATCAGCATAAACACTGCATTTCATCTTCTCATCCTAAAGTAGTTTATACCATGGCATGAGATATTTACAGTCTTAAGAGAATTTCCCTCCCACCCCCAAAATGTTGTTGTGTAAACTCCATGCTTTTAAAATAAGACCATTTACATATGGTTTTTAAAAGCATGATTCAAGACTCTGAAATGGTCAGGACCACAGAACACTGCATAAACGATGTTCAATAGGCATTTCTTTCCTTGAGTTTTCAACAAGCTGATACTCCTCTTTAGTTTCAGTTTCAAGTTTCTTTCTACCCTAATACTACTAACCATGATTATTCTTTCAAATACCTCACTTCAATACAAAACCTTTCCCAAGCAACTTTTACAACCTAAGTATCTTTCATCCAGAAGGTCAGAGGAAAAGCTTTCTTCAAAAATCACTATGGAATAAACAGCAGCAGAAGCCAATGCAGGCTCTCCATGGACAGGGTCACAAGTAGAATTACAGGACAGTTATTGCATCCTGGAAAACTTACTAAAATAGAGTAATATCATTGTGAAAAATAAAAGAAACAAAATGAAGATAGACAAGACAACGCTCAGAGAGAATTTCTTAAACTGTTCTCAACTTTTCACCAATGCCACTGATGCAATGCTCCATCATCATACACACATCCAAACTGGTTAAATGAAAATCAAGTGCCAATTTTGTCGAGACAACCAAATAAATGCCTTTATGTATGACAGAGCCCAAGGTAGTTGGCAGCACCCACTCAGGTGTGAAAATACTGTAAAAGCCATGACAGGCAGATAGGGAAAAGTTACTTTGCTTTTGACAGTGTATCAGATCTACACGGCCACACTTGTTCCAAACATCAGCTGGCTTACAGCAACCTGCTGTATTTGATTTATAAAAGCAATTACACAATGTTGGAACAGAAAATATTTAAAACCTTAAGCATATGTACATTTGTTTTACTGTATCTTGGTTTTCCTTGTCTGGACTCTCTAAAACCATACACAGTCAAGAGATGACTGAACAAAAATGTGTTTCCTAACGTTAAGATTTCTACCATAATCACAGTGTATCACACAAACAAGGAAGGCAGCTCAGCTGGGTAGGCCTTGTGGTTTTAAGGCTTAGCACCTACAGCTACTTTTTGTCCAGATTTCCAAAGCAGCTGTTTACTTACTGCTAACATTTGCTTGTATTTCTTATACTTCTCTGTTTTCTCAGCAATCTCTTTATTCATTTCCCGCACTTGTTCCTTTACCACGGATTCCGAAACTATGTCAGATGAAATGGGGCTAACTGTGAACATTGAAGAAAAAAAACAAGAACATTGATATTTTTTGTTCCATAATGTTTGTATAAGAGAGATGATAGCCCAGATTTGAGAATGCATCAAAAACAGAGTGCTCCATGTTATCCAAACCAGAGACAATCAGCATTATGTGCTATGTATGATCAGCAACCATACTGGCACGTCTGTGTTCAGTTCTTTCACACTGAGAGAAGATCAACATAAATACACACATATGTAGTACTCCCAAGGAAGAAAAACTAAGTAAACACCAGAATACATCTGCTATCCTTCTAAATACTCTATTCTTACATAAAAACAAGGAAGCACCTCAGCAAACTACTTCATCACACACTATCACTGAGCTTCCTGGGATTCTATGTTTTAAGAAACACTTGAATTTACTTTAGACAGGAGGAAACTGATGGAAATTACAACCTCTGGTCTTTACAGACAGCAAGAATCTGTCAGTTATAAAATAACACAGAGAAAGCTCATTAGAATTTTTTGGCATTTATGAATTTAAACTGAATGATAAAATCACAGAACGGTTTGGGCTGGAAAAAGATCTTCTAACTCCAATCCCGCTGCCATGGGCAGGGACACCTTCCATTACATCAGGCTGCTCAGAACCCCATCCAACGTGTCCTTAAACACTCCAGAGGATGGGGCACTCATAACTCCTTTGGCCTGTTCCAATGCCCCACCAGCCTCATAGTGAAGGATTAGTTCTTTAGTTTTAACCTATTACATACTGAACTTTTAGAATATCATTTTAATAGTTCATAATAATTATAAACATTTTCTAATAAACCACTACGTCTATAATTCATGAAAAGCATCACATAATTGCCATCACATAATCAGAACTTTTTGGCAAATTGATTTTACAGTAGAATATTATAGTGGATAGTCATAATAACAACATGACCACAAAATTAACATGACTGTGCTATTATACTCAAATTGAAAATTTGAGTAGGATTTTTTTTTTTTTATAAACTGTTTCTTAGCTTGGCAAAACCATCGCTATTATCCGTGAAGCAGAAATTCAAGAGTTCAGTTCTACTGACATAAGCAAATAGCAACTAAACTGATACATGAACTTATTTATGAATTTTAGCACTTGGTAAAAGACAAAATATTTAGCTCTATCTTCGCATCTCTAATTAATGCTTTAATTAAACAGAACAACTCCACCCACTTTATACTACAAATACTATTAGCGACTACTTCACATAGACGACACTTTCAGGCTTATAAAGACAGACAAACTTTAAGCTGTTGATACCTGGAGATGCAGACAACTTTTTGTCTGTAAGGATGGCAGTAGCTGTCTCAATGTTAGATGCATCTGTCAGTTTCTGTTGATGCCCTGCAGTTTTCTTTGTGAAAAAAAATTTTGTTTTGGTATTTGATTAAATGAAAACCAAAGCAAGAGTAATGTATCTTTCAAAACGTATAATTTGCTCCAAAATTAGACAGAACTGCTCATTTAAACAGTAGGTAATAATAAATATACAAAAACATTTAATTCTACTAAGACTGAGATTGCTTCAGACTATGATTTTTATAATCTTACTCGATGAAGGTCTTTTTCCTTAAAAGAGCAATTTCTAAGCAAATTATTAGAAAAATCCTATTTTTTTTAGAGAACCAGTTACGCTTAAATTCATTAACTTAAAGCTACTACTACATTAGAAAAATAGAGCCTGTATCAGGAATGTCTGCTGGACTTCTGGAATGAAAGTAATGAAATCTGGTGTTTGCTGTAAGATGTACATTGCCAAAGACAAGGAAGATTTTTAAGGAAAAGCCATAGTTCTGATATGACACCTCGTTCACCACTGACCTTCTGGATGAGAAGATGACTTTTTTATGCAATGTTCTGTGGGCAAGAGAAATACTTAAGGCTGGTTTTCTTAAGAATTCATGTTTGCACACCTTGCCATTGTGCACAGGCCTTTTTCCTTTTTGAGCTCCTCTCCACCTCTAATTTTTACAAAATCCTGAAGAACTCTGCTCTCAAATCTGTTTAAATTTGGCTGACAGGTTCAGTTACTAGGTGGCCTAAAACTCGTATGATCATTGAAAAAGATTCGTTTATTTATGAAACATATCTCGGAAGAGTTATAAGATTACAAAATAAATAGGGAATACAACACCATACTGTGTTGTGGAGACTTCTTCCCCACTTGGCTTTTCAATCCTACTTCAAGCTCTGTTTCCCCCACTTGTGGGCTTGGGGTTTTTTGTGGTGGTACTGGATAGAGGCAGTAGTTAAGCATTTTCCCAGCTGCAGTTTCAAAATTTTTCCTTGAACAATGTAATGCTTATAGGTTCATCCAAACTCTACTAGGCTTCTACACCAGCAACTATAAATTCTATGCTTGGTTTGGACAGCTACCCAAAAAGGATCATAGAAGTAATGCAGATTTGTGAAGAAAATGGTAAAGAGTCATTGCTTACCACATATTTTAATCCTTTTTAAAAGCATTAGATTTCACAGAAGAAAATTAAATTGTTGTTGAAATGTTACCAAAAAAGCAAGTGCAATATATCCCATTGTACTTACTGCCTGTTCTGTGAACTTGTTTACTTGTTTTTGAAGTTTTTGACATTCTTTGAATTTTTCCTTGTAATGGTCAGCAGCCATTTGTAGACGAAGCTTCAGATCTTCAACTTCTCTGCGCAGTTCTTGCTCCACTGCGTTTGAAGCTTCCTTAATAAAAGGAGAGAAACTGTTCTCCCTTTTGTTCAAATACCACTATTTCCCAAAAAGTCTTTTTTCAATTAAAAAAGCATAATGCTCTATGTAAGTACTGAAGCTCCTATTTTCTTTGTGGGAAAGAAAGGAATAGCGCAAGCAGCAGAGCACAGAGCAGGATATGTGCTGAACTTCATTCCAAGAAGGACACACGGAGGGATGTTAACAGGCACTGTATAATCCCAGAGGCAGATAAAGGAGATTCTTATTATACAAGCTCATTGATGTGTATCTGAAGTCTGAATGTATAGGAAAAGTCTGAACACCTTCCAGAGGGCATTCAGTATAGTCACATAGCAAAAGTGCACAGTCCACAACTCTGGGAGTGGTTCCACTGAGCCACAACGCTGATACCCGAGCTACACAGAGCACATCTGGCAACTAGACACAGGTCGTGCTCAGATACTTTCTGATAACTTGAGGCATTCAGACCACTTGCTACTTCTTTTATGATACATTTCAAAACACATTGTATACAACTGAAACTCTTAGGAAAAAAATGCAATTCTTTAATATTTTAAATACAATAGTTCTTTTAAGTGTTGTAATATTACAGTACCATTTTATTTGTGATCAGCTCAATATATTTTCTTCAAAATTCACCATTACAGTTATCCAAGTGGCAAATAAATGCTATACAGTTGCAGCCACTGAACATCATTGATAAAGCTCACTTTAATCAAAATGATGAAACATATATTAGCTCATTATTTTTTTGTATCCAATACTAAGGTCAAGACAGTTTCCATTACATTAGTATTTTTATACTTGTAAGTACTTAAAGCAAATTAACTCTGATCACAAATATTAGAAGGACTTGTAAGAATTCAGAGATGATCTATTAATGAGAAAAGAACAATATGAAACTCAAGTTTCCACCAATACATTTTCTTATTTGAATGGATTTTTAATACTACTGTGGCTCACTTAACAGAATTAAGACAGAGAGAGGATTCAAAATAACATAGCTAAATAATGCATTATTCTGTGAAAATAATGTAAGAAGTAGATATGAGTAATAGCAGAAACCTCCTTTCTGACCAAACGTCCAAATTAGCTAACATGCACTTGATTTAAGGTAGTATATTGAATGCTGAAAGAGAATTTGATAATTATTTGCACCAGTCATCCAGAAACCTATTTTAGTCCCCATCTTCAGTAAAGCTTCAGTAGAGATTTTATAAATACAGATAAATTTCAATACTAAATCCCAACAATTTACCTGTTCATTTTTCAAAGCTGTGATTTTTATGAGTTCAGCTAAAGCTTCATCAAGTTGCTTCTTGAATTTTTCATTTTCCAGACGTGCATTGTGAAGATCTGCCATTGTCTTATCCCGCACATTTACTGCATCACTTAGCTCTTTTGACATTAGAACAGCCTCCTGTTTGCTAGCCTGAATCTGATCTTCAGCTTTCCGAAGCTGCTCTTTCAAAATACTTGCCTCATCCTAGGAAAGAGAAGAGATGGAAAAGAATTCATAATTTTTAAATTCAAAACTTAAATAAAGGTTGGTATAGACACTAGAAACATCTGAAAGAAAACCCTAGTTTTCCTGGTGGCTTTAGCAAAACTACTAAATCACAAACTCAGTATTGTGTATACAATACACAAGTACGATTATCCCCACTTGTCTTGTTTGCCAGCAATGATGTGAAAATTCATTTCACTATGACATAAAGGCAAACTTTAGTTCATACTTATGCAAACTTATATTCATACTTTTACATATTTATAATCACCTTCTTGAAATAGAAGTTTTAATTCTGGATTTTTGTTGGAATTTCAGCTTCAGTTTTAAATGTATGACCAAAAAAAGTCTGTTTTCCTTATCTTTGTTCTTTTCACTGTAGAACTCCAGCATCAAAAGCAAAGTTCATCCCACAGAAACACACTGAAGGTAACAACAGAGCAAGGTTTTACAGTGCCTACAACTGGTTCATGTAAAACACTGTAAAGCAGCTTTGAGATGTTTTTCTCACAGCTCTATTTCTCAAGATCTTGCACAACAAGCTTTCCAGAGAGAAGAGAGAACAAATAGTAAGGACGAACAAGCTGCAGCATGTAGCACTAAACACACAGGCCAACCCAAAGGGGCAACTGACCAACTTGAACTACCGCTGCTCAGAGAAGGCCAGGATTACAAAAAATAATGTTAAAAATAATGTTTTTTTTAAAAGAAGCTACTATATAAAGTAGTCACCACCTCTGGGTTCCCTGATGGCATAATCATCTCTTATTCTTGAGTTCAGACATAAATTCAGCTATCTCTAGTCCATTATTTGGTTTTTTTTTTTTAATATCACTTAAGTCCAGAGGAATACTAATACACTTTGTAATGATTTATGAAGATGGATAGACAAGTAAATGCCTTGAAATCCTATCTCCTAGCTATTTTTACAGCACGTGATACATTGGTAACATATTTCAGCAAATATCTGCAGTTTTACAGTGTGAGATAAAACTATTAAGGATCCCACCAGAAATATCAAAAGCACTTTAAGATTAATAAATTACATAAACATTTGGCTGCTTCAATACTGACACATATCCAGTCACTTCAAAATAAAACTAGTAGTTTTATTTTATTCAGTAGCAATTTAACATAGTCAGAAACAAAACAGCAGAAAAGAGACTAAAATAAGATGTAACTTAAAGCAAGACAGTATGCCCTTTCTAAACTCTATGTCCATTCTCAACAGCAATACTTTTCCACCTAAATATTATATTCGTAAGTCATTTTACTTAAAAACAATTTCTAGTCTTTTGAGATCCAAGTTGCTTTTCTGTAAGATTGGCAAGATACACAAGAAAGACGCCTGCATAATCTGACCTCTCCATGCTGGCCTCAAAGGCTATGTCTAAACGGACTCTAATTTGGATCAAGAGCACATTTGTGAAGCAAAACTCCCAGGCAATTTCATTATTGCCTATCACACTGTAGATCAGAGAACAATCTCAGGGCACAGAAACTGCATTCCTTTCAGATGAAATGGAACAGGATGATGTACGTCAGGAAAAAACACCAATGGTTATTCCGCTTTGGGTTTACCCTGGCTGTATGCCAGGTGTACAACAAAGCCACTCCACCATTCCCCTCCTCAGCTGGACAAGGGGGAGAATATAACAAAAGGTTTGTGGGATGTGATGAGGACAGGCAGAGACCACTTAGCAATTACTGTCAAGGGCAAAAACACACTCAGCTTGGGGGAAATAATTAATCTTACTTATCACCTGTCAAATCAGGATAGGATAATGAGAAATAAAACCAAATCTTAACACATCCAGACCCCAATCTCTCTTTTCAGGTTCATCTTCACTCCCAATTCTCCATCTCCTCTCCTCCAGCAGCACAGCCAGGATGGCGAATGGAAGCTGCAGTCAGTTCACCACATGTCTTTGCTGCTCCCTCCTCCCCAGGGGGAGGACTCCTCACTCTCTTCCTCTCCTCCAGTGTGAGGTCCCTCCCATGGGAGACAATCCTCTACAAACTTTTCCCACACGTATCCTTCCCACAGGCTGCAATTCTGCACCAACTGTTCCAGTGTAGGATCCCATCCCTGGGGTGCAGTCCTTCAGGAACAGACAGCTCCAGCACAGGTCCACTGTTGGGTAACAGGTCCTGCCAGCAAACCTGCTCCAGTGCAGGCTTCCCACAGAGTCACAGCTTCCTTCAGGCACATCTACCTTCACCAGCATGGTTCTCCACAGGCTGCAGGAGGCAGCCTGTCACACTGCCAGGGTCTTCACCATGGGCTACACAGGAATCCCTGCTCCAGCACATGGAACCTTTTCCTCTCCTTCACTGACACTGATGTCTGCAGAGTTCTTTCTCTCATGTTCTCACTCTTTTCTTCAGCTGCACTTCCTCTAACACGGTTTCCCCTTCTCCCATACCCTTCTGTTATCCCAGAGGCGCTACCATCTTCACCCACAGGCTCAGCCTTGGCCAGCGGTGGGTCCATCTTGGAGCCTGTTGGCATTGGCTCTGTCAAGCACTGGCTGGTGTTGGCTCTCAGGGAAAACTTCTGGCAGCTTCTCACAGAAGCCACTCTTCTACCAAAACCTTTACAAACCAAATACAGGCATCCATAGCACCCAATTTGAACTAAGTCTGAAGTAACCCCACGTGAACCATGGACACCATAAACATGAGTTCTTCAGCAAATTCATCCTCCTGTTATACCACACTGCTTGCTAACCACAGTGCTGCCACAGGGCATAGTAAGGCACCTCTTCCTTCAAAACCCTACTGTCACTGCAGAGCTCTCAGTCAGCATTGTAGCTTGATAGCACACTCACCTAACAAGTTCTTCAACAATCATTCCACATCTCCTCTTTGCTTCTCCATCACCCTCTACAACCTCTACATTACAAATTTTTTCCTCAACCTCCTCCTTTCCTTTTTCATGAAGCTAAAAGCAACTCAGGAGGAGCACACCACTTTTACTGAACTCAAAAATTACCTTTTCACACATAATTAATCTCAGTTCATCATGTGAGATCTGAACAAGCTCAAAAGGTGCAAAACTAGAACAGATCTCAGTCTTTTCACCATTTTCTGCATCTACAGAGACCATAATCCTCATGGCCTCTTAGCCTATATCCTGATGATTTCTTCAGCTTCTTCCTTTCTCTTGTCAAGCACATATAACATCAGATATGTTTACTCACATCAGGCCAATTATATTAGTACCGCTTACCTTGTTTGATGAGGAGTGCAAAAAAGCTTTCTTCGTATTTTCTTTTTCAGCTATTAACAGCTGTAATCTGCCAACCTCCTCTTTATAATACGATATCATGTTTTCTTTGTTTGCATCCAAATTCTTAAACGTCTGGATTTCTTTTACTAGTTTGGTGTTTTCTATTTCTGTATTCTTCAAGTGTATCTGCAATGATGCTAAAACATGTCAAACTTCTTCCACGTTAGGAGAACAACTGTTCACCTGTCTATTTATGTGCTCACTACATTCTAATTTATTCTAATTTGAGGCAGATTAGAACCAGTAAAGAGAAAAATTAAACACTAGATATTATCACTGCCCTCCAGCTCAAACTTTCTGGCTGGAATTCTTTCAGTATGGTCACCTAACAACAGCTCCACTCCACAGCTAGAAGTTAAAGCCCTAATTTCTCTCCACATCAAATTAAGTTATTCAGGACTCACTCCACTCTTCACACATGCTGGACGACTAAGGACAAGCGAAAGAGAAATGCCTTGAAGAAAACTAAAGAGAAATTTAACTTCTAGTAGTAACTGCCCACAGCCATCTAAGCAAACAGGTCTACATCAGAAATATTCATTCTCAACGACAGCAAACTGCTTTTAACAACTCTGCCTACAGTAATGCAAAATAGCTCCTGTACTCAAGTGTTTTCCAGTCAGACCAGAAGATTTGTGTTATTTACAAAGGGATTCCATGCTTGTAAAAGATGCTTTGAGATCTTTTAATCTAGGAATGGAAATAATCCTTTAAATACACTTGATCTGTTTCACACAACCTAAGGATTTAATTATTTTAGCACATAAAGTTTTTTCAGCTATGGGGGGAAGGAAAGGTGGCAGTGTATTTTATTCTATATATGGGTGTCTCTCAATACCAGCAAAGAAATCAGCCATGCTAGTTAAAAACAATGCAATAGAGAACCTATTAAAGTTTCAGAGTGTTATACACAAGGCTCAAGAAGAGGGATTTAGAAAACAAAGTCTGGAGAGAGAATGTAAATGACTAAGAAGATTTTTTAGTTATGAAAAAGTATGTTAAAGACCAGTTACGGGGTGATATACTGTATAACTAAAGAATTTTCTGACTAGAATCTATTATTTTTTGTTACTATGTCTGAGCTTTAACAAACTGGTGATTCATTCTCCTTCTCAGAGACCTTTTTATACCATGGTTGAATTCAGATGCTGTTTTCCTCATTCATTTTTATATGAGAACATCTATGACTATCTTAAAGATATGTTCACAGAAGTCACCCATTTCCTTTTTTCCTTAACAAATTCAATTTATTAGGCTTCTCCATAAAACATTATTACCTTTATTTCAAACCACTTCATTCCAGTGTATACAGGTACAAGTAATAAAGTTACCTTATAAAGTTCTTTTTCATCCTTTTCTGTCTTTAACACACATTCGAGTTGCTCCTTCTCAAGCATCACTTTCTTCAGTTTGTCCTTCAGACTAAAACATTGAAAAATTAATGAATTTAAAAATTAGAACTAATAAAACAGAAAATCCATACATATAATAAAAACTGTTAGTCTTAAAAAAAAACCTTTGGGAAAATAAAGAAAAATAAGGAAGGTAAGGAACAAAAGACTAAGTACCTGTCTAACTCTGTTTCTTTTGCAATGGCTTTCTGAGTAACAGTCATGATATCTTCTTCAAGCTGGAGAACTTTTGAAGCAGCCTCATCATGCTTCTTCTTCAAATCATTATTTTCCCTTTTAAAAGCTTCTGATGTTTGAATATTATCCTTTAAAAAAAATTGCAAATAGATGCCATTTAAGAATGTGATTCTTCAGAATTAAAACATGCTATTTGAATTAATGCCAAAATACGGCCATTAGATTTCTTTTCTTCCTTAAAATGTACAACAAGCCCATTTCAAGTATACATAAATAAATATATATTGAATGCTGCTATGCACAGTTCATCTATTAATAAGGAGTTTGCTTGGGCACAAGCATTCACTAACTCACAGCCTACCAAAGACTTCAGAGTACAGGATAAACACATCATTTCCTATCTTTTGCCTATTTCATTTAGGCAAACCACTGACTAGCTTAGAAAAACAAAGAATTTTTATTTCTCTTTGTACTTGCTTTTACTTAAAAAGAAGAGCTTGCATTTTTCCAGACAGTTACACCACAGTAGCAAGCCACAGTAAAGACAACTGCAGACAAAAGGAGAAACAAAACAAAACAGCATTCTGATTTAGAGCTGCTTACTATATGACATTGTCCTAGCTAGAACATGTAGAAGGTCTCACAGAGCTCAAGGAAGCTCACACAACCATTGTGGGGTTTATGGAAGCTGAGACAGAGGATGATGGCTATACCCAAAACAGATTCCTTTGTGAGAAAACTGACAAATACAAGATGGGAAACCACTGTTAACTATTGCATTTGTTATCTAATTACAGTAATGTCCATTCTGTTCTAAGGCAGTGGACAGCTGAATGCCATCTCCACTGCAGCAAAACAGCCATTTACAGTCAGGCAATCTTAAATAAACCTAAGGTTATTTTCTTTCAACACAACTATTTTCTTGGAGAAAAAAAAGTAAGTAACACTAAAGTAGATCACACATACTGAGATAATATGCCACCTTTTTCACCATGACAGTGACATGAATTAAAGTGTAAAACAAGGTCAAGACAGACTGACCAACATACCTAACTACAGCATGACTTAGGAGTGTTTGTGTAGATACTAAGGAACAAGTTGTCTTTCTGCTCTAGATTTGCAAGATTAAAGCACTACTTCATCTATTCATTTTAAACAAAGCTCAATGCCCTGAAATAACAAGAATGTACTGTTACATCAAGAGAAACACATCAGCCAGACTTTACGAAGAACCCCTACTGGCCAAATTCCAACCTAACAAACAATGTTTTAAGTACAATAAAATATAATGAGGACTGGTTTTAGTCATTAATTGTCAAGATACACTGTTTGCAAGTATAATTAAACCCCACTTTTACAAGCAACTAAACAGAAGTTTGAGCATTATGATTTTTTTTGGGAGGGAGAAGGGTAAGAGGTAGTCAGTACTGAATTGAGGAGTGGCAAATGCATCTGATGACTCACTTCACATGCTACACACTAAACCAGCACATAGATTTTTATTTTTGTTATATATGCTATATAAAAAGACTAATATATTACAACTATTTAAACTCTAAGTGGCATTCTCATGTCTTAATATAAAAAAGAATTTCAAGAGATCAAGAATGTGCCATCTTTTTTTTAAAAAAACAGCATTGAAGAAGATAATCCACGGCTTTCATAAGGCATTTATTTTTGAACAACTATCAGTTTCTTGCAACCAAAAATATACGTACTTGGTGTAATGAGGGCAGGATATTTTAATTAAAGTCAGTATTCCAAGTAAAACTTGCTATATAACCAGCAGCAACAACACACTCTATAACTGCTTGTCCTCCCCTAGTGCAGTGGAGACTAATTACTTGCCCCTGTTTTGAAAGCCTAGCATAGTAAAAAGTCTATTTCAATGCATATCTGTGTTTTCTCTAAACACCACTTCAGTGTAACTGTAACTGTTGTAACCCAAGTGCCTTCAAAAGAATTTAATCTGATACATTATATATACAAACTGTACAAACAGTTCAAACAGGCTGCCAAAGGTAACATATATTTAAAGGAATTAATAGCCTGAAAAAAATTCTCTCCACAAACAGCATTACAATTGATGCTGCTTTGCTAGTTATTCTAAAGGGACATGGTACTAAAATGTAAAAGTTCCATACTTAACAGATTCTCACCTAATAAACTTGTTTAGATACAACTAAAGCCTACAGTTTTTAAAGAAAAAAATAAAGGATTAATTTTTTAGAGATGACTTGTTATTTAACAGAATTCTTAGTTATTTGATTTAGATTCAGCAATCCCTAATCCCATGCATTGGTTACAGTGGTTTCAGAGCCTGTAAAATTTAAAATGAGTGCTCTTAGACTATTTTACAGGTAAAGTCAACTGTGTTTAGAATGAGTCTAAAGGGGCAGAACATAGTAAACACATCAACTAAATGTACAATCCCTATTACAAAAAAGATAATTACTTTCTGTAATCATTGCTTTAATTCATCTTATCTTGTATATCTAGCAATATTACATATTTTCTTCCACCTTCTTAACAGAGAAATAAAAAAAGCACAGCAAGAGCATGAGCCATTTTAATGAACTGGTCTTAAAACACCCAACAATTTTAAGGTTATTTTTAATCCAGCTACAAATGCAGCTCCCCCATCTGCTTCCCTGAAGTTGCAACAGCCACAAGGGTGGAAGTAGGAAGCAAAATGCACCACAAGGGTCAAGAGTAAGCAACCAGAAATTACTTAAATCAGCTTTACTGCTGCAAAATAATAAGTTATCAAAACAAAAACTCCTGTAACTACTAGGAGTCTCATTAGTAAAATGCAACGACAAAAATTCAATGAGTTGTCAAGTGAACTTCCCTAGAATCAAAATTCGACTTTGAAAACCTTGATGTACTTTCAGATAGAGAACAAGAAGAAACATGGGAGTTCCAAAATCTTTACTGCTATTCTAAAATGGCAGAAGATTTAGAACTGATTATTTTATTGTAATTCCACGCAACATTCCTCATAAAGCTATTATAAGCTCTGCCTAAAGGATATGCAAAGATCATGCCTAGTGTCATCCTTGAAACGTGTAAAATCTACTTAATAAATAAATTCCTGCTGCAAAAGGACTAATAATCTTTCATTTGAGAACGGAATAGCCATAATGTTTTTAAATTCTCATTTTTATAAGAGAAAATCACAGCAAAAATCCACACATTCAACAATGAAGAACAGCATGCTTTATTTCTTTCTTCTAATGGATTTTTACAACAGCAGTAAAACATTGCTGAGCACAGTCTGGTCAATGAAATGGTACAAACATCCCTTCCTATGATCAGCACACACAACACCTTTTTCAAACATACTGAAGGTAGAGAGATCCAGCAGACAGAATAAAATACCTGAAAAATACAATCCAAGACTATTTCCAGACGTGATACCCTGCTGTATGGCAACGGTCAGCATGTGTTTTTTATGCTTCATCTTCCCTCTCCTTAACATGTAGAACTCTCTACCAACCTTTTCAAAGTCATCCCACACTTAAAGCATTCACCTTTGATTAATGACTAGTATCTGCAGCCTTTTTTTTACTTTTTAGAGAATGCATACACTGCAATGAAGAAGGCTGGAAAGTTAAAAATGGGCCATGCAGCTTACACTGAAGAGGTCAAATCACTAAATACAAGGCAATCTATTTAAAAACAAAAATTAAAAAAAAAAAAAAGCGCAGCACCACCTTTCAGCTGGATTGATTTATCTGGATGTAATTTAATGTCAGAGGAGCCATTATATTTGGTATCCTACAGAGAATTTAGAGGGCTTAGATCAATTATCTGCAGGAGCCTTTTCTTTATCCCACTGACATCAGAGCAGGTCCAACAGAATCAAGAGAAACACTTGTCTGACATCACACTCTGTTTAAAGGACCTCTCAGTATAAATAATGAACACAACATAGCACCAGTGCAGCCAGTGCAAAATCTGAGTCTGCCCATAACACATGACACATGAAAGTTCTGAATGGAAACCTCAAGTTGTAATTTTTCTTTCTAAAAAAATTTAAGCATTCAGTAAATTAAAACAGCAAACCAATTCCAAATAAACTCAATGACATTAAGCTTTTATTCTCGTGACAATGACTCATAATAGAAATACCGCTCTAAAAAACACTGCAGTGAGTCTATTTTGAAAAACTAAGATGTCACAGTGATAATACTTTAAAATCGTAAAAGTCATCAAAAATACAAAACTAAGGTCTAAGTCTGTAAGAGTTCATCTAAGTTACATCAGTTACTCAATTACTGACATGAAGATTACAAACATGCAAAAGGCAGTTGAAGCATTTACACACACTATGATTTTGCAGCCTCTACTTATATATCAGAGTATTAATTTCTTAAAATATGCTATAATTTCACTATAAACTATTAATTTTACAAAGTCATTTTCATGGATACATAAATGGAATTGTAGAGTACCTCAAGTTACTACTTAATTTTCCAGTGAAATAATTTTCAATTGCCCACTTTTAGAAATATTCATACACAGAACAATCAAAAAAAAAACATGAAATGGGGTTTCCTCTTCATATGATGTCTTTAGTAGCCAAGGGTGCTGTAATTGCTGGTACCAACCTGAGCAAATTCAGTGTTTAATTTGTGTCTAAAATTAAATGAAACTGAGTGAAGGTTTCCTTTTGGGCTGGGGGGCAGTTTTTTGGTTGCTGTTTGCATTTTAGCCTTTTGGACAGTTTGTTGTTACTTAACTTTTGGGGTTTTATTTCCTCCTAAAAAAATGCATCTTCCTGACCATCAGATTTTCACACATGCAACACACATGAACAGTATGAAACAGAGCCTGGTTTAAAGAGACTGAAAAAACAATTGATTCACTTACTTCTATGCACACAGACTGAACTGGGCACTTGCACTGCTTACTCATACTGCTGACATAACACACTGCACAACAGAGTTTTTTCACTATTGAAGCAGAGAAACTCTACTTATAAAATGGCATCAAAAGGCAGCTTAAATGAATCCCTGATATTTGAATAAAATTCTCAAATAAATAAAGTTACTATGCAGGTAGAACCTGTCAGCAGAATGTTAATTTACATGGATGCCTTATTAAAATTCCCCACCAGATAGATGAATAAACCCACTTTTTAAAAGTTAAAATAGCAAACTAAATTTACAAAAAGCATGAAAGAACAAGTTTATCAAGTCAGTAAATTCACTTCTGCCTCAATTTATGCAAGCATCATAACAGAAATACTATTCAAATATTCGCAGGATCAAAGGATGAACAGGCTTTTGTTTCTATTATAGCAAATAGCAAATCTATTGCTTCTGACTCAAGCTAAACACAGAAACTGCTGCCAGAGGAATAAGACTTGTCAACACTGTCACATTAAAGAAATCAGAAGTGCCCTCTTCCCACTAGGGGGAGACCAGTGACTGCAAAAGCATCTTTTACAAGCTCTGCTCTCTACAAAAGCACAAAACCAGTGTTCACGAAATTGGATGGTTGCAGAGTATCAAAGGAATGACCATTGAAAGACACACAATGACTACTACATGCTTCTCTTCTTCAGCACAGTAATACTTACTGAGGCTTAAAAAAGAAGCCAAGCATACTGCTGCCACAGACTTCACACACGGTTTAAGCATACACAAAACTGGGAACACAAAGACAAAAAAGCAATCATTCTTATTATGTACAAAGCTATATACATTTTATAGTCATAATTTCTAAGATAAAGATTTTATTTTAAAAACAGTAATATAAATATTTATAAACATACTAAGCTTTTGTGTTGTTTTTTTTTAAAGTTTTTTCCCTTCAATTTTTAAATAAGCAAAATATATTTAGCTAAAAGCAGCATTATAATATTATTCAACACACTGAGTATGTACCAGTTTACAAAAGTAAACCAAAGGAAAAGTTGAAATATTAAAAGCAACCTGAAACAGTTCTGGTAACCATGCATAATGTGCCATCTTCTTAAGCAAAATAATCATAGTGCGTAGCTACATCATTACATCATTATTTCAACAGTGTTATATTGCTAGACTTGCAAGGTGTATATATAACATGATCCTAAATAAAAGTATGCTACCAGGAAACATCACCCTAGTAATAACAGAATAACTCTGAAACACTAACAGAAGGCTGTAAGAAAAAGATGTGACATTTCTGAAACATTTCCAATAATTTCACATTTACCCTGAATTCCCACACATAGTATTAACAGATTAAGTTAAATCTTCACACTCACTAAGAACTATTTTAATGTCATCTGGGGAAAAAAAAAGTAGGAATGGTTTAACTGACATGAAAACTGCTGCAAAGGAATACTATGCTTTCCTCAAAATGAAAATACAGCAAGCCTGTGGCAAGCCCTTTTCAAAAGGCTAAAAGAAGGGGCAGGAAATTGTCATGCTGGGGGCAGGAAAAGAAAAG
Organism: Sitta carolinensis; assembly: GCA_032173965.1. NCBI lineage: Eukaryota > Metazoa > Chordata > Aves > Passeriformes > Sittidae > Sitta > Sitta carolinensis. Next base: position 34,266,427 of record CM063284.1, on the reverse strand, counting down.
GCCACTTACACCCTCTCTAAACTGATTTTTTCAGTACAACTACATACTGCATTAAGCAAGCCTTGGATAAGAGGAAAAGCCTAAAAGAAATAAAGACTGAATTTGTCCCTCATCTTACAATATCTCAAGCTTTGGCAGGGTGGGGTTACTAACACAACTTAGTGGTAATAAACCGTAAATACACACTAAAAAAGTGGGGCTGGAGAGCATGTTCCTTGTGAGAGCAAACACTGACTAATGCCGAGCTGTGTATCTTGCAAATATTTTTTTTTTCTGTGATGGTGGCAACGACAAGAAGAAAAAATATTGTCTGCACAATCGATTGAATAAATCTTTTTTCATTAATGTGACAAAGCACTAAAAAAAATTAACCAAATATGAAAAACTAAAAGACTTCACAGACAAGTAGTGACTTAAGAGTACAATAACATGTTAGAAGATATGTTTCAAGAACTCTAATAACTCATTACAACTATGTCTGGAATACATTTATTCTTCCTACCTTTGGTAGGAAATGACATGGCTACCTTGTAAGAAGGCAACACAAAACTGTTTATCTTCTGAAGAGTAAAAGCACCTTAGCAAATCAAAGTCTGTAGTCTGATGTAGCCATTAATTTCAACTGCACACAGGAACTCTCCTATTTGTAAAACTCAAAAAATGTGAATCTTTTCAATACTGAAAACATGCATAGAGCCCAATAGTCAAGCTTCATGGAACACTGACTGTATTACACATGAACAGATTGTTCAGTATGCCATGTTCTTGAACAATTGATCTACTTTTAGCTTTTCCTAATATTTTCCCCAACCACTTACAAAATACCCTGAAAAACTCTGAAAAAAACAGAGAAGACACCAGTTCCACTGCCCAAAATTATTTAAGAGTAACTAGGTGTGAAGAGAGGTCATTTAATCAGGAGTAGGAGGGAAGCACTAATTGGGATTAGCTGTGGCATTGTCATGTCTACAACTATCCTATTTTAAGAAAGCAGGGCTTCTACAGAAGCATTTCTCAATGATCCAAAATACTTCTGAGCTATTTCTGGAAATAAAGTACTGATAAAAATCAACAGCAAAAAGAAGAAAGCAGTCTAAAGGCATACGAATAAATATGAGTAAAAAGAGGATTTCAGGAGGACTGATTTTTTAAGGAATCATTTTCATATTAGGAACTTGGAGCTTTCCCATCTTCTATTTCTTATGCTGCACCACACTAAAGTAACTTATGTACAACAACCCCTAACCACATCATCTACATTCTGTTCAATTCAATTACAAAAATATGACATAGCTTAACAATGAATTTGATCAAAAGACAAAAGTCATGAGCCAAGATACCCATATTACTTTCTCTGAAGAAACTAAGTAAGATTTTTAGAAAACAGGCAAACTGACAAGTATTGACAAGTATATAAAATTGCATTTTCTTATATGGGCTATTTTGGTTTATTAATTGTTGTTCATCAAAATAATACGGGAGTATATTGGAAGATTTTTTTTTAAGTAGGATTCCAAACAGTTAAACCTTTAAGTTAAATATTTTAAAAAATACAATTTTTAAATTCATCACTTTCACTTTTTGCCTGTTTATGTACTGAAAGTTTGTAGAGCATAACTAAAAGTTCACATGCATATGAAAAAGGAGAACTAGGAATAAAAGAAGAAAATGCCCCCATAATACATGGTTAAAACAACCACTCAAAAGGCAGAAAACCCATAAACCAAGCCCAAACAACCTAACTCACACTAAGCAACTGTGAAGATTATGCTGTTACAAAAAATACAAACACTTTCTGATTACTTATCACTTCAAAGATTATCACCTGTAGTCTTATATAAAAACATCCAAGTTAATGCATTGCTTAGATTTATTGCCAGCAACTATTCACATCACACAAAGTGCACTACATTATCTGGGGGCTGTGTTCAGGACCTGTTTTGTAAGATCTGAGTTAGGGGTCAGTTGGGGAGGGGTGTTTGTGGGGTTGTTTTGTTTGGATTTTTGGATCTGTTCAGTGCTTTATTTTTTAAAGAAGCCACAAGAAAAATAAAACCCAGGAACTGAAATCCAACTGAGTGCTATATCACTGCTGCACAGGAATCTTTAAACCAATGAATTAATGTACTGTATGTATTCCCAGCAAACATGAATTATATAATCCTGCTGTATTTCATGTACTGGGATGGGGAGGAAAGGACAGCAAGTCATCTTCAAGACTGGAGAGCCACATACAAAGCATTGCTTATTAAAATTTCTGATGATTAAAAAGTTAACTTACTGCACCTGATTTAGTAGAGATAGTACATACTCACTTGATTTTCAGGAATAACACCCAATTTATATTCTGCTTATATACATAAACAAATTAACACTTTCAACTTAGCAGTTTCTCTTTTCAAAAAAAGTGAAAAACAGAGAACAGGACATAGAAGATGTAAAACAAGACAGCATCAAAGTCTTAGAGACAAAAAAAGAAATGCCTAAGTTAGAAAACTTCCATTATATTTTACACAGGTGAAGAGCTCAATCAGCTTCAGATCAGACATCTATTTGTAGACAAATACAAGTAAGAAGTTTGTCTCTCTGCATTCTCTCTTCATGAAAATACAAGGCCAGAGCAGAAAAACAACAGCAGATAAAAAAAAAAAAAAAGAGATAGGAAAAAAAAAAGAAATTCCTGAAATTAAATTCTATTTGCTAAATTCTGGTATATTAGAGGCATAACTATTTTGGATTAGAGAAGTTCACTGTAAAATGTGAGAAAGTATTGAGACATTTTTGTTCCTATACAGTCTAACTATATCCCTGCTCAACAGCAGTCAGAATCCCATTTCAGAAATTGCTCTAAATTGCAGAGCTAACATGGGTTGGAACTGACAGTTGTTTTCAAACATTTTTTTAACATAAGAGCCTCAACTGACAATGAAAAGTATCTGTGTAGCTCATTCAGATTTATCCACCAAACTTATGATCTGCAAATCCATGAATTGTGAAATTTCTATTCTTCTCTCATTTATTTAAGCTAGTTCTCCCATGTATGTTAAATTTAAATCATTCTTTGATAGAACAAACTTTTTTCTAAACACATCTTATCCTTTCTTTTTTCATCAGCCAACATTCTAGTCCACTTTCACTGTTCAAAAGCATACTACAAAGCAGTAATATTTTCAAGTGCTCTCAACAAATTCCTATTAAAGGTGTATGACACAGGACTGTTGACATGCACATACTAGTACCCAGAAATAGTCTATTAACTGCTGTCCACAGCTAAATTATATAGGTTTCATTACTTCAAATTTATCCATGTCACCACCTCTCTCCCACATGTTTTTAATCTTCTCCTAAAAGTTGGGGTTTTTAAAAAGCAACAGCTTAAAAATAGATTAGGTCCAACTTTTTGGTGCCCTTTTTATAGTATTAGATTTCCTCTTCACCACATACAGAATTCCAGATTAAGCTGGCTTTGGTTTATGTTATGTTTACATTTTTGCTATTAATTAACACTTTAAACAGATTTTTAGGTTTATGCCTCTTTTCCCTTTGAATTGTGAAACCTTTTAAGAGAAGTCAGTTACTAGTTACTTTTCACTCTTTACATACCTTGGCAGCAGCATTCTCTGCTGATCTTTGCTTTTCATACCAAAAATTTTTACCATTTTCAATAGCCTGTGTTCTATGCAATTATTCCCTAAGGAGAGCTTTTTTTGAAAATATTTCCTCCATTTCAAATTAATGTAAGCAAACTTTAAATTATCAACTACTTTCCACTAGGAATTCCATAGTTAAATATCAAACATCTGGTAACAGTTGTCATTGATTACCTTACCAAGCCTGGTACCAAAAGCCTTAAACATTTTAGCCATTTTATGACATAAAAGGAATAGTGGCAGGAGGTTAATAGGAACTGACCTATTCTAGTGTAAATGTCTATCTAAATGCTGAGGGGTTTTCATAGATGATTTTCACACAGTTTGACTTGTTCTTGAAAAAGCAGTAATAGAGACATTATGAGTCAGCTTTAATCATTTAAACAACTAACCTTTTGCTCTATTTGCAGTTGTTCACATCTCTGCTTTTCATGGTTAAGTTCTTTTTCCAGTTGTTCAACTTGATCTCTGAGTTGTGTCGTTTCCTTCTCCAGAACAGAAGTTACCTTTAATAGCTCTTCTTTTTCTTTCACTATTTTTTCAATTTTAAACTGTTGAAAAAAAAAAGAAAAAGAAAATAATGGAGTTTGGTAATTTTTCTCCCCTTTATTCTAATCAAACAAGTGGATAACTAATCACTGCAGTGTTTGAGCAGAAGCACCAATTGTGTGTTCCCTGGTTAGGTTATCACCATTTTCCCTTTATTCTCAAATTTCTAAAGTTTAATTGCTTTTACTGCATCATACCAGACTACCATTAGATAGCATACTTTGCAGTGTCCTCATTTATCCTCAAGTTTTCCTTCCTTAAGTGAAGTGCCCTGACAGTTCCCAAGTGACAGCAACTGTGGAAGAACTAATTCTGATGATGGCTGCTTGGTGAGAAAATGACAGCTGACTGTATAGAGACACACATTCTCTCTAAAGCAGTATTTGAGGAATTTCTTGAGAAAAATGAACATGCACATACACCCCACACCTCACCAACACCTGAAAAGTAAGCCCTGGAACATGAACTGTGCCCTTTCAATAATTAAAGGGAGCTTATAAAAAAGATGGGAAGACTACTTGGGCCTGTGGTAACAGAACAAGGGATAAAGGGTTTTAAACTAAAAGAGGACAGATTCAGATTAGATATAAGGAAGAAACTTTTATGACGAGGGTGGTGAAACACTAGAAAATGTTGCCCAGAGAGGTGGTTGATGCAACATCCTTGGAATAGCTGATGATCAGGCTGGGTGGGGCTGAGCAAACCTATCTAGTTGTAGATGTCCCTACTCACTGCAGGGGGTAGGAGTACATGACATTATACGGTTCCTTCCAACCCAAACTTCTACAGCTCTATAAACAAAGATTATAAAAAATACCTGAGAAGTTCTTTAATTTTAGTGCTACGAGTAAATATCTTAAAAGCAAAAACATGTATCTCTGTACTAACTCTCTTATCCCTAAATTCTGAAAACCATACATCAAATACATGCACATATGTGCCTACATGCAACTGACAACAGGATAAAATGTCTGATGGCAAGGTAAGGGAACTGCACTGAGCAATTTTCCAAGAAGCAAGTCAAACAAAAGTTAGTTTGGGTTTCTTTTTTTGTTTTGTTTTGTTTGGGTTTAAATAGTGTTCAGCCTACAACCAAATGCAAAACACTTCGCTTCTGGATATAAGCACACAATACCAACCACATCTCTCTAGCAAAGAACACAACACATAGAAAACTGTTTTAAATAAAACAAAAGCTACTCTAATACACTTACACGTCAGCAATTATTCAGCTCAGTCTCCAGGGCTCTTAATTTGGGCAAAAATAACTGGTTCCATAACTCTTTTTCCTTATAAAAAGCAGCATTTCACACAGAGTATCTTCCCCCACTCCAGTTAGCTGGTGACTACAGATGTGAGAGAAGGGCAATATCTACTCTTATGTTTCCCTATCCATGCTTAGTGCTAAACATTTTAAAATCTTGATTTGTTTAACCCGCAAATGTTCTAAACTTCAACCAAATACTACAGAACAAGCCAGAAATATATATATATATAAATATATATATATATATATATATTACACAGACACCTGCAGGTTTTTTCCTACTAGTCTTTTCTTCAGTATCTGTGATTGTATGTATGTAGTATAAAAAAATCCCAATGCTTTAAGAATTTTTGTATCAAACCTCAAGAAGTCCGGCTTTTGTGGTCACCACTAACATATCAGAGTTTCCTTCATCTTCCATAGTGAGCAATTCTTCAACAGGAGAAGAGGTACGAAACTGGAAAGGTGTGCTTGCTCCACGGATTTCTCCCTTGTAAGTCACGTAACAGAACTGATAAAATTCTCCATCATCATTTGGTAGATAATATCCTATCAAAATAAATTAATATTTGAAGAAATACTCTGCACAAACTTACAAGTCTCTATCTGCAGACAGATTACTACATCATGTTTGACTTACAGATTTCATGCTCATTGCCTCAGTAAGGCATAAATATATCATCAAAACAGCAGAAAGAAAAAGTCATCCTATTTAGAAACCTTCATTCACCAGCAATTTCTACTATCATTTAAGACAAAGATTCAACAGTGTTAAGCAATAGCTGCTATACGTACACATCACCCACATACATTAGGTAATAGCTGCTGTTTATACATTTATGAAACAGAATCATTAGCAATCAGATGTCATGAAGTTGCATCATGACCACATTACCATGTGACTGCTGTACAATCACAGAACAGAGAGAAAGTGATTTTTTTGGCCTTGAAACACCTACAAAACCAAATACAACAGAAAAAGACAAAATAATATGCAATGACAAGACATCTGCAACTTCACCAGGTACCATTTGTACATAGGGGTTTGTTGTTGTTGCTTTGGGGTGGAGGAATTTGTGAGACAAACTTTTATTTTTGCTATTTTACAATGCCAAAGCACAGAAATGCTCTGAATGGATGATACCAGCTGAAAGGGAAGAGCCTGGAGTTTAACAAAGAGCTTATATTTTAAAAATTAAAAATATTTCTTCTAGACTTTACAAGGTAACAAGAAATCCTCTTTCCTGAAGCTATGTAATGATACATGGTGCAAGCAAACCATTTCAGAAGAATTTCTGTGTGACTATCCAACTGAACTCTTGCCCACTAAAGCTTCAAGCCTCTTGCATGACCCAGATTCACACAGTATGTTAAGCAATCATTTCAAGAACTACTGACACTTTTACCTTTATTACTATATTCAAGACACATGCCTTACCCAATTTAATGGCAAGAAAACCAGCCAGTTTTATTCAGAATAATTAGTTTTGGATACTATAGCCAGTCTGAGGATGATACCAACACAATAAACCCTCACCCGGTGTTCAGTCCAGCAGGTGATGTCACCCATTTCAAACTTTTCCCTTCCTAACTTTATCACTAACTTGTCACCAACTTTTATTCCAGATTCCTGGAAGTCTTTTCCTAGTACTCTCAGCTACCTTTCCTAGAAATAGTAAAACATTACATTTGCTGTATAGACAGCACTTGTATCAAGAACTTCATGTTTCAATTAGTCCTATTAACAGCTGCTCAGGGAATGGTATTTGAATCTCCAAACATCAGGATTCATGCTTTTGGGCCTGGCTACACTTTCCTATACAGCACTGCAGTTCACTTTACCTGATTCAGTGCTTAAGTAAGATGAAACTAGGCAGAAATAAATGCAGAACAATCTACATTGCCGCTTCAGCACATTTTAATATTGTTTCAGACAACCTGATTTTAAAACTACTTAAAGTCTTTTTTCTTGTTCTAATATGTTCTGGAGAAACAGATTTCTGATTATTTTCTTCGACACACTTACTTGATCATAAAAAAAAAAAAAATCCACATTTAACATGCTGCACAACATTTACTATTTAGCTCAGATAATTAAGTTCCTGTAAGCTCTACTGATCTCATCTCAGCAGCATTAAAATATCTTGCCAAATACAACCGGGAAACTGTTTGAATTGAGATTCAATCTGGCAGCTCAATAAAAGTGGAGATCTGTCAGGATGGAATGTAACAGATGGCACAGAGATACTTGGTCTCTTCATGTGTGGTAAAGTTTCTACGTTCGAAGGACTGAAAATGGCATGAAGAATTCTCTTCTAGATCGCTTTTTGTTTCAGTCCAACCCAATTTCATTCATTCAGTGAACTTTGGTAACTGTAAAAGAAACTAATGATTTCCTTCCAGTTTGTGCAGAGCACACAGTTTTCAATCAACTTCAAGGTTATAAAATGGTTATCAGGTTATCAGACCATGTGGATATGATCATCATTGAAAGCACCAGAATATAAAAGAGTTGGCAAGAGAAAGAACTGAACTCATCAAAGCTATTTGCAGCTTTAATAAGACAACAAACTAATACAGTTGTCATTTCAGGACTTCAATTATTTTTATTTTTTTTTTTATGTTTTAAGCAATAAACACACAGACAAAGACTAAGGCCAAGTCTGGGAAGTTAAAAAGAAGGTAAGATTGCACATAAAACTATATATAGGCAGAAAAGCATTAATTTAGCGGAGGTGCTCTTTTCACAAGAAACTTTGAATGTGTGTACATTTTTTACATTTGTCATGTCCTGTGGCAACAAGTTCTGTATGCTGATTGTGTTACAAAACCTCCATTTTGAACTTGTCACCTTGTATTTTACATCAATGGCTCCTATTTATTTGGATATACAGAATGATTAATCCACTCATGTCATGGGAAACCGATTTTAGAGACATCATTACTTTCCTTTCCCTGCCTGAAAAACCTGGCAGAAGTCTGGAAGGTCACTTTGTCAGGCTTCCCACTCAAGAGACTGTTGTCAGCACCTGAGATTACTGTGGCTGTGTCTAAACAACTGTATGGAATTATCACCCTTCCGAATCAGGATAGCTGTTCAAGAGCTGCACTACTCCCTCGTGGTAAAAATGCTCTTCCTAATGTCAGACATAAACCTGCCACATCATAACCCACAGTCATTGTCCCTTTTTCTATTTAACAAGTGTGGCTTTCATCCTTGTAACTCCACACCTTTACAGAGAGTAAACTGTAAGAGATACTTCTTAATTTTGATCTCCTTTGTTGCATTTTACTAGACCTAATTTGAGACTGCAAAGGGGAGGGAGATGATATGACCTGCACACAGTGTTGAAAATGTAGCTACACTGTAGGCTTGTACAGGGGTGTAACATTTTCTGGTTTTGTTCCTTATTCTCTTCTTAAAAGCTTCAGACATTTCCAACAATTCCTTGTGGCAAAAGGTCCCATGCAACTCTATGACTACTCTGATGAAACCATCATCTACACTGTTTATTCTTTGACAAGAATCACTTCACATCAATAATGTTTAAAGTCCAGAGACTAAAGACTACATAAAGATACAATGCACTAAGAGAGGCCAAGATTAAAAAAGCCTGCTGATGATCAAAGTCACTTATTGTATTTTAATACTTTCCAGCAGAGCTTCTCTATCAGTCACGAGTATATCCCATTAATATGAAAAAAACATACTAAGTCACATACTTTTCCTTACAATTTTCCTTGACATCTAAAATAAGACTAAACTTCCCATCGCAAAATGTTGAAAATTCTCCTCCAATTTACCTTTTTTAAACTCCAGAACTGTTATACAATGCTCAGCACTTAAATTAACAGATAAGAATTTTAAAAGCTGAGTAGGCTGGAAAATACAGATAGATACTGCCTTATACTCACCTTGGAAAGTCAGCACACAGTTAACAGTTGATCCTTCCACATAATTTTCTGGCATAGGTGACCAAAGAAATGTGTAATAATCTCTTGCAGTACTCCAACCAACCTAAAATTAAATAAACCACAACAAAAAAGAAAGAGAAAACATTAAACAGAAGAATTTGATATACACAGTTAAGATATCATAGTCTGGCCATTACAACGTACTGTAATATGTATATTTCTGCTTCAAAATGCAATAAAAAGATACTTAACAATGTTTACAAATCAGGAATATTTTAACAAGCATGTCAAAGATTTAGCATTAATTTTATTAAGCTTGTTACCTAAGGCAGTAAATGGGTCTAAGGCAATAAAAGGGTCTATATAAAGTAAAACACCAGACAGTTTTCACTATATGTTAAACTACTATTTGGTACATTAATTCTTTTTCCATAAAGACACACATTGCTATATTAAAAATATAAAAAGATTAATTCTTGATTTTATAGTGAAATTTTCTTCGTGTATGTTCTGCCAATGTCAACTCTTTTATGTCCACAGTCCAAATGGTTCATCAGAAAACAAAAAGGAGGGGGGAAAAAAAAGCTTTCTATGCTACTGAAAAGATCACAATTGACACTTGAATTTTTCTGACAACTTTTGCAATGCTGAAGACCAACATTTCACTGGCATGCTAATTCTCTCGTATATACACACTATGTCTGCAAAGGAAAAAAAAAACAGATCTGCATGAAAACATAACTCAGCTAAGTCAAAAAAGTCTTCCTGCTAACTTCAAAAACCCTCTTCTTTCAGAGTTTTCCTAAGAGCACAGTTCTGTACAGTGGTGAGCCACTGGCACAGGTTGCTCAGAGAAGCTGTGGATGCCCCATCCCTGGAAGCGTTCAGCAGAGCTCTGAACCACCAAGTCTAGTGAGAGGGGTCCCTGCCCCTCAGCAGGAGGGTTGAAACTACATCTTCTTTAACATCCCTTCCAACCCAGGCCATTCTATGAGCCTATGAACCTCTGAAGATATATATCCCAGCAATGTGAAATACATGCAACTAAAACAGAAAGCCAAAGCAACTGTAAAGCAATGGGTATCAATAATAGCAAAATGGTAAAGGAAAAGAAGAAATATATTTGATTTATTCCACTGATGAAAAAAAAAAAAAAAAAACACAAAAAACTTTATCAAAAGCTAAGTGTTATACAGTTTATCAGTAACTGGGTATACTGTCATGGAAGAATTAAGATTTGGAAAAGGAATAAACTCTTTCCCAATTTTTATCAGGTAAGACAGTGTTTCAAGAGGAAAAAGAAAAAAATGAACACCCACACACAAAAACCACAGAACAACCAGGAAAAGACTAAGTTACCAATCATGATTTTCATTGCTTCAATAGGCAACACATCCAAACTCAAAGTTTAGAAGTCTTCCTTTATGAAGAATACATGCAGTATTTTAAAAGAATTAATAGCTGGGGTTTTAAAGGAATTTTCAATTAAAAAAAAAAAAAAAAAAGGAAAACATGTTTAGATAGGCAAAGAGAACATCAGAGGTGAAAGTAATCCAACAGCAAAGCAGCAATTATATATGCACATAGGCATACATTTCATGTATGCAAATTAATACATAGAATTAATACAAAATCTGAATAGATTATTCCATATCCATTCACTTCCTCCCTTTTTATTAAGAAGTACAGAAAAATACTAATGTTGAAGATGATGGAGCCTTTTTTATATTCTCAAAAAACATAGATTAACAACAGTGAAACCAGACGAAATTCTCATTACTTCTGTAAGGCAACATTTATTAAAGAAATGCAGTGTAGATGCTCAACCCATCCACTAGAATGGAATCACCTACGCTGTCTTAGGCCTATTCTTAGCAAAGAAGATTTCTATGATATCTCCTATCAAACAGCTTTTAAAGATGTCAGTGAAACGAGACTTCCTGGAGTTGTTATTCCCACACTTTTAAATACCTCAGAAATAACAAGGAAAACTCTCCCAGTAACCTGAAGGCAGTAAAAGCAATTTTTTTTTTCAATAAATGTTCACAGGAAACATTTTGCAAATTTTCATATTAGTCATGTCTTCAAATCCAACTCAGATGTTATTACCCTTTCTTTTTTTTCTGAACTTGCTTTTACTTCAGAAAAGAGAAGCACATACTATTATTTGCTGTCTTACACTAAAGCGCACTGCTTTCTAAATGTAATTCTTGGTGAGTGAAAAGTCAACATCACCTCTATTGTTTCAGAAAAGAAACTAAATTATCATGTCCAGAACAAATACTGTATAGATCTGAAATAATCTTTTCATCTGTTAAAAACCAGAATATGCACACACGGCTTCTGATGCTATTTTCCTGACTAAAATAACATTGTTCCTTCTGATAATTAACACTGGAAAACATAGAGAAGAAACAAAATCCAGTGAACACAAACACAAAAATAAAAAGTTTATTCCTGGCATTCTATCTTTTTGTATTTTTCTTAGATATCACATATTGATTCATAAATTCAGTGATTTATCCTGAAACCAAAAGTTATTTTTATCAATACTTTGCCTGTAGTAATAATCAACAAAAGAACTATTTTTAAGTATAACTGTAATCTGTGGACTGCTGGTAAAAAGAGAACTGTGACACATCAAGAGCTAGCAGGGAATACCCAGCAAGGTTTACCTCACAAGTTTTTTCTGTAACAATTCCCCCCATTTCCTGTCACCCATCATCTCTTTCCCCTGGCGAGGCTCCCTGTCTTACACTCTTATGATCATGACAATTCCATCTTTCTTAACAGGCACACGCAAGTTGTCAGCAGGTGTGCATTGCCCAACAGCTCTCTCACGGCACAGAATTTCAGCAAGTGAGGGTTTTCCCTGCTACCCACTGCAATATCAAAATGTGACAATGCAGAGAAGGAAGTACGAACAAATGCCATCTTCCTCATAGCTTAATACATTATAAAAGGAGAAGGAGAGTATTCTGCAGCAAAGCAAGTTAACTTAATAACATTTTTCAACATCCTTCCTACTTAACAATAGATACTAAATTCCACGGGTTTTTTCTTAGATGGCACAAGCAAGGAGCAAAGCCACATAATTATATGCTGCAAATAAAATAAAAACAAATTTAAGTAATCCATGTTTTAGGTGTAGGATGTACATCTTTAAAAAAATATAAATCCATTTTTTATCAACAGATTTTAATAAAACTTTTATTTTTGTACTTCATATCTTTTGTCAATATGCTCTTTAATAAGCCTAGTATACAGTACACAGTGGTTCCAAACTACAAAATACTACACTATATACATACAAGCTATATATAAGCTTCTCTATGACGACAGATTATATTATCACAGATATAAGACTACAGCACACACTGGTTGGTTCAGCAAGGATTGAAATGTGATCTTTGACACAGATAATTCTTTCAGCTCAGAAAGAAAACCATCAGTTGTCTAAAGACCGGGTTAAAATTATATGAATAAAATTTAACGCCACTTAAGGGAAAGTAAATAAAAATTGAGAAACTAAAACTAGCAGCAAAAGCTACAAAGGAATCCAACAAAAAGTGAAAAATATGAAGAGAAGATGGGAATATTCATCAGCAGCCCCACAGTGAGTCTATATGATAAATAAAACCCTGTAACTTTGGGAGCAAAATAAACAGCTGCATCAGCAACATTAGACATATTAGGTTGGAAAAACAGTATCACTTTTAATGACAAGAATCAGAATTTAAAAAATTGTTTTACTGCTGATCATACCAACAAAACCTACTACAAATAATATAGATTATCTTCCAGGTTAGTCTCTAAGAGGGGAGAGGGGTCCAGATTCCCCACAAGAACCCATTCGTTGTGAACACCTTACCTGTGCTACACTGACAGGAGGAAAATGGCTATTTAAATTGTCAGGCCTATAAGAACAGGAGTCTGGCCAGTTCAACTGCCAAAACAACTGCTATGACTAACACTGAGCACCTCTTTTCATGAAAACATTATAGAAAACAAACAAATGCTAGTAAGAAAGACTGGAAAATTCCATTTCTGCATTTGAAATTCGAAACAATGAAAAAGAGCCATTGAGAGAAATAATGTCCCCTATAAAAATATATTTAAAATAATCCTTCAATAATACTTTATCATTTTTCATTTCATTCATTTATTAAGCAAGTTCTAAAAATTTATTAAAATTATGAAAATTTATGAAGCTGCAAGCATATATATCTACATTAATAATTACAACTTAAGAGTTGTTAAGAGATGGTAACAAGGGGAAAGATGTGAAAACACACTTAATTCTTGTTGAAAACTCATATGAAGTTAACAGTTCTATTCTGGTATGAAGAACACATTCTTATGTACCAAACTGTGAAACCAAAGTTAAAGTTTAAAATCAACTTCATATATCAGTCGAAAACAACAATCAACCAACCATACAAAAAACAAAACAAAACAAACAAAGCAAACCCCACAACCAAAAAAAAAAAAAGAAAACTAAAAACATGAAACCAAGTTCCAGACAAAGTGCTAAAGCTAGTACACAGTAGTACTTTCTTACTATCAGAAATATTAAATGAAGGAGAAATTTCTATGGACACACTGAGAAACCTTCTCTGAGCCAAGAAGAGCAAAACAGGCACAGTTTATAAGTCTGACTTAAAAACCTGGCACGGGCCATGGCAACCACTACAACATCCACATTCAAGCACACAAACACTGCAAATTATAGAACTCTGACACAAAACCTTCTGAAGTTCAGAGGAAAAAAATTAAGTACGACCTGTCAAACTACCCTCACTACACTTCACTTGATGTTCATCACCTGATGAGCACAGCAGACACCTGCACTGTGCTTATACCATTACTTTTTAAGGAATTCGTTGAAAAATCTGAAAAGATTTTGCTTGGAGTTCAAAACTCAAAAATAGAAACATTCTTATTTCTCAGTCAAAAGAGAATGTCAGACTTAGATAATGCAAATTCCCTAAAGCAACAGAAAGAAAAAAATCCATTTTACAACTGAGTTAGACAAAAAGCATCTGCTAGTCAACACATTCTTCTACATTTCTACATTCTTCTATTCTCTACATTTATTTCTTTCAAACTCCACTCTGAAATACATTTTAAATTAAATAGCTGTGCATAAATGCAAATATTCTTGCTTTCCTTCTGGAAGTTAACCAAGAGATTAACAATCCAGAAACCAAATCCTATTTTCACCTTCTCAGACATGTCTTTAAATCAAAACATGACTACACATAATTTATCCAACAAAAAATGTCATATCCAGATTAGGTTATTATGTACAATGTATAACTGAAACCTCACTTTATTTAATTTTCCCTCCATAAAATGGAAAGCTTTAATAGGCCATTACAGAGTAATCCACTCATGAGATTCCTATTTCCTACTTTGGAGCAAAAATACTTATGTCAATTTAGGACATCATAAACACTTTTCAGTCATATAAACCAACTCAGTAGCCACAGTGGAAATGCTGAAGTCTGGTAACAGTTAAGAGTCCAGCACCAAGTACTTTGCAATTTGACTGGGGAAGTAAGGACAATTCAGCTGTCCCATAACACTCACACTAGACAGGTTTTCCTTTTACTAACAAATAGATATGTAGTCATCACAAAAGTTGTTTCTTCTTCTATGCTAGCCAACAGATACAAGCCCCTTTCTTACTGCAATGTCACATCACACAGTGAGATGAGCTTTCCCGTATTTACATTTCACCCACAGTATGTTTCAACAGAATAGCTTGAAGAAAATTTGCCAAATAGAAAAATAAATGGGGAGATGAGGGAGGAAGCATAAATAGGGAGTGCCTGTCTGTATAGCAAAAAAAAGTTATCCAATGTCCACATGAGGGAAAATAATAACCATTTTATTTCACTGTATCTCCTTCAACTCTCACTTGGTTCATCTTACACGGAATGCAGGCTTTTCTAAGGCAAAAGCTCTACCTTACAACTCCGCAGTGTTTTCAGTGTAAAAATTATTTCCAACTTTGTTTTCATTTTTTGAGTTCCAAATGAACATAGAAAATAAAAATTTTCTAATTTTCCATTTTTTTAAACTTCTTTCCTTTTATAATCACTTGGTAAAGTCAGTCAATTCAATCTGCAGACAGAATGCCTTAAAGAAAGACCACGAGCATGGGAGGCTCACTTGGCATTTTGTTCCCTGGCCTCAGAAAGCTGTTACTCTGGTGAGAGAACAGCAGCGTTCATTCTGCTTCATTAACAGTGCCTGACCTATCTACACAACATCAACAAGCCAAAGAAGCAAACCCAGGAAAACACTTCTTTAGCTGAACCAACTTGGGCATAATCAGCGGGCCTTTACTGTAGATATCCAATTACAATCCAATTAAAAAAAAAAAAAACAACCACATAAAAAAACCAAACACAAAATTTATCAGAGTAACAATTACACCCTTTTCTAATTTAAAAGGTAAATTAAATAGCTGAGAAAGAAATTTGGCAAAGCATCCTAAGTACTGCAAGAAGACAATGTGCTACCTCTGAAAGCAGCAAAATTACAGACAGTAGATAATGATAGTTTAATCATTACTGACAACATTAAGTCAGCAGCCTTTCCATGTTTCACGTGGTAAGAAACACTTACTGTGCCCCAAACCACACACAGCACAGGTGTCTAAGCAAAACACTATTGGGAGCAGTATCATAGGAAGAGATTTCTCCAAACAGGCTTGGTTTGGGCCATAACCCTGAGTTACTTGAAAGTCACAGCAATGCCTGTGCTACTGCAGCACATAATCTACAACAGGCAGCTACAAACACCAAGATCTTCTAAAAAACAAGCAGATAGGAAAATTAAAACATCTGGGTGCAGTGAAGCTCATACCAGCCAAAATTACTGAGAGTTAATGCTGACTGTTAACAGTGACATGCCATTGATGCAATGCACTTTTGAATACAAGCATCATCTGCAAACAATGGTATCTAGATAGCAGTTCTGAAAGAATCAACCTGTTAAAAAATAATTCAGAACATGCACATAAGGAAAAGTACTTATTTAAGTATTAAGTACACTGTAGTAACATTCAGGCATAGACGTTTCAAAATAAGTAAGCAAAGTCAGACCTTGGGGTTTCAGTACATCTGTGATCACCTTATACCACATGCACTTTGACTTGGCCAAGCTGCTTAAGCCTTCACTTCAGATATGACCTTGTTACTCACGCTGGGATTAAAATCAGTTATACAACAGGAGCCCCAAGGTTGAGACATTCTTGGGTACAAGACAGCTGCAAAGTATTCTAGATTTTTTATGAAAGGCTGTAAGCTCAAAATGTTCTCTCAGTCCCAGACCTGAAGTAGTCAATCTCTGCTGAATGTTACAAACACGTATATTAATTTGGACTATTGCAAACATATGGTATTTTTTGCAATATCAAGGTACTATCAGGATCCTAAGTTATGACCATCTCTTGTTGGTTATATTTCTACCTGATAGTTCAGAGGAATGCGTCAAAATCACATTGACAGAGTGCTTAGACCATAGGATCGACTTCCTCTATTAGGTATAAATGAAAATAAATATAGAAACAATATGAAATCCCTAAAAGTAAACCTGTTACATATGTAAATTATTGTCCAAAGAAATGTATGACAGATCAAAGAGTAACAAAGCTACTGTTTACTTTAGGAGATAAGGATGAAAATGCATTAAAAAAGAGCAGGTGGCATTTAAGTGAATTATTCCCTTGCTACCACATCTCTTGAGAACTATCAATTAGCACATTATTTTATTTCAAAATTGTTACCAGTTACTGACTACTTTGTTATGCCAACCTACTGCACCAAACAGTTTTAGAAAATTAATGACACTTGGAAAAAAATGTTAACATTTCTTTTCAAAGGTAGCATCACATAAACCCCTATTATCCTTCTCTTTATCTCATATAGAAACAGCAAGTAATGCTGCCAGGGAGTTTATTTTTTAAGCCAAGGTATTATTTACTTTTCTTTCCAAAGAAAGTAAACCAGAAACCAACAGAATCACTCTAATTCACAGATATAGCAAACCTCAAAAACATTCTGAATTCCAACAGTTCTTTTCCCAACTATTTTAACAAAAGGACACACTGTGCACTGCACATTCCAGTATCTATCATGACCAGCTGTGCATTAATGATTCCATGCAAGAAAAATGGTACTTCTATATGCATGTGGCAAATAACACATCCAGATGTTGGGTTGTACTTCAGAACATAATCTGTATACATGGAAGTAATTGTTGCTTAAGTTATCAATCTACAACAAAATCAGGATATTGAAATGACTCACACATTCAAACTGTACTATTATGTGCAGTCCAAAGGACACTAATAACCAGAAGCATTATACAAAGATATAGCTATACTGCCTTGATAAAACTCAAACACAAGTTGCTTCTTAAGTCTCTATCACATACAATGTTAAACTGTGTTGCAAAAGGTTTTGACCACAGACAATTTAATTCTGAGATCTATATAAATAAGGACATTGAAAAGACAGAAAATAAGTCGCATGTAAACACAGGCACTGCACTGACGCACAAACAGCAGCTCAGATGTGGCCTTGTAAACACTGAGTACTCTCTTTGAGCAAGAGGCGCTTCTTGTGTTCAAATAAGTTACTAAGATCTTCCCAATTCTGGTTACTCAGTTGTTCCATATGTTACCAGAACGACAGCTCACCATTTTTAAGGTGTGTATATTAAAAACGTGGAAAATAAGAAAGAAATTATTTCCTTTTTTCTCTAGGGGTACCCTGAGACAGTCAATATCAAAGCATATCTACAACTTCTCAATATCCTAGAAGAATGGTAATAGTAATAACTACTGATAGTAGTTACTAAGTAGATTACTTAGAAAAATGTATCAACTAGAACTGAGAAAAAGTTTTGATGGAATAGCTAATTAATTGCACAGCAAGACCAAAGTCATTAGCTTAACATACGTAAGATTGATTACCTGCTGATATTGCAGCTTATTCCAGCATGCTTGTCTCAGCTAAATTATATCTTCAGAAATGCACACAGTATTATGATATGCCTACAAACACCTACACCTTTAACACCACCCCCTTGATGAGACATCTTTATAATGCACATAAGAGCCCTTCTCTGTGCCTTTGAGATTTAGAGCAAACCTGCCTCTCTTGTATACTGAACATTCGCCAGCCCTATTTGCAGACATATGCTCCAGACAAAGAGGTAGGCGCTGCTTCCTAGAAACCAAGCAGGTTTTTCAAACACTTCTGCAAATCTGGACATTATGTATTAATAATGCAAAAAATACCATTCAGCCATATGATGATTTTATTTTATAGTCATGAGATGTAGACTTCCTTAGGCGGAAATTAGGACTACCTACAGACAAGCCAGTTTTGCAACCAGATGTAGTGAACACATTCATTATTTTTCCTCATTTCAAAGGTTTAGATTTCGGTTACATTAAAGGCCTCTCCAGATTCTGATTATCCAGAGATGAGCAGAAACAAATAAAGAGGTCTTGGATCACTCTAAGAATACAGCCTTCCTATGAAACCAATGAAGGACAGTCTTCTCACCTTTGACTCCACACTAGGGAACCATCAGGTTCCGCTGCACAGAAACCCTCAGTAGAAGGAAATCTGATCTCAAATTCTAGTTCTCTTAAAACTGCATGAACAGGAACTCATGCCAAATACTAGACCAATACTTATTTGAAAAAATGTCTTTTTTTTTCTTGGCAACACATAAGGATATAACTGATCAAGACATTTTAACACTTGATTACAGATGACTCTGCAGAATATCATAAAAGCAAAAAAACCCATAGCAGCAATGACAGACAACAGATTTGAAGACTGAGTCAAAACCTGCATTTGACTCTTCTCCTGTAGGGGACAAGTAAGAAAAATAAACACAAAACCAATAAAAATGCATATGCAGAACCTCTGCTTTAAAGGATAGTATCTTCATTATTGTACTTCCTACATCTCCCAGTTTTTGCCAGACATCCAATCCCAGAACTAGTGTATGCATTTAGATACATCTAGCTTGTAAAAAAACTGATATATCTGAAATAATTCTCCTGTACGCAACGTTACTCTTTCAGTTTATGAACACTGGGTCTTTCTAAAGAATACAAAATTATTTGCCTGGGAACAGTTTTAAACCTGTTACTGCCACCACAAAGACCCTTCTGCTCATTATTAGTTCAGCAACTTACACTGGGAACAAAAAGAAACCACATTTCATGTACAGCATAAGCAGAGAAGTTGGTAGCATTAAGACTCTAAGAAGTCTACAACTTCAAGGAAGCTGCTACTAAGAAGAGAACTCTAAAAAAGTTTGAAAAAGAAGCTTCAATTGTCATTCCATATTAAGCAGCCATGCCAATAAAGCAGGCATAGCCCTTCCCATACACATCTTGCCAGTCCCTTTGTTTCCATCACAGTGACACCAGCACAGCTGCCCATTGCACCACACTGTGATCAGACTGAAGAACCAACCCAGTTATGAAAGAAGATGGTAAAAGCTGGGGGAGGAGAAGCTGTATTTTCCTGGCAGATCACCCCACTGGTCCATTTCACTGTGCAGCTGCACTAAGAGCTGGACAAGCAAAACAAAAGTAATAATATATGGATATATATAACAAACATTTACTCAACACATCATTGTTGCTGAATAAATGCACTTGCATCCTAAATAAAAACCACTCACTTAAAAAGATACCTAGTCTTTAACCTAAGATTTTTTTTTCAGTGCAATAAAAAAACTTTTATCTAGCCAGTAGAGCAAACAAGACAGCATACCGCTGAAGCCACTGACCCCTAAAATTCAACAAAAATCCACATCAGAACCACAAAAAACCACAATGTTCACAGAGCACAGGAAGAATCTTACTTCATACTTATTTTCTACACCAATCTGAAATTACCACTGTCTGTTGGAGGTTGTTTTTGTAGTCTTTTTTTAACTAGGTGCCTTTTTTCCTCTGTCCACTATTCACTACTGTAACACTAGTTACCTTCTGTGCAATTTCAGACAAAGGTTAAATGACACCAGCTTGAACAGCTTTGTTTTATAAGCAACTTATGCACTTTGAAACGGCAAAGTGAACTTTATTCCCTCTACATGAACAGTCTGTGAATTGACAATTTGAGTTCTCTCACAAAAACCTCACTTTCATTGCATACTAGCCAATACTGAAGGTCATTAATTATTGTTCTCATAATTAGTCAAGATTTGCTTTTGTCCTTTTTTATTTTTCAATCACAGGCTCAATTTACTAACCATGTGTTGCACCCTTTGTATGTGTTTTAGAGAAGTAAACGATAAAACCCCGTCCTGCTTTCATCCAGTTTCAAGCCAACTCCAGGTGCTTTGTTATTTGTTCATGAACAATCAGTTCTCTAGAAGTCACTCATTTTTACACTCAGATCACAGTACAGTACAACTTCTATTATCTAGCCCAAGATGACTATGTTTTCATAGTTTATTTTACTCAAACATGACACACACATATTTGTAGACACAGATATAGTTAGACAGCTGGCTCCATTTAATTCAGTGAACTGTAACTATACTAAGTATAGCGTAAGCTGATATAACCACTGAAAGAAAACCATCTTCATTCTCTTCCCATCTTGTAATGCTTCCTTCCCTTGCAGTGATGAGAATCAGGCAAACAGGGAATTCAGTTGGGGAATTCCATTTTAAAAATCTAGTTACAAAAGACTGGTCTTAACCTCAATAAATGCCCTGATTTGATTCACCACACAAGATCTCATTTCAAATAAAGAGGAAGCACAAGAAACAAGCCACCCTGCATAAAAGATGTTTCTCTGAACAGTAGCACTACCTTATGCCAGCTCAACATGTTAGTCAAATGACTCCCAAAGTATTACCTGCCTCTGTTAAAGTAGAATAAAGTAGAATAACGTCAATAGTTTATGAAATCTATCATCACAGTCAAGATGAAATCAGATACCTGTACATTGTACACAGCATTTTGTGTAATCACTGAAAAACTGTTTCCCAACTTGTTTATTCTTTTACCTAATTAGTAATTCTAGAGTCCTGTCTGATTGCCTCCCTCACTTACGCCAACAAAGCCATTACATTCACATTTCAATAATTTCAAGATACTTACACGCAATATAAACAGAACTGTCTATAAAGTTTTGATAAAGAGGGATTTCTTTCCATTTCACGAATGCCATTAACTAAACATTCAAGTGTTTTCTCACTTACATCATTTGTCAAAACTTTGCAAATAAGACAAATACACACCTACTTTTTTTTCTTACTAGGGAAATGTGCCTGTTTGCAACTAATGCCTCCCTGGCACAATTTAGTGATTGTACAGTCACTGCACATTGTATTAAAAACACTTCTGTTTTGTTACAAAGCACAGTATTTCTATATTGCAGAGGAGTAATTTAGCTTGAATAAAGACTCACAACCTGAAGATTACAACAAAGTCAATCATTCACTTTCTTAAACCAAGTTCTACAGGACAAGTGCTCCAGTATCAAATTAGTCTGTCACCCTTCTCCCCTCACCACTGCCAAAGTGTCACTTCATTAGAGCCTGAATCAAAACTTCCATTAAATAAAATACAAATAAGGAATTTAAGCATCATCTATTAGGAGCTTTACTGACAAAGATACACAAATCAAGGTCCTAAAACAGTATATATATGAATTAACCCATTTCTAATCCCATAAACGTAACCTTACTAACCCTTGAAAATATCTCCAAATCTCTTTTTTCCAAGGATCTGTTTTGAATAATTTTAGTGATCTACACTGTTCAGCTTGTTCTAGCAATAAAAATTAGTCAGGGATGTGGGTCAGGTTATCTCCAGCTTAGTTTTCATTCTTTGCACACACATTTCACACACAGTATCACATTCTTCACTCAGTCCTGTTCACAACATCACTCTGTAACCACACATCTCTCCTCAAATCATTTCCATTTAATTCTGCACACATTAAACCTTCTCTCTACTCCAGCAGCCTTCCAGATGGACTCTCTCCTCTAGTTTTGGTCTGTTACAAAACTGATACTCTAACATAAGGAACCAATACATCATTTAAGTGGTGTTCAACTCAATGTTTACTGTTGTTGAGATTTATTTTTTTTAACTTGCAAGAGAGCAAGCAAATATTTCAAAAATAGCAATAAAACGAGCATAACTTACCTTGAAAATACCAACCCAGTCTTTCTGATGAGGATGGATAAACTGGGTCAGAGTGTAGTGACATTCAAGATGTGTGTTCGGAAGGTAACTTTTCGCGACATTTTGAAAAATCACATGCGCAAAATTAGAGGTCTGCAAAGTGCTAGCCGAAGATGGAACTTCTTGAAAGGATGACATGATTATCTGTAACAAAATTGTAGAAGTTGTTACCTGAACACAGTGGAAAAACTAGTTAAATTGCAAAAATTAATCTAGCTGAAATACATACAACAGAAAAACCTAACAATTAGCTCCCCTGCTGCGAAAACAGAGAGCCATAGACTAAATCTACCAAAGTGCACGGCCTCAACATCTCTCCAAAACAACCATCTCTCAGAATAAAAAGAGCAGTCATTTCAACAATGACATCGAGATGGAGAGAAAGCATTGCTTAGCTGAATGCTTCCAGTATTATAGCTCAGTGTCAGAAAGTGGAAAATAAAAGCAGTGGTGTGAAAACAAAGCAGGGTTCTAACTTAATGAAAGATTCTTAATGTTTCTAGACATGCTAGAGAAGGCAAAACAAAAGTTCTGTAGTTTCCCTGCTTTAAACTTTTCTCAAATCTCTACTGCTCAGTTCTTTACATAGCATTTTTACACCTGAAGTTTTTCCTCCCCTCTCAGTAAAGGTATCAAAGTTCCATTTTAAGACATTTTTTTAAAAATAAGAAAGTTTATGTAAACAGGAGGGTTTTGTTTGGGGTGGCTTTTTTCCTTACTTCTTCAAGAGTTTTCCTGCCCCTGTTTAGCAGGAGTCTGTGGGCATCTTTTACTATTCTCACTGTAACACACACTTCGTGTTTAGCTTCATTACCATAAACAATGGCCTGCATTGATAGCAGGAACGCTGAGGTATGCATGCAGTTGGAGGGATTAACACTAATCAGTTGGACTGCAAAAGCTTTTAATCGTGCTTTCCATTCACCACCTCATTCAGGATACATAGTGTTACAAACTACAGTAACACAAGATGCTTCATGAGCAGAACAAGAACAGCCCTTCCTCAGATCCGACAATATCTGCCAAAAATAGAACAGATGCAACTGAGAAGTTTCAAGTGTCTGATTCCATTGTACAATCACAATTTTGTCAAAACATTTGATATTACGAGGATTAGGGCCTCATGTATCTGACATTTCTGGAAAGATGAGCTATCATGTTCTTGTAATTGCTGTTGAAAGTAATTTTATACTGACCAAGCACATTCACACATTGAAAGAGGTAACTGCCAAGTGTGTGACATAATAAATTACTTTCACTGAAGATACAAGTGGAAACCAAAACCAAAAGGAGACAGGCCACTGCAAGTCTTAAGTAGTTCAAATATGAAAAGCTGTTCATATACCTCCTATAGCCTTTAAATATTTTGCCAGCTAAAGTAGTGAAGACCTTGTGCCTTCTGAAACAAAATGCACTCTGAATTAAACAAGTATCCATCATCCAAAACAAGGAAAAGGTAAATATAAGGTGGTTTTTTTCAGTTTTAAGCCCTCAATATTTTAAAATTATTACTGCTCAATTTAGAGTAACACATGAAGCACATGGGGCTGGGGGGGGGGAAGGTCAGCCATAACACTATTTCAATATATCAGTCTTGTATACTGACCAACACAGGTTACAAGATAAAACATCAAGCTTGTGAAGATTAATAGATATTAAAAAAAAAAAAAAAAAAATCAGAAACTGAGTAAAGATCAAAACACAGTTTTCTAGAGACAACAGGGTACGCAATAAATCCTGTCAGTTATGCTGCTTCAGAATCCAGAATAGGAAATGTTACAGCAGAGTAAAATCCTGAAAACTCCCACACATCTCAAAACAGAGGATTACATTCAAGGGATCTCTCAATTTCACTTGAACTATAAATGGTATGCATCAGCAATTTCTATAGTTTTATAAGAAAAAGAATAACCTTAGTTATTTTCAATTGCAACAAATTAATTCATTTTAAGTAATCCAGTAACTTCGCCAAATAACATTGACATGAAATATTGTGTTTAATTTTCACTAGCTAAACTAAGTACAAAAAGAGCATATTAAACACAGCATTAATAATAAAATCAATTGAATTTTTTTCAGTAAGTCTGTTTTTAAAATTGTATAGCTCAGCCTAAGCATATGTTAAAAAACATACCAAAAAAAAAAAAAAAAAAAAAAAAAAGAAAGAAAAAAGAACACCAAGAGAAAAAAATATTTATTTCCGCACACTTGCACACTGGTTGTCAGCTGCCACAGATGAGTATTAGCCCAAGTGGAACCAGTAAAGGTAGACTGGTTTCCACCCCAAAGCAGAACTGTTCACAAATTTCACTTGTGCAGACCAGCACAATCATCCGGGATTACTGTTGCCTAGCAGGAAAATCCCTGGAGCTTAGGTGATGCTCAGATCTACTTACAGTTCAAGGATAGTTATGGGAATGCTGGGTACTTGCTTGCTTAATTCGCAGCTACCGGCTAGGAAAGGGGAGAGGAGCAGGAAGAGCTGCGCACAGGCTTCATTACTGACACGACGTTACTTCCCACGGGAAGGCTAAACGACGCGTTTGGCTTTGCGCAGCGGAAAGGACGGCGAAAAGGAGGAAAAGCTCGTTGGACAGGAATTTAAAAAGCAGGGAGAGCCGCACCACTGCAGTCAGCTCCTCCTGGAGTCCTTCGGTCCCGGGCCCCCGACACCCCCGGCCCCCACCTGCGCTGCCTCCCGCCCCTTCCCCGCCGCTGCTCCGCCACCCGCCCGACGCGGTCACCTTGGCTCCGGGCCTTCTTCCTCCTCCCCGGCCACGGGAGCCCCGCCGGCTCCCGCAGCCCGGCCCCGCCGCTCCCCTGCCGGCCACGGCCGGCCCGAACAGCTGGCGGGGGCCGGTGGCGCAGGACCGCGGCCGCCCGGCCCGGCCGCTCCGGCCCGGCCCAGAAGCGGCGGGGAGCCGGCGGGAAGGAGCGTGTCAGCCCTGCCCGGCCCCCAGCCGGCCCCGCACAGCGCTTACCTAGGCAGACGCGGAGGGCGCCGGGGACATCAACATGGGGCCTCCGAGACCAGCGCCGCGCAGCTCCGCCCGTCCGGTCGCGTCACTTCCAGCCCGGCCCTGCCCGCACGGGGCGGGCCCCGCACGGATCCGGCCGGGGAGCGGAGCGGCGCCCGGCGGTCTCCGCCTCCCACGGGCGCACACCCTCGGCGGGTCTCGGGGGCGTGGGCGCTGCGCTGTGCGCGGCGTGCGCCCGACCCGGCTGTTGTTACCTCCGCGCAGGGCTGCCACGGTGCGCTCCCGTATTGTCCGTGATTACAACATCATCTCCGTAGCACCCGCTTACCCCGAATTAATCATCTCCTCTTCCGTCCCACGTCAAGACACAGGCGTGCCGTCACCCTGTAGATCACCGTTAATCTGCCAGCCTTTGCGCGTCTTCCCAGGGCAGCGGAGGTGTGAGATAAGAGCGACCGCAAAGGCTTACAGGGGGTTCTGCCTGGGTGCCTTGGCGGATCCCCGTGAAAGGGCGTCACATCACGCACAACACCGACTCAGAGAACCATGGAAGCAAAGAATCGTTTAGGTTGGAAAAGAGCTTTGAGCTGATTGCGTCCAGTCTTGGACCGATCTCCACCTTGTCAGCTAGATCGTGGCAGTAAATGCCACGTGGTATCTTGAACATCTCCAGGGTATGGTGACTCCACTACCTTTAACATTTTTTTTGCCACAAATTTATACAGGATTAATACCTTTCATCACATTGTTTTAAAACAATCTGCATTTAAATGGTTTGGGCATTAAGGCTTTTCTGACTATGCTAGCAGCTATTTCACAGACTCCATTCTGTTTTCATCCAAGAGCACCTCACAGAGCAAGTACCAGAGTCACGGTGCTGAGTAAAAGCAAGCAGTGATGAGTAACCATCACTGGTATGCAGGATTTGTCTCAGTGCACCCAGTGTTGGTTGCCACTACAAACTGCCTTCAAAATAGTTTTAAATGCTTTGCTTCTACCATTTCTTATGTGTTTTCACGTGTATTTTAAACAAGCAGGTTATGTGGAGAGCCACAGTGTTATTATAAATAATATGATTAATCATTAGAATTATTGAGTTAGGTTTCTGACAAGTTCACCTGTTTTTTCATGGTCAATCCTAACAGAAATGAAACTAAACTGGAGCATAGAAACTGTCTTTAAGTAATTATGGTTATTCATTATACTTTTTGTTTCCAAGAACAGTCTAATGTCTTAAGGTGTGTCACAGATTACTAAACTAACCTTTGATTTGTAGCCACAATGAATAATCTCTCATGTCATCCATACATTCCATATTTCCCTGGAAAGCAATAAATTCCCTGCACAGGAACTAACTGATCATTTTAGAGGAACACAAGAAGTGTATGTAGAGCAATCTCTCCTGTAAGACCAGACGAACTTTTGTAGTGGAAAATGAAACCAGTATCTTGTTCAGCAATAAATATTTGTAAGGAGGTCGGAAGAGCTATTGCTGCTTATCTCAGCCCTCCATTTCTTCCCCTTCCTGCTCTCTGCTCTGTATGATGTGATAAAGGGCTGTCTAAGGGTCACAAGACGCTATTCTCACGTAGACTGGAACTTAGGAAGAACTCAAGGTTTACAGTCACCAGCTGGGAAATATCAGTGTTGGTGAGACTAAGTAGTTTTGCTTTCATTTAAAGCCCTTATAATTCAGGTTTATGGGAATATGATGGTAAATTTGAAATAAAGATTTTCTTTTACAGGTAACAAAACTTTTACAAGTGAATGTCTGGAAAAAAACAAAAAAAAAACAAACAACCCACCTGTTTCCTAATTTTTACAAAAATACTTCTCCCCAGTTCTGAATTTTTTAAGAAACTTGAGTTATTTCCGTGTTCACTTAATAAATGTTCATTCAGTCAATAAAGGCAGTTATGGTTTACTCATAAGTCAGTATTCAGTTATTATTTCTATTGATTAAAGCATATGGAAGAGGTAAAACAAACTACATATTTCACATGTACAGTGTAAATATTAGGACAAATAAATAAAGAATAATCTTGTCTTTTCTTGTACTTATATCCACAATTTTCAGGAAAATATTTTTATACTTTTAAAATGGCTATCTTAACTACATATATATAGTGCTTTATTAAAACCACTATGCATATATACCATACATAATATAAAACTATTTCTGACTAAAATAAACGTGTGATTTAATGTGTTCTCATGTATGCTTTTGCATGCTAGGTTTGGATGCCAATCTATCCCTCATGAATATATATTTTACATAGATATTTTGCAGAAAGATGGTGCAGAGCCTTTTTCTAATTTTGTTACTGCCTTGACCACAATGGACAAGTGGTGCACAGTAATCCCAGAATCAACAATCAATATCCATGTACAGAGATATGAATCAAGAAAAATGTGACAGGAACTGGTGAAACTTGCACTTGGCTGACAATTAATGGTTGAGTGCCTTAATAAGTCTGAATTTACTAGACAGATACTGTTTCCTGAAATTCATCCATGTAAATTATGTGATGTAAATCTTTCAGGAAACTTGTTCTTGAGCAGAAAGAAAACAAGAACAAAAACAAAAACAAAAACCAAAACAAAACAAAAAACAAACAAAAGCAAACAAAAACACACAAAAACACAAACAAAAACCCCAAACAAACCAAAAAACCCCACCAACACTATTTTTCTATCCTTGCTTACATTCTCTGCAAAATATTTAAAAACAAAAAAAAAAAGTTTGATATCAGCATTTCTAAAAAAACCTTACTCTTGTGAGATTCTCTTAACACTAACACACAAATTCAATCAGAAAAGCTTATTACAGGTTTGTTGACAATAATCCCATCTCCTTCTGGCTTGATTTTCAGCTTTCCAACTCCACTGATTTCAGTAACAGGAAACTGGTTTTGTTCGAGCCAGTATGTTACCAGAAATGGTAAGGTGTACCAGACTGTACTTTAAACACATGGTATCAGTGTTCAGCCAGTATTTGTGATTTGTGCATATTTAAAAGAAAAAGAAATTATGAATGTCAAATATATTTTTAATGATTATTTAAATATATATATATATATAATTAAATATATATTATATATATATAAATATATATATATATATATTTATATTCAAAACCATGTTTGTTGGAAGGGATGTCAGAGCAGCTCAAAGAAACATGTTGCTCAAGGCCTTACCCAGTTGCATTTCAAATGTCTCCACAGATGGGGACAGTCCACTGTCACGTAAAGAACCTCTTTCAGTGATTGAAAACACTCATAGTAGAAAAGTTTATTTGTATCAAATTGGAATTTCCCATGTTCCAGTTTTGTCTCTTGCCTCTTGTTCTTTCACAGTGCACCTCTGTTCCATCTTTTCTACACCCTCTGCTTAGCTGGTTGTACATAGCAATAGGCCCTGAGGACTTCTCTTCTACAGGCTGAAAAAAATCTCTGTTCTCTCTCTTTTTGTGTCTATATGCACAATCTCCAAGGAATATATGTCAAATACTTTCACCAGGGTATTGACTTAAGAGCCATTTCTTAAGTGCCTTTATTTCTGAAGTGCATAAATATAAAGACATATATATAATGGCATATTACAATTGTGGTTGCAATAGGAATATTAAATAAAGTAAAAAGTGTGTGTGAATTCAGTAACTGGATTTTAACATTACTAGATTCCAAAGAAGTTTGAAATTTAGTTTGGGATGCAAAAATTTCCCTGCTTTGTAATTACTACTTAGACTTTGCCAGAATGAGACTAGTCTCTCCGCAGGCATGAGATGAATGGGGAATAAAAACTGTAATAATGAGGAATAAAAACATGCAGTTAACCAGAATTGCCAAAGGAAATGCAGATCAATCACGGACTCCCAGGGAAGAGAGTCTTGGGTGTTTGCAAAACATTATTTTTATAGCTACTCTATCTTCTTCAGCCTGTGAGCTCCCTCAGTAATTTAGAGCCTTGAAAATAAAAATGGATCTCTGTCACATTTTTTTAACCTTAGATATATATGAACTTTAATTCGGATCCAGAGTCTAACATTTTCTTCTTTCATTTGTTTACTCTCTGTGTTACTGTAGTCTGAACCAAGCCCATGATGAGTTTTTGAACCACCCCTGAATTCCTCCCCTCTGCCGCCCATCTTTGCTTTGCATGAGTGACAGAAAAATTATATAATTCTCTGGTTTTATTACCAGAGACAGGTACTTGATGTTGCAGATATTCAATCTATTGACATGACACGATGATATTGATGAAGTGTGGTAAGGAAATGCTTCAGTTCTAATGATTTGATTTCATTTTGGTTTGACTCCTGTTTCAACATTTCCGAGTTTTAAAAGTATGGGCCATGTGAGATGTAAAACATATATATTGATGTCACTAATCGGAAGCTCTTTCTGGTCATGTTGTAAATCACACTTAATCATTTTTTTTAAGATCATGTTACAGAAAGCTATTAACTATACTCTTTAAAAAGTTAAATAGTTATAAATAATGTTTTATGTTATAGCTGACAACACTGAATTGCCCAGCATTTAAGGGAACCTAATCACGGGGTATGCAGTCTTGGCCTTCCAGTAAGATGTTGTGGCAAAACTTTGGAACATATTAGAAATCCCATACTATTGCTAACATTTTCTATTAAGGAGAAAGTTTCTCTCTGTGTATTTTGGATTTCTTTTCCAACACTTAATTGCAGCTGATGAAGAAAAGCTATTCAAAAGCTGCCAGGATTTTTAAATCTGTAGAGTGAGATTGATGAAATTTGTGGGTTTTCCCAAAAGAGTATAGGTGAGAACAGACATGTAAATTTTGTACGTGTGTGCTTGTACGTGTGTGACAGAGAAGAGAGCACAAGCTTGCTTATAAGGTGTGAGACTTGGCAGCACTGCCCTGTACAATGGGCACAAGAAACCACATGTCTGTAAATGACTGCATTTGAATTGCTGTTACTTCACTGTTGGGTTACTGTATTGTTAAAGTGAAAAGGAATGGTTTTAATAAATACAAATAATGAATTAAATGCTTGCACATACTGAGACTTTACCCTCTGGTGTGTAATTAATACATGTGCACTGGAGACCCAGGTCTGGGGGAGTGTTTCATTTCTTATTTATGATGTTTGCAAGGGATTTATTCCCTGCAGCATACCTCTTACTGGCATACAGAGAACAGTATGTAAATGACCACTGAGTAGGTGTCACTGAAATCTTAGCAGATATAGAACAGGTAAATATCTTCGTTTGGTTTAGTAGATTTACTGTTTCTCTCAGCCTTTTATCTTTTCTATATGAAAGTAATAGGAAGCTCTCAAATGACCAACAGAGGCAGGAAACAAACAAGCAATGAGACTTAAAATTCTGTACCTCAGAGCACAGCACTTAACCCCGAGGGACTGAAGTAGAAAATCACTGTCCCCAGCAGCCTACAGCATGCTTCTTGTATCCCCTTCTGGGTCCCCCTTCAGCACTGGCTGCCACCACTGACAGAAGCCACAAGTGTCTGTGTGCGGTATCTGCATGAAGCTTGGCAGCTTTCCTATTTTCTCGTAATGGTATTGGATTTTCTGAAAGGATCTAAAGATGTCTGTGTCCTCATACTAATGCTGTCTCCCAGCTCCTCTGGCCTGGCTCAAACAGTTGTTGTGTCTCCACCATTATATTGTTTTTTCTTGCTCCTTTGTTCCCTGAGCAGCTGTGCTCAAACTGGTGGGCTTGGTGCAACTTCACAGTTCCCTGCCATGGTGAGTGATATAGGAATTCTTTGTCAGCCTTGACTTGGCACCAAGGAAAAGGGCTATCAGGTCATGCAGTGCACTTGTGAGAGGCTGTGCCTGGCCTGGGTCTCGACACAGAGATCGACTCATGCTGCTTTCCCCATGGCCCCTCTTTCAGTTTGGAGATGGGTCTAAAGCTCTTATGTAGTTATTTGTACAGAAAACTTCTCTGTCAACAGATCTTGAGTCTCACCTTCTCCCACTGCTTGAGTTCTGAAACTCTTACATTATGAGTTCTTAAGTTCTATGAAAAAAAATAATGACCATATTGCTATATCCGTTACATACAAATCAATTACTAGGAAACAGTGGTAAAATGAAAATTCATCTTTAATTCACCCCCTAATGATTTATAATTCTATTGTGTCTATTAACATTGTACAGAGAAGAATATGCTGAATTTGCTATGCAAATTTACGTAAAGAAAGTAACATCATCTTTCTGGTGTTATTTGATCAGCACTATTCAGAAATGCAAATATATTCTAATCACACAACTTTCATACCTTTTCTTATTTCAAAAATTAGAGGGTTTTGTAGAAGGAATATTTTTAAAAGGTAGAATATTGTAGAGCTTACACTTCTAGAACTTTCTACAAAAATAAACATATTTATTAAATGGCTCTCCTTTTTTCTAATAAATATTTTATATTATATTGTTGCCAAGTTAGCATACTTTGGTGTCCAAAGTGTGATTGCATGTTGTTGTGTCTTGGAACTGGAAACTTTCAATCAAAATAAAATTTAGATCATTAATATGGGTAACAACTCTTTTGAAACCACAATAAGGTTACAGCCATGACATATGGCTTTAGTTCACTACATGGCAAAAGATCTGTTGGGCCTGTAATAAGTGTTTTGTACACAAACACCATGGTAAAAATCTGTTTTAACAGTGTTTATTTCCATTATCTTTGCTAGGATATGTCAGTGGACAACATTTGGCCTGCATATCTGCATGTTTTGAATATACCATTGTTTGTGCTGAAGGAGACTTTTTAAGGCTTTATGAAACTGCCTGCTTAGGTGCTACTACTGAGGCCTGACTGAACTTGTCAACATTATCTGTTACTTATACCGCCTGTAAGATGTACAGTTTTCCATAACATTGGTATGAGTCTGAAAAACACTGCCTTACCTGATTTGAGACCTTCGCCCATCATAATCCACACATTGATATCTTTATTTTAGCATTCCCGGAATCTAGGCATTTTTCTGCCTGATAGAAGAGATGCCAAAAGCAAATTCATTCTGTAGTTCTCTCTCTCCTTCCCAGACCTTTGTTGACTTATGTTCCCCATTCTGCTGCAATTAGTCAACTGCCAAGGGAGCATTCATTGAATATTCTTCCTAGTGGTTTTCTAAGTTAAAATACAGTTAGTCTTAGTTTTTGTCACATTAATCACAGGTCTGCTGGGGCCAAATCGACTCATTTGTCAGTGGGAATTTGTGCAAGCTTTCAAGTGGGATGGATGTTCTCCCACAAAAGAGCAAAAAATCTTATGAATTGCACCCATTGCATGTCTAACATCACCCTGAGTTTCCATTTACATATTGCTTTTGATCATTTCACACTCAATATTTCACTTTGGAATCATTTATATCACAACTGTACTCGGTCTTCAGTATTATTAGGTAGCATGGAATATATTCAGTGATGGTATGAAAGTTATTTCCAATAGGGCTTATGAAGAACAGCTGAGCAAGTACAACCTCCTGACCTCAAAGTGTTTGTTTACTGGGAACTATACTCCAGTTCTCTACATTTAATCTGTCTTGGCCCAAGTTGAAATTCCCCTACTAGATTTATTGTATCTCTAGAGGCTGTTAGGAACACAACATTGTCACTGTTTATCTAATAAGATGATAATAGGATTATATTAGTCTAGTGATAACGGTACATTTATTTTCATTTTTTAATAGTATGAATCAGAAGTTTGATTTCATGTTTAATGAAGTTAATGGGTTACTAGGGGAAAAAACATTCAATAAGTACTTTTCTTTCAAATAAATCAGTAATGGAATATATTTTTTTATTCCATCTTATTTGTAAATCAAAGCATTGCTTTGTGCACATGAGTAGGCATGCTATGTCAATTTTACAGAAATTATAAAAATGAGAAAATCTGACTCAGAAAACCAGGTTTCCTAGATCAACAACTCTGGCTTTTGGAAGCTTGTCATGATGTTTTTTTCTTGTGCATCTTTTCCTAGAACTTATCAGATATCAAAAGGCCTGCACAACAGACCAAATTTGCATTTCAATTATAATTAGTTATAATCAAGGTGCCCAGATTAAATTCATTTCTTATTAGTGCTGTTAGCTCTTAAGACAACAAAAATCACATTATTTTTAAAATTCAGTAGGGAAATGCATTAATATATAACAGAAACTTAAACCAAAATTAATAATAAATTAACTGTTCCATACGTATGCATTGCCTGTGGTGAAACACAGACTTAAAGGTGCGATTTGTATTTAAATCGCTTAAATGTTACATAGAGTGAATCAATTTTAAATTTTCAGTAGGGCTGAAGTGTAGAAAATAAGTTGGTTCTTTTATGTGGATTTATTTTACTTTAGTAACAGTGTCACGTTATCAAAAGTTAATTAATTGCTTTCTTGACCTGAAGTGGGTTATGTTTCTGGGTACTATTTTTTTCTAGCAAGCCAGTGGTAAGGAATGCACCTTGCTCCTTCAGGGACCTTATGTTGTTTCCTTTAAAATCAGGAACAAACTCTTAGGAATGATAATAGGAACAGGATTACCTCCCACTGGAAGAAGTCAAGACTTTGCTCAGGAGTATGCCATATAAAGACAGTCTTTCTCAGCAATGTGGTTTTACACTTTGGTGTAGGAAAACCCAAGGACTGAGTTAGTGCCAGGTTTCCTCTTTCTATATCATAAGGAGGTTAGTTCAGGATTTTATCAGACTAATGTGAGGTTGATGCTTTTAGCCTGATACACATATGTTGGTTGGAAAAAGACTATTTTTTTCTGTGTTATATGCGAACATCTTTTCCTGGGAAACAATTACCTAATCCTTACTCAGTCTCCTTAGGTTTGAGATCAGCATACCATGTAGCTTTTCCATCTTGCTTTTCCCAGCTGCCCTACTGTGTTCACTTTCTTTAGCTACATCAGTACCCAAACACTGGCAGAATGGCATCGAGTGATTGTTTTGTGCAATTCCCACACAGATCAGTATGTTCTATATATAGTGCATTGCAGGTAGAAGTAAAAATAAAATCACCATGACTAATACCAAATATTTATCATACATAGTAATACTTCTTTTGGATTTTAATTCCTCCTTCAGCTGCGTTTACAGAATCTGCCCATCTAAATCTGAACCAAAGTTGTCATCCTCTTTGCATTTTTGTCATGTGAAAGAAGTTTGTAAAAGAAGGCATTTAATAAACACTGCTAGGTTCTAAATCCATCAGAAATGCTAAACATATCTTTCAGTTAAAACACAAAAATGAAATCAACACGAAATTGCTATGGGATGCTCTACTGGTAATTTACACTTTAAATATTTTGTGTCAGTTCTCCACTTCTTCTGTCAGTTTCTTGTGTCTATTCATGGTACAATATATATGCAGTCACCCACATAAACATCCTACTTATTTGTAAAAGACAGTAGCAGTTGAAGTTGCTCATAACCAGAATTGCAACACATTCCATTTAGCAAAATTCTTAAGAAGACAAGTTTTTTGAGTAAAATCTTTTCATGAACTTTGGAAAATACACACTATGTTCCATGAAATTCAGCTAGATCAACTATCTCTAGTACATCCTCCTTGTGTGGGAATTTGAACAGGACATTGAATTCTTCTAGGAAATAGGCACTTGAATCTTTTCAGCCAGCACTCCAGAAAACTCAGCACAGTCTAGCCTAAACATCCTAATGGGATTTATCATGGCTAAAAACAGGACAAAAACTCTCGTGGTTAACTGACTTTGGTATCAATTAGTGCAAATAAGTGTGCATTGCTACCCTGTGGTAGCCTGCCCATTCTAACATTCACCTGATGTCCCAGTGAGATGCGATCTCTTTCCAAACTACAGTACAAATGCTTCTGACAAAACAGACACTACATCTTCATACCAAAACAGTTTCTGTTTTCCCAGGGCATTGCTCTCCCACAGAAGCCTGGAATTTGTGTCTCCTTAGGTATATGCAATATTCCAAACTTTGCACATATTTAGCTCAAGGTTGATTACTGAAATGCATACTACTGCAGGATATATCATATGACTCAGCAGGAAATAAAGCAGGTTCAGTTACACAAGAGCTTTTTTTCTGTAGGCAAAAATAACCACTTGAATTGCTGCATTCCATTTGTTATCTAGCAAAATGTACACAGCTAAGAAATGAATGCTGCCCTGAGAATCCCAACTCAAATATTTACAAACACGAAGAATGTTATATTATGTTAGACCCAAGGTCTCTCTAGCCTCGTAGTCTGTCTCCAGAAATGACCAGTCAGAGAGGAAATACTCTGGGATGTTTCTCTGAAATGCTTTCCCAGCTCCAACTATTTGCAGCTCAGGCGTTCCTGAGCAGCTACACTGTTGCTTTGATTTCATTTTCAAATATAATAACAGCTCTCTGATGCAAACAAATAAATGCAACAAATATAAGATGAAAGGTTAGAAGGAGGAATGAGAATGAACATAGACATATTCCAGTTACATATTGACTCTCTGTCATATACCATTTTTATACTGTTCTTTTCTATGTGTTGTACAAACCAAATTCTACCTGTGCTAGAGCAACAAGTAGGCTGGGAAGTTTTCCTTCAGAAAATAGTTCCAACCATAATCAGATATTTTGAAATCCCATCTCATGCCTCAGTCATGAGGTTGGCATTACTGTTTTTAAGATACAGTACACCATTGATGAAACAAAACTTTAAAGCAAATGGAACATTGGCGATCTTTCTACCACTGGCAAAGGCATACTTGTTAAGAGTTTACCTTTGTGGCATGTTTGCAGTGTAATCACTGGTTTCTGCAAAGCTTTTCTGGCAGTTAAAGTATCCAGTGAATTTATTTTTATAAACAATTTTATACTTGATTCACTTTACTTGAAAACATTTTAGTTTAAAAAGTAGAGGTTCTATGTAATGAAATGAAGTGTATATCTCTATTCTAAACACAAGAAAAAAGTAACAATCTGTAGAATAAATAACAGTTTATTTCAGAAGTCATCACATACAAATCTTTATAAAAACCACTACTAGGTGTAAAGAAACCATGCTGTTTTGTTTGAAAAATAACCAACATTTATGTCCTGGGTTCTAATGTAAGTAAAAGCTTTCATGGCCATTTACTGAAACCAAATATGTTTTTAAGTTAACAAAGATTTTTTTCTTTCCTTTTCTGTGGGAAAAACATAATGACGTAGGCAAAGAAACAAACACATAAACCAAAATTAACTAGCAAGACTTAGTGAGATAAACTTCCACAAAGGCAAAGATGCTTTTAACAGAAGGAACTAACTTTACTATACGCCCGCTAAAAGTTCAAACATCTCTAGAGGACATTTTGAAGAAAATACAAACACAAAAACTCTATTAATTTCATTTTCTCCCTTCTGAAAATGGTCTACATTATAGTAGTCCTGCACCATCTAGTCCTGAAAGTGCTTCCCTCTCATACTGGCTACCTTAGTGATACAAAACTACTAATATCAGTTTTATCAGCATTCATAATGTAACCAGAGATTCCATTTAATCTAATCTCAAGGAATTTTATCTGTCCGCAAAAAAGTACATTCTGTACAAAAGCAATGTAAAAGCTATAGTATGCTAGATGTTGTGTCTGTAACAAGCCTTTGTACACAAATGTGTTGGCAAAATAATATTAGGTAAAGTCTACTACACATTTAGGAATAGATTACCCTTCTTCCACTTTCTCATACTTTTTTTCTGGGAGTAAATATAGTGTATTTCTATTATGTTGGTTCTAAGTTTATTCTCCTCATATATCTTTTAAAGAAAGAACTCATTATTTATACCTACACAAACAAAACTACTTTTTAGGCATGAGAAAGGTGTAGAGAAACATGCATCTATAGAGTTAAAGCTGCATCTTGTAATAAGAGTTAAAAATCAGAATTCAAGGACCACAATAAGTACAGTATTAGACTTTGTGCATTCCCCTACATTTAGTTCCCCTCACGCCTATCTTGCCCTGACAAAAAAAAAAAAAAAAAAAAAAAAAAAAAAAAAAAAAAAAGTCACTTTTCTAAGGCAAAAAATCCCCATGTTTTCTAAGTATTGTGTGATTACATGTAAAAATCAGGTTTCAAATACTCCCAAAGACCTTTTTTGGACCATACCTCAGTACAAATTTCTGCCAGTGTAGCTGCTCAATGAGGAGTCACATCTCTTCTCATCACAAAAAAAAGTACAAGATGGTAGTGAACCTCTTCCTCACTGAGGAGGAGGGTAAATATAGCTCCGTAGCTTTATTCACTTGGTAGTCTTCAAATGGAACAGCAAAAGAGAGTGTGAACTTACAAAATATTGGTATATTTGAGTCTACGGAGCTTCCAATGTTTTGCAAAATGTTAGCAAGTGGAAGAGTTTCTGTGTTTGTGTCTCCTTCCATTGCTTTAATTGCAGAGATTTTTCTTTTTTTTCTCACATCATATTCTGTCTCAATGCTCAGCTGAGAGGCAATGACAGAAAGAAGCAACTGGGTGAAGGTATGAGATCAGCCTACTGAGTGGTAGCACTCTCACATGTCACAGTAAAGCCAATATGACCACAGCCACCTTCACTGCCCACAAAATTCCTTTATGTTGAGCTAGGTTGGTTTAACTATATTTAACTGTATTGCTTTATACAGGTAAATATAAAAATACATATTATGGTGCTGATAGATGAGCCAGCCTCATAAATATTTAGACTACTCTTTCTGTGCTAACATATAATTGAGTTCTCACATTGTGGTGAGACCCAAGATCTGTGCCTCATGACTACACTCCCCGAAGTCTGTAAATGATACCACATAACAGCTACAAAAAAAGCTCTGACCTAACAAGAGTAACCTAATGACTGAGGGAGTACCCAGCATCCTGGCACAACAAAGTAAGGCAAGTTTTTCTGTCAGGAAAAAAAAATAACTACTTTGCTACAAAGAGATGAACATGGAAGTAGCAGGACTGGAGTTGAAGCTTTGCTCTGAGAGGGCAGCATTCACCTGCCTCCAGCCACCCTCCCTCAGAGCGTGATGTGCTTCCTCACACTCCTCCCTGAAGCTCTCCCAGAGCTGCCAGTAGGGTCTCCAGATGCTGGGCTGCTCACTCTTGCAAATTTTACTCATGTTGATAAACCCTGTGTTAGGCCTTTGGGAAGCGCGCTCTGGGCACAATTATATTGTGTTTGCAAGGGAAAATTTTGGCAGTGGGTGGGTGCTATAGGGCTGGCTTCCGTGAATAAATGCCCCTGCAGCCCATGGTGACTCTGGTGGGACAAGCTGTCTCCCTGCAGCCTATGGAGGTCCACAGTGGAGCAGAGATCCACCCGAAGCTCATGGAGGACCCACCAGATGGATGTGCCCAAAGAAGTCCGTGACCCTATGGGAAGCCTGAGCTGGAGCAGATTTGCTGCCAGGATCTGTGACCCACATGGAGATCCACGCTGGAACAGTTTGTTCCCGAGGAACTGCGCCTCATGGATAGGATCCTACACTGGAGCAGTTTGTGAAGGTCTGTAGCACAGGGGAAGGACTCATACTGGAGAAGACCAGGGAGGAATGTCTCCCACGGGAAGAACCCCACGCTGGAGCAGGGGAAGACTGTGAGGAGCTCTCCCCCGGAGGAGGAAGAGGCGGCAGTGACAACATGGGATGAACTTTTTGCAGACTCCGTTCCCCAAACCAGTGTCGCTGAGGGAGGAGGAGGTAGAAAAATCGGGAGCGAAGTCGAGCCCGGGAGAAAGGAAGGGGTTGGGGGCGAAGTGTTTCAAGACTGAGTTTTTATTTCTCATTATCTTACTTTAATGTCATTGGTAACAAATTAAATTAATTTCCCCAAGTAAATTAAATTCATTTCCCCAAGGAAATTAAATTCATTTCCCCAAGTTGAGCCTGTTTGCCCAAGACAGAAGCTGGTGAGTGCTCTCTCCTCTTCCTTATCTCGACGCACGAGGCTCTCGCTGTATTTTCTCCGCACTGTCCGGCTGAGGAGGGGCACTGATGGAGCGGCTTTGGGGGCCGCTTGGCGCCCAGCCGGAGTAAAGCCCACACAACAACGAAGCCACTCACGAATCACAGAACGGTTTGGGTTGCAAGGGGACCTTGAAGATCATCTAATTCCTACCCTCAATAAGCGCCAACCCTTATTTGCCACCTGACTCGACAACACTGCAAGGCTGCTTTTTCCCTCGCCCCGAGGGTGCCGTATCACAACCCAAGCTGTCTCCGCCAAAAGGCCGGCGCTCCGTTCCTCTCCCGCTTCAGCAAAGCAGGAAGACGAAGCGGCAGCGGGCAAGCACAGGCAAGCTGAGCTGGAAAGAAACGCCTTCCCGGGAGCCACGGGCAGCGGCACACGATGTCCCACCGCCCCAATGAGGAGCTCCGGCGCCGGCGCGGCCCCCGCCCCGCCCCGCGCTCCGGCCCCGTCCGTCACGGGGCGGTGGGCGGGGCCAGCCGCCCGCAGGGAGGACGCTGCGCACTCCCATTGGCTGTGTCTCGCCGAGCGCCGTCCGTGGTTGGCTGCGGCGGCTGCCGCTCGCGGCGCGCGGGCGGGCGGCGGCGGGCGGCGGCGGGCCGGAGGTCACTCG
Organism: Sitta carolinensis; assembly: GCA_032173965.1. Lineage (NCBI taxonomy): Eukaryota > Metazoa > Chordata > Aves > Passeriformes > Sittidae > Sitta > Sitta carolinensis. Next base: position 34,226,238 of record CM063284.1, on the reverse strand, counting down.
GCACGGGGGTGCAGCATGGCCGCAGCGGTGGTGCGCAGGGGACCTGCGAGCTGGTGGCGCTGGCACCGGCGGGTGATGGGTAAGGACCTGCCCCTTCCCTCGGCTCCACTGGCCCCGCTCTGCCGGACGGGCGGGGAAAGGCCGGCGTCTCCCGGGGCGCGCAGCTGCCGCGCTGCCCTTGGCGGCCGCGGGCCCTCCGAGCCCGGTGCAGCTCCGGAGCCGCCTCCCCGTGTGGCGTCCCCGGTGACGAACCCCCGGGCCTTCACGGCTGGCACGGCGCGTTACCGCTGCCGCCTTATTCGGGGCTCCACCGGAGCTTCGGAGAGGCTTGGCTTAATCAATGTTTTCACTCATTTGCTTAAAATAGCGTGCCTGGAAATCATCAGAGCCCACAAATGCTTCCTGTGGCAGCAGTGACATGTCTGCGATACCTGTTACCTAGGTTTGGGCTGTTCAGCCCTCTCGGCCATTGCATCCGATTATTTTCTTCACACTGAAGGTAGATCCAGCGGCACTTCCTCCTGGGTTGGCTCTGCAGGCACTGGTGCTCACCTGTGGTTGGTTCATGGGCAGTGGAAGGAGCAAGCACTGCAGATGTTCTGGTGGTGCAAGCAAAAGAAGAATGTATTTGTAGAACTGGACCTAGACATTTTCCCTTTCCAGAGTCTTGAAAAATCACACATCTGTTCCTAAGTAATTTAATTGCTGAATTAATTGATGAAAAATAAACCTTCAATAGTCTTTACAGTTGTCTTTTCAGTGTCATTTTGATTGCAGTCTGTTGGTCATGTATGTTACTCTGTGGTTAGGCTCCCAACACATAGGTGAAGGTTTTTAACTAGCAAAGTGAGAGAAATAGATTCTTTTAAATGGTATATGGTTCTAAAATCTTGACACTTAATGAAGTGTTTCAGGAATAACTAAATTACTTGTAAGTAGGTAACCTTAAAAACTTTGTGGCTCCCCTTTAAACCTCACTTAAACTAATGAATGAGAAACATTTGACAATTTCGATGTTATCTTTCAGTGCTCTTTTTGCTCCACTGTCTCTTTTCCACTAATGCTTTTTTTTGTAATTGTCGTTCTGATGTTGTGATAAGTAATAGCTCAAGTGCAGCAGGAATGTTGGTCTCATGCTAGTAAAGTTAAGGACCTGTTTATGTGTTTAGTACCTTTTGGGATACCACAATTGAAAGCAATAGCTTTCAAGGATTTTTGAACTTTCTGTGGATGGTAACTGTCAGGTGTTTCTGTAGGAGCTTTGAAATCCACTGTCATGGTCAATTTCCAAATGATCTTGTTTAATGTATGGCAGATGGTGGAGATCTTGTTTCTTGGTGGTGAGCATAGGTGTGGAAAGTAACACAGCACAGGCCCTTAAAGTTGAAAAATACAGTTTGTCTTTGCCTCAAGACTTGAGCAAGAAACTGTAACTAAGTCTAAGGAGAAATTGTGACTCTCCCAAGAAACTTCCATAGAACAGAATTTCACCCACAGCATTTGAGCTCTGACTTAGTCATAGTGACTGTGCTGAAAGCTCTTCACTCAGAGAAATGTTCATGGGATGAAGGTCTAAGCATTAAGCCTTCTTAACTGCTAAGCTCTATTGCTTAGTTATATGTCACGGCTTCCCCCTCTCTAATGTGTTTACTAAGTTTCCCATTCTTTTCTTTAATTTTGATCAGTCTGACAGTTAGGTTTTGAGTGGTGATTTCATTATCTCTCCTGAGTGAAGTGCCATCCTAGTGAAGGAATTCTGCCAGCTCTGAGAGCTGTCCAACACCACAGCTTGGTTAGCAAGCAGGCTGTCTACTTTCTCTTACTGGATGCTCCTTGGTTACTTGGTCAGTTGCTCTTTGCATCTGGTGCAAACCAAGATGGTTTGTTTTTCCTGTATGTTTATACTAGAGATTGTTAAATTGTCTAGGAGGAAAACAAAGAGCTGAGGGCAGATTTTGGAGGAGCATCCTGTATGTTTGTGTATTAGCCAGCTGGATAGAGACTATGTCATCTTGCGTTCTGCAGCTGGCAGGCACTGACAAAGGTGCTTCATGGAGAGGGTTTATATGACCTTACTTAATATATTTTTGATGGATATGGAAAAATCCCTCCTGGGGACTGCTGGAGGGAGTTGAAGAGAGGGTTAATGAATTATGGTGGCTGAGAAAAGAAGATTTTCTGATAAATTAAGGTTCATCAGCTGAGGGAGCTGTTCATCAAGGAAGACAGTACTGTGCTAGAGAACAAAAATGTCCTTACAAGTAGTTTTGTTGGAGTGGAGGGGACCCATTCAGTTAATAGTTAAATAGTACTTTTACTGGTTTAACAGTACTTTTGCTCATGCAGGAGCTCTGTTTGAACTGTTGAATGACTCCATGCTGTAGTGCAGAGAAGCATTGATTACTAAGCAAGGATTATGACAGAAGACCTGCTGCTCAGAAGTCCAGCACATTACTTAATTAAGGGATCAAGAGTAGACTTGGTATTCTCTTTAGATGAAAAGTACTTACTATATGGTTTTCTCTGTAATGTATTAGCAAATATTTAATGAGGTATAGGTACAGATAAGAAAAAATATGTATAAGACTCTGAGTGTTACAAGATAGCATCTCTGGTTTTGATCAGCAGACCTTTAAAGAAGCAAAAAAAGTGGGATGTTTTCAATGTAAAGCTGGCCAGTTTTAGAGTATTGTAATCTTCTTACCTTATTATTTTGGCAAAGTGCACTTCTCCAAATCATTAACCTTTAAAAGTCAGTGACCCTGGGGCAATTTAAAGTCCATTGACAAAACTTCTAGGAGCAGAAGAATTCTACCCATGTACAGCTGGCCTCTCTAACTTCTATATTGCTTTGTGTAGTTCACTCCCAGTATCTAGTTTCAGTAGAGTTTTTATAAATTACATAGAGAAGTCCACACAAAACACAGAAGCTCACTTTGATCCTTTCTTTCAAAGTGGGAAGGAGAAAAGGGAGGATGTCTTCTGTTGTGCTTGTACCAGAAATTCAGATGCTAAATCAGTGGGAAAACCTTTCATTTAGTGGCTCATAATGAATTGTCATCATGTTTCCTTCTCCTTGTCAAGTGACTTCATGTGTATTTTTTCATAGAGCCCCAAGCAAAATCAGCAACTTCAGTAGTTGAGCTTACTCTGGCCATCTTCCCATGATCCTGTTAAATCTCACATATTGGAAAAGAGGTGAAGTTTCACTGATCCAGAGAGATAAAGAATATTAATATGAACTGCAACTGCTCTGATTAGGAAGCTCTTATGGGACAGGACTGTGTGGACTCTTATCTTTTTGCCATTTGATGAATTTGTTTCAAAATTAATTTTATAAAGCCAAGAATTAAGTAATATAGTTGAAATTATATTTTGGTAATTACTTGTTTCTCAGTCCTGTTCTTGGCCAGTTGGACTCGGAGTACAAGCACACTGAATTTTTTCCAGGTCTGCTGTCTGTGGTTCTACCCAGCTATTAGTCCCTTTTTGTTTGGATATAAAGAGATGTCCTCAGTTCTGCATATTACAGTGTTTGTGCAGTCAAGTATTTGCAGTGAAATCAGGGCAGTACTGGAGCTGGAATTCGTTCTTGAAACTGTAAGACTCGTTACTTTGGGAGATAATGTAAAATGATCTAAACTTGTCATCATTCAGGTCAAAAAGAGAACTACTTTCAGTATCTTTATTAAATCTTGAAAAGCCAAGTTTTAGGTCATTGACAGGCCAGGTATTCCAAAGACAGGATTGCAGTCTGTGCATTTTTGAAGTTACTTTTCTAACAGTTGCATTTTGATCAAAAAGAGGCATTCAAGAGATTTATAAACTCTTGCTTATTTTTTTAATTAAATTGTTTCTAAGGTAAAATTCTTGTGAAATTGCAGATTGGGTGAAGTTTTTCTATTGTAGGCTGACTTTTCAAAGCAAAAAATCTGTATTGACCGTAAGCCCCAAATATAGTGAGTGTCATAATTGGTTCTCCTCATCAATTGAGTTTTCATAGGCATGAGGCTCTGTAGGCACATATTCCCTGAAGAGAATAATGAAGAATCTTCTGGGAAAAGCCAAATTTCTTTGGAGTTGGTTTAGCTGTAGCTGGTTTTGCTCACAATTAGCATGATTTACAGATTAATCTGTATTGCTGGTTCTGTTCCCAGGGAAGTAGAATTAGTTGCACATGTTATCAGTGATTATTTTAAAACTAGATTCTGTTGCTCCTACTTCTGATGTTCTGTTCTCTCTTAGAAGTCGAGTGTGGACTGGGCCTTTTTCCAGCCATGTGATTGCAGCAGGTTATTGTAGATTTTATGGTTGAAGTAAAATGGCCTCAGTACCACAGGGACAGTTTCAGCAAATGCTTATACAGTTGATGGGATTAATTAGTGTACGTGATGTGGGTTTGCAGAGTATCAGTCCTTAAATGTTTAAATTACAGTTATTTCAAAACTGAGTTTGTGCTACATATCAGACGCTAAAAAGTGCCAACATATGCAAGCTGGACATCACATTCTGTGAAATCACCTGTGGACGTTTATCTAATGGGAAAACATGGAAATTTTTGTCTTTTAAAACATCCCTCTTTTGGTAAATCTCCACTGTCTTAAGTAGTCATTAAAAATGTGCCATGCATCTAAATGTAGTTAGTTCAAATTTAATTGAAATCATCTCTATTAGATCTGCAAACTAATTTAATCAGTCCTCTAAACCAGTTTTTCTGTGTTTGAGTACTTGGATATCTGAAGACTTTTCAAAACTGTTAATCAAATTATTTAATTTTGAAGTGTCTTATATAACACTGGGCTGTGAAGAGTTAAACCAAAATAAAGTCAGAAACTGACTCAGGAATTGGACTACTCTAACAGGTCCCAATTCCCATGGATTTGAATATATTTTAGCATGTAACAGAAAGTGGTCTCTGATTCATGAACTGAGACAAAAAAAGTCAACAGAAAGAGACAAAAGGAGAAGTAATAGAATACAATTACATATAGTACTGGTCAGCAAATTGTCTTGTATCACAAGATAACTTCTGCCATGCCTTTCTGAGGATACTGCAAAATGACAATTTTTGAGGGAGGCCTTATAATGGAAGAACATGTTCATTTAATGGATATTTACTTTGTGAAGAGCTGCCTTGGAGGCACAATTAAAGTGCATGTTGGCAATAGGCATGTCACTGCAGTCTAATTACCAGCTGAAGTCTTAGTATTAAGATGTGATGACAGTCAAAGCAAAGCAGTCTCATGTGACATTGTAGAGAAAAACTAGGCAGGTTGCAGAGAAGGAGTGAAAGTAGCATAGGCAAAATTCTTCTCAATTCCCAACATGAAGATCAAGGTAAAATTATGCCTGTTGAGGCAGGTGACCAGGTTCTGAAGCAGCCGAGATACCAGATGTGATGGATGAATCATTGAGATTTATGCAGCTCATGGATGGGTCTTTTAGGCTGTTGTGAGTGACAGGTATCACTGCTGGTGTTAGCACTTATAGCAGAAAAACGTATCAAGAAAGTTTTCTGATGTTCAGCTTGAGCTGATGTTTAGATGACCGTGAGACAGTGTGAGAAAAGAAGCAATCAGGATAAAAGTGAGGAGACTACAAGAATGAGCCTAGATATGGTAGTCAGAATAACTCTTCTGATAAGGTTACTTGGAATTCACGGAAACAAAGAAAACTGAGATTTGGGAGCAAGGCTTCCAAAGGCCTTAAGTCTTTAAAGCTAGCTTAAGTTGCTCATGATTGGTAGAAGGATGGAGGTTCCACAACTTCTCTGCGTTGTCTGTTATAGTGCAGAGCCTTTTTTCCACATCAGAGATGCTTTTCTTATTTCCAGCCAGAATTTATCTTCCTGCAGTTTTTGGCCGTTTCCCCTTGTCCTGTTGTAGTGCACATCTGTGAAGAGTTTGGCTTCATTTGCTCTGTAACTCTTCTTTCCTCCCCCTCCACAGGTAGTAGAAGACCCAGGCTTTACTTCTCCCAAGCTCAGCAAAGACAGTTCTCCTAGCCTCTGCTCATAGGCCATGTTCTGTGGCTCCATGGTCATATTACTTGATGTTTTCTGGGCTGTCTGCAGTTTGATCACATCTGTTGTGTATTTGCTGTGTAGAAGAATGACTGGTTCCTTTGACCTCCTCGGTCTACTCTTTCTGATGCAGTGCAGAATGTCATTAACCTTTTGCTGCAAGGATGCACTACTGACTCACGCTCAACTTCCAGTTGATGGGAATCCGCAGGTTCTGCAGAGCTGCCAGCTGTCCAGCCATTCAGCAGCCTGCAATGACATCTCCTGCCCCAAGTACAGGACATATTTATCTTTGTTGAACTGCTTGAGGCCTATATCTCCAGTCTTTCTGAATGGTAGCCTTGCCCTGCCATTTTTCAGACATTCCCCCAGCTTGGTGTCACACATGATGTTGCTGAGGATGCTTATATTTAATCACCAGTCATTGATAAAACTTTTAAATAGCTTCAATATTGACCCATGAGGAATATCATGTATAACTAGACTGTGGCTAGTCTTTGAACTACTGATCACTGTTATTTGAGTCCAACACTCCAGACAGTATTTCTTCCTTCAGGCAGTTTTGCAGTCCAGTCCATGCTTTCCTCATTTGGCTACTGGGATACGAGAGGAGGCTGTTCTGAAAGCTTTACTGAAGTCAAGGTAAATAAGATCTACTGGTGTTAAGGGCTAGAGAAAGAAAGATGCTTAAAACCACGGCTTGAAGCTCCTCAGGAAGTGGGAAGCTTTGGGCTAACTAAAGGAGCAATTTTAGATTGGTGCAAGTGAGGGACTGGGGAAGACTGACTCATACAAACCATGAGAAGAAGACTCCAAGATGATTGTTATGACTGGTGATGCTGGTTTAGGCTCTTTGTTCATTTGTTCCCTGTTTTTGACATGTAGCACTTCTTAAAAAAGCAATGGGCTCTTTTCCTGGCTTATCTCAGTTTTCACTAAGCATTTTCCCAGTGCACATTTATTTGAAATTATGCTACTTCTCTAGCTATGTAATTGCTGCAGGCATCTGTGGAAACTGTCTCAGACCAAAGTTCTCTCAACAAACCTGATTTATTAAATGTGGCACTTCCAAAACAGTGCTGCAGATGAAAGAGCATGACCGTTGCTGGCTAAGAAGGAGCTTAAAGTCAGAAAGACTTTAAAATGATTAATCAAGTGTTATTGGCCTAGAGAGGATTCTTTGCTAAGCATTGAGACCTCTTAGAGTCTCAATCCAGCTTAGGCACATTTTCTGTATGTGCACTTTAGAGCTACAGTATTCCTGTAGTTAGTTAGCCTTGTTTCTGTCTGCTTAGTTGACACATACTTCAGTGTTTATTCTGCATAACTTTTTCTTTTGTCATAAAGGAGATAGTGTTTTAGTAATTGGCAAAGAAATCTAGTCACTGTCAAATTGTGCTGCCTTTCAGTTAGGAGTGTTTGGAGTGATGAGGTAGCGATTGCAGTAGATGAATGCTGACAATGCTGCTCCTATCCAGAATCTGATGCTCACTAACTACTGGGAAAAGATAACTGACTGAAACTGTAGTGTTTTCCTCAGGTTGTAGGTTAGGTTTTATAGGTCTGTCTTGGTAGTATGGTGAAGAGAATACAGAGGTTATTCCTGAAAAGACTTCATAATTTTTTTTTGATGCTGTCTTTTGTTCTAGTGTTCAGTATTTAAACTGTGGTTGCATGGCTTAAAGGATTTGCCATGATTTACTATGGAGACTTTCATCTTTAGGTTAGTGGCTTGTATCTAACTGCAGGATCAGTAGAATCTGTGAGGGGCTGCATGAAGGAAAGTGGCAGCCTCTGTCTCTTTCTGGAGAACATGTGCTATATCCCGTGGCTGCAAGCAAAGTTGCAAATAAAGAGTCTGTAATATATATATAAAATTGGACTTTGCATATCCAGTTTGGAATTTAGACACAAAATAAAACACAGACAGTCCTGCATATTTTAAGTCTACATTTGAGCTCTTCTCAGATCATAGTTTTAAGTACTGTATTTTTTTTTGAAATGCCCACATTTTCCTAATTACAATGTTTTTCTTTGATATGTAGAAAAATCACTGTGGAATGGTGTTTGTGGCCCAATATGTACTATAATTTAAGGTTTAAATTATGTAAAATAGGATTCACATTTGCATTGTTTTTAAGCATAAAGCTGTTAAAATAATTGAAAACAGATTATGTGGTAGCTTTTATTTATGTCATTGTTGTATGTTAGTCTGAAATACAAATATATTGATCTTTATTGTTTTGAAATCAGTGTGTTCTAGGACTTTGGCTTCCAAAACCCCAGTTGGATTCGTTGGGCTGGGTAACATGGGAAATCCAATGGCAAAAAACCTGGTAAAACATGGATATCCAGTTATTGTGTATGATGTCTTCCCAGAAGCTTGCAAAGAATTTCAAGACTTGGGTGCTCAGGTATAGTAATAAACTTTCTTTATTCTAGCTTTTCTTTATTCTAACTTTGTGTGTTGAATGGGTCCTGCATGCAATGGAACTAGATCACCTGGGTTTTTTTCTTGGTTAAGATCACAATCAGAAGTGAAACAGCACAATGAACAAAATCTGAATCCGTGAGATTTCAGTTAGAGCAAAGGTATGATTCTATCCCAAGTAATTTTTCTGCAGTTAGCTCAAATTGCTACCTTGTCAGACTTCTCTAGCCGTCTTTTTTTCCTTCACTTTTTATGAGAGTAGGTTGATGGCCTGTTCTTTTACCTCCTGCTTTCTCTTGCTTCCTTCTCCCCAGGTCTAGGATAGCCAGTGGGCTGCTTTTCATCTGGTTCCTACTTTGACCTTTTCAGGTTAAATGACCCTAGTTAAAAATTCCTGCTGGCATAGCTGTAAGGGTTATAGGGACATATGAGCTTTCCTGCTGCTTCAAGGTGTAGTCCTCAGGGGCAGGGGAAAAAATCTAATTATTTAAGTGCTTATTCTCTTGGAGGTGAGGAAGGATATGGTGAGAGAAGAGGAAGGAATGAAAAGGGAAAAGGAGGGAAGGAAATTGATTGCATTAGGGAGCTTTACCTTCCTGCAATATACCCTGCAAATTCTTGGCCCTGTTCCAGCCAGTCCTATTGCTTTTCTTAATCTGTTAATACCCTCAGAACCCCATTCTCTCAGGTGGTTGTGTCATTTCTATGTGTCTGTAACACATTTGAATGGTTTTGACATACTTCAAAGCTGTCACAATTTAGAGAGTTGTGGGCAGATGGATAGGTGCTTAAAACACAGAAAAAAGGAGTGCAGTGCAAAAAATAAACCTTCATGTAACAATGTAGAGGATAGAAGGGAACTTTCCAGCAGTAGCAAGGAAATTGTAGGTAGATCTAGACAGAGGAACTGTGTTCCTTGAAAGTCTAAACTGTTGAAGCTAATTGCAGCTGTTTTAAATAATGAGGGAACATCAAGATTCCTAAAAGATAAAATGATACCACACACCTGTTAGTAATTAATTGCAGCTCCCCTTGAATAATTACAGAATCTTGGCCTTAAGTGGGATAGTGAGCTTTTCACGTCTTTTCCTAGCTCCTGTTCCTGTTTTGTTAAAGCAGCCAAGACCCTCTGGCATGAACCAGACCTGTCTTGAGTAAGACTGAGCAAACGGAAAAGACTGTTTTGAACTATTGGTTGTATTTTTAATTCATGTTCTGCAGTTGGATCTCTTTTCTGTGTCTGCCCATGTTGATAGCTTTTTACCTTTGTAATAGAATCCTTGGCATTCACTGCAAGACTTAACATGTGATAATAAAGGTGAACTGTAATGCCTTTAAAAATAAAGTCCAAAGTATGTTTTAAGATCATAAATTACTAAGAGAATACATGGGTAGGCTTAAATACAAATAAAACACACTTAAAGAAAATATGTGAACATAACTTCCTCTTCTTGATCTATAGGTGTAAATCCTACTCCAACACTTCTTTCAGGAGTTGAAAACTTGTGGGTCCATGGGGCCTTGTAGAAACTGCTGTAGGAGGAACATTGGGCTCTAAGGGCTGCTTTCTCTTTGGTGTGGCTGTAAGGGTAAAACCATCAGGAGTGTTACAGGGTGTAAATGACCCCAAGAGACAGTAAACCTAGTCAAACGTCCATTGTTTAAGGCCAGTGTATATACATATACCATATATATACGTACACCAAGGTATATGGCGGGCTCGAGATGTTTGACCATAAATCTGCACAATCTGTGACTCCACTGTCTTTACCCACTGAAGTAAACGACTGGGATGTGGTACACGTCAGAAAGCGTCCACCCGCCTGCTGATGGTGAATAGTAAGAGGAAAAACTGGCTGGGTTGAGCATATGGAACCACTTGGGGTGAAACTTGCAGGAAGTTGGAAGGCTCACACAGTGGAATAACTTGTGTGTCACACTGTACTTTACAGTTCTTTGTATCTAAATCCTATCTGAGATTTAGAACATTGAGAATATTACTGGAGTCACCTGATGCATAAAGCATCATTAAAATAGAGCTTTCTTTAGTGTACAGTAAGAATGGCATTTCAGGGAAACAATAATTAATTGACTTTAATTATAAGTAAAACAAAATAGGGAAGCAGTTTGGAACAAATACAAGCAGATGCATGTATTGAAGGGCAGTACCAACAACCTGCAGTATGGAGAAAAGCCTCTCCAATTGCATACTGCAAAAGTTTGCTTGAACCAAACAAGTATCAGAACATGTACAGGCCTTGGTGAGCTGCTTCTCTGAGCTTGTATAGTCTATGCTGGTAATCAACAATTAGTATTTGGTCTGTTTTTTAGGGTTATGTACATATACTTAATGATTTCAAATGCTTAATGTTTCATAATAGCTTTGAAATCATTCAGCTTTCTTTCTGAGACAGAAAGGCCCAAATAAAATTAAGGTTTCATATGCTGCTTATTGAACCAGGTAGGTAGATTTTTTCAGGCAATATAATTCATATTTGTTAACAGTACCAAAAGGCCAAAAGAGTGTCTATTCCCACTTTCAATTCCCACTTTGTTTTACTACTTACTTCAAGGTAGCAGAAAATAGTTCCTTTGTATGGTTATAGAAGTACTGTCCCAGTATATTTTTAATCTCGTTTTCTTCACATAAAAGGCATCTTATTATTTTGAAAGACCTTGATGGAATAAACGAATTTCTGTTTACATGACTACTGTACTATGTCTTCTTTGTACCTGTATTACTTAAGAATTGTTTAAAACTGTAACCAAAACCCAGCTATCTTCTTTCTATGTAGCCAAGTAGAAATTTGAGGTTGATGTACTATGTCAGTTGTCTGCCCAGTATAGTATGTTTTTCAACTTCGGTTGAAAAATTAAAATGGACCACTGAGTTTTCAACCAATACTTTCCAAAACTCTTAAGTTTACTGGAGATCATAGTTTCAAATAAGAATATAGATTCAGGCTCCAATTTCATACTTCCTCTCTCCACCTCTAATAATACACATTGAGACTGAACCAAACCAGGGATACTCAGAACTAAAGACAAATGTATCATATTTCTGTTTTAAAGAGATAGGCTCTCTCGTCTCCAGGGAAGCAAGTCATAAAATCAACTAATCAGATATAGAAGGTTTGCTGCTTATAATTACCTCATTTATTCCTGCTAACCTTTGTTCTTTAGGCTAGAGCATGTTTCCTTTATAAGTGTGTGGTATGCCAGATGTTTTGTGTGGCATTAACTTGTTCTTTCAAAACAAAATCTGCACGTTTCTCAGTCCCATCTATGCTAGTTTCTTTGCGTTTTTTCCCCCCAAGAGCCTTGTTTAGTGACTAGATACAGTCTTCCCTTCCTCTGTTCAGAAGTCAAATAAAACTCAAGACATTTCTTACACTGTATCCCAGAAGTCTTTCAAGGTGTAATTCAGCATTTATTACAAACTGAAATTAGATTTGATCCTTGTAGGCTAAAGGTGAAAAATAAGCTGTTCGTTTATTGCTATTTTCCCTGGGCTGTGAATGTGTTAACAGTGCAGTTTTAAAGAAATTAATTAATTCAAACCAGTAATTGGACAGAAATCTTAGTGGTAAATGCCTTCCAAGTGAAACTCACAACTTAGCTGTCAATATATAATTTGTTGTGTATGTATCTGAAATACTATACTGCCTGTCTCTGAAAGTGACCTCAGAAAGGTAATACATCTTTCAAGTTAGGTATGGTTATTTAACAACTGATACCAATTAATATATTTTGAAAATTGTTTCTCGGGGGTTGCTTTGGTCAGGATGACCCCAAGATATAAAAAGTCGCTGTCTCCCAACCCAGCTATTGATGAATGAGTCAAAAGTCTTCGGCTGATGCTTTCAAGATTGCTTTATTGTTTCTTATCTAAGATATTTTCTGTCTGGGCTGCCGAGGTCTGTTCAGCAGGGCAGCCTGAGGCACACACCCTGCCCCAGGGGCAGGCACTGACTTTTATACTACAAATTACTTGTTAGTTATTTACAATTATGATCCAATGCCTATCACCTATGTTAGACAGTTATGTTCTACTCTAATCCAATTCCCAAGTGCCAACATCACCAAAAGGCTGGGGTTTAGGAAGAAGAAGGAAGGAGGACAAGACAATGCCCAAGTCCCTCCATCTTGCCCCCTAAGCCCCCATGGTAAAAATCCAAAAAAATTTCCCTTTTCACTCTACAACTACTACTATTATGCTATCTAAATTTTTGTGACCTTTAGTTGTTCATTCAAAGGTGGTAATTTATTCCATGGGTCAAACTCAAAGCCACAGGATTCCCTGGCAGCATGCCAGAGTCTCTAACCCCCCCTGCCAGGGCTTTGAAGCCCCTTGTCTGGAGCTGGGATCATCCAGGACTGTCATAGAGACATCCTGGGTTCCAACAATTGTTCAGATCATTTTCGTGAAGGATGCTTGAGCTGATAATTTTCTGTTTTAAAAATGCCAATTGTAATATTATGAGAAACATCAGTTTATCAGATTTCTCTTAAGGTAAGGTTCAGAGATGCATCAAGTAATTTTTTTCTTTTTTCCTCAGTCTTCATCTCTTTCAATGCCATATATAAGACAAGGAAAAAAGCAAGATTTTTATGATCCTTTCATGTTGCTCCTCCTTAGAAACATTGTAGAGCAATATTTGCTACAGATGCAGGATTTGTAGTGAATTGAAATTCGTGAATGGGTTGATGGGATGAAACCATATTCCCTTCAGTAGATGTTAGGGAGGAACTTCCATGATAGGAAATCCTTTTCATTTTTTTACTTTCTCTGTTACTGGATCCGAATAACCAATATTTTCATTAGGAGAGCTGCTTTTCTTGTGTTTTAATTTTTTACCTGGCTTACTTGTGACCAGTGAATACTAAAACCAAACTCATCAAACCTGTCTGACATCTATTTTTCAGGAAGTGTGTAAGCTTATATTGCTTGATGTTTTTTTCTCTAAAAGGTAACAGAATCCCCAGCAGATGTAGCAGAAAGAGCAGACAGAATTATTACCATGCTGCCTTCTAGTCCCCATGCAAGAGAAGTTTACACAGGAGCAAATGGAATTCTAAAGTAAGACTTTTTTGTAGCTTGGAGCATTTCCACTCATACTCAAGGTTTGTCTGATGATTGCTGTTGTTGTAGCTCTTCCTGTGCCCTCAGGGCTGTTAATTCAATGTTCTCTGTTCTGTCACTATTGATATTTCTAATTATATGAGTTCTCTCAAACAGTGCTTGCTTTTGAATGGCTTTTGGCTAAAGTCTTAATTTTATTTTCAGTAGAATAATAATTTTTGTGCATTTCAGGCAACTTAACTATTATCCGCCTTTTCAGTTGCATGGGTCTTTTGCCATAATGTAATGTACTACACTCAAGTACAACTAGATTATTTACTGGCAACAATGATTTGCTCAAATACTATTTTATTTAACTTGAAGGCCTATAAATTAAATGTTCCGAAGTGACACCATTGTGTCTTATGGTGTTAAAGTGTATTAACATAGAATAGTTGACAATGCTTTCTTGGTTTCTGCTCATTTTATCTGTTTATTACACAAAGAAATATGTAAAGATTTTGTTTAATGTGAAACACTGTTTTTTAACTTTGGTGGAGGGATTTCCACTGAGCCTTAAATCCATAGTCTGCAGAATTCTAATGCTCAGAGTTTTTGAACTTGCCAAATCAAAAAATAAATATAATTTTAAAGTCCATTCTGGCTACATGTGCACTGCTCCTGGCAGGCTCACTAAGGCTACTGGATACCTCTGAGGATCACAAAGGCTCTTCTAGGTTAATAAGGTAAAGGAAAAAATATACAGAAGACAAAAGTACAGTAGATTGTCAAAAAACAATGCCTTTTTAGGTATTGCTTGTACAATATTAAGATGAAGTGATAAGAAAATGGAAGCAGAAGAGAGGGATTTCTGTTGTTCTTGCTATATAGGAATAATAATTGCTTCTTTCCCTTACTGTCTGTAGTTTAATTCCTCATAAAGTAGGACTGAGCAGATATAAGTATCTATGGCTTAGACCCTTCAAGGAAGATGGGTAATTGGATCAGCCCCACAAAGCTCAGGAAACAGCTGTGGGAGAAACTGTACCCATGATGGCAGTGGTTTGAAGAACGATAGGTAGTACTTACGGATAACAGTACACCAGTTAACCTTGTGAGTACATAGATGTGGAAAATCCAGCAGGGAACAAAGGATGTGGAAAGCAGTCCTCTGCTGCTGCAGTTTCTCAGCCTCTGTATTAAGAGAAGGAAGTGTAATTTGACAGTAGTGAGTAATTGTGGCTCTGGGTGACCTGGTCCTTGCTGACTGGTTTGATTTTCATAATCTTTTAAAGCTTTTAAAGCTTTACAGAAGAAAACATTAGTAACATGAAGTATTTAAAGGTTAGTCATCCCCCTGCATTACCAAGGAGCCTGTGCCTCTGTGCCTTCTTCTGAACATAAGGGGGATGATGTAGTACCTTATCTGCTGTGCTGTTTTGTTCTCATGTGTTCAAACTAACTGCAGCAGCACGGGGGATGAGTTTTGTGTATGGGGCACTGTTTGAGTCTGGAGTTCCAGTAGGGTCACAATGTATGTATGTGTTGAAAGACTATTTCCAGCAATCTGGGTAATTCAATTAAGTGAAATCCACTGTACTGCCAACAGCATGCAAGGTGCAGTGATCTCTTTGTCTGTCATGAGTAGCTTTAAATGGGACACGTTTTTATGACTGAAAAATTCTGGTGTTTGATTTCATGGTGATTGCTGGTCAGGTGGACTTGAAATCATGATGCAGTTCAGTGGAAAGAGGGATAAAAATCAACTTTTTTGTTTTCGAGGACAATAAAACTTCAAATTTTTTAAATTTCAAAAATTTTCTCATATTTTTTTATTCAGATATACAGCTTTCTGTGATCTACAGTTTGAAATACAGATCTGCCTAAATGTACTGGCTGTCAGTAGGAAAACATTTTTCTCCATGCTTCACTTCAAATCTTCAGTGGGCTTTTGTGGTTTTAGTTATGGTCTTTATGTAGAATAAATTGTAGAATGATTAAAAGAATGCAATCAAACTATTCTGATAAGAACTTAAGATGCTATATATAGAAAAAGAACATTTTATTGTTATATATTAAATCTTAGGCTGTATCAACAGTTGCTTAGAATGCATCTTAGGTGATCTTTATATACTGCTCAACTTGTGTAATGGAAGATTTTTCCAAGTGCAACCTTTTTGTGTAATTTTTTTAAATAGTGTTTAAGAAGAACATCCTTTTTTGTGGTCAGCTTTTATTGGGCTTTGAGTGGTTCAAAACTATGTGTATACTACAATATACATACTCAGCAATATAAATACTGAGCTGATCTTCCTCAATAAGGTTTAAAACCTCATGTTTACTAGTTTATCAAAAAATGTCTGCACATTTGTCATGCTGATGGAAGCCAGTGCCATGGTAACAGTTGCAAATATCTTCTGAAAACAATACTGATAATAATATTTTTTTATTTTAGGAAAGTGAAGAAAGGCTCATTGTTAATAGATTCCAGCACTATAGATCCAGCAGTTTCAAAAGAATTAGCCAAAGCTGTTGAAAAAATGGGAGCAGTTTTCATGGATGCCCCAGTTTCTGGAGGTAGGTCTTCATTGGTAATTTATCTCATATTGGACAAGTTGTCTCTTTGTTTGCAGTTTCAGTCACCAATTTGTACCCTGGTTGCTGTAAGTTGCTTTTCTTTGCTATATGTATGGTATTCTGGTTTGTTGTTGTTGTTTAATTGCATTACAGATACATATGTTATTACAAGAGTATTTTTAGGGTTTAGGAGTAGGCTTTTGTGTTGCACTTGGAGAAACAGCTTTCTTGGGATATGGTACAGTGGTCCTTTTAATTTAATTTCTTTCATAATGTTGCATTTTTATGCAGTTATTCACATTCCTTTAGCCTTCATCTGTTTCTTCCTGTTAGGGAAAAACTGTTTCTCATTGAGCAGTTCTGTTGCTTTTTCATTAATTTAAAAGGAGATAATGAAGTGAGGAATATAAGATTTCTTTATCAAAAGAAAACAGAGATTGTTCTGGTTTTATAACAGTTGAAGAATGTGGGTGATAGTTGTCTATTCTTAAAATTTGCTAACTGTTGATCTCTGAGTATTTAGTCTCTTGCAAGAAATAATACAGAGCGGGGAAGACTTCTCATTTTGTGGACAGAGGGGAGCAGAAACATAAAATTAATGTTTTGAAAACAAAACCAAAACTGATTGTTTCTGTTGCTGAATTCTTCTCCAAAACACCTAGAATTAGAAGGTGAGGAAACCTCACTTATGTGGGAAAACCTTGAGGTTTTTACAGTCCAGTCTAAACATAACTGGCATTTTGAGAATTCTTTATTTTCCTGATGAGTGTCAGTGCTGAGCAAAAACTAACAATCTTTTTAATTTTCAACTGCCAACTAAGACAGGATTTGACTACATACTAGAAGCCAAAATTTTCATCCAAATTCTATTGTGAAGAGAAAGTAGGTAGATCCAGGTAGGTGATATTGAAGAATATAATGGAGAAGACAAGATTCTTGCTTCCCAGCCAAAATGTTAGTTCTGTTTTATAAAGCTAGATAGCTAATCAGCCTGGGAAGAAAAAACACAGAAAAATTGTATTGTGGGCAGGTTATGTATCTCTCTGATTGTTTTTTAAGCACAGCATGGCTTTCTGCTTATCAGTTGGACAATTCTGACCTACTTCTACATTGTTTTGTTCAATCCCTTTCTGCCAAGTATGTTATTTTCCTGAGGGAATTACTTACCTTTTGGAATTGTCTGTAATTTATTTTTACCTGTAAGTTTTTGGTGTAAGACTGACTATAACTACAAAGAAGAAAAGGAAAAGTTTGATTCTGAAAGAACTTTAGCTGTTTAGGGGATTTTATTCCTTGAGAAAATGGTAAGGCCATGACAGAGTTAATATGATAACATATAGTTGACTAGTGTGAATACAGATGGCTTTTTTTGTCTTAGTGATTTATCTGAATACAAATAACATGGTGACTAGTGTCAGTTACAGATTGAGGGATATCCTGAATAAGAGGGAAAGAATAGACTTAACTTTCTAGTCCTTAATATATTTGTGAAGCCCAAGGAGTGCTCTGTACAAATCGTGTTTAAAGTGGGTACATGCTAGAAATGTGGAGAAGTTACGTCTGTCAGAAAAAAAAACTTTAACGTTATGCTTTGTTATTTCCATCTTTCACTACCTAACACATCAAGTCTTTGGGGTATTTTTATATGTCCTGACTGCATTGTTGGCCTTCAGACAAAACACTAAATGGAGAAGTATGCTCAGCTCTCTAGAAGCTGGCAGGCGCTATGCTGTTGCTGTGCAATGCAATAGAGTTGGCAGGATTTTCAAGGAGAGCGTTTGTGGGACATAGAGAGGAGGAAGAGAAAGCAGCATGCCTGAACTGTCATCTTTAGAGCTGTCTGTTTACTAGCTGTTATTGGCAGGCAACTCCACTTGTGTTTTTAGGTATTTGGGTGTTGCCTGATGTTAACATTCATCTGCATTGTGAACAAGCTCACAAATGGAATAATATATTTTGAAAATTCCTTGGTCTGTAAATCCTAGGAGAGAGACTGGTGATTTTAATCCTGTCCTGACATTGCAAAAGAAGAATCTTTGGGCATAGCATTAGGGCCAGATTTTAGTGGCTTGTTTACAGCCTTGCTCCCAAAAGGTTCTTTCTCTTGTTCTTTTTCTGGTGGGCCTGCGTGCCAATTTGGTAGTGCTGTCTTCTTCATATGATTGGCCTACAGCATTTAATTGCAGCTTACAATCAAGACCCATTAAGTAGAAGTTGATGAACCAAGTCACTATAGCATTATTTTGTATTAAGTGACTGCAGAAAATACTTCTCATCCCCATAGTTGCATGGAGATTATGCTGCTAATGCTGTCTAGAGATAGCAATCGCTTTAGCTTGGGATTAGGATCATGAGAAAGTTGTGTCATGGTTCCCAGTGCTGCCCTGGTTTGTTACCTCTTTGTGAACATGGGACAGACAGGGAAACATCTTCAAAATCCATGGGTTTGGGTTTTGGTGAGTTTTTTGGGGGTTATTTATTTATTTATTTTTAAATCTGAACAGGAAAATTATCTCTTTGCAAAGGTTGGGTTCTTCATCTTTGTATGTGTAAAAGTATTTTAAAGCACACGTTATCACAGATGCATATATAAAACTGACTTCTGTTGGCACAAGATACTACTGCCTAAGTACAGGATCTAAATTTAGCCTTCTAGAATTGTGTCAAATTTGTCCTTCCACTGATTTCCGTAAAAGTATGATACAGATTCTCACGTCATAGTCCAGAGCTAACTTCACTAATGCTTTACTGACACTGCTATAATAGTTCTCTCTCTTTAACTCAGTATACAAGATAATAATTTCCTAAAGTACATTGGCTGATTTTTTTTTTATTATTTCTAATGTAATTCTTCCTATGTTGTAAGCATTGTTAGTGTTCAGATACAACCTTTTCAACTTTTTTCCCCTTCCACTGACTGTTGAAATTATATCAGCTCTGTATCTATCTGCTCAAAATACATTATACTGCATTCTACTGAAACTTGATTTGTTTTTCTGGTTTTGGAGGTATGAAAAAAGTTTTCAACTCTTTTGTAAGTCTGGTTCTTTAAGATCTATTAATGAAACTTTCAATCTTCCTCCTCACTGTATCCTTTAGACAAGTGAGTAGTCAGTTTAAAAGTCAGACTTCTAATTGTTAATAACAGCTGTCATATAGAGAACTGTAATCATGCTTAAATGGTAATAAAGAGTAGAATAAAAGATTTTGGTTTTAGAAACTGCATTGAAGATGGCTAGAAGAGGTTGTAGTTTCTATTCCAGCTGTCATTTCAAACTGTTTCATCTTAGAGTTCTGCTTCCATAAACTTGAGCTAATCATTAAGTGATTACAGTGGTAACAGTGGTAGTTGTAGTAATACTGCCAAGTTCAGTCTTAAAGTCACTGATAATGTAAAGCATAATGTGAGTCCTTATAAATTGCAGACTTATTCCCTGCATGACCAGATCTCTACTTAATATGGAGCAAGGGAAAAAAAGTTATTAGGAACACTCTGAAACACTCTGGAGATTTTTTTTTTTTAACTTTATTTATTTTATTTTATTTTAAAGAGCAATATATTTCAGGATTCCGGCTTTTTTTTTCCTTTTTCTTAGAAAGGGCACCTTCCTAAAATAGGAGAAATGAATTATGTATTTCTCTTACTTGAACGTTGAAGGCACTTAGTGTTGTGCCTTTTCCAAGGGAAGCAGAAGAATTAAAACTTTATGCACACCAATGTTTGCAAAGATGATTTGAAAGACACTTTCAAGACTACACAAAATAATAGGAATTAGGAATGAGTAGTTCAAACATTGCATCTCTTAGCTTGTGAATTCTGTTGTAATAAAGATGCATAATCAATATCTTAGGCAGAATTAAACTGATTTAATACACCTGTCTCTGTTGGGGAGCCTTTGCAGAGCTACTTGAACTGGCTTCATTGAGTTGTGTCTGCCTTTTTTCTTTAGCTTTGTGCACCTTTAGAGAAATACAATCTTATGACTTTATGGGAGTGGAAGAGTTGGTGGGTTAATTCAATGTCTCTTATTTGAGACACAAAGAATAAAATAAGGAATGTCCTGAATTGAGTGGTATAGAGGTTTGATGTGGTTTTGGCTTTCTGGTCTGGTAACGCACTGATGGGATCTGTTAAGATCTTTGAAACACGCTAAAGATGTCGCAGGTTCGTAAATCCTGACCTATCCTCCTCAATAGCAGGTGTTCTTGTTGATAAGGAAAAACATCTAAAGGCATAATAGTATTTGCTTCATTATAGTTTCTGAATTTATGTTCTTACGCTTTATTTTTAAAGCATAATTATGTATGCTCAGAATGGCCACAATGTTCTCGGTGTTCCTGGTACTGAGCATAACACTTTTACCTCACTTTCCTTGCTCTTTCTCAGTTGCTACATGCCTTTTGTAATTTTTTTCTGTCCTGACAACTTTCTTAATTTCTCTGTTGAAATTTTTTGCTGTATGCATTTGATCATATGAAATTTTTTGCGAAGTCTGTGATCTAGGGCTGGTAGTAGAAATTACAATGTACATCCTTAATACTAAAGGTAGTGTGAAAAATATTACTAAGATATTCTGAAATTTAGATGAGGGAAAATAATGCAGGAAGTAACTGATGACAAAAAAGGTGAAAAATTTGCTGAACTGATTTAAGGAAGATGAAATGAGGATGAAGAAGTATTTTGAAATCTGAGATGCTTAAAAAGCTTCTGATTTCTAATAACTTATGGTTTAAATTACATAACAATACTTGTTTGTCAAAATAAAGCTAGTTTAATAGAACTCTTGTTGGAGATAAGAAAGAACTGAAGGTCTTTAAAATCTTGCACATTGGTAAAATGTGTATTTTGACATAGGGAGGGGAGGAAGTATAAACCCTGTGCAAATATCACTATGTTGGCAGCAGCTGCTGGTTTTGAAGAGTTAGGTAGTATATTTACTTATGTACTGAGTTTGCAAGGCTATTTTTCTTCTGTAGGTCTATTATGTCTTTTGCATTCTCTATAAAATAAAAGTAGCAAAAGGTAAGGAGGAATAAACAGATTTGTTGAGAGTATCATCTAAAAATGTTCACTGGGTGGAGACAACTATCTGACAATGACTAAAAGGGTGGAATAAATTATTTTATTAAAGCATTTTGTATATTTTGGCAATAAAGTTGTGTGTAGTCTGGCCAAATAGTGACCAATGTGCAGAAAAACATATCTGTCTCCATTTATTCAAAGGTGTAAAGATGAGTTATTCAGGCTGGCTCAATGGGACATAACCAGGAATAATGGGCTGGAAATCATTAAGGAGAGAAAAATGCATGCCGTATCTACCAGGAAAAATGTCCTAACAACATTCTTCATACACTGTGGAATAATTTCCAAAGGAGATGGTTGCAGCCAAATATCTCAACATGCTTTAAACTGTACTGGGCAAAGTGCTAGGAACTATTCTGTAGGGGAAAATCTACGACTGGCAGGAGGATGGCTACATGATCTAATCGGTCTTTTCCATCTCTAATGTCTACAATCCTGTTGTGTTCTCACACATGGTGTTCAAAAACAGTTAAAGGAAAACTATCCAGATGGAAGTTAGAAATCCCTGTGGCACTCTTTCAAAAAGAGTAAGGAATAACTGCAGAGTTAGAGCCAACATTCCTTCTCTCAGTAAAAATGGTTCTAATATTCATGGCTGCATGTGAGCTGTTACTACATTCCTAATAACTGCTCTGTTTGTTTGTGGTTACTTTAATGCTAGTATCTGCTTCTTCCTGTCAAATGTTCTGAGATACCCAGAGTAAGAAGGATCTATAAATGCCAGTCTGTCAAAAGTCCTAGGGAATAAGGGTTAATTTAATTTCATTTTTTTAAAATTTTTGATTGCTTTTTCTAGAGAATATTTAAAGTTAAGGGGTTGCAGGTGGTGTTTGGGAATGTTTCTGGAATGAAATGATGACTTTGAAGCTTTCTACAAAGTTCTTTTTGGTTTTAAACATTCATGGGCTCTTTTTCTCTCTTTTTGTTCTTTCAATGGAGTGCCTTGCTGAAAGTGTGTATTTTTCACGTAGTCAAAAAAACCTAATGTGATTCCTGTGCTTTTGGGACAGTGGGGATGATGAATGAACACCAGACCTTAATAATCCCCTGACTCCATATGAGTCCTAATTCTGCACTATGCTAAATGTGGATGGTGCACATGTCAGTAGTGAGCCCAGCACCAGCACCAGGCACACCAGAGCGGGAAGTCCAAAGTGGAAGTCACTGCATGGAGCGGACAGGGAGTGCCCTGTGCCTGCACAGTGACCATCAGCATGAGCAGCCCCACCAGGTAAGAGCATTGGAGGTGCCACTGGAGAAAATGCAGTTTTCTCTGAGTCTTAATAAAAAGCAGATGTACTTGTAATTCAGTGTTGCCTTAAACAGATTTGTTTCAGTCTGTGTGTGGAATTCTTGTTTTTTGGAAAAAAAAATAAAGTCCAGAGAAACCTGACTAAGTGGTTTCAGCTGGGATAGAGTTAATTTTGTTCCTGGTAGCTGATACAGTGCCAGGTTTTTTGTTTTAGAATGAGAATAAAGTTAATAACACGTTGACATTTAGTTGTTGCTAAGTAGTGCTTTCTTCAAGTCAAGGACTTTCAATTTCCCATGCGCTGTCAATAAGGAGGTGCACAACAAGCCAGGAAGGAACATTGCCAGGACAGCTGACCTGAACTGGCCGAAGGGTCATGTTCCATTGCATAGGACGTCATCCTCAGTATCTAAACTAGGGGAATTGCCTGGGAGGGGCTGATTGCTGCTCAGGAATGGGCGGGACATTAGTCAGTGGAGCAACTGTATTGTGCATCACTTGTTCTTGGGTTTTATGTTGCTCTATCTGTTGCCTCCCTTCTCATCACCATTTTATTATTTATTATTATTATTGTTGTTGCTATATTTTATTTCAGTTATTAAACTGTTCTTATGTCAATGTGTGAATTTTATCTTTTTTTTATGTTTCTCCTCTCCATCCCACTTGGGAAGGATGAGCAGTGAATGAGCGAGTGGCTATGTGGTACTTTTTTGCTAGCTGGGGTTAAATCAAAACACTATTTAAATGGACTGGGCCACTGAAGATGTTGCCCAATAAAATTACATGTTTTATTTTGTCTCTTATTCATCAAGGGAGATCTGCAGATCTTACACTAGACATGTGAAAAGAAACATTAACATCCTAAGTGTCTGAACCTTAGGTCACATCTTAAGTCTTAGGACACATTTGTGCAAACTGCTCTGTGTTGAAGGGCACTCCTTTGAAGGCCCTTTAAACACTTAATCTAAAGGAGCGAAAAAGAAAAGAAACAAGCCCACATGGAGTAAATTTTGCAGGCAGGGACATCTCACCTTGTCTTGTAGTGCAGGCCTTTGAAAGTAAATCACTTGTTGATCCGCTAAATATCTGAATCCAGGATGAGTAGGAATGATAGCTCATCTTCTATTGACCCCCATCTGGGTGATGCTAGTATTTTGAGTTCCTTGTGTTTCATTTTTAAAGTCATAGTGATGAGTTGGCCAAGTATTGGATTTATTTATGACAATATTATCCTATGATCCAGAGCCATTCTAAGTCACTGGATCATTGCAGAATGTTGTCTTGTAGTGGAGGTCATTTTAATGTTTTGAAAAGTGTCTTAAGTTGTGTGAATAAAAAGGGGTAGAATGTTCTAGCAGAAGTACTCCCTCTGCACTTCAAACAAATACCTGAAAAGTATTCCATATTTAGTGTAGTACTGCCCATTGTGAAACAATTCAGTAGCTTGAGCTTTTGTCCTTAACAGAACAGCTCCTGGTTAATCCACAGGGAGCACATAGAAATACCAAGATTTCCTAATTCTTCTTCCTTCAGCCATGTTTTAAAAAAACATGGTTTGTACCACGAAATAAAACAGTAAGGGAAAGAGTGTTGCCTTTTACCATTAATAAGCATTTAGAATACAGCTATCAGCATACAAACTATTCAATTGTTCACCTTTCAGGTTGTCCAACAGTATTTAATCCTGTTGGCTCACCACTCCAGTCTACTGAAAAACAGAGGACAGAAGGGAGTCTTGCAGAGCTGAAGAAACAGTTTTTAACTACAATTCTCTTCATGTCTAGCACAACATAGGATCTGAAGTGGGAAAAAATTATTTACTGCACTGTATTTGACCTATAATTTTAACCCTTAAACTTTGGTTCTTATTTTAAGTCCTGTAGTTTTGCTGGGACTTTGTGTGGAATTTCCTAAACCTTATACAGCTTTAACCCGTGTCTGTAAGAAAAAATTAAAGAGATGGCTTGATGGGAACAGAGTAATGCATGGAAATGTTACCCTGATGCCATATCTTCAGATTATATTCCTAGTTCTGTAAGCAGTTGTGTTTAAATTATTCTGTGTTGTGGAAGAATGTTAAATTATTTGTGGTAAAATGGGGGGTGCAGTGTGAAACACTGTGGAACACTTTGTTATACGCTGTACATTATTACATATTACGCTTTAAATCCACATAATGATTTGATAGTATCCTGGTATGTTATTTGTCCACTGATAAACTAGTAGGATTAGGGGTTTTTTTAAATGTGAAGCTTAGCAAGTTGACAGGAATATTAATCTGACATATAATTATTATCCATTTGCTTTATTTAATGAGTTGCTGCAAACTGTGTAAGATCCCAGTTACGCAGTAACCATATGCAGTCAGAAATGTGCATTTTGGCTGTCATTTTGTTTTCAATCTGTGCTTCTGTTGCTTTCTGAGCGTGTATGGTGGGAATGTGTGGCTTGTGGTTCTTAGTGTGTTTGCCACAGGGAGTACAGGGAAATTCACGTTGGCTTTTAGCTTTGGCAAGGAGCATACTACTTGTGTCATTTGTGTTAGATTTCTTGGTTTCCTTAAAATTGTGGATTTCATTATAAAACTAACATGGAGGTAATCTGTAGAGACATATGACTATAGAGCTATGTATAGTTGTATATAGTTGGTTGATTTCCAATGTAGTTGATTTCTGAGGCCCAACATTTTTCTGATTAAACTACTTTCAGAATTGCTACAATTGCTAGTAGTCTGAAAGCAGTATTTGGTAGCAGCTAGATGCTTTTTGTCTTGAATAAGACATTTTATGTCACATGCACAGGAAGAGCAGCGATTTCCTTCCTCTTAAATATTGAAGGACAGCTGGAGAAAGGAGTTTTCAGTAGGTTATCAGCATGTGAAACATTGTCGTGGTAGAGCCCTATATAGTTAGAGTAAACTAGGAGTGTGTCTAACTTTCCTCTTTCTGCAGATGGTCATCATAGGATTTATATTAGTGGGGAGTTAGGGATGATGCTGGGGCAGTGATAGGGTTTTGTAGCGGAAATGCTAAATGAGAAACTGGTGTGAATTTGGCAAGCAGGAGAGTTTTCTGAGATAGAACATCCTCTTAACAGCCTCAGCCTGAATCTTGGCTGCCTCGGAGGGCTCCCACCCTGTCCAAGACGGAAGTTCCTGCAGAGAGCCCTAATAGTATCCCTCACTGCCTCAACAAATCGTGTTAAGGCATGGGACTTAACTGCTGTGAAACAATGCAATAAATTTCTCCCAGGACCAAAATGAATATACTTGATCACCTAAATGCATCATTCCAGTTCCAGAACAAGCTGGACTATAGAAAAGCATTTCTATTTGTAGTGCAACAACTGGCACACCTATTAAAGCAGAAGGTAATTCATCTGCTACTGTTTGGTCACTGGTACATTTTTCCCCACTGTATTAATATTATTAGCAGTTCTTAACACTAAATGTGACTATGTGCACTTACTTAGTATGTTGTTTTCTTCAGTAGACAATTACCCCAATTTTGAATGGAGCATTTTTTTGGTTACTGGGGTGAAGGAATCTTAGGAGATTGAAACAGTAGGCAGCAAAGCTTGTTAAGGAGGTTTTTATTTTACAAGCCCTCAAGAATTCAGAATATGGCTTGCTTACTACTTTAAAAAGTCCAAATGTACTTATAGACTCCATTTCAGAGCCAGCATCAAATCTATGCTATACTTGTCTAAAAATCCAAACATGCACTCTTGACTGTTACTGTTTACTGAATCAGAACCCTACTGTTTCTGCTTGCACTGTATCTAATTTTTCCTAAGTGACCGCAAAAACTAGAATTATTTATATGTTGGCACCTAACATCTCCACTATAGTTAAGGGTCTGTTGGCATTTCCATTATAAACCTTCCTTTGAGAGGTTTATAACTTGGCGGTTTTACTTTTGCTTCAGGCTCAAATGTGCCATTTTCATCCAAGCACAAATTCTTCTACAGAATTTCATTTAAATCAGTTTGGCCATTATTTATTTAAGAGTGTGTGTGTTGGGGAGTGGAAGGGAACACACTATTTAATTTCGGTTTCAGAAGCTTTTTGGTCAGTCTATATGAAAGAAATGAAAGAAAAATTGTGCTTTTTATTTTATTTTGTAGAGATTTAAACCTTCCTTGGATGTTTTGGAGTTACTAAGCCCATGCTTTGTCAGGTTTCTGCCCATGCTCGCATGCAATGCATCCACTCCCACTCGTCCACCCACCCATCTTGCCTGTCCCTGCCCAATGACACGCTTTGAGGAAGCATCCCCAGGCTTCTGGCAGAGAAAGCTTTTCTGGGGAAGTGGATGAAGTAACATACAATGGGTGTCCTGTTGAGAGGCCTTAGGCCAACCAGTCCAACCAAGGAAGCAGATGGAGCTTAATTGGAAAAAGACAGGCTGAGTGCAGTTGTCAGTCAAATGTAACCCTATGTGGTTAAGAGTGGCATTTCCTATGGCTCTGCCATTTCTTGTGGGATCTGTGTAAATTACTACTTGGATGCAGTAATTCTCAGAGTCTTAAAGTGGTGTGAGTTGCCGTTTTCCCTTGCTCCTGAGCACTGAACCACAGAGGATTTCAACACTTCTTTTAGTCAGAAATTCTTGCCATAGTACTCTATTATTATGCTAATTAGATTCTTGCCACATGAATAATAGGTATCTATAATGTTTCAGTACTAATCATAGTAATGAAGTAGCACTGTTCTTTTGCATAGTGACTTAAGAATACAAAGAAGGGAAATGGTGTACAGAGAGGTAGAAGCTTTTATTAGACCAAATAATACAACTGAAAATAGAAAACAAGTTTCTGAGTCAGTTCTTTCACCACATTACACAAGAAGAGGCAGTAAAGTACAGTAGTGTTTGTTGGTTTTTTCCTTTGCTATTGAATTAAAAGAAAAAATCTAGTCCATGGAAAACAAAGTAAGGAGAGAATATGTGGTTTGGCAGCTTCTTGTGTGTTCATTCTTTTGGGGATCTTTTTATTTCAGGTGATTCATGCAGATTACTGATTGGACAACAAATAATGAAAATGCTTTGTTATATTTTGTCTTTTATTAGCAAAATGTTAAAGGGAAATATGAGTATAATAAATTATGGCAGCATATACAAGCAGCTTTTTGCACCATAAAACATTAGATCCCATTGAAGTATTTGGAGGTCTTCTCCATCTTGCTTTCCTCTGTCTAATTCCAAATTTTAAATGTTTTAGGGACAACTAATTTTAAATTTTATTGGTCTTATTTTAGTTTGTCGTTATTAACATTTAAAAGCACTGCAGACTAAAAGTTTAGTATCTATTAAAACCTGTTATTTTCAACTTCGCAACCGGGAAACGGAAGTTTAAATAAACAGCAAATGTCACAAGGCATGTGATTAGTTGATCACTATGAAAACTTATTTTAGTAACATTTTCCCCAGTACCATTTATTGATAAGGATCAAGAACTATAAACTATATTCAGTCAAGGCAAAGAAAATCATTAGAAATACTTTAATAGAACACATCTATAAAGCTCCAACTCAGCACGTAAGACTTAGACATCTGCTTAAGTCTGTCCAATTGAATGGGAATTTAGTGCAGGTTGAAGAGGCGGGTCCTTTTGTCCTTGGTGTCTGTTAAGTGTCTGTGGTGTAATCTCTCTGTTTTACACTACTGAGCTATTGTCTTTCAAACTCCAAGGCTGCAAAGCACTGTGTAGAGCTGACATC
This sequence comes from Sitta carolinensis, assembly GCA_032173965.1. Taxonomy (NCBI): domain Eukaryota; kingdom Metazoa; phylum Chordata; class Aves; order Passeriformes; family Sittidae; genus Sitta; species Sitta carolinensis. The sequence continues at coordinate 34,198,092 of CM063284.1, read as the reverse complement.
CTGGGCATGACTTGACTGGACATTTTATACAACTATAAGCTAATTCTTTTATTTGTTTGGCAATATCCTTCATCCCCAACTAAACATACAGGATTTTTTTAATTTGGTGTCACCTAAGTTCAAGGGTTTATTGTTTGCTATTTCCAGCAGCTAACCTTGTTGATACATTATTTAAACCCTGTTGAAATATAACTTAGTGCAGTGACTTACACTCCTGTCTTGGAAATAGGATCCCATTGAGTTAAAATATGATTACTAAAATATGGTTATGGTTATTTTCAAAGCACATCTACAAACATGACCTTGAAACAGAACTAAGTATTTAGGCTTTGCAAATTGTTACATTTCATTACTGCTCTATTTCTCTATCTTCAGCACAGCAATGGCTGACTCACCTTAAATTGTGTCCCTCACTTCCTAACCTTCTAATTGAAGCAGAAATAATGCCCATTTTTCTTCTCTCTTCATACCCTAGTAGGAATATTGCTGTTTCTCATGAGGCCACAGCTGGGAGTGAGCATTCTTGAATCTCTATCACTTTTTTCTCTATTGGCATCCAAACTGGTGGTGAAATAAGACAGATTTTCTTAATTCAAGGTGTTGCTCTGGATTTCCAATGACAAAATATACAGTATTTTGGTGGGAAAGGAGAATTGGAGAAGATTTATTATCTGAAAGGTACTTTTCTCTAAGTACATGGCATAGATTGCAGTTTCAAAGGAGTTTTTCTTTCATTGATGCATGGCTTTAGCAAAGAGTTTTAACTGTTTCTAATGCTGGTATTGGTTACTGAAACCGCTGAAACTTTGCAACTTTGTTATGAGGTACTGGACTATTCCCCTGGACAGACAGCTCTTACTAAGAAGGTAAATACCTGCGCTTGGTCACCTCTGTCTGTTGCTTCAATTTGATCTGAACTTCCAAAACTGATGTGTTTTTGGAGGGCGATACCACTTGAATACCTTAGAACTCTGGAGCTAATTTGTGCAGACCATCATTACATTGCCTCTCCAGTAGGATACACCTTAGGGAAGCCAAGAAATGTAATTGTCGCAGTGAATATGTGCTTACCGTGATGGTAGAACTCCATAGGTTTTATGGATTTAAGTAAACTGCATGGAAATTAAGCTTTGGGAGGGAAAAAATAAGCTGTAAAAGTCACAGTTCAGCCATGAAGGCCCTATTTGTAAGTGTTGCACATGGGCTTTCACATTTTTCTTTTCCTTAAAAAACAGACAAAAGTAAACAAATTAAAAAATGGCCAGAAAGTTGTAAATATGCTCCCCATAAAACAGCTTCTGTTTTTCTTTTTCAATTTTCATATATTTGTGATAACCTCTGAAATTTTTCCCAGCATTTAGAAATTGTTGCTCAAAATATTGGCTCATTACTTACTTGTGTTATATTGTACATGTACATTTTCAAAAGTGTACAAGTGTTTCACTTTCAAAAGTGAAAAAGTTCCTATTCAGTTCAATGGAATATTATTTCAAAAAATAAGACCTATGGCTTAAATCCAAAGTGACAGAAAGACATACAATAAATCTGGTGTTTTTAATTGATGATAATTAAAATGTTGTCAACAAATTTAAACAACTGCTGATCCTTCCTGCTTATATTGACTCCATTTACAGCTCAGCAGCAATTTCTTAGTCTGAGCTTCTTAATGAGCAGAAATGTTTCAAAATTAGTTTTGTGGACTTTTTTCTTGCTTTCCCTAGTACTGTATAATATTTCAGATCTCTTATTCACATAGAAATGTAAATAATAATTTAATTCCAGTTCTTCACTTAATACTAAGCCAAATACTTGGCATGAGGTTTGTCATAAAGGTTTCTTTTCTCTGCTTTACCATGACCTTAACTTACCTAAAGTGACTAATTTCTGTAGGGATTGCAATGGCTTAGGCTCAAAAGGGTCCTTGTCTATCACTTGGTGTGTGATGTGTGTGTTTTGCATGACATCAGTGTCTGTGCTATCAGTTCCTAACAAAGACAGAACTCATTCCACATATTTTAACAGACTTTGCACTAATCTGCTTCCACATACTCTGTGGAGTAGCAGAGACATCTAAGACATGGTGTTTCTCTTTTTAAATAATATACGTTGGAAATACAGTAGGTTTTAAGATATCTCTGTTTGTTTCATTAGAAGTCCATTTAAAATACTAATCAAAATTCGTGTTCCCTCATTCTTTCCACATTTAGGGGTGTTACCTGGGTTTGGAATAGCCAGCTGTCTCAAACACTGTCCACATTTTTAAAGGAATAAGAAGTCTTGGCAGACACTGGAACAATTAATTGGCTTTTTCAGCCAAGTCAGGTTAGGAAAGTATTTTGTGGGGAGGGGGCCGAGTGGGAGGGGAATACAACATCCTGGTTTCAAGTTTGAGTTCTATTAACTCTTTAGGAATGGTAGTCAGACGTCTTACTAAGCACAGTTCTCTTCACCTCTGACATATGTGGAATTTATTTAAGAGAAAGGTTTCTAATATAAAGGACAAATATGCTTTATTAGAAGGAGTTGCCTGGCACAAGGTGAAAAGTGCTAATCTAAATTGTGATGGATTTAATAGTCTCTAAGGTGAATTAAGCATTAGAATATGTATTAAAGAAGTCTAACTCTAGTATATATGTTTAGAAAAGGATGAGGGAGCTGGCATCTGAGGCACAGGATGATGATACCTTCCTGTTGAGTTAGAATTAAATATTTCCTTGTTGGACTTGCTCACCACTTGCAACATCTTGACTTATCCATGGATGCCTGGTTAATATTTAATTTCCAGCTCCATAGCTTTGTTTATTTTCATTCCAAAAACAGAACAAGTACTAAACATGAAATTTTAATTAAATGTATGTCCTTGCATTCCTGGAATGTTTTGTTTGAAATATTGGAACTGTCATGCAGTCTGCTTTTTTACAATTTTGTGTACGTTCTGGTGCCAGTGGATGAATTTATAGTAAAGAATTTTCAACACAGTTGCTTTTAACAGTTGGCTGCCCTTGTTCTGAAGACTGTTTGTTTGTTTGTTTCAATTGTCCTTTATGGAGTAAACTACTAGTAGTTTAGACTGGAAACTGTAAAGTTAAACTTTTTGGAGTCGTTACTGCCCCAAGTGGGAATATAAACCATATTGAACAAAATTTATTTAGCCTATTAAAAAGTCAGCCTAAAACTACATTTAATTAGTTTACACTATTACATCACTTCTAGTGGGGAGTAGAATTTAGGCAGAGTAAAAGGAGCTCTATCAGGTGAGCTGACTGTGGCCCATATGGGGCTTTAAGATAATGATGAGTTTAAATTTCCTCTTAGAGCTAAGTGAGAATAAAACTGAGGCAATAAATACTCTTGGTCAAAGCCATTAAATGAAAAAGCTGGGAATTCTCCAGCTCTTGACTTAAATTGTTTGTTTATCAGCTGGCGCCTAGTCTGGAGTCAAGAGCTGGAGATTTCTATCTGTGACAGAACTTTGAAACTCTTGCAGGACACTTTCATTTTAACTTAAGGTAACTTGAGTTTATAGCTTTGGCTTTAAAGATTACTAATGATTTACTCATTTCCTTACCATTTAACCAGAGAGGACTTTTTCCCAGGAAGGGATCTGTGTTTATTTAGGGCCTTTGTCTGCGGAGGGATTAAAAGGCAGCCCACCAGCATTGTGAACTTGATGGTAATAAAAGGTCACCAACACACACCATAAAAACGTTCTTACTATGGAATTAATTATACAATGTAATTTTACAAAGCATTTCAGTAACCCTTCTTTTAGACTTCTGCTGTATTTGATTTTTCCCCAAGTAGGGAAAAATTCAACTCTAGGCATTTATTGTGTGAATTAGACCCTCTGCGTATGTGTGCAACCCTTTATGGTGTAATATACTCGTAGGCAAGTTCAACTCACAAATGAAATCAGTTGTGGAATTCCAGTTGAAGTTGAATCTCAACATGTGAACTTTAAAAGTTAAAATACTGTGCACTGGGAGTGACAGAATAAAAACAACACTTGCTGGCTAAGAAATGCAAATGATTAACTTAAACATTGTTGCCATGTTTGGCATTTTTATTGAATATTGCATATTTTCCAAGCTGTTAAGCACTGTACAAACTGCATCATGTTATTTTTTCTAAGCCACCAGGTGGCATTGCAGCCCAGGCTGCTTAAAATTGGCAATTTATAATTTATAAAGATTTGTATGGAAGGCACTTCCTCCCTTCACCGCATTAATGTGCCATAACTGTTAGGGCTTAATTTAGAATATCTTGTCATGATGTTTAATATTTCTAAAAGCTATATTGATTTAATTCTAGAATTACTTTTTTTGCAATGGTAAAAATGTTAAAGATGTCATGTCAGGCTATCAACAAAACATTTTTTGCTTTGGTAATGTGATAGCAATGGAATTATGTTCCTATTTAATGAATTATCTTAAATTCATCCACAGTGGAGGTCTCAATAATTTCTGAAAAGCTATAGAGTGGACAGGCATAGAAGAACACATAGAATAATCCATGTGGTTTTCTCTATCCAGTGCAAAGATATCTTGTTGTATTCTAGATAGAGGTGAAAAAGTACAATTATGAAGTTGGGCTTTTTTTCTCTTTTGCCTTAAAAAGATATCCTTCCTCATTTTCCCATTATCAATTTTGAATTGCCCATTTAATCGTGTCCTCCGCTCACTTATAAATGGACAAAAGAAAGCACATACCCATGAAAAATAACTTGAAAGTCATATTTCACCAATTAAATAACTTTTAAATAGCTATTAACATGTATCATGCAGGCTGTTTGACAAATTTAATACAACATTGTCAAAACCATAATAAATCTCTCGTTTGATTAAGGGGGACTTTTTCCCCCAGTTTTGTATTTTTTGAATATATGCTTTTATGCTTTCTCCTGAAAGGTAGGAATGTCAAGTGCTAGTGCAGTAATTTATCCACAGTTTTACAAAGTGCCACTCCTCTTGAGCTGATGCCCTTTTTCTTAGACCATTAAATGGGCATAACCCACTTTAAGGAATGTATATGATTTCAAAGTAAGTGTCTCTGACCTCCCACCTCGTCGAAATCCAAACATACATACATCCGAACATGTCTTGCTGTAGTCTGAGTATCACAGCATAGCTGTGATACTAAAAATTCAGGTACTAAGGGAATAAGCAAAACCCCATGTGGTAATTTAGGTAATGCTTTCAGTAAATCATAGTTTAACTCTGATTTCTTCACTAAGAAATGTGGTAGAATAGGTAGTTGAGGCTTTTGACCCTGGATATTAAACTTTTAAACTTGATACAACAGTCTGCCTCTAAGCTTTGTTGTATACTGATATTGCTACTTACTTAACATCAAAAAGCTCTGGTAGTTTACCTTTATAGATTGTGCCTGTGTTCTGGAATTGCCTCCTGCTGTCCTTGAACTGTTTCTTAGTTTAATGTGTGAGATTTTCTCATCAAAGCTTTTAAGCATGATGTTTAGTTAACACTTGTTCTATCAAATCTGATACAGTAGACTGGTTTGGAATAAAACTGTTATTTCCATTAACAAACACGATAGTTTGACAGGCCCCTTTCCCAGCACATCCTGGGTTTTTGTGTAATGATATGCACATGCAGATTTTACATCACATGTAATCTTTGTGTTTGCCCAGTTCACAGTCATTGCTCTAGGACTAGAGTAAATGACTGGTTTTTGCCAAGATTCCTGAAGTAAACTGGCCTCATTAAAAATAATGGTTGCTGAGGAAAGAATCTCTGTAAGCTGAAGCAGTTTGCTTTTAGAACTGTTTCACCATAACAGAGCTTTGATTCCCTGCCTATGGTTCAGTTCAGTGTGACTCCACTTCTGCTGAGAGCTGCTATAGGATTCACAGCACAGAAATGAAAAACAAGAATGTCTGGATAAAGGAAAAGACATGTAGAATAATTAGTATCCATTTAAGATTTGATGCATCACTTGAGGTAGCTAGATAAAAATTGGGGAATGGGGGAAGAAAGGATAAGAACACAGTAATAAAATGTCTTTTAATGGCTTCAAAAAACAGAAGTTCCCTTAGACTTTTCATATGACCTGAGTAATGTGTGTATGTGTATACCTCATGTGTCAAAACCATGGCAATGTTGTGTATTGCTTTACCTGTTTTTAAAACAGTTAGAGAAACTTCTTTTTCAAAGTCGCAAATTCAATACAAGTATATAATGGGTGTGTTCAATTACTGTAATCGCTTTCAGCTACCATCATTTTAGAGTGTCTAGATTTTATAGTGTTTGTGTTCTTATTGCTTTAAACTTTGTAAGAGTTATTTCCTACATAGACACTTCTGTTTTTTTCATCCTGTTTCTGAATAGCTTTAGCTTCAGTCAGTAAAAATAGAAATGCTTAAATATGTAGCACATGTAACATTTTAGAAAAATTGAAAAATGTTTGGCTGCTTTTTTGTCAAAAATTTGGGGTTTTAAAGATATATCTACATGTGTGGAAAGGATGTGCCTAGTAATACTTTGTTTTAACCCTACATGAAGTTTCTAAAGGTACAGAAAGACCTATTCATAAGGAGGAAAGAGTCTGTGTGTTCCAAAAAAGTCTCAGATTTGTAGCAGGTGTACTAGGTATACTACTAAAATAAAAACAAAATCCCATTTTATTTCATTAGAAAAAACCCACTAGTCAGTGGCAAAATAAAGATACCACACTAATGATGCACATTCACACACATGAAGCTTCTAACCTCTGGTTTATATTCCAGCTCTTACCTGCTTGGAAGTAAATATAGAGGAAAAAATGTAAGTTGCTTCTTTAGAAAACATCCTCAAGCTTTAAAGTACATGCCTTGGACCACTATATTTAGCATTTTCTGGGGTTAGAGAATTACCATTTCAAAATTTAGGTTCAAATTAAATAAGGAGATTACAAAGTATTATGAAGCAGGACTGAAAACAGGTAAGAGCAGTGTCTTCAAGAAGTGTAGGATTTTCTCAAAGGTCAGTCCTGCTACTCATTTCAAAAGTCTTTGTCCTGTTGTTATACCTGTACCTTTGCTCAGGGCTGTGCCTGACAGATGAAGTGTGTGACAAGATTGCAGAATTACTCCCTGCCTGGACACTGAGTAACTAATAAGGAAAGCTCTTCTGTGGGGAGGTGGGCTGTAGGCGGAAGTGTTTGTGAAACAAGTGGTTGCAGTGTTGAACAATGAGGGAAACACTGCTATTCGAGTATTCAAGAGCAATGGGAATATAAAATCCTAATTCTTCCATGGTCTTCTTGTGGCCCACCTCACTGGACAAGAAGGATAAAAGGAAAGGTGTTACTGTGATGCACAGAGGGAATGCAGCAACACACACAACAGATGTTCAGGTAGAGAAGAAGAAAAGAAGTCTCTAATTTATTGTTGACTTCGTATATATAAGTTTCTGGACAGTGATCAGAGATTGGACAGAGCAGTTCCCACCTCTCCATCTCCACTGGTCACTTGAGAAGTCCATCAGGTGATATCTTTCACAAAGAAGTGCAAACATGATTCTTGTTCATCTTACAATTCATGAGAACTGACTCCATTATACCAAAACAAATCAGAAGGCTTATTTTCAGGGACAACAGAAAGGTGTCAGACAAGATCTTTTATGTGTGTGTTTTCTTGTCTGTTTCAGATTATTACTCTATTAAAAAAGTTGAAAAATTCCCAACTTGTTAGAGCAACAGGTGAGGGGTTTTCTCTAATGGAGGAACAATACACATCCTGGAAGAGCATGCATTTCTGTTCTCTGCTGGTTTGTGAACAGTGTGGCTGATACAAATGCTTTGGGTGTTGTTGTTGAGGTTTTTTGTTTTCTTAAAAAATAAAACACCTGTTAAATAAGGCGACAGCCAGTAAGCTGAAAACACTCAGTCTTGAAATTTTAAATACATCATTGCTTGTTCCTACTTTGACTTTTTTAATGACTTCAGAAATAATGTTTAAAGCAAGCAATAATGTACATAAACTGTTTGAAGTTCTCACCTATGGACTATATACTTTTCAGGGCTAGTAGATAGGACATGCTAAATAGCGTGTGTGTGCACGTTTATATCCGTGTTCTTTTCTCTTATCTTACAGTAACCTACCTTACATGTCACAAATGGCCCAATAAAATGAACAACAAAATGTGTAAAATTTCCTTACAACAACAAGAACCTAAAATAACCATTTTATAATGCCAATGAGGTACCTGACTCTGTGTGTTATTGGGTAATAAGATATTCTCTCATGTGTTTACTGCATTCAGCCTTCAACACAAATATGTATTGGAGCCATAAAATGATAATAGTAGCATACACCTTACATTCCTTCTGAATTATTTCTATTGCATTAATGATTCTGTAGTGAAATATTTTTTGTTGCTACTATAAAAATTTTATAGAAAGTAGAATTAATAGATTTTCAGTTTCTTAGTAACAACTTTGTGATCTCAAATTTTGTATCTGTGTAAAATCATTTAATGGTTAAAAGTTTGAGCACAACAAGGTCTCAAAAGACTGAGACAGCTTTGAAATTATATATTAATAATGCTTCTGTTTTATTTATAATTTATAGTATTACAAGAAACTCAGATTAATAGGGCAGGACAGTGGAAAAAATATTTGTCACCATTTTTTTTGCAAAAATGGCATTCTTTGTCAGTTCCACAAGTGTGTTGAATGAGGGTGATTGGGTTTTAAATATAGTACAAACGCTTCATGTTTTTAGTGGTGTCAGGTTTTATAACGTTTCAGATAAATTATTTCTTTTAGCTTAAAAAAAGATTTTTCATCTGTATTGTTAGACTGTAGGAAACTTGTTTTTTGAAGAAAAATTAGCCAGCATTTGCATCTCACACATTAGATGAAATCACACTGCCACAGAATTAGATTTTATTACTTAATACTTAACAATCTTCCTTATATTTTTCTAGGCTGTCTCACCTCACTGTAAAATGTGTGTTTGTCTTTTAACTTTATTTTTCTTTTGAGTGTCCTGTATTATGAAAATAACCTTTATCCTTCAAAGACCAATAGAGTAAGAATAATCTACAGGAGGAGTACCAAAGAGTAGGGATAACCAGTACTTTGTCTCAGTTGCTATCTTCTAGTTCCTTCCCATCCATACCTTGATAGAGCTGTAAATACTGAATGACATTGAGCTACTGAACAGTGAGGTTTTCTTCTGACAGCCCAGTTTGAATGTCTGGGGCCATGGATGTTTACGGTGAAAAAAAATGAGGATGGAAAGGTATGTGCTTCCCAGTAAAACTGAATAGGCAAGTAAGGTGTTGGAGGTTGTTCTGAAGGAAGAACATTCTCTGAAGGCAGGAAGTCAAAAAGCAGGGAGAAATAGGACTGTCCTAGAAAGCTTAGCTTAGCCTAAAACTTTCTCATCAAATTTCATGAGGAGCAAGCAGTACTCAACTTTTATGGGGAAAATTTTTTCTACAAGTGAGAGCAGTGTGCTGAAGATGCTGCTTTGCATCTCATGGTTTTCTTCATGTAGTCTCTGACGCATGCAGATCTTCTAGAGAGGCATGTTCTGAAGAAGAATATCAGAGTAGAAAATACTGTACTGAGTATTGGAGGAAGAGTGTGACACTGCTGGACTGTGGACTGCCAAAAAAAAAAAAAAAAAAAAACCAAATCCTGAAGTGTCTTCCATGTAGGTAAGATGATCCAGGGTTACTAACGAACCAGGAAGGCAGTCAAAAGGGAGAGGGGACTCCATGGATATGGTTGCTGACTTGGAGAGCGCTCTGCTGATGAACTCCAATTGCCAAGGGTTCATGTCTCTCACCAAATGAAGAATGGGAAGTTTTTGCATCTTGTTTTTCTGGAAGCAGTTTATCTGAATGAGTATATTATGCCATGAAGGAGTAGCTTTGTTCATGTTAAACTTGGTTTGGCTAATAGAAAATTTACAGACCTGTTGGATAAGAATATGATCACCCCAGGGCTTAGGCATGGGCACAGACAACTGAGAAAACATTGCACAAAACTAGAAAATCTAGAAAACACTGTTCATTAGCACATCCCAGACTTCTTGCTTGCCAAGGCTGTTCTGAAATCTGGTCTGTTTAAGGGGGATGTTTCTGTCACTCACGGGGAAGAACATACCAGTATACTGTCCTGGTGTTTTGTGTTCTGAGAATCTCTGGTTTATAGGGATGTCTGGAGGTCCTCTAATCCAGCCTCCTCCTTGAAAAAAGACTGTTGCCAAGATTGAATGATGTAGGCTGTGGTTTTCTTATGCTAAAGTCTTGAAAATCTTCAAGGATAGAGATTTCACCACCCTTGTCTGGTTAACTAGCTTCAGTGACAAACCCTGTTCCCAGCGAAGAGGTTTTATAGCCAGAATGTATAGGTCAGATACAGATGCCAGAGTTATATCTCAGAATTCTAGGGAAAAGAAGAATGAAAACTCTGTAGATACAATTTTTTTAGTCAGTCCTGATATTTTTGAGGTGTGACAGATATGAAAATTCTGTGTCTTGTTTCATAAACACTATACTCTAGAGGTATTGTTGGAATTTTAAACATGACGGTTCTGAGAGTTTCAGAATTAGTCTTAAAATATGAAACATTGCCTGTGATCCAAAGATACATGTAGCTAGACCTAAGATTCTCATTTTCAAAGTGGTTTTGAAAATAGGCTTTACAGGTCAAGTTGTATTTGGGATCCAGAATTTGGACAAATTGATACCTGATCCTGTAATTTCTTTGATCATCTGCTTCTCACTGCATGGATTCAGTCACAAATATGGTGGCTTGCCTATTTGGCTATATGGTGCCAAAGCCAGAGAAAAGTAAATAGGCAATATAATTATTTTTCTAACTCTGGCAGCCTACAGTGAGCAGTTGACATATTTAGTCAATCACCTCCTCACCTTTCTCTGAAAGTGGAAAATGGTGATATGATCAGAACATCTATAGCAAACCCATGACAAAGCATTTTTACGTGGATCTTTCATGGCCTGGCCATCTGTAATCTTTTTTCTTAGAGATGGGTCATTTTTTCACAAGATAAAAAGCTTCTATTCTTCTTCGATCAGGGTTTTTTCATGTGCTAGCATTAATAAGTCCTGGGAATTCCTTAGTAATGGAAGCCTAGTAATTATCTCTTTGCTGTCAAAGAGCTAGTCTAGTTGATGCTTGGTTTTTGCAATGTCTAATGTCAAGGTTCCATACCAGTAATTAGTACCAACACTTCCCACATTCTGAATTTATGGCACTGTGGCCACATTTTTACATATGTTGAGGTATTCTTCAGTAACCCCCTTAACATGAAGATATTAAGAAATATGCTCTGTTATCTCTCCCTAGAAATTTAGTTTGCTACACTTTTGTTTTTTGCTCTCTGGCAACAAGTGTAATTACATCAAATTGTATTATTCTGCAGTGCTTTTTGTTACAAATTATTTTTAAAAGAAGTGTCCTTGACATCCTGCCAATGTCGTGTGGAAATTCAAAATAGCTCCTGTTGAAGATGCTTTTCAGTGTTAGAAGATACTAAGTGGGCAGATAAAATGAAATCATTTGCCTTACTTGCTGGAATGCAAGTAAGTTATTGATATTAAGCGTTTGACATTTTAGGTCATCTAGGTATTCTAGGAACGGATGAACAAAGAAATAACTTTCTTCATTAACTTGCACATGTTTAATCAATGAAAGTTGGATAAAAATACTATTTTAGAAAAATGCTATGTAAGAGCACTTCTAGGAGGATCTCAGGAATTAGTTTCTGGTAATTTCTGGCTGAAGTAGAGCAAGATGATTTTAGGAACCGGTTTGTAAAGTCCATAGCAGGAGCACTGTCTGCAGTGCACATGGATGCGTTATCACTCCAGTCAGTACCAGTGTATTTTGCTACAGGTCAGATAATCAAGCCCTTTTCTGACAATGAGCAATACATAAGGCATAAGAGCTGTAAATCCTTAGACCTAAATTGTAAGTTTCATTTATAAAACTCCTATATTTGTAACTGAGATGTTTCTGCTTAGCTTTTAAAGCAAGCAGCAAGTACAATAAATGTCTTTATTTGAACCTTACTTAGTTTATAAGGGATTATTTTTATTTGTATGTGAGGAAAACCACACAATCTATTGTAGCTTGGAATGCATTGTAGTTGGGTGATTTCTATTATTTTCTTTAATTTTCACCAGATTGAAATTCAGTAACTGCCATGCCAACAGTTTCAATAATTTGCATATGTATATCTACTTTTGTTCAATGGTAGATGACATTTATTAGAGGCTGTATTTATTAGTGGAAGAGAATGTCTCTTGAATAGCTAAATCCTCAGCTAGGAATAGCTCCAGAAAAAAATTGTAAAGATGATTAAATCACCTTAGGTCAAGAAGGGTTAGTAGTAGATTACCCAAGTAGTGGGGTACTACTGGGAGAAGAATGGGCATTTTTGCTCATGAGGTACTCTGCTACTACATAATTTTGAAGTGTGTTTGGCTGTTGATTGGAGTTTCTGCATGGTGCTGTGTGGTGGGGATTTTTTTTCAGTGGCTCTGATGGACCTTCTTTGCCATCACCTGTGTTCTCTGGCATGGGAATTCTGGCCTGATTTGTGTCTGCAGTGTGTTACTACAGTGTGTCCAAAATACAGCAAACTGTCAAACTTCTCACATACTGGGTGTATATGTTCTAATTCCAGAGATTTGGAAGGATGCAGTAGCTCTGACAGTGTGTTTTACTTGTCTCCTCCTCGGCACTCATGCCGTAGAGTGCAATTTCTCCGCTTTAATACTTGTAGCTAGTGGCATTTATTTTCAGTCAGCTGTGTTTGATTTGAGCACTGGTTCTGGTTCACCTCCTTTTTAACTTTGAGAAAGATGAGTGATTGTCAAGAATAAATATAAAGAGAATGTTGTTCTGAGCTTCCCTTTGCATATTTCTGATGCTTCAGCCTATGCTGTTTTATTGGCTTTCCTACATACTGTAAATATTGTTTAAGTGAGAATTTTAAAAAATTATATTTAACATCTCATTTAAATGATTAGTGCTGCATTTTTCACTAAAAATGCCTGAGAGTGTCAGGAGGTAAAGATTAAACTCATGGGTCTTCTCCAACTCCAGAGCTAAAGTACAGATAATAGAGATAGGCTTTTCATACCTTGTGATGAAAAGAATTGTTGTCCATCTGGTTTGATAACATCGATACAGTTTGTTCTCATGGGAGATATTCTCCCCAGCAGATCTGCAGGAAGGAACCTCTGTGCCTCTTCAGGTTAATAAAAGTGCTATGCATAAATATGGAGATTACTGTTGGAGTTGACCGTAGAGAAGACTTTGCTTTAAAGGTTTGAAAATGTTGCTGGAGAAGTACTGCTTGGGTGAATGTTGTTACTCACTGGGGTGATGAATCTTAAGGAATATTTCATTTAATTCCATCTGACATAGCCTCCAGTGTCTTAGCAGTATTTCCAGAACATCTAGAGCTCAAACACCCTTCTTTATGTACCCTTCTTCTCATACAGTATAATTGTAAGATCTAAGGTGACTTTACCAAAGTTCATCTGTTCCCTTCTGTGATGGCTGGGGAGATCTTTATGGAAACGCTCCTGAGAGTTCCAATTTTTGGCATTGTCTCTACCTTATCACCAATTGCAGCACTATGAACTTTCAGTCTTTAAAAATGAGTCATGGATTCCGTATGAAGCAGACTTGGAATGTTGCTCTCAAGAATGAAGGGAAATATGTAATTAATAAAACGTTCGTTTCCAATTCCAGTTCTGTCCTTGCTGGGAGTGCTGGAGAGTGTTTCTTCTAATGCTTATTGTCCTCCTGTACTTGTTGCAGTTGCTAGGTATTCAGTGCAGCTTTGCAGGGCTGGCCAGAGCAGCTGTGACTCTGAATAGATCCCTCAGCTAATACAGCTAGAGCAGAGGTTTGATCAAGATAAACAAGATGACAGAGTGATAGGACAAAAGGGCTGCTCTAGTGAAAGGGGCTGTATCAGACCAGCATTATGATGGGCCTGTTGCAATAGGCTTGGGGAGAATTGCAAGAGCGTGGCACATGGTTCATTGTGTGGTACTATCCCAAATCTATGACCCCCTGTGTGTTTAGCAGAATGTTTTAAAGGAGTGCATTAGGCAGCAAGTACAGTGCTCCTGCTTTGAGGCCTGCTGTTGAATTTCTTTTTGCTTGGAAGCTGATGCAGCAGGCTGTACTGCACTAGCGGAGTGGAAGCAGCAAGGGAGGAAAAACTGCTTGTAATGCATGGCAAAGCAAAATGAAAAGAAGCAATTCAAGGGGCCAGAAGGAAGCATTCTTTATCTAGAATGACTGAAAATTATGATTAAAATGTTCCTGTCTCTCATTCCGTAAGACTAAATTCTCTGATCCACCATTCCACCATCCTTTTTATTTTTTCCCTTCTGTGTTATCTTATCTGTGGTATTGCTGTTACTTTGATGGTTTAATTGTGCATGTCTCTTGACCTCTTTAATGATAGCCTTCTGTTGAGCCATTCTTCCTTGCCTTGACCCAGTGGCCAATGGCATCATCTTACCTTCTTCAAGTGAAGTGTTTCAAGGGAAACGGTTTTCTCATGCAGGGAACACTTCCTATTGTATAGATCTCTCTCCTTGGTCTCCTTGGATCTCCTGTTTGTGACTTGGGTCTCCTAGGTCTCATGTAACTGTGTTTTCCTCCTCTCAATCTCCTATTTGCAAGTTTGCTTCCAGCCATCTCTCTAGTTTATCATCATATTTCATTCCTCAGTTTGCAGATTTTTCTCCCCATATTTGTCTCCTAACTCAGCAGCTTTGTGACTCATAACCTCTTTTCTACAGTTCATCAAAAGTCATTAGCAGATGCTGGGTTCAGTGAAGAAAAACTAAGTTTCCTTTGCCATAAAGATAGGACTTGTCACAACTGAGAAGATAAGACTTGTACTGGCAGTGATTTCACCTATATCTTCCTGTTTAAATGGTTGACATAAAAATCTCGGATAACAACTTGTTTGGCCAAAGCAATCTTGAAGAGGAAAGTATGACTCGTAGATTTTGCTCAAACAAAAATAAATGCTAAATCCAAATTTCTTAGGTTTAGTTAGCATAAAAATTTTTTATATGAAACCTCAGGGACTGTGTTTGCAGGAATTTTTGTTCCAGAGAATATGATTAAAATTGAAAAGGTGTGTTTAAAATTGTCATCAGCCTCACTACTGGGTGACTTACCAATTGTAATATTTCATGAAGGGAATAATTATACTTGTGGCTCCCAATAATGCTTCCATGTGCGTGTATTCTATGCTTCTGTCTTGATCAGAATAGCAGTTTTCTCAAGATAATTCCCATAAGAAAACTAAATGCAGTTTCGATTAATTGTATTTTCAGTTGTGTCTGAAGTTGCACTTGCATGTCAGAGTATGTCGTGCTACATAAATAAATGAGTAAGCTGCAAAAAGGAGAAGGAACTTTGTTACTTTGTTAGACAATTAGAGTTTGTGAGTTAATTTCTTTTGTAATCGACTTGTTTGTCTGACACAAAGTGCAGATTGTGTTGTAGACATGCTCACAGCAGAAATCTGCTGACCCTAACATGAGGTTAAAAACCGGAAAATAATTCAGTATGATTATGAAGTTTTTATTACCCAGTCTCGATAATATATAAGTGTAAAATCAAAGGGCAGAGCCAAAAGCAATGAGAAATATGTGTACTTTTATGTTTCTTGCCTAGACATCTTTTTACAAAGTAATAAAGCAGAGGTAATAGGGCACTATTGCTGTGTCAAATTTGTACAAATCAAAGTTTGTCACAAGAATAAGTCAAGTTCAGAATTTTACCAGGCAAATCTGCATCAGTAGAGAGTGCCTTTTTATTATATATTCATCATTGTAGTAAAGTCTGTATCCACAGAAATTTTTCAGAAACACACCTGTGGTAAATGGTCTTGTACATTTTAGTCTTTTTAAATGTTGGGGTTTTTTAAGTTGGTGAAATGGAAGATAAATGTGAATATCAAATTCTGTGGAGAAAAATGTGAAAAAAAAAATCTTATCACCTAATGATAAAGGATTCTTTATCATTCTTGATATATCATATCTTGGTTCTTTTGCATATTAGAGATTTGTCTGTCTTTTGGAGGGAGCCATTGTTAAATTTGGATTTGTTTTCTTAATTGCACTGTCCAAGTAAATTTTGTTCGTTTCCACCCTTTTACAGGTACCTCTGTTAGGCTGTAACCTTGCCTATGTCTGCAGTTATTTTTTTTGCTTTCCAAAGTGTCAGTTCTACAGTTCGTCTTTTGACAAATTCTGTGAAATGTTGGGAAGTGTTTATTATTTATTCTTTTGCTTGGATCACATGTACTAAAGTCTTGTGGATTAACTATATTTGCGGGTTTTAGTATGACTTGGATGGAAGCTAACTATATGGAAATAACGGCTCCCATCTGTTTTGGAATAAATTGCTTGTCATGGTGTCTTTACAAGGTGAACACTTGTCACAGACATCCTTCTGTTTCTGCCTTGATTATATTTCTGACTTGACCACTTCAGTTTTCAGAGAACTTGAAAGTTGCTGAAGAATGACCTTACAGTCTCCATTATTAATCTTGCGTACATAAATAAATGTTTTTTACATTTAGTACTCTGCTCAAAATGAGCTGAGGCAGGGAAAGTGCACCTTCCTTCTTCTCTTCTTCCTTTGGCTGTGTTTTGATAGAAATGGATACAATTTTATAAAAGTGCATAAGCTACATTTTTGCACCAAATTAAACGCTGAACAAATTGCGTTCAGGTCTACACATAATATGCTCTTCTTCTGTGTCCTTTTGTTCTCTGCTCTTTTTATTTGTGTATACATTTGGTCTACTTTTAATTCCTTTATAAGATCAGTCTCTAAGAAGAACTATGCTGGTTTCTGGGAATGTGGGAGGGGTACAGCAGATACCAAATTGCTGATGTTTAAAAGCATCTCAGCACCATGCAGAAGCCAACTTCAGTGCAAAGGATCTCTTCTCTCTCAACAATATTCCAGTGAGCCCAGAATAACCCTGGCTTGCATCAGTAAGTGACCTGATGAATGAATTATTACAAAAAAAAGAGAGGACCAAATGTTTTCTGGCAGCTTTGCTAGACATAAAGGTTGCTCTTTTTAACCCTTTAAAACGCCCCTTAATCAGTGACAGTGGCCCTAAGTGAACCATTTCTGATCTAATGAGTGATTTACTTCTCTTAATCTCTCTGAGATCTGCTTCTGCTTTCAGAACAGGAAAATTACAGCTATCTTATTCCTCCTTTCTGTTCTGCACCTTTCACTACCTTCTGTATGAGTTTAGAAATATAATGGGTGGTAAGAGCTCCTTTCCACCCGAAAATTTCATCTCCACATTGGGAACTCATTATCCCAATGATAAAAAAAAATGGTTTTGTCATTTACTGCTTCTTAATAATTATTTTGGTCACTTGAAAGTAGAAAATACCATAATACATTGGCTTTTTTTGGGATATGATGGTAAAAGTACATTCAATTTAATTGTAAGGCAACAAATCAAGATGCACAATTAAGCAACATGGAGTCAAATACAGTTCAGCGTTGATAAATATAAAGTGATACTCACTAAGGAAAAACCACTTGATTAATTCCTCATTGCTGCCTGATTTTGAATTAGCTGAATGCACTTCAGACATTTCCTTTTTTTTCCGCCCACTCCCTGTATATCCTTGTATGCTAATTAGCAAGAGCTTCTATTTAATATGGATCAGCTTACAAAATAAATAAATATTAAAGTTTATGAGAAACAGGCCTGAAAAAATAATACTAAATTGTAAATCCAGTATACAAATAAGTGATTTGGCACACAATTTTATGATTAACGTATTCTGGTTTTACTACTTTCACAAGGATGCAGCTAAAATGTTGAAATGGAATTTGAAAAATAGTAAAAGGATGAAAATAATAAGAGTTTCCTTTTTAAAATTAATCAATGAAAGTAGGTAGTAGTGGAAAATACACTGGCATCATGTTTGGCTTTTCTCAAGGTATGATGGTAAAGGGACATTCAACGAAATTCTGTGGCAACAAGCAAAAAACTAACACCCAGGTTTTTTCTAATGTAGTGGAGTATTAATCTGTTAAATAAATGCATTGATTTGTCATTTAATTCAGAAGCTTTTTAGGATTAAATTAAAGAATTAAGTCAGTATATAGATGTACCAAGAACACCGACAGCTTCATTAGACACAATTAAATAAAAATTTAGGAGACATGTGCATTTTCATACATCACTGCATCAGGCACCTAGGAAATGACAGAGGTTAAGAATAAATAATTTTCATGTGATACTCATGTAATGCAGTATTTCAGCATTTTCGGTTGAAAAAGAGAACTGCTTGACTCTTCTTAACTCTGGAACTTTTGAACATATGTGTAGGTGAGATTAAGTTGGTCAATCAGTTTTAATGAGAACCATGTCAGCTTTAAAGGTTATACAAAAAAGTCAATGCAGAATCCTGAATAACACAGGAAGAAAAATTTCTGTGGGAATTGCATGAACAGACTTCCCGATTTCTTTGGCATTTTTGAAAGAAAATCACCATGCTTTTATAGCTTGGTGTAGAAATGCCTGTGCAGTGCACGTCTTCTTACTTCTGGAAGGGGTCAAGATATTTGGATTAAAAAATCAACAAAAGGAACTATTTCTCCAATGTCTACTTGTATCAGTTTTCTTGGTGGGAAGTAATTACATTCTTTTTCCTAGCAAGAAAGAGAACTATTTGGAGCTTAGCTGGCAATTCTGCAGCTAAGCAATACAGAAAGTGAAATTACTGGTTCATGTGTCTAGGGTGGATACTACAGTGGGTAGTACTGGATAATACCAAGTGGTGAAATCCTATTATCTTGAAAGTATATCTCAAGTGACTAAGTTAGCTGACATCAGATTGTCTCTATTTTATTGAAATACCTGCCTTTAGATTATCTGTTCATGTCTTTTTTGCCAATGAAACATGGGACAGTATCGCTTTTTTAACTTTCATTTATATAGTTGTATCTTGGCTTGTAATAAATAAATAAATGTTAATGTCACATAAATAGAGAAGAGTAGCCTGAGTCTATTGTTGTTGAGTCTGACAACAACAATTGCATTATTGTTTGAGACAGTTTGTAGCAAATTTGATATGTTTTGTCAGATACCAATAGTTTGAGCCTGGTGTCATCAGAACTGTCCATATTATTTTGTTTGGGAAGTGTAGCTCAGGATTGCTTCAGGGAAACAGAACTTTCCAAGAGTGCAAATTAGTCTTGAATAGGGATACTGTGTTTGTTGTAGATAGAAAGTAGAATGAAACTCATTTGAGATTTGGTATTCTCTCAAGATTTCCCTAAGCTTTCCGTTTTTCAGAAAATACTGTCTTACACCATCTTCTTAAGGAAAGGCTGGGGAGAGAAGTGTGAGTTCCATGCACATCCTCAGTTGATTTTCACAAAGATATCTCTGGCTTCATTAGGAGTGAAACTCTTAAAGCTCCTTCAAAAGCCATGCTTCTAAATTCAAACCAGATGTGCCAATAGCGTGCATTTTCGGAGTAGTTTTCTTTTGCTCTTTTTCCTATCTACCCCTGCCCAACTCAACAAAAAAAAAAAATTCTTTTGGAATGATTATTTTTCTGACTTCTTTGAGGTTATTCACACCATTTGTTAGGATCCTTCAGTAAGTCTGTTAAGTTTTTGCTTAAATTACCTTGCTTAATTGGATTTGTGTACCTTTATAAAAACTGAAAAATAAACACAGGGGTGTTTTAAAATAACTTTTTCTGTTTGTAACATTTTTGCTATGAATTTTGATATCCATTTTCTAATGTACTTGCAGGTAGCTCATTTTCTTTTAATCACGTGCTCCATTTTACATAAACATCTTTCCATCTCTCTCCCACCAGTTTATAATCTTACAACAGTTTTGCTGTTGTACAGTTTAGTCAACCATGTCCTTCCCCATCACTAGTAATTTTCCCTTTCACTATCCAGTTCTATTATCATATTTGGCTTTTGTTCCTCTTTTCCAAGAAATTAGGTCTGTTCTAAATGCTACAGAGGTTTCACTTAGATTTGTTTGAGAGTCTCCCCATAGTTTGGCATGATCATGGTCCATGACCCAGTTATCTCAGGCTTTGGCAAATTGCAAATTTCAATTTCTCCTTGGCATCTCATGATCTTTATCTCTCTGCTATTTTCTTTCCCCTAAGTCTTCATTTCTTGCAGTCTGCTGTAAATGTGTTCCTGGAATCCTTTTCCTGGTTTCTGATCTCAGTCTGCATCGCCTCTCCTCCTCTTCCAGAATTTAACACAGCAATACCTCTCTCTCAAATATATCTCTTCCCATCTCTCTCACTCATGCCAACTGTTCTGCCAGCACAGTGTGCTGTGCCACTTTTCCTCTTTGTCCCAAAATTTGACTCACAGCTTCCTTCACAAAAGCTTAGATTCCTGAGCATTAATCAAGTCATCGTCTTATGACTGCATCTTAGTATTTTTCTCCACAACCTTCCAACACTGGTGTTTTATAAATTTGTTTAGCAGTCGTTTTGGAAGAGAAAACCTTTTAGGGTAAATGGTAAGTTTTTTAAGTAAATCTCCCCCCACTCCTTCTCTCTTACCAAAACTCACTGTTGAAAGAGGTTGAAAAGATGAATCAACACTTAGAAAGGTAACTTCATTCCTGTGAGGGGAAAGAGAAATAGGTTAATAAGGTGTGGCTTGATTTGTTTTCATCTGGCCTAAGACACAAATTGGTTATGAAACACACTGAATATTGAGCTAGCTGGGGGATGTGCCGTAGCTTTGTACTCACTATAGTTGCATTCTTGGGTTTAGAAAACCTCTCCAGTATTCTCCTTCACTAAAACTATTTCAGTTTGAGAAATAAAAATATATTGCCTTAAATGCTAGATATAGAGACTTAGGCCATTTTGTTCTACTAACAGTGTTTTATCAGCTCATGTTTCTTATGTCAGCGTTTGAATAACTTTTCAGAATGAAGGCATGCAATTACGCAATGATATTTTGAGCAGAAATTTTGATTTATATGCTGAACAAATCAACAATGTAAATCTTAACACTTAGTTTCTAAATCTTAACCAAACTTTACTAGTTTACATTTTTTTGCTTGCATGATGACTTCTCTGAGTAAAATCTCTCATATCTCATCATCTGGGAAAATTACCAATAGCACAGAATTACATCTAAATTAAATTCACTAAATAAATATGTGAGAGAAGCAGATAGTTATTGCTACAACAGGCCTGCTAGTTGAACAAATCTAAACACCAGCATGCTAGTTAAAATAAGAAATCTTTCTTTTCATTACCTGTACTCCTGTTAAAGCAAATACCTCAAATTCAGTTCACTGCTTTCTTGAATATTCTGTGTCATGCTTATTTGTTTGCATTTTAAAATACTATTTAGATGATCTAGCATTCTATTAAAGTTTTATAATTCCCATTCCTAGTGGTAAATTATGTAGGTAGTGTGGCTTTAACTCATGTTTGATTAGATGCTGTATGTTTTTGAATTAATTTCTCTCTAAGCTCTTTGCAAGGAATAGTAACCCACTGCAGAGAGGTTACAGTACTATGGACTTTATCTGTTCTACCTTAATGATACAAGGGAATAGTTGAGCAAGAATAAATGAGGTACTTTTGGTGGGTAGAAATGTGAGCTGACTGTCAGTGTGAGATTGGTTCTAGGAGCAGTTAGCCAGCAGTAATAGGGCACACTTGAGTAATTGAATTTGCATAACAAGGCTTGCTGAAGAGATCTGACAGGCCCAGAGATTTGTCTGGCTGGAGATCTCCAGATGGACGTGACCACACAGCAGCTGGGTGGCACGTTTCTCAGCATGGTCAGCAACACCCAGACTGTCAGCTGGCCTCTGCAATTGCAAAGCCCTGGCAGGCCAGCTGGTGGCTTCTGACAGCCAGTGGCCCCGTTAGAGAATCTTTTCATTCTGCCTGTCAGGGTACAGGACCTGCAGGGACCAGTGGTAAGATGTAACAAGTCACCAGTGAGAGTTGTTAAGATGCTTCAGAAACCTGCTTCTGTTAAATAGCTGCCGCTTTACCACTGAGAGTGAACCTTCTGAAAGCTTTTTCCATCCTCTAACAAGGACAGGACTAACCTGTTCTCCAACATTTTGTTTGGAAATCTATTACTTGGTGTTAGTTTCTACATGTTTTGTTTCAATACCAATATTTCTGCATCTGACCAAGCATGCCCAGTCAGTAAGAGAAATACATTTTTTGTGTTTATTACTTTTACAAGTGAAAATACTAAAGCTTTTGTTCCTGTGACCCTTCCAAGGATACTCATATTACTGTATGCTAGATTTAGCAGTTCAGTTGAACATAGCAGTTTATGGAAATGCACTGTAAAGGAAGGCATTAGAAACAATGGAGGCAGCAACTGTTTTAATTAGTTAGTGTGCATAAATATTCTGTGTGGGTAGGAAAGTCCAAGTTGCTTGGTCTTAACATCCCTGAGCCCCAGCCACTAAGCATTAAACTGTTGGATTTAAACTCTGTATGCCCTTGCAAACTTGGGAATGTTCCTGTTCACCAGGAGCTTAGAATTCAGGTTGTTCCACTCCCAAGACAGTAAAAAAACCACTAATGAGAGTTACATATTCTCATCCACTTATTGGTTCTGTCCTCCGTGATGTTACTTTGCTCTGTTTACAAGATGACAAAATAAGTAGGTGCCTGCTGTCTAACATAGAAGCTACTGATTTGAACATTCCTTTTTTTTTTTTTTATGTATGCAGAACCCCACCAAACTGAAGGAACTAAAAGTGGGCTTTTTTAGTTGGATATGGTACTCCTAGCCATCCTAATTTCTAAAGGATCTTACTGTTTCACCAAGCATATTAAGTTTAGGAGGGCTGGAGGAGAGACATGTTTAGTAGGGTTCTTCAGGTGTCACTTTCTGGGTTGTTCGTATGGTTAGTCATTCATGGACTTCTGTCCCATCACAGAATCATAGAGTCATGAAATGGTTTAGACTGGAAGGACCTTAAAGATCGTCTAGTTCCATGTAGCCCACTTGCAATTCAGTAGCCCTAACTTTTACATTTTTTCTGAAAAATTCAATGTCAAAGCTGAATGTTAGACCCATCTTTATGACTGTGTTTTCTTTCTTCCTGGCAAGTAGCATTCAGAATTTATAAACCCAACCAGTCAATTACAGAATAATTACAGAATGGTTTGGGCTGGAAGGGACCTTAAAGGTCACCTAGTTCTAACTGCCTGGTGTGGGGAGGTACACCTTTCACTAGACCAAGTTGCTCAAAGCCCCATCCAACCTGGCCTTAAACATTTCCAGGCATGGGAAGTCCACCCTTTACCCTGAAGAGGGAGTACCTTTCCAGGGTAAGCTGTGCCAGTGCCTCAACACCCTCACAGTAAAGAATATCTTCCTAATATCCAGTCTAAACCTGTTCTCTTTCAGTTTAAATTCTGCTACCAGATTTCTGTCTGCCTCACTCTATTAGTCCTGTCACTTATCACCCTTATCACAAACTTTATCTAGTTCTTACTTTTGGCTTCTGAAAGCTTGAGTGCCTTTACCACTCTGAAGTCATGGCAGCCTGGCTGTAGTCTCTTACCTATCCACTTCAAAATTTGAAGGTTCTCCCACCCCTGGAAGACTCATCTAATTTAATGGTTCATGTGTCTGCAAGGGGGCTGGGATTTTCTGCCTGGACTTCTGCACCCTGACTTTAGTGAGGCTGAAGTTTTCTTTTGATGAAGGGGAATGTTGTACTCAACTCACTTCAGATTACTTGGTAGCAGAAGGGACTTCCTTGTGCACAGAGGACTCTATTGGTGAGTGCAGTGTGAAATAACCTCACGAGGCATCCCATTCATCCAGTCTGTGAGTCTACTGTAGCACACTGTTAAATGCTGGATCCATTTCTCTGTAAACAGACTCATATTCCCACCTGAACTACTGTACCCTGGTTTTAATAGGCTGGTGCCCCTATGGCATTGTCTGGGAACAACTGTATAATGTCCTATTGTAATCCATTTCATCCATCTTGCTCTACTACAGGATGCATGAGTTCCCTTTTGTCTCAAGGAGAGGTAGATGAGACTGTTAAAATAAGAACAAAAGCTTGAAAGTTTGGAGGGACGGGTACAATTTGGTTTTTTAATCAAGAGCATTTTGATACCACCTCAGATACTGTCCAGAAAGGGTTCTTTTTTGAAAAGAGTTCTGTATGAGTGGAAAATGAATAAGAGAAGTTGTCAAAATAAAGATCACTTTGATTGTTTTATAGGCTTTAGACATTTTTACTTGTATTTTTTCTTGTTGACCATAAAAAATGCTTAAGTAAGTATTTTACAGAAAGTTCAACTTCGAAAGAAGTGGGATGCCATTAAACCTTTTAATTAATTTTTTATCTGTTCATCAAAGAAGGCTGAAATAACAGGTTATAAATTTTGTTGAGTCCTGTGATGCTGCAACATAAACCTCACAAGATTTGGCTTGTAGAATGGGAACCTCAAAGCATTTCTGTTCAAACAGCAGTGATGAATGAGAAAATCATTAGTTTGTGTCCATTAGATTTTTTTTTAAAAAGGCATGTAGAGAACATACTCAACAAAACTTATCTTCCCTTGCCACCCAGAGTTTTTGTTACATGTATTGTTTTTGGGTATTTACTTGAAGTGTGATGCAATCCCTGTAATACCATTAATAGACCATTCTCCCCTGACACAAAAGTGCAAATCTCTAATCAAAACACTGAATAGCTACCTCAAGAAGAGAGTTTTGGCAACCTTTGGAGATGCTTACATGATCATTTGACTAGCTATGCCTTGATACAAGATGGAAAATAGCCTTTTAAGAGTAAATGATGTATCTTTGTTTTCTGTAGATGATTCTGATCCCCTTCCTTCCTTCCTTTTTTTTTGGTTTTTTTTTTTTTTGGTTTTTTTTTTTTTTTTTTGTGTGTGTGTGTGTGTGTGTATTTTACACAAAGAAAGCAAGCAGTTGTACTAGATATACTTATGTAGGGACTACACAGAGACAATGAATGTAAAGTGTGTAAAGTGATTAAGGAGCAGGTATTTCAGATGTTGCAGCAGGTATAATTACCTTCCCTGATAAGAGCGTAATGTTAGACTGTGTTTAGCAGATCTGATTACTGTTGGTATGTAGTCTGTGCCAATTTTAGTAATTTCTGGTGTGCAAGCTTTACTTTTATGCCAGTTGCTCAGCAGTTGGTTCAGGAGTTTAATTTCTTATGTAATTCTGAATATTAAATTCTAATTTGGAGAAGTTATTTATCTGAATTTACATGGAGTTAAATAATCAACTAACTTTGCTCTTCCTTCTTTGCCCTGCTCTCCAGGAAAAGGGAGATGCAGGTGTTATCAAAGCTGCTTTTTTGAGGTTTCTCAGTACAGAAAGCACTCATTGACTTCCTGCTGATACTCTGAATACATAGCCAAAGATGTTTATACCAAGTTCTGACCTGATTGATTTTCTCTATTTTCCTTACTAAAGTCCCCCCAGAACTGTAGTATGTTGATGAATAATGGACACAGAAGGAACCAGAGACATACTTCAAGTGCATGATCCCCCCATTAATCTAAGAGAAGAGACAAAATACAAAAATTTGGAGAACTTTGGTGTTGGAAACTGTTCATTAGAATTAAGTCTGTATTCTGAAATAAATTGCTGTAGTTCATTTATCCTTCCCAGTTTTCCCATCATTCTTTTTTTAATAAAATCTCAGATTGCTGCCTGGAACAAAAAAGAACGCTTCCTAATTACCTATTTTAAGACCATAGTTAGGACAGGAAGATTACAGAATAACCTCTTTAAAACCTTATTTTCTATGTTTATGTCAAGGGAGAGCTCTTCTTTCTTCATCTACATTTCTGTGTACTTAAAAAGTTAATTTGAAACTGTAATGTTATCTCCCTGTGAAGGTACATTTTTTTTTTCTTTTCATTTAAGAGCTTTTAAAAGCATACTTTTAAAAATTATTCTAGCCACTGTTTTATCTTTTGCTAACATTTCAGAATTATCTTGGGCATTTTATAGATAGCTATAAACTCAGTAGAAAGCAAGCCAAATTACTTTTTTTATTTCATGTCCTTGCTTCCTCATAATTTTTTTGTGAGTGAAGAGGAAAAACCAATCTGAATCTATTGAACCAATTATATGCATGCCAAAATATTCTAGAGAATACTTGAAAAGGGAGGGTTTGGACTATTCTTTGTCTTTTTTCTTCAGTATTAACCATAATTGTATATCTTCAGTGCATATGACTCAGTGCATTTCTAATGCACTCTGATTTTTCTAAATCAAAAACTTTGAAAATATGAAATCAGTGTGATTCAAGATGAGAAAATTGTTTGCCCTTAGGGATGGCTGGCTCTGGCTTTCCATTGTATGAATGATATAGTTTCCCTACTTCATTTTTTGTTCTTTCAATCAACGATATTCCCAGACAGGATGCAGTTTCTGTCCTTCATCCTTGTCTCTCCACCCTGTAAACCCTCATTATATTTTTCCTCGATTACTACATGCACCTCCACTCCAGAGTTGATATCTGCAGTTTTACTGAGTTTATTTACAATGGTTGAATTGCAAGTCAAAGCTTTCTATGTTATTTTGGTTGTTTTGTTCTCTTATGTGTTCCTTCTGATGAGGAAGAGTGGAACCAAACTAATGTAGCATGTAACTAGACCAGACTAAACTACACAGTTTGGAAAGTTGTGTTTATTTGTTTGTCATCTACCTGCCTTTAGGCAGGAGTGGCAGGTCCCTTTTTTCTCCAAGTTCATCAGTGAACTCTAGGTTGCCACTGTTATAAGAAGCTTCCACCACCTTCAAAATATTTGTGAGATGGTTTAGCAATCTGTCTGTCCAACATAGGATTTCTGGGTAAACTGTTACTTAATACGGGCTGTGTATTTGATACTCTGTTTGGTGCAGAACCTGAAACTTGATGTGACTTGTAGCACCTACTTAGCACAGTCAGGACTGTGGAGGGTTGTTACCTTAGTCTGAAGGGACTGTTCAGTTTCTGGGCTTGGTTGTGTCAAGGAGCTGTTCAGAAAGGAGAAGAACAGGTTCTCAATCCCTTGTTCCTCTTTCTTCTGCAGAAGATAAAAGAGATGAAACTGGGTTTGTTCAAACAGAACAAAAATGTGTGTGGCAAACAGAGTCTCTGAAAGAGCTCACAGAATGAGTGTACAGTGAGGAATCACAGAAGCAGAGCAGCTTTGTGTAGCAGGAGAGGACTGCATTGCTTTGTAAGAGCACAAGATGCAATCTAGCTGCAAGACTCCTAGGCAAGCTAATCTACAATGGACTAAAGAACACCATGATTATGAAGATGGTCATTAGTTGCAGGTAACAGAAAATATTTCTGACATCCTAGGTTTACAGGTTTACAGTTTGTGCCTGATGAAGGTCTAAATACAGCCCTTTTGTGTTAACTCTTATTACTGTGTCTGGAGCTCCTAAGAGTGAGCACTGTGTCTGTGCCACTGTATGGCAAACCCCTCTTTGCCTCGACATTTGGAGGAGGGGTGCAGAGGAGGTTTTAATGGCTGTCAGATGTTATCCCTTCGGGCACACTGCAGCCAGCAGTATTTGCAGCTACACAGGACAGCCATTGCAAAACAGGCCAACACTTACTAGTCAACTGGCACACAAGAGCAGTTTGGTTTCTGAATGGAAAAGCAAAGCTTAAACATGTGTCTGTGCTGGCAGCATGAATTACTTTCCTGCCTAATTGTCCAGAATTCCTTTATTCCTTCTTTACATTTCCAGCAGAGCTCTCAACTGGGGATTCAGACATCAGAGCTTTGTCCAAGTTTTTGTCAAGTCAGTTTGACATGTTCCTCTTTCCTTGGCTGCTAGTGGTTATAAGTCAATACTTGGAGTGTTCATTCTCGTCCCACCCACAGTCATTCCATTCATATGTGGGCAGTTTTGGGGATTTCACTCAGTTTTCTTCCAGTCCCATGTCCTGAAAATCCCTTAGCCCTTTCAGTACCAGGTGACAATGATAAAAAATGAGGGGTGAAACCATTGTGGATTTCATTTTAAAAATAACTGTATTATGTTTTAACAATAAATCATAGTAGTTACTGTGCTTGTGTCAGTTAATATAACTTGACAGATAAATGCCATGTAGTCCTCCCAGCTTCAGTCTGGGTTATTTATATACTGTTATGTAGAGAATCCTGAAAAGCTGGCTGAAAAGTTTTGCATCTTTTAATAAGGCTCCTAGCCAAGTTAAATTTAAAGACATATGGAGAATATATAGCAAAATTGTACTAACCTCACTGTGACTGGTAAAACATGTTTTTTTTCTTATTTTCCTGGTTTTTTCTTGTTTATCATCCAAAGAGAACAGAAAAAAATTTATAAAATTTTTTTGAGTGGGGCTCTACCATGGTACTGAATTAGAAAAGAAAAAATCTTTGCTATAAATGTAGAAAATGTTGGGGTTGCACTTATATTCATGAAGGTAACCAACTCAAGTTTCTGATCTTGAAGTGTATTAATTTTACAAAGCTAAGGTAGCTTTCTTCTGTGACCTGTGCAGCATCATTCATACAAGCTGTTTCCTATTTACAAATCAGTATTTTTATTGCCTCAGTGACCTTAGAAAAGCAAGAACAATTTCTGATCATTTCCTGATATGAATTGACAGTAGCAAGTCCTGCAATAGCATATGCTATTTTTTTTTCTTATTTGTATCAACATGGGGTTTGTATTTGGACAGCCATTTTGAAATGTTTTGCTGTATATCAAAATAATAAGTCCTAATGGATTGCTTCCTGCTTGACTAGGCAAAAGTATTTATTTCCTTTTTATTTTTTAATGTATGCTCAATCAAGTTTAAAAGAAAGAGTAGAGCAAAATAAAGTAGGTTTGCTGTTAATGGCCTTGCTTGATAAGGTATTTATATTCTGTGTATGGTTTTATTATATATTAAATTCTGACAATAAGGTAGCTTTTCCTCTCTGAGGTCAGTAGTGTTCAGATTAATCAGGTTGACATTTCATGCCGGTGGGTCATGAACTGTTGATAATAGCATTAAATGGTGATTCACTTGCTGCAGGGAGCACAGCTCATTATCCAGTCACTATATTAAATCATCGCCACAAACAGCTAGAGTCCTGTGTGTGTGCCTGCACACATCTGCACACACACACATGGAAATCAGGGTGGAGATCTCTGTCCTGTAGCTATCCATTTCTCTGTTTATAGCAATTGTTAAAGCTGTTTCCAGCGTACAGAGATGATGGACATCTCCACATTTCAGAGACTGGAATAGTTTTCTCTGAAAATTCTGTTTACCTATGAAACAGGACTGTGCGTTTTTTCTAGCTTCCGTCCAGAAATGGGGGATAATTATTTTTAGCCAGTTCTGTATTAGACAAAAGTGAAGAAAAATTCATATGCATCATTTCTACAGCGTTAGTGTTGGAAAAAAAAGCAAAATGGAAAATGAAAACAATGGAAATTCAAATTGCTTGTATTCATTGAGTATGAATTTTTATTTAATGCTGTGTGTCAGGGGCTTCTATATTAGTTTCAGATGTGCTACTTCCTGTTAGAAACATTAATACTTTTTAAAAAAATTAGATACTCTCCTAGTTCAAGAAAAAGTGTATCTATCATAATGGAAAATTTTAAAATAGAACACTGTCCAAATAACCTAACAGTGCATTAACTAAGTTGAGTGAAGGAAAATTCCACCGAAATGCTTAAAACATTTTGCAGGTAAATGCAAATCCTACTTACTTTTAAGTTGCATTTTTCTTAAATTAAATTTGAGTAAAGAATACTGAAAGGCATGTGTCCAGCAAATAATAGGAAATGTTGGGGTTTTTTCTCCTACCTGGAGCAGAGAACTGCGGAGTTTTCTCTCTCCCTGTCTTCTGCCTCTTCCAACTGAGCCAGTGTAATTTGGTTTTGTGCAAAACTGACTGTTGTTCAAAGGCAATGCTTAGAGGCACTTCACCTCAAGGTATACACAGGCTGGCTTGAAGCATGAGCTTCTCAAGGTCTTCGTAATTGACACTAGAAAAGTGTTTTATTTTAATATATCTCTTTAGTAGAAGA
The DNA here is from genome assembly GCA_032173965.1 of Sitta carolinensis. Taxonomy (NCBI): domain Eukaryota; kingdom Metazoa; phylum Chordata; class Aves; order Passeriformes; family Sittidae; genus Sitta; species Sitta carolinensis. The sequence goes on along the minus strand of CM063284.1, from coordinate 34,167,978 downwards.
CATTATGTTTAATCAGTATATAAATATTAATTACCATGAGAATGTGTTAACCTCAATATTAGCTTTAAAACTGAGAAGTGTGGAGTTTTCATATAAATGTACAGTTTTATACATTTATATAAATGGTTACAGAGCGGGAAACATTTTGTGAAGAAATTAACACACTGTATATTTTAAGGGAAGTTTGGAAAAGGTATCTTAAAGAGAAACATTTTAAATTCCTCAAACTGCCTTTTTTTTTTTTTTTGGTTAAATAGCTACTAAAACTGCCAAGAGAACCGGGATAACATGAAAAAGCTGTGGGCCGCTAGAGGTCACTATTTGGTAATCAACTTCTAATGAACCAGAACTGTCGAGAAGGCCAATAAATTACGCTGTGGATTTTTCTAATTATGAATTCCTATTTAATCATTCAATGACAAGTTAACTGTGGCAGCGGTTCTATGTACTTTGCATACACAGTTATGTTAATGTACTATTATATTTCTTAGGATGGAGGTCCTCCATCATTAGAGCAGTTCATTACCAAAGAGTCTCTTATCTAATCATAATTACTGATTATGAGAAATAATTAACTTTGTTACCCTCTTGATTCTGTTCGTTGGCAAAATGCAGTCTTTCTCTTTTCTTGTTTTTTAAATGGAAGGCCAAGCCAAGTACTGACTTTCAATATCTTTACATTACAGAAAAAAGGTTAAATTGGTTTTGTGCAAAATTGCCTAAGTTGCAGAGTTGGAATACTTACAGGTAGTACAGAAAAAAGAGATGCACAAATATTATAGTGGTTCTCCTTAAGCTGTCATTCAGCACAGTTAAATATGAAAATGTGTTTTGTTTTGTGAAAGTACAGCATTTGGAGCATGTAAACATTTGTAAATTTAAACCATACGATCGCATATTGGCTCATCTTGAAACAATAAAAGTAATAATAAAAATGGTATCTCTACTTAAAAATATTTCTGTATTAAACTTGGAATTAGTTTATACTTAAGAAATATGACTTTTAATTAAATTACAAGGGTTTGAACTCATCATATAAGTGGCATCAAATACATTTGAGAACACTGAAAAGTACATTGCATTTTAGGCTGGAGGGCAATGCTAAATCTAGTTCTCTGAAAGATGTACTATCTGTTTTGCAGAGAGGTAATAATAGAATTATGTGTAGAGGATCCCTGAACAGGAAATAGAACTGGGAAAGGCCTTGAAACAAGGCGATTATTTAAATGGAATCTTTCCAGTTTAGGCTGTTTTTCTAGCAGTTGTCATAACCTTGTGCTATTGTACTGCCTTATTTCAGTGCCTTAAAGCTTTGAGAATTAACTTTGACCATGCTGAAATTAGGCAGCAGAATGTGATTTATTACTTTGTAAGTAATAGTTAGGCATGCTTTAAAATAAGCATGTATTTTAAAGGAGAAACTGAAAGATAGGGCTGTGTGGGCTGTTGACTGTATCCAGAGGCAAGATTCAATGCCAAAGTGCTTAAAGAAAGCATAGACATATCTGAAGCAATGCACTCTGTTGATGGTTCAGATTGTCAGAAAAATTCTTGGTCTCATACACTTGAAGGCACAGAGGTCAAAAGTTCATTCAAAAATGTTCAATGCAATCTTCACTCCTATTATTTATGCATTTCTTTCCAATTTCATTTGGTAAACCTCTGTCGGTTATCCTCATAGACTGAATCCAAAACAGGTAAAATTAAAACTTTCAGCTGAGCAACTCTGCAGGAGAAAATACTGGAGACTGATTCATTTTAAAATTACCTGTCTGACACTTCTTTCTGGCTCTACATTTCTATTTTATTTTAAAATTTTGTTAGACTCTTGCTACTAAATACTAGGTTGGGGTTTTTTAAATGTGAATGTAAATATGCTACTATCGATTGGGATTGGCATGTGACATTGCTACATCTTCAGCTCTTTAAGATAAACCAGAAATGGTATGTTAAGCACCCCATTTAAATGCTTTTTGTTTCATTTTTCTGTGTTTATTGTCTTTATTTTCTTATATGACATGAAAGGACTAAGGAATACATCAATAGAAATCTACCTGCTTCTGCAGCTGGCTTTTTAAGAAGACGACTTTTTATTAAGGAGAACACTTGAACCCATACCTGTTGAGTAATGCAGTTTAAATGCATATTTCAGTGTGACTGTATTTTTCTTTTTTAGTGATGTGCTTAATGCCCATCATTATTCAGAAAAAAACATGCTATGTTTTGTTGGGTTTAGGGGCCTATAGGAAGGTAATATGATAAAATCATAAAGTACTAAATTGTTTCAAGTATTTTGTTTTTGTACAAGGGAATTGAGATCTTGTTAGAGTTGTGCTAATACTGGAGAAACAGATAAACAATAATATTAAATATCCCTGGTTTATTTTTTCTTGAAGATTCTTGCTTTGCTGTTATAATGGATTAATTTCTTCAGCTTTTATGTATTGATTCCACAGCACTTTGTGAACACAGTTGCATTTTGCTGTGGAGTTAAGGTAGAATTTGCAAGTATTTTATCTTTCCAGGGACGTTCAAGTCCAAGTAGCAAAATCTGTAGAAGTGGTGACTCATAGCTGACTGCTTCTTGTGATTAAAGAGCTCAGCAAGAGTGGCCACACATCTGATTTTGTTGGTCAATGCACTTGCACGTATGGTGTTCAGTCAAAATGGAGGAGATGAAAAGCTGTGATGACAAGGTGGATTGTTGGATCTCTTGTGGCTTTTGGTTATTCCATGCAAACATTAAGCTCCTGGAGGTTTGATCACAAGTCTGTGAACTTGGGTTAGAACAACTAACGATAAAATATAAGAATAGCCTTTCTGGGATTTTGCCTTCTCTTTTTCAAAGAGAACATCATAAATGTCTATCCCTTTGAGTTTTTTCTTCTATAGTCACACAACCAGTCTGTTTTCTGGTTGCTGATCTTCTGTATAGAGTAGAAGCTTTTCAAGAAAGCAAGGTTATGATGATAGTGGAAATACAGCTCTTCCCTCTTTCTGAAACCAGACAAAAATTGTTCTTGATTTTGCACTATGTGATTGGAATAAAGTTTTATTTCTAGGACTTGAAGCCTCATTGCACAAGATGAGAATCATATCTACTGAATTTTGGTTATGTGGAGGGTTAACAGTGGCCCATGTTTAATTTTTTGACTTCTCCTAAAAGACCAGAATTTCAAGCAGTAGTTCTGGGTGAGATTTATTTTCTTTGAAGAAGGACTATTTTCTTTGTTTCTTCCGTATTCTATATTTTGCATGTATTTGATGCTATGCTTGCTCAGAACCCAGCAACAGTTAATCAGACAGCTCAGTGTCATGTGCTTTACATTTGGTCTGTCTGAAATCTGCTTTGAAATTTTGGGATCTTGTATATGTGGAATGTATTGCTTCTGTTCATCACTTGCTATCCAGCCTTCTTCCTAATATTCAGATAAAAAAAATAAGTACTTTTTTTGAACTGTGCTGAGCTCTGTGCGTGTACTTTTGCTGTCCACGACTGTAGATACATGCAGCTATTGTTGTTAAGTTTTCGTATTCCATATAGGTTTGGAGATGAGATTTACACATATGTCTAGGTACTAGAGATGTGTAAAGGAGTATCTGGTAGTCCAGCAACAACAAAAGGGTGTTTCTGTTGTCTGTGATTTTGTGGTGGAGTATGGATTTTGTGGTGGAGAATGGGAAAGTTGACTGTCATGAACTGCTGGTTTTTAATGTTTTTAATACAATATTTTGGGTATTAAAAACAAGCAAATAACTTAATCAGTCATACTGTATTTCCTTTCTTATTGCACTTCTGTTAACCTTTTTACTTGCTAACTTTTCAGGTGCTTTGATATTTCTCTTTGACATTACAATGACTAGAACGAAATGTAGCGCTTTAAAAAAAATGTTGCAGGCAGAAAAATTTCATCAGGCCTTTCAGCTTGTATTTGTGTTGAAAAAGTTGAAGTATCTTATGTGTGCATTTGTCTTTTGCAACTTATTTTCTTTGGCTGATCCCTTGGAGGCATCAGTTGCTACTTAATACCATCTCGTAAAATTTTCCTCATGATCCCCCTCATATTAAACTGCCTCTACAACAGCTTCTAGTCAGTTTTTGCATGATTTATTGAGAGGGCATATTCTTTTCTGTGTTTTGGCATCATTCTGTAATACATCTAAATCAAATTGAAGATCTTTATTCCACCATCCATTGCCAAGTTCAAGTACGAATCCCTATACAAATCTACTCAGGCCTTCTTTTGAAAACACGAACCTTCTCATGAACATTTTGCTTATTTTGTTTAATCAGCTGTTTATTCTTCTCCTCCACTACTTTCTACCTTTCATTTCTGATTATGTTTACATAATTTTCTGTTCCCAAAAGGGATATCCTCTACTGCTGTAACAGATGTATGTACCTATTGTTTATATGCATTTATCCTTATGATCCATGTAAATCCCTAAATATGTTTTCCTTGAGGCTTCCAAGGATCCTTGCATATATTACAGCACTTCTCAGATTGCTATGTGGGACTGGAAAGTTTGGAACTGGCTTTGTCTTTGGACAGCACCTAGCAAAATTGTGACCCAGCTGTGACAGCAAGTGAAACACTGAAGAAAGGCTCTTAGAGTAGTCTCTGCCTGCATCTTCTGCCTTCATATTGGGAGGCAAAATCTGTTTAATTACACCCTCTCATGCTGGGCTGCCCAGAACAGGTAGCATATTGCTCACCTCTCTTGCATCTTTGTTTCAGTGTCTACTACTGCTAGGAAAATAGCTGCATGGAGCATTAATGCTGATGCGCACAGTCTGATCCACTCGTCTTCATTCTTGCCAGTGCTTGTGGGAGAGGGGGTGGAGGAGGAGGAGGAGGAGGGAATTATTATTCTGCTGCTGACACAGGAGAATGAGAGTGGCTTGATGCAACAGAAGATTATGTTCCCTGAGGATAAACAAACAGAAGGAGATAAATTAGGAGAGAGGATAATCCTGTTAATATGTGCATTCCTTAATTCCGATCCAGTTTTCCAAAACGTACGATTTTACAGAGGTTACAAATTTAATTAATACCTGTAAACCATCACTTCAAGTTTACCTTTTAGATTGTGGAGTAGTGTTTTGAGTTGGCATTTGAGATGCACGTTTGCTTATAAACAGGAATTGTAAGTAGTAATATGAGTATCACATGAGGGAAAAATAATAATGTGCACATCACCATCCCTTCCTTAATTTAAAAAAAAACCCAACTTTGGTTCTCTGGACTTTTTTACAATACTGTTTGTTAGGAAGTCAGGGCAGCTTATTCCTTGCAATCTTCTTGTTGCTTTTTCAGCAGAAGCTGGGCCATTGTGATATTTATCTGAATTCAAACAAGGCTAATTAAAAGAGCTGCTGACAGTTGTTGTGATCTGACTTTGACTGGAGCTTGATGGTCATTATGGGTAAATAATGAACTAGGTCTGCAAATGTAGCAGCTGCCAACTTGGATAGAAGAACAGCTATTGCGTCCAATTTAAGGATCTATCGACCGCTTCCCATTTCCCTGCAGATCTTCTTCCTAGCAGAAAACTAATGTTTTATACTGCTTTGTTTTGTGGTTTCAGCTATTTCTGATATAGTCTATAATTTCCTCTTAAATATTTAACCTAGTCCATTATTAGCTTTCAGAGTTAACAACTTTTCCATTGGGCTTTCTTTGTATTTTTATTTTGTTTTGTTTTGTGGGTGGGTTTTTTGCAGTTTGTTTTTATATACAATGTAACTGCTTAAATAATGATGATCATGTGTATTTAATTTGCCTGTTGCTGCAGAATAAAAATCCACTAGGTTTTTTTCTCTGTACAGCCATAATCATAGAAATTGTACAATTCAATTATGCCGTGAAAGAGATGTTTCTACTTCCTTAAGCATGCTTTTGTCTGGATTAATATTTGAGTGCTTGTTGTATAAATCTTGAAATCACTGACCTGAACTTCCATTTCCATTTTTGCTCAAAAATCACTAGCTTATGAGGTATGGTGATGCAAAGCTCTATTTGTCAGAAGAGAGGAACAGCAATGACTTTCATTAAGGGGCACTTCCAAGTACGTTGTCGCTTCATCATGAGCTTAGCCTTGTCCCATTAGCAAGTAGGAATGGTACCTTAAAGGGAAAATGGCAAATTTTAATGATAGATTAATTCAACTTTCTTCTAGAACTCCAAGCATTATAAATGCAGTACAAGCCACAGAATTTGATATACAGAAGAACTTAATGCATCTACCCAGCGTTTGCTCAGCTGCCATTAGAAAAGGCAGCGTGCATTATGTAAAATGTACAGAGGCACTTGTGCATTAGTGCATAATGCGGCAGAACTAGGGATCTTGCTGGGAAGAAATGATCCCAAGCGTGCCCCTAAAAGACAAGTCTTGCTTTGAGATATAATGATGAAAAATTGCCCATTTATTTGTGTCTTTGCGTTTCAGCAAAAATGAAAGTTGGACTCGTTGACTGTCGGGCTGCCGCAGGGGTTTTGTGCACGTTTGTGTGCATCCGCGGGCACGGGCGTTTCTGTGCCTGCTTGGAAAGGCCAGCGATACGTTAACAAGGGGTTATGTTATGCTGGTTTATGTTAAACCAGATCACCCCCTAACATGTGCAGAGCCATTCATCTGTGTCACCAAAACCCAAGAGAACATCTGACATGGACTTCGAAACAGAAACAGTGATCACTTACAAATCAAACATGGCACGCTCTAAACCGATTGTGCACGGCAATCTTTTCGAGAAAGGACAACTAATTGAACATGATAAAGTGTAAAGTTAATTAACACCCTTAAATTTGTTGATTACTTTCACGGGATTATATTGTTCGTTGAGGAGCAGCTTTCTGTCCCAGCTGTCGCCTTTTTAGCGAATGTCGCTGGTAAACAATAGAGACACCATAACAAGTCGTAAATGGTCCCTGTGACAGCAGCCCCTTGTGAGGCTGCATCTGTAGAAAATGATTAGAACAATTGCATTTTAAAGACGGCTCACATTGCAGCCCGGTCCCATCGGCCCTCTTCTTTATCTCTGCTGATGGCAGACTGGTTACAACATTTAAGTTCTTTTGAGCAAATTAAGTGATTTACTGTGTTTTAGTTATACGGCAGCAGAATAGCTTCGTAGGTCTAGCTTTGATGCTGATTTTTATAATAGGGAAATACACAAGCCCTTGGAGTGGTGGTGTGCTGTGGGTTTTTTTCTGAGTCTGTTCCATTTACTTGTTTCCTGGAAATAGATTGATGATGGCAGACATTGTCTAAGAAGCAAGTAGAAAAAATTGACACCCTATTTATATTTTATAAAATAACTAGTCTCTTCATGGTTATTTTAAATTTATAGTATGGTTTTAAACATTCTTTTATTTCCAGTAGGGATTTATAGCTGATATTGCCTGTACATGCTTTTTAATTGGTTTTAGATTTATATATGTAGCAAAACAATAGTAACCTTTTCAGTTAATCTTTCCTTGTGTATCTTGATTTAACTTTTCCTGAGTTGCAGAGACAAAGTATTTGGTGTGAGCTGGCATGTACTTAAAAAAATTGGCTTAGTCCTTAAAAATAGACACTCACACAAGGTACACAGCAGGCTCTCAAGCTCAGCCTATCTGAAAGTGAGCAAACATGACAAGAACCTGCTTGTTCGAGGCAGCTACAGTCACTTAAACTGCATTTTTTTCAAAAAAATATCAGAATAAAAGACCAGTGTTCCCTTGCACTTCTGTTCCCAGGAACAGGCAAAGCCTCAACTCCTGTCCTTGAAGGTGCAACATTGTAGAACAAGATAGAGAATTAAAACTCTAGCAATTTTTTTCTTGTTTTTTTTTATTTAATCTAGTTTAGATCACATTATTAGTTGTTAAAATTGCAACTAAATGTTGAGTAGAGAAATAACAAAATAGATGATTTTTTGCTGAAGCTTCTTGATACTACAGCCTTCATCTCTTACTTGTCCTTTGGAGACTCTGAAACAGCTCAGTTCATATCATTTCGGTCTCAACTTTGTCAGCAATGAATTTTTTATCTGCAGGTGCAGCACAACGGTGGTTTAAATATGTTGGCACACGGATATGCTTGGGTGCGTTGTCTTTCCAGCAGTGTTGCTGTTTTCAGCATTGCTGCTGTGATGGTGCTGTAATGCGTAGCCTTACAATATCACTTCTTTTTAACTCATCTGCCCTCTGTTCTTACAGAAATATAATAACGATGAAACCAAAAGCAGATACTTTCATATAACGCCTTTACATTAACATCTCTTTTCTAGTGAATTGTGTTCTTAATAATAAGCAAACTAATAGAAACAAAACCGTTTTAATGATGTAGCTATAGAGCTAAGACATTTCTGGGCTTTTTTTTTTTTTTTAACTGGAAACATTAGTGGCAAATTTCAAGACTTTTTGCAGCGACATGAAATACTGTTTAAATAAGCACAGGAAGAAAGTGAATATGAAAGGGCAGCGTATCTGTCAAACAAGGCTTTTTGGCTGGGATGTTAAAACTTGAGGTCATCTTTAGACTGTTCCAGAGTAGCTGCAACCAGTTGCTGTTGTTGAGGGCTTCTAAGTCTCCATTCCAATTTTTGTCAAAAATGTTGAACTTAAGAACTGCTCTGTAGCAGGTTCACTGAGCAATCCATTGGCAATCGAATGACAAGCACCTGGGTAAAACTTGCCCCACAAGTAGCATAGCCAGATGTGACAGGATGCTTTGAAGTGCAGTTCTTTATGTACCTCTTTTGATAAAAAAAATTTAGTTTTGCAGACCTTCATCCAAAACCTGCTAGTATGCAAGTGGGAAACCAGTCTCCAAGTGGATATGCCATACTGCAGTGCTACTCTGTAACTTCTCGCCATATTTTTTCCCATAGTAATTTTCTTGCATATCCTCTCAGTTAGCTAGATCTCTTATATTTTTCTGCAGTCCTGTTCCTGTCAGTTTGTATCTCTGGGACAAACTCTGATGCTGTTGTGACCAACAGACTTGTAGTTGAGCTGCTCCATGAGATCTGCTGGTGTGATGACCTTGCAGGATTCTGCACATAGGTGTGGGTTATCATCCTAGAGAAACCAAGTATAAGACTGCAGCCATGGACACCAGCAGTCTTGCTTTGCAGCAGAGGAGGAAATCTTAACACATGCTAATCATAGACAGTTTTTCTGAAAACTGTTCCCCAAGGATGTGAAGAGACTTTTTGTATTTTAGAAAGAACAGATATATTTTAAACCACTTTTGACCCTCACAGCAGTTGTACATAAAGCATTATCTTATGTGATAAGACTTCTTTTAAAAAATAAAAATTTTAAAAATAATAATTAGCGTATTTAAATTGCATTAGCTGCTCTGCCTCTCCATTGCTTTCTTTAGTGTTAAAAACTGATAATACTTAACTGACTGTGGTGTTGGTATGGAAGCTGTGATTGTGAAAGAAGGCTGTGCGTTCTTTCACAATGATTTTTTTTTTAAGTTCTATTTTTAGCTGAAGTTACAGTTCTTGTACTCCTAGACTCCATGCCAAATTTTTTTTTTAAATTGCCAGTCTTAAAAATTTGCTGTGTTGCTCATTTGATTCTGATAAAATAGCAGATAGTTGGCAAGGACCCTAGATGATAAAATCTACCATGAAGTAAATAGGTTTTTGTTTTTGAAACAAGAATTTTCCAAGCCTTCTGCATTATACAACAAATTACTCTCTTTTTTCTACTTAACTAATTTATTTTTGCTTCTTGAAATGTGTTTGAACAAGTGAGAGAGTGCAGCTGTCAGAAGATTAACCAGCTGAAAACTATTGTCAGCATTAATTTTGCTCTAATAAATGAATCTCTGAAGCTATTTAGCAGTCTGTAATCTAGATACAAGGCTATTGACCTATGATGGATAGTACTGGATTTTGTTTGTAAGCTTTGACTTAAATTGTCTACTTAATTTGCTGCAGGTCAGATCACAGGATTAGTGGTAAAGGCCATTATGTGGTTTGAATAAAAATAGCTAGAGGAATGGTATGAAAATCATTGTGTTTATTAATGTAGCAATCTTTGTGGTCATGTACATAGTGAACTGGTAGCCAGAAAGACAACAATGACCTGTTTGTGCTAGCTAGTTTGGGCTTTGCTCTTAGCCTAGTTCCTTTGAGTTGCCTGGAGAGGAGTTGTTCAAGTGAGATCCAGGATTGGCTGAAAATTGGGTGTATCTCAACCTGGGCAGGAAGATCTTCACCACTGTGTATATTTCAGTACCTCAGCAGTGTTCTGTGTAGAGAGCAATTGTTTTGTTAAAGCTATGGGTCTGACTTCTTCCGGGTGCTCCAGTTTTGGACTTAACAGCACAAGAAAGACACAGATTTACTGGAGTGAGTCCAGCTCAGGGCCATGAAGATGGCACAGAGTCTGGAGCATCTTTCATATGAGGAGAGACTGAGAGAGCTGAGACTGCTTAGCGTGAAGGGAAGGTGCAGGGGGGGACCTTATCAGTGTGTATGAAGACCTGATGGGAGAGAATTAAGTAAGGGAGCTACACTCTTCTCAGTAGTGCCCAGTGACAGGACAAGGAGGCACAAATCAAAACTCATTAAATCCCGTCTGAAGCACAAGAAAGCACTTTTTTTACTGTGGGGGTAAGCCAACAGTGGAAGAACTTGCCTAGAAAGGCTGTGGAGTCTCCATCCTTGGAGATACTCAAGGGCTGGCTGGACACTGTCCTGGGCAACATGCCTCAGCTGGCTCTCCTTGAGCAGGGGGTTTGAATGATCTTGAAAGGTCACTTCCAACCCCAAAAATCTCAGATTCTAGATTCTAATATAGGCTGAGCAGGTCATCTCTGGGAGCATCTTTACTGTTGCCTGGTTTTGCATAACTGGTAGGTATTTACTCTTTTTGAGACTTTCATCTGTCAAATTTGTCTGAAATGCTTCAGTGACTTAAAAAGATGGTATATGTTGAACAGCAGGATGGGAAAAATAAACACTTGGGTGATACAGAAAGGGGCATTTGTAGACATAGCCACACAGAGCAGTTGCACACAGAGAGCTTCAATTGAAACTTTTATTGAAAAGAAAAAAAAAATCAACAAATTATTCAGTGTGAAAAGCTGCAGTGTAACTGTCCTTGATGTTATAAACAAAGTCTAAAACTGACCACTTCCTTAGCTGTGGTACAGCACTTAGGAGCACTGTACCTAATTGAGCATGTCTAATTTGAAAGTCAGTTGTTGTCTGCAGCTGTACACCCTAACCAGCCAATGTTTGATGCATAGCACAGAATTGTGGCTATGCTTCTTGCCAGAGTGAAAATTAGTGAGGAAGCTGATTTATTCATCAGTTTAGACCAAATTTTCTTTGCAGTTATACCCGTTAAATACTGGGGATGAGGAACTTAGGGATGTAAGAGTAATTCATATTCTTTTAAGGAATAGAGTATTTCATGGAGTGGAGGTAATAAATATCACATGAAAAATTTGCCAGTGTTGTGCTTAAGAACTGTATATTCAAAGAACTATGGCGTGTGTTAACTGTGCTTAAGGACAGGACAGACTACAGGAATAAAACTAGTAATAGTGTGTATGTGTATGAATAATTTTTGCATTGTCTTTACATAGTAATTGCATTATTGTATATGCATTAAGTTTATGTGTTGGAAACTAATTTAAAGCTTCTCAGGTTAAGGGGAATTTTGCCTCAGATTAAGAACATAATCAGCAGAAAATCAGAAGACTTGGTTTTATATACCTGTGTCTTTTAGCTGTTCAATCATGTGAAAATCAGGAAGCATTGATAAAAATTAGCCTAGGTTTGGAAAGGCTGATAAGAGCAGTTATCTTTGAGCAGTAGTTTGTTAATGGTTGTATGTGAAGAGTAGTTTGACAAAAGAGAAATTTTATTAATAATTCATATACAGTGAATTTTGTGGAGTTCAAAGTTGCAGGAAAAGTTGATTGTTTCTCTGCATAAACTATAAAAAGTGACTGCCAGTTTTATGCAAGTCTTATGACTTTTCTGCTAGTGTGTCTGGAAGATAAGGTGGTTTTATCTCCATCAGATATTTGAGAATTTAGATTGCTGATCCTTTGAGTACTGGGTTTGTAGCATTACTTTTACATAGAATTTGAGAGGTTCATTATAACTGAAGTATTAATTTTGCATCATCAGATCCCTACTGGTAAGAGAAACTGTCTAAGTTTTGAGGCTTTTCAATAGTGTTATTAAATCCAATGTTATCTTGATTCAGGTGTTGGAGCTGCTCGAGCTGGAAACCTTACTTTCATGGTTGGTGGAGTGGAACAAGAATTTAATGCTGCCAAAGAGTTGCTGACATGCATGGGTTCTAATGTGGTTTACTGCGGAGAGGTTGGAACCGGACAGGTAATGCTTTTTGAAAGGCTAATAGCTATCTCAGTCTTTCCTTTTTCTGGCTTTTTATGTATTGATGCCTACTCTTTTTCTCCAAAACTAAATGCATGATAATATATCTTCATACTTGTTTGCTTGTCTCTAACCTCGTGTTTGTAAATAACGTCATGGCACTTTTGTCCAGTGTGTCACGTAACTTAGCACCAAAATCTGACTGGTATTTCTCCACACTGGCTTGCTGAGGTTATACTTCTTAGGGGGAGACATTTTAATTTTCTTCATCTAAATTTAGATTTACTGGATGTTCTGAAGGACAAAGAGCCCCTACATGGCTTATATACTAACTGAGCAGTACTAAGAAAAAAAGGTATTTTTTAATCTGTGAAGGAGCTATAGAGCAACTTTCATTAACTTTGTGCTATCACAGGTCTGTGTTTACTCTAGAAGGCGGCTGCCAGAACATACTTGATCATATTGTCCTGGGCCTAGTTGAGTCCTGTATGTTAGTTCTGTGAAAATGCATAAACTAATTGATGGTTTCACATGTTTTCAGGCTGCAAAGATCTGCAACAACATGCTCTTGGCCATCAGTATGATTGGAACTTCTGAAGCTATGAATCTTGGAATCAGGTTGGTTTGATTTTTGTGGTGGATTGAACACCACAAAAACATTTTTTCCATGTTTACAGTTTTTATGTATTATGTTTGACTTTTGCTGAGATGATGATTAAAAGAAATAGGTACACTTTTTGCCAGAAGTTGCCTTATAAAGCCATGAACAGGCTAAAGGGATTATTTAACTAAAGGAGGTGTTTTCACATGGAAATATTCTCTTGTATTGGCTGCATAGGTTGTTACGTTCTACATCTGAAGTTAAGAGTTTTTTGTTCTGCCATGGTGCAGTGTACAACAATGTTTGTCTTTCATTATAAACATCCAGAGCTAATATAGAGGTAAGTTTTTGTTTGTATTCTAAACTAATGTACAGTTTATTCAGAGTATTATAGTCCCATATGGCTCTCATTTGCTTTGTTTATTTCTTAAATTGTTCCAAGATATATTGTAAAGTGAAACTTCTACTATAGTGTGTATATCAAATTAAGATAAAAGCATAAAACAGAATATCCACCTTTCTTTGACTTTATGAGATCACTTTGTCCTAATTGCCAAAACTTCTAGTTTGTCCAAAAGCTGCAGTATGCTCCGCTACACTCTTGCTGATGCTGAGACTACAATTTCTTTTCTAGCATGTGGTACATCTAACTTTTAAGTGACATAATATTTGAGCAATTTTTTTTTCCAATTGTGATATATTTATTTTGCTGTGGTCTTTGTCATTTTGTTTTATTTTCCAATAAAGTGCATGTAAGTACCAGTTCAGTATCAAGGTATTTGAACTTTTAATAAATTCTTATAGCCAGATCAAAATCATTTGTAAATTTATAGACAGAGAAGTCCCATATTTGAAGAGATTATCTTGCAATTGTGTATCTTTTAGGAGCTTTTCATGAATTATTTATCTGCACAGTTGCATCTTTAAAATTTGCCTGCTAAAACTACAGGTACTGTAGGTACTTATCAACTGGGCTCAACTGTGTTCACAAGGATTTGATACACTATGAAAACAGCAAGAGGGCATCAAATGCTTAAATAAATAAAAAAGAACACCTACATATGCACACATACACAAGACAATGTAATGGATTCACATTTCCTCTTAATTACCATATCAAGATGCAGTTGTTTTATTGAATTGCCCTTGTCTCAGATGTTAGACTGTCTTGACCTATTAAGTTGTCATGTTGTAATTGAGATAAAAGAGGAATTTGCTTTGCATCAGTGCTAATTGGTTTATCAATATCCTGTACCATTTACATTTTAAAATTGAGAGTCTGTAATATACTGAAGCATGTCTACATCAAGCCATAATAAAACCAGTAACATTGTTTACAACTTTTGTAATCCAGTGTTATCCAGAAAGGTTGCATTGGGTTCTGCTTTAAGTCATTATTCAATTCATAAAGCATATGCAACTAATTTTTTGTTACAGTTTTATCTACAATTGTAGGAATGACTAAAATAAAATCAAAATGTTTGGAAGAGGGGTATTCTGGGCGTGTAAGCCCTGTGAAGAGCAAGTTGATTTCTGCAGTCACTGTAGCTTGAAGGTGTTTAGAATTTTCTCCTTTTCCAGTTTAAATTTTGGCTGAATCTGTAATCATCATTCGTGAGCAAAAATCCAATGTGAAAGTAACAATATATAAGCCTCCCTACCTTACAATTAAGGTTATCAAGAATAAACTATATTTATTGTAGAAGAAACCTGCTGATCTTAAACCAAAGTATAGAAAGAGCAGAATCTCATTTAGTAAAAAAACTGCACAAAGTTTAAGACAGAGGTGGTTATGTAAAGTTTTATGAAGTAATTTAGAACCCTTGCATTGATTTTAATTTAATGTAATTCAAATCTTGAGAAGATTACTTCTGCTTGTAACTAGAATAAGAGCTTTCCACTTGGGAGTACATAAAAATTTCTAATGTAGACATTTACAGTTGTCATTCTAATTATTAGAAATTTTGCTATTTTAATAAATTTAAGAAATTCTTTTCTAATCTAAAGCTCAAAGGATAGTGTGGCTACCTACTCTGAAGAGAGTAGGAAATGGAATTTGGTTTATTAGATTTATGCTTATCTGGTGAAGAAAGTTGGACTTTGACTTTATAATGGTAAAGGATACTGAAAATCTAAAACTTTAGAATAGGAATTGTGGAACTTAGATGCGTTCTTAACTTTCAAATATAATATAAAATGTCTTTATGTCACCCACTGTGTATATCTGCTACATCATTTAAATTGAGTTCTAGGGACTTCGAATAATTAATTATTCAAAATACTGCTGTCTGAACTAGATGTAGGTACGAAATCGTATTACAGCACCTTCTATAAACCAATATATACTCTGAACTTAGGTATTCAAAACAATGTGATATTAATTCTATTAATAAGCTACTTCTTCTCTAATGTTTTCATAAACAGTGCAGTCAAAATTTTCATTTTCTGAAGCAGAGTGACTGTTTTACTAATTTCAGATTTTTAAATTATTGTTTTATTTATTTTATATTTGAAATTACGGAATTTTTCTGAACTTCAACATAGGTAGCAAATAGAATAGTAAATAGAATGTGGTGAGGAGGAAAGAAAATTGACGTTAATGAACAAAAGTTCTACAATAAACTCCCAGAAAAATAGCCATATTTCTATGTAATTTTGCATTTATGTTCACTTGCTTTACTTGAACATCATCTTTATTTACTAATGAAAATGTCCATTTTCACTGGACATCTTCACATCACATTTTATTTGGATTAAATTGCATAAATACTTTTTAAAAATACTCTCATCCTTAGTTCTGACCAATGAAATGCTTCTTATTTTCAGTTTTTCCATTACTTTTTTGATTTACACATGTTACTATTAAAAGTTAAAAGATGTGGCAGACATTGCAGAAATTAGTTCACAATGTCATTTATATTTTCTTTTCTTTCTAGCATGGTAATGCAACTTGTCACTAGAAAAATCTTGAGCATGTTTTGCTGTACAGTTTTATGAGTAGTATGCATATTGCAAAATACTGACTTACTGTGTCAAACTCACACTTTGAGAGTACACTTAAACTGCACAAATAAGAAGTACAAACATGATGTAATACAGTCAGAAAATATTTTTCTTTTTCATTTTGCTGATGATCTCAGTGCCAGTAACTTTGTTCTACTGAGCCGTGAGTTCCAGTGAAACAATTTCTAATACTAGCAAAGCTCAGAAATTATATATTTGTGATAGCTGGCTTGTGTTTAGGTCAGATGGAAGTTGCTGCCTGACAGACAGTTTGTGGTCCCATCAGAAACTGCCTGCAGAGACTCAAGGAAGGGCTTATGTAGTGACACAAGACAGGACAAGATTGCTTAATGTGGTTGGGATATATGGAACCAGGAGAGCAGTAAGGGCTCTATGGCAATAGCATTGCTGCAAAATCAATTTGTACTTCCAATAGCAGAGAAAATCATCTCTATGAGAAGGGACTGCAGCACCACCCAAATATATACCAAAAGCTGCAAATATGGCTCCTTCCTAAGCAATTTTACTCTATGGATTTGTGTCCGCTTAGTTTTTTAGATAAATAAAGTGAAAAGACAGTAAAAGAGCTTTTTCTTCTCATGCTGAGTTTAGACATAGTCTCAGTCTCTAGATCTGGTTCTGTGAGCACCCCTGAGCTATGGATGTAAGGGCACAAGCAGCAATGGGAGCTGACAGAGTAGAGAGGAGCATGTTCAACAGACTGAGGAGTAATTAGTCCTGCACACATCCCCACTACAAAGTTTAGAAAGAGTACCTTGAAAAAGATCTCCAAGGTGTGCTTCTGCTGTCTTTGGCACGGGACAATAGCTAAGTCTCATAAAGGTTAGTGATGACACTGAAGAGCACTTACCTTGTTTAAAACACCAATGGCAAAGTAATGTTTAACTGTGGTAGAAGGGTTATAAGGTTCTGCTTGGATATTTGCACCTTTAGACAGTGTTTACCCAAAGCACCTTGAGATGGGAAACTCTGAAGACTTCAGCTACTTTAGTTTTTACACCTAAAAATGAGACCAGGATGTATCTTTCTTGTGAGACGCTATTTCAATTTCTGTATATGTTCCAGACTGAGCTTTTGGAGGAGTGTATGAAAAATTCAGGCTGAGGCTTTATTAGAGCTCAGCAAAACTTGAGTTTTGAGCAGAGGTGTGAAGGGATCCTATTATAACCTTTTTTTTTACTATGTGCATCTATTGCTTAGTTTCTGCTGTTCACTTCATTAGGAATGTTATTGAAGAAGCATTGATTTGAGGGAGCAATTGTTTGCTTTATTATAAGTTCAGTTCTATTGCAAGTACAGTTAATACATGGGCTTCTTTTCTGCTTATAAGGGAGAAGAACATTTTGGTAATTGTAAATTCACACACACATGCACAAGCTCTTGCCACATCCAATGGCAAGTTGTTATGGGGACTGGCAGACTGTCATCATTTTGATAGCTTGAGCAGTATATCTCCTGAACAGCAATGGAGCTCTTATGCAGAGAGTATCGTATGTTCCCAGCCAATTTACAGGGAAACAGCAATAACATTTTATCATGGTTGAGAGCCCAGTAGCTGCTTCCTATTAAACTTGCCCTTTCAGATACCTGTCTTGGATTAATTTGTTGATTTCAAATGGAAACTCAGTCTTCTCCACTGAAGCATGACTTTCTAGGATAGACTCTTGCTGAATGACAATTACTGTATATTCTGGCTGGTTTCAGACCATTACAAGCTTTGGGTGCAGTGGAAGACAGAGGACTTCTTCAGTAACTGATTTTAATATATGTCTAATTTTAACTGTCAGTTATATATGCACCAGTGGATGAATCTTCAGAAAGATGAAATGCAAGGCACTTCTAACTTGCTCTTATTAATGATACACTTGCTGCAAAGGATAAAAAAAATAGGTTCAGGTCTCCTAAAGAGAAGCTGCATGGTGTTTAAGAGCAATGAGTTTTGAAGAAGCAGGGATACAAACTGACACTATCTTCCTTTTTCTTTTCCGGGAGCAAAAATATGTCGGATCTAGTGCAAGATAGTATTTTACATATCTTTATAATATATGCATATCTTTTCAAGTATTCTTTCACTGAGAGGTAGTTGGAATGCTGTAAAAAGAGCATTCTTTGGGAGGGTTATATATGTTTTGAAATAATAAGCTCTCTGTCTGGCTATATACTCACAACTGTATTTGCAGGCCTCTCCATGCAGCTGGATATGGCACAAGCAGGCACTTTGTAAAAATCCTGATCTGGATGTAACAATGATAAGGAAACAGACAAACCAAGTGATTTGTTTGAGGGGGAAAAAAAGCAACCTACGTGTATTTGAAAGCTCAGGCTTTGAATGCTCTCAGTGTGGTTTTTTTTGATTACAACAATTAAAGCCATTATTCAGAGTGGCTCTTGATGAAGACTTATGGTGAGGACTTTGATACACTATGCACAATAAAAATACAATTCAAATACTGTGAAAACATACTGGTGCTGGAAAATACAGTTTATATTTTTAAATAAATTATCATTACAAGCATTCAGTTGAATCAGAGGGTTGGAAAAAAAAATGGGGAGGAGCATAAAGCTTGATCTCATTTAGGGCAGAATTCCATTGAATTCTAGGGGCTGCTGCAGCAAATTGTGAATAAGAGTGCACAGCAGTACTGCTGAAAAGCTATCTGAAACACAGAAAATGATCTTACTTTGCATTTGGAAGGCAGACTTGCCGGACACAGTGCCACTGTAGGAGTAGGAGCCATGCTGTAGGGCTGACAATTTTAAAAGTAGTTTTTCAAATCCAGAATACCTACTGGAATAGAAAGACATGCATTTCAGCAATTGTTCCATTGGTAATGAGGTTTACTCATCTACAAATTAAAACCTTGAGTGCTACAATGCATGGAAGCACTGTTAGGCTATGGGGATCTGCAAAAGTCTGTGATGTGAGAACTAACATAAAAAAACACTGAAATTTATTTAAATAAACTTTGTAGAAGGTCGTGATATATTCATTTTAAAATGTTCTTTTCTCATCTTGATTGTTACTGTAGATAGTTCCCTTGCTTTCTCTTTTGTCCTGTGTGTAGCTGAACATTTGTACAGTTCTAGATAAACTGATGCTGCTTGTCCTTGATATTAATACAATTTATGTAAAATTACCCTTGAAAGTTATTATCAGCATAAATGTGAATTCATAAGAGGGTTAATTTCTTATAATATTGAAGAATTTTCAGGGTCTACACTGAGCAGCACTTAGGCCATCATCTCCATGGTCGAACAAATGACGTTTCTACTTGGACAAGCTTTGTTTTATCGGGATCAGTAACCTTATCAGCAGCTGACCCAGAACTATAATATATGTTTGTGAATAGATAACATATGTCACAGTGAAATGCAGACTTGCCTCATGAGCAGGAGCATATAATGAAGATTTAATAACAGCAAAGACAAGAATGCACAGATGTATACGACAGTAATGTTTTTTTGAGAAGTACAAAATTTTTTTCACATTATTAGAGCAGAATCAATTGTGTTATCTTGTTTACTCCAGAAATGCACTAGTGTTCACATATAAACGCATTGCACAATTTTCATGTTGCCACACTTGCTTGTGAATTTTTTGCTTTGTTCAAGAATATTTTGATATGAAGAACAAATATGTGACCTAGTAGGTATCAAAATATAGAATGCCTTTTAGTAATTGAAATACAAGGTAACTATTGTTCTCAGAGGACCTTTAATTTGCTTGCACTTTCGAAATTGCTAGGTGAAGAGGATTTGCTTAGTGCAAAAGGAAAAAAGCTTTGAAAACCTACTGCTTAAATGGCGGATTGATGCTCTTTAATTTAGGATATAGCATCCCTGCCCCCAATATCAATAGTCTGTCATTTTTCATGACTTATAATAAAGGGAGAGGAATGATGGTAGGGTCCTAAGATATAAAACAAGTCACCCATGTCTTGTGCATTTTGACATTAACACTTCTCTTCTTTGACCTTTGACAGATTAGGCCTTGACCCAAAGCTGCTGGCCAAAATCCTAAATATGAGCTCAGGTCGCTGTTGGTCAAGCGATACGTACAACCCTGTTCCTGGAGTGATGGAAGGAGTACCCTCAGCTAACAATTATCAAGGTGGCTTTGTAACAACACTCATGGCTAAGGTACATAACACTTGCATGTCGAGTATGTGCAGTTGCTTCTCTCTGGGCTTCTAGCAAACAATCTTCTCAGTGAAAATTTGTGTTTACAGGGTAATACATAGGCATGAATAGAGGGGAATTGAGCTCTTCCTGTAGCTCTGAATTAATGAGTTGTTTAGAGGGCTTTTCCTTAGTCTCTAGCTTCTTTCTAGCCAGTATTAATGCTGAGCCTCTCAGTGAGATTATATGCATGATTTTTTTGAGTTGTGCCTTGATGAAGGAGTCCCTAATGGACTTGTGGGTATAGTGAGCATCCAGCAAGCCATTTAGGTGCCTCTTTCACAACTGCTCTAGAATTTAGGAGCCTAAATTCAAGAGAGAATTCAGGGAAATCCAAATTACTTACTTAGGTGCTGATAGTGGCCTAAGCATCTCAGATTTTGGGCCCTCTCTTTCAGTTACCTTTAACTGAGCTGACATGCTCTCTAGCAAACCCTTCCTTGCTAAGCAAATTATTCGTGTGCTTGTCCTTCTGCCTAAGGCCATCTGTAATGCAGAAAGCAACCCACACCACCACAGGCTGATCTCCTGCAGGTTTCTGCACCATTCTGTGAGCTCTCCTGGATTGTCTTAGCTGGTGGCAGAAGAAGGGCATCTCATGAGTAGTTACCTAGTAATCTAAACTGTTCGTACACAAAGTGGGAGATCTGGGGTTTAGGTCCTTCTCAGCAGTAGGAAGTTGAAAACCTACTGTTATGCCATTCTGGGAGAATGCACTTATTGCCATGTCTTGGCTTTTCCAGGAAAAATGCTGTCCTTAGTCACTCTGTGGTCAGGAAAGCAAAGCTTTTAGAGGCCAAAGGAAAGTAAGTAAGGAGGTCAGAGCTCTGCATCTCTCTAATAGGACACACAGTTTGAGGAAGGAGATACAGAACTCTGACTCTTGAACTACTTCTGCACTGAGCACAATGATTGCCTAAGGTAAATTACAAAATCAGCTCTGGAAGAGATGTCTCATCCAAGTGCAGGAAATAACTTCACACTGAATATCCATTTCATGGGGATACTGTCCTGAGGGAGGTATTTGAATACATACAGGATAGGTTTTATGAATACCAGTTTATTGAGTGCTCCCAACTGGTTAGGCATTCTGTACATTTTCAGCTCTTCCA
Source organism: Sitta carolinensis (assembly GCA_032173965.1). NCBI lineage: Eukaryota > Metazoa > Chordata > Aves > Passeriformes > Sittidae > Sitta > Sitta carolinensis. Next base: position 34,146,698 of record CM063284.1, on the reverse strand, counting down.
TTTTAATGGAAATGTAGCACTTAAACAGCAGTTTCAAAGCTGGTGAACAAACTCAGTTATTACCATGCAAATCTCCAAAGTGCTGGAGCTCCTGTATATAATACCTGCTTATTGATACTGTTCATGTAATTTTGCAGTTGATTTAGGACAATTGGTGCATTTGCACACCCAATGAAATTTGCCAACTTCTCTTCAGAGCAGATCCAGAGTGTTTTGCATGCGGTAGCACCAAAAAACTGCTAATGCTACATGGCTCACAACCCCTCAATGGCTATTACATTTTATGCTTATGGACCAATAAGCAGGAGCTTTCATTTCTTTGAGGAATGCGTTAAAATATTGAAAAGTAGCAGTTTTTACATTGTGTTCATGTCATTGAACATTGGAGACAATAAAGTGTTGCTTAAATTACAGATTTATAAAAAGCATTAGATTATTGCTTGGAGTTTGCCAGGCAACTAGAGATAAGCAACCTGATCTTGGCCCTGCCTCAGAGCTTGTTGCCATGTTGTGTGTTGTTTTCAGAATCTGTTCTGCCTGTTGTGCCATGTTCACACTGCGGTCTCTATTCTCATGATTGGTAACTCTCAATCTTGTCCAGAATAGCCTCATAGTATAAATGCAAAAGGGGGCACACATTTTCTTCTCTTCCTTTTGTGTTTCTTTCTAAAGGGTTCATTTATTTCCTTTGGTCTGCTTCTAAGAGGGACCTTCATCTCTCCTGGAAAATGCCCTGAAAGATCTTTCTTTAATTGAAGGAATAGCAGCCTGGTTTGTGCCTGTTGAAACTGCCAGCTTTTGGTTATAAAGCATCAATGATAACCGAGAGTTCCTCAGAGAGGTTTGTAATTGCTGTTCACCTCTTCTGACTTGCCTCTCCTGGCAGTCCTGAAGACTGCCTTCTTTAGGCTTGAATCCTCAGTAAGAAGGAAAGACATTAAATTCCTCTCATGGCTCTTGAACTTTGCTTTGTTATTCTATATAGATGGAAGATTTCTTGGATAAATAACCAAGACAGCTTACCATGTTCAGGCTGTTCTTTGATGCAGTGGTGACCACTTCTAAGACACTGCTTTTTAGTTTGTGGCAAGACTTTTGCTACTCTCCATTTCATCCTGATGTGTGACATACTATCAAGTTTGTGAATTGTGTGAGATGGGGACTTTTTTAAGGGAAATGCAGAGCACCATTTTGCCACTTAAGAAAGGAGAAAGAGGTAGGTAAAACCCTGAGGTTGAGGAGAAAATATTCTGCAGTGAAAATACCTAGGAGTGCCTCAGTAACAATCACGAAGCACAGTTACTAAACTTCAAATTCCTGCTCACATATCAGAGATTGTGGAAGTCAAAGGCTTTCTTAAAAATATTTTGTCAGCAAAATCTCTCAAACAAAGCCAGAGGATCCTTATTTTAAATGTTTGGGTCAGAAAAGTTTGCCAGACACTTCTGATAAGCTCTTTGGTCTTGAAATTTGATACTGAAACATACAATTTAGTCAACTTAATGTGAAATCTGCTCTAAAGATTTTGCATTTAAAAAAATATAGTTTAGTTTACCACGCCATGTTCGTGTCCAAGGCATTGGCAGGCCAGAAGTTCCATCTTTCCTTGACAGCACAGTTGCTAATTAAACGTCAACTTTGGGTCCTAAGAAGAGCAAGATTTATATCATTCTCCTCTTGAGTCGTGTCAAGACAGCCTTTGAGCTTTATTCTAAATGGCAGTTTAATTTACATCAACCAAAATAAATGTAAGGAACCAGGTAAGTCCAAAGTTGAGGCAAATTGTGAAAGAGAATCTGTTTCCCTACTCGAAGCTGAGAAAAAGTGTTCGAATATTCGGTGCACTGAGACATCTGGAAGATGTTGTCAGTTCCAAAGAGTATGAGAGAAGCCATAAACTATGCTCTCATTTTTGCTTTTCCAAATAAGTCAGCAAAGGGAAATTTCTCTCAGAGCTGTTTTGTACTATTTCACTTGAAGCATCTCCAACTTCAAGTGAAAAGGTACAAAATACTTCACAATCTGAAGGTAAAGATAAGCTTTGCTTATGTTTTCTTGGGTTTTTTCCTTCAAAGCTCTTAATTTATAGAAGGGAGTTTTTAAAAATCAAAGCAGCCTTCCTGCACTTCAGTCAGGAGTCCTTGTCCATTTGGCTATTGATATGTTACTGAATGTTTCAACCATCTTGGAGCCAGACTTTCCTTACTGATGTGAACAGAGCTACTTTATTGCCTTGGTTTAGGACTGCTATTCCCCAATTTAGTACTCCCACAAACAAAACCCTGTGAGCTGCTCCCCTCTCCCTCCAGTCAGAGACACAAGAGGCAGAGATCATGGGTTGAGATAAGAACAATTTATGGGATGCAGCCATGAGATAAGAACAGGAACAGTAACAGCAACAATACTAATGATAAAAGAGAGGATGATTCAAATGCAAAATACTCACCAAGCTCAGGACAGTGAAAAACAATGGTGGACAGACCCACCCACCACACTTGTCCACAACCAGAAGGAGCATCCTTTCTTCCAGGAAGCCAGAGAGAGAGTTCCTTTCCCCACCCCAGCAATGAAGTAGGATGGTACCACCTTGGCCATGCCTACATGGTGCAAGGCTCCATCCCCTCACAGCTACTGCAAAAAATTAACCCTGTCTGTTGCCAAAACCAGGACATTTATGTAATTATATTTGTGCAATTCAAAATTTTCAGGGATTATTTCTGTGAATGTCTCTTCAGAGAGAAATAGATCACTGTCACCACTACTGATACCAAGTACTTTTCACTAACATGGAGTTAGATGATTTTGCCATTCTAATATTCCATTACATGAGTTAAGCTTTCTTGAATAAAATTAATAATATGGGTACAGATTTCACAAAGAGGTTTATACATGTCATGAAATATCTTACTGTATGCAGGTAAGGTGTTCCTAGATTTGTCAGTTCATCAGTCTTTCAGCAGAGAAGAAATGATCTGCCCTGATGTAGATGAAAACTATTTTGGATCCTGTGACATCTGATATGTATGTTTTTCCCATTTTCCTAGAGCTTGAAGTCATTCAAGGGTAATAGGAAAAGTAACTATAATTCTGATTTGTATCAGAATGACCTTTATAGGGCCGATTTACAGATCGAAGTGACATTTAGAGAGTAGAGTAAGATCTTGAATTTTCTTGTGCTAATTCAAATCCAGACACACAGAAAGTAAAGACCTGTCTTGTAAATCATCCCTGAGAAGTCAAAGGTGTTCTCAGCAGTACTACAGTCCTTCAGTTCTTCCATTTCAAGGATGGGAACCATCTGTCAGAGTAGAGGAAGAGCATCTTTGCTTACAGGCTTGCAGAGCTGTGGTGAAGAAGGCTTTAAGCTAAAGTTACTGGGGGAAGGGGAACTTGCCTTCGTTCCACTCCTGCCAGTTTGATGCCAGTGACAGCAATAGCTGTCCAGAATCTGGAGGTGGATTGCAGGTCCAGCAGGACAGCACCTGAAGAGCAGTACAAAGGAATTACAGCCATTCCAGACAGGAAGTTAGCTTCATCAGGGCTCAGCTTAAATGACACTATGCAAATGCTGTGTGTGCATGCCTTCAGGGCTATGATGTTACTGCATCACAGAGACACGGTGGGATGACTCCTCTGACTGGGGTGTTAGAGGGGAAAGATTCAGGCTTTATGTCAGTGACCAGCTGGAGTGCATGGAGCTTTGCCTGGGGATGGAGATGGAGCTGACTGAGAGCTTATGGGTCAGGATTAAAGGGAGAGTAAGGACAGGTGACCTTTTACAGCCCATCTGACCTGAAGACTGAGCAGATGAGACAGATATAGACAAATAGGATCCATCTCACATCCCCAAGCCTTGGTCCTCATGGGGTACTTCAACCACACTGATTTCTACTGGAGGGGCAGCACAGCAGGGCATAAGCAATTTATGAAGTTCTTGGAATGTGTTGGTAAGAACCTTCATCTCCAAAGACAGAGGAGCCAACAAGGAGAGGTTGTTATGTTGGACCTTGTTCACATCAGTGACGGGCTGGTGGGGAATGTGAATCTCAAGAGCACCCTTAGCTGCAGTGAAACGATGTAGTTTGAGGTCCTTAGGGCAGCAAGGAGGGTGCACAGCTAGCTCACTACCCTGGACTTCAGGAGAGCAAACCCTGCAAGAATCTGCTTGGTACAGTACCATGATAAGGCCCTGGAAGGAAGAGGGGCCCAAGAGAGCATGTTAATATTCAAGGATCACCTCGTCCAAGCTCCGGAGAATGCATCCCAACAAGGAGGAAGTCAGGCAAAACCATCAGGAGGCCTGTGCTGATGAACAAGGAGTTCCTGGACAAATTCAGTCACAAAAAGGAAGCCTACAGAGGCTAGATGCAAGGACAGGTAGGCTGGGAGATAGACAAATTCTCCAAGCATATAGGAATCAGGTTAGGAAAGATGAAGCCCTGATAAAATTAAACCTGACCAGATATTTCAGAGGCAACAAGACTTCTGTAGGTACATGACCTTATATAGGGTTAGGACTTGGTTGCCAGGATATGGAGAAGGCAAAAATACTCAAAGACTTTGACAGGTGTGAGAGGTGGGCCCTTGCAAACCTCATGAATTCCAACAAGTCCAAGCAAAGTGCTGTACTTGGGTTGGAGCAATCCCAAGCACAGATACAGGCTGGGCAAAGAATGGTTTGAGAGCAGCCCTGGGGAGAAAGACTTGGGGCTGTGGGTGCCAGTGTGACCTGGGAATGTGTGCTTGTAGCCCAGAAATCCAGTCACATCCTGGGATGCTTCAGTGGTTGGAATGCATCAAAAGCAGCATGATTCTCCCCTTCTGTTCTGCTCTCGTGAGACTCCACGTGGAGTGCTGTGTCCTGCTCTGGAGCCCCCAACATAAGAAGGTCATGGACCTGCTGGAATGAATGCAGAGGAGAGTGGTGAAGATTGTCAGTGGGCTGAGTCATTTCTCCTGTGAAGACAGGCTGAGAGAGTTGGGATTGTTCATCCTGAAGAAGAGAAGGCCTGGTTGGAGAAGACCTTATAGCACCTTACAAGACTTATAGCACACTTACAAGTGACCTTGGGATTTTTGGAAATGTAGTGACAGGATAAGGGCTAATAGCTTCAAACTGAAAAAGGATAGATTTAGATTAGCTATTAGGAAGAAATTCTTTACCGTGAGGGTGGAGAGGCACTGGCACAGGTAGCCCAGAGAAGTTGTGGATGCCCCATCCCTGGAAGTGTTCAAGGCCAGGTTGAGTGGAGCTTGGAACAGCCGGGTCAAGTGGAAGATGGCTCTTCCCATGGTCAGGGGCTTGGAATTAGATGACCTTTAAGGTCCCTTCCAACCCAAACCACTGGAAAAAACAGAAAAAAATCAATCACACAGCAGATTCTATAAACCATCATAGTTCTGAATGGACAGAAAATCTAGGTATTTCCTAGTAACACTTGAATAAGACTTTTGCAGCTTTCTTGAAATATGGACCCCAAACATTGATTTCATTAACAAGACCTTAAAGGCAAACTTCAGTACAGGCATTACTTTTCTGCTTAGTCAAGAGCTGTTTTTATCTATATCCAGACCTTTCTTAGTGCTTCCTTCTTTGGGTTGTTTCATGTCTTATTCAGCTTAGAGTTCAAGACATCTTCCAGCCTAGCTGGAAGCTGACTATTTCTGGCTAACTATGGTTAGTCATAGTACCTGGTACTCACCTTTGGGTTCTGTCCTATTTATTTCAGAGTATAACTGCAGTTGACCAAGGAGGACACATTCTTTGAACTTTCCCTCCCTTTTGTCGACCCAAGTACAGTATTTAAAAACACAGTGTAACTATTCTTTATATGCCTCTGTTAAAAGTCACTCAAGAAGAATGTTGAGTTGTAGCAGACCCAGGACTGCCCCCTAAGCAATTCTCTAATACGTCCTTCCAATTAAGCATCAAAACCAGTTATATTCACTAAGTGGCCTATGACTCTCATTTTGCTATTAACTGTTTACATTATAGTCAATGTATGTTTGCTAAGTGGCTTCCATTTTCTTGTTCTTGAAATTTTTTCTGCCTTATTTTTAACCTGTTTTAGTAATAAAGAATTCCTCTTGTCAAAAGAACTAAAGTATACTCTTAGAATCTATGTGGAATGCTTTAGTAAATGCCAGGGAGATTTTCTTACTAGAGATGACTTACTGAATAGGGAAAAAAGAGTCTGAGTCTTGCTACCAGGTTGTATATATAGTAATCTAGAATCTTAAAATTTCTCATGTTCTTAAAGTGATGCCTGCCTAGCAAAGTTTGAGGTTTTTCTATTGAATAACATTGAATTACTGTTTTAAAAAATAAAAGCTACACCAAAACCTGCTTCTTCCAGGTCTAAAATTTTAAGGCTGGAGTATTGTACTTGTTGACAGTAGAGTTCTTGTTACAGTGGAAGCCAAATAACCTACAATATGTACAAAGCTGTTTATATCCTTGTTGTTTCTCCCCTGACTTTTTCTCTTTTTCTTTCCTTCCTTTCTGCCCTCTTCCTCCCTCTTCTTGTCCCCCACAGGATCTTGGCTTGGCCCAGATTTCTGCCACCAACACGAAGACACCAGTTCCTTTGGGCTCCCAGGCACATCAGATCTACAGGATGATGTGTGCCAAAGGCTATGCCCTGAAAGACTTCTCAGCTGTGTTCCAATTTTTACGTGAGGAGGAAAGCTTGTGAGCTGTCCTTTGGAAATGGACACAATAACAAACCACATTTTTTTATCCTTGTAGCTCATTTGAGAAGTTTGTGGGTTTAATCAAGTACTGTGCATCCTGCTCCCATACAGATTAATCATCTTTGGCTCTCCAGATCACAATGAACTCCAGTTTTTTTATAATTCTTGAAAAAGCAAAGTCCATTTTTTTTTTTTTTTTTTTTTTTAAAAGCCATCAAAAACCATCAAAGTTTTTTTCACTAGATGCAATAAATAAATATTTTTTTTTAATGAAACGCTTAACTGTTCACATATAAAATAACTTATAGCTACAAACTTAGTTGAATCATGCATAATAAGAGAATGTTTTATTGCAATTTTATCATATATAGTGATCTATTAAAATTTAAAATTAATATCTTATGGAAAAAGGGAATATATGTTCAAGGAGGAAACTCATCTTGAGATGGATTTTTTTTTTTTTTGTTTTGGACTTACTAGCCTTGAGTTGATCAGAAGTTAATTTTTCCTGGGATTCAGGTTGCAGATTAAGTTTATAGGCACATGTTCTAAGTGGAAAGCTGTTACACCATGTTTACCTGATAGATTTAGGTCGAATAATATAGAATGTGTCTCCCTCTTGTAAAACTCCGTTACTGTATTTTGCTAACCCAATTTTATATTTTCTTGTATTCTGTCACGCATTTTCAGAACTCAAGATCAGCACTTACCAGAAGTTCTAACAAAGTGTACATTTGTTTTAGGTAATTACTAAAGTATTTTAAATCTAAATAAACCCCATTATTTTGAAAATAAATAAAATCTATACTGGTAAATACTTGCTGCATGATTATTTGCTTTTTGTTTTGGTCCAGTCTCATATGCAGTATTAACCAAAACTTATACTAAGTGGTCTTATTTTTTAATTTGCTGGGTTTTCTACAGATTATCAGATCATCTTGCAAACCCAAGCCTTTCAAAAGCTCGTGTTGTGAAATGCAGACAGTAATGTATTTGCATATGTATGACCTTAACCGTTCACATCTCATTGTTCTTGCCTAAGTACAGGTACATATTTGGCTTTATAACTGCTCATGCTGATTTTACTAGAACTACTGACATTGAGACTCTAGACTTAATGATCATTTCTTTTCTGAAGTCATTACATGCACATATAATTGCTGGGAGTCATGAGGGAAAAGAATATGCTCAGTGAGAGAGTTTTTGAAGTTTTTAGCCTCTGAAATCCTAAAGCTTCTACTAAATGTGTGGAACCCTCATTGTTATTTTTATGTTCCTCTCTAAGGCTTGTAGCTTAGGCCTCCTGGTGTAGTTTTCTCCTTCCTCACAATCTCTCATCATTTTTAATTCTCACTCCAAAGCACAGGGTGCTCAAGTTGGAGGAGAGGCTGCCAGAATGCCATTTTGACAAACCAAGAAAATGTTCTGTGGTCTCCTTCTTGGAGGAAGATTGTGGCTGAAATTAAAAACAAACAAACAAAAGAAAGAAAAAAACAAAACCTCAGCTTCAGGGCAAACAGCCAGTACATAGTTTTAGAACAAGCAGTTAGTTTGGCAGTCAGAACCAACTTTTAAAATAAATGTTATTATAAAAAGTGCCTTGAAAATTTCAGTGATGTCTGATACCTGAAGCCAGTAATATGATTTATATTAGAACAAATTTAGGGGTTTTTTTACTAATTCTGCAGGAGAATATTGTATGACCGTATATGTATAGTGATGATAATACATGCTAGCTATGGCTATTCTGCATGTGTTTATGTTTGTAATGTATCTTTTGCTGGAGGTATACTTCTGCTCTGTGGAAATTAGGCAAATACTAAAACTAATACTAAATAATAAATTAAATAAAATATAATAAAATAAAACTAATACTAAATTGTCACTGTCAGAAACAGGTTTTGAAATATGTAATTTGTTGAGTTGAACAGAAAGATGGTAAAACTTCTTGAATTTCTACACTAATTACCATCTAGTACATGCACACAAATTTGGTGCAACAAATAAATGGCATAATTTGTAAACATCTCAAAGGGACACTTGAGGTGACTTGTTTTTCAATTGGTTTGAATCTCAAACTAGCCCTCCCATCATGCATGCTTTGGAAACTCACCTATATCAAATGCATTTACTGACTAATAAGAAAACATTGACAACCAATAAAAGTAGTGATTTTTTTTTTAAAAAGTCCTCAGCAGCCTTCTCTCATTCATGATTCAGTATAACCTATCTTAAGCAACTATTTTTGGTGATTGTTTAACAGATGAGGCCTTCTATTAAAACCTCTGAGTACTATATTGTTTTAACCTTATTTATGGCTCTTACAAGCCTCAGGAGGAGGAGGAGGGTGTTCTGACCAAGTAAAAGTATTATAAGTGGTAGTCTGGCTCTGCTTTAATCAATGGGAATTTGGTCATTAAGTACAATACTGCCAAAATATCACAGTGTGTGTTGAATGCCCACGTGATTACACTGCAGATGTGGCCAAGACGCATCTGTGGAGCAGCTCAAGCATATCTCTCTGGCTGGGATTCTTCCACATTACTGGCATTAGGATTTTGAGAAGTTGAGGTGGTGGCTTTGAGAAGAAGGAGGCAGCACAAGCCACTGAAGTTTGTATTGACGGTCTCCATCCCAGCCTTGGCCCACACTGGATGAGAGAGAGAGATACTGAGGAGTACAAAGTAGCTGCTGTCCCTGCCTGCATGAACAGAGAGCTACCTGTCTTTTCAGCTGTTTACATCTTGGAGCTCTGCCACAAGGAGATTTTATCAAATGGCTTACATAACTGAAAGACTGGGGCCACCCCTGAAGCAAGCAGAGAAAGGCTGCCATCATACAAGGGTTACTGTATTCATGCAGTAGATATCTTTCTTTTAGTTTGCCAGCTTGATTTGTAAGATCTAATCTATCCAGGCACAAGACCGAGGGTACTGACTTGATCAGCAGTGATACCTGTTGCTTTTGATTTGATTTTACATCATCATAATCCTCTCCTTCATATAAAGATAGATGAAACTCTGCTTTCCTCAAGACAAGTTGAGAATATTGTCTGCCTTTATAGGACTGCCTAGTAAGCTGTGGAAACTTTAAAGTGGTTTAGAAACTTCTGTTGTGTTTCCTTGGTGCAGTGACATGTCATGGTGTTAGAGTTCTCTGCGCTATTTTAGACTTTAGGTTTACTAAAATCCTCTTAAAGTTTGTGGGACTTGCAAATGTCATTGACTTCAGTATCAAGTTCTTAGAACTCTTACTGCAAGCCTTGCAAAAGTGAAAAATTACACTTCAGGGGTGGGAGAACTTTAGTTCAACATCTAAAAGTTAGAATTAATGGTGCTTTTGAAAAGCGCAAGCTTTCAGTAGCAATAATGTCTTTTCATTGTGTGCAACACCATAATGGATGTGTGGTCTTTAAGGGCTGCTGGTATTTTTAAGATTTGTTGCTTTCCAGATATGCTTTGTCACAACCTGTCCAACCTGCTGGCACAATTACACGTTAATTTTTTTCCAATAAGAATAATAGCAATGGTTACAAAGTTTTCTTAGGTGGACAGATAACTAATATTTTTATGGCTGGTATGTTCAATAGATATATGACATGGAACTAGACATCCATATGGCAGTGATTTTTTTTGGCTTTGGCATTCATCATGGATTGTGAGCACTTGGGGTAAATTGGAACAGGTGGATAAACCTTTCTAAAGTACTAAATGTCTCGTAACAACTACTGTATAATTAAAAACCGTCTGGCTCTTGCTGCATTTACATCTAGCTCTTCCTTTTGACCTTGACCCTAAGATGAGGTCTGGATTTTCATTTGAAGTAAGAAATAACTCAGTCTGTTTCTTCATCTAGTTTTACTGAGCCTCCGTTAGTGATGACAGAGTTTGGTTTGTTAGAGTAAATATGGAGATAATAAATGTGCTAACATATGTTTTATGAAATTCATCGATTTCAAAAAGACTTGGAACACTGGCTAAAACTGACTGAAATCCAACTCATAAAAGATGTTTGCCTGTAGCTAAAATGCAGCTACTCTGGAAGGAAATGAAAATGTTGTTACAATACATTTCAGTCTTTACAGCGTTTTTAGAAAATAAATTAGTTATGTTGGAATCCAAAACACAGAGAATATTTCTCTGCATGTTTTGAAGGATCTGAACCCCCTGAAAAACACTGTTTTTAACCTTCTTCCATGGAAAAGGCTTTCCTAGGCTTTGGGATGGAACAGAGTTCTCAAGAGTGTAAATTAGATAGTAGCATAGTATGTCACTTATCACAGGGTGAGAAATTAAGATTTCTGGGTTTGTTAGTATGGTAAGTAGAAGAAGACAAGATGGAGGATCCTTGTTGTTTTTAGGTTTCCTTCTCCTTCTTCTCCATATTCTGCAGTGTTTGGGACACAGGACGATTGGCTGAGATTTGCCACAGTCTAGAGTTACATGAATAGTTGTTTAGTTGGTAATTGGCAGAAAGGTAAAAATAATGTACGTTTTAGGTAATGATTGGATGAATTATCTTTAATAGAGCCTTGATTCCTCATGTTCAGCCCCTTTTTTGCACCTCTTCTCCCGCACACTAAGCTGGTGTTAAGCCTGGTGTGCAGAAATTGCTGATAAGAAAATAAACAACCTGAAGACCAGAAAAACCAAGTGTTCAGTCTACTTCCCTAACAAGAACTCATGCAAAAAAAGCTTCCCCTTATCAGGGGATAGACATGTGGGAGAAAAGAATTCTCACAGGTTGTATTTTTGTCTTGTTGAAATTCAAAGGAGAAACCAGGCAAGTGAAATTTGTAGGCTTCAAATGTAGGCTTTGGCTGTAAGCTTTATTTGGCCAGAATCAAGTGTTGCTGCTGTCCGTCTCCAGTTTGAGAGCATGACAAAAAAATATGCAGGCAACTTAATGTCACCAACAGCGATAGGGAAGTGAATTAAAGAATGCTTCTTAAATTCTCTGAGCTGCATGCTTTGCTCTGTCTCCTTCTAACTCACTTAACATTAACTGGGCTCTAACCAGTGGATGCCGTCATACCTGAGACACCTGTGAGGTAGCTGGTTTGTATATGTGCAGTTCCCTAATCCCAGAGGCTTTCCTGGGGAAATAGTGGGTCAGCAGTGCTGCTTCCTGTACCTAAACTGTCTAGTTTGTGGCTAGCAACAGCAGGCCATCTTTGCTTTCCAATCATGTTGTTCCATAGCTGTAGATCCTGGAAGCTTTCATTGACCGGTATTTAGTAGGTTAATGCATTGGTTGTTGTAGCTGTTACCTGTTTTACAGCATCCTTCTGGCGGTCTGTGCCCTGTTGCTCATTCCTCTGCTTGTACGATGCCTAGAGGTCCCCTTGGTGCTGTGCAATTGTGTCAAGAGCAGTTGCTCTGCAGTCTGCTCTGCTCTGCAGTCCACAAGAAAGACTGATGTCATTCACTCTCTGGTGATTGAAGCTGAAGCTTCTATGCTGGGATTTAAGGTGTGCTTGTGTTCCTTTTCATTTCTACTTTTCAAGGTTTTCATACAAGCTCTACTTTATTTGAACCTATACATTGCAAGGCACCAAGAGCCTGCAGCATGTCAGTTGGTTGGATTTTTTTCCTATATTTGACTGTGTTAAAGCTATATTTGCTATTCACGCTCAAGAAAAAACAATTTCTGGTCCTTGACAGGAGACAGGGAGAAAAACACCACTAAGCAAATGGAGATTGGTAGGTCACAGGACCCGATGCCAACATGTTACTCTCACTGGAAAATGCCTGTCTCCACCTCCTATTCCTATGACTTCTTTCCTTTGCTTGTCCCTGGGTAGATAACTGTGTTCATTTATGTGGATGCAAGCAGAGTCTGTGTTTTGTAAAAGAGAAGTAAGCAGCATCTTGTGCTGTGTGACCCACTGGGTCTGTCAGGGGAAGGTGGTTCCTTGTAAAACAGATAAGGGTACCGCAATCTGCTCCCTCCAGCACCATGATAAAGATGGAGACAGTGAGTCTGCAGACATCTGTAGATACTACCACTGAAGTCGCAGCCTGCAGAATGCAGTTCCTGTCCCGCATCATACCACCCAGCTCTGCTCTCTGAGCAATAAACATCACACCAGCTTCTCCAAACTCCCCCGGGGCTGCTTGTGGCTCTAGTTTTGGCAGCTTTGTCTGCCTTGGCCCTGGCTGCCTGGAATCTACTTCTGCACTTCTTCCCAAAAATTCCTTTTCCAGTTCTGTGCCCGAGGTGACTGTAGGCCTTCCGTAGGCCTACAAATAAGATGCTAGGTCTTAACTTGCACTCCATGTGCTCCCAATAGTGCCAGAAAGCACATAATGAATGTGTCTCCCTGGTTTCTTCCAGCTTAATACGTAAACGAAGCCGTAAACAGTAAGCCAAAAGGATGGGGATGGCAAGCATTTATGTGGTAGTAGGAATTTGTTCATTGAACTGATCATTGTTCTACTGTGTGACTGTGGTATCTTGGCTTTTTTCTGAGAGCAGGAGTGATGTGGGTTTCTTTTCAGATGAAGAGGAGTCAAAACTGTCTGTCCACTGACTTGTGGCTGTCACTTTGAAACAAACTCATTGTTTAAATTTACAGTAAAAACAATAAAGCCTCTTTATTTTTTTTTTATGTTAAAATATAGCTAGTTTGCTTTGTAAGATTTTTTTTTAAATCAGTTTCCTGCAAATGGATGCTCTAATCTGTTTGCTAGTATTTTACTTCCTTCTCCATCTGTGTAACAGCCTGTGTATTGTAGGCTACATGTTGCATCTAAAATCACATTTGGGGATCTGTGAGAAACTCAAGTCTTAAGGTAACCCTGCCATGGTGCTGTTAATAACACATTGCAAACAAGAAAGTAGTAAGTGGAAATAATGCACTCATTTAGAAGTAATAAATCCTTTGATCTTTCTTTGAAGCAAGGGTATATGCTTAAACTACCAATTCAGGGACAACCAGATGCCCATAAAGAATGGTTCTTTGCTTTGATAGAAAATCGCTGAGGCCTGCCCAGCAGCTCTGGTCTGTAAACAGATTAGTTAAGTGCTCATCAGCTCCGATTTGCATAGGACAGTCTTTGCACACAAACCCTACTTCCAGCCTTAATAAGCTATTTACTTGCAGGAAGGCTACTGGTTTCCTTTTAGTTAGAAATCTCAGTAGAAAATCGCTTTGTGAGAAGGGGCAGGATCCTGATTTGGAAATAGCACTGTTCCTCTGCATGGATTTTAATAGGCAAGTGGTGACTGGCAGTTTGGTGTGCTTGCTGTGCCTCTTTAGTGAACAGCTGTGAGAATTAGAAAAATAGCTTGTAGTTGAAAATTTGGAGAACAGTTACTTCACTCATTGGTGGCTTTCAGCCATGGCTGGATAAAGAGCATACATGGGAGAGGATTGGGAAGTAAACATTTGTCTCTGTGGAGAAGGATCCCAGTGCCGAAGTGTTCACTCAAGAGGATTTCGCTAGGCTGTAAAATTCTCATCACCTTTGAATAAAAAGAAATGCCTCGTGGATGCTTGTTGGTTTGTGTGCAGCCTGCAGATTTGTCACTCACATCTTTCCCTGTTTAAACTTCATCTGATCCCCAGAATTACTTTTGTCTGGTACAAAGGGAGGTCAGTCTCAGCCACAAATGCAGCAGATGGTGAGACTCACCCTAGAGTATAGAAAAGCTACAAGTACCTTCAGTGTCTTTTGCATTTTAAAGTGTGTTTCTTCTCAATTGATTTCAGCCTGGCCAGCAGTTTGCCTTTCGTTGAATCAAGAAAGCAGTGAGACTGCAGCTTTTTTCCTAATGGGGAGACAAATATATCAAAAGTGGGAAGAAAAATGCACAGTATTCCTGAAACCAGCCATAAGCAGTTTCAGTGCAAACCTGCTGCAGCTGGAAAGGTCCTAAAAATTATAGACTAGATTCTTTATTAATGATCTCACAAACTTTGGGGTGACGGGACTACAAATAAGGACATAATGTAGGTGTGTGTGTTTTAAAACAGAATACTGGCATTAGACACAGAAAACTAAATTGTGTAGTTCTGCCTTTCTAGTAACTGAAAAATGTTATGGATCTGTTTTTTCACTGATAACATTATTTCCGTTTTGTGTCCCCTTTTGCTTGGAAAGTAAAGTTAAGTTATTGCCTTTGTGCCTGAAAACACAGGGTGAAGTGCTGGACTGAGGAAACTACTTATCATTTTCACAGGCAAGCTAAATATAGTTATAAATTCTTCCCTGTAGTTTGGTTTTCATCGTTTATTTCATCAGCCAGATGCTAGTTTTTCGTGTAGGATATGATAAGAACATTAGCCAAAGACTTCCTCAGAAAATAAAATACGAATTATTACAGGGCACTCTACTTTAGCCTATCAGCCGTCTGCCTTTGAAGGTTTGTGTTCAGCCCCTCAGTTTTATAGTGCCAAGATTCAAATATGGGATTGCTAGAGGAAATTAATTACTAGTAAATTTAGAACAAAGGAAAGAACCTGCAATTTCACAGCATGTAAAACACCTTTTGGAATTCTTTGCTCTCTTCTTGGAAACCAGTGTGCCAAATTCTTGGAATTATTTTAAAGGTCTTGGCAAAATACTTAACTATCCAAAAGGCATGATAAAACCTTATGCTTAAGGATATAAATAGCTGGCAGAAAATTATTTTGTCTCTAGCCACTTTAGACCATGTCTATTCAATACTCATTTAAATCACTGCAGGCCTTGCTTTTCTGATGTCCTGGATGCTGAGTATGGCTACGGGCAAAGAATGGAACCTGAAGGGACAAAGTTGTGAGACATCCTCACCCTGGACATGTTCAGCTACTGCCGCCTTCCCTTCATCCCGTGTCACCACCTGTGTCTAACCAGGGGCAGCAGTGGGCTCAGGGACCCACAAAGCTTCACACATCAGGTGTCCCACAAATCCAGCAGTACCTGCATTTGTCTGTACTTTCTGGAACTGTCACCTGTCTTCAGACACTTCTTAGATGCCTGAAGCTGCTCATGCTGCTTCATGTCTTCTCCAAGGCAGACAAAGAAATGCCTGCAGTTTTAGTGGTTGTAAAACGTGACCTTTCTGTTGATGCTCTTGCTGCTGGTTGTCAGTTCTCCCTCTCTGACAATTCTCTTTTATTGTTGCCTCCGGATCACAGTCTGTAAAATGTATCTCTCACTTGCCTCCTCCCATAGCCACTCTGTCATGTTGTCTTCTCATTTATTTCATCACACCTGAACATGCATTTTTTTTGTCCCAAAACACCATCCACAAAGGTCTATCTTTCTCATCCCTAAAGACAGCATATGAATCCCCCCTAACTAGTTTTCCTTTCTTTTTCCTTGTTAGGTAGCATGGCTTGTCTCCCATGGCTGTCATGCTCCACTTGAGCTGCACTTTATTTCTCTGGTAGCTTTGCAACCCTTAGTGCTCACAGAGGTGTTATGGAGGCTGTACAGTCAGTCTGAAGAGAGATTCCCAAATCACTCTTGAAGTCATTAAAGAGGTTGGATTTTGTGTCACCATATTCACTCTTGTTTTCACATCTTGTATCTTACTCCTGCTCCCTCAAAAATTGGCTTTTTGACTAAATTAGCATCAAGTGTCCACTCACCTCTCCTTCAAAAGCTGCTGGATCAATACCAGTCTCTAAGGCTATGCCTAAAGCAGAGATGTAGTCCAGAACCGGAACCTGCTTTACGGCATATTTCTGATCATACCCATTTCCCATCCTTGTATGCAAATTACAGAGGGATCCTAGAGTACAAGAGTAGGTTTTCTTTGAAATGGGGCAAAAGAGCAGGATAGTGCTCCAGGTCTGTCTCAGGCACTTTGACTTGCCTCTGGTCCTTCTGAGTACCAGACCAGACTGCAGCTGGTCTGGGGAAAAGCTACAGATGTAGAACACTTAGAGTGCAATCATTGGCTCCTCAAAAACAACTGTGTAGTTTTCCAGATTTTCTCCTACTGTGCTGCTGGGGTAGGGAGATCCTGGACAGCCTTTCGGCAGATGTGATTTTTCACTGATGCTGTAAACCTCAGTTTATTATTTTAACATTTGAGAAGTATTTGTGCCTCACCAGATCAATGTAAGATTGCAAGCCTGAGCCTTCCAGCAGTGTGGAGCTGATCCTTTTTTTACTGCCATTGATTTTATACCCAAGCACATTTATGGACTTCTGCAGGGATTCCCTTTATGTCCTCTAAGGTGAGATCCACATGGAAATGTATCTTCTGTTTGGTGAAACGTCATGTCTGTGACCATATTCTGCATTTTTTCAATGTTTAGTCTGGGAAGCATTCTGATACTGGCCTCAACAATTGTTTTTCAATACAAGAGCGGCAATATTCAGCTTTGTATTCTTATGGAGCTAGTCAGGTTATTATTGTGGAAACAAGATATATAGTAACTTGATTTTTAAACTGTTCTCTGTGGGAGACTGTTTTTATGACCCTGGATTTTAAAATATTTCAAAATACATTTGCATTCATGAAAAATGTATTTTAACAACATAAAGGCTGACAATCCTGCCAGTCATAAGGAATTCCTTTGATTGTGAGCTACAAAGTCCTTGGTAGCCCTGCTAATAATACAGAGTTTCCAAAACATTATTCTCCACCTTATATTATTTATTTATTTTATTTGAAAGCTTTTCTCTCCAGAAGCCACAAAGGAAGAATAGGAAGCAGTCATCAGTGGAGGTGACTTTTCCACTTCCTTCTCTTTCATGAAGTTGTTAGCAGTAATTTACAGTTGCTCAATTACATTAAGATGGCTGGGATATTTCTACATAAAGTAATAAAAATCAGTTTGTAGGCCTTATTAATTTACTGCCTATCATAAAGCCTAAAAAACTGTACTGTACTAAAAGCATATTACAAAAGTATTTACTAAAAAATACTTGATATTGAAAGTAATTCTTCTTCTTGTGGACTTCCTTACCTCTGTGAGAAAAATTATGATAGTATTAGGCATGTTCATCAGCTGCACAGTATGACAAACCTGAGAACTGTTGTACACTTCTGAAAAAAAATTTAACAGATATTTTTGATGCATGCACACATTTTTATTTCTTTCTTGAGTTGTGTCACGTGGATGTGATTCTACCTTAAGCAAGTAAAAGACTCTGGGTGCTTCTGAAGTCAATGGAAATTTTACCGTGTATTTCAGTAACTTTTTCTCCCAAATTAATTTTTGGGGGGCACAATTAAAATGTAAGTGTGGGTCTTAAAGTTTAAAAAGTGTCAGGTGTTTCATAAAGATCAAATTGTATCATTTAGTCAAATAATTTTGGAAGAAATGGTGTATATGAAGAGTGAAGCTGACTCCTGATTTATATTAGTGTATGACAGGTTCTCTCAAAATGGGGAAAATTCTCTGGACTTGAAACAACAAATTTGTTGATGAAACATAGCCAAATATTAGATATCTAGAAGTTGGGCAGACAGAATTAAGAACATGGGCTATTTAACATCTTTATAGGTCAAGTGGTAAACAAGGTCTACCCAGTGTTGAAAGTTGCAGTCACTGCTATGCTCAGTAACTGTCTCTTGTCCCTGTGGCTTCAGGCATATGAAGAATTACAGAATCCCAGGATGGCTGAGGTTGAAAGGTACCTCTACAGGTCATCTGGTCCAACCCTTCTACTCAGCTAGAGTGATCTACAGCAAGTTGTCCAGGACCATGTCGGGTGGCTTTTGAATATCTGCAAGGATAGAGACCCCACCTCCACAGGGAGACCTGAGGCAGTTACAAGTAAAAATGTTTCCTGTTTTCAAACAGAGCCGCCTGTATTTCATTTTGTGCCCTTGCCTCTGGTCCTGTCACTGGGCACCACTAAAAAAAGCCAGGAAACTCCATCATCTTTGCACCCTTCCTTCAGGTACATGTTTACATTTACAATATCCTCGCTTAGTCCCACTCCAGACTGAACCAGCTTGCTCAGCCTATCCTCACTGAGGTGATGCTCCAGTCTCTACATCAACTTCCTGGCTCTTTGTTGCATTATTTTCTGGTGTTTTTGTCATGTACAAAACTACACATTAGCGTAATTCCCAAGGGCAGGGCTTCTCTGGGGAGGAACCAAGCTCTGGTTCTCTGCACATTCTCTACCAAGGTGCTTCCCACAGACATCCAAGCACGCTGGTCTGCAATGATATGGCCACAGTGAGGTTAGAAACCTGTGGCTTCACTGTAGCATTCTGCCCACAAAGGGACCACTTCACAACTGTACAGATCTCCAGGGCCTCAATGAAAGATAAACTGTCCTTTCTAAAATAAAACTAACTTGTTCTATTTGTGCTATAATAACCAAAACCAGCAAAAAACAGGCTCTAGGTAAAAGAACTGCACTGGTTCCCAACCCAGCTGTGTAAAAGGAGACAGAGGTCTAAGGCAGAAATTTTTCCTACTGTGCAGTAGCTTCAGCTGTGAACTAAATGCTTATTACCGAGGGAAGGACTTTTGCCTGATACTCTACTGGGTGCTATAATTTCATCTCTTCCTTTTGTTGGCTCTGTGACTTGTGAAAGTCTTAATCAGGGTGAAAGGCAAACTTTGCCAGGTTTCCCTGAATGTAGTGGTGATATCCTATCTGAAAATGTTCTGCTAATGGCAGAAGAATGTATTTAGAATTTAACTGTCAATAATTTCATTTGCTGTAATTTGATGAAGTACAATGATTTTGCATGTGACAGCCTAAATCTTCCATTGGTCTAGGTTGAAATAGTTTCCCTAAATTGAGATAACACATAGCAAACTGATCATAAAAAAATAACGAACAGAAGGAAAATTTGAATTGACTGGATAGCTATTTGCTGTGAAATATTCACTCAGCTCTATAAATAACGTTTTGTTTCTCTCCAGAGGAAGAATGACTTACTTCACCAAACAGGTAAAATAGAAAAAATAACAAGACCCTAATATACTGAATGAAATGAGAAAATAAAAACTGTGATAGATGTGACCTTTGGAGAAGTGTTCAATTTTATTTGTCATTGCTTGGAAATAATGCAATGTACCTTACAGGAGGTAAGAGCCAGGCAGCAGAAATGTCACTGTTTTCTTTTATTATCTTAATATGGAATGCAAGTTTTTTAATAGAACCAATATACTTTAATAGATTGCTTGTTTTCTTTGATTCATAGGGGGGATTATGTGGGATCACGAATGGGTGTATTCCTCCACCCCCTGCTTTATAGCTCATCACTGTCACACATGACATCAGTATTGCTGTAATGTGTGAATGTACCTATAGTTTTTTCCACAGGATTCTTAGGCCTTTAGTGTGCTGATGAGCTGCTTTTATACTTCGTTTCTTCTGATTTAGATCAAAAGAACTTGCACATGGCCAAGAAGCCCCTTGCAATAGACTTGATCCACTTCCAAAACAGTGCCGGGTGACAAGTCTCATTTTTATTCTACAGTTAGTTTGCACGTTCAATTGTAGGCATTTTCCAGACAATATACCCCCAAAAAAATTAAGTCTCTATTCTCATAAAGACCCTCCTCAAAGAGCCCCTGGCTACCTTATGTTCCCCCTGCAGTTGCCATCTACCTTTAAGGAGGGAGCATGCTGTGTATTGACATGCAAAACCAAGTTCCAAAGAAGTGGCCTGCTGTGTCTGATAATTTCTCTACCAAGTAGCTTTTAAATTAGAGTTAACCTGAGATTTCGGGAGAGTCTGCTCATTTGCACATCAATATCCTAGTTCTCCTCTTTAGCACCGATGATGTCCCAGTGTTACTTTTAGGATAAGGTGGCTAGCTTTGATATTTAGAGATATGCGCACATTAGAAAGTTGGATGTGATCCTGGATGAAGTTCCAGGGGTGTTTTGGCCAAATGCACAAGGGCATATGTTAATGATACAGTAAGAACAGCAACCTGGAAAATACTCATCACATGAATGCACTCTGATAGGCAAAGATGTGCTTTGAGCAGCTGCAGACAGATTATACCAGCAGGTGTGTAATTTTACTGCTGGAACATCACCTATCCTGGAGCTTCTGCCAGTGCTGCTGCATTGGCCAAGGGCACCTCGCTCCCTGACCCTGCATAGAGAAACCACGCTGGTGGCATCCTGCTGCACAAACATGGTCTTGGTTTGGAAAAAGGTGTGGAAAAAGATCCTGGAGAGCAGTGCTGAGGAAGTGTGAGTCTGCTGGCTTTCAAAAGATGAGGTGAAGAACGGGCCTGTTACAACACGTTTAAGACTGGCAGTCCTGTAGTGGCAAAGAGATTCAAATCCCAGTTCCCCTCCAGCTTTTGACATCTAAGACTGAAAAATTCGAGTGAGGGAAATAAAAGTGCTGTTTGCTGAGAGTGACAGTAAATATTCATTGAACAGTTCACAAGAAAAAGTGAACAATTCATCCTTGGCAATGCTAGCTCAGTCATCCAGCTACTGGGTTTCACAGTCAGGATCACTGCAGGCTGCATGACAGCATCTTTGGATTTTCTTTGTCTTCTTCTTTGCATTCAATATTAAACAGAGGTTCTGGCCTTGTTAAGATGCAGTAATTACTGTTCAATACCTTTGTCCATTAGGATTTGGGGTGGCTTTTTCAGCTTTTGTACTAATGATTTGTGGTACTAACATCCAGTGATAGCTAAATGTGGGCTACAAGTACATTTATGATGAATTTTGGCACTTACTGTTATAGCAATAGAAATTATTCCTGGCTCTATCTTCTTAATGATATCAAGAACTGAATTTCTTAGTGACGTTAATTATATTCTCAGCTGTGTCTCCAGTTCTACCTTCTTCCCTGGTCAGACTCAGCAGTGCTTACAGAATTGCTTGGAGAAGAAATCCACAAAAGTTTGAAGCTTGCACCTTGTGGAAATAAATGCTGTGATTTATTACCTGTGTTAATGTTTGCGCATATAATTGAAGTGAAACAATTCCTATGAAATAGTTCTCTTCGAAGAGTGTAAAAATTGAAAAGTACCAGGTCAGATGCACCAGGTAGCTCTGCATCCTGTCATTCACAGGAATAAGTGATGGATGTGGACAGAAGAGTATGACAAGAAAAGCAAGCCAGGACATTTCTCCAGTCTCCTCTCCTACTCTCTCACTGTTCTGTACACATTTTTCCAGTTGCCTGATCCAGTGAATGGAGGGTGCTCAGTACCTCTCACAACGTGCTTTGCCTGGTTTCCTGAAAGATGTATTAATCTAGTCAAGTCCCTGGCATTTGACCTGAAAGTTTCAGGGGTAGGTGGTCCTCACAGGCAACACTGGGTTAAGGTGGGCTTCTCTTAGGGTCAAAAGCCACAAAAGAAGAGCTCATGTAAGTTGTGGAGAAGTGTAACATGAGTATGACTATTTCAGTGTTTGCTATCAGGGAAACTGCTTGTTCTTAATCCCACTTGGGTTACATGTACAGCAATAATGTCTTCAGACTCTGGAAATGTTACATTTCCTTTTAAAAGCCCAGGGGTGTAACTCAGGCACACAATCAATGCTTGTACTCTACTGGTCTCGAATTACAGACCGTTTCCAGCATTTAAAAGGCTGCTTCATTCATTTCTCTCCTTTACTTGCTAAGAAAGGAGTAACCAACATCTGAGTGGAGAAAATGTTAACAAGTTCTACAGGTGGCCCTCTTTTGTCAGTTCTAGAATTGTGATTGCTGGATAACAGTAAAGAAAATTAACCCTTTAAAGATGGACAAACAAAAAAATCCCAAGAAAAAACCCAAAGACTCTGAAGTTCAAGTAATACACTGATATTGCCAAAGCATTGTGGAATTGTAATGGATACTACTGTTGCCAGTAAAAAGCCTTGTGCTCAGTCAGGAACTGTTCCTAATAACCCAATAGACGTCCTTTGAGCGTAGAAATGTGTGTTACATTGTTTTCCTATTTAGTTGCTATTTTATTTAGAGAGGAGGTATTAGGGAACACCTTCAAAGAAAGTAAAAAAAGATCAGTTGTGGGATGGATGGATAGAAGGTTGTTCTCTCACTGGGATCTTCAAAAAGCAAAGATTTGTAAACCTTTCAAGATGACTGGGGACAGGATTGACTTCTTGTTAAATCAGATAGGGACCTAATTAGAGATTTATGAAAGCAACAAAGTACCCTGCAGCAGGCAGTTTCCCTGCTGGGAGAAAACTCACTGAAACATGAGGGAAAGGCTAATAGCAGCTACTAAAAAGGAAAAAAAAAATCCCAAGTCCCTTTTAACTGTTTTAAACCCTCAAGCTTGTCAGAGTTTAGAGGAGATAGCCTACCTTGTCTGATATGAGGAGAAGCGACTCAAATCTGTTGCCAAGGGCCACAGGGAAGGGTTGAAAAAAAACGCTAAGGTGGTCATCGGATGAGCTGGTACCTCTCCTTCAAGCAGAGGGATGAATTAGCCTTACAGTTGCTAAACTCAGGATAATAAGTCTAAAAGCCTAAAAGAAAGCCTAAAGCTTTGCTTACTCATTGGGAAAATAACCTTTGAATGGATCTCTGGAGCAACAGAAAGAGATCAAGGAAAATGTGTCAATTTGGGATAATAAAGGAAGCAGAAGGGCCATAAACAGAGCAGATATGCATCCCTAGGCAGCATCCACCTTTTTTTCTTTTAGCAATTGACAGTGGCCCTCAAGGTGTTGTTACTCATGATGGGTTCTCAGACTTGATACTGCATTTCTTCTTATTGCCATTTGCATAATATATGACCCTTCGCTTTTGTGTATATGAAACAATTTTGTGATAGAAATGTCAACACATGGGGGAAAATAATCCACATTCCATCTGTTTTGGTGGATTCATTTTTTTCTGAATGCATTTTTGTAAATGAAATATGAAGACTGACCCGAAATTTTAATTTTGGGTTTCCTTTTTCTCTTGCAACCAATAGAGGATGAAGTCTGAAAACTGAGAAAGCTTTAGGGCAGCAACCTGAATAACTTCACATACAGAAACATTCTGTGCTAGAAAAAGGCATTCATAGATTAGAAACAACATTTCTGTGTTCAACCCAAATTAGGCAGTCTGGCCAGGGTGGGCCTTCTTTTGCACTTTCCAAGTGAGTGAAAAAAATGCTTGTCATTGCATGGGTAAAATTCTGATTATTTTAATACATTGCAGAGCTTGAAATTTTGGGGGTGTTAAATGGAAAATAGTAAACAATGAAAATTAATGAAAAGTCTTTTACCTCTCAGCATTAAAAGCTCACTTATTTAGCACTGAAGAGGTGACAAAGGTCATTCCTGTGTATGATACCATTCTAGATGAAAACAAAACTTCCGCTATTTTCCCTAATAAATGTTGAATGCTTTAGTAACGCTTGCATGCTTAAGTAATATATGCAGGCTCTGCTAGTTTAATTTTCATAAATTTGATTGATTCAGATGTTGATTTTACTACCACAGCTTTTATATCCCTGTCTAATCAAACTACATGTTTATTATTTCAATTTTACATATTTTAATGATTGGGTTGTGTACCTTAATAGTACAGTAAGGTTTTGCATAGTTTACTGAGGAAAAAGCTGACTTGATACTCTCTCTCCTGTTTTAGTGCTGTATTTTTAATTTTTCTGGATCAAGCTAAGCTCTTAAGAAATTACTTTACAGGAGAAGTGTATGACAAGTTGAAGGGAATTAAATGAGACTCAATTGACTCAATTCATTAGCTCTTGCATTCCAGCATTACTGCTGCTTATCACTCGGGATTCCTGCTCTGCAGCTGCCTTAGCCTGATAGAGTGTTCATGGCTTCCCAGGTTCATGCAAGTGGACCCAATTCCTGTATTGTTCTTATGGCCTTCTTCTTGGAAAAGGCTGAGTCTCAAATTTGTAATAAATTCTCAGTTTTGTCTGCTGCTTTTCCATCATAGATACAATCCACAAAAATCATTCATTCTTTCTTTCCCATAATTTCACTTTTCAGACGAAATATTCAAATAACTGTTGCAATGTGAAGTGCCAAATTCAGGACTTCCTGTGAAAACTAGAGGTGTATCTAGTTGGACATATAAAAAATGAGGCTTCCCAATTGGATTGTTAGCCTGGCTTTAGCAGTTGCAAGTCTTGTCCTTTGAAATGTATTTTGGTTTTGTTTGCTGGTCTCATCATCTGCCCTTAAAACAAATTTTTCTTTCACTTTCTGCTCCTACATTATTTGACTTGCATACATATATACCATCCAAATATTTCAAGGAATACTTTTCATCTCTGCATATTTTTAAAAGATTGATCACTGAAAAAGGTCCTAAGTCTGAGTTTTAGCACAGTGCAAAAAGGTTTTTTAGATAATTTGTTATCAAAATATTCAGGTCAATTCAGGAATTTATTTTTGCTGATGCACTCCATTTAAAAAATAGCCAGCCTCTGTGAATTGCCAATGTTATTGGATGAGCCTAGGATTTCTAGGGAGAGGGATAAACTCAGTATGTTTGTTCATGTTTTATACTACCAGAGGGGCTGTTATAGTTTTTTTTTAAATAGATTATGTGATCAATACATGAATTAATGTAATTTATTGATTGAGCTTTATGTGTTAATAGCTTGACTTCTGTGCCTCAGTGGTATTATGTTTTAAGCAAGTCCCTTTATGTGGTTTTTATAAGCATGATGATGACTTAAAGTAGAGGTGACAGGTAGATTATGTGTTAGCAAGAGGAAAGTGTAGACTGGTGGCAAGTTTCTTTTCTCTGATATTCTTCTCCCCTTTACCACCCTTTTGTACACTTTCCAGCACAGGCATATTGCATCTCACGGGTTGGAGTGGGTTTGTGGCTGACAAGGGCTTGAGCAGAAGGGCACTGAGGAATGTGTTGGTGCTGCTGCAAGTGGCAGCTGTGATTTTGTGGATGGCAGTCTCTCTGTGCACTTAGAATTGAACTGCCAGCCCAGTCTGGAGTTTAGGACACTGGTTGAGCTGCTGTCTTTTGGGTGAATCTTAAAACCAAGGATTTTTTTGTTTGTTGTCAGTAAAGACTTCTGGTGAACATCCTCTACTAAGCTGTTGTGTGGTAGTGCATTAAGAGTTGTTTTTTACAAGTGGATTAAGAGATCCTTTGTCTGGTGTCCTAAGCACCTAAGAATTTGGGGATAAAAAAACCTACCATATAAATGTAAGTTACTATAATAATAATAAAATTAAACTCTCTTCTTAACTTTACAATCAGGAGCACATCAACAATAAAAGGGAAAAAAATAGCTCAAGGCTTCTTTAATAGATAAATTCAAAAGTTGTTGTCCAGATGTGGGTCATGATCACCTTTACGTCAAGTTTTGGGTTTCAAGTTAAAGACTGAACCTTGTCTAAGATTCAGATTCCGGCTTGGTGGCAATGAAATTCCATAAAAATCTCCAGTGAGATTTCATCTCAACTCTGAAAATTTCATGAACTCACCTGTTTTCCTAAGGTTCTCATTTTTTTCTTAATTTTGAAATAAGTTTCTTCTCCCCAGCTGGTGAAAGACAAGGGAGTGTAAGGATTGGATTTAAGTTTTCCAATATGTCTTAGTGCTAAGCCCTGGGCAGCAGGGATTCATGCCTGGTAGTCTCTCTGGAGCTTAGTTTTAATGCCTGACATAGAAATAGGTTTGGAAGGAGAGAGAGAGGACACTGATATACAATACCCTGTAGCTTTACTGATCCATATTTAGCATAAGTTCACAAGTCTTCACTGGTCATTTTTAAGACTCAGTTGGTAAGCAAAACTGTGTAGGTGCTTAGGCAGAACTTAGACCTAAGCTATCCATGCATCATTTACAATTATTCACAGTTAGACTTAAAGAATGCAGGGAAACACATGCCTTTAACTCATCACTTTCTAGCTCTGGGATAATCCATTTTGATGAGTACCTTACTTACCTTGGCACAGGTCAGCACATTTCTGTCACACAGGCTGGTGGTACTTGTCTGGGCAATATAGTAGTTGATCAATACTCTGTAATCATAGCATGAACCACTTTGCATTCTTCAAGTCTTGTCTTTGCCTCATCTTTTCCATTTACTGTAAGATCTGTGCGGGGACAGAAGAGAAGTACTTTCTACTGGCAATTGTAAAAGGGGCTCTGTCCAGGTGGGCATGCCAAAGGAAATTCCTCTCCAGAGATTAAAGTGGTAGAAAAAGCTAATTTGGGGATAACTCAGCTGTATCACAGTTTGTGATACATAGATTTGTGACAAGCAACTGCTGGCAGAAATATTTAAATGTTTGAAAACAGTTGACTAGTAATCATGAGCTATGGGGATCAGCTCAGGAAAAAATACTGTCCAACAAAATGGTGTGGCATACCATCAGAAATCTTGTACGAAAAGGAGATGATGGGGGCATCAGTTTTATTCACTTACACAGAGGGGTGGGTGTCTGAGAAACAAGAATTCTGTTCTGGAAAAAAATTCCAGTGTTTGTCATTTGCTTTGGTCTTCAATCAAATGAGACCTCAAGTTCAACCGGTTTTAATAGAAGGAAAAAATTCCAGCTCAGACGAAACAGCATTTTAACATTTTAACAGCTGAGACAAACCCAGGAAATGTGGTTGTTTGGAAATTTCATCCCTATTCCCTCTGAACAACTGCTCCATTCTGGAGCAAACCTTTACAAACCTTTGTAAAATTTATGGAAATGACATCTTCTTATAAAACATTCCAATGGTTTCATTTTTCTATTGAAAATGGTTTAAAACATTATTTACCCAATCTTACTTTCATTTTTATGAGTAGGTGAGGAGGTGCAAAGGACTGGTACTGTTTGAATAGTAGGACAAAATTCTGTAGGAAAAGCTGTCAGATGCAAAATTGTATAGCTCATTAATTATGCAACCTAATCTGTGTCTGCCTGCTGCCAAAGTCATGAACTCTCTGAAGACATTAAAAAAGCTTCCTCAAGGATGCATTCAAGCTCTTGGTAGAGTGCTAAATAACTTCAATTCCTGTTAAAGTTACAGCTTTCAACATTGCCTCCTATATATAATGGGCATAATTGTGGAATATTTGCATGACTTTTTCTGTGTCTCTGGAGACAAAGAAGATTATTTGGGCTGAGAAAATCTGAAGACTGCAACCAAGAACATCAAAATATATGCAAACAGTTTAAGTTGTTCCAGCAAAGGAAACTCACTTTCATTGAAGTACTGTAAGTTGATCTAAGTGAGTTTTCTGATGTAATGAACTTTATCGCTTTGATCCCCATGAAGAATCCCTCTGAGTCAGAGCCAGAAAAACATGTAAATCTGACACTACAATAGGAACATTTGTTTGAAATGAGTAACACATCTTGATAGGGGTGTCTTGATAGCTAAAACAAACTTTATGCAATAGAGTTTTGAAGGCTTGTTGAAAAATGAATGGATAAAACATGTTTCAGCTCAAGAGTCAGCTATACAGTCAGATTGCTTCTTTCGCTTTGATTCAGTGTAATAAAAAGCTAAAGCCTCTGAAGAGTCATTGTACCAAACTGACTAGGTCTGTTATGGTGGAGCACATATTACTGTAATGAACCAGTTTCACACAGATAATTGTCATGGCAGTGGAAACCAAAGCAGAGACACAGATGTGTGTTGTGTTCTGCTAGTCCTGCCAACGGTTATTTGAGAGTCTGAAATCAGAGAGATGTGTGTGTGTGTGTGTCTGTGTCTGTGTGTGTCTGTGTGTGTGTCTGTGTGTCTGTGTTAGGTTGCTGCATAGGCTTTTCTGGACCAGGGTTTATGCAAACAATTAAAAATATGTATTATCAAAAAATCTTACGCTGCTTCTTTCCATCTCTACGTTCTATGAATATACAAAAAAAGGAAGGCCCTGGCAACTGCAGATTTTGGTAGAAAAAATCTAGTAGTCAGGAATATATTTAGCATATCCTTTTCAGATATTTAAATGTCCATCAGCTTACCAGAGTTCTTAACAAAAATACAAAATTTAAAGCTTATAATAATGGTCATCAGAACTCTCAAAGAGAGACATCTGCAGCCAGTGCCCCTGCAGAGTGTCAGCTGATATATTATCAATTAGCCAGCAGACTGGCCAAACACATCTGTGCTGTGTTTTGCCTGAAGATTGCTGAATCACGTTGCCTGGTACTCTAAAACAGTGATGACTAAGTTTTTTAGAAAGGGCAAGATGATGACCAAGCAAATGTAGAGAAAAATCTGCTCCCTGTTGTGGAAAAGACCTGTTTTCAAACCATTGTGTACACAGTTGTGTTTATAACCTTTTCTATATGGCTCACATTGAACTTCCATGCAGTGAATACAAGTAGCCCTCGAGTAACAACATTAAATTGCTGCAGTATCACTTCTTATATGGGAGCTATTTAGAGAAACTTAATTTATAAATACATTTTAGAAGATAAAGAATCAAGATACTGTGGTTTCTGGAATAATCTGTGTTAAAATTTTCTGAAATAACTCAATTAACTAAGTTAGCTCCGTAGCTCACTTTTAATATGAGAATTTGAATGAAAATGATTGGAAGGAAAATGTAAAAACTTAAATAAGAAACACCCGTTTGCCAACAACAAAATTCTGAGTGATTTTTTGGCTCAAGGGTATATCAGCCTTGCTACATGCCATAATTTATGATTTCTTTTAGGGACTGTAACACTGACATAGCAATAAGCATCAACTGAGGTGAGTGGCTGGCTGACAAACCAGTTTAAGATGATGATAAGCACAGCAATGATGAGAGGATATGCAGGGGTGAGATTTCCCCACATCTTAACTCCAAAAACACTGATTAATGAGTTCAGCTTAAGCCTCTTGCTTTCAGATGAAATAAAGTATGAGCAGATGAGTAACAGAAGAGGGCAGTGAGGGAAGACAGTACAGAGACTAATCTTTCCCAGCTGAGATGGGAAGGCTTTGTGGAAGGACTAATTTCAGGCCAAAAATATTATGAATAATAGAGATTATTTCTGTAAAGAGAACATTAGTTTTAAGTCTACAGGGAGGATTTCTAATAATAACACAGAAAGAAATCTAACAGAAAGCATCCTAATTTTTTTTTTTGCATCCATAGGATCAAAACCATCAATGAGTATGGGCGAGAAGTTGATGAAATGTTATCTTCCATATTATGAATTTACTTCTTGATCTAAAGTGAAAACCAAACTCTGAAAAAATATGATTTACTGCTTCCTTTCTCTCTTATATATGGAATATAATCTGCTAGCTGTGGTCCGGTCCCTTTGGTGTTTGAGGAATTCAGATTTTTCAAGTCCTTGATCTCCACCATAAGCACTGGGCCTTCTGCAGAAGGGAGCACATGGGGGTGACATGGAAATTTCCCCACCACAGTGTGACTGTGGGAACATCACTTGGCACTGGTTTTTGCAGAACCTGTTTGCTGCAGACAGTGCTGAGACATTTTACTGGGCACTGCCTCTTGAAGTGAAGCAAAATCAAAATCATACGTGCACATGTGCACACCTCATGTGTGTGTGTACGTATACATGTGTGCACATACAGTTGGGGATCTCATTTGCAAATGTAATCAAGCTACCATGGATCCTGCCTTCTCCTTACATTACTTTTTTGACCTGACTGACAGTGGTGCCCTCCATGATCTTGCTGAAGGCTTTCAGACCAGAAAGGTGAACATCTTGGGTTACCACAACCCAAGCGACTGGGAACATTCGCAGATGCAGAACGTTACCCACCTGGTTCAGCTTACTGCTGGAAGCCTAAATGCCAATAGGTTTAGATGAGAGTTTCAAGGATCATTTTCACAGACTTGAATGCTGGTGTTGTGCCCTTTAGGGCTGTAAAAGGGCTTTAGGGGCAGAGCACGGCAGCAGCAAAAGGCCAGCAGTTGTCCATGCTCTGTAATTCCTGCATGCTCCCAAGCATGGGGATTGCTGTGCTGATTGCCCTTCTTCCAAACAACACACAGACATGCTTCAGGGGAGAGGATGTGCCAGGGTCCATTCCCATCAGGCAATTTCAGCTTAAAATCCCAGATTCTGAGGGGGTGGTGAAGGGAAAGAAGAGATCGTGGTATGTAGAGCTGAGCCGTGCTGTGCTGCCTGGCCTCAGGGCCAGAGCATGGTCCCTGGTTATTTTACTCACTAGACGTTTCCTGTGTGTCTCAATTCCCTGTCTGTTCAAGAGCAAGAACTTTCCCCCTTTACAAAAAATAAGTGCCTTTTTAATGTGCTACAGGAATAGGTGCTATTTTAAGTATTCACCAGAGATGAAGCCAATATTTTTTCAGTCTGCTGGGAGAGTGGACCCATGGTAAGAAATCTTCATCCTGCAGTCCAGATTCTGTCTGAGTTCCAATCTGCAGAGATCTCCAAGTATGTAGTTGTTTGAGTTTTCTGTTCAAGTCTGGCCCACTCTTGATAGCATTTGTGGAAAACTGAAGCTTGAAATTGAACTGGATTGGAAGGCGAGACGGGTTCAACTTCATTGCTCTGCCTGTTGGGTTGCTTCCTCTCTGGGCAATGTAAAAAAAAGTCAACTGTATTATTTTTCCTTTTCCATGGCCAGGGCCAAAGAATGCAGGAAAATTCGCCAAGAGTAGAAAAAAAAATTAGTTCTGCTATAGCTTCAGGGGTCCAGGATACTTGCCTTTCTCATCAGAGAGAGAGCAACCAGACTGATATACTATTTTCCATCAATCAAGTCAGCAAAGCCAGGCAGAGCACTTCCTTTGACATCAATGCAGTGGTGACAGTTGTAGAGTTAATGCATTCCTTCTTAATGGAATACCATAAATCTAGGTTCAATGCTGCCAAAATAATGGCTGCAGTTCTCACTGGTGAAGTCAGCTCTCTCCTCTGCATTCCCATGGGCCTAAAGCTGTTTGGATATAGAACTAATAGTATTATTTACTGGTATTAATAAGAATTCCTAAGGCACTTTACAAGGATGGTTTACCTGTTCAAAGTGATGCTATTGCCTCTTGGTTGAGCACACATCTGCCTTTTCATAATGGCATCATATTTCACAGCTTCAGAAGAATTATATTTCTTGTTTGAAACCACAGGACAAAATTAGAAGGGAACAATTTATGGGTTTTTCCAGGAAGATGTTTGGATCATGTCAGAGACTCCCTAAAGTAAACACAGGTTCCTCAGGTTTAGTGTCTTATTTCTAAGGAAGTACATAAGACAGAATTCAAATATGACAGTAGGGTATAGTGCTTATACAGGAAGAAAAAGTTAATTCATTAATTCACTCTATTATATTTGGGTACCAATAAGGGAAAACCCCCAGGTATACCTGCTCAAGAAATAATCAGATCAGAGTCAGAGATACATTGGAGGTTCAAATAGAAGTCAGAAGACCTCTTTACAATCTCAGAGAATTGCTTTGCCTATGGGGAATGTAAGGCCTGCAGAAGGAGGAACGATGGATGCACAGTCTGCATCACAGGGAAAAGTCATGACACCACAAGCAGCAGAGCATCTACCGAGCATTTCCCTCACAGTATCTTGATCCTCTTTCTCCTCTCCCACAAGAATTTACTCAGCCCCCAAGGGGATGTTATTTGGGATTGTATAACTTGCTGGAGTTAAACAGCTTTATAGCACTATTCAGGCACAAGGCTTTACCTCTCACTTACAAGTTTATTTCCCTCTGCAGGGATCATAAAGCAACTTTCAAATTGCCAGCCAGTACTGCTGGGGCACAGAAGAAACCATTGTGGTACAAAGTCCACTGAGCATAAGATGTAAGTGTAGCAATGCTTTTAACCCCTCTCTGCATGGGAATCTGGAAACAGATGGTAAATGCCCAAAGGATAGGTGGTGCTGAGGGGGAGGGAAGGAGGTGGACCATGAACATTTTGGTTCAGGTAATCTGTATCTTGGTTCAGTGCACTTCCAGAGTGCAAGCATGTGACCAGGGCTTCCTCAGAGGGACCCCCCAGTGACAGCAACAACATCCCTGCCTTCCTACCCACTGGAGGGGACCTCACCAACATACAGGTGGTGACGAGAGCAATGCCCTAATGCTGCCTACCCTCTAAAGGAAATGGAAATTAATGTCAATATTTAACAGCAGTATATTAAGTTTGGTCTTTGACTTAAGCATCCACAAGTAATCATACAAAATCTCAGTTTTAGTCGTTCTTGCAGACCTAGTCACTCATTTATGAAGCAAATGTGCAGGATGCAAATAAAACATAAGCAGAAGGTAGCCTGGGGGTCCAAGCCCTGAAGGCATATAACGCATTGATTCAATTTTTGGAAGGGATTTCTTGTTTATTAAACCAACCACTTGAAATTAATTGGAAAGTCAAGTCTTGATCTTGGCACATTTAAATCATAAATATTCAACTTTCATTTGGCTCCTAAATAAAGCCAGCAGTGAAGGTCAGACTTGGAGAGGGATAACAGGCCTTGCATGCTCTGAGTTGGGCGGAAGCTGCTGGTGCTAGCTCAGCTCACAGGACATGAGTGGAGGAGTGAGGCTGGCCCCAGCTGCAGACACTCTGCTCGGGGTATGCAGAGGTTGGCCTTTGCTCCAGACCTATGAAGACATAACAGCAAAAAAGCAAAGCACACGGGGTTGCTCATGGTACTGTGCTGATGGGAGTGGTTGACTTCTGGGCCAGACAGGCTTGCATCTGTCCAACTCAGTGCATGGGCTCATGCAGAGAGGCATGCACTAAATCTGATCCCAGGGCCATTCCCCGACAGAACCACAAAATAAACACATGCGCATTCACTGCTTTCTAGAGTATTCCGGATGTTAATGAGTGGAATAATTTGTAGTGGCTTGTGTACTGCCTTTTTTTTCAGCTTGTGGCTAATGTATGAAGGCATTTCTGATCATAGCTATGCCAATAACCTATTGTCACGTCAGCTATTGCTAACTGCATTTACTCAAACAAAATATTGATGGGGTTCTTTTTTATTGCATGGAAAAAAACCAAGTGGGCATGCTTTCAAGAATCACAGTCAGAGTACAGTATGTCTGCATTTAATTATGGGGTTGGAGCAATTAACACTTGGGGTCTGCTTTGTTCTGTATTCCATGGCTGGTTGTTGAGAAAATACAATTCTCAAAAGCTTGCCATTTAAAATGTATTTAGCCTATTTTTAGTTAGTGTGAAGGGGTTTACCTACAATTGCTTAGGGCTATGAAGGTTGGGCTAAGACTCAGGAGACCCTGATTCAATCCAAAGTGTTCTTTGTGACAGTGGAAAAGTCTTAATTTGTGCTATCTCACTGGCCTGCTGGAGAATTATTCCTTGCTGTAAGGCAGGGATTCCATTAGCTGTAAAGTGCTCAAAATCTGGGCTACTTGGAAAACACCAGTGTTTTCTCAGGTTTTATTGTTAATGTATGTCACTAACAACAATTTACATCAGACTTATTCACTGATAACTAGAGACCCTTAAACCAAAACTTTACAGAGTGTGCAACGTATATAGTTTTCCCTTCTTTCATGAATTCTCTTAAACATCTACATCTGACCTAATTCAAAATTATATATCTCAAGTATGTATCTTAGATTAAAACATATGTTTCAGACCCACTGAAAAAGTTGTGATACTAAAGACCTCCTTTTTATTATTTCCCCTCACAACTTCACCTTGCAACACTTTCTTAATTGCAAAACAATTTTGGCTTGAACTTCTGTGCCTCAGTCTGCTGTACTGTGACCTAAAGAACAGTACATACACATGCAGAAATTAACTGGTCCCTTAGGAGTACTCTTGTGCTGGAGAGTGAAGGAGGAGAAGGCAGATTTGCAAATAGCTATATTTTCTTTCACCAACTTAATTGCTTCTGTTTGGAACTTTTAAAATCTCACCTTACCATGCAGTCATTTTCAAAGTGAGCACAGCATGACTGACCCAAAAAAAAAAAATCAGTTTGCTTTTTTATTATAATTTTGGTTGTGATATTTTATTAGTGGAGGCTGCAACACCTCAGAGGAGTAACAGTCGGCTGGTTGTGGCACTTCTGGCATTTCCTAGATTACACTGATTAACTCTGCAATATTAGTAAAGACCTTTTAATATGCTTTTTTGAGAGTAATTTCCTAGGGATTTCAAGAAAGCATATGGAAAAACAAACTGCATCACACAGCATCCCAGTGACACTTCTGTAAGTCACCAGAGTTCGACCTTTGTATTTCCAGCAGGTGAGTTAATCAACTAACCAACAATAATACTAATCCATCATCATTCTTAAAGATTAGTACTAGAAATATTTACCAGTTTTCATAGTTATTTGCTAACAGAGGAACAGTGAAACTCAGGTTGGGGTTTTCTTTCAGTCATCATTTATGGCTCTGAAAGTATCTTCCCGTTCTCAAGTGCAAGCCTTCACTAGACCACTGGAAATTAATGCCTTTTTTGGAAAACTGTCCATTTAAAGAGCCCTCCAGTATTTTTTTTCCTATAATCCTTGATATTTCAGTTCAAAATAAAGGTTAAATGATGATAATGGTGGTACAAAACAGGTTAGTACAGTCAAAAGGGACTCTTTTGCAGCCATGCTCACAGCATTTCTTATCCAGCAGAGTGCATAAACTGCACACAGATTCCCACATGCACACAACCCTTTGCACAGTCCTTTGATCTTTGACAGGAATCTTCAGACACCCTTTGGAATGGGAGACACTCTTGTAGTCTGTTATAGTTGTGGGTATATTTTTGGTTTGGAGTAAGCAATCTAGTTAGAGGATGATTTCTTATTCTTAAAATGACATGAAGTCCTCAGAAGGAGATGAAAGTACATTATTGTAGCTTTGTACTTGTGGGAATATTAGCCGTTTATAATTGCCTGGAATAAAATAAAAATGGAAATACTGAGAACATGATGCATAATAAACAGTCACAGACCTGTAAGACATGTTTTACTCATGAACATGGGATCAAACAGCTGCTTTTCCTGCCTTTTACAATGTGCTTCTGACATAAAATTAACTGTATTTTTTGACTAGTAATCTCACTTGCTGTTGATTCTCCACCTCTGTATGTATTTTCTTCTGTTGAAATTCAAGGACTGATCAGGGCATTTTGTCCTATAACACCTTGCCACTCTTTTATCATCTCTGGAATTTTTCTAATTCTCCAGAAATTCCTTCTCTTATCCATGACTATCTTCCAGGTGACAGTGTGTTTTCGTCTAGCTCTCTAAAACAGACTTTTACTCCCAGCACAGGAGGCATGACACCCTGCTCAAGCTAAGGATTGCACCATCAGGAACCATAGTTTTAAAATTTTCACCTGATTCTTTTCATTGGCTCTCCAGAGCTTCCATGCACCAGAGCATGACCACAGCTGACTCCTCTTGGACCCAAAAGAGGCAGAGCTTAAAAGGGAGCAGAGAAACAAACCTCTGTTGCCTTCTCTGGTTACAGCTGCAGAATGATTTTGAGAAATTGCTATTGAGAAATACATCAACATATTGTTGATGCCTTTGGCTTAGTGAGTGATGATCTAATTTCTGTTCAATTGACCAGCAGCCAATTCACGTTTGGATCAAAGTTTGAAACATAGCTTGTTTCTTATTAGGGTGAGCTGGTCATTATAAATGTGAATCATAGCAACCCTTAGTAAGGGCTTAACCCTGCAAGATGATGAACACTTTGTGAAGGTGATCTGGTGCTCAGTGTACCTCCTACCCTGTTCTTCACGTTACCAAGTCACACCATTTCTTTGAATCTGATCTGCCAAATTGTTCCTGAAACTCTATGCTGTAAATACAGGCATTCATACAGACAAATATGTTGTACTGCGCAATGAGGAAGGAAAAACTGATTATACTCAATGATCCTCATTCATACCTGCATCATGGAAGACTTAGGTCAAGCTAAACCCATTGCAAACTCAAAACTGTGGGAAATGGTCTTTCAATGTTTTGTCTATTTTACTCTGATTTCTGTCGTGGATCACCAGAATAAACCAAATACCTTGGCCGGTCACAATTAGATCTATCATATTTTGTTCTAAGAATAGAAACCTGTTTTAACTTAATCAATAGTAACAGTTGCATGACACAAATGAGAAGATTACTGGAATTAGTTAAGTTAATAAAAATACTCTGTGTTCTTCATTAAAAGTCTTAACAAGAGCAACTAAAATTGAAAGGAACAGTTGAAAGATCAGGGTCAACATCTGTTT
Organism: Sitta carolinensis; assembly: GCA_032173965.1. Classification (NCBI taxonomy): domain Eukaryota; kingdom Metazoa; phylum Chordata; class Aves; order Passeriformes; family Sittidae; genus Sitta; species Sitta carolinensis. Next base: position 34,110,007 of record CM063284.1, on the reverse strand, counting down.
AATTTTTAGCTATTTTAATTCTTGTTCATGATTATTTTAGAAGCTATCCTAAAGAGTCAAAGGAGAAAGAGCAATGGGAAGAAGACCGAGTTCTTCAGGGGACAATTCATCAGTTGATTCAACATATGGTGTATGAGAAAAAAAGCAAATAGAACAGAGTTCTCTTAGTCATTAGCTAATAATAAAGTCTCTAGCCACTGCCCAGTGTAGGGTCAGGCCTTCAGCACTTTGAATTTCTGGCTGGTGACATGTTGCAAGAAATCCAGTGCACATGAAGAACAGGTTGCTGGCTCTGGTGAAAGCAACATTGACAAGAGCCACTCACAGCATCCCAAAAGTTCCCATTTTGTCACTGTGTCCCCAGGTTCACAGCACCTTAGTTCAGCATGTAGCTAAGGAACTTCCATGACAAAGAAAAGCTGATGAAGGCCCTTGTGCAGTCAACAGAGGCATAGATGGGGAACCTTCCAGAGGATCAATCATATTTCTTGCAGACTAAGAACAGCTTGCTTTCTTTACCCCATAACCAGTCAAAGGTCATTTGGCTTACATCAGTGCGCAGTAAAAAAGCTTTAAGAGACATCAAATGACCTCTTCCTTATGACCAGACCAAAAAGAAGAAAGTAAACTCTTCTGCCTTCTCCTTAGTTTAACTTCTCTGTTAGATGTTACCTGGGGCCCGAGATTTCTGAATTCAAAGATGAAAAATGGAGCACACTAAAAAGGATGAGTTCCTTCTCTTCTTTCCTCAGGATTCCTCAGGCTTTTCTTTACTACGTAAAGTAGAACAATCCAGCTACCCTTTTTGCATTACAAACTTTGCTAATAAAAACCAAAATCAGACAATAAAAGCACACTTTCTCCTGATGCTCTGTTTTCTCATTCTTTCCCTCTCCCTGGCCCCACCTGTACTAACACAGTCACACTTTCAGTAGCCCTTACTGGCAGCAATGCAAGCTTTCAGTTTTTATTAAGAAGGCTAAATCAGGAGTTTATAATAGTCCTTTTATACTTTTAATGTTGCCCATTTTACTGCTGCTTTAACATTCACTGCCCAGACCTGGCTTGTATTCCATGTTCCCAGATCTGAACAACAGAACACCCCTGTTAATTTAACCATGTCCTTTCTATTTCTACATTTCTTAAGTAGTACAGCTGTGATTTTGTCTTTATTTCCCTAAGGTCCTTAAACATCTTTCACATTCGTACCTGCAATCACTGCCAAGGTAGAAAGTCTTCAAAGGGAAGTCTGCAGTTCCCTGTGCCTTCAAGAAATCTGCAGTCATACATTGACTTTGCATTGTCAGTTGGGAAAACATGTCCTGTAGAAAAGTGGAATAGCTATTGGGTGTATTTAATGCTTTGACAAGCCCAAAACTAGGCTCACACAATTTTACTGGTGCTTGAAGGAGGGCCATGGCTTTTTCATAATTCTCACCAAAGAACAGGGTTTGACTGTTTTCCTTCCTGATTTTGGTATCTGATTTCAGTCTCTGATTTCAAACTGCAGGCCAGTCTTCTTTCTTGCACCATGTCTCAGGTTTGGATACCATTCAGCAGCCTGGTGAAGATATCAGAGACAAGGAGATGGGGAGGAAGAACAGAAAATCTTGTTTGTGTCAGCTGCCTGCACTTTGGTGATGGTCTCTAAGATCCTTCTTTATGCAGTTGATTATGGAGTCAGATTTCAAAAAATATTTAAGGCCTCTAAAACCAGAAGTGGCTGGGATATTTTCCAGAGCTAGCTTGCTGCTGAACTGTAACCAGTAGTACAGCTAGTGGATGTACCAACACACAGACTTCAACTCAAACAGGAATTCAGGCCAAAAGGGATATTAAGAAAACTCCTGTTCAGACACAATACCCTGAGGTGCCTAAATTTTCACTGGGGCTGCCACAGCTCTTTCTTGAATTTAACTCCAGCTGTCTACCTTCTTTAGCTGATACTACACAGCCTCAGACAACTTGCCTGTCTGGACTAAAATGCCTGAAACAAATATTGATCGAGTTTGGGATGCATGCCACTCCTTAGGCACACTGTTGCTTAAGGCAGGTCAAAGATTCATCATGCTCTTTGTAAAGTTAGAAAAGTCTTGCTTCAGAGAGAAAGACACTTGCACAGGGCTGTTCCTGAATGGAGATTGTTCTTGCTTTGGGGGTTTGCACCAATGTACCTCTTCACCCTCAACACACCAGTGAAAAACAATATTATGGCACCTCCCTGCAAGCAAAAACCAAGCACCATCATGTACCTAAATGAAAATACATTAAGATCATTATCGTATTTAATACAGTCAAACTTATCATGAATCAGTAAAACCAGCAGCAGCATTATGTTCTTCCTTAAGTGACAGATTTGTCAATAGAATAAAAAAGTCTTTCTATTGAGACACGATGACATAAATACAGGCACTTTAATGGAATATCAAAAATAACAACAATCAGAAAGGAGATCTCCTTTACCAATAAAGTAGAAAAAAGCTCAAGTATCAACTAATTTGCTGTAAATCTGTCTTTTGCTTTCTAATCAATCGTTAACAATCAAAGGCCACCTGGCTTAATTGAGGCTAATTTTCAGGAAGCCTGATCTGGCATTCCTTCTGCACTGCTTGGTTGACATGAATGTCAGAAAAGAAAAATCATAGCACTAGTAAAGGAATGAAGAAAACCTGCCATTAAAGTATTTTTTAAATATCCATAAAACCTTTTTCTTTCCAGTGGCAAACGTGAAATATGACTGTTGGTGATCATTCAACAAACTAGAAAGATAATAATGGGTTTTTTTCTCCTAAAGGCTTTTAAAGAGTGCATGGACACATACAAAATCACAGCTGTATTTATTTTTTAAAGCTGAATGGCATCAGGCTAGAGAAGTCAGTGGTTTTCTATAACCACCATCATAAAGATATCTTCTGGCATGTGGGTCACAGAAAGATATTAGAAGATTCCAGCCTAATAGGGTAAACAAATGTCCTAGACAAACACACTTCCTCTTTGGTATTGGGAAATATTTTAGTGGAAGGCTAATTAGAGCCCTAGCAACTCTCTCTCTTCTCTGCAGGATGATCTTCTCCTGTTTGAACTCTTTACCTGGGTCCATCTTCCTTTTGGAAGCAGACGAGCAGCTCCAACTCTTGCTTCTGACAGGACATGACACCATTTACAAGGGTTGAAGGTTTTGGGGGCCTTGTCTTGGGGTCATAGCAATGGTCTGACTGCACTCTGCTGATGGATAAAGCCTATGCTTTACATTCTGCCTGAGTAATTGTAATAAATATTGATAGGTGTGCTCTGTTACTAATTTATTTCAGGCAGAGCATGTCTCTGAAGCTGTGGAACAACCTTGACAGAGCAAGCACTGCTTACCAGGCATAAGTATCTCTGCTGAGGGCATGGCAAAGGCCAGGGGATCCTGTCAACATAGCTGAAAGATACTGCTACTCAACAGGAGCTTCCTTGGTGCTATAGAAAGGTAAGATATTGTTTGAAGGCAGAAATTTTAAAATATTCAGTATTTTTCAGGGTATCTTTGAAACAAGGTCATTGAAAGATGAAATAGTACTAGGGCATTGGAACTGTAAAATGAGGCATTTCATTCATTTATAGGGAGAGGATGCGTCATTCCTAGCCTGTTTTTTTTTTTTAATGTTGGATCCCTAGATAGGGGTTCACCACCAAGCTGTTTGGGGCTGTGCTGTCCATGCTGGTGCAGTGCTGTGCTTACATGGTGTGCCACAGACAGATCCTGTCTCTGTAGGTAGTGTAGAACCCTGGTCGGTCTCATCTTTTTAGTAGATTAAGGCTTTAATCTTTCAATTACCTCCAGAAAATTGTGTGCAAATATTTTCCAGCTCACCTGTTATGAAGGGGATTACTCTCTGGGTGGTTGCCATTCAGCTTGGCTGCCTTTACTATAGACTTTACTGGTTGGCATCAGAGTAATTTTTCTTGTACAGACCCATTTGCAGCTGTAGCAGCATTTTTTCACCCCAACTTTACCAGGTATTTTTGCATTTCAGTGGTAGCAATCTATTTGTAGCACTTGGTTCATCCGATTCTTAGAGAACCTACACAGCTCATTTACTCATAGCATTTCTGAATCTGAGCTGAAACTCAGGAACATATTTCCTCCTCCTCTGCTCCAAAGTGGAAATACTTCGAAAACAGTCTCTACAGCCCCTAGTTGTTTCTCTGTTGATTAATATTTGACCATGAAATTAGCTCATTTGATTAGAACATGGTGCTAGTAACACCAAGGTCAGGAATTCACACAGCTTGGATCCCTGTATGGACCATTCAGTTAAGAGCTGGACTTCATGATCACTCTGGGTCCCTTCCAAGCTAGAATATTCTGTGATTCTGAATATAGTGAGAGTTTTGGGTTTTCTGTTCTAGCTGACAAGATCTGCCCCTCTGTCTTGAAGTGCAGTACTCATAACTCATATACCATCTCCCCAAACTGACTGTTAATTTGAATAGCCAAAATTATAATGTGTTACATTACAGTTCTATTTGTGAGCAATTGATAAAGGGCTAATAAATTTTTAATAGATGTTGTAATAATTTGTTAATTGAATATTATAGAGTACAACAGGCTGACTGGCTTCAAATAACCACAGCATAAAACTGTTGTTATTCTTTCTACTAATGTCCTTAGTAGGCATGTTTAATTTAAGCCATAATACATGACCCTGGTGGCAGTGATATGTCTATCTATGTAGTTAACTCCACTAAGTGCTTCAAATATGGAATTTTGCAACCCCAAATATCTTGAAACAACAGCGCACACACACAAAAATCGAACACAAAAAATCAAACTGTTGTAGAGCTTCAAAGAAACCTTCCTCCATATCTTGTAGGTGAGCTTCCTGATGGTAGTGAGACATTTTGAAAATGGACAACTTGTGGCTTCTCACACCAAGTATAACAAGTGTGTGTTTCTATGTGTGTTAGAGTCTCTGCATCTCCAAAATGTTTCTCTGAGGTACATGTCACTCTTTCAGTGACAAGCTTCTGAATGCTGCAGAAAACCGTGTCGGCTGCACCCTCTTTATCTGCTAGATTTCTAAGTGTGCTTTTGGCTGATAAACATTTTTTTAAAAAATAGTAATGTTAACAAATATCTCGCTCCTCTCCAACTTTTCCCCTCATGTCAGCTTTACTATAGGAATGAAGTTCTGGAACTTCTGCATGACTGTCAAGGGAGATCAAGTTGGCAATGGCTCAGCAAAATATAATTCCTGAATAGAACCTACACCAATGGACATCTGATCACACAAAAGTCTTGTATATTCCAACCCCAATGCACTGCATCAGAGATGCTTCTGCTGCTCTTTATTTCCCATGTCTGAGGCTTTGTCCCATTTTACCCAAACAATGCAAATGAGCCATAATATACTGAAAAATCTTATTTGCACTTTTTCATCTTGGAGAAAGTGCTGTGGATAAATTCTGATCCTCACTGCGAGTAGCACTATCTCCACTTAAGCCAGCATGGTGCCACTACTTTCATGGATATAAGACTGGGATGATTTTGGCAGAGACAGAGCAGGGGAGACCCTGTTATGTGGTAACACCTCTGTTCTGGAAAATTATCCACTGTTGGTAAGCAATGACCAACTAGCCCTCACTCACTTTTGCAGATTTCCAGTAAGATTTATGCTGATCCTGATATTGAAGTGATTCATTAAAAGTGACAGTGATGCTGGAACACTGGGGCAATCATGGTAGAGTTCTGCAAAAACACCTGAGAGAGCCCCTCAGCACGCCCACTCCAGCATAGCCAGTGGAAGATTTCCTCTATGATGAAAAAAGACAACTGCTGCATTTTCAGTCCATTCCAATAATGTGCTTCATTCTATTCAGGAGAAGTTTATACTAAACAAATGCTCACTTTCTTCACTTCCCTTTTCACATCAGTCACTGTCAGCTTGATATAGAAAATATGGCTGTTAATAGCTTGCAGTGGAGCAAACATTTGCATAACTGTTACCTCAGAGCCCATAACTCCGAGCTAATTGGCTGATGGTGATTAAAATGATTAAGTGACTGTAATTTATATGATTAACCAATTAAGCCATTCTCCTGTGATTGGCCCAGGGTAGGGTCTGGGATGCGAGCTTGTTTCCCAGCATGCATGCCGGCAGTGCATGATATTAAATATTCTTTTAAATACTTGCTGTTGTTCCTGCCAACAGCACTCAAGGTGCTTTAAAGGTATTTTAATTACTCCATATCATTTGTGTAGCACAGAGAGTCGTAAGTTGAAGGCAACCCATGAATTATTAACAAAATAAATCTAGCACTGGCTAGGATAACACAGAATTACTGAAGGCAGTAAATAGGACAGTGAATTTGATCATCCAGAACTGATGGATGACTGACTGGTGTAAATACAGGCAATATCACTGCCTTGAACAGAAGTTATGCTGATTTATCCCAGCATGACATCCAGATTTTGATCCTTGGAAACTGAAAGTTCACCAGCAGGTCTGGCAAAAAAAGGTAGAAAAAATTAATTGCAAATCCTTCTAGGTAAAAGAAGCAACTGCTTGGTTAATTTGTAACCAATTCTATTAGGAATGCATTTGCCAAGGGAGTGAATGTTGTTTGAGTGAGCTCTGGTTCTTGAAAGAACAAGGCAGGTGGGCAGGAAGCAATAATTAAGCATATTCTCTGTTAATCTCCTGCTAGGTACACTGAAGGGAAATCTTGCTGTGGTTTCATCCCCCTCTTTCCTTCCCCCCACCACCTTCCTGTGGGCTGTTGTTACGAAACAAGGGACTGCTCCATTTTCAGTTTTTTCCCCTCTCACCTCCTACCAGCAGAGAGTTTAATTCCATGCTTCCTGAGGCTAAACACATCACCTTCATTCATGTTACTTTCAATTTCAGCTGCTGTGTGTCCTGAAGCTTTAAATCAGTTGTCAGTTAACATGGGCTCCCAGTTATGATTCTACAGCATAGTAGTCTTTTAAGAGATGAGAGAAATATGATTTTCTTTTCAACTTAGCTGTGATTTGCTTTGTGTTCTCTCTGATCTTTCTTGACTGATAATTGTCAACATAATGTAGAGGACTATATTATGTCCTGTGGGTTAACTACTTCTATGTGCAGTTTTGTCCAAAACAGTGGCCTTGGCAAACAGGAAAATATTACCCTTAACTGTATTAAGTGACTGGGTAGTCCCAGTGCTTCAGAGGATGTTATTAAAGTCTTGGGGTAACCAAGGTTTGAAAAGTCAATTGTTCCATGAAAGATATAAAAGTCTGAACAACCTCTTTTGATCCAAGGGATTTGGTCAAAATGGCTTTGTGAGGAAGCCTGTAGCATCAGGATGACTGTTTTACAGACAAAAAAATTAAAGACATTGCCAATACTCCCATGCAAAGCCTATAGTGCTTAGCCTGTGGTGCAAAGCCAGAAATTCACTCTCTGAAACAGCTCTTGAAGCTTTAGTCCTGAAGTTTGTGGACATACGTACATGTCTGTCTATGACATTACTGATATGCCAGAAAGATTTTAGACTTAACCCTGAGAAGAGACATGAAAACTTCAGCTCCCACCAAAGTAACAGCTAAGTAAACTTTACCAAGAGCAGTAGTTAAAGCTGAGGCTGGGGGACAAAAGACATGGTGTGTGACCTTGGCCCATCACCTCACCCCTCCCTGCATCCCTGTTCCCTGTTGTCAGTACGAGGTATTGCTCTTTCATCACTCCTAGCAAAGCTTGAGGACAAGGCCATTAATATACATAATGCACTCACACAGTAGCAAGATGACGTCCATGGAAAAGCTTATAAATAAACATAAATACGGACCTGATGAGTAAAAGGCTGGGTCCTGCCCAGGCTTCAATGAGACTTATAAAGGCCACACAGAAAATGCATCTTAAAATAGACTATTTGAAGGTCATAGCCTCCTGCCCTTGCCTGTCAAGACCTGAGCGGAGGCTTTGCCTGTGAAGTGATGGCACTGCTGATGACATCAGCACTCTCCATGCAGGTTTTGGCAGGTGTTAGCCATTCGTTTCACCTTTGCTACTGTTCACCCAGGAATTTCTTCAGAGTCATGACTCGCCATGTGCTTTCATGGCAACTACCATTTAGTTGTATGAAAAAACACATTTCTGCTGAAGATCTGCTGCCATGATATCAGAACCTGAGAAAAGACAATGCCTCTAACTGATTCTTTTGACAGGTTATAAAATATTAAAAGAGGGTAAAGTTTTAAAACTCATTTTTACGTATCTCTCTACAGCCAGGTGCTGCTGGCCTAAGGGATCAATGAATGAAACATTACATAGAAATGCTGAATTCATGTTATTCTTGATAATCTATATTTCAAAAATGAGACTGAGCTCTTAAATGACCCACACATGGATTTGATCTGCTCCTCCCTTTCAACTTGCTCTTCAGTAGCCTGGCTTTAAAAAAATTAACTGTTTCAGTAATGTGGGAGTCCTTTCATTCCTACAGTCTTCTGATTAGTTCCAATAAAACTGAATAGTAATAAAGTTAAAATCCATTAGTGGCTACAAGACACACAACAGAACCTATTCTGGTATTTAAAAAAATGTAAAACTATTATAGCCTCCTGTGCAACTTTGAATTTAGCACAATTATTTTTCACTTTCTTGCTTCTTTTTCTGTTGTTGTTGCTATTTAAAGCCTCAGCAACATGAGCGTAATTTCCTCATGTAATACTATAAAAACTATTTTGTCAGAGTACTGCAGTAAGTGGCTCAAATGACTGAAAAAAAAAAAAACCAAAACATTAAAAAAGACCAAGCCACCTTAATAAGAATTATACTGATTTGGAACACTTAAGACTTCTCCTAGATGTAAAGAGGTACGAAAAAAGAGGATCTGTAGAGGGAAATTTTTTCTACTGAAAAACCAATGTCCACGTTGTCTGTGTCAGGGCTGGGGGGCAACTTGAAGAGTTTTCAGACCAGCCCAGGTAGGTTTCTCTGAGTTACTGAAGCACTCTGTGCTCTTCCAAAGAAGGTCTTGCAGTTCAATTTTAGCCAAAACAGTCCAGATCCCGCTATCAGGCAACATCCCAGTGCAGCTCCAGCAGCCGGTGCATGAGCTCAACCCTACATACATCTAATGCTGCTGCACAAAATGGTGGAATCACACCCTTTCATCTCCTGGTTCCTTGTTATACTTCCTAATCATCAAATTCCAAATCTCCTCAGAAATGCAATACATCTCTGAGGGTGGTTTTGGCCCAATACGATGTTTGCACCAACTCAACTCCCTAAGGCAGTTGAGCAATTCCAGAGCCCCAGCACTCAGCAGCAAGGTCAGGTCCCCCACAAAATGCTTTTTTAAAAAGAAACTATGTGGAGAAACTTTTTCTGGGCTAGTCCCCAGGAAGGATGCTCAGCCCAATGGGCCCAAAATTCAAATCTTCCTCATTGCTGGGCAGCCAGCAGGGCTGTAGGGAACATATCCTTGGACTTTTAGCACCCCCAGCTGAGGAGGAAACTAGCCCTGGATTTATCTTTCCCTGATTAAATACCTTAACCACTAAACACCTACACAAAAGGACAGGCAATCCCAAAACCTACACCAGCAGCCAGGTTTTAAAAGGGAAGACAGATTAACACAGTGCATAGATGAGGAAAAAACCTCCAACAAGTGCTTGGATCAGAGGGTTTCCTCACAGGAAAAACCGTAGACTTTCTCCTCCTGAGGAATAATTGGGGGCCTGGCAGGTGTGCCTGGTGCTTAAAATAAAATAAAAAATTCCATGACTGCACTTTTCAGTGAAGTCCTCTTTTCCTGGATGAAAATCAATTAACTCTTCACTGTGCCTTGAGGCTAACAGACAGGAAAGAGATTAACAACAGGAAAGGAGACTTCAGCTTTATTGTACAGCAGCATAGGGCTCCCCATGCTTGATCCACTACATGAGTGCTCTAATCCAGGGTCCTGTCTCAGCCATGAAAGTCCAAGGCGTTTAAGCACATGCTTAACTTCAGACATGGGAAAATTTTCTGCAGCCTGGTGGAAGTCTGGCATTTGCCTCTCCTCCTCCCCCAGCTTTCGATGGGAGTTACACACCTAATTGCTTTCTACCCCTTTGAACATTTCCACTCAACATGCTTTCCTAGGGACCGAAGAACTGCTGAGCTGGGGCCTTCTGGAATAACTGCTCTGTTAGGGAAGCTGCTCGTTAGCCCTCTGTCGTCTAGTGGCTGGCTTTTGTCCTGGGGCATGGGAGTTTATTTGAAAGCTAGGAAAAAGTCTTTTTTAAATTCAATTTAGGATTATGCCAGCCATTCTAGCTAAATAGTCTTTCCTTTTTTGATCAATTAAGAACCTGGCTTAAACAAGGATCTGTGTCACACTGTCTAGGCTCTGTTAAAAAAAAAAATTTAAAAAAAATAAAAATAAATTGAAATAAAAAGTTTAGTTGTCTTTCATTTTTTAATTGATTGTCTTTCATTTTTCTATTAGTATAGAGGGTAACCAAAGGTTCATGTTCTATCTTTACACTAGACATGATGCTCTACCTTCTTATGAGCTGTTAAATTTGTCTTCTTAATGCAAATCCTCTCAAAATAAGAAGCAATTAACTTTCAAGTTTTGGTTGATTCAGTAGATTTTCTTTACTTTCACCAAATTCTTATTCCTTCTTTTCCTGTTTATCTCAAGCTCTGTCTTTCTCTGCATAATTCTCTTCTCTCAGGGCACACCCACATCCACACTGTCCTCTTTCTCTTCTGGTGTCTCTCTGCTGCTCTATTCACGATCTAATTCTTTAGAAATTATTGCTGAGTGCATTTTCCTGTAAGTTTGTTAAATGGCCTAAATGGGGCAACCTTTTTCTCAGTTTCTTGGTGGTATAGGAAAACAAGAGCCACAGGCATTTATTGTGCTGCAAAATTGGGTCAAATGCGCCTTCAGAAAAAGTTGGCCTCTATTGAAAATAGGATGCTTAGCCAAACACATCTGTGTTAGTTGAACTATTTCTTCCTTCTTTAAGACATATTAGACCTCAATCTCAATAATTGCCTGTAACAACTGTAAGAGAGGATTCAGGTGGTTTCCCACTCTGCAACTGGCATTTTATGGGATGTTTAGCAGGCAAAACACCTAATTGAAAAGGCAAATATACCTTCTTGGTATGCACAAGAAAATTCAAACCCTGATATCATCTTATGTGGAACCAGTTTTACAACCACCACTACTGAGCTGATTGCATATCTCTTTTGTGGTTCCCTTCCTCTTAACAGAGACAGGATACAGGCTTAACTAATGAGAAAAGATAAACTATTCAGACAAAATAATTGATTTGCATAAATCAAGAGAAGACTGGTGGTACTGGAACAGTGGTGGCTGGGGCATCTGGAATGGTGAGGGTGCATCCTCATCTGTGCTGGAGGAATCTGCAGGTCTGTATGAGTAACACAATTGCCTAAGTTGTGCCCTTTCTGCTTCATCTGAGCATCATCTGTCTCTTCCTTTTCACTTTCAGGGTGTGTAATTTATACAAGATACTGCTTAGCTTTACAATATTTTCTCATTCAAGAGAAAGGTTATATTCAAAATAGTGGTGTGAGTGCAAAGAGAAGTGCTCAGTGAATTAAAGTAAGTGGAAAGTAGCAGGGAAGGAAAACAAATACTTGACATGTTTCATAAGCTATGGAAAGGCAAAAGGACAAGGTACAAAATTCCAGGCAAAAAAACATTAAACATCATCAGTCTTTGACCTGGAAATAGGGAAGGACAAGAGATAGAATATCTAAAACTAGACTATCTCAATGGCACGATTTGGTGGTAATGGTAGACTTGGCTCCTAATTTGATTGTACAACTGAATTTTACCTGCTCAGAAAAGGCTTTTTCCTAATCTCTAGTGAAATTTCCTCCTAAACGAGCATCCTCGTCTTAACTAATATTACAGATGTGCTACTCTTTAAATGATTTTTAAATGATCCCTGCTCAACTTTGAATTTTTAGGCCACACTAAAGAGAAATAGAAATATTGTTATAAAACCCCTTATAATCAACTTGCACCTAAATGTTTGTACAGTATACCAGCTTAATTAACCTTAATCAAAAAGCCTTTAATATGGGGGGATGTGTAAATGCAGATCCCTTATAAATGCAGATCTTCCTGCTCTGAAATTGGAGCAGCCCATGATCTTTATAGCTGTTTCCTGTGCTGTGGAAGACTTGGGTCTGAGATCAGCTCAGCTAGCCTGGCTGGTTCAGAGTTTACATCTGTATTCTGGGCTCTTAAATACACAGCTAATAGAACAGAACAGAATAATGAGATGATGTTACACCTTAGTGCTTGGGGGGTTTTGCTGGCATTTACTACCTAGAACAAGAGAGGCCAGAAATTGCTCTCCTCTCTAGGTGTCCCTTATAACCTTTGATTGCATGGGCTACTCTGTGGCAGGTGAATATCAATTAAACTGCCACAACCAAATGGTCAGAGAAGAGCTCCCTGAAGAATAATGAAAAAAAAGAATTTCTCAGAGACTTGCAGCATGTTATAAAAACAGCAATACCACCACTATGACCAGTCTACACTTCATTAAGGGAGAGAGTCAGGATTAATATCTGAAAAGCAATATCTGCGGTGTCTATTCCAGCAATTATTTGTATATGCATACACATAGGAGATGGAGCAGAAATAGTGGAGAAATGGCACACAATGCCTTTTTGCTTCCCTAGCAATGTCACACTTGAAATATGATGCACTCTGAGCTGATGACTTCCTTGTGCTGCTTATACATTATCCTGCCTGGGCAACAACCAAGTTCTGTGCAACAGTACTTCATTATTTTAATTAAGCTTATTGCAAGAGTAATCATCATTGCCATCAGTATCAATCACCAGTAATATTTCCAGTGATGTCTGTAAGTGATGAAGGTCCTAAATGACAATAAATAATAACGTTCCTGGCTTGAGTTGGCACTTCATTGGACTTTGCTGGGTTGCTTTAAGTACTCCAGGCTCACTACAAAAAGAACTATTTATCTATGACAAAAGCCAGGTCTAAATCATACTTGTTTTGACTTCCCAAATGGATACGTTCATAATGTCTGCAAAATTTATCCTTTTGATTATGGCAGATACCAAGTCTGAAACACATTTTGAAATAAATTAGAAAGATCTCAATACTCTGCTGCAGACATACTTTACCATATATCTTTAATTAGTATTGACTTGAGTAAATTCTTTGTTTTATTGGAAGAAGGCAGCATAACATTGTTTGGATTACAAAAATACTTTTGCCATTAGTAAGGAAAAGTCCAAAGGGACATCTTTACACTCACGTCTAAATGATCCCATGGTGTCAAGATCTGATTGAAAGGTATTACTTACACATTGTCCAAAATACCACTGCACTTGCTTATTCCTGTCATTATGCTGCTACGGTTTAAACACTGCCTGTTTTGGCTTGAGTTGCAATTTTTATTAGTTGGACAAAGACATTTCTGGTGGTTTAGGAAGCCATAGAAATGGCTTTCTTATTTTTATTTCTTTGTGTGCTTGTTAATGCTCTGAGGATATTCATTTGGAGTTCAGCAAGAGGATATATATACAATTGTTCCGGAAACATTGAACTTAAAATATGAACATGATATTTCCAAGAAGTTTTGAAGTATTAATATAATGAACAGTAATCCTAAATTATCTTTTTATTATCTCTCGTAAAAAAAAAAGCAAAATCCGGGACTATTCACAGTCATCCACCTCAGCAATAGCCAGGCTCAGCTGTAAGATCAATAGCTGAGCTGACAGTCCACCCTTGTTCTTTCTCTCTGTCCTTCTTTCACCTCTCTCTCTTCCCTGCAAAAGGCAGCCACTGAGCAGGGTCTTTGATGGGTGACAGCAGAGAGGGCCACTTATTGCCACAAACATTGGACAAGACTGACATTTCCCAAATCAGATTTTCCAGAAAAGGCAAATTTTATATTTTGTACTTACTGATAGGCAACGCAATATAAAAACTCTCTGATGGCACAATACAGCAAAAAATACAGCACACAGCGAATTGCAGGACAAGAGCTGCTGCAAATACATACCTCAGACTCTGTGTGGCATGTAATTACTCAATAAGCTCCAAAATAAAATCTGTTAGAAACAGTCATCCACAGGATTATCCTGTACAGCCTTTCAAGCAGGGTGCACAGCCATCCCTCAGAGCTCCTCTGGAGCTACAGGACTGTCAAATAGCTCGGGTCTCCACAGCAGGGAAGAGGTGGCTCTGAGGGGGACTCAGTTCCAGCTGTCCCCAGACAGGCACAGAAGGAAAAGGAGTGCACGGGATGGCCTGCAGTGCCTCTCCATCGTAGTGGTTTGAGTTTAGTTTTAATGATCTGTATTAGAAGAAGCTGAAGATTTCACTGATTTTCAGTGTTCCCCATGGTAAGTAGTTCAGGCAACAGAGTTTTATATCCAAAGCATCACAAAGAAAGGCTTCCAAAAGTGGACAGCAGAGAAACTAGAGACAGAATAATTAAAAGAAATGGTACAGTTCTCCCTGAAGAAGAAATTCCTTCTTTTTCCATCACACATAGTGTCAAGGAACACGTTTGTGTGAAGCACTGGCAAGAGTGAAGAACATTTCTCCATTTCTTTCTTGTCCTCAACACTCCTTTCATGCATGCTGCCATTTTCCACATCGATTTTTTTCTAGTGCCAGTAATTTATTCTAATGCCAGTAAGTTTAGTTTAGGAAACATATTCCTGTCTGCCTGTCTATCTATCTATCTATCTATCTATCTATTATCTATCTATCTATCTATCTATCTATCTATCTATCTATCTATCATCTATGTACCTATCTGCCTACCTAGATACCTGCCCATATCTCTCTTTCTTACTAAGTCATTCCAAAATCCAGTGTAAAAAGAATCACTCTTTCTTGCTTTCAAGGGGCTGAACCAACAAAATATTTTCCTGAGGTAAGGCAGTTTGACAGTCTTGTGTCTTTTTTTGTGGCTATGTGCTGCTGAAAAGGTGCAGCCTGGTCCATCCTGGGTGCTCATGGAAAAGAAAAAACTCCTGTGTTGCATCAGGAGCTCATCACACCCTCTGTTTTCTGAACATAAATGTAATGCAATTTTGCTGTGAGAGTCAGGCAGTTCCTGGCCACTCCCTCCCTCTGAGAACTGTGGACAGAGAAACAGAAACATTATACCATTATTATTTTGAAGCCTTGCTCAGTGCATAAAGCTATCATCACTTCTCTGAATGAGCGTTGCTCTTTCTATTTTCCCCACTTCAGGGCTGTATTCCACCTTCACAAAGATGTCTCATTTCCCCAGTTTCATCTCCTTACAGGTGTTAGATATGCCATATAACCCTTCCTATAGATCATGTTACAGCCAGTCCCACTCCTGGTGCTTTGGGCTCTTTTTAAAATTACATTTTACACATCAGTAAACTTGTAATGTAGGAACAGCTTTCTTAGTGTTATTTATATCCCCACGTAGCAAAAGAATTTGTCAGAGAGTAATATGAATGTTATTTATCTGACGGCTCAGCTTTATTGGCTGCTACATTTCATATCCCTCAGTATTTTTTGGCAGAGGAGTAAATAACAGTGCTGTTAACCTCTAACACCAGTAAAAAAATAGGCACTTATTAAGGAGTAAATATTACTTTAATTATTATTGTACTAGTTTCCTTTCTCTGTAAAAAATTAGATCCCTTTGTAGATCTAAAAAATATCCAAATTTTATTTAAGTTGTAGACAGTTGTCTGGCCACTTGCTCTGGATAGTTTCTGGTAGCTTCAGCAGTAATTAAGGAACATAAAATGTTTCAGCCACCTGATTGGATAAAATTAAAATAAGCATATTAAAATAGTAAGTTAAACTAAGGTGTCCAGGGCTACACTGACATCTGTCTGTGCCACATCAGTGACATCTTTTTGTGACCTGTTCTAACCTCAGACGAAAACCAAGTAAACCTGTGAAGAAACCAGGCCTATCACTAATTCAACAGCAGAAGTCCCAGACAGTAGCAAGGGGAAGTGAATTAAGTCCTAAACCCTCAGCCCTTTCAGCAAGAATTTAAAAGCATACAATGCTCACATCCTCAGAACATTTTTTACTTCAAGCTTCCTTTGGTTTTGAAAATCAATAGATGTGATATACGTAAATACCTTGGGAACCAGGGTTCCAGCACCTCACCAGGGATGTTCAGCACCCTGCAGGATCAAGGCCTTTGTAACCCTCTAAATCCCCTCAAGTGGCAATATTTCATTACAAAGCAGGGAGAGGAGTGTAAGTGGCATTTCTGTTTCTATGGCAATTGCAGCAGCAGGAAGCACTGGGGTTTGTTACTTCAGAAAACTCTATCTTCTGCTGCTTTCTCTGGATGCAACTTTCCTCTTCAAAATCTTACCTGCTTCACCTAGAGAGAAAAATTTAATGACTGTTAGCATAGAGAGATTATCAAATATCTAATAAATAAAGCAGATTTTTATATAATGTGCAACTGTACGTACTGGGTTACATCAAAATGATGGAAAGAATTATTAACCCTCTGGTAACCCTCTGATATCTAGTCCCTCCCGTCTCGGGTGTAGCACTCCTATGTAAGAAATCAACAAGTTGAAAGTACCATTACTTCAGACTACAGAACATGCTGGGTTCATCTCTGAGGGGTATCTTTGCTCTGGTAGGTATTTTCACACTTTTTATTTCATTCCTCAGGTGGCTGAAGACAAATGTTTTAATGATGGCTAAAGTCAGCATCTAGGAGCTGCTGTGAGCCTCACATGAGGCTAGCAGCACCTGTGCTAATGACAATATGGGAGCTCACTCCATGCTTTTAACCACAGTCTTCCCTGTGACTCAGTGAAAGTGTTCAAGCTTTTACATTTCACAACAGCATCACTCTGTAGCAGTGGGACTTAGCCTGAGAGAAAACAAAAGAACTTCTTTGCCTGACAGGCATGACACAGTGGAACATTTTCTCCAGGACGCCTCTAGAGCCCAACAGGCCATGGGAGTCCTCTTTTTTATGTCATCAAAGACTGAAATTGGCTGGCAGATAGACCACAGGCTCACTCCACAACCACAGTGGCTGTGGCAAATGGTCTTGTGCTTCAGTATGAAGCTAGCCCTCCCATCCCAGTACCAAATAGGTCATGCTTCAAATGGCATGTGGCAAGAAAGGCTTGTTATTCCTGGGCAGAGGAGCATCAATAGGCATGTGACCATTAAGGTGGAATATTAATGGAGTCACTCCAATAAGAAATATATGAGACTATGTTTTGAGTTTCTTGACACACATTGTGAACAAAACTTCATTTGGTCTTGCTAAACAGAATCACCTCTGTTTAAAAGGAACATACAAAAATATATGGAAACATTTGTTGGGATATTTTTAACAAAGCAGAATCTAAATTATTTGATGGATCTGTTGGAGACCACAATAACTTAGAGACAAAATCCATTTCATAGTGAGACCAGAAAGTAAAACCTTAGAGCTGTGACACTCAAAAAAACCCAGTTTAGTAAAGAAGAATGGTTAATAGAAGAGTTTAGATCTGGTGATTTTGAAAGTAACAATGTAGAATGATAAACATTTTTATAGTGAGTACTTAATACTTACTATGTCTTTTCGTTGGGGTAGAGAAACTTGCTACATGCCTTTCACACAGACTCATACTATGGGTAAGTAAGGTGACCTCTGGAAGTCACCTAGTCCAACCTTTTCACTCATGCAGGGCCCCCTAGAGCATGTTGCTCTGGAGTGTGTCCGGATGGCTTTTGAGTATCTCCAGTGAGGAAGACTCCACAATCTCTGGGCAGCTTGTTCCAGTGCAGGCTAACCCTCACAGTAAAGAAGTTTTCACATATGTTCAGGTGGAACTTCCTGAGTTCCAGTTTCTGCCCATTGCCTCTCCTCCTATTGCTTGGCACAACCAAAATGAGCCTGACTCCTTTCCCTTGGCACCATGCCTTCAGAAAGCTTTGATACAGCCAGTCTGGTTATGTTCTTGCTGATCAGATAAGAAGCAAATGGAAAACAAAATTAACCTTAAGAAAGCAACAACTAAAGCACAGCGTTCTTTGTAAACAAATTTGTTTAATGAGGTATAGCTCTTATGAGTTCCGTTGTTGCAAATCTCATCTTCCTCCATTCCAAAAAAAATAAGTCACAACTAAAAAGAACTATACAGAGTTTGCAGGCTTACTAAGCATAACTTCATAGACACTCCTGCAAATTTGTTGTCATCTGTAATTATAAATTTACAAGCTTATTTTGAAAGGTGGTTTCATTCATACACACTGCTTTAAAAACACACAGAAGAAGATTTTCTATATTGAAAATTTTTATTTTCTTTCTTTCTCTTAGGAAGAGGGCAGGATATTAGCATGTATTCAACACAATTTGCGATTAAAATCACAATGAAGCATGCTATATCTTAAAATCTAATTTAACTTAATATTTTTAAATGTACAGGGAACAATAACCCAAAAACTATCTAAAATTAAATCGACATCTGTTTCCCAAGTAATTTGGCCCTTACCCAAATTAATTACAGCACCGATCCAGATAACTGGATTGGGGTGTAAAGTGGCCCATTTATGATATATTACATTTATAGATTAGTATTTGTCATAATACAATATTTTTGTTGTAAATAAGGTAATGAATTCATATTAAGAGAGGAAATTGTGAAAGCTCTGGAGGACTTTTATTCTTGTAGACTTAGAGAGATGTCTTCCTCCCTCCCTCTCTCCCTTTTTCTCCCTCATTTGCAGTGAGACTTGAATCCCAATTCCTAGAAAACCATTAAGTATTTTTTTCCTTTCCTGGTTATCTGTTATGATTTTTAGCCCAGCCCTCTGCACACTGACTTTTTCAGAAGTAATAGGTCATGCAGGATGTGTTGCTGTGCATGTGTTCAGCTGCAGCACAACTTCAGGGCACAGAAGAAGGTCATGTCCAAGGACAGGTCCACCTCAGGGGATTGCTGTGCTCCAGCCTCAGGAAGAAGCTGAATACTTTCAAAACTCTGGAAGTCACAGTTTACTCAGAAGTTTTTTGACCCACATGAAACTGTTAGTGTCCAGTGTCTCACAGATGGGATGGAGATGGATGGATGGATGGATGGATGGATGGATGGATGGATGGATGGATGGATGAGGGTGGATGGATGGATGGATGGATACTGTGCAGCCATCAAGCTTGAATATGTCTTCACTCACAGAGCCAACAGCAGTGTTGTAGGCATCCCCTTTGCCCAGCTGCTCTTCTTGGACATGACTCATTTTTCTAGTAAGGCAAAGCCAAAGAAAACCAGCCTCAAAACAGATAGAACTCTCATGATGCAGGAGCTCAGGAAAAAGGATTATTGGCCAATAGAAAGTGAAAGTTCAGAAGGAGCTACATGGAAACTTGTGCAAAAGTTGTGGCTTCATTTCTAAGCTTGAGAGATCTTTACAAGAACACTGAGTTGTAATCTCATGCATTTTAATGCTCCCCCTTAATACTCTCAGTCGCCTAATGCCCCGGACAGTTTGCACCTCCTTAGAATCTAATTACCCAGTCCTGCTCTTCCAGGAAGGTACATTCACAGGGAATGTTGCAAAGGAAAGAGCCCGGAGCAAGATGGTTTTGAGTACAAGGGACTCAGCTCTTTGTAGAGAATGTATGTCTGCAGGAAGTGAGCACAGCTTTGTTTCTCAATTCTTTGTGGTCATGGCAAGAAAAAGGAGATATGAGAAAAGAAATCTGGAAGGAAAAGGCAGTAAAAGGGAGAAAATGGACAAACTAAGGCTCATGGTAGGAATTTGAAAAGGTAAGAGGTTTTTGCATATTGTATTATTAGTTCAGTTTTATGTGCAGGATTAAGATTTTGTGTTCAAAAATGTCATAAACCAGGTCCAGTAGAAAAAGTCAGGTTAAAAGACTTCACAGAGGTAAGCGACTATGCATAAGTGACCATAGCTTTACCTATCAAGTCTGGGGACAATTTCATAAAAATTCATCCAATCAGCAAATTACCTATGAGAAAAGCAAACAAATTTCTAAATCACCAATTTTCTTGCCATTCCCTAATATTTCTTGCAATATACATAATTTTTTCTTTTAAACTGCCAAAGCGTTAATTCTAAGAAATGTTTATTTTATTTATTTTTAAAAATTTTTAAAAATATCCACCCAGCAGCTACACCAGCAGCTACACTTTCTCAAGTGCTAAGAGCCCTTTAGAGTGATCTTGTTTTTTCAGAGTGCTGTCTTTAGGAATAACCAAGTATATTGACACAGGAAACCCATCTAAGGAAGAAGGCAGAGAGGAATATTACGTAGATTTGCATACAGTGACATCCCATCTTTTCCTCTGTGAAATTTTATCACTACATTTTTATAATACAGACAGAGCTACACAATCAGGCAAGGCATTCTGGAAATACAGTGCTGATCATATTTGTAGAGTTGACTTAGTCTTTGGAACCTTCCATGACAGCACAGTCAGCCACTGTTTTATTTGTGAAGAACAGACAAATCTTTTTAGGTAGTTCCTTGTAAACTTAAACTTCTGCATTTAGCTGGATTGACACATAGAGGTAACCAGCAATGCAATAAAAATACACCATTTACATAATCCCACATTTAAATACATTATCCACACAGAAAGTTATTAAGAGCAAGTTATTTATTTCATACTAAGGGTTTCTGAAGTCTGCAAAATCAGCAGTATGGAAATGAGTAATTTTTGCTCATCTCACATTGTTTAATAGGTTAAACTGAGCATAAATTCAATGGCAGCACTGTGATTCACATCTAAACTAAGCTTGGTTTCTGTTGTGATATACTCTTCTACTCCTTAAGGGCCTCTCCAATTCCCATTGAAGTCAAAGAGAGTACTTCCCTTGATGCAAAATTGCTGCATAAGATTCTACACATGCATTGTGTACAATAACTGTTGTAGATGCATGTGTCACAGCCCACAGAACTAGGATATACTATGGTGGGTATTCATTTCAGGGACTTTAGAATCACTTCAAGCAAAATCTTACAGTAGAAACCATGTAGTGCTATTGGAAGAATTTTTGTTATCCTAATGACATTGGGTAATTTTACATCTTTTTCTAAAATAAAAAATTAATCCATTATTTCTATAAAGGTAAATATTATTAATTACTTCTTTACCGCCAATATTTTTGAGATGTTAAAAAAATTGATCCCTTCAGAAAATACTTTTTGTGACTTTTTTTGTCACATTGTTTCTGTAAATTACTCAAATTGCTTTATTTGTTTTTCGTCTGGAAGACAGAAACACATGTATAAATACTGTTGTTTTTCAGCTAGTAGGCAATTACAGCTGGTTCTGCTAGAGAACTTAGGTGCCACTGTCACACTTAGTGCCTTTTCTGCCTTGAGCCCAAGGGCACCTGAGGAGTTAGTGTAAAAGGTCATGCCTCCTCTCACAGAGAGTTGGGGTGGGAAAGCTTTACTTTCTTCTGTGAAGCTTAGTCACTGTATATTAGAATTAAATATTCTTTAGAATAAAAGTTGTTTTCCCCTGTAGAAATCATGGAGAATGGACAAGCCATCCTATCAGGGCAAAAATAAAGGGATTGGAGCAGCTGGAGGTTCTTCTTCCTCCCAGCTTCCCTCCAGCCGTGTACAGCACACTCTGCACCTCTCTCCAGTGATTCCCTAGAGATCACAGCATCAGTAACCTCTCGGTGTCAGGGCACAGACAAGGACCATCCAAGAAGAGGAGGAGGTCCTGACCTTGTAAGGAGCAAGTAACAATACTTTTGCAACCACCCATTGCTGTTCTTTCTCCTTTCTTCCTCAGCATGATAATTTGACTACCCTAAATGTAGCAAAGCAGCTCCAGCAGAAGTGGTTGAATCTAACTTCCCCTGTTGCCTGGGGCAATGGGGCTTTTCAAAGAGGATGTGCATGCGTGTCTCCGCAGGTAGAAGAATGGTTTGTTTCAGGTCTTTCATATCTCAGAGGAAAGCCCTAATTGCTGGATTCCCAAGCAAAAGCACAACACTAGCAACCTTTGCCAGCTGCATAAGATGTGCTCAGGTGCTGCAGGTATGTGCCTAAATATTAGGAATTAAAATACCCACCTATCTGGAGACAGCTTGAAGAATTCACATGGAAAATTAGAAGTTCTTCAAGAACTTTCAAGTAATCATTTATTTGAGACACTTAGTAGCCTCAAGGATTTTGCGCTGGTTCCCAGGCCTGGGTCCTAGCTGAGCTCACCTAATTCAAGGTTCAAAAACTGATGTAGCCAATATGGTCTCACTGCATTTTGTTTTCTGCTGGTCCTGAATTCAATCAGAGAGCCAAGGTGGTCTTCAAATCACGATAGGATCAGGTCTTCTCCCAGTAGTGCCATTTGGAAGGATTATCATGAGCATGAATCGATACCCAAAATATTTTTGCTACAAATCTCTACCAGATACCTTATGATTGCCACACAGAGACTTTGCTCATGTGTTCAGTACAATGAGATTTGATAATTCCTGGAGCAGTCAGAGAAAATAGATCTTCTGTCACCATGCAGGACCTGCTTGAGAGCAAAGGAAAGCCTTTGCTCACCGAGAACGATGACAGGGAGTTGAAACTCCTCTCTGCACCAACATTTTCTCAGCATATTCAAGAAATATTGGTAGCATGGAGGTTCAGGATGCCCGGCACTGCTCTTGGCTTTCTTGCTCTGCAAGGATCAGCACCCTCATCAGAATTCTTCTTAGCCCAGGAGAGCCAAATGAGATGGTTTTGCTTTGTGAGCATGGTAGGTATTCCTTACAACTGCATTCATGTTGGAAATACAATTAATTCCTCCTTCTCTTCAGAGCTGACAAAGCAGCGAATGAGTAAGGACAATAGAGACATGCTCATTGACTGGATTAAGAGAAAAAAATGACAGAAAAAGTGTATTAGAGATTTATGACTTTTTATAGTTGTTATTCAAGTATAAGTGAGATTTTTGTACACTTCTCCTCCAATACAAGCATTCTTTTACTTCAGAGTGTCTGCATTTCTTCCACATTCTGTTTATCCTGGAAGATAAAGCTTTCTGTATTTAATGAATTGTCAGAAATATGCTTACTGAAATCCAATCAATTGCTTCAGAGTTTACGTCTTTATACATTAATTTTATCACCAGAATGATGGCTTATTTTCCTGCAAGAAGGGAATGAAAGAACACACAAAAAAAAAGCCTTTTTAGTTGTCTGAATTATCTTTTAAATTTGCATATAACAAGTGAATAATATCTGGAGTAGTGTCTTCCCTTGCCTTCTCCATTTTCTTCTTGTGGAGAGCTCAATTATAGAAAATCTTTCTTTACGTGGGAAAGACAGTTGCTGCATTTGGTGTGCAGGGTAAATCAGGGTAAATCAGGTAATGCTGTACTTAATATTAGGCCATGAGTTTTCAGGGAAAATATAATGCATGAGCAGAAACTGGAAAGTAGAACTTTTTTTTTTTTTTTTTTTTTTTTTTTTTAAATAAGCCTCTTGGGCTGATTTCTCTCTTCCTCTCTTCACTCTTATCTTTCTGGCAACTGATAATTTAGTTTAGTACAAGAAAGGTAAAATCATACAATGAGAGTTTGTCATGGAGTTTATTTAGTATTTAGAGAGCTGATGTATGTAGTTAGGAATTAAAAAACAGCTCATGAAAATAAACCTTGCCCACCATGTTTATTTTTATCAAATTAAGTTGATTGAAGTAAGTCAAATTTCTCCATACTCACTTGCCTTATGTGAAATGGCGTGACAGAAAACCAGCACAGCGCATCCCAGATGTACCACCATCATTTTAAAGTATTTATTCACCTGCGTGTCATGCTTCAATGACAGAATATGGAGTTACAGTGAGGGCTGACATACTGTAAACACATGGGATATACCTGGGAATGAGAAGATGGCAAAGAAAGTGGATGGACACTTGTCAGAGGGGTCATCTTTTACTCTTAGCAGTGAGGTTGCTTGTTTGGAGAAGAGAATCCGAAGTCAGTCATGTTCCTCAAGGCAGGTTCATAAATCTGTCTGCTGGGCAGAAGAACCTGTATGGTGCAATCCCAACAGAAGTAAGCCTACACCACAAAATAGCTAAAAGGTGGGTCTTTCCCAGCTTAATGGTAATACACCAGAAGATCTTAATTATCTGGGTGTCTCAGAAGAGTTTAATTATCTGGGGCATTACCCTCCCTACGGCTCCATGGCTAATAGCTCAGAAGTTGCAGAAGTTGCAGCAAGCTGGAGGTGGCTCATAACAAAAGAGCAAATGTGTGGGTGCTCCTTGTAGATGATCCAACAACTTTTGGCCAACAGACCAGTAAGAAATAAACATAAAGGCTTTATCTCACAGGTGCTCCCCTTCTTATCCTACGTGATCATCAACAGTGAAGAACTTCCAAACTATCTTGTTCTCTGGGGGAGTTTTGTGCAGGCCAGGTGATGTTTACACCTGAAGAGAAAATAACCAGGTTCCTGTGTCTTATTTGCAGAGCATGAACAATATATTTTTTTCTTTTGAGTAGTCAAATGTAGAATGAGCTGAAATGAGCTGAAAATGAATACCTGGAACCATATTAATTGACCCAGTCACCTTGCAAGGCCACTGCCTTGTTTGCAAGGAATGTTAGGCTCAAAGCCCTGCCCCAGGCTCCATGTGTTGTTCCTATTTTTATAATAGTCCAAATCTGAACCTCTAAAATCTCAGAAAGTTCAAATCTGGATTCAGATTTTATGCTACAGCCATAAAAACTAATAATAACAAATTTATCAGAAACAGTATGCTTTCCAAAGACCAGGCATGGTGGAAATATTAACAAAATCTAAAAGCAACTGTTAGGAAAGATAAAACTGTTACTGATAATCTTAATCAATCTTTTGCATTTATGCTCACCAGGAGGACTTCATCTTACTATAAAGCTGTTCTTTAAAGGAATCAATCTACAGAGAGGTTGTGGTTGCCCCTCCCTGAACACATTCAAGATCAGGTTGGATGGGACTCTGAGCAACCTGATCTAATTGAAGATGTCCCTGGTCATTGCACAGGGTTGGACAAGATGACCTTTAGAAGTCCCTTCCAAACCAAACCATTCTGTGACTCTATAATTTTATGATTCTAGGAATCTAAGGGTCATTTTCATATTTTAGTCATAATAATGCAGGCTGTAGGGTAACTCAGTAAATGGAACAATACTAAATTGCCAAAATCAGATAATGTTTCCATGTGAGGTCAAAACAAACTAAAGTACAAAAACATTTCATTAATTGTGGTACAGGTAAATTACTGATCAAATATACCCTAACACAGGATGAATATAAAGTAATAAAGATGATATCAAAAAGTACTCTTGGGGGGAGTATGGGAATTATAGATCAGTAAACCTGACTTCTCTGCCGTGCACCCTGGTAGATGTTATAGCAGAGAAGAATGTTAGTAGCTATTCACAGAAATGTGTGTAATAAGAGGGAAGACTTAACAAGGTTTTTGTCAACGAGTCACATCTCACAAATCTTTTATAGTTCTTTGATTTGACAAAGTGTCAGAGAAAGGCACATTACTCATTCCCCTGCCAAGCATGCTCTGGAAGCAGCACAGCAGGGCAGGATACCACTGCAACTCTGATGGCTCTTGGTGAGGTTTCTGCCACTGCACAGATTTGGTACCTGATTCTCCCCTGATTTACCAGTGCTACTTCATAACCACAACAACCAGGATCACTCCTGTGCAAAAGACTGAGTTTCAAACATTTATTACTTTTTCTGGTAAAGGCCTCTAACATACACTGGGCATGGATAAACAAATACAGGATTTCCAACTTCATGTTTGCTTTCATAGCCACCTTGTTTTGAAGGTGCTGCATATCTTAATACTCTAGTAATTTTCCTTCTTCTTTCCTTAAGGCTCAATTTATAAACAAGTATGAAGAAACTAGAGAGAAGCTGAAAGATAAAAGAGGGGTGTGGATCATTAAGATTCTCATGAAGTAATAATGTACTGGTGTATGCTTGGTGATGAAAGAAGTCAGACAAAAGTGGTCAGTTAAGATGGCAAAAATTGTACGGGATAAAAGAAGAAAATTTAGAAACCTCTACAGAAGATAGTCTTTAAACAATGGATTTTTAATAATTTTAATAATAAGCTCCTCTTGCCTCACAACAATTTTACATTAAAAGTAATTTGCACTTCTGATCATCTGCAGTAAATAAAGTGTTCATATAACATAGAATTGAGGCATCTTACCTGACATTTGTGGTCTACATTTTTTTTGTTAGAGCTGCGATGAAGATTGCATTTGTTTCATTTAGTGAAGCAATACAGTGTACACTATTTGCTCTTGAATTACAGTGACACCAAGATCAATTTTTGTAGCAGTGTGGGCATCTTACCATAACACACTCATATGCATACACATTTGATGCTCTTTCTCCAGTTCCAGCCTGGAATACAAGAGCCTTTGGAGAGGGAGGAGAGTGTTAGGGTGATGAGGGCTCTCCAGCCAGATGCTGTATGGGAATAAAACTCCATGGTTATTATTCCAGGCCGGGAGTGCTGCATGTGTTCTGTGCTGAAGGATTTGGTCAATAATCACAGACCCATGTGTCCCGTCCTGACACAATTGTCCCACTCTCAGTAGTGCAAGCAGTCCCCAACAGAGGCATATTCTATGATTTAGGGTTTACACTGCATGTGTTTTTCTCTCATAGTTATCTTGCTCTTCCTTAAGTCTCTTAGCTCGACCAGGAATTTACCCCTGCATGCCAGTTCTAAGATCTTGTGTGGAATCTGTGGCTGTAATAAACATGCAGTGTGCTTCCTCCCTCTGAGGTGCCTGCTTTTCAGTAAGGAGAGAAGTGATCTGTTTATATTTACAGCTCATTTCCTTGCCAAAAATATCACAGAAGTGAAGGGCAGTTTTAACAGACACCAAGCCTCTTGATTTGGCACACTAATAGTCCCACGACTGAACTCACTGTTCTCACACAATTCTTTTTTGACTGTAAGCTGTTTCACTGCCACTGCTAGACAGCAAATACACATACTATGCCTGTCAGGCAGTGGCCAGATCTTTTGGCTGAGGTTAGGAAGTTGGCGGCTTACCCGCCCTGTGGCTGTACTTGTGGTGTGCACAACACACATCTCCCCTCTCCCTCCTTGAAACTCAAGCTGGGGTCTTTATGGTTTGTAAGCAGTAATTCTAGGAGCTGAGCAGCTATCAGCAAGCTAGCCCAATCTGTGTTAAGCTTTCCTCAGTTGGAAGTTGCTCTATGTTATATATCACTCAACAGATCTATACACTGTGGTGCTTTAAAGAACAGAGCTCTGTCTTAACTTGTAATCATTTTCTTTGAACTCAGATACTGTGAGAAATGCCAATAAACCCAGCAGAGACTATTTCTTACTGAGAAAGTGGGACTGTACAGGAATGTGGATTTGAACAACAGCCTCACAGATCTCCTAAGCAGTAGGGTTGCTGGAGAAGGTAAAGAGGCACAACCAGACTAATTTCTCTGGTGAGAAACAGACTAATTGCCCTTATCCAGATCAGTGACACTATGTAAAACAAAGGTGTAAAAATGGAAATGTGTAACTGCTGTGTTGTTGTGTTAGCCTAATACAAATTCTTGGCATGGGAGCATCTACTTGGGAGACAGCAGTATTGTACCTGATGCATTTCATCAACAGCCTAAGAACCCAAGAGATTACTAGAAGGCAGTAGCTAAAGGACTTACAGAAGTCTGAACTTCAGTCTGTAACTGTAATTGCAACTGATTTGCAAATTTAAATGGAAGGGCACACAGGCAAAGCCATACAGCTTGGAGAACAGAGAAAGAAAAGCCTGACCCCTGGCTTAACTTCCCTGCTGTATCTCTCTAATGGATCCCAGCCAGAAACATTACATCTGATCCTTCTTCAGTTTTGATCGGGTTTTCTAATTGAACTCACATCCAAGCGTTGCTTTTCAGGCCTATGGTAATACAGGGTTGCGTGTATTTACAGTAAAGCTGCAGAGCTGTTCATATTCACATAAGCAATGCCTCATAGCTGGCTGACAATTTAATGAGACATTCTGAATTTTACCTAAGGCATTCTCACCAGTAGGAAATCCTGTTAGATTTACAAGTGTCCATCTGTTAAAATCCTCCAGAGTCATTTTAGATGCTACACTGTTTGTTGGGTTTTGACCTCCTTTGCTGTGATTGTTCAATTAGTTCTGTTGTGTTCAGACCACATTTGCGTTGTGCATCTTGGAAAGCACAGTAGGGAAAGAGCTCTGCTTTGATGAGATTAAAATGCCAGCCAGGATGTGGCATGCATTCCTGCTCACTTATTTTCCAGGAAATGCAAGCTAATGCTTCCTTATTTTTATTAATATAGTTACCCTTGTAAGTAGAAGAGTTACAGTGCCTAAACTGAGTTTGATGCACTTCGATTAAACTTCTTTTTGTCCTGTTAATGCATCTTGAAGGCATTAAGTGGGATCAAGTGGATTAAGATTTCAAGGGCCTTTGAATCTATTCATGGACCTGCAAATGACACACTATTCACTCTTTCTGAATCAGTCAGCTTACCCATAAAATGGGCATAATATATGAACAGGTGGAAAAAAAAATGTACAGCATTTGAAAATCTTTGGGTGAAGCAAATGTCAAATTCCAAAGCTGCCTCGATTAAGGGGGAAAAATCCTATTCTGGTTTCCCTTATGAGTTCATGACACCTACTCCCTTCCTTAGCTTTCCTTCCCTCTTAAAGTGCAAGAACAAATTTCAACCCTTGGTGCCAGAGAAAGCAGAGGGTGGCAGATCAGTGAGGTTTACACCTTCAATTCACAAGCTTTTTTGGCAGAGACCCTCGGCCCCCACCAACACTAGGCAGCCAAAATGGCTCCACTTCATCCTGCACAGAGACCTCTCTACAGCTCTGTTATCTGCACAGCTTGAGCAAACACTACAGCCATAAAATACACCCCCTCTGTATGTTCAGCATGCTCTGCCTGAAAAGTATATTGAGCAAGGGTTACAACAGTTGCATCATAAGGTCATAAACTTATAATTAACTGTAACTAAATACACAGAGCTAGTTCTTCTCCTCCTGCTGCCTTACTGAGGAGACCTGTATATACCCTTTTCCCACTCACTCCTTCACAGCTGCTGTGTGATGGCTCAGTAGCATAGGAGGACCCTTGGGCTAGCATGTAATTTTAAATCTTATGGAAGATGGCCATGGCTTTTGGGAAGATACTGTTACATGCATTTTGTATGGCTAGAGCAATGACGTTAGTCCCAGGGTGCAAGGAGCTGTACAAACAGTAAAAACTTTTTTTTTTCTTCTCTCTTAAAAGACAGGAAACGCCAGATGGGTAGGTGCTAATCGAGGGCACAGAGGTGCCCATTGCAGCCACTGGGTCCAGTGGCCTTTTCAGTGCCACAGCAGAACTTAAAGACAGAATTCCACTGCAGATAATGAGATTGTTTAGAAAGGACTTAGGGATGGACCTTCCATACCTGAAGAAAAATAGGTGACAAAGTACAAAATAATATTTCAGGATGGGTATGGATCAGAAGTGGGAGATGGAAATAGAGAGCAAGCAAATGCAGACATTCCACAAGTGGGAGGTGACATGGAAAAGCATGATGGGCACCAAGTGATGGGCTGAGAAAAGAAACATAACAGCCTCCTTCTCAATAGCAAACAGCTAGCCACAAGTCTGCTAGTCCAGGCCAGAAAATTAACAGTAGTCCCCTAGCGTCCATGTCCATGCTGTGCATGGGCAGTGTTTAGGGTTGAGCCAAGGCCACTCTCATTGAGCTCGTTGGCACCAAGATGAGCTGAGTGAGGGACACTGTTCTGTAATTATTTTCCCACATGTAGCCAAGGATTCAGAGAAACGCCCAATAGCAAAAATAGTGTCTGAGTTATGGAATAGAGTGCAGAGAGGGTGGTGACTTGCTTCATGGTACTTAAATAAGGAAGTAGAGGGTAGAGGTTTGATCACAGAAACATACGAATATTGGGAGTTCTTTTCATGCTGAGGACAGGCTTACTGTTGGGATTATTCATGGAAAGTCTCATCTAAGGTTATCATTGTGTTGTCTGTGAACTTTATATTAGTGGAGGGTTAAGATGTCATACAATCAAGCTCTATAAAGATTGCACAAAGGTTTCTTGAGTGTGCTAGGAGCCTACAAGCAATTCTTGACTCTGAGCCAGCATTCTTTTTCACTGAGAGACTTCTCAGTTTCAGAAATAATTTTCAAGGAGCAGAAATCTTATCTGCCATGATCCTTTCATTCATTACAACTGTCTCTATAGTCTTTCTTAAATTTACCATTTTCAATCCACACTACTCTGCCAGTAAACTCTATGTAGATCTCTTGATATGTGGGCTCTGAATTTGGTCCAGTGAATTTAAAAGAACCTAAGTAGTTACCCAGGTGCCAAAATAGAAGAGTCAAGCAATAAAAGACATTAGTAAGTGAACATTAATGCCAATAAGTAACAGGCTACATTTTTATTTCAGACACAATCCCTCAGAGGGCACATTACATAGTTGTGCCATTGCAGCAGGAACCCCCTGAGGCACTGTAACTCAGTGGCACACCTTCTCCTCTCCTATTCCCTCAGGCAATCATTTACCTCTAGCCTGAATCAGAAATAAAATAATATTCCACCCTTCCTCCCTCTATCCCCCCCCACAAGCAGTCACCATCTCAGCTGAGCTGGCCAGAGAGAATGGACCCTAGGCTCTATTCATTTCCCACCCTCCAGTTTCTAATCCCCAGAGAGGAAGTAAGCAGATGTGTGGCCCTGCTTGTTCCATGCACCTGGACAAAGCCCGGGTAATCCATGTGGGGCTGTAAGTGGATTCTTACTCCCTCAGACAGCAGCACCCTGCACACATGTAAAACAGAGCATTGAGCTTTTCTTTCTTCTGGCTCCCTAGAATGCAAATTCAACCATCGTGTACCCTTTCTCCTACAGCCAAGAGGCTTTTTTATAACTGAATTTGGGTACAACAACCCTTTTTAAAAACATAACCATCTCACCCCTGCCACCATCCAAAGAACACAGGACTTACCCCTCATTCCCAAAGTACTTTACTCTGAACCTAAGTCTTGGCTCCAAAATGGTTATGTGACTGCTAAGCAAAGTGCTGTCAATCCGACTCATGGGGCAGGGTCTCAGCTTGGAGGGGGTGGCATTCCTCATAAAACAATAGAAATATTTGAGGAAAAATAACTCCCATTTTAAAAGGAAGTTATTGGAAAGAGCAAGTGGAAAGCAGAATTAGAAGGGAGTCTCCGTGTGCCTGTAACAATAGAGAAGCTGAAGGCAGTGACCCAGAGCAGCTGGAGCAAAGCCGTCCCTTTGCTTACCCCAAATTTATTGCACTCCCTCTGGATTTACTTCTTTACTTCTATGTTCCTCACCTGGGGTCTGGTGCATGAGTTGGCACGGTAAGGCGTGTGTTTCTTCATGGCATTTGATCTTGGAAAATCCCTCACAGAGAACCACTAATTCCTGAAAATCCTCTGGCACTTTGCTTTGTATCTCCTGAGAAACTTGTACAGACTGTACTAGCAAAATACCTGCATGCACTTCCAGTGGGAAGCGCTCCGAGGATGTCTGTGTGAGGAAGCCCCACCACTGCCTAAGAGCATAATTAATTAAGATGTTGTACTATCAAGTTGTACTTGATAGTAGCAGCACAGGAGGTTGCTGTGGATGACTAAAGATGAGAGTGAATCATAAAAGGGCAAGTGGAATTGAACTCCCCTTGCCTATAGAAACAGACAATTGGGATTATTCAACCCAGAGAAGAGAAAGCTGCAGGAACACCTTATTGTGACCTTTCAGTACTAAAAAGGTGCTTATAGGAAAGATGGGGATAAACGTTTTGTAGTTCCTTATAGCAGCAGGACAAGGGGTATTAGTTTGAAACTAAAAAAGTATAGAGTCAGACTAGATAAAAGAAACTTTTTTTGCTATGAGAATGGTGAAGCATTGGAACAGATTGCCCAGAGAGGTGGTAGATGCCCCCCCCGGAACTCAAGGTCAGTGATGGGTCTTTGCGCACTGATCTAGTTGAAGATGTCCTGCTCATTGCAGGCTTGAACTACATGACTTTTGAGTGTTCCTTACAACCAAACTTTTCTATCATGGAATCCTGTAGTCTGAGGCTCCTGGGCCTGAAGTTTCTGAGTTTCTGAACTCAGTTGCTTCGTGGTGTTTTGGTTCAGGAAGACCTTGTGTTCTCACAAACTTCACATAAACATCACAAGTGTTACTGTAACAAGAGTGATGTTTTGGATTCCTTTCTGTGGGATGGACTTCTCTCTGTCTTTCAGTTTTGGGCCAATGGGATGAAGAGTTCTGGAATTTTTCTGACCAATGAGATGGCCTGCTCAAGAAGCTATATAAAGGGGGTCAGTCTTTGAATAACGAGGAGTCAGATACAGTCTTTATAACGAGGTCTCATGTCATCTGTTCTCGCCCACAGAGACAGAATCCCACCAAGGGCCACTAGATCAGGTTGCCCAGATTCTATGAGTCTATGATTCATTGAAAAACAAACTGCAATTTTTAACCAGTAAAAGCCACAGCACAGTGAGACCACAGCACCCTTTAGTAAATAAAGACACATTTTCGTCCCCTCACTGCTCCAGCAGAGACATGGAGAGTCCACATGAGCAGCAAAGGGATATCAGCATGTTCAGTAGCACCACAGCCACACAAGGAAATGGCAATAGCTGGGGAGGTGGATGAAAGCCCCAACTTCTCCTCTGGGGTCACAGGTAAAGGTGGTGAGAATGTACCACGGAGGTCTGGTTTCAGAAGAGAAATCTCATGAAAAGCAAGTATGATGCTTTTAAAATAAAATTTTATACCTTTTGTAGGTTTGATTGGGGTGCTTTGAAGGCCAGGTCAATCAAGGGCTTACATGTAATCTCACACCAGATTTTCAATATGTGTGGATGGAAAAACCCCTTTAAGGCCAAAATTCATTGGCCTCACTGCAACTGCCTTGAATTACACTGGCCAATGAGGTGGTCACAAGAATTTTTATAAACTTATATAAAGTTGCCAATCCAATCCCACTCTTACTGTGTTCACTGGAATATCCATTAACTCGGTCTTGTTTGCACTGGAAATGAATTTAACTAACATTTAAAGTTAGCCTGATCACTGAGGTGATTTTATTCTAATCTTAAAAATAACACCAGCTGAGCTGTGCCCAGAAAAGTCATTCAATTAATTCACACTTTTAAACAAACAAATGAAAATGTCAAAAAGAATGTAATTGATGAAACAAAGATGGAAACAGACTATGCATGCAGCAATACAGTGACTTATGAACACCCACTGAAGTTAGAAAAAAATACACATGGGAAACATTTTAGTGTGTGAAAAACAAAACAAAACAAAAAAAAAGCAAAATAGGAAACTATCAAAAACATGGGAGAGTGGCTGGTCAATTAAGTACTGCGTAAAGATTTCCAATTTTCTTGTAGTAAATTATTTATTTAGCCCTTGCATGCCATCAATATATTTTACAAGTTTAATACCCAAATTATAGCTACCCACCCATTTATGGCCTTGTAAATGAGTCCTGACTTATCAATGTGAATTCTCGTTCTAGGCAATGTCAAATTTAGATTGGATTTGGATGTATTGCTTTTACCCTTATCAAGAAGGTTTGCTAGTGTGGTATTTTATTGCTATATTTAAAATGGAAAGTGCTTTTAAATAGACTTGCCTGGATAGCACAACTGATCACAGCTCAGATATGTCATTTCCCAGCTTAAAAACCCATCCTAACCCAGGCAGGAGGTCTTGGAGATGTAGCAGAACCCATTTATACTGAATGCGTTTCACTGCCATCTCCATCCTTTGCGATGAATTGGAAGAGTATTGTGACGACAATGACTTTAATCTAAAGGATAGCTGGAACTCTTAAATAGTAAAACCAAATGGTAATCTGCATGTTTCCTGATACTTCACAAGGAAAGCAAGCAATAAAGAATTCAAATGAACAAGTGTAATGACTTCCTAAAGTACATTGCATTACATTTGGTTATGCTTGTGTCTCTTACCCATGTTTCACTCTTTAGCAAAGGTAAGCAGCTATACAGCAGAGGTGAAGAATTATCAAGGGAGGAGAATAATATATAAGTGACCAACTAATCAAAAAGGCACACAAAAATAAGAACATTGTTGTGTAAAATTTTATCAAAGCAAGACAAGTATCTGGAAAACAGAAAAGAAATCAAGCAGAAACATTATTTTCATTTGACTAACTAAAAGCAGAATGTGCGCCAGTACAGGAGTCATTTGGAAGGTTAATAAAAGCAACATTTGTATTCATGAGATCAAAACTAGCTGAGATTTGCATCTCTGCAACAAAGGGCGTATCTAGTAAGAGGACAAAACAGAGAGGAAGCAAGAATTGGATAGGGAGCAATTGGATGGACAGCTGAAAATGATGGCCACTTTTTTGCTGGCAGCAGCCTTCAAACAACATTTCTGGCCACGATTCTTTAAGCATAAACTGTCACAGGTAGAAAATCCTGAGGCAGAAAGCAGGCTGGACCAAAGGCTGCCAGGAAGGCAGGAGAATGTGGCAGGAAATCCCAGAGGAAGAAAGAAAGGGAGTTCTGAACTGGAGATATGCTCAGGGGAGATGGAGACATGAAAAGTGCCAACTGCAAGTAGGGCTGTCCACCAGGATTTTGCACTCTGATGTCCCAGTGCTTACTCTAAGTGCAGTCTTGGGGCTCAGCAAAGACATACAGCTGCAGCAAGGCTTGCTACATCCCTCTATGGGGCAATGATGGGGAAAGAGTTTATCTGACTCAGCACAAAGCTTTGGTGATGGACCCACCTGCTGATAGACAACCAGAGGAAACTAGAATTGCAACAGCACAGCTCAGGTTTGGCTCAGTAGGACAAGCATAAGGGATTGGTGCAGCCTGTTAAGTGGGCATGAAGATAGCACAACCGACAAAACAAACAGGGATCTAGGGACACAAGTACAGAGCCAGCTCTCTAGCGGTTGGGGCTCAAGTTACCCACTAACAATGCATAGACAAGCATGCATAGCAAGGAATAAGGGAGCTTCAGGCAGGCATTTTGCAGCCTATTGACATTAGATGCATCTCATGTACCACTGTCGAGACTCCTGCAGTTGTCTCTGGAGGGAGACAAGCTCCTCCAGAGTAGATCTCATCACATCTCTTCTCACATTTGTATTACAATGGGATGAAAACCCCACATTTTCTCAATGGCTGGCTTAGACTAGGAACCTCTGGTTTTTTTCAAGATGGGCAACAGTAAAGAATTTGGATCCCACCCTTAGTAGGTATAGCTGACCTGTCAAAGAGGTCAGAATCACTGATATCTGCAGCCTGATACAAGCCACTCTCCTGGACCTGTGGCTGATATCTCTGTCACTTATCTCTCACCTTGCATTCACTCAGATTATTCACTTCAAAGCACTTTCACTTGGGAAAACTACAGTGCTTATACAGCTCCATTAAGTACAATACCTCTTCATGAAATCAGAACTGTTCCTTTTGCTATTTGCATATGAGCTTGTTGTCTATCTCAGCCCAATACAACTGTTGACTGTTGGAAGGTACAGCATAGATGATACCTGTATATTGCAGTAATTTCTGGTTAGAGCTATTTGCTGCCTCTCATATTGCTGTGTTGTTTTGAGGGGTCCACAAGAGAGATGAAAACAGGTTAAATCCATTTTTTTCTGTCCCTATCTGAAGATTTATAAACATTACACTTTTAAG
This sequence comes from Sitta carolinensis, assembly GCA_032173965.1. Taxonomy (NCBI): domain Eukaryota; kingdom Metazoa; phylum Chordata; class Aves; order Passeriformes; family Sittidae; genus Sitta; species Sitta carolinensis. The sequence goes on along the minus strand of CM063284.1, from coordinate 34,074,216 downwards.
ATAAATACTAAAATATTTCAATTTTTTAAGTTTCATTTTTTGCTGCTGAATTCAGTGGGAGGACAGTTGTTCCAGCATTCAGTCCTTTTAATAACTTCACCCTGAATCAAGTTTATATACAGGCCACTTAAAATACCCTTCCAGTTAATTTGTTACGGGCACTGTGTTATGTCACACTGATCTCTCCTGGGAATTTACAAATTCATCACAGATAACTATTTTCCAGATTTGTTCTTGCTCCCACTGAATTCAGTCATAAAAGTCCCATTGTGTTCAGGGCCAAAATGATTGGGTCACTGAGTCCTACTATTATTTCAAGTTCAGGTTTATGCTACAGTTTCTGTCCTATGTGACTTTATTCTATTTTGGAACTGCTAAAAAGCATAGTCCACTTGAAGGAGGCAAGTTAGTTGTGACAGCATCATACAAAGTCTTGTCAGTAGCTACTTCTCTGTTGCATAAATGCAGTGCATTGTTCATATGCTTCTAGTTAATCTTCTGTATTTCATAATCAGCTCTCTTTTTTAATTACTTAACATGACTATATAACTGTGGTCACACATTAAGACTAAAATCGTACTATTGATGAACTGTAGGAGTGGGAAGGGATGGGGGGAAATCTCCTATTGAACTATAAATAGTCCTTACAAAGTGAAAACAACCTAACCTTGTTAATCACAAATTAGGAAGGAGTGTGCCAAAAATAGCACAACGATGGAGTGTCAAATCAAACGCCTCTGCGCAGGTAGACTGTACAATACCAGGTGACTATAACTGTTGTGGGAATATCCTTGCTCAGGAAAACAGTCTCACTCTGTGCCAACCAGGCATCAATGGCTGGCTTTCTTGGGAACTCTGTTTAAAAGGCATCTAAGCAACAGAAATGAGTGATATGCTCTGTTCCTCCTGCATTACTTGGTCTCACTGGCAGTACAGTATAGTTGTTGTAATCTAAAACCAGACAGTTGTTTTTACAGTAGTGTAAGAATCTAACAATGGCTGTGCCAAATAATGCTCCCACACAACTTCTGAAATCACTGTGAATATAAGTTTGCATTAACAATTCACCCTGCAGGGTTTACTAAAAGGCTTCCTTCCCAGCAAGCTGAAGGTCTCCCGGATTTTCAGGCTTCATGACAAAGCCTTCTGGTTCACACAATTTGATCAGTTTCTAGTGTTGACTATGTTCAACTATTTTATAATAAGAAACTGCATTTTTCCACTCCTAGATTCCCATCAGAGTGTTTATTATACTAGATACATTACATAAGCTGGCACTTTAGGTGCTTTATGAGTTTTCCATAAACTCTTATTTGCTAATGGCCAGCCTGACTTTGTGAGTCTACTGCAATTTCTGGCCTTTACTAGTAATGGGAACCTGGTTTGAATAATGTTTATAGTACCTTAAAAAAGAGGCATCATAGAAAAGAAAAAAAAAAAAAAAAAAAAAAAAAAAAAAAAAAAAAATAATCATTATGATAAAAATATTTCCTTTATATGATACTTCAGCCAACTTTCACCGGCTGAGTGGTATCCTTCCAAAAACTTTCAGCATGTACCTTTTTTATTTCAGCTGTGGATTCCAGGTTGAAAAGCAAACCCCTTGGATTAAAAGCAGAAATAGACTAAATCTGGCCATCTCTGATGAACAGCAAGACTCTTTGCCTTTGCTAAAAGTTGCATGCCCAGTTACCAGGCTCAGAAACTCCATCCAACTTACTGATGTTCTGCTTTTTTGTGATTTAAGAATTTCAGACATGCAAGATCTCTCACTATCTTTGTAAGCTAGTAGCCCCAATTTTCAAAGATTATGACACCAACAGGGCCAAAAAGCTGAGATTTTAGTTTGAAGGTAATGCCTTCCAGCTGGATAGGAAGTTCAGGATTGGAGATCCCACTCTGAGCCATGATCAGCCCCACTAGAAGCTGTATCTGCCTTGCTCAGGTGAGTAAGAACAGATGGTAGGGTTAAACCCTGCTATGTGACATGATACCATCCTGGATTTGACTTCTTGGTGAGAAGGAATGTAAAGTAATTCTGGCAATAGCCAAATGGAAGAACTTTTATTGGTATAGATGCAGAGTCATAGAATGGTTTGGCTCTGACATTACTTTACAGACCATCTAGTTTTGGCACAGGGGACATCTTCCACTAGACCAGGTTGCTCAAAGCCTCAGCCAACCTCAAATGGAACAGTCTTCTCCAGGTGGAAAAACTCCAGCTCTTTCAGTTAGTCTTCACAGGAGGAATGACCCAGCCCTCTGATCATCTTTGTGGCCCTCCTCTGGACCCACTCCAGCAGGTCCATATCTTTTTTATGCTGGGGGGCCAGAGCTGGACACAGCACTCCAGTGAGGTGTCACAAGAGAAGAGAGGGAGAATCACCTCCCTCGACCTGTTGGTCGTGCTGCTCTTGATGCAGCCCAGGATACAGTTGGCTCTCTGGACTGCAAGGGCATATTAATGGGCCATGTCGACCTTCTTGTCAATCAACTGCCCAAGTCCTTCTCCACAGGGTTGCTCTTGATCCACTCCCTGTCCAGCCTGTATATGTGCTTGGGATTGCCCCAGTCCAGGTACAAAACCCTGCACTTGGCCTTGTTGAACTTCATGAGGTTCACAAAGGCCCACCTCTCCCACCATGGGGTTTCTTCTGGATGTCATCCCTTCTCTCCAGTGCCATAACCACACCACACATCTTGGTATTGCTGGCACGGTTGCTGAGGCTGTGTGAAATCCCACTGTCCATGTCAACAACAAAGACGTTAGACAAGGCTGGTCCCAGTGCCAACCCCTGAGGAGCACCCCTTGTCACTGGCCTTTACCTGACGGAGAACAATTTAGAAAAACATTTGGGAAACGCTTTCCCACTTCTCAAACAAGTATGAATATTTACCAGGTAGGCCTACTCCTTAATACGCTTGCACTTACTTTACAAAGATGCAGTACAGGGAGATCTGCTCTTAATTATCTTAAAATACAGCCACAGGAAATAGCATAAGGCTGTCATAGGCTTCGCAACCCAGAATTCCTACTTTTAACCAGCAATAGTAATTTTAAATTCAGTTTTTTAAAAGTCTTAGTAAAATTTACCTTAGGGAACAATAAAATGGCAATTAGTATGACAAAGGTAGAAAGCGGAAACAATTAGTCACTATCTCAATAAAAGAAGGAAAGATGTGACTGTGTACCTACCAGATAAATTCCAGGAAACAGGATAGGCTTCTTGACCTTAATGTAAGAGGCCCAAATATTTGGTATTTTTGGTATCTCTCTAAAGAAACCAGGTTTTTTTCTTATTTTCGTTGCCCAACTTACTACTGATACTACACTATATTAATTCAATGGCATTGATCAGTCACTCTGATAAATCATCCTATATTTGCTTGCATTACAAGTCTCCTAATACATCCCTACATTGTACAGAAAGTGCTGCAATGTACCCCAAGCAGTCACTAGGTGGTAACATATGCAGACTTGAGCACACCTGCAAATCCTGCACATCCTCATCTAATGTTTGTCCACATTAGAGAAATTTAGTTGATCTTCTGATGGAACAACATCAGGTTTGTAGTGTCTCATAATGTTTGATAGAGACAAAACCTTGAGAGTTCATTAGTTGACTAAAGCCAGCTAGGAGGATAGCCATGTCCATCTTTGCATGTCTGCCTGCAAAGCCTGTAGGAATCCCTGTGAAACTTGAGATGAGAGTTCAGAAAGGTATGTGTTTTCTATTAAATGCTATCAGCCCTTCCCAGAAGGATAAAGAAGCTGTGGTTTGCAAGTTTCTGCCTAGGTGCTTTTGATATATTTGCTGAGTGTTTCCTGCTAATACAGGGCAAAGTTGCCCCACGCACCCACGCCAGGGAATAAGGAATTGAAAGTCTCCCTGGGTGGCCCCTGCACATCGACTGTCTGTGCCTGACAGGCAGAGCAGGCTGACAGGGAGCCTGTGGAGCCCCAGCCTCTGCTCCACTACCCCAGCACCCCAGCGGGAAGTAATTTACTAGTGATCTGGACCCCGAGCAGTCTGCTTTGCTGCCTGATTAATGGGAGAACCACAGACGAAAGCATCATTCCCCGACTCCCAGAGCTAGGCAGCAAAGAGGAGCTCATATGTTTTAGGAGGAGCTTGCTGCGTGGCAAGCACCAGTGCAGACCCAAACCCATCCAGGTGAAGCTGTGCAACATTTCCTAGGCTCAAAATCTGTTTGTCCATTTGCAGGGAGCCTCGAGGGTGTGACAAACTGAAGGCCAGATTTCTTGCTCATTTCTGAAAACATGTAACAGTTTTCCTGCAAAACTATAGCTGAGAAGGGAGAGGAAGAGACATGAGGTTCGCTAAGAAGCTACATTACAAGATGGTCAGATACTGACATCCAGAAGGAGAGTGGCTAATTCTCAAATTTTCATCTGCACAGAGCTGGAAAGTTTTCTGCCTCTAATCAAGCAGCACTATTTTAAACCTTCATCTCCCATATCTGACTTGATATATCTGCCCAAAGGAAAGGGTGGCGCCCGAAATGGGAATATGTGGGCTTTATTTGGATTGTCCCAGCAACCGAGTCTGCCCTGCAGCTTACTAAGTGATTGGCACATTAATTAATATAAATCCCCAGACATTTTTAAAACAAACATGTTTTGTCCTTTCTCCCCCTCCTTTAAGATATTTGTTACCTTTCCAATAGGCTTAGCCAGAAAGAGGAACAAAATGAAGGAGCTGTAGAAAGGATAATTCTGATGGCCTGTTTCCTTACCTTGATTATGTACATGTGTGTTGCATAATATAGCAATTTAAGGATGACATTTTCTGAACCATCTGTTGCAATACATGACACCTGGTATGCTGAAAAGGAACTTGAGTGTCTGCAGGGGTTTAGTCCATATTTTATCATCTGCTAGCTGTATCTATAAGAACATAGCAAATGCTCATCCACTTATTATCTGGACTATTTCTCTGCAATGCAAATGGAATAATAGAAAATTGAATCAAGAATAGCAAATAGATCCACGTGGCCATTGTATGGAGCTATGACTTCATGCTGCCTGAAGACGTTGTGGAGTCTCCTTTCCCAGAGATATTAAAAACCCACCTGGACATGATCCTGTGCAAGCTGCTCTAGGTGAACCTGCTTTGTCCAGAGGGTTAGACTAGCTATTATCCCGAACTTTCTTCCAGCTCCAGCCATTCTCTGTGTTTCGTGTTGACTGAGTCAAAGGATTTCCACCAAGTTTTTTATTCATGTGTGTTTCCTTTGGCATTTATTTGTCTAATAGTGATCAGACTGTTATTGTAATCTTTTAGTGTAAATATGGTGGTTCAGTAACAAATATAGTGATTTAAGAAAGTAAATATTGATAGCTAGTTCATGTTTGTTGATACACTTTAGAGAGAGAGAAAAGAAAATGTAGTACCTGAAACACTCACATTGAAAAACTAAAATCTGGTCTAAGATTAAGTAACTTAAAAACTGTCTGTCCATACACATGTTAAACAAAAAAAAACAAAAAAAACCAAACCAAAACAAACCAAAACAAAACAAAACAAAAAAAAAAAAAAAAAAAAAAAAAACCAAAAAACACCACTAGTGTAAACTTTTAAACAGGGAGGAGATACTTAGAAATCATTTTAAGAAAAGGGCTAAACCAGACTGAAAATTATCTAGTTCTTCTCCTGACAGTTTAAAACAACTTTCAGAGACAATGTTTCCACAACTTCCCTACAGGACAAAGCAATCCCTGGCTATCTGTGTTGTCAGCCATCTATATTGCTTTTTTCTTGATGTCAAGTCTAAACCTCCTTTGCTGCAATTTAAACTCAACACTTGCTGGTTTGTCACCAGTGGACACAGAAAAGCTTATTTCATTCTGAAGTGCCTTTTTTCATATTTGAAAACTGCTGACCTTGCCTTAGGGAAAAAAAAAAAAGCAAAAAAAAAAAAAAATGCATCCATTGGCACTGAAAGGTCAAATTTAACCCTTAGCAGCACAAATCCTGACATCCTTTTTCATGATCTGAAAGAGGTATGACACAGCCAAGAAGCTGTTGCCAGCCAAGGAGATGAAGGTGCTGCAGACTTGGCTGCTGCTTTACCAGGAGCACACCTAGCAAAGCACGAAGGACGGAAGGACATGGGGAGCTCTGAAAATACCCTGCCAATTCTCCTAGCATGGGAGGAGTTCCCATCTCCACTAGTACTTGAGGACAGGCAGCAGTGACTGGGACAAGCATCCTGCTAGCACCTCCAGGCATCTGGCTAGCCTAAGCCCTTTGGTTCTGCTGGTCAAGGGTAGCCCACAAGGCAGAAGAGGGCTAAGAAGTAGGATGCATCTGAAGCACTCCTCAGATTTTCAGAACCCGAAAAATTACTTCATTCAGGATGATTCAAATAAATTTCTGTGGCTCTAATCTAAATATTTAATAGTTCATAATGCTCTTGATTTGCAAGGGTAAGCTGGCACTCTTCAGACAGCTACATGTGATTACTAAAATATTCCATTTTAAAAATAAACAAACATATGGCATGTTTTTGTTTTGTAGTGTTTAGATTGTATCTGTGACCTCACAAGGAAAAGGATTCTTTTAACAAGGTTTAAACTAGAGCCAAAAATTTTTTTTAAAAAAGTGGTCTGGTGCATTCTTGTTAACGTTAAAATTAATTACCATAAACATACATTTTTAAAACAGTTCTTAAAAAGTGATATAATAATTCTCCCGCAGAAAGCAAAGATAATTGCACGGTATTGTTGCACCAGCTTTGTTTTTGCTGCTCATGTTCTAGGTGATACGAAGAGTCATTCTAATAGTGAATATTCATATATGCTCAAGTCTATGTGAAAAGCTCCATCACTAGGAAGGAACACCTAGCCTAGAGTGATAGCTTAAGGCTAGACACATATGTGGCCACTAGAGAGGAAAGCAGATTAGTTTCTTTTGTCTTGTGATTCTCCTCCCCTCTTTTTTTGCTTTCTTCTTTAGTTCCTTGGTTCTCTTTGATTTATGCTCTTGCCAGTCTACTGTTTTAAGAACCTGATGTTGTGGAATCTTTAAGTCATCTATGACCTAGGTCACTACAGACAGGAGCAATTTAGTAAAAGTATTAATTGAAGCTCTCTGGTAAGCCCTACTTCTGCAGATGAAGTTACACATCAAACCTGCACAGACTGCAACTACACTTGTGAACAGACTAAGATTTTCAATATCTCATAAACAGGCTCCTCAATCACCAGAATCTAATAAGACTATAATCATCATTGACACTATAATGATTAAAATGAATAAAACCCATTAAGAAAAGTCATGTTGAGTTATTAAAAGTTTCGCTCTGTGTGATATGTAATCTTTTATCCATTTTTTATGATGAAATCTGTAACCATCTATCCACAAAAGACCATTAATTTACTGCTCTGTGGATGTTACCATGCTCTTTAGTTTAACAGCTTATCATTGATTTCTTGAGGGAGATATTATATTTGGAGAAATACACATGGAACTAAAGCCAGTATGTTGCTGTAAATTTGCCACTGACAGGATGATCAAAGTATTTTGGTCTAGTCAAAGCAGAGGGCTGATGAACAAGTTCAGAAGAGCCTATGGTCATATCCCTGCTGTTGTAAGCAGACCCCGAGGCAAGGCAGCAGATACATGTTTTCAAGAATCACAAACTCTTGTAAGAAAAGGTCATGTGCACTGCAGGGGGAAACACAATAAAATTTCCATTAACTAGAGCCTAGTTAACCGGCTTATTGGCATCTATTAGAAACAAATTGCAAACAAAACTGATCCTATTATAAACTTCCCCTTGTTCCCTCAGTAAAATAAAGTCACTGACTGACCCACAAAAGAGGAGGAACGCAGTTTGTCAGATGACTTGCTTTATTTTCGAGAGAAGTATTGTGTTTCCCGCATGAAGGGTCTACAATCATGACTGGCAGAAAATTACATAGTTATGGGAAATACGTGAATCAGTGCATCAAAAGTAACCTGGAGAGGGGAGGCAATGCACTTCTGCTCACATTCTTTTAACAGGGACTTTTTTTTTCCTAGGCAAACAGCAATAAAAAAATGTGAATGGAAGGATGTGTACACAAACTTTGTAAGTGGTGGGAGAGCACTCTTCCTGAAGTGTACATTTTCTCATAATAAACCCAGCTCCAATATCTTTATTGCTCATCTCCTTTTTAATCTTATTAACAATAAAGCCTAAAAATGTTTTGAAGAAGTCAAATAAAGGGTGATCTTATTTTTTTTTTTTTTCCTGGGCATTCTTTCCATTTACCTGGGATTACTAGTAAAGTGTCTTTCCCAACATTTTTAATGCTGGGTCAAATCTTCAGATGGTGCAAAGTCACTCGAAAGAAGTGAGGATATGATGAATATTACTTGCTGAGAATCTGACCCAATCTCTCTATTTTCCATCTTTCTGGCTTTTACCTTCAGGCACCTCTTAGTACTTCAGGTATAGCTCTGAATCAAATAAAATTCCTCTTGGTTTATCCGAGCATGCCACAAGCCAGTACCACAGAAATGTAAGTCCCTTTGCAAAGGGAATAAAACAAACAAAAAAAAAAAAATTGCTTTTCAGACAAATACAGGCATGACAGTTATAAAAGTCAAATATCACCTTCCCCTTAGCAAAAGAAAGTAGGGGATGGAGGATGCAGGAGTGTGGAACATAAAATAATGACTGTGGATGTTATTTTGACATAGAATAGAATACAACTATAGAGAAAATGCTCTGATTTTAGGCACTCCATTCAGAGACAAAGGTGTGCCAAGGAATTCACAGAGAGGAGTTTTCTCTGGCCAGCCCTACGCTTTCACATGCTCTGACAGTGCAGGATGCTATTTATCTGAAAAAAACAGTTTTCTCCGCAATGCTTTTGAAAGAATAATAGAAAAGCTTCAATTAATTGTTGTTGTAGTAGGAGTTTGGGAAACAATCCTAAAAGTTAAGTCTTTCTCTTCTGAGTAATAACTGAACTTTACTTCAGGGACAGTGACAAATACCTGTCTTGCTCATCTGGTTTTATACAGCAGCTACATGGTCTACTGGGGAAAAAAAAAAAAACAAATCAAAAAAAAAACAACATGAAGGAGACCATCTACTCTGGACTAGTCAAGAGTCCTTCCTGTAGTCTGGATCCTGGATTTCCTGAGTGAACCATGCTGAGTTCTACTGCAGCATTTTGTGGGTCCCTGTGATGCTATTTTTCTTACCTTTCAAGTGTAAGCGAGAGATTAATATTCTATTGCACAAATGCCCCAGAGTCACAGAGGTTCTGTCCACGGGGGATCTTCAACATTCATCCTGATGCTTTGCAGAGCACAAACCAGGCAGCTCAGTACAGTTGTCTACAGATTTACTTAGGTGAGTCTGAAGTATTTCAGTTAATTTGCCATATTTTGATTGACTGCCATTAGCGGAAAATGGGTAGTCTGAAGTATTTATGGTGAACTCTGCAATCATCTATCCTTTGAAGAGCATTAATTTACTGCTGTGCACATGTGACCACACTCTAATTTAACAGTTCGTCTTGCTGGGGGGCAGGGAATTTGTTGGTAACAGATTATCCTGACAGGTGACCTATATTCCATGTTGCGAAAAATGGGGTTCCTGCCAGATCTTTCCTCACTCCAACTCTGTTCAATGGTTTGATTCCATGTAAGTCATAACGCCTCATATTGGGAAACACCTGAGAAGGGAGTCTCAGACTGCTGTGCCTTTCTGCCTGCTCTCCCCACCCCAGCTGTGGGCAGAGCCTAATCAGGAAGGAAAAAAAAACAAATCCAAGTTCCAATCCCAGTTGCATACCAAAGTGCTGGTATTTCTTCATGATCCTTGCAACTAATTCACTAAAACTCTGAAGCATGACTTGACTACAGTCATGTATTAATACAGAGCTTCAGGTATTTTGGGAGCAAAGATTTCTCCCCTGCCCCTGGACTAAAAAAAGGGAGGGAATAAATAGGAAACTTTGTGTCTCAACAGATGTTTTGTTCTTTGACAAATACTGCAAACCACAGCAAATAATGTCTATTATCAAAAGATTTAAAGGAGAAAGTTACTAGGTAGATGCAAGTTTTTTAAGAAGTTTTCTATGGCAGTGAATAAGGTAAAATGGAGGAACCTGCCTCCATCCTTAAAAAATATTTATTTTAATACACCATAGACAAAAGATAAACTGATTGCTAAGATGTGCATAATTTTTAAGATATTAATGGATTTCATCTTCATATTATTAAAAATACATATCTTTCAGCAAGGCAGTGGAGAGTTTGTTGCAAGAATGTTTCCCTGATATTAATCTGAACTGTAATTAATTATAATCTTTTGAGACAACTCTTACACTGATCAGAAAAGTGAAGAAATTGTGAGGGAGTGGCCTGCTTACAGGAATGATGAGAAAACAAGTCACTTTTAGAGTTTTAGCAATTCTGTTCAATGGTAAGGGGTGATTATGAATTGATGAGTCAGTTGTTCCACAATTAAAGGTGGAGAGAGCAATAAAATCTTGCTGAGTTTGGCTGTTGAAATTATGTGGTTTCATAAATAGTATGATATTATTCTCAGCAGGTAAATGGTATATTTTAAGAACGACCACTTTACCACAAAGAACTCTCCAATGGCTGAAGGTCAACAAGCATCCTGCTTAATGATAATATAAATCCATAAAATTACTTGATAGGAAAGTAATTGCTGAAGCTTTGTTCTTGTTGTGAAATTATAGTTTACTGAATAGACAATATTTTCATTGTAAATATTCTCCTACAAATATATTAAGGGAGAGAGGGCAGAAGAAATTTTTGCCAATGTGTGTCTTAACAAGGAGTACCACATTTTATAATAAACAAGTCATTTTGGTTGGTTTATTTTTCCTTCTATCTGGTGCAAAAAAAGAACAAATTACTCTTTCCTTTCTTGCTCAAATATGATGTCTAGAAATGTAACCTCAACACTGTCTTTAAATTGGTGATCAGGTGATGGAGCTACAGATTCCCAGATGTGATTGCATCAGGAGAGTGGGGTGTTGAATGACACCTTCATTTTCCTAACCAAGGAATGTCTGCCCTCAAAAAAAAAAACACACAGTATATGAAGAATATGAGCTAGCTTGTCCTTCTTTAGCCCTTTAGCTGTTATGTCTTGCAATTGTTCCTGATCCTTGTCGGGTGGAAGCTCCTTCCTCCCTGCTCTCTGCCTCTGTGTTTGTAAGCAGAGGCAGATGAGAAGTTTCACAAACATCCCAGTGAAGCTGAAGAAGTCACTCAGAGATCTGGCAGTACTGCATGGAGAAGTGGTGTGCCAAAGTCCTGTCCAAGCTTGTCAAAAAAATCACTTCCTTCGCAAAGCATTAAACAGATTTTTGGATATCCCCTCAAGTGATAAAACCATGGCAGCTAGGCCCCAGGCTTCATCCCTTTGAGTCTAAAAATCACCTGAAATTTTCTGAGGATCAGTCTGTAAGATTGCTATTATTTCAGAGTAGTCTGAAAAGTAATCCACAGCTTTCATCAATCATCATGCAAGTGAACTTTGCTCTGCAAGTCCAATGACATCTTGATGTTCTTTTTTCTAAAATGTTCTTTCTATGGAATTTTTTTTTGCAAAAGGACTTATAACTGATACTCAAGAGTATTCATCATGCAACAGGCTTATTTATTCCCAGCATAATGCTAAGTGTTACAATCGTCAAATTGCAAATGTCTTGCTCTCACAGGGGATGCAGACTAGGTCCAAAGAGTTCTCAACCGACCCCAGACATTGTAAAATTTAATGCAAATTACTGCCATGAAAAACTGAGCTGGTATTTGAAATGATTACACATGCGGGTCTATAGAAAGTCATTTTGAATGCTCATTTCCGCAGGTGTAAAGTGCCTAGGCTTTCAAAGGAACTATTAGGACTTGTCTAGGTATAATTAAAATTACATAATTCATAAATAATAAATCCCTTTTTTTCAATTACTCTTTTATCTAATTATACATCAGTGCTTAATTGATACTTAGCTCTGTCAGTACCTAGGTCTTTATGTAAAAGCAGAAAAAATACTTAGGGTTGAAGTCCACTTAACCAGCATCTTACTTGCACTCAAATTTTTTTGTCACACAAAATAAAATACAGATTATCTAAAATGAGAGTGTAAATTGTCTATATCACTGTGTCAACAGTGAAAAGCAGGTATGTTTTAAGCCTTTTAAAGGGAAACTTAGGCTAAGCAATAAGGTTTCATCCAGGACTCACATTTCAGTTTGCTGTTAGGTGTAGAAAAGACCTTAAAATGCAAGTCTAAAGGGTGTAAGGAGAAGGAGTATGTCAAGAGTGACTATTGGTGTAGCCTGAGGCACTGCATAATAGAATAGTTTCCTGTATAGCTCTCCTGGAGATTAGTATTATTTTTAAGTGGGTAAGTAACCAAGAATAATTTCTTAATGTGAAGACTTCTCTTGCATGGACAGCCATGCTGAGAGGCAATATTTGCCTCAGATCTCCATGGATAATTTGCAGTAGCATTCTGCTATTCGGAAGTTGTGTTACTGATTTCTTTCCTGTCTTCTAACATTTGCCATTAGTCTACATTTTAGCATAATATCAGTGTACCTACTGACACATATATTCTGCTGCCATTCTAAATTACTGTTGCAATGGCTGGATTCCTCCTGGACTCTTAAACTGAAAGGTAATTTTTCTCAGGTTTGCCATCAAGTCTTGAATTTGACCTCTGAACTCTGCACGACTACTCATAGAGTCAATCAGATGGGAAAGTTACACCACTGACTGAATCCTCCATTATAGCTATTGTGAGGTCTCAACAATCTTTGCAATAGATAACCCACAGGCAAATCACATACCATTTTGTACCTAGAATTGTACTCATTTGCAAAGCTGTCACTGAATTTGCAGTAGTGCTTTGTTCTTAGAAGGTAATTTGTTTTAATTTATCTGAAACTGTCTATCTCTGCACTTACTTTACTGATGTGAACATACACATGTTTTATATTCACTCTGTTTAATATAGAAGATTCTCTCTCTTTAGTAGCTGTTTTACCTGCTACCCAGGTTAGGAAAAGAATGGCAAATATTCAGAAGAGCTATGTTTTCATTTAATTTGTTCTACATCATGATGTTCTCATCTAATTTGGTCTGTATCATGATGTAGCACATTCCCATTCATATTTAAACTTCAAAGTCCCACATCAATAAAACTTCTTTCCATGCTCATTCACCTATCACATACTATTTGCTACAGAGTAAAGTGTGCATCATCCCACTGAATCTCCAGTACATTTGAATGGAAATGGGCCAGATGAATTTACCATTACTCTAGGTATGCAAAGACAGCTTCTTCCTATTGAGCAAGTAACATGTTTTTATCTTTCTTTCCATATAGTAAGGGGGAAATATTCAGCAGCAGTACATGAAGGTTTAACATGTACACCTTTGTATCAGCTTATCAACATTTTTCACTTTCATCTTTCAGTAAAAAAATTACAGAGGTATTACATGAGAAATGCTTGATGATTTGAGACATTTGAGAAAGACCACTGTTTCCAACTACTGAAACAAAATTGGCTAGCTTTGAAGCATGAGTTTGAAATAACCTTGGGATAGAAACACCATTATTCACAAAAATAACAAATGCAATATTAAAAATGTGCTTGCTAGAACTTGCAGCTCTATTATTGTATATAATCCCAAAAACAAGGACATTTGTTTAGAAATCAGGGTATTTAAAAACAACTTAGAGGCTTAAGCTTCATGCTCCATGTTTGTCCTTTGGTTACAATTTCAAGTTTTCCTTCACAAAGAAGACATTTGGAAAGTTTTTTGGGTTTTTTTTAAAGGAAAGCCAGGTCCTCTTGCTGCTAGGACTTGCAGCTTCAAAGAAAAACCAAAACATTACAGAATCATGGAATAGTTAGGAAATTTGTCAGTTCTATGACACATCACAATTACATTCTAGAGTACTTTCTAGCCCAGGCTTCGCAAGGTCAAAGGGTTTTCCCCCAGAATGAGCCTGGTTATCAAGAAGAGTTACAAGCATTCACACAGCCTCATGCCAAAGCCTTCTGCCATCCTTTGCATGTGGAAAATGTTAGGGAGCCCAAACGACTAAATCAGGCAAGAGAAACAAAAAGAGAACAACAGTGATATTCACCTGTCCCATAAATACACCTTGGCAGTGAATCCATTTGCAAGCACAGCACACTAGAAAATTAAGGGCAATCTTTCAAATGTGTTCTCTAAAATTTTAATGCAGTGTTGCTCGCCTGGTTTTCATAGGAAAACTCATGTTTTCATGTTGAGTTGCATGTGAAATCTGGCATGCAACCATCCCTTGTGTAGTTTCAGAGGCTGTAAAGAAGGGCCTTTGAAAGTTGAACCTGCTGGTTACCGTTCTAATGCAGAGACAAAAGATTTTTTTCTTTACCTTGATCTTGCAGGGTTTTCACAAGTTTCAAGTGAAAATAAGTGTTAATTCCTCTAAGTAATTTTTGCAAGATGTCTGTGGTAAATTACCCACGAGATGTAAATAGGTTCATCTGATAGCTGGAGACCTTTAAAGTGTCTATTAGAAAACTACACTCATGAAAGACTTGCTTATTGATTGCAACCATTATTAGCTCAACTGGCCTGAGACAGGGAATAAATATGCATTATACCTCTTGAGAAAACAAGTTTCACAATTATACAGATTATATTAGACAAACAAGATTTTTAAAATCTTGTATGGTCAGTTCCTCTTTGGAGAGGCTTGTCCAGCTTGGATTCATTACAAGAGCTAACAGTAGCTCTCTGTATTTCATGATTCATCTGCCCCTATAGATAACCCTATATATCACTGCAGAGTGTGCTGATTAGAAGGGATGTTACTAGGACCCAGAGGCCTAAATTGCTGCTTAAAACTGCATTAACATTTCACATTTATTAACTCAACATACAAACGATTGATCTGAAAATAAAATCAGTGGTTTATCTGGCATAGTAGTGAAGAATAGCTCTTTGTAATGGAAGAAATTCTCATTCTTGATTGCATAACAGTAACCATTAAATTTCCTTATTATAAAGGCATCTAATTAGCAAAGATTTTCATTTTTTCCCGATACCACAGGGGGCCAATCACTATTCTGAGCACATATCACTTAGGTGCATAAAAATTTGCATTGTGCTGTTGGTTTTTCTTTTGAGAGAATGCCTGGGAATATAACAGAATATAGATATGACACTAGTATTTTCTTTACAAAATTAGAATTCACTTCAGCAGAAAGCGTGCAGAAAGGAAACATATTTGAAGGTTTTGTTTCCTCTCTGTCTTCTCGTTCTTCACCACTCCCTGAAAACTTTGTAGTGGATATTGCTACCACAAAAAGAAAATGGTTTTGTTGTTTGATATAAGATTCCCCTGCAAAACAAGCAGAGGTTTTCAGTAGGGTTTTTCAGTGCTTCTTCTGTCTCATCAGTCCCATTTGCTGAGGCCACAATCAGCATCTCACCGCCCCTTAATGCTTAGGCCAGCAGGTTCAGTCAGTGCAGCAGAGGCACTGAAAGGCAGAAAACTCCTTTGAAACATAATCATGCAGTGTTCCCTCAGAGATCCTGCACCAAACTTAGAGTTATTCTGAGTGATGTAAAAGTACACGTGATGTGTGGTGAGCATTAACGCAAATGCCCAGTCCCTCTGTGTGGGAGAGTGATAGGAAATATTGGTATCCTGAGTGGGTCCTAAACATTTTTATCTGAATGCAAATCAGTGGCAGTCCTCAGAAGAGAGTCTTTCTGACATGTTGACAGTGCCTAAAATGTAGTATCTGCAATTTGAAAGCATGGAACTGCTTAGGGTGTTAGGATTAGTTGGTTGGGGGTGGGTGGTCCTAGTAATGTACACCCTTCTATCTTTATAACTGTATTAAATTGGTATAAAACAAGTGAAATTGAATTTGTAATGGTTACATGGGGATGGAATATGCATCTTAGTCAGAAGATATGAATTTTAGCTCTGGACTCAAAGTACCTCAGCTATCTATGCCTGCTTTAGAGAATGGCTGAATGGAATGAAGCAGCATGGTGAACACAAGCAAAAATTCCTAAATATTTAAATGGGAGAAAGGGGAAAGAGATGAGGGAAAAATACAATTTAGCCTGTATGTTATTCTTTCAGTCATGGTTTTCAAAGGCTGAAATAGATGCACAAAGCCATAATCATGCCCATTGCTCTCTGTAACTACATTGATCTCAAGAGTTCAGCACTATTTGGAATTAGGGAAAAAAAATTAAAAGCATCACAACAAAATATTTCCTATCCCAACTAGAACTGCTGATTTGACTGCAAAACCCAGCTACTGGATACAATGTTTGAAAGTTGGCTTCAACTCCTTACAGGCAGCCTCTGGATCATCTCCTTCTACTTGTATATTTCTTACTGTTTCTGACTTCTCTTTGGAGAGCTGTGGAAATGCAAGTTTTCTCTGCATGTTTTTATGTAGCAAACCCATACCCAAAATGAAGGAAGGGTCAAACTGGCAGTTAGATATATTATCTTTCAGTTTAGGGCTTCTTATAAAAGTGCAGCTAAAACAGCTGTGGTGGAATCAGGCTGCCAAGAACGCCTTATAACACAAGGGTATATCCAACTGGTTCATATAGCCTTAATTCAAGCAGCACAACTAATGATAATGATATGTTACAGTATTATTATGCCAGGAATGTATGAAATCAGGAGAGAACATTTCATTTTAGACTTTGCTGATTTTTCACATTTGCTTAGCATTTTCTCTAATGATTTCTTGCACTGTTTTTATGCCACCTCAGATAAAATGCCATCATACATGATATTTGCACCATTAGGCACAAAGTAAGTGTTAGTTATGATTAGAAGCAATGCTGTGAAGCATTAAAAAATGTAAAGGAAATGGTTTTCAAGCATACTCTCAAAAGTTCCGAAGCTTGTGTCATTTGCTTTCACCATGCCAGCTGGGTGATGTTCTGCATTTCAACAAAGCTAGCTACCATTTCCAAACAGATCCATACAAGATTTTCAGCATTCATATTTGAGTGAGAGGTCCAGTAAAAACACATTCACACAGAAATGTAGAGAGCAGAAATCCAATGAACCTATCTAGAGGGAATTAAGTGAAACAAAACACAGTGGTTACAATTAATCATCATGAACATGGTCACAGTGGCATTCTTTTCAAGGAAAGGAAACCATTTTCTGTCATAAGCTGCATCTTGTCAAACAACACCTCTAATATTTGGGTTTTATTATGACTCTTGTCTTTGTGGAGCATAACAGTGATTTTGACTTGCTGCATAGATAGAGGGTGAATAATGTAATTAGGTTGAATTAATAAAACTCATGCTCTTCCACTATTCACATGTCAGTATGGGAATTTTTCTCAGATATTGCCTAATGCTGAAATCTTATAGAGTTCCACAGGATTAAGCCTCTACAATTATTTGGTTCGTCCTCTGGCTTGTGAAGAAAGAACAAGACTATTTTTTAGCTGTGTGAACTGTTCTTTCAGCATTTGGCTACGTCAGCTAGAGTGCGGTAATAAAACACCTGAAAGAAATGATGGAACAAGCTAAGATCAGCTGAAATCAAGTCCCTTGATGTACATGCAGTACAGACTTTCTCATGTTCTAGTCCCACACAAATAATTATAATTTTTTCTTAGAGTTTTCTTAATTTATTTACCCAGAAAAGCTGACCTAAGGCCAAGAATCGGATTTTCTGTGAGTTCTCTGTTTGCAACACTACAGTGACTCTTTTCAACCATCAGAGACATAAAAGGCATTCAGATGATTTATTGGAGTGGATCTTGCTGCCAACATCTACCCTGGTGTGAATGATATGCATGATTTCATTGCATTTCATGAGCATTAACCCAATAGCACTCAAAGATGGAAGACAAAAATGTTGCTCGTGTAAAATTTTTAAGGTCCCACATATCCACACTCTCTGTGAATGATAGTTTTGCTGCAACTTCATATTTGTTCTTTAACTTTTTTATCAATCATTTAAACAAAAAAAAAAAAAACCTCTAAACATCTAGTTTAGAAAATAACATAGCTTTCTGATGAAAACATTGTTTATCCTCAAAATTCAGGTGATTTCATGAGGCAGGATCGAAATCTTGACTTAGACCAGTATAAAATAAGTACACCCGTGCCAAAATCTTCTCACATGATGACTGAGGTTTGAAGGCACCTCAGGAGTTTATCTGGTCCAGCTCCCTGCTCAAGCAGGGCCACCCCCAGCCACTTGTCCAGAACCATGTCCAGGCAGCTTTCTAATATCTCCAAGGACAAGGGATGCCAGAACCTGCCTGGGCAAACCTGCCAGTGCTCTGTCACCCTCACAGTGGAAATGTGTTTCCTAATACTGAACCAGAACCCCTTACTCCTTTCCTCTCTTTCTTTGTTTCCACTGGACACAAGGAAGTGTAGGTTCACCAGAGCCGTGCCCTTCTGTGCTGCTGAGAGAAGGCAGTAGGAGAACAGGTCTACTTTGTTTCCTTGCAAGTGAGCTCAGATATCCTTCTCTTTCTAACACTAATATTTCAATAATACAGAATCTTCTGGAGACATCAGAAAAAGAATGATACAGGCTGCCAGCACAGTAGAGGCCTCACCAAAAGTACCAACATGATACTTGCGTGATACTTGATACAACGTGATACTCCCTCTGCTTTGAGTTTCCTGACACATAAAATTAATTTTAAAAAACCCTTTACTCTGAGAGGAAGTGGTATTTCCCTAGTATACAACAAGGTGTAAGAGAATGAGGAAAAATATCACCACAGGAAAGAACAAATAAATAGTCTGGAGCAGTTACTGCCTTCAGTAAGGCAGGATGCAGCAGTATCATCCAAAAAAGGATCTACCCTCTCCTGTTGAGAGTGAAGCTCAGATATTGACCTCCCTCCATTTGTAGTACTATCAGACTAGCAAGAGGATGTTTTTGTTGTCATTTTCAACAGGTCTTTTAATCAGTTGCTAATTGACAGTGAAATAGATCAGAAAATGCTTGAATACTTGTAGGGTTTTTTTAGTCTTGAGGTGATAATAACAGAATGATGAAGAAACCTTAAACTTCTAATACAATTCAAATTAATATAAGTCATCAGAACAGGCTACATTTGGAGGAAACTTGTTATCAATTATTACATCAGCTAACTGTTATGATTCCAAAAGGGACAGTAGCATCAGGTTAATATTTCATGACATTCTTGTGAATGTGGCTGTTAAATACAAAAAATCTTTCATTCTTCTTACAAGAAGAGAGGTGCCTGAAAAAATGTCATTGCAAATCAGTTTAATCTATCTGGCACTGAAAACATAAATCTGTCTTCCTCCTCCTAACTTTCTTTTTTCTATCATGTTACTGGTAGGAAAGGGTAGAGCTGCTATTTCTTAGACCTGTATTTCCGCACCTTTATGGGTTTGCTTTGCTTTGAAGCACAATTTAACCATGAATTTCCTGTGCTTGTAATGATCAGGGGTTTGTGTGGCTACAGCACAACAGTGATGCTCTTCTATTATCAATACATGGTTTTAAATGTCACTGAATTCTGACATTTTTTGGCCCTGAAGGTCTAATCACAGACAGGAAGTGTGGAATAAACAGAGAGGGAGGCCTTTGCATACATAACATATTAGCCTCAGGCTATTGTCACTTCCATAGTATATCCATTATCTGAATCCATATATTATTTAATGGGATTTGCTACTGTGACATGCTTTCGTCTTTCAACCTAGCCTGTATTGGTGCCCAACAGGAAAAGCTAAAATGACCATGTTTCCTTTGAGTCAGGTAGATAACTGATGGCAAAGGGGCACTGGTTTATCTTCAGGTTGCTGGAAACACTGGCCTTTATAAAACTTCTCTAGTCATTAATGTACTAATCCTTTAGGGTGCTCTACTGAGAGGAAGGGGGCTGTGGAGGCACCACCACAGCCTTTCCTAGGTAAAGATGAGCCATAAACATCAAACCTGAAACGGTTACTTTGGATTTCAATGCAGATTAGGGATTAAGCAGTGGGGTGCTGTTTTACATGTGAATAGGCTGACAACAGTACAAAGAGAAAGCCAGAGAGCTTGGTGTTAGCCACTTGGTTTTGAAGCACAAATGTAACATCCAAGGGGAAAATGTGGACAGTTGCCAATAAAATGGGTTCAGCTAAATCACACAAGGAATTTGTTTTTGTGGAAACAAATTCTTACACATTATTTTATTTGAAACACAGATACTTGAATTACTTGTAAAGTCTTGAAATTTATTCAGCTACTCTAGGCTTATCAGAATTCACAACAATATATTTCATTCTGACCCAGGAAATTTTAAAAGAGAAGATAAAAACATACCAACCCTCAATATTCTAAACATGGAATTAGTGTCAGATAAGTGTAGTCAAAATCATTCTCTATCTGAGTCTCTGGAATGAGATTTCTTCAGGCTTTAAGAAGGCCATAGCACCCCATGGCAAACGGATAGTTCTGTGTTGTATTTTTTTCTTTAGAAGAGCTCAGAAAAAAAGTTGTCATAGGCAAAAATAACAGCTGTGCCATATATCTTTCAAATCTACAAATATTTGCGTAAAGTCACAAATGAACCTCTAAGAAATAACTTTGGAAAAGTCTGAATTCATCCCTTTCAGGATATGCAATCTAATCAGCACAGCACCAAGGGAGAGGAGGAATGGATTAGAAATAGCAGGCTCTGTTTATTTTTGTCTGGGAACTATGGAATGTACATTTATGGATTTGTTTGAGAGCTCAGAATTTATAAATACAGTCCATAACTCTGTACTCCCCAAATAACTTAATCACCAAAAGAGCCATTTAGAAGAGACTGGATGAAACCAAATCTTCAACCCCAAATTCATCTTTGTTTTAGGGAGCAAACACATTTCATCTGCAAATATTCAGATATGCACCAACTAGTGCTGGACAGGTTCTGATTCATATTTTTTTGTTTCAGATTTAGCTGCCTCTGATGTCCTTCAGTAAAAATGGACTCTGTGAGATTTCTTTTGTTGCAAACAAATGTCTCAGAAATTCACTGCAAAACTGAAATCACACTTTAAATTTTGAATATGCCAAACTGCACAGTCTGTTTTCATTGTCCTGATATAAAAGTTAATTTAGTTGAACTACTGGTAATGCAGCTGGTTTATCTCAACACTTTGTCCTACCTGAATAAATTAAGTGTACAAAATAGTTTCCTCTTCTCTGGTGTGAAGGAGGAGAGGGAACACACCTGTTTGCTCATGAATCTTAGCAATTTTGGTGATGAACACCTAAAAGAATAAGAAGGTTTGTCAATGCCATGCAGATGTGGCCAGAGGATGGACTGGAGGCTGGCATCACTTCCTGTCTGTGCAGCTGTTCTTGAGCCTGTATGAGAACAGATCTTCCCAATCCAAAGATAGCTTTCCCTTTTTCTCCTCCCTGCAGTTTTTCTTCCTTTTCTTACATTACTTACAGTCACACTCCATCTCTCTTGTTGCCCATCCTGTTTCTTTGCCTCTCAGGAAGTTCTTTCCACCATTTTTTTTCTACACTAGTTGCTGCTGCCACCTTCCTAGCTCTGTTCCTAATATAACCCAAAGCATCCAGTCCTTTCCTAAGTCTCCCAAAAAATTCTGCCCATTTTACCACACTGTCATATGTTCCCATCTGGCAGTGCAGTGCCCTGCTCTCAGAGGGTGGGGGAAACACCATCTTTCCCTTACCCTCTCATCCTCCCTGTGCTTCCTGCCATTGTCCTCTGAGGGAAAGTGAGACAGACGAGGTCGTGCTACCAAAGGGGAAACAGGTAAAGGGAGAATTTTACTTGAGTTTTTTATGGGTAACTTTTCAGTTGAATGGGGATAAGCATCTTAACCAAATCTGTCTTCAGACACTAGAAAAGGAGGACAGCAAATAGCAGAGGCCAATGCAACAGCCCTACTGTGTGCAATCAATGCCAGAGCCCAGGCTGGCTGCTGCCCACAAGACAGGAGTGAGACTGAGAATTCTGAGAAACACACAGCACCCCTGCCTTGTGGGCTGCAAGCTTTGCCCTCATTCCTTCTCACCTTTCCGTCAGGTTCTTCCTCCTTCTCTGCTTTCTCCGCCAGCAGAGGCTGAGCCTTGTTCCTGTGGTTTCAGATCACCTCCATCCCTGCCTAACAAACTGCCTCTACCCTGCTCATCATGCCATGCACGGACCATGTGAAAGGACGGTGCCCCCAGGGACACACGGCAAGAAGCTCACTCTCAAGGAGACTTCTCCACATGGAGAGTAATGATTTGCACTTTGGTTTGGAAAAACAAATGCGCTTCACTATGAGCTGTACACTTCCACTCACATGGAGGACTGAGAGAAGAGCGATTTCTGAATGGTGAAGTTCTGTAACTAGGACCAAGATCGTCCATCAAAGAGATCATGATAAAATGGCTGACTGTTCCTGACCTCACAACTCTTTCCAGCAGCAGTGCTCTTCTTCCCACACAGCTTACCAGTGGAAAGTGTATTATTTTTGTACATCTCATGCAAAAATGCAGCTTTTATTTTGCTTACAGAAAATTAACCAAGGCTAAAATCAGGCTTAAAATAGAAATTAGCCCACAAATTGGATTAGATATACGTTTAACTGACAAACTCTTGAATGCTCCTTTTA
Organism: Sitta carolinensis; assembly: GCA_032173965.1. Lineage (NCBI taxonomy): Eukaryota > Metazoa > Chordata > Aves > Passeriformes > Sittidae > Sitta > Sitta carolinensis. The sequence continues at coordinate 34,051,545 of CM063284.1, read as the reverse complement.
TATTTTTTAAAAATTCTCCAGAGATAAGATTCAGTCCTACAGCGGCTCAAACAAATGATGGGAAAAGCTTGATCAGATGTTGCTTGTCCACCAAGCTCCATGAAACATGAGTCGTCTTTATCACTATAGAGAGCATTCTGAGGAGATTAAAAATTTGACATGGATGCCATTCATCCATGTGCATGGAGCCAGCACCCGGCCAATGCACGGTATGAATTCCACATAATCTCTCTTCTGTAGGCTTCAGGGGTACATAGGCTTTATCCAGACCATAGAGAACCAAGAATTTTACCCATGGGAAGTAAAGTAAAAACAATTCAAGACAAACTGTGAGGAAAATATCACTGATAAAGGATCGCAGGAGCATGTTTGGAGAATGCCCCTACTTTGTTGAACGCTGTCGAGTTGAAATGTCAGTACAGGGAAGCTCTGGACCACTTAACAAATGTTGGGTCTGAGCCTGCAAACTATTACTTGTGTCAGTGGTTATCAGCACAAGTAATTACATGAAACTCATGTCTAAACATTTGCAAAAATGTCCAAAACTGGTTTTTTAGTCAGCAAATACAAGCATGTTCCCAGCACCATCTCAGGGCAGTAGGTGATATACACAGTCTGTGTAGGTATTTTTTAGTTTGTTTTGTTTAAGAGGTATTTTAAAACGTGATGCTGGGGCAACGATAGAGGAAATAATAGGAGAGAAAGCAGAGACTCTGAGAGGATTCACATTCAGACAAATCTTTCATATAAATTTGCTGCTAATTGCTTCCTTCTTCTTAAGACACCAAATGATGCCATTGATCATCCACAAGTGCTGAGGACAGCACAAGGATGGTTAAATGTATCAGTAAAGAAACATTCTTAATGAGACAGAAAGCAGGGTAAATCTTGACCAGCAAATTTCCCTACTTTCAATTTAAAGGAATATTGACCTTATCATCAGTTTTACTTATTTTTTACATCAAAATTTGAAGGAAGAGTGAAAATCAGGTAGTCATAGGGAGCTGTGAGTAGCTGTCATTCATATATTTCAGTGGTCCTTAATATAATAGTTAAAATCCCAACCAGAAAAAGGGTGATCTAGTTTTTCTTGCTGTTTCACAATCTCGCACTGTCAAAGTTTAATGTGATCATCACACAGTGACAGTTTTAATAAATGGTCTTAATAACTAAAACAGATTTATTCCAAAAGTGTTGATTCAAATTTTTTAATTCCTGTTTTGTCAAGCTGCTTTAAACAGCCAACCCTTGTTGTAAGAATATGCTAATGTGTAATTAAACTGCACTCACGTCATGCCATATGGTACATTTGAAACATAAACCACTGTTCTATTATTTGGGGAGGGTCATTTGAAAAGGAAAGGAAAAGAAAAAACAGACAGCCCAGGGGAAAAGACAGTTTTTCTGTCCTCTCACATTTTATAAGCCAGCTTTAGGCATTAGGCACTGTTATTCTGGATGAAATTTGATAATTCAGGGGTCAATGGATTCTTAATCTTCTGTTAAAGAGAAAAGAATGTGCTGATATGCAACAAAGACCATTTTATGGGTTGTGAGGGTTTTCCTTTAAATTAGACATTATGACGTTTTTGGGGAAAATATCTTTACTGTGAAGCCATGAGCAGGTGAACATGCACACACGGGGTAAGTAAGCTTTGGAGCCAGTGGGAGTTTTGTGGTTGGCTTCTGTGGGAGTAGATCCTGGTTCTCTGCCATTTTCCAATCTGATATTAACATGCAAGTCAGGATGGGTGAGAGGGAGATATAAAGAGAGAAATGCTGGATACAGAAAGAGAGTTTGGCAGTTAGGTGCTTAATTATATAGTGGCATGTGGACAGTATGCAAGCAGGAGTGCAGACGCAGGCAAAAATGATTAATCTCTTGTTTTAATTATAGTTGATTGTTTGATTGTGTGGTCATTATTGAAAATGACCTGGTATTTCATTTGGGAACTTCAGAGTAGCAGGAAGGTGAGGAGATGCTGTAGTCTCAGGCATTAGCTTCTTACTAGTAGATGTTCGTATTTTAATGTGCTTGACAGGTCACAAGTGAGATGAGTGATGGGCTCAACCTAACCTTTGCCAGATGATCACCTACATTAAAAAACCCTGCATAATTTATTAAAATAATTCAAACACGTTTCTCAGTAGAGCATTCATTGTCTGCTTTTCTTTTTAATGATAACCATCCATGATGCTACCGTCTGATGGCTATTCAAAGGGATGTATATTAAATTAGTTGGCCAGTATTTTCAGCTTAGTTCCCAGAATCAAAGGTGCAGGTCCTCAGAGGTATATTAGTTCTTAAAATAAAAATAATTCCTCCTCAGCACTCCTCTGGATTTGCATACGTCTACTCCCAAAATCCAACCTACTTTGAATTTGGAAGGTACAAGCAAAGAGGCCAAAAACTCGACAGTGTTCTGCTCAGTGATGTGGTGAAAAGCAAGCACCTCTGGAAGCGAACACTTCAAGGCAAGATTGTGGCAAGAAGCCTGGGCTGCTATGTAGAGAATTTTCGATTTTGGAGTTGGCAGGCAGTAGACTTTCAATGCAGGGTTATTGCACTCAGAAATATGTTTCTGGCCTCATGGGAAGGCCAGAACACTACATAAAATTCTGCTGCAGCAGGAAAGAGTTGAAAGGTTTCTTTCACATGATGTAACCTCTCAGGAAATCTAACCTGACAAACAAAATAAAAATACCCTCTCCTCTCCTTCATTAACAAGAAAATAACCACCTTGTTAACCAGCTGAGGGTAATAAGTTTTACCTCAGCTCTGCAAAGTACTTGCTTATCCTAAAACATGTTTCAAACCCCATTCCTGTTCTGCAAGGCAAGAAAATAGGGTGTGCAATTTAAAACATTTACATAATAAATCAGTGCTAGTGAGAACCATGTGAAAGTGTTGATGGCATGAGGGCTGCACCACAGGCCCACGAGAACTGAAGGGCAGAGGAAGATTTGGGTGTTGTCTGCCCACCACTCCTCCTATTTTCATACATGCCCAGGTTAAACTCTCGACCCCACTGAAATAAGGGACGTTTTCAATTACTTGAAAGGGACCAAGCCTCTGCCCACAGACTTTAAGGATGACAGTCATCTTGACCGGTCTATTATGACCCATCCAGGAATCCCTGTGTTAAGTTCAGAATTTCTGTCTGAACTAGTTACTTTAGGAACATATGCAGTGTTGGTTTAAAGGTTTTAAATAGAGAAGCATTCATTTTATATCTATTAAAGATATTCCAAAGGCTAATTACTCTTACCTGTTAAAGACTGAATCTTACCTCCCATCTTAATTCTATATATTCACCTCCTAGATGTTGAATATCACAATATCTGGTGGTCTAAAGCACTCACTTCTATTAAAATACCCATACCCATTTATAGATCACAATCATAACAATTCTTAATATTTTCTTCAGTAAACTGAGGAAACTTAAATATACACAATTTTCAACAGGGGAAAAAGTTTATTGGCCAGCTAGAACAGAAAAATATTTTTCAATGGAAAAAGGAATAAATGGCAAATCTGGATCAGATTTGAATATAGCCATGCCAAAATGGGTTTATTTTAATATGTGTATTAATATAATTGCATTATATATTTAAGTAAGAATCACTGCATTGTCCTGACAATAAGATGGCACAGAGTCTTGCATTGTTGAATGAATTGCAGCACTGTTTTCGAAATGTAATAAAATAGAGAGTAAAAATGTAAGACAGTTGCCCAGGGAAGACAGAATTCATAGACTGCCAGCCCAGAAGAAATAAGTGATCTTTCAAAGAAAAATAAAAGAAGTTGGATGAAAAGAGAGAATGAGTAGTCTGGAAAGAGGAAGTTGTTCTCTGCATTGGAAAATGTGTCAGAATACTTGAATTTACAAAGAAAGAAAGATAAAGAAGTTTTGGTCAAGTTCTTCTCTGTTAACACTAACTGCAATGGGAGAAATTGAGAAGAGAGTGAGATAAAATATGACTAAAGATGGGGATAGGGTCTTTCTAAACTTGAATGAGGAGTTTGGAGCATACTTGGGGTTTGAAAGGAAGACAACAGACAACAGAAAGAATAAATTATTTGCCCTTTGCAGATTTCCAGAAGATAATTGCCAGAAGAAGATATTTTAAAAAGAATGGAGAAAAGAAAAAGGAAAATGCTAGTAAGTCTGAATGCAAAATTACCTAGGACAGGAGAGGGTGAAAAACAGGTAGCTTTGGAAACAATTAAGTAAGAAAAGGAAGACTTTAGAATAAGCAAGGGTTTAAAGACATGGCATGGTCATAAGGCTGCTTAGAGAGAGGGAACTTCTGGAGTAGAAAGTATCCACACAGACAGCTGCAGCTACAGGTCCAGGAATAGTACTGTCCCTGAGCATGCTTATGTCCTCAGGGAAAGGGAAATGGGAAAATGAGAACTGATATGAGGAGATAATGAAAGGGCAATAAGAGAAAAGCCAAGAAAGACGGGTGCTCTTGAAGTTAGTAAGTTGAAAGGGGAAGGGTGGCAAGAAAAAAATCAAAGAGTCAAAGAAGTCCCCATTATATGGGAAATAAAACTTTTGGATAAGATTACTTCCTTGCAGAAAAACGGATTACAGTGTTGGTTGGAGGGGATTAACAGGACAGAAGTCTGTGTAGTTAGGAGGCTAAGGCTAATTCTACTCATTGACTTTAAAATTGCCAACTTTTTAGCCAGAAAAAAAATTTCAAAGATAAAGGAAGTTTAGTTATCCCATTTCCCCACCACACCCCTCTGTTTCACTGTCCAGAATGCAAGTCTATTAGGAAACAGGACTGGAGTGCACTAACATATCTACAAAATATTATTCTTTATTCTTCCAAGAATTCTGGAAATGTCAGACTTTATGAAGATAAGGATAATAACACTTGTATTTCTTTCAGGGTGGTAAAAAGCTTTGAAGCTTCTAAAAACTGAAATGAAAAGCTGTGAGTGGGAAGAAATGGATCTATTCAGTAATGAACTGATTTAACTCTTTTATGGATTATGTTATCAATCAATCTCATCTGAAGATATGGCATGACCTACCAATACAGAATAAATTAATAACAGCAGGTAAAGATATTCTTGATGTTCTCTATAAATGGGTGATATTTGCAAATTCTTAGATATATCTATAGACAATATACTTAATCAATATGTATAATACAAATATTTTTATCTAGACATAACTTGAAGCGATAAACCTCAGAGATTTATCACCAGGGCTGGAATGTGTGTTCTTCTGGATCCTTTTTAACAAATTCCCAGCCCATTGCCCATTAGAAAAAAAACCAAGAATTTAGCATGTACAAAAAAATTATTGTCAAAGAAAAGTTGCTTCTCTGCTATAAGTGCTAAAAAAATATCTCTTCTCTATTTTTTTAACTGTGAAGTACAATTAAGTCACAACAGTCTTATGTGCATGATGCAGTTGTTTTCACTCATTGTTCTCCAAAACACAATCACAGGGAATCACAGAACTGGTAAGGTTGGAAGAGACCACTGTGGGTCATCGGGTCCAAGCACCCTGCTTTAGCAGGGTCATCCTAGCCTTGCTGAAGTCAAAGTAGACAGTATCCACTGCTCTCCCTTCACCCATCCACATCATAGAAGGTAATCAGGTTGGTCAAGCATGATTTACCTTCAGTGAATCCATGCTGACTACTCCTGATCATCCTCTTGTCATTCCTGTGGATAGGGTTGGATTGCAGGTTGAGGAATTCCACCATTTTTCCAGGGATTTAGGTGAGGCTGATGGGCCAGTAGTTTCCTGGATCCTCATTATTTTTGAAGATTTGAGTAACATTTCCTTTCTTCCAGTCTTCTAGAACCTCTCCTGATCATCATGACTTTTCAAAGATGACATGAACAGCCTAGCTGTGGTGTCTGTCAACTCTCTCCACACTCCTGGATGCATCCTGTCAGGGCACATGGACTTGTGGATGTCAAGTTCACCTGGGTGTTCTCTAACCCAATCTTTCTTGGCCAGGGGAAACAGAATACCAGACTCAAAAGCAAGAAAATTCAAAACCAATATGGAAGGAGTGAATTAAGCTATCTTAAAAGACTGAAATGCGATTAAAATGCAACAGATATATTGTTCTACAAATAGTTTTCTTGATTTGAAGGATATATTTCTTGGAATGTTAGGTCACAGTTTCGGGTTTGTATTAACTTTGTATGAATATTGTGCTTTAGTTTTGTTCTTCCTTTGCATCTCCATATTTTATCTTGATTTCAGCTTCATTCTGAAATGCAGTTAATTCATACCGTAGTGCAGGTAAGTGGGAACACATTGCTCTTAGCAGTCTGTGGGAGAATAAAGCTATATCTTGTAAAACATTGATGGTGAAACATTGTCAATGGCTTCTCCCAGTGTGCTATTTGTTCCTGAGGCTTCAAAGAAAGAAACAATTTCAGTTATAAAGATACATTATGTCCTTATTTAGGGAAAGGGGTCACTTCCCGATTACTCGATCACATCTGAAAAATGTAGATTTAAATATTACCAAATTATCTTTGTACGGTGGGGGAAAAGAAACTGGTTTGTGTGTACTGTGAAGCCAAATTTTGGGTGTCTGTTAAGGTGCTTTCATTGAAATGTGTAATGAGTGACTTACCACAAATTCTTCTGAGTAGATTGTGTGAGATTGAGAGTCAGTAGGTCATCCTAGAAGTCCCAACCAGTGCAGGAATATCTTCTGCAAAGGGTTACTAAAAGCTTTGTCTCATCTAGTTTTTAGCTGATTGAGCAATGACAGCCTTACAGCTTCCCCTGAGAGATCTTTTCATGAAACATCAATTCCACATTAAGTCATTTCTGTTTCTCATTCTGTTGCCCTATAAAACTTTCTATGGGGCAAGGGAAAAATAATCAACATGAATGAGAAAGGCCTGTGTCATATTTAATTAAAAATATTTTCACCCTTGGAATGGAAAGGTATGGTGATAACTGGAGTCACTGGGGAGTCCTGCCTAAAAAGCATTGGCATCATATCACCTTAGTTCAGTACAGATACAAAATTGAACAAAATGTGCAATTATGTCTTAAACAAAAATGCGGTGCTAGACACCAAATGCATGTAGCTGAAGCAACATATGAACACATGGCATCTCTGCTAAGTAATTTGCTCTTAATTGTCAGCACATTTAGTACTGGCATTTTTAGATACATTTTTGGTTCATTCTCTAACAAATGACTCTACACTAATTGTTTCTTCCAGCAATTTATTGCACAGCTGGGAGACCAAGTTGCAGAATTGCACACACACTATCTTGCATTGATTTCATTTCTTGCAAATGTTTAAAATTCCATGAGGTAGTCAAGAATTATTTTAATTGCAGTGTCTACAATGAAAACAGAGAATTAATTAAATGTCTTGTGGGTCAGGTAAGGTACAGCTTTCAGAACCTATTGCTTAGGAATGATTCAACAACTGTAATAGTGTAAATCAAGATATCTTTTAGTAATGGAGATAATTGTGACATTTCAGAGGATCTCTTAAAAGCTTATTTTTATTTAAAAGGTGAACATCTGCTAAGGTAGCAAACTCATCTGTATGCAAAAGAATTATCTTTCTGAAGATCTTTCCATTATGAAATACCTGTCATGATTCTCTTGTACAAATCTGTTAGGTCTCACAAATCTTTCTCTCATGTCTCTCCTAAGGTGCACTTATCTTCTCTGATGAGAGATAAATGTTCATAATTTTTTAAAAAGAAAATTTTAACCTTAAGCAGACCAAAGTCTAAAGGCTTACTAAGGAATATTAGCTGGAACAATATAAATGGAGATGGATCTTTAGAAAATGGGTTGCCTACTAGATGTGGTATTAACTTTCAAGAAGTGCTGATGTCACATTATAAGTTGGGAACAAATTGCTAAAAAGTCCTTCCCTCTTAGCTCATGAATTACACTTCTCTGATATGTCAAACCACATCAGAAGCAATCAGTGTAATTAACTGACATCACAAAGTGCTTAGTGATTTTTTTTTTCCATAGGAGAATAATCTCATAGCTTTTCAACTTTATACCGTAAGCAAGATCTTGAGACACTGAGGAAAAAGTGGTTGTATGCAGTTGGAACATATTTTTTAGTCTGAAGTGAGAAAATTCCTGATATATTCTTCAGGGCTTCAGGTGTTTTTTTGGTGGGTTTTCTGTGGGGGTTTTTTGTTGGGTTTGTTTGTTTGCTTGCTTGCTTGTTTGTTAGCTTGTTTGTTTGTGTGGTTGATTGATTTTTTGTTTGTTTGTTTGTTGTCTTTTTGTTTTGCAAGGCTTTATCATTGTAAAAGTACTTTTATAATTGAAAGTACTTTGTGCTTTTAGTAGTCTGTGAAATGTAAGTAGCATGCATTATGCAGAGACTTAACATCACCTGTATGCTTTAGAGACCCCTTGCATAGAGACCCCTTTGAATTACTGACCTCATTTTGAATACCTATTTTGCAAGCTGTAACCTTTCCATTAGCGAAAGGACTTGGCAATAACAGGATGAACTCACCTGGTCGGAACTCTTTGACCTGTGAAGGGCTTGGACTGGAAACCCCAGTTACTGCTAGCACAAGCCAATGCCTGCTGTGGACCCACAGCAAACACAAGGTCACAGAAGCTGAAGTTGGACTTGGGAAGATCCGTATGGCTTCACAGCAATGGCTGAGTTGATGGGTGAGGAAAAGAGGGTAGCTTTTATTATGGGCATAATCCATCACTGAAGAGACTCTGATGATAACCAACATCATAAAACAGACCTGCAAGAAGGTTAAGTCCTATTCACACATAAAAAGAAATAGCTAGTTCAGTAGCTTGTTTGGGTTTGGGAGTTTGGAGCAGGGGGGTGGGGGTGTTTTAAATTTGGTTTGAGTCCACTTGTTTCACTGGGTTTTTTCCTACATGCACCTAAATTCTTTGTACAGTTTCCAAGATGGTTGCGTCCAAAAAGTATATATGAAAAGATCATAGTCAATCAAATATTTTCCATCTCCAATTGTAAAATTAGTGGTAAAATGTGTGCAAATTCAGCACTAAAAAAAAAAAAATAATGTTCAATAATATAAAACTTTTTTAAATTCTTGCTATAACCAGTTAACTGAGCTCTTTTAAACCATTCAAAACCCTGAATATACCATTTCTTCCATTTAAAGCACCTAAGGAAGTGATTAGCTAGTGTATTTTTACTGTTTGTTTGTCTTCTCTGTGCAATCCCTTTTCTTTTACACTGCACATAAACATCCCTTTTGGTTTTAGCTAGGAAGGGCAATCTAATAGAATAAATGCAGCCCAAGCTAAATTGGCATCACTCTGTCAGTGTTACTGAGTGGTGTCTGCTTAACCTAGAGCTGAATTTCCATTGATTTCAATTGAAGAAGGGCTAAGGTCCTTAATGAAAAAGGAGTAGATTCAAATACTTCTTAGCTGAACAGTTTGGGGTTTGTATTTTCCCTCATAAATTTGCAGGCTGAAATCCTAAATCGTGTAGATCAGTTATCAGATTGTAATATCTGCTGATGCTCTGCATCTGTTAGCTAAATCAACAACTCCGAACAACAAGACTGCAATCTTCTATAAATCACAGTTTAGTTAAAATAGCCTGTCTGTTACCTGCATGATAGAGGGAGAGGCGCAGCTACTGAATAAGTGGAAGGGGAAGTGGAAGGGCTGGGAAGCCCAAGATGGTGTTCATGTTATGTGATGCTACTAGGGAGGCTCTAAATAGCCTTCCCCTACCCTGCTGTTCTGTGCCTGCAGAGAACATAAAAACACCTAAAACACTTGATTTAATTTTTTTGTAAATAGATTTTTGTAAATTATTTCAGCTGACCAAAGGCTTTGCTGCTCTGATAAAAAATCAGGTTTTTTCCATCTATATCAGCTGGTCCAATTTAAAGACAATCTTCCTACAAATCTTATCTCTTATTCTCAGGCCACCACTGGTGCCTACAGTAATACAGGCAATTCTGTAGTTGGCAAGTAGTGGCCAAATACTTTATTAAACCAGTTCATTTCATCAGGCTACAAGTGATAGCCAGCCTTATCACCTGAAGAGGTAATGTCTGTGCTGAAGACCTTCACTCTCCTGGCATCCTGGCAGGAAAAATCCCACAATTTATATACCTGATACATTGAAATGAGGAATATGAGTAGCTAAGGGCTTTTTCTTTGCAGCAAGATGCTGAGGGGAAGGAAAAACTAGCAGATTTTTTCTGATCTGACCCTTGAAAAAAATAGCTTAGAGTGGTTGCATTGTGAATGGTCATGTAAGGGCTGCTGAGGGAGTGGGCCAGCCCTTGTGGTCTCTTTGACTGTGTGTTGTGGACCAGCCTGAGAGGTGCTTCCCACAGCCACTGTGAGTGGCTGAGTCAAGATTTCCCGGAGAGGTGTTTGGACTCTGGTTCAAGCAGCCCTTCTCTAGGCTGCCATGAAGCTGATGTCCTCTGTGCACACAGGGCAGAGACTGCAGCTCACCCAGAAGAATCAGACACTTTGCTCTCCTCACCATCAAAACCCAAGTCAACTTCAGCCCAGCTAAAAAAGTTTCAGGGCCAGGAGTTTACCCAGAGATTCTTATTAAATATATTTTCTTCTGGAAATTAGGGTACAGTAGCCGGTATTTTAGTTAACCTTTGCAATGACATATTTATTCTGGTGCACACAATAATTTCTTATCACGAATTGTTTCCATATGGAAACTTTAGACATTTCTATTTCCAGAAAAGGCCTCAAAAGGATTCTGTTCCCACTTTTCTGTACAAGTGTGATTATATTTGTAACAATTAAAATGCAGTTCCCCTTGGGGAAATGTCAGTGGTAATTATCACACTGATGATTCAGAGAATGCTTCCTTCTACAACTGTCTCTTGATAAATTGCTGGTACTTGTTTGACATTCTCAGTTCTCTTGTTTGATTAAATAATCATCAGGAAAAAAATCATCACTTCATAGTCAGATGTCAGTCTCCTTTCACGCTGAAGTGCATTGTTCTTGCTGTTAAAAATCATAGCCACATCACTATGTGAAAGCCAAAAAAGCCTCCAAGAGGCCATCTGTGTGGCTCATAGTGTATGCCAGCAGTAACTAGAAGAGCTGTACACCTAAACTCGTCTCCACATGTGTGGAAAGTTCAGGAATAAGTAAGTTCTTGCCTTACTTAGCAGCAGTACATACCAATAATGAAGTTGCTCGTGGCTCTGCTAGTGTTTCCTCAACTCTTGATCACAGTTGTCTGGGTTTCATTGTGTATTAGGCTTGCAACTCCTGCTGATCACATTTATTATACCCTACACCACGGGCGAGGGAACCAGTCAACAGCAACATTCCCACTGACATCAGTGGGTGCTAGGTCAAACTTCATCTCTTTGTGAAAGTATCTCACTTCTCCCTATAGCCCCAAACCCTACCTGACCCACATCTCCACTTCTTTCCTTGAAATCCTGCTCACTCAGTCATTCCTCAGTTGATGTTCTCTGTCTTGATCTTCATAGCAGACACCATGTGCAAATACTAATGCTTACCAGCATCTTAGTAGCATATCGTGAAGTGATAAACCACTGTAAATCTCACTGCACCTTTCCTCTTACTTTCATTACCAACACATTTTCTGTCTTGTCTAACTGAGGCCAAAAGAGCTTCAGATCACATTCTCAAAATAATACATGTTGGAAAATAGTACAATTTTATCACCAATTTCAATCCTTTTGGTAGATGACCATGGCTCCGGTCTTTTTCATTTCTGCCTTATTTTTAAGTTTAACTATTGCTAAAAATGCAGTTTCTAACAAACACGTAAGCAATTCTTACATCCCAGACCAAAGCATTCACAGTTGTTATTCTCAGGAAATTTTGGTTGTTTGTTTGTTTTCTCAGCCATGGGCCTATTTGTATACTTTATTTACTCTGACAAGCAGTGAAGCATGTTGGTAGTTTTTTTACACTGCAATTATTTTCACTACCTAAGTCCTTTCTGTCAATATGAGACACAATACACTGGTTCCTTTTCTTCCCCGATCTCACCCAGTAAACAAACATACTCTCCCTTTAACCTCTGGCAAGGAACAGTCCTTCATGGAGCAGTGAATGGATCAGCTTTCCAAACTGGTTCAGCAGCAGTGATTCTGGGCTATGGCCTTCTTTGAACTCTTGATCCATCATATCTGATGTGCTGTCTAGCCCCTTGAATGATTTTTAAATCGGTCTCTAACTGCACAGGAGCTACCTATGCATTTGGCCAGACAAATTGCTTGAGCAGATGTGAGGTGACCCAAACAAGGAATGTAAATGATGTGTTTGGGATCAGATTCAGTTGCCCGTGTGCTGAATACCACATAAACACTAATTGAAAAGACAGCACACACTCCAAGAAGCTTCAGTACAGCAACTGAGGAAGGAAATCAGCACCTAGAAAGTGGGAACAACAGAAGACAAATGAGGCATAAAACAGTGTTTGGAAACTAAGAGAATTAAAGAATATTAAAGAAACACCTTTGAAGTTGCAAGGTCAAATAACTAAAGTTAGGAAACACAAAATATTAGACTGTTTCCTCTACCTTTTCTTATGTGATTATGTGCTGGTTTTTTCAGCAGAAATATTTTGTCATTCAGGTAAAAGGTTGTTGACCAAAAGAGCAAGTACTTGCTATTTTGTTTCTTTGTACTGGTTGCTGTGTGCTCTCAGACTGCACTTACTGTATGTCATTCAAACCTTTGCCATGAAGAAGGAATTATTCATGAACTTTGCCCTCAAATTTCTCACTGCAGGATCCACAGCTTCACAACAGCTGCAGCAGCCCATTATGATAACCCAGCAATGGTCTCTCATCTAGCCAACTTCTTGATAGCCCTTCTCACAGTGCTCACATAAAACCTCACTTTTTGAGCTGATGGTAGAAATCCATCATAGATATTAAGAAGACCCTGAGGTGGGTCTTGCTGACATCTGGGATAGATCCCTGGCCGTGAAGCAGTTGCCCTGTGAGAGCTTGGTTCAGCCTACTGCTGAAGCAGGGGAATGTTCATGATCCTGGGAACACATTCATGAGGCTGTCAGTCTTCCATTGCAAAGGCTTTGGTGGAAGACTGCAGTTGGTGTTCTGTGTCACAGAGAACTGAGCAGTAGAGCTGACTACAAGATGGAAAAGCTGTCTGGTGTCAACTCCATTCAAGGAGAATCTTCAGGAAATTTATAGCCACACCAAAGACTGTTTCATGAAGTAAAACTTAGGCAGAACCTAAGCACAACTTCTAAACTCCATATGTTCTTTGCTTTTTATATTGTAAAATTTCCCAAGTGCCAAGAGTGGCATCTTCTATCCCAGAAATGTCACAAGTCAGCAGTTCTGAAAAGTTCATCACACATCTGGCTCCTACAGGAGGACAGGAACAGCTGTCTGTCCCCACATCATCTAAGAGGCTCGTCAGGAAAGTGTTGTAGTTGTATTCTGCCATCACCAAGAGGATCTGTCTCTATCTGAAATGCCATAGTTAATTTCAAAATTTAGCTGAGAAATGAGTGCCTACTTTTGTATTTATGTGTGTGTGTGTGTGTGTACATGCCTGTGCTTTACTTCCCTTCATAGGCTTACACCCCCTATCTCATGCCTCTCAGGCTAACGTCCTTGTTCCCAAGCTGTGGAATGTTTTGAGGTAGAGGGACTTTCATGTGTCACATCCCAGGGAAGAGGTCATGATTCAGTGGGTTAAAGACTCAGAACACAAGAGATGATGGCTTTGTAGCCCACTCAACCTTAAAATACTCCTACAGATCTCTTGGGAGCCATAATTTTTCAATGACTTGCATAATGGCAAGTTTGGGGAGCATCTCAAAGGGATGATAAAAGGTGCAACCTTGAATAAAGGCCACAAATTAATAAAGACTGTCAGATTTCAAGATAGGGGAGAGATGACCTATGTTTTTCCAAATAAAAGGTCAACAGAAATTTTTAGCATGGGAAGAACACCATGTTTTTCTCCATATTCCTTCTTAGAAGTGGCAGTTTATTTTCTGCATAAATATGTGTGTATATATAAATTCACCCAGCACTGTACACCCAACATAGAAAATTTCTATGGTATTTGGCAAAGTAGAAAGTTACTCAGAGGAAGATAGTATCATGGGAAATATGAGGCAACCACAGTAACAGGCAGGGTGACCCATCCAGCCTACAACAAAACACATGGCTAGAGCATCATGCACTGGCAGATTTTCTGTTTCACATCAGTGACCCCATATTTCAGCAAGGAGGTAGTGAGAAAAAGTAAGTGTGGGAAAGGGGAATATGTAGTAGATCTCTGCTCCTTTAGAAAATATATTGTACTTCTGCCTTCAAAAATATATGACCTGTGGGCCAGCAACTTAGTTTCCAAAAAGAAAGGAGCAATTTTTTCTGAGCTTAAGCTGTGAGCTGGGACAGGATCTCAAAAGTGGGAACAAATAATGTGGAATGGTTAGGTTTGCCCAGTGCCTCATGCCTCTCTCATCTAGTCCTGTGACACAACAGGTGAAAGACCCCTTATAGTAAGTGGGAGGGGAAGGAGAAGGCTTAAACTCAGTCACTTGCAAGATGATAAGACCAAGCTGAAATCCTATATGAAAGGTATGCAGAGAAGCTATTAAGAATTAAACTGGCAGTTTTGGAGAGGGGTTGTGCTTGCAAGGAGAGCCACTGTTTCCACCAGGCTCGTTCAAGGATGCAGGGTTGGTCTGTCAGGGACACGTTAAAGCTGATGGCTTCTTGCAAAGCCTGCCAGCCTGCTTAACTGCTCACAGCTTAGAGGAAAACATGTTTAGGGTTTTATTGACACACACTGAGATGGCAATTCATGCAGTTATGAGCAACAGAACACCTCCTGCTCCAAAACTGTAGGTAAGTGTTACATTGCTTAAGTGTCTCCAAGCTGGGCTGCATCATTTCCTTATAGAATTCCCCCAGATGGAAGTACCATGAGCAAGTGTAGTTATAACAATTCTTTCTGGTAAAATTTGTCTTTTGGGTGAGATTTTTGAGAACTGCAAGTGTTTTTCCTCAACGTTTGAAAGGTATATTTTATTTATTTCACCAAAGCAATATAGTACCTTTAAAACAGCTCATCTGAACTTCTAAGTACTTATGAATCCTGCTGTAAAAAAAATCAGATTCTTCTACACATAGACAATTTGGCTTCTGCTCTCAGAGGTGTGCTGTATATGCACACACAACAGTCTTTGAATAAGTAACATCTGTAATGTTATATTTACTCTGATTAATGAAAAGCATTAGATCTTAAATGCTGTGCTGCAATTATACTACAGCTGATCTTTATTGAGCTGATTATTTATCTCATTTTCTCATGATTGTCTGAAGTTGCTTCTTTGAAAATTGGGTCTTGCTATTAACAACTATTATTAATTACCCTTATAGAAGGCCTGTGTCTGCAGCAGAAATGTTGTGCTTACAAGTTCTATTTTATCTAACTTTGGTTTAAATTGTTTGTTGCTGCCATTTCTCTGAAAGCTCCAGGGATGATCTGAAAGGTAGTGCATTTATTAATAATATTTCCAAATTTTTTTATGTGTATTACTGAGGTTTGTGGATAATGACTAAAAAAAACTATTTAAAATGCAAATGTCAGAAACAGGAAGAAAGTTAAAAAATAACTAAGCCCAAAATTCTTGGCCTAAAAATTCAAGGCTTCCTCAAGGGAAATGAATGAATATTGCAGAGAACTGAATCTGATTAGGATGAAAAAAACATTACTAAATTTTAAAGTATGTATCTACTGAGAAGGGTGTAAGAGTGGTTTCAAGGCATGTATCTCCTCACTACACTTTTGAGAAACTTATCTAAGGCATCTGACAGAACAGGGAGATCTAGTGTCATAGGCTTTGTTACACATACTGATGGGTACTAAAGCTGCTGTTAAAAAAAGTAGCAGGACCTCTAGAAGTACCTCAGGCCCCAGCAGTGAATCCAGAAGCTGGCATTAGGCACTGGACTTCCTCTCCAAGAGCACAGAGGAGAAGGCTCGAGCACAGAGAGACAGCCCCTCCTTCAGTGGAGCCAGCGTGCTGGGACAGGACTGATGTGCAGTCATGTCTTCCCATTGGGGACCAACTGGGTCACACCACATACTCTTTCTGCCTGGGTGTGAGGGTTTCCTTTAGGGGAAAAAAAAGGCATTTTTGTACAGCCTAGTCTCTCAAACTGTTTGGGATCCCTAGTTCCTAGTCCTTGTTCCCTTGATTTTCTTTGAGTTATTGTTTGGAGTCTGGCAGAAGCAGAATAAAATGTTTCTGGGATTAGGCAATTACTGGACAGAGCTTCTTTGGAGGATAGATACACTGGCTCCACGAGACTTAAGCCTGAGATATCTTTACTGATACATAGACAGGCCTAGTGTGAAGGGATTTTAAAATTACACCACTGGAAATACAACTGGAGATGAAGCAGTAGTGTTCTCTTACCTATAGTGCCGTGTTACTGCAAAGACAAGGAAGAAAGACGCAAAACTAGTGAATTATTAGGAGCAGGGGAAAGTTTAATTTAAGTATTTTAAGTGAAGCAGATAAATACAAGAGGAATTGGATGTGTTATACAAAGCATCAAAAAGAAGACCCATGAAAAAACCATCTCTTCCAAGGAAATAAGTTCTGTTTAGCAGAAACTACCTCCTTGTTGAAATGTCTGTCCCATTAAGTCATCAGTCTGTGTGGTAAAACTAAATCACATGAATGTTAACAGACTAACAGACTAAACAAAACTATCCGTGACAAAATAAAGGATAACTAGGCCACCACAACTTGAATACAAGAGACAATTTCAAAGTTGCGAAGGTATTTGAAACACAGCAGAAAGCGTGTTTTCTTAATCCAAGTATCTAATAAGCACTGAAAGAATGAAGCATACAATTGGAAACACATGCCCAAACAATGTGTGACTGCAAGGGGAAGCATGGTGTAAAGACCAGCTGCGTTTCCAATACCCCTGGAGAGAACTGACACCATGCAAAGGTGTTGGCACCAGGTCTCCAATAGGAAAATGCAGCTGGAGGACAAAGTTCTGTTAATGAAACAAAGATTTTACTAAGTCTCTTAATTGACTCTACACTGGTATATTCTATAGCAGGTTGTCTTTTGATGCTGCATAGAAATGGATAAAAAGTGAATTCCAAATAGATAGTGGAGCTGAATGTCATATAATCACAGCAAGCACTGAGCTCCAAGTTAAAATTCAAAGATCTGCACATTTCAAATAGCAAGATCAAAATGAGCCCATTTGGCAAAGCTGTTCTGGCCTGCCCGTTAACAGATAGAAGTGTTTGAAATTGTGGAAAAGAAAGTCCCAAGTGTGCTTGATTGAAGAGCAGTCTGCAAACACAGATGATCAAATTGAATAGATAACCTATCTATGGAATTGAATTCTAGACTTCCTTTCAAAGAATGCCATGGGACATGGAAGAATACAGAGTGAAATAAAGGCATGTAGCAAATCTTGTATGTCTGAGGCAATTGCAAAGAGGGTGGGAAAAAAGCCAACATATTAAAGTTCAAATTAATAGTTGCTCCCAGGCAAAGCCGTAGAAAAAGTAATGTAAGGTGCAATCATCAGAGATTGACAAGATAACAAAACAATTAATTGTCACAAAAAGGTTTTTTTTTTTCTATGTCTGCTTTAAGGAAGAATCTTGTTAATAGGGTTTACCTTCTTTTTCTTTTTATAATATATTTTGTTGGCGAAGATATCTGCATTTTTCTGACAGACTCTGAATGTCTTGATTTAATCCAGATTCTGATATTAAAGTAAGCTATTTGAGTGTAACACTTATTTGATAAGTTGAAAGCAAGATAACTAATAGATCAACAGAAGAGACAGTCCTCACCTAAGGGAGAACTATCACAGCTCCTCCAGCAGTTCTCCTGAGTCACCACTGCTCATTAATTTTATCAATATTTTCAGGGGAGGAATTGCTGGAAAAGAATGTGATTTTCTTTAGACATAGACATATTTTAAGCATTTGTCACTCTAACTAAATTACCTGGATCACATGGTAAATGGTCCCAAGTCTGCTTCCATATTTGACTTTGTCACAGGATGTGGATCTGGAGTAGTCTGTGGTTGAAAGTGGCTAAAACCTTTGAAAGATTGAGAATAACTGAATGTAAATTCCCAAGATGATGTGGTAGCTCATAGTGGCAATTCAAATGGAGGTAACAGGCAGAGAGAATTTTTAACTATATGTAACATAAATCCATCATTAGAAGTCAATCTTCACTTTGAAAATGTTGCAGACTTATTGGAAGAATATTCAGAAAAGTCTGGAATAACTATCCAGATTCAAAGATACAACTTAAATTTATTTTAGCGCATCCATGTACCTTCACTTCTAATTTGTCATCACTGAATTTTGCCCTGAAGATCTCCATGGTGGCATAAATGACATGAGATGCCTGAAACCTCTAGGGAATATAAAGTCTCCAGAAAAGAACTGACATGAAATATAGCGATACCAACAAATCCCTCAGCTATTGACTAAGGGCTATGAGATGTAGCTATCCTTTGCTAAATCAATTGTTTAATGTCATAGGCTTTCCAAAGCATGGTATCAAAGTGGATGCAGAGACAAAAGTGCCACAATTGGTTATCTGTCAAGTTGCAAACAGCCAAAAAGACATTGAAGTGACCAAGATTATCATGTTAAAAAATGAGAATCAATGCACTACATAAGCAGAAATTTTGTGAAATCATCCTGAGTATCATCCTCTGATACTTGCTGCAATTTGTGGTAGAGGGTCAAAGAAAAACTTTGGGTATTTGAGAAGGAAGGAAGAGGCATGGCTGGATGAATATCCGTAGCAACTTTTTAGAGGCTCTTCCATGATTACAAAGATTGTTCTCAGGACTTAGCTTCTGGTCTGAAGTTGAACTTCTGCTTATGTGGAAAAATGGAACATGCAGTAATAGGAGAGAAGTTGCATGAAGTGTGTCTTGTTCATGGGTAAGGGGAGTGGCTGAAAAGCAGAACAGCAAGAGTGTTTAGTACAAGGATGTCAGCTGCAAGATACAAACATGTTTCCAGTTGCAAATATATTACAATTAACAACAAAGTTCGAATCAATGTAACGCGGAATATGAAGAAAATTAATTCTTTGGATTCTTTTACAAAACTGGTAGGGTGTATGGATAGCACAGTCAGGGAAGAGGAAAGTTTTATTAGTGAGAAGGTCATCAGCGGCACTAGCACCTGATGGGAGTGGTCATGTGAACAGTGAAAGGAAGGAGGAAATACCAGCTTGGTAATTATAACTTATTACCAACAGGTCTCAAAAGCATATGGATTGAAGTACTAACAAAGACCAGGGTGCTGACAGGTGTGTGTCAAAAACTGCCAAATTAAACCCAAGAATGGGATGCATTACTTCTTAAACATTTGTCTGCAATATCTAGTCATAAAAATAGTAGCATCTGGACAAATTCGGTTCAGCATGTGTGCAACTTTATCTCATGCTGCTAGCATTAAACCATCAATGATAGTTTCTAAAAATGGTAGATTAATCCACATCTTGAAAGGCATGATGTCCAGCATGGAAAAAAATTATTTTTTGGATCTTGTTATGATGTATTAGTTTTTAGACTAGAAACTGGTGGGTGGCTGGAGACCGGAAATACATTGCATATGAGAAATATCTACATGGAGGGCGAGTTTCTGACTCCAGAACAGTCCTCAGAGAGAGTGAAATGAAGGTAAAAATCCAAAGTAAAAAATCTCCATACAACATGCAGAGGGAACTGTACTACATAGCAATTAGCCTACATTACATGCTATAAAACACAGGAAGTTGATAAGAGAATCTACAGACAACAGGAAAAGTACAGGAGTAGTATTCAGTAAAAGGGGTAAAAAGCAGTGAAAATTCTGAAGTATAGAAGAACAAAAAAAATCCTCTCAACATTGTGGATATAATATTAGCTGGAAGAGTTTTATATTAGCAAAATCAGTGTTTTAATCCTCAGTTGAAAATCAGGGTGATGTAATGTTAACAAAAGAGGAAGATTAAGTACTTTTTAATAGATTATTAACTAAAGAAGATATAAAACAATGCTTACTGGGTTAGAGAAATAATCAGTCAATTGGGAAATTATTTTTAAAATAAAAGAAAATAACAGTCAAACTGGCAAAATATGAATTAAATAACTTGCATTCCTCTCTCAAATATGTCAGTCAATATGGTTTCTGTTAAAAATATGTCTTGGCATTGTACATCTGATTTATTTTAATGAGATTATAGGGTTAGTTTATAAATGTTTCAGCTAGGCTTCTGTAAGGAATTTACCCGTAGACATTCTAATCTTAACATATTATATGTTATCTCTACAGTATCCTCAATCAGTAGGTGCAGCAACTATTTAAAGCAAGATAAAAATGGGCTAATTTGAAGAGCACAAAAGAGTGTCAGTGGTATAGACATAATCATGAAATGGGATTATGGCTAAAGTGATTCTGCACAGACTGGGCTGTTCAGCACTACCGGCTGTTGTAATCAAGTGGCCAGAAAAATGTACATTCTTAATGTTAATCAAATTTGTGTCAAAGATGCACTTACCATATTGTGTGTGTGGCACCTGCATACCTACATAGCTACCACCATGTCTGTGAAGACAGTTCATAGAGTAGAACAATAAGATAGCCTTTATTTTATTAATAATCCCTTTTATTTTCATCTAGTAAATCTGTTTTTCTGGGTATCATGTCAGTCCTGCAGCTAAGGGGCATGAATGTCACACAGAAATTTGGGCTAACCAAAAAAAAACTATTCTAAATATTGCAAAATACAAAATAAGACATTTAGGAACTCAGTTCTTACATACCGAGGAACACATCTGAGAAGCAAGAGGTGGAGAAAAGCAGTGAAGAAATGTGTGAACATGCAGACCTATGTCAGTGCTACAGAACTGCATTTGGGCTACTGCAGTCCTTGGTTGCCTGGACAAGAAATATTAAATAGAAATGAAAAGACAGGCTGCTGATGGAACAAATGAAAATACCCTGATATTGTGTGGGTAGTTATGGTTTTCATGCATTGAGAGAGGAGGTTGTAAAATTTGTGACAGTGTAAGAGAAACCCTCGCTCAGAGCTCAGTAAGTGAAGAAAGTGTCTCACACAAATTTCAGGTTTGCTTAGGTTGTCAGAGCAAAGATAGAGAGGTACTTTACTACCATATGTAAACTTCTTTAATGGAAAATGCTGGATAATAAAAGTTCGGTAACTTAGCTGAGAGGAACAGAAGGATAAATTACTGAACAATTTTTATTAGAAATAAAGAAACATGGAGGCTTTTATTTTTCTAGTCTGTTCTGTTTGCTTTAACCAATGAATCATGCTAGCATATACTATCAAGATTCTCCATAAGCTGATAAATCAGGTCACATCAAGCACCTGTTTTGAAAGTCAAATATATCACATTGCACTCAGTAAAAATTAACTGGAAGAAATCGAATGGTCTGTGATGTACAGTTTAGGCCTTGGATTCCAATAGATTTAACCTATCCGTTTATAAACCCAAAGTTTAACAAGTCTAGGAAATAACTAATTGTACACTTAGAATATGATGATGTAACAGCAACAGTCTGATTTCTATTGGTGTGCCAGATTACAGAAGACATCAAGTACCATCCCTTGCTGAGGGGGTGGTTATGACAAACTGAAATGACATGCACATGGATGCTCTAATTTACAGCCACTTTTTCAAGGAAAGGCTGCTGTGAGAATTATGCTCCTGCATAAAAAAGTGATTGGGGCTATCAGGGTAGATGATTTTGCCCTTGGTGGAGTTATATACCAGTGATATGTTGTTGCCATAGCACCATCAAGCCATGCATTCCAGTGCAGAAATGCCACTCTAATTGCAGAGCAGTGCTTTGAGAAATTTGGAGTCAGACCTTGGAATATCTTCCTCTTGGCTAAAGAATAAGGCTGTCACTGAAGACAAAGTAAACACAAAAATTGGCCTCGGCTGTAAGAATTTTTTAAGATTCTGAACATGCTGAAACTTCATGATATGGATGATCATCACTTTCTCCAAATATTTGGTGACTACCCCTTTGTGTTGTTAAGTGCAATTTGGGTTTGGCTGGGGAATGTTGTTTTGGGAATACCCTCAGGGACAATGCCAGGGAAATCAGCACTGGGAGCCAGCACAGAAAGTGCCACCCTCTCTGATTCCTGCATCTGGATCTGGAGAACCCACAGCAAGCTCCCATCAGTGAACATGGCTTTCTTTTTATCTGTGGAGCAGTATCAGAAAATGGAGGTCATAGTGTCTTTTATCCTGTCTTGCATTATTATTTTACAAATGCTTGCACACAGCCCTTCAGATGGAAGTGGCAACTGGATACAAAAAATCAGGAGATGGGTCAGACACATGGATAGACTGACCTAATGCATCAAAAGAAAGGAATCATAATTAGTGATGCTACAGCTTTTTTTTTTTTTTCTTGGAGGACCTGGTGTCATGATCTGAAGTTAGATTAGATTAAATGAGGACCAAACAGAGGCAGGAATAGCTGTCTCCTTATCATCCACATACAGTTCAGTTGCTCAATGTATCAGTATAGCTCTTTTACAAAAGCCTGTCTTTGTGACCTGAATGACGCTCAGGATTTCAAGTGGGAAGGTGTGACTGCCAAAGCAGAGTGAGGGAGGGTATAAGGTCTTGTAGCCTCTATTTTCTTGTACCTGAAGAGCCAGAGTTAATGGGCAGTAATGCATTGCTTGGGGTTGAGAATGGCTCAGACATTCAAACTTGTCCATTTGCCTAAATCCACATCTGTGCTAAAACAGGAGCAGGTTTAGAACGTCATTCTGAGCCGAAACAGCACTGGTCAACAGGCTGAGTGCTCTCCTGCCTCCATAAGAGATCACGCTTCTCATTTCAGTTGGCTGAAAGGGGAGCATAAACATTGGAAAGGTTAGGAGTTTCCCCCCCTCCTTTTTTTTTTTTTTTTTCCTCTTTCCTGCATGATCTTCTTCATTTTTAATTGTGAGAAGAGGCAAGATTATGCTACTATATAATTACTATATAGTAAATCAGACCTTTTGAGTTTGGATTAAATTTTACTTCAAGTCATTTATAGAAAGTGGGTTTGGAACCTATGACTCAGTATCTCCACACTAAAGAAAACTTCCATCCCTGAAGTACACAGGCTTGAGTAAATGTTAGAATAATTGTAGGATAATTCCCAGGAGTGATTCATATTAATCGTGTGGATTTAGTAATAGTAGTTGCTTTATTTGTTCTGAAACTCATCTTTGATCCTGCACTGCAACAGCAGTAAGCAAACTTCTCCTGTGTAGGCGAAAATGCATTTTTGGGACAAGTTAGGACCTTCAGAATGTGGTGCCAGGCAAGAAAGACAAAGAGAGTAAAATGTTTATTTAATAAAAATATAGCAAGGTGAAATCAAGCTATTGGGAAAACTGGCTGACCAGACTATTAGGGTCTTTTCCCTTGAATAAAAAAGGGGAGTACCCATCCCAGTGCAAATTAAGGTCTCTCTGTAAGGAGTGGGGAAGTGGGATTTTCAGGCTGATTTTTGGAGGCAGTACATGACCCACATACACACAGCTTCTGGGGACTACACATAAAAGGTGCCTCTGATGTAACACTGTATTGCTGCTTGGGAAGAATGTGGTGAACTGACAGTATTTTAACACTGAAACCACAACTGTAGAAGAGCAAGTAAAATAGTTCCGCTTACAAATATTGATCAGAGATGCTTTCTTGTAAAAATTCTGGTGGCTCAGTTTTAAGGTGTACCCGGGTACTAGGGATTGATGGCTCCCGAAACAGCCTCAAACTGCTTGCTTTCCCCGGAGACGCCTCTGCTAACAGCGAGTTTGAGAAGTCAGCATCCTTTCTGTTCTACCAAATCGATTTCCTTATTAATCAAAAAATCTCATCTTCCCTCTGGATTCAGGTGATTTTTTTTTTTCTTAAAACGTTTTATGACTACCCGAAGAAAAAGAAAAAAATTAAAAGAAAGAAAGGAAAAAAAAAAAAAAAAAAAAAAAAAAAAAAAAAAAAAACCAAGGAAAAAGGAGAATAAAATAGAAGAAAACCAGAATTACTTCAAGGTGAGCTTCCAATGACTTCTTGCTCCTTTTGACGGTTCTTGTCAACTACTAACTTTCCCCCCTGTTTCTCTCTCCCCAAGCACCTTCTGATCTCAGAAATGTATTTTATTCATTTGATGAATGAAGCGATCAATTTCCCTTTCGACCAAACGTTTTTGGTTTAGAATAAACTGGCGAAGCGTTTTCCTCCCTCCCTTTTAGAGTGTTTGCTTTGTTTCCTCCTCCCCCAAGGTAAATCTAGATCGCTGTAATGGCATCTATATATACAATTGGTGTCATTCAAATAAGAGCGTTTTATCAAGCGTCTTTAAATCTGCAGTCAGCCTCATTTAACCTCTAAAATTACGCTTAACGGGCGATCTTCATTAGCCAAACTGGAAGGAACGTGCTGTATGTGATGAGCAGCATCGTTTCCACGCTGGTTACCCCCCTCCGCCGCGGGCGGGGAGCGGGGCGTCGGTAGCCGGGGCCGGGAGCAGCTACTCCCCACGTCCCTCCCAGCCTGGGAGCTTCGCGGGGCGGTTTGCAAGCGGTTGGCCTCGGGTTTGCTTGCTCATTTCCCCGCTTCTGCTCGGAGGGAGAGGGATGCAGGATTCCTAGCCCCCGGTCGCATTATTTATCTGTTACCTTGCGAGCGGGCGGACAGGGCTTGCTTGCCGAGAGAGCTCTCGCCGCCTCAGCTCCTGGGTTGCCTGTCCCAGAGGACACCAATTAAAGGCACTAATTGGACAGCGATACATCAAAGTCTGTCGCTGAGACCGGCTCCTTGGAGCTCTGGGGGTCTTGTAGGCAGGCTTTTGTTTTAGGCACTGCTCCAGGTTCCCGTGCCGGGTTGCGCACCCGCACGACTCCTCTGGCTCGCTCTGCTGCCCGAAACCCTCGCGTTTTGCCCACCCCGGCAGGGCCCGTGGGTGAGCGCGCTCCACGCTACCCTTTCCGCTGCGGAAAAACAACATTGTTGCGGGGTTCCTGGTTCACTGGGAGGACGTCTCACCTCATGTTGACCCACCTGTGATGACCCTCGCACACTCCCACCCATGAAACCCACCCCTCTCTGCGCTCAGACTGCGGCGGCTCCCAGGGGTTCTTTGGTGAGCCCCTCGTCCCCAGAAGTGAATCGAGCCCGAAGGACCCTGGCTGCCCAGCGATCCTCGGAGCACCCACCTTCAGGGTCCCTTGGACAGTGGCCGGGATGTACCCCTGCCGTAGCCAGGGTTTAACCCTGTGCACTGGGGTAAACCCCTTTGGGGCAGCAGGTGTTTCTCCGAGCCCGGGACTACCCCTGGAGTCTGGGCAGGAGCCTGCAACGACCGCCCCAGACAGGACTTCGGTGCCAGGGGAGATGAGGGCTCCAAGGTATATGGGAGGCATTAGGAGAAAGTATGTGAAGCTGGAGGAGACAGTTATACACCAAGACCCTGACAAACAAGTCTGGTCTCTTCCCTGCTTTCCACTTCTTTTTCGAGAAATGAATCAATTCTCCCCGTTAAGAAAGTGGTTTATTTCAACTTTTGTAGAGGCTTTATTAACCCTGAGTTATTCGGGACCTCGGGTTTTCCCAGGTGAGATTGGTCCAAGCCCGAAAGAGCCGGCGCTACCAGGTGAGCTGCAGTGATTCTCTGCCGGCTTCATCCCGAGGCGGGCGAGCACCGCGCCGAGGGGAGGCCGGTTGTGTGCAAGGCTGGGCCGAGGCATTCGCAGGGTTCGGCCTAAAACAGGGCTGCTGGTACACTTATATTTATATAGCTCTAATAGGAGCCAGTCAGAGGCAGAAAATGACAGGTCTCCCCTCAGAAGAGCTTGGCATCCCCCAGCTGAGCAGCGGCGCCGTTTGCTTATCCTTGCGTGACTAAAAGCTGCTTTTTAACTTGTCCTTTCTGCGGCCATCGACCGCAGGAGCAAAGCACGGCATCGCAGAGACTAGACTAGGTGGCCCACGAAGGAGCGCTGGTGGTTGCGCTGAAGAGCATAAGAGCCGATATGGCAGGGATGGAGTTTGGTGATGGTCCCTTTTTATTCCCCACCTGCAGCTCCGTTCCTTTCCTCAGGCCGGGGAGGATGTGCCGGGGGAGTGAGGAAGTGTTTGATCATTTACTGCCCACGGAGGCATTTGTTTTTCATTTTGCAAACGCTTCTCTTTAAGTAATTGTTCCTGTTAAGAGCGTATACCTTTCACTGGGCTTCACCGCGCTATAAATAATCTCGATGAAGATGCAAGGATATGACTTTCACAAGATTGGACAATTGATTAAATCTGTGACCTGCAATTGCGAATAATCTTGGAAGGCTATTTAAACAGATGAAGGCCTAAATTGTCTTGCTTGTATCTGAATTAATTTCTCATTCATCATCATTATGGAGTGATTGGTTCTATTCAGGCTTTGCAGCCTGCTGGAACGAAACTGGATTTAAATGAGACTGTAACACAATTTAAATGCTCCCCAGATTTAACGAGGCCAATCGAGCAGCTGCAATAAACACAAATATTTTTCTAAACAGCCTTGTTTTAAATAATTAGTTAATACTTTCATGTGATGTTCTTAAGTGGCAATTTCTGTCTCTGAAGTCCCAGGCACTTCTTTGGAGAGAGTGCAGCAGGGAAAATCACTTTATGTGTTTGCTTTGCGTGTATATGTGCATGTAATACACCGATGGAGATTCTTGAAAATGAGGTTTGTAAATATTGGTGAAAACCTGCACTACATTCTTGGTCGTAGATACATTCAGTTTAACTAATAAAAAAAAAATAAAAATAAAAAAAAAAAAAAGCGGGGGGTGGGGGTGGAAAGCAAACGGTGAATTAGAGGCCAGAGGTTGTGATCTATTTGTTTTCTTGTTGGAAGATCTTGAACTAGCTATCTTTTCTTCCTCCTACGAGAGAGAGGGAGAGAGAGAGAGAGAATAAAACTTAATAAAACAGGGACCATTTCTTGCGGGGATCTACCCTAACCTACCGTAACTGCATCCCTTCCGCAATACCAGCTCTTCAGGGTCAGGACGGGACGCTCCCGCCTTACAAAAGGAGAAGCGAGATCTGAATGAAGCAGGCAACATGTAAGGGGCTCCGGGTGGAAGGATGAAGCAAAAAGCGCATGGGACTGGTTTCTCTCCCCTTTACATCCACTCAGGAACCTGATGCGCCTAAATGAAGCCATTTGTGTTAAAGAGACTTCAGCTCATCCTGACGTGGGCTTTACCCCAGGGTGACACTATTGTAAGAGGCAGCACAGCGAGCCTTGGGGTGACATATGGTGGAGGGTGTTTTCAGGGGCTAAACACAGTAGTAAAATGAAGTAGCCAAGCCAGCAGGACAATAATAGAAAACAAAAGGATCTTTCAGATAGACAAGCCGAACAGCTAAAGGAGCCGCATGTTTTTCTGCAGGTGCCGGCAAACGACCGAACAGCCCAGCAGAAAACGTGAAATATGGAGAGACGATTTGCCACTGATTTAGGCGCTCAAGTAAAGCATAGTGCTGGGAAAGCAGATCCGATCCAGTTTAATCATACAACCTTAATAAAAACATATAGTCTGAGATGGAAAAGTAAACGTCAGTCTCGTTGCTATTTCGCTTAATGCTACAGGAGGTGACAGATAAAACACAACAAAAATGGGCTGAGTGATTTGATAGTAAAGGAGCAATTTAATGCGCGAGTTACAGCGCTGCTCCCCGGGATCGTTTAGGCTTAACCCGTTCTCTAGAGCTCATCTTCTTCCTCTTCTGGTCCTTTTTTTATTAGTAGTATTATTATTCAGTTGTTTAAAATGAGCATTATCCCAAACATATGCAGCGCAATCAGCTCGGTCACACTTACAAGAACACGCTTTAATAAGGCAATCAATCAAACGCCAACGAGGGGGGGTGGGAGGGACGGCCTTTCGGAGCTGAATTTGGCTGGCCAGGGAGCGAGCCCGTAGTAGCACATGGGGTACCCCTAAGACAACTCCACTCCCGCTGGTGACAATGGGCCAGGTGCCCATCGCCGGGTCCCCCGGGGCCTCACCCCAGTTCCTCGAAGGGTCTCATCTCCGACCAGGGCAAGGCCATTGGAAACGTGCGTGCCTGGTGGCAGTGGCTCGGGGCCAGAGGCATAACCTGCTGCCGGCTGGGCGCCCTGTGTTTGCCCTCGCCGCCGTCAATGCCCCACGCGTGGCCGGAGCCAGCGCCCCACGTGGGGCCGCGGACACCGCCACCGGCGGCGAAGGCGTTAACGGCATCGGCCCCACGCAGCAAATGGAAAATTTCATTATGAAGTAATGAGTAATTCCTCCCACTGAGATGTATTGTTATATCTTCCACTTCAATTTAGGAGCACAGCGGCTCAATTACCTAGAAAATACAGTCAATTAAAGGCTGCTGATTGGACACGAGGACGGATCATCGATCTTGTACTTTCCAATATCGCTCCAGACACCTCATTTTCCCTCCCCTATTAACTGAAAATACTCTTGGCATTACTGCGACCCGCAGCCTATTTACCTGTCGCAGGCAATCTCTGCCCTGTGACCGAGCCGCGGAGAAATTCGCAGCCACCCTTTGCCGCACCATCCTCCAGGAGTGGGCGACCGGGAGGGCGGCTCTGGAGCCGTTGCACAGCGGGGATAGTGCTGGCTGCGGGTGCTCCCTGTCTCTGCCTCCCGCTCCCTGACTGCTAAGAGGGAATGTCCCAGTCACGGGTGGAAGTAATCACATGCTTAAATGTTCTTTTCCTCTCACACGCACCTGAATATATAAAATATACGTATTTGTGCATCAGCCGATGGCATTTTCTGAGCTGGTCATTCATTTTGCGAGAGCAAACTGCTGCCGCGATCGCAGCAGCAGCCTCGGCCGGACCTTGGCCTGTGTTCTCGGCCCAGAAGGTGCCTGTGCCTGGCCGAGGAACGAGCGTTCGTGGGCTATGTAGGAGCCCCCGTTTTTGGTGGGTTGTGTTCGTCTGCCGTGCTAACCCCTCCCCCGACCTCTTGAACGCTCTCTGCTCCCAGGGTCGCTGGGGGAATGGTATCAAGCACCGGCTCCGCAGCTCCTATTTTAGCGGACTGGTTCTTCTGTCTGATAAAAGTCAATGTAAAAGAGGGGGAAAGGCTTGCAAAGCTCGGATGTTCGGCTCTGCCCTTGGACGCTGTTTACAATTGTTATTTCCGGGGGGGGGGGGGGGGGGGGGAGGGAGAATCTATTTTGTGAATGTCCAAAAAGGGACATTGCTTTCCATGTCCATGAGGAAATCTCATTTATAAAGGGTGGAATAATCTAGCCTTAATTATTTAAAGATTACGACTTTGAATCAGGTTTTTAAAAGCTGTAATTAGCAATATTTTTAATTGGAAAAATATATCCTGGCACTCCCGTGTCTCTTCCCTGCTCTCCATCCGCTACAGAGAAACGCTGCTATGCACTGTCTCTCCTAAAGACAAAAAGTCTCCGGTGTAGCAATAAACCAGAGGCTTCTGAGCAATTTAGTACAAAGTAGATACAGAGGTGTCAACACGTCTTTGTTCTGTCCAGCATTTATTTTCCTGCTTGTTGAACTGTAACTATTAGAAACTGCACGGTGAAATTCATCTTAAGCAACACTTTAACTTTTTTTTTTTCTTTTTTTTTTCTTTTTTTTTTAATAAGCACGATAAAAATATGGGTGAGAGGTTGTTAAAACGTGTCGTTATTATCGGTTTTGGTGTTGTTATTTTTGTTGCTATTAAGTTTTATTTCCACATGGTAACAAATTATGGCAGTGTATTTTTTGGGCTATTTTAAAACAGAATGAAATAAATAATGTCGGGTTTGGAAGACAGCTCCGTGCCCGTGTGTTTAAAATTTAGGATTATAGAAATCCAAGCAAAAGCGATGATGCTACCTTCTTCCGAAATAGCTTCTGAATAGGAGACGGGTGGGTGAGTTTGTGAAAGAAATAATCCTCAAGAAGGGTGATCAGTGTGAAGGACACACACAAATGCTAAGATTAGGCATGGAGAATGAAACACAAAAAACACCCAACTAATAATAACTACTTAAAAATAAAATTTTAAAATAATAAAAAGAAGACACTGCAAGGAAAAGGCAATGAGAGGACTGAAGGCTGAAGTACAAAGGAAGGGAAATCGCCTTTGCTCCAATTTACAGACTGCTGATTGTCTGAAGGAGTTGTGCTCCCTGTCACCTCTAATCTCTTCCCTTGGCGGCTTGTTAGCGTTTGGCACCGGGTCTCTGCTCACAGAGCATTGTACATTCGATATTCAAAAACCCTCTTTACATATACATCACTTGCTAATTTCGTCAGTGTGTGCACATTTCAGCGACTGATAATAGGACACTGTTATTTAAAGGACAAATAGCTCTGACCCATAAAGAAGCAAGAGCCCGCATTTTCCCCCTGCTAGTTCCAGTCTGCCTCTTAAAAATAAAAGTTGGAATGAATGAGGAAATGAAATGCTGGATTTCTGCTCTCAACGAAGGACGAGACAAGGGAGGGTAAAGAATACAATTAAACTACGAAAGTAATGTACAGAATGACAGGTTTTCTTTATGGTAAAGCATTGTTATTTTCAATAGAGACAACTGGATAATACTGCCGAGTTGCAAACCTTTTGGGGTTTGTTTTGCTGTTTGCCTGTTTTTATTTTCTGAACACTGAGAGATTACATCTTTGCTTTCTTCATGCGCACAAGCCATTTCGTTATCAAGATAGTGTTTCTTTCAAGTATTTCAGATTTTCCTTCTCCCCGTCTCATAGGTTTGTGCATAAGGTTTGTTGTGATCTGCAGAAGCCTCAGCCCTTGGGAAGAAGTCTATCCACGGAAAAGAAGGTCCCAACACATTTCTATAGGCGGCTGGCTGGAGCATATTTCATGCGAGTTGATTTTCTTCCTCCTTCGTGCCTAAATTCCTTCTCAGAGATAAATCACTAGCAATTTCTTTCCTTCTTCTTTCTTTTATTTTTCGTCCCTTGGAATGTAAATCCTTTTAAGACTGAGCTATTTTTAGTATTTTTTCTTTTTTTTTTTTCTTTTTTTTTTCTCTTTCTTTCTGTGGGTGTCAATGGCTGAGGAGAGAACACGATTAAATAAACATAGGCTGTAGGTACATTAACTCGAAGAGAAGTCCGGCAAAGGGATGAGTGTTTAATAACCCTGAGACCAAGGTTTATCTCGTTAAAGGTACTTCTTCTCTCTGGTCCATGGAAACTGAGGTCGCTTTGCTCAGCACAGAGGGCGTGAAAGTGAGGAAGGAGTCAGTCCTGGTTGTGGCCGAACAGGTAAAGTCTGATCCGGAGGGTCTCTGCGCCAGCCCGTTGGACTGGCCACTGTGACATGCCAGGCAGGAGCAGGGGTTGCCCCCGGCGCTGCTGAGTCCATGAGTTGGGGCAGGATAGAGAGACGGATGTCTGAAGGCGCACAGCAGTTCTGGTCTCGGGTACGGGTGGGAGAGAACCCTGAAGGTGTCCAGAGGCCTCAGGGGGGTGCTGAACGGGGTGGCAGCAGAGGCCGAAGTGGCGCCGATGCCCATATGGGAGTAGTAGGGCAGGGGCAGGTGGGACGGGAATGGGTACGGCAGGTTCCCGGTGGCTGCTGCGTGGCTCATCATGTACGTATAAAACGCCGGGTCGGCCGGGTGAGGCCAGGTCATGGCCAGGCGCTGCCGCTTGTCCTTCATCCTGCGGTTCTGGAACCAAACCTGCGGATAGAGGAGAGGCGAGAGCCGTCACTCGCCGCCGCCCCGCTCGCCTGGCCGCCGGCCCCGGCCCTACTCCCGGGGCGGTGCGGCGGACGTGGGTCTGGCGGAGAGCAGAGACCGGCGCCAGCTTTCCCTCCTAGAGGGAGTTGTCATCACGTACAGAGGGATCAGTTAAGCCCCTATAAAAATCTATAGGGAGACCCAGAGGAGCAGACCTTTTAGGGTGCTCGTTTTCCTTTTTTGCTTGTTAAGGCTTGGCCTGCTGCCCCCCACCCCCGTCCCTGGGTCCCGGCCAACCTGGCGGCTCTGCCTCACTGCTGCCCTTTCGCACCCAGAACTACCTGGGATTGTTGCTATGGGGTTTATTTTCATGTGCAAATGTTTTGGAAAAGGCAAAGCAAAGCGAGATCGAAACAAGATCTGCTGCTGCTTTCCTCCTCCCTCCCCCAAGAGCTGAGAGAGATTTGGACTGAACCGAAGGGAGGATTAAAAATAATCTGCTGGGGAGAGGGCAGATTAGCGGCTCTGGCCGGGATGGCTCCTGGAGCCGTGTCCCGTCTCCCGCATTACTGCAGGGTGCGGGCAGGGCTAGGAAAGGGGCGGGAGGCGGGGTAGCTGAGAGGGAGGGTTATGCTGGCGAAGTGCTTTCCTGAGTTTTGCAAGGAAGTTTGGCCATACAGATTTATATCGTGCTAATTGGAAACATGTCCGAGCTGCGTGTACCTTGATGGTGGTTTCTGGCAGATTTAGAGCAGCCGCCAGCTCACATCTCCGGGGCCTGGACACGTAATTCTCCCGGTAAAACTCCTTCTCCAGCCGGGCGATCTGCTCGCGGGTGAAGGCCGTGCGGTAGCGGCGCATCTGATCGCTGGCGCTGCAGGCCAGCGAGCCCTGGGAGCCGCCGCTGCCTCCGCTGCCCTTGGGGTGATCGCCCCCGCCGCTGGGGCTGCCGGCCAACGCCTCGGAGCACGGCCCTGCGTGGGGAGCCCGGAGCAAAGACACACGCTCGGAGGCGGGCGGCCGCGGAGGGATGCTCGCCGTCCGCCTCCCCAGAGAACCCACTTCGGGGCCCCGCTCCACCCCATTCGGCATCTCCGTGCCTGCCCCGGTGTACAGGGGGTATTGGGGTACTGACATCCAAGAAGGGGAGAGGAGGAGGGCAGCGAGAACGGGGATGAAACACCGCCTAAGGGTTTGAGGGGCTCTTATTTACTCTGGCTGGGAAGTTAACCTGTCCCCCGTCCTTCCCGACACACACCCTCCGCAGTGGCGGTGCCTGCTCGTTGAGCCTCCCACTCGTTTCCGCACTGGGAAACCGGAGAGCCGCAGCATCTCCCGGCCCTGAGTGTCTGGAAAAAGCAGGTGTGCCCGCCGCCCATATAGCACGGCTCCGCTGCCCCTTCCTTCAGGCCAAACAAGGACCCAGGAGTGGAGCAGCCAGCAGACGGAGGCTGCTCTTTCGGAGGGGAAGGTGAGGCCTTAGTGATCTCCTCTCAGCCTCCAAAGAACAGGATGGGTATTTTCAACGAGCCTCTAAGGGACGAGGGAGGACAGACAGCGCTCTCTACGCTTCCTAGCTTCTTGAAGTGGTTGAGGAACGGGGAGGAGGGAGAAGTGGGTTGTTGTCAGGGTAGGGACGTCTTTGCAAGGCTGGGAAGGTGAGAATAGGGAGTGGGGGCAGGGGGAAAAGGGGCCTGTCCGCTGAATTTGCTTTCAAATGCAACTCTTCCTCATTGTGCCCGAGACCAAAGGCAATTAATTCATTGGGACCATTTCCGAGCTGGCGCCACCGAGACATAGAAGTGACAAGGTAATTTGGACCTCTCCTTTTTTTTTTTTTTTTTTTTTTTTTTTTCTTTTTTTTCTTTTTTTTTTAATGCAACGTGCAAACAAGGCCCTCACTACCGCACTTGGGGCTGGCATGAGTCGGCGAGCGATTTTACGGTCTTTATGGGCGCTTCGGCACTCGCCCGGGTACATTTCACCCTGAAAAACCACAAACATCTCTTGGCCAGAAAACCCGTTTGCTCTTACCCACACACATACACACATACCAAAAAAAACCCGCCGGTGTAGAGGATGGTAAGGGATTTCCTGAAGTATGCACTGTCTAGGCGATGGGGAAGAATAAAAATAAAATAGAACAGACTGAAGAGGAGAGCGCGTGGTTGTCTTGGCCAAAAAGATCCTACGGGACAAGCTGCAGACCTGACGCATCCACGACGGAAAGCCTGGCTCCCCTCCAGGGACGCGGGGGCTGCCCGGTGCCGTGTCCTCTGACTCCCAAACAAGTCTCCCGGTGGCAGGGAGGTGAGCAATCAGTCAGGAAAGAGATCACACACGCGCAGACACACACACACACACGATTTCGTTGCCCCTCGCTCAGCTGGCGAGGGGAAAACCCCTCCGGCAGCCCTCCCGCCCCACCAGTGCTGCCACCCAGCCCCGGAGCGGACGTGGGGCTGGAGGCATGGGAAGGAGTTGGGTACCTTTGCTGTGCTGGTACTCGGCGCTCCCCGTGGCGCAGTCCGGGGTGCAGCTCACCTCGATTTCCTCATAGAAATCCGACTCGGTGTCCGAGCTGCTCTGTTGCCCTTTGCTGGAAGGGAGCTCCGGGGCGGGGGGCTGCTGTCCGGCCGAAAGCAGTGCTGCCGCCGCCGAGCGGCTCTCCGGCACCGTCCCTGTCCCTGGCAGCACCTCCACCTCCTCTTCGTCTTCTCCTCCGCCACCTCCTCCTCCTCCTCTCTCCCGGGACGACAAGGGGCCAGGTCTGGGGCTGATGCAGTTCCGATGGATCATCTTCTCCTGCGGCTCCGCAGCGGGGCTCCCCACTGCTTCGGACAAATTAGGCACCCTCTTGCCAACTAGAGCGCCAAGAGTAGTCCCCTCCAGAAACATCACCATCTCCTTCCTGGTTTCCATTGTGGCTTTGCTTAAGGGAGGGGAGAAAAAAAATCCAGATCTCTTCCCCCCCTCCCTCCTGCTCCCGCCCCAGTCTTGTACAAACCCAGCAACCCTCTCCTGCCAATGCAGAGGAGCCGGCGGTGAGATAGGGTGACCTTGTGATGCGAGCGCTACACTCTGCTGTGCTGCTCTGGGAGGGATCACCATTGCCCTCTTCTTTCTAAGCTGTCATCCTCAATGGTGCAGTCGTCATTACAGTACCACCGGTGACGCCACACATTGATTGCCAGTGGATAAATAGAAACGTCTGCCATTGGGAAGATGAAAGGAAGAGCCGGAGCGAATGGGCTAAATGCGTGATGCACCAGGTGTAGGAGCCTGAGATGGAGGGGGAAGTGTGAAAAAGAGATGCATATGGAGCTGCAAAGATGTTGTAACATGCGGAGAGAGTTCCGCGGGGGGAAGCCTTGCCTGACAATTAAATGGCCCTTTGACTGCTTTAAGCCACAACCTTGATGTAGAATTGAGGCGAAGATCCTTAGCCGCATCCTGGAAGTGAGAAGATATGTACTCAAGCCTCTTCCTTGGATGCATTATTTATTGCTGGCAATCAGCTTCCGCCTAACTGCATATATAAGGCTTCTAAGAATCCTTTGCAAACTTGAGGATAAAGAAATGAGCTGCTGACATTTGAATGTAAAAATAGCTTTGATTTCTTGCTCTGGGTCAATATCAGTTCCTATCGGTATTATTGTCATTGCTTTCTGTTTACTGAGATAAAAATGTTAGTTTACCTTTTGGAAATGCGGTTATATATTTATTGCTTTTTACATATGAAAAGACACAACTACTTCACTTGTGACTGTAGTTATTCTGGCTACCTGCCGGTTATCGTTTGTTCTTATTTTTTCCTTTGCTTTTTTCATTTTCCACGATTTTTGCGCTTTTATGTTTCCTCTCCTTTCTTCTTTTTAACTAATTGTTTTGCACAAATCATTATCTACTTTTGGGGTGCGGGCGGGGGAGGGGGGCAAGAATAAGGTCTGCCAAGAATAATTCAGGCTCAAAAAATGCAAGTTATCAAGGCCAGAGCTTATGTTAGCTAGCAGATGTTGTTAAAACAGACATGACAAGGGCAACCATTTGGACAGCACTTGTCTGAAAATAAGGGACCTTGTACCATAAATACAGTGGCACGTGTAATCTTTTTGGCTTATTATGATATTTCTAATGAATGCGGTAAGGATCTAATATTTAGTTAATATTGCATCACATGTGTAGTGTCAAGTAATTTTTCGCCATCTGTCGTAACTAGGTTGTTCTAATTTTTTTTTTTTTCTCGGAGCGTTATTGGCTAGTCAGGATACAGAAAACATTCAACCAATTACAATCCCAACCCGGTAAGGAATTTACTGGCATATTTGAGGTGACGTTGCTTCGGTGGAGAACAGGCAGCGCAAGAGGAAACATACTGTGATTTTCCGTCTAGCCCTGCGAGCAGGATGCAGAGAGACAAACAAACAAACAAGCAAACAAGATTCCCGGTCTGCTGGATGCATGGATTAAGGAGTGCTCCTAGCAATAAACTTACTGTTTTCAGGGTGATAAACCACGAATTTTTACAGGGCTGTGGCCACCATTTTCCGTTTCTCCCTGTATATACACTCACGGTTTTTTCCATGCAAATGCACATCGTGCACAGAACACACTGTGGACTGCGCTGCTTTCCACCACCCGTTGTGAAGCGTGCACTGCTCCAAAGCTTGCAAAATTCTTGAAAACTCACCGTTAAATTCCCTTTCCCTTCTCTCCCCTGACAGCCTCTAGACCGACGTGTGCCCTGTGAGGACCTGCCGCCCATCCCTGCCACAGCCGGGCTCGGCTCTGCGGGCTGTATGAGAGCAGAGTCGGGGAAGCAGGACCAGGTCCGGGTGGATGGATGGATGGGGATGGATGGATGGATGGATGGATGGATGGATGGATGGATGGATGGATGGATGGATGGATAAGGCAGTCCGCCCTCGGTGCCGAGCAGAGCAGAAGGGCAGCGCTGATCCCTCTGAGCGGAGCGGTGCGGACGGGAGATACGGGGCAAGGCCAGACAAGGCGAGGCGGGGGTTATCGGACAGCGCTCTTTCCGTGTCGCGCTGGTGCCGCTTCCCACGCTGGTGGCATCCGTTTTGCGCTTTGTTCGAGTAAGTAGGAGAGCTGTGTTCCTGCTCCTGGCACCTCCGTAGAGTGTGAGGGTTCGGCCTCGCCCCTGGGCCCATGGTAACCCCGGCTTCCCGAGGCAGCTCACCTCCAGCTTCCTTCCTAGTTCAGCCAAGCAGCGCTGTGGGAAGAAGCTGGCTGGTATCTGTAGCGGACAGAGAGGATTTCCGTGTTACAACGAGTTTGGTAGTAGTAAGAAGGGGGATATTAATGTCTATTTCTAAATAAGACCGTAATCAGGAGCTGAATTCTGAGTGCAAGGGAACACTCCCAGAGTGGGCGATGGAAACGACTGTGGGGATGTTAATGGGAAATCCTCTCTCTGGCAGACTGGAGCCCTGGGGATGACTCCTGTGGATTATGCTGGCCGATCCCCAGGAATTTTATCATCTTCGTTTACGAGTCTCCGCTGCCTCCTTCCTCACCCCCTTCTTAATGTGTTCCCACCAAGAAGACATCCGTCTTATACCCCGGGTAGGAGGTTTTGTTGAGCCCGAGACGATGGTCATTGCCACGGAAGGCTTGACGGAGCCCGCAGCAACACAGGCTGCAGAACACCCCCGCACGGGCAGACACACGCCCTCCACATATACACATGCTTTAATTTGCCAAGGATAAACGCAGATAGTTAAAGGCCCGAGCAGAATCTAAGAACTGGGAGAGAAAAAAAAACTACCAAACAAACAAAAACAACAAAGAAAAGACCCCTGGCTGTTTTGGGTTCAATTTAGATTGGATTAGTAAAGGCTTCTTAAAATGTCTATTTTTCCATCCCCCAGGAGAAGTGCCGCCGCAAGAGTCCCTCGCACATCAACAAGCCGGTGACGCGGTGAAACGAGGAGCCACGTCCCGCTCTCTGCCGCTGCGGAGTTTTGCCTCACCGGGAATGCGGGGTCCGGCGCACTGCCTTCTGTCTAGTGTTTCTGTCAGATCTGTCATGCTCGGTTTGGAAGGAGTTTCCCTCATTTGGGATTAATTTCCAGGCAGTTTGGAAAGTGTATCTCTATGGGTGTGGGTGGGATTTTTCCCTGCATGTTCCAGACCGAGATTTAAAACTTATTTTCTCTCGCTCCCTAGGTCACAGCCAGGATGCCATAAATATGCTCAAAACTTTTCAAACTTATTTATTTCTCCGAGATTGCAGCTTTCCTTGCTGATATATGGCCAAGGCGGGATCAGGACACCG
This sequence comes from Sitta carolinensis, assembly GCA_032173965.1. Lineage (NCBI taxonomy): Eukaryota > Metazoa > Chordata > Aves > Passeriformes > Sittidae > Sitta > Sitta carolinensis. The sequence goes on along the minus strand of CM063284.1, from coordinate 34,013,464 downwards.
AATCCCTCCTTAACGGGGGAAATGTAGCCCCGAATATGAAAAACAAACGAAGCACACACACACCCTTCCCAAAACGAGGAGGTAATAGGAAGACATTAAAGCATTGCTAGAGTGATACGCTCATAAATCAGGCATTTTCCTTGAAAGTGCTAAGCCTGCAGAAGGAAAGGTACATCACACCCTCTTTTCCCGCGGGATATTTATTTTTCTTAGCCGGTCAACAGAGTGTCAATAACTTTTGGCCGATACTATCCAGTTAGGATTGGGAACCCACGATCAGTTTCTCTAAAAAACCCTGTAGTCTTGTTGTCTTTTAAAAAGGAAGAAAGTTTTGGCATATCGTGGAAGGATTTAATGCTGTAAAAAAGTGATACCTAGTTCAAATGGGTGACCAAACCAGAAAACCTATTTTTAAATTTTTAATGGGTAGTGTTAACAATAATGGCATAATTATCACTGTTTTATTAAGGCTATTTTTTACGACATGATTAGAGGTAGAAGCTTTGGAGAGAAGAGAATAATAGGCGCATTATTCTTATGTGTAAAGCTGGTACAATGACAGCACGTAACACGTAAGTGGTGTTGAGGAGAGAGAGGACAGAGCCGTGAGTGGGATGTGCCTAGGAAAACATGTAATGGTATTTACAGGATTCGATCCGGGACACATTTCTGCCCCCTGGCACCTCTGAATGCCGGATCCCTGCACCTCTGCGGAAGGCATCTCTCTGTTCTTGGATGGATGCTTTTGGGGTTTTTACCTGTTGGCTGTCTGAAGCAACGCCTCATTGTCACCGCATGAGGTTCTGGAGATACCTTGTTAGACCAAAACCTAGGGGAAGATGGAGTGGCGGGGGGGGGGGGGGCCGGGTAAGTGCACGATTCCCTCTCATAGGACATTCAGGACAAGTTTGACCGTGGAAACTAAATCTGCTTCTTTACTGATGACAGTGAATAAACCATGAGGAATTTGGGCTTTCGATTTCAATTCCTGTGTCTCCTAAACTCGTCGAGAGCCATAAACCTGCTGCAATCTTCTAATGTTAGAATGAGCAGTCGAAACATGATCTGCGTGGCAAATTCTCTGATTTGAAAACCAAAAGGTATTTATGGAGTGAATTTAATTCGGAGTAAGGCACAGGTAAATGAAAATCGACAGATTTTCAGTGGTTCTGGCGACTAGACTTTTTTTTCCTTAAAGATTTGATTTAACGAGAACTGAGCTAGCAGTCTTTCGTGCTGTGCATTTTCGTGATTTCCCCCCGTGGGAGACCTGGTGCGCTGAAGCATCTCTTACAGAAACACCGAGGAGTTACAGGGAGCGCTCAAAGGAAGATCCTTAAAGGGGGGATGTGGCATTATCAGGAGAAAACCGCAGGAATGCCAGAGGCGGACACACATTCTTTCACTGCATTTAGTATTTTGGTGTCCTGCTTTATTAAAACAAACTGGAGGCCCAGAAGGGGACGAGAGGAGCGGTGCTGCCTGCCAGGACGCCACTCCGCAGGCTGCCCGCCCTCCCGTCAGGGCGCCGGTACCGGCCCCGGGCCCACCGCTGGCTACACGCCGGGACACCCAGCTATTTCTCTCTTCGTCGCCCTCAGGTAGGGGACAATGTCCCGGAGAGACGATCTCCTGGTCCTTCTCTGGAGGAAATGGCTGAAACGAGGAGCGTTTGCGGTGTACTGTGTCTGCTGTAAACAAGAGGCGCACGACCGTAACCAGCGGCTCTCTACGCCCTCTTGCAGCCCCGTCGCTTTCCCGCGTTAGGCCTGGTTCTGCTCCAGATAGGCCAAACCCTGGTAATTTTACTATGAAGAAGTTGTTTTTTTACGGAGCCTCATTAATATATGCAGAGAGGGGCATAAGTGTGGTTCAGAGCATTGGAGACTAACGCTAAGAGGTGGAAATTCTGCCTAGAGAAAATGGTTGAAAAAGTCCTGGCTCGTATACCAGACCCTGGGGACCCTTTTCATCCCTGGGGAGGGTGTGAGAAATCCCTAAGGAAAGTTCCTTTGGAGGTAAGGTGTCCAAGGGGTACAGGACCTGCTGGGACCTCTTGCCATTAGGGAAATGTCAGAAATGGGTATCTTACTCCAGAGACACAACAGTGTGTCTCTTGTAATGAAAAGGTGATTTCCTCTTAGATTTGAAAAGGAGATTTGACCCCATGGGAACAGGCGTGTTGCCTCTTGTTTTCTCTTTACACACATCATGAGACTCTGTTTAGAATGACAAGGAACAGAAAGTTGTGTATGAGACAAACAAATGAAAAGGAGGAAAAGAAGAACAAAAGAGCAAGGGAAGGAATAGGAAGGGAACATAAGGAAAAGGGGAAGAGAAAGGGGAAGGAAAGGTGGAAGAGTTAGGGGCAGTGGAAAGGGGGAGAAAAGAAAAAGGAAACTCTAGCCACCTAGAACAGGCATCTCAATGGAAATTCTCTCACTTCTCACTGAATCTGAATGTCCTAAAAAATAGCAGTTGCACTGAAGCAAAATCCTGGTTCAATTACTGGACGTCACTGTCTCATGCAAACTCTCCCCAAAACAAACACAAATAAAACCTCAAACAGGGGCATGGAAAGCAAGCTGAATGAAAATTTTACATAGTTTTGATAATGAAGAGTGGAATGTTTACCCTTAACTTCCAGTCCCACTTTCAAAAATCTTCATCTACAGCTAGCCAAGCTGAGATGGCATCATCTGTTCTCACAGTGCATCCTGAACAGCAGGTTTGGCCACCTAGTTTATTTTTGGCTGGTACCTCTGTGCATGGCCCCCAGGGATGATAATGTGAATCCGCAGACTGTATTTGTCCACAGAAACAAAATCTCCACCTGGCTCTCTGAGCAGTGGTCAAGTGCTTCAGCACCACTACCCGACAGAAATGCCCAGGTTTACACTCTGGGTACTGGATCCCCAGTGCCTGACCACTTTCTGTCCATCCCCCGCCTGTGAAATCTCTGATCCCCTGGACAAGGACAGAGACCAGGTGAGCATGGAGCAGCAGGCAATGTGCACTGAGCAAAGCCAGTGACCTCGATGAGCTGTGCTGATGGGGATCTTTCTCCTTTGGCCCGTTGTTCCTCTCTATTCTCTCAGAGCACAGCTCTGGGCACACCACACGTGTCACATAAGATAGCAGTCAGTGCTAAAGCAGAGATGTAGAAAACTTTCAGAGAAAGTCATGGGTTTCTGCCAGACAGTTCAGCCCAGGAACATGTAGGAAATTCTGAGTTTGTAAAAAAACCCAAAGTAAATAAAATCCTTGGAAGCAGATTAATTTGTGATCCTTTCCCCCACTCCTTGATGCATATTTAAGAACATAGAAATTTTTCTGGAATTACTGAGCAACTTCTGATCCTATTTATCAGTATCAGTAGTCTCCAATAAACATTTCAGCTGACCTTTTTGATCATTGAGGACCAGAAACGGTGAAAGGATTAAGTGGACAATGAAGCAACCTGAGTTACCCACCACTGTAACTCAGGTAACAATGTTAACTGCATTAACCCCTTGGTACACATAAGCACCAATGCTGAATGTCACCTCGCCTTGTCCCCTCTATGACCGGGCACAGAGGCACAGCGTTTGCGCTCTTTGCCTAAGAGGGCTTGTCTTTCAGGTCTCCTGCTTGCAAGGCTGAGCTGAAGGAGGAAAAATCTTCCTTCACACAGATCCTGAGGTGAGCCCGACCTTGACCATGTTACTTCCAGAATCGCAGAGAAACATGGGCGCCCAGTGTGACGGATTTCTCCCAGGTGGTCGCACGGGATGCCTGGCATGCAGGTTGGGTGTGCTGAACAGCAGAAAAAGACACTGCGGCCGCAGGTAGGCTGAGAGGTCATCACAATTCTGCTGGGAATTGGGGGCTTATCGATATTGCGTGGAGAGAAAAATCTGGCCATGTTCGTGTGATTGCCTGTTGTGCTGCCTGAGAACTGGCGTGAGAAAAGATAATGTTAGAAGCGAAGCCCCAGTGTCCCGACTTAGCTGTTTCCAAAAGAGGAAACGACCGCGTGCTGGGAAGCCCCGTCAGGGAAAGGCAGGAGCTTGTTTGTCATGCAGGGCAGCAGTGCGCCGGGCACGGCATGAGTACCATGAAGGCTGCAGCAGGCAGCCATGGCACACACACGTGGCCAGCTGCTCATTCCAGGGCTTCCCTGCGCTGCCTGACCAGCGCTCTATGGCTCTGCCTCTCTGCTGGCTTGTTGCACGCTCCTTTAGGAGCTGATCCCGAAGTCCCAGGCAAGTCTCATCGACAAAGAAGACAAGAAGGGAACATGACACAGTCCTGGGGGGGGGGGGGGGGGGGGGGGGTGTCTCGGGGCAGGACAGCGTCCCTGCCTTCCCCGGCCAGCTCAAGCCTACGCACGGCCTCCCGTTCCCTCCCGCCCCGCCGGCCGCATCCGTCCTCCCCGTAACGCCAGTCGCGGCATCTCCCCTCCCTCCCACCCTCCCAGACGGCGGTCCCTGGCTGTGATCACCGCGGCCCTACACTAACTGCTGTCTTCTTGCGCCCCCCACTGCTGATGGGCCGCAGAGATGAAAGGAGACAAGCCAGACCGCTCTCCCTCTAGCCTCTTTTTTTTTTTTTTTTTTTTTTTTCCCTTGTGCTAGGAATGAGAAAATGAGAAGGAGCAAGAAGACCAGGCAGCTCTTCCGACGGCTCCTGCCCGGGGTGCCAAGAAGAGGGAGGTTACCCCGCCTTCCTCCCGCAGGCAGAGAGGAACCCACCGGAGCATCGGCCTCCCAGGCGGCAGGGTGGCATCCGCGCCGCCCGCTCTTTCCCTGCCGGGGGCATGGCTCCGCAGCCCGCGGCTAATTCTCTGGTTCTTTCAGAAGTTACGTAATCCTCACCATCAGCATCCCTCGCGGTCAAGAACATTTTCTTCAGACTATCTTAAAGCTCTCGGAAAACATGCCCAGGGAGAGAAGCCGCTGCTGCAGGTATAATTGGCGAGGAGCTCAAACAGGTCCTTCTAGGGCGGTACCCGGGAAAGTCGCCGCACATGGCAGCAGCTTAGCCGGAGCAGCTTGGTACCCTCTGCTACTCTCCGAGGGTCTCCGAAAAACCAACCTTTCCCACAAGCAGTCAAAGGTTTAGATGTCTGGAGCCAGAATACAACGAAATAAATATGCCTCTTTGTTTCAATCGCGTTCGTTGACTTCTTTTAGAACATGATATACTCTCCCCGTTTAGATCCGTGGTGCCTGCCATATAGCACATCTTATCCCGTATGTACATACACAGATATACAAGAACATATATTTATGGCGTATCTGGTTATGTTCTTCCTGCTCTTGTTCATCCATTAAAATCCAGGTTCGAGAACACTGCTCAAATCCAAAAAGACTACATCTATGCGCCAGTATATACATGCCTTTAACTGTGAATACACGGTAACCTGTAGGAGTTTGTCATTCTCAGTCCACAAAACTCGTTTTGAATGCTTTTGGTCTTGCTGCCAACCAGCATTTAAAAAAAAAAAAATAAAATATATATATATATATATATAATTAATAATCAAAGCATGCGGAAGAGATCCCATGGGCTGTTCCTTTTTCCTTTAATGCCTTTCTTACAATATTTTTTGGCCCTGTAGGAAACACGAATGACTTTGCTGGATTAACGTCCTTCCTTGGGCAGCACTGTGACGGGATGATTCCTTAGGGAAAACTTTGAAATACCTTTATATCTGAGGGTTATTCTCAAATATGAAGGGGGCTATTCTTCCCCTGTAGCTCTTCCCTCTAGAAGAGGACCGAGGGATTCAGCCACTATCCATGTTTTGGGAGAGTGAGCGGCAAACCCGGAGCCCTCAGGAAGCGAGAAGCTCCCCCGGGTGCTGGGGGCGATCCGAGTGCAGAAGGGCGGTGGGACCCGCCGTGGCCACCGCCCAGCCCCAGGGGTGGGGTTAACACTTCAGGCACTTGCCCAACCTGCCCTATGGAATCGGTGTTTTTCTCGAGAATAGGGCAAAAAGGCGGAGAAGGAGGAGGAGGAGAAAGAGAAGGAGAAGAGGAGAGGAGAAGAGAAGAGAAGAAAGAGAAAGAGAAGAGAGGAAGGAAGAGAAGAGAAGAGAAGAGAAGAGAAGAAGGAAGAGAAGAGAAGAGAAGAGAAGAGAAGAGAAGAGAAGAGAAGAGAAGAGAAGAGAAGAGAAGAGAAGAGAAGAGAAGAAGAGAAGAGAAGAGAAAGAAGAAGAAAGAGAAAAGAAAGAAAAGAAAAGAAAAAAAAGAAAAGAAAAGAAAAGAAAAGAAGAAAGAAAAGAAAAGAAAAGAAAAGAAAAGAAAAGAAAAGAAAAGAAAAGAAAAGAAAAGAAAAGAAAAAGAAAAGAAAAGAAAAGAAAAGAAAAGAAAAGAAAAGAAAAGAAAAGAAAAGAAAAGAAAAAAGAAAAGAAAGAAAAGAAAAGAAAAGAAAAGAAAAGAAAAAGAAAAAAAGAAAAAGAAGAAAAGAAAAGAAAAAAGCACTCACAACTCGGAAAAAAGAAACAGAACAAAATGTTGCAAAGGAAACATTTTCTGGCATCCAGGCTCTATGCAGGAAAGTCACAGGAAATCGGATTAAAACTGAGAGCTTGTGCTCCAAATCACCCCCCAGCGCGGGGAAGGAATGTGCCTGGGGGCTACAGTGGGGAGAATCGAGGGGTGGGCGCTCGCAGTTTGCCCCTTCACAGGCGGTCTCACCTCATCTCTCGTGGATTTTGAACTGAGAGATCAAACTGCAAATCCATTTTGACTGAGCAGCAACGAGCTCCAGGCAGAGTGGGTTGAGCTCTCTGCTCACTTTGCTCCGCAGGAAAACCTCTCCCTGAGCAGCGGGAAGGAGCCCCCGAGCTTTGCGGGAGCTGGGATCATGTTAATTGCGTGGTGGTTATCTCCCACATTCCCCCAGCAGAGACAACCGGGTGGGTGGGATCTTGCCCCCGGCCCCAAAACTGGCGGGATGTAGGCAGGAGGGTGCAATTAGAGCCTCTGCCGCATTTTTTTCCCCGGGCGTCTCGCATAGCACCCTGGAAAAGCAACTCTGGTAGGCGAGGTGGGCTGAAGGCAGCGCTGCTGGCCCCGGCCAAGAAGGAGCAGGTGAGGCCCAGAGCCCACAGCATCTCCTGGCCCTTTCCTCCCCACCCTCGGGCACAGCGCTGCGGGCTGATCCATCCTCTTTGCACCTAGAGCCTCATCTTCTCTTAGGGGCCCTCTTGCAAGGAAGGAAGTGAATCAACTTTGTAATGGCCTTTGAATGGGGAGAAATCTTTCTTCTCAACCCTTGCCGCCCCTCTCACCCAGGTGTTTCTGGAGCTATTTCCTGCACCAGTCCCCCATCCTGGCATCCAGGGAAGGATGTTCCTGGCTTCCCTGGGCCATATCTGTCCAGATATCTAGTACTCCCAGTGTAGAAAAAAATATGCTGTGAATACAAAGAAACCTATGAAGGTCCCACTCCATAGAAGCTATGGGAGAAATTATGGGCAGGTAGACAGGATTCAAAGCCTTTCATCTCCCTTCAATGAGATGCATTGCCTGCTTGGCTGGTCAGCAGCATCCTCATGGCCCAGAGCACCCAGAGCATTAGTCCAAGGCCCAGGCTGTGTAACTGATCCCAGTACCCGCTTGCCCAGAGTCTGGCCTATGTGGTCTCCATGAGATTTGGGTGTAGCAGCAGCAATTACTTCTTTCTCCCATGAGTCCTACCCCAAATGCCAAAGACACTAAACCAGAACTGTTTTGCTTTACACTACCCAAGCAAAAGATAATTTCCAGAACACTGGTGGGGCTGGAAAAATTTCTGCCCTTGGGTTGGTGTTCCTGAGCAAAGCACAGAGTGGAGGTACCAAACCATGCGTCTGAGGTGGCTGCCACATGCAGCACAGAGCAGAACTGCCATCCTCCCATTTCAATTTTTTTTTTTTAATGACAACATCACTGTGTGTGCTTGTATAAATCCTCAGTGATTTCACAGCTCCCCGTGGTAATATCACCAGGCTGACTCTTATGATTTCCTCCACGCCTGCACAGTTTTAGATTTATTGGTCTCTCACATAGTCATTCACAGAAATAAAAAGGGTGGGAGTGGAGAGGACTTGATTTCTGGCTGCTCTCTGAGGTTTCCATGCCAGATCTGTGCAAGATCGAGGGCTTTGGAAATGTGGATTTGTAAAACAACCCCTTAAATTACTGCACACAAGTTAGGAGGTTAGGCACACACTCACACGCACGCAAAATAATGTCTTATGAAGGGTTAAAATCTATTAAAGTGAATGATGGAAAAAAGAAAACAAAAAACCAGAAACAACCAAACAAAGAAACAAACAAAAACCAAACAAAACCAAAGACCTTCAAAATGAAAAAAAAACCCAAACAATCTTGAAAGAATCTTTGCATAGCAGATGCATTAATCCTATCTAATAACCACTCCATATCTTCATAGTCCAAAATTTCCAGTTCTATGAAATTCGAATTTTGTGTGGATTACAATGAAATCAAATGAGTAAATGAGCATGAAAACTGGACTGTGGAAGAGCAGCTGCTGAAAGGACCAGAGAGTCTGATTTTCCAAAGGTTAAGTCCTAATCCAGCCATCAGGATCTGAAGGAAAACCAAGGCGTATCGTGATGATGACAGAGAATTAGGAAATAAGTGCCCTCAATTTGATAGTTCTTTAAGTAGGGGTGAATCCTCAGCTCATATCTTTCCACAGAAATGTTACTCCCTCTGCTCCTCAACCGTGTCTATGTATTTTCCTGCTGACAGTACAACACTTAAGAGATAACTTGTCTCTACCTTCCTCACAAGAAATATCTCTGAAACAGATCTCTGTGGGGTAAATGCCCCAAAAGGTATCAAGTGGGTCTTCCTCAGAACTCTGACAGATAAGTGGGGTGTGCATGTGTCATGGTGAAAGCAATTTGGAACACAAGCCAGGTCCTCATTTCTGAGACGAGATCATATGTATGAGATAGGGATGTTCCAAATGAAAATGTATCTTCCAAGCCCTGCAGGGAGATGAGAGGCACCAACATTACATGAATGGCAGATGCACTGTCCACAGGCTGTATTTTCCATGACATCAAGCCTTCACACCAGTACAAAATCTTTCCTAAAGCCCAGTAATCCCCTATCAACTATGCAGAACTAGCATTTCCAGTGTCTAAGTACCAGATTTCAGATGGACTTTGGGTGCACTAATTAAAGGATTAAACCCTCCTTCTCCCTCTAAATCCTGCCTGGTAGTTTTTGCACACCCTTAGTAGAGTAGAAGTTAATCAAAGCAATTCTCATTATTTGTACACCTCACAGTATTCACAGTGGGCATTTATATTGGGCTAATAGACAGTTTGCACATACAATGACTCCAGAGCAAGCATTTGTTGTCAGGTGTCTAAGTATGACAGAATAGAGAAGGTTGATCTGACCTATGAACCAGGCAAGTTCACAAGTAATTTGTACTTTGAAATCTGTGGAACTTGGGTGACAGAACTCAGCATACAGACTGTTCTGAATGACTGGAGGGTAAAGACTTGTTCACACATGGAAATGATTAAGAATATCCACACAGGACTAGTCATTTCACCTCAGATCCACACCCCATCTCAGCCCAAGTTGAATTTCCTGGTTAGACAAACCTGAGCTGCCAATGGAGATAAGGAAGAACACAGGAACTTGTTCAGAACAAGAATGTTCAGGTTTGGAGGTACTCTGGGAGGGCCATTGTATTTTACACTCAGATCCTATCTTAATTTGCATGAGCTTTCAAGAGTAGACGCTCATTAGTACAGCATGATCCTTTCAATAACTTCCTAGTTCAGTGTGAGTGACTTCTGTTGGTTTGCACTAAGTTCATCTAATCTAAATCTAAATGTAATTAAATGAAACCAAGCTGAGCTTAAAGGGCTACCATAAGTCTACATGTAGATTCTCATCTCAAACCTCAACCCGGACTACTTGTGCATAGAGGCTGGATATAAAGAGATGAAACTAATTTCTTTTGCAATCAAGGAGGCCTCACCTGAGCAGGAAAGAGCAAGTCACCCACAGTGTTCCTGACAGGAAGTTTCAGCAACGATAATGTGCTCACCTGTAAGTTACCACCTCTCAGCTGTGACAGCACAACTGATGGACACAGCACCTCTTGGTCCATTGCAATGATATGGAAAATAGGATTATAGAAGCTGCTGTTGGAACACACTAATTAGTGTCTCTAATTCCTGAGCTCTGACAGCTTTGCTGACAAGGCAGAAGAGCTAGCTGCCTTCAGCTGCTTCATTCACAGCTACTGTTATTAATTAACCTAACATGATTTCAGTTTAAATTAACCCACCAAGCTGAGGAACAAGCATCCCCTTTTTTACAGCTGGAATGAAAACAGCGGCAACCTATTACAGTATGTACATCAACTAAACTCAAGACAAATTATCAATCACATCCCTCAATGAACTGCTGCATTTTGTGGATGCTCCTGCTTATGTACTCGTGCCCGCTTATGTACCTCATTTCTGTATAAACAGGTTTTTAATCATCTAGAGGTTAATAAATATACTGGGTTTATAATGGCCCAGGAATGGACATGTCAACATATTGAATGGTTTAAACAGACATTACTTGTCATTTTACTTATGAAGTTGGATGGGCAATACCTTAGCTGAAATGACATGGCATTTTGCTTTAGTCAAGTCAGGGATCCCTTGATCCAAAATCCATTTCCATGTTGTGCATGCTCTGGCAGCCCTTGTTCTCCCACCGTTTCTAACTTGCATGGTCCCACAGCACAGCTCTTCCATGTATCCTGCTCTGATTAGTTCAGAGGGTAGAGGCTGTGCCTATGGCTACTCTCACATGGTATCCTGTTGTGCAAAGTATTGCAAAGCTGCTCTAAAACACATGCTAAATCACATTCCAGCAGTGCCTGATTCTGTATTTTGGGTGTAACTTCATGATATATTTTAACCATTTGAAAAATGGATATTTTTTATCTTGGTGAAAAAAAGTCCACTGTTTTGATGTCATTGGAGTGTGGATGATAAATTTAGGAGGAGAGTGGGAGCCAGGAAATCTGGAGTTTTCTTCCTGCCTGGCTGCTAGCTCTATGGCCTTGGGCAAGTCCTAATCTTTCTGACTCCACTTCCTAGCTTGTAAAATTGGGCTAATATTAGTTACTTCATGGTAATGACTGCAGTAGTGATCAGTTATCAGCTTTTTTATGAAAAAAAACAAACAACTTTGAACATTATTGCCTGTAGTACTTTGAAGAAGAACTATGTATTCATTATTCATATTGATATTTGAGGATTATAAGAACTACCCACCCCTTTATCCTGTTCATAAGGATTACTTTACAATACTCTTCTAAGAGTTTCTCCCTGTGAGAGGGAAAAATCCAGTTTGTAAGCTGAATCGTCTGCTTAGGGGCATCCCAGGCATTATACAGCTGCTGTACAACATCTGAAGAGAAAACAACCCAGTTGTCTTTACAGCAGCTTTTAATTGGAAGAACAAATAATTATTTAAATAGCAAGCTTCATGTTTTTCTCTTGCACTTCTACTTTATAAAAATTTCTTTTTCTCCCTGCTTTGTTCTTGTTGAAATTTCCTCTTTCTACCTCTTGGGAAATCAAAATGAAAATCCCAAAACATCGTAGCTTAAACATCTATTTGAGACTTGCTTGGGGAGAAGTCTTGCTGTCAGCTCTGTTCCAAGGCACCTGTGCCCTCCCTGAACAGCAGATGCTGTTCAGCTAAGCTACTCTCTTGCATTTCAGTGTCTTTCAGTGTCCACCTAGCTCTTCTTTTTCTACATGTAACTGGAAAACTCTCCAGGGCAGGGGACAACTTCATGTTCTCTGCTTTATCCACACTCCATAGTCCTGTTTAGAGTGCTAAAGAGCAACAACAAAAAATAAAGATTAAAAGATATGATTATATGATCATTAGTCCTAATAATCCTCAACATTGGAGAAGCGACTAGAAGCCTCCTACTATCAGCCTGCTCAAAACCAGCCAGGCCCATCCTGGAAGAGGGTCAGTGCAGGCATTTCTGGCCATCCTACTTCTGGTGCTTTGTACAGTTGTGTGGGAATCTGAATCAAAGGGCTCAGCCAAAGTTCTGATTCTAGAGGCAGCAAATATTTTCTGTCTGCAACACCACTGCTTGGCTCTGAAGCAGTAAGTAAATCTAAAATATAACCCAAACTTTCTATAAAAGTAATGTAAACCTCCAAGACCTATAACCAATGCTTTGCACTCTCTAATGTTCTGTGGTAGATTTTATAGCAAAGCTTCATAGAAAGCCATTTACCTACACCCACATCCTGGGTAGGACAGTGTTGTCTGACAAGTGTCTGTCTGGAGGAAGCCACAGAAAAGCCATCGTAAGCAACATTTTGTGGAAAACAGTCTTCCATATTAATTTTGTAGTCTCTGGTTACTCCCATTCCGTTTTCCTGATTCCAGGCCTTCCCTGTCTTGCTGCCATGGTGTCCCTCTGCACTAGTCAAGAGGGTGTAACAGAGCTTGCATATCTCATATAACAAGGAACTTCATGACAAGGAATGATACAGCCCAAGTCTTTTTCTAGCTTTCCCACAGAACTCCTGACACTGGTTTCACAGTACCACAAGCATGATCCTGCAATGCCCAGCCAAAAAACAACCCATTTTACACAAATGCAAGCGGATCACTGCAGAGGGACTGGCTTGGAAGGCAACAAAGAACTTGTTTGGAAAAAGCATTGCAATGTTGGGATGTGATGCACTGATATGTCTCCACCAGCTGGGAAAAGGAACCCTTCCAGGACAGGAGGTGGGTGCAGAAAGGTGTTCAAGCCTTTGGCTGTGACCCAGCTGGTGTTACAGGCTGCAGGCAAACATGCAATTCATCCATCATCTCTATGGCTGTAGCTGATCATGGTTGCTGGGTTTGTGTTTTTAACAAGGCACACGCATGAGCTGAATATAAAATTGGGACAGGAGAAGAGACAAGCAGCTGCTGGAGCCGATGACCACTGATCCTTTCCATGTGAGGGGGTAACCTTTGGTAACCCTGGCCCCATGTCATATGACAGGGCCAGGAAATAAACCCTGGGCTCTTACTAGCACTCCTGTGCATTACACCTTTATTGCAGTGATGACAGGTTGATTGCTACACTGAAAGGTTCTTTTCCTTTGGGGAGTCCTGTCCAATGTTCAGCTTTATCCGTCCATAAATGCTAAGTAGTGTAGGGTCTCTGGGAAAGGTTCCTGCTCCCCCTTCAACCCCCGCATCTGAAGACTGTGACAGGGAAAGGGCCCCTCACCTTCCTGTCAAAAGCCACTAATTCACTGTCATGGCTGGTTTTCTCCTGCCTGGAAGTATAGAGAACTTACCTCCGTGGAAGTCTTTCAGAAAGATCTTTCTTCCCTCTCTCCCTTTCATATCTCATCCCATCCCAGTGTAGTAAAATACCAATTAATTTCTGTGTGATTTCCTTGGATGTCAGGATATGGCACAGATGGTCTCATTTCAAGTAACTCCTATGGCAGATCAGAGGATACTGTAAGAGTTCCTCTCCTTAACAGTTTTGATAATTGCATCAGTAAAGGTTCTCAATATACTGCAGGGTTACAGACAGAGCTGATGCAAAGGCATTGGAAAAAGAGGAAATCAGAAGTTAACGGAAGAAAGAAATAAACTAGAAAGAATGCTAATCACAACTGTGAGCTCACAATTTTTAAAATTCTATTATTCCTTCATTTACTCCACCTCTCAGAGCCCCTAGCTCTCTTTTAATTACCACTCGTGGGAAAGGTAAGCTGACCGGTTTGATAATTCTCAGCACCACAGCAAGTGGTACAAACGAGTTTAAACTGGAGATCCTAAAAGCTTTCTCTTTGCATAAGACAAATTTATAGCTTGGAAACTAAATATTTGTTCAAAGAACTGTTGAAGGTGTTTGAGCACACAGGAGAGATGAAATGGCAGATTAAATATTTCATTTACATGCAATATGCATAGCATTAAGTCCTATCTTAATTCTTCACCTGTTTTCTAAAATCCTTTGACAAACACAAGATATTTCACCTTGCTCTTGTTATTTTGAGTGGCCTTCAGGATCATTTAACTATTTGGTGTTGCTGTGCGGAAGTATCCTAGAAAGGGTGCAGACTCCAGTCCCTAACAGGAGTGCCACAGACTGCAGGAGGGTTGATTCCTTCTTTAGCAGACATTTGCAACATGCTGCTACTGAATAAGGATGCAACTTCACCCAGGAAACCAGATCTGACTCCAGCGGGCATGCAGATGCTCTGTGGATGAGTTCCATAGGAATGTTTATAAATAGAACAAACAAGCAAACAAACAAGCCAATGGCTCTCCCTAACACAGAAACTCAACAAAATTTCTTTGGTGGGAATAGGGTGCGGCAATTTTGGGTCTTCTAGGTGTTCAGTGTAGTGTTTACTTTTGCACAGCAAGCCGTATGACACAGGCTTTCTCAGAGCCATTTCCACCCCAGGGTTTTTTGGGTTTGGGGTTTTTTTTTGGCAACTTGCTGAGCTACCATGAAACTGTGATCTACAGCTCACTCAACCAAAGCTGCATAACAGGATGGCAGAGATCCCTCTTGTACACACACTTGCGCACACGGACACGCACAAGCACACCGTTTGCCCTTCCTCCTTCCTATCAGTTCTGTAGAAGAGGAGAGAGCACTTCTGTTGGGATGGTGGTCTGATAATCTCCCACAGTCTGCTTTCAGGAGGAATACATATATTTATCCATAGTTTCAGGTTATGATTTTGGCATACAAACTACATGTAAACATGCAAATTCTTACTTCTTCCATAGTTTATTAGAACAAAAGGTATTCCTTACTTGTACTTCTAATAGAAAATACTAAAACAGTACCAAATGTGAGCATTAGAGACTTTCAAAAGGGGTTTTTATTCTTTATGCCCTAAATACCTAAACTTAACATTTTGACGTAGCACACAAGCTGTGATCATAAAATGAATTTTACTGGGAAGCCATGTTTTCTTCTTGTGTATCAGACTTATTTTAATTCATTCTGGGCATGTTCCAAGCACTGTGTTAGAGATTAAAGGCAACTGCGCACCCCAATTAGCAGCCAGCCCTTTCTAAGTAAAAATATTTCTGAGGGGTGAGATGAAAGTGGAATAATTCCTGTTCATTAGCAGTAGAAAGCTGGGGCGGGTTATTTTTCACTAAACAGTTATACCTCGATTTTGAGCACCTCAAGATTTAAAATGAGAGACCATGTAAAAATGAAACCCTGTACAAAAATACCCCTTCAGGAATCGCTTTCAATAGAGCAGTCGAGCTCTGCAGTAAAAAGCATACTGACTAGTAAAACGTCACGACTGTTCACGACTCCAAGCTCTCCGGCAGAAAATCTAGCTCTGGGGCACTAATCTCTCTGTCTTTCATACAAAACTTTTCAGCTGCAGCCACGGTGCAGGCTGTAAAAACTATTGCTTCCCTTTAACCAAGGCAGCAAAAAATTCACGCTGTTCCACGGGGACAGTTGGCCACGAGGTTGAAAAAAGTCACGTTCAGAAGGACTTTGCCATCTCTTTCAGAGAGTATAATTCCTCTGCTCGAGTGCAAATCCTGCCTTGTGCGCTCTGTAAGCCAGAGAAATTTTCCCCTTTGGAGTAGTATGGAGTTTACCAACTAAAAATTGAGCAAATAAATCTCGAAACTGTATTTCAGGGGTGTATTTTACACCTGAAAGACTTGTTTTCATTTTCACATTTTCACAGAGGCCTATAAATCTTACTTTTTATCCGCTTAACCTTCTGGGAAAAAATAAAAAATAAATTAAAAAAAAAAAAAAAAAAAAAAAAAAAAAAAGAAAGAGAAAAAAAAAGAAACAAAAAAGCAGCCTCAGCCACGGTTAAACATTAAACAGCCGGGTGAGCTCAGCCCTCCTTGTCCTGACGCAGCAGCGATGGGTCGCGGTGCTACCCGTGCTCCGAACGGGATGGACGCTGGTCCCGGCGCGGGGCCCAAGGGCACTCCAGCCACCCGTGGCCTCTCTTGCCACACGGCTTTCCTAAAAGCAGTGCCGTGTGCCGTGCGCCTCGGCCCCGGTGCCTCGGCCTTGCCCATCCTATTCCCCCCCTCCGCCACCCCGGGATAAATCGCCGGCGCCTCCTATTAATTTTATAATGAGCAGGATCGGGGAAGGAGAGTCACCCACCCGGATTAAACCACCCCAGGATCCCGACAGGGAGCCCGATGACTGATTTATTCTCTGCCATTGTTTTACTGGACAACGTTAGCTTCCCGAGAAACAGGGCGTGTCTGCTTCATTTTGTTTGGAAATATCTTTGAAAATACCCCATCTGCCCCTCGGATTTGAAGGAGAGAAAGCTTAGATCCTGCTTGTTATTGAAACCAGCGGAGGACCTTGGCAGGAGGGGGCGGGAGGAAGGAGAAAATGGGAGGGGGAGCAGTGCTGGGGGCAGCCTTCGGTCGGCATTAATCACATTTCCACCTTGTCAGGAGAAGACAGTGCCGATGCGTGCGGCACACATGTTTCGGCCGCCGCGGTCCCCGCATCACCTGCGGCCGGCAGCTGGGCCCTGCGCGGGGAGCGGGGAAGCCCCCGGCACCTGAGCGGCTCCGCGTCCCGCCCGTCGCCGGAGTCGAGTAACACGCGGGATTACAGAGCAGGATGGGCCTGGAGATGCAGGTTTACCGCCTGCTCGCCGGGGCGGTTCCTTGCTCGGGCAGCCAAGGGAAAATACAGGGATGCAGACTGGTTTCTGGGCGGAAAGCCTCGCTTGTAGAGTTGAATCTTCAACATTTCCCTGGAAACATTTCTTCATAAGACATCTTTTCAAAGACACACAGAGCCCCTGTCATCTACAAACACGTCCGTGGGTGTAGAGGCGCTTTGGCTTGTACACGTATATTCGGTAATATGCACAACTCTTCTCGTGTAAGTGAACTTCCTGCTACCAGACTTCCCTTCTTCACTTTGCCCTTTTCCTTGCTATGCCAGGCTCTGCCTTTAAATATTATCCACGACAGAGTTTTTTGGAGAAAACTCCGCGGGAGACGAATTTATTCATCTGAAGTAGTCCCTGCCCTCTGCACTGAAATATAAACGTAATAATTGCAGGACTGTGGCTTCAGCACAAATCCGAGCTCAGAGCATAGCCCACATCCTGGTCCCTATTCCGGTGCCCCCGTGAATCGGGCGTTTGTGTTGGCCTATGTGTGTGCTAGTTATTCCGGGCTGGACAAAAGTCTCCATCAGCTCCTGAAGGCGTGACACTGGTGGGAGCAATGAAAACGCTTCCTTGTGGGCTCCCTCGCTACTAGCATGAAGGGCAAATTGTCTACCGTAGCGAGCCGCCTTCGCCGGGACGGAGAGACGGGAGGGATGGGCAGGAGACCCGGGAGCAAGGATCGCGTTTGGCACCCCGCGCAGCGGATATGCCGCTGCTCCTTATGGGCGCTCCCAAGACCTGGCGGGGTTGCCCTCGTCGCTCCAGGCCGGTGCTCAGCGGGATGAGAGCATCTCCCTGCCGGACAGGCTTCGCTTCTGCCCCGCTTCCCTACCTCAATGGTGTAGCTAAAGTGGGAGAGGGGAAACAAGAGGTCACACCACCCGATACAGCTAGCATACAAACTAGCCAGTACTTATATATGTATTTCTTCCCGGGGTGTTCGGATGAGGCAGAAATGTTTGGGTCTTTGGTTTTCCGAGCTTGCTCTTTTTTCAACACTCTGTCCGTGACAGCGTGATCCGTCTTATCCTGATGCAGAAAAAATAACACTAAATTTCGTCTCTTTTCGTAGCTTTCCGAATATCTGTCCTTCTTGCAAATTAAACGAGCAGCTGTTGGGAAAAAAAATATCCCAACACTGTGAAAGGAATAAAACTCTTAAGTCCATAAAGATGAAATGTAACAAGTATGTTGAATACATAACGCTGCTATATAACAGTTTCAATTAGTTGAGTAAGTCCTCTGTAACGTCTTGTAAAGGTGTAAGGACACGTTTACAGTAAAAGCAACATAATGTTCTCAACTGTACAAGTTAATTATTTCCAGATTTTTTTTTTTTTTTTTTTTTTTTTTTTTTTAGAAGGGAGTTTCACAAGTAAAAGCTCTGTCCTGGTATAAAACAAGTGATGTATTTTTCCAGCATTAAACATATTGAGTTCATAATGAGAAGCGGAGGAGAGAACGGACAGTGGAATAATTAGACTCAGGGATTTCAGAGACGGGGAAAAAAAAAGAATAAAACAAAAGAACGGCCTTTTGTCTTTCGGGGAACCGCGATTATGGCGACCGTGTCTCCTTCCCTCCTATTTATCTCTGTTCTATAGCAACAGTACATAAGGCAATAACGCCGCCTGGCACAGCCAGTCGCGGAAGGCAGTTGTGTGTAACCACTGGCCGGGAGGGAGCGGGGAGCAGACACTTCCTCCCCTACAATTCACGAAATACCGAGAAATTTTGCATAAATGCCCATCTCGCGCTCAAACTTCTGGAAATAGGGTAAAGTCTCAAGAGTGTCACAAAGTCCGTGCGCGACTCCAGATCTCTGTGCCAGCAGCCTTGCCCCTCTCCACGCCCCGGCGCCCGCCACTCTGCCATTCCTGCCGCGGGTAGCCGCAGGGAGGGTGGCACCCTCCACCGTCACAGGGCTGGGGCAGGCCCGGGGGAAAGTGTCGATACTCTGTTCGGTCCCCTCCTGCCGTTCCTCCAGGGCCGACTGTCCGTTCACCCTCTTGTTTTTTATGCTATAAAGGCCGCGACTACGTTGTTCACGAGGAATTGAACTTGCTCCGGCTTCCCAGTGGAGCCGAAATCTCACCTCTTCCTCCGTGATACTCTGCTCCCTAGCTGGACTCGTGTGTTTCTAAACAGCCCCCTCAAAACGAACAGCATGGACCCACCTCCCTCCTGCTAGTTTTCCCTTGAAATTTATCTAATATTTAACCGGATTTTAATTTTCCTAGGTGGGGGTGTAAAGTCTCAGCCAGTCAAAGCGGACATGAAAGGGAATAACAAAGGCGGATGGGATTTCCCATGCTTAGGCCTTTCCTATGACTGAGTTCAGGACCTAAAACACTCTGCGAAATGCTTGGCTTTAGGTCCCTGTGCTCCACAGCTTCCAAGAAAAGCGCAAGACAAAGCTGATCAGGGATCCCAGGTAAAAATCAAGGCGAAACTTAGTTGTCACTAATTTTTATTGAAAATGAAAAGGCCCGTAAAATCTTCTCTTTTATACTTGTTCACTCCAATTTATCTAATTTAAAAGCAGGTGCTAGTAAAAAATAAAATAAAGAGTTCTGGATTTCTCTTGAAGATACTTACTTCAATTACATCATTTTGTTCATGATGAACCAAACTCACTTTGGGTTCTCACATCGCACTGAGACCAGAGAAAAAGCCTTCAGTTTGCTTTAAATTTTTTAAGCAATCTATTACAGCATCCCTGTTTACAGAAAGGGAACATACACACACAAATACAGGTACATACAAGATTACTTTAAATTCCTGAAAAACACATTATGCACACACATATTCCAGGAGAGGTAGAGAAGCATTTCCCCAGTCCTGCGGGAAGTCTGGAGGTGCCCGATTTTGGGTATGGTTTTAACTTTTTCTTTTTTTTTTTTTTTTTTTTTTTTTTTTTTTTTTTTTTTTTTTTTTTTTTTAAATAAGGTATCAGGAGAGACGGGTTTCTGATAACTGTAGGTAAAGTATATTTGCGCTTCTAAGGATGAGAAAACTAGAAACGTCTCTCTGACCTGCGACTGGGATCGCAGAACATACTGTTCTCAAGTAGAAATGTCAAAGTAAAGTAATTTACCACCTGGATGTCCTTGACTTGGGATGATTAAAGTTCAATCCGAGGTGTGTGTTTTACCGTGTTATTTGAACGCATCAAAGGTCATAAAAGGATTCCAATAACATGAGTCGCAGACCAGAGAGCTTCCTCTGTGGAGAAATCCGTATTTTATTCTAGCCAAAACCCCAGCACACTCTTGAAAGAAAAAAAAAGAAACAAAGAGGAGGGGAAACCCCGAGATGGTAGGGGGAGAAGGGATTTAATTTCTCAAGGGGGAGGCAGGCTTGAAAGAGGCTGGAGGGTCGGGCTCTGGGGGATACACCCGGGAATGGACAGAGATCTCGCCTATCATTAGCTGCGCAGACATCTAGTGGGAAAGCCTCGCCACTGCAGCCCGACCCCTGCGCCTCGCGGGAAGGAGCTTACCCCGGCTTCTCGGACCCACCGCTGCCCGCTTCACCTCTCCTCTCCGCTCCGCTCCGCTCCGCTCCGTCCTGGGGCCGCCGCCCCGCCGGGCCGCCCGCCAGGCCGCCGCACCGGAGCGCCGGGCGGCGATGGCGGCGCCCCGCGGCGCGGCCCCTCGAGCCCCGATTGGAGGCTCCCAGTGCCAGCTCGGCCCCGCCCGGGTTCTGCTCCGGCGAGACCGGCCCCCGACCGATTTCAGCCCCACACGGGCGACCCCACAACCTGCCGTGCTGCTCCGCCCGGTGCCTCGCTCTCTTTGGCACGGGCGTTGCTCTAAACCCAAGCAAGGATACGTGCCCCCCGCAGCCTCTGGGGCTCTGTTTACACTTGCAAATCCCTGATGGTTATCGTCAGCAGGGGACGGGAGCCTGGCCCTGTCCCCGGCGGGGCCACCCGAACAAGCCGGGACACGCTGGGCACTGAGACCCGCGGCTCCGGCGAGACGGCGGGCACCCGAGCTTAACATTTTTGCTCCTTTCTGGGTCATAGATCTCAGCAGGAGTAGGCAGAAAAGACAGGAGCGGGGATGGGTAATGCACGCGTAGAGCTCGGCTCCAGGATTTCCCCATGCCACCGCAGAAATTCATGTTTTTATTTACGCCGCGGGGAGAGGACGGAGTATCCGGGGAAGGTGGGAGAGGCGAGGGAGAGGCGTTCACCTTGAGTTTTAAAACATGTACCGGGACTATAGCGACCGCTCATCCCGTGCCCGGGGGTCCCAGGCTGTCCCCGTCTAACAAACAGGTGGCCGTTCTTTGGGCACAGCAGGCGCCTCCAAGCTACAGTGAGCTCTAGTGACAGGATTGCTTCTATTTTGCGGAAAGTTGGGTGGGTATTTTCTTAACTGTGTGTTCTCCTTCCGTTCCACCTTCCCTCTTTTTCTAAGGAGTTCAGATCACTACAGCTTCTTAGTTGCTACCTAATCACGTTGCAATTGAGATGTGGGAAGCCCCATCATCTGCCCAAATGATGAGGATGCTTGGAGATCTCCGACTTGTGAATGCTTAAACTGTTGTTCTTTCAGCCCACACATTTTTCTTTCACCAGATTAGTTTTTCTTGTTTTGTTCCTTCAGTGACTACACATACCACATTTATATTTCCACACTAGGTATCAGAAATCTCTTCTGATCCTAAAAAGCAGTCATCTTCCATAACCTTATTTTCTATTCTTTCCTTGATCCTTTCACTCCCTCAAGTTGCCGGTCACCTGTCGTTCCCAAAGGCTTCCTTGGCTTGCAGGAATACTCCTCACCTCGGAAGCAAAACTGTTTCTTTGATACCCAGCAAGGCAGAGACATCTTGCAATGCACACACAGGTTTGAATTATAAGGCTGTAAATTTCGTACCGTGATAAAAGCTTCAGCTGTGTTGTTCAATATTAAAGTTTTTGGCAATGGCATCACTTGGGTTTTTTACTTCCTTCAACCCCCGCCTCAGACCTACATTCCCTTCTCACAGATTTCTGAGAAAATCTTTCATGTTTTGTTTTAATATCGTATATATACGTTTCAGATTTCTTAACTGGTATACAAATAAGAACGGACATATGGCAAGAACATTTGATGTTTGAAAACGGGCAGAAGATACTTGCTAACCGATTTCCGCTGTGGAGTTATACAGGATTCTCTTTTTATATACAGGCAACTTTTATGTCAGTTAAGATACTCTTGCTCACAGATTTTAAGCTTTCGATCCTGTGGTTATTGTTTTAAAAAGTAGTATAATCGATAACACACACAACCCCCGATAAATACAATTTAATCTTAATTTTCTGATTGGGGTACTCGTATACAGAATTTCATCTTTCCATCTGAGGGGGATTTTTTTTTTTTTTTCCACTTGCCACGGTCGTGTCATCTACAGAAAACGAGACTTTGATTGAAAGCTAATTACAAAATTACGATTACTTGATTAGCTAGGCACTGCCCAAATTTCATAGGAACCTCAGCATAAACTTCTGACCTCTCTTTTAGCGACTCCCAGAGTAGTCACAGACCCGGAACTCGCTTCCCTCCCTCCAGAATCCTGCTAAAATTAATAGGTCAAACAAACTCCCTCTCCTTTATTTGCCAAATATTTACATCACACAAAGTGGTGATGACGTGTCTGTTCATGCCTTCATCAGCTCACAGTGACGTTATTTCTGCGGTAACACTTCCTGACGGATTTGGGAGCTGGAGTGGAGAGCTCCCCAGCAGCAGGTAGGTGCCGGGACGGGGCAGTGGGATGTGCCCTCGTCCCTCATCTCCCTACGCCAAAGGTCTGATCCGCTCAACCTGTCCAGTTTCTTATATCTGCACACACAGGTTTCAGATAAGATCCACGGCCACACGGCGTGATGGACTTCTCGAGACAGAGCCCCTGGGCTGAGAATTTGTTGACCTGGCAACAGCAAGAAGCAGTGTTCGGCGGATATAGATAATTCAGTGAGGGAAGGCGCGCCAGCCTTTATGGTTCTTTGCAACACGACCTATGATACGTAGCTTTACGTTACACACAGCTGCTTGAGGGGACGGGGGGATCGGGTTCTTAATTTTTTTTTTTTTTCTTTTTCTTTTTCTTTTTAGGAGGGCAGTGTGGCAGCGGGCCGCGCCGGGAGATGACAGAGGATTTGACATAGTTCCCACACACATCAAGAGAAGTTGCAAAGAAATACGGTCTTGTGAAAGTGGATGACAATTGCTAATTGCTGGCAAGCAGAGAGTATCTTCCCCACAATAGGTCGGAAGCGGCTCCGAGCGAGGGTATTGGTTCATTGGCACCAGGATAGCTACATCTGAAGGAAAATGGCTTCGGGTTGTGTGCGAGGGGACGGGGGAATTCCTTCCTTTAGGTATCTTCCCTAGAAGACCAGAGGGCATGCTTGGCTAGAGACGAACCTTCATTGTTCAGCCGCTCATTATTTTGAATGTCAGAGGAGTTGCTATGAAACCACTCCCTTTTCTCTGTGCCATTATTGGACTAAATATACTTTGGCTCACGGGACTTTGCGAATTGTCTTCGGAGCGTGGGAACCCTGGCGTGTGCCCTCAGCTCCCCTCCAGTCCCTTGGCACCAGCCTGGCTCCTTCTCCCCGGGCATCTCTGCAAAGGCTCCCAGGACTGCAATAGGGCTGCTTTCGGCGGGCTGAAACCATCCCCACTCTTGCCCTGCCCCTCTGTCCATGGCGACGGTGGAAGAGTTTAAACCACTCATGGATATGGGGGCGCAGGGTGGCAATGCCAGACCGTGCCGTTGGTCAGGCTAGAGGACATCTTCAAGGGCTCCAAGCCGGCGCGCTCAGGCAGATGAAGTCCGAACCCCAGACAAGAAGATCTAAGTCCAGGCGTGGGCAGATGTGAACCGCTGGAGTCCTCTGTGTGCAGATTAATTAGGGTCTGACTCTGCTCCCTCCTTTCCTGGTGAGCCTCGAGTCTCAGTTTTTAGCTGATTCCAGAGTAAATAACATCATGGAAGTATAGTCAGCTGTCGTGTATGTAAGAATGGGATTTAGCCCTCAACAGAGTCACATATGTAACTGCTTATCTAAAGAGGACATAAAATACAATAAGCTTAGGAAAAATTCATGATTCAGCAAAAAGGGAGTAATATGCTTACCCAGAGATGCAAGTTATAGAGTAGTCTGCATTTGGCTGGTGTTATGTTTAAAGGAAAACACTGTATAATTCCTATTTAGAAAATGTGTTCATGGTATGGATAGAAAGACATTAGTTCCATCTAACATGAAGAGTAGCAAATGTCTTCCGTCATTAAAGACAGCACGTATTATATATACCTGAGAAATGTATTCTAGGCACTAGAATGCTTTTTCTAGACCCTGGGTTTAATGGGATTTTACCAAATAAATTTCAGCAAAAATGAGTGTGCTTTGTGAAATATAAAGCTAATCACAGGAGACGGGATCACATCACGGCATCGAGTAGCGCTCTGTTGGTAGGTGGTTGGTTAGTACTGGGAGCACCCACGACATGGATGAAGGTCATTTTAGTAGTGCTGAGGACTCAGCAGTATCCAGCTGCATTCTTCCTGCTAGAAAGTGATCACAGATCCGTGCAGATGGTGCGTTGCTTTTTGTGAAACGTGTCTCTCGGGCTGTCCCTGCGGGTCCCACCCACTCAAGACGGCGGCTTTAGCCAAGCCAGAAGTGGGATGCGCTTAGGGGTGGGAGAGGACTCCCCGCTCCCCTCCTTGCTCCAGTAGAAGGATGAGCACAGGGTGTGACAAGGCAAGAGGTACGCGTGCGGTCACACAGACACACCAGCCAGGGCTGGTGAGGGGACACAGTTCCAGGTGTGCGCGCCTGCTGCCCGTGGGCGCGCGATTCCCCACGGCGCTGACGGCCACGCACCTCCCTCCCCACCCACTGGAGGAAGAAGCCCCTCCGTGCGCCCGCAGAGCAGAGAAATGCCAAAACCCACCCCCGGCCGTGCTCGAGGGGATAGAAGGAAGGACGGAGCGGTGCCGCGGCGGGCCGGCAGAGCTGGCCCGGGGCAGGAGCCGGCAGCGGTGCCGGGTGGCCGGGCACAGGTGCGTCTGTGCCTCCGGGCGGCCGCCGAGCTGGGCCCGGCGCCGGGCGGCTGTGGAGAGCAGGCACGGGCCTTCCCTGCCGGGCCACGGGCTGAGCGCTGGGCGAGTCCCGAGGCGCTCCTGCAAGCACCCGGCCTGCTGGAGGAGCCAGAGGGAAACGGGACGGCAGCCACGGGGCTTCTCCAGCTCCAGCTCCCGCCCCTCTCCGCTGCATTTGACAGAGTTGCGAGGGTTAGCCAGATCCAATGTGTTTTGGCGTTGGTTTTTTATGTTGGGGATTTATTTTCCCCTTTCCGTGGGCAAGATTTCCATTCGTGGCTCAGGTACCTTCCAGCTAGAGCCATCCCTCCCCTCCCGTCAGTGCGGTGAGTGCCCGTAATATCTTAAGATATCTCTTAAGACAGTTGCGAATACAGCCCCTGTATGTACAATTTCAACCGAGCAAAGGGCTGAAAGAGTGAGGAAAAAGAGCTGTTAGACAGAGCCAGACATTGGAGATAAACTGCCTCCATCAAGTCAATGTTTTAATCACTCAAACCACTTCTGAAAAGGGAACCAAAAAACCCTCTTGAAGAATGTACTCAAACAGCTGTCTTCCAGTAAAGGCAAACATGTCCAATGTTTCCTGTATGATTTTTTCTCTCTCTTTTTTTTTTTTTTTTTTTTTTTTTTTTTTTTTTTTTCTCCTCTAGATACCGCGCACGGACGTCTTTTAACACTGAGAGCCTCATTGTTTCCCTCCCAGGGTGAAGATATGACTTTAGGCTCAGAGGGGAAAAAATAAAATAAAATAAAATAAAGACTATGCAACTTCTTGCAGAGAGCAGCAGCGTCCACTTCTGCCCCTGAGCCCCCCTGGTCGGATGTAATGTGTAAATGTCACGCTATTACAAGAAAGTTATGGTGAGAAGGGCTTTTTGGAAACGCTTTCTCTCGCACTGTAAAGGCAAGAGAGACTTCGACTTCTCTCCGACAGCTTTTCAAAGGGAAATAAAACAGCACAAAGTGGGCCTGAAGCTCAGGAAGAACCTTTTTTTTACTTCCTCTAATGAAAAAGGTGGAGGGATAAGTTTAATTGTAATCAGGCTGCAACAATGCACCATGTGATCATGTGGTAGTAATTATTACAAGCTCACAGCAGAAATAGGGAGGGTATGTTATTGTAGTTTACTGTACCTCTTTTTCTTTTCTTTTCTTTTCTTTTCTTTTCTTTTCTTTTCTTTTCTTTTCTTTTCTTTTCTTTTCTTTTCTTTTCTTTTCCTTTTCTTTTCTTTTTCTTTTTCCAAAAGTGTGACCTACTGGTAGATAAGGTGAGAACTTAATTTACCCTCAAAATGCTAAACCTCGAAAACCAGAGGATAAACCAAAGAAAATCAAGGAAGAGTAACTTGAGTATAATTTTGTCATCTGTTGTTATTACACGTTCAGAACATTTCAACTAGAAGATGGAATCGACCAGATAAAGTAGTGCACGGCCAGCCAGGCCTCTTCCTTATCAGAATTTGCTAAAGGAAAATTAAAAACTTTCTCTGTACCCTTGGTGAGAAAGAGCAGACCCGATGGCAAATAAATCCGTCTCAGTTTGCATGGCAAAATTAATTGAAATTATAAGGGGGGAGAGGGGCTTTATCACTATGTTCAAGCAGCCTGCGGCTGACAGACAGCCGGCAAAGGCTTCTCCTCATCACTGCATTTACACGCAGTTTAAGTAAAATATTTTCTGTGGGCTACTGGCGTCTAATGCCAGGTTTCAGCTGCTTTCACCCGCCAAATATAAACTGAAAGCTATGGCACACACCACCCCACCACCCCCATACCCCCCCCCCCCCCCGAAAATATTACGGAAAAAAATGTAAAGCAAAACAAATCAGAAAAGAGATCTCTCCTGCGAGACAGATTTCAGGATCATTCCCTTTTTAATTTCTAATCACATGAAATACCTCTAGTGTGTTTTCTGAAGCTGAAATACGAAAAAAAAAATCCAAAACATAACACCAAACCCCCGAAAAAACACAAAGTGAAGTGATTCTGAAACCTGCCTGCATTAAGATTAGACCGTGTCCCACACTTTGGGTAAAAGCAGTGACATTGTTTTCCAGAACACATTTTTCATGGGAGGTGCCGTTTGAATGTTTGGGTCGACTGAAATAGATAGTTTCGTATCTAGTGTGCGCCTGAGGATTTTTAGGACGCCTTCACAAATTCCCCCGAGCTCTTCCTCTTTTGCATTTGCTGTTACAAATTCTTCTTATTTTGTAATTATCACAGCACCCCCCTTAGCACGCAGTGGGAGGGAGAGAGTTAAGATGTCCTGCGAAACCCGCTCGTAAAGCTGCTTACTTCCATTAGAAACACATGAATATCCTGAAAGACAAAGTGTATTTAAAACGGACTCAGGAATGTTTATCTCAATCCCTGATGCTTTAGAAATTGTGGAAGAGAAAACAGCGGTGACAGTACTGCTCCAAATTACCCTTCTGGCAGGTAAATTTCATTTGCTCATGAAAATCAAATTCGATTAAGGCTCTTGCTCCTGCTATCACTTTACTCCCGCTTCTTCCAACAATCCTGAGCTCTGCAGGACGATTATCATTAGTGACTATGATCACGCTGTAGCCCCTCCATTATCAGCTAAGATATTTTAGCGGGTTTAGAGGGATTTAACTCCGTGACAAACATATATTTTCAGCAATCAGACCCGATTTTCCCCCTTCATGCTTATTAATTAGCTCTAAGCAGTGCATGAAAAAGTAAGAGTGGGTTTCTTTGGGCAACAGTTTGGGGTTGGGTTAGAATTTTTTGTTTGGTTGGTTGGGTTGGTTTTTTTCTGTATTTTTAGATTGTGATTAACCTACAAGAAATCAGCGTTCTCCTCAGCCGGGCATTCCCGCGGCAGGGCTGAGAAGGGTTGCGTGTGTGTTATCACACAAAGACGGATCTAGGGAGGAAACAAAGTTTTTAGATACTGAGCTGACAAACTCCGTATTTTCAAAACTTGCCTTTCAACTGAAAGGACTTCTGGTTTCTCTAAGAGAAATCTTAGGGCCTCTTTAGAAGTGAATGAGTGGCCATATTCCTATCACATAAATAGGTGTAAAAATAGTTTGTATTTTCACGTTTAAGGCCATATTGCTGCAGTCCTCACTGGCAAGACTATTCTTAGCTTCATGGCGTCAGGAACACACACAGTGACCTGTTTTAAAGCACTTGTAAGGGCTAAATTCCACTCTTGCTTACACCTGCGAAGTGGGTGAAATGCTTCTGACCACTCTCGATGCAACGAGGTTAAAATATGCCACTTAAGCATTTTGTAGTACCTGAGATGAGCATGGCCGTGTAGCGCGATGGATGATTACCATCAGTTAGAAACTGCCTGCCTATGAAAAAATTCAGGACCTTTTAAAATCCTCATACTGATCATGGTGGTTCGTCGTCCCGCTCCCCAAGGAACGAATACTCGTTTTAGAGGAAACGATTCAACAGATGCATTTCTCTCCAAGTTGTTTCACACTCTATTATAAATGCAAAGCAGCTCGGAGGTTTGCGTCAGTTCTCCTGGAAATCTCTAAGGTTTTACCATGCGCTTGTATGTGCTGTATTCTAACGTTATTCACAAGAAAAAGGGGAAAAAAATTGGAAGAAGCTTTGATTGGTCTGTCTGTTGCATGTATGGAAGCATTTAATTATCAAGTAGGTTTTCCAAAGACGCTCAAATCAAACAGTGGCTTCAAGTGAATTCCTTAGTTTTGGTTAATTTATCCAGCTCATCCCAAGCACTGCGAAAAGTAAAAGCTCTTCCACAAGTGGTAGGGAATGGTATATGCTCAATGTAAGGGGGGTAGGCTCCGTAGTATTTTTATCCTTGGTGTTCATTACAATGTCCACGATTTTCGAAGAGCATCTGTTCTGCCCGATGCCTTCAGTCCTCACAGTTCCTTTCTAACATTTAATGGCAGATACCCGTTGAGCAGGAAGAAATTATAGCTGAGGAATGAAAATTTGGTATCGGGGGCATCAAAAATAGCTGACGAGGATTTTCTCATCTCTCGATGTCAATAATTTATTAAAAATCATATAAATTAGGAAGGCAAAACAAATCGTGGAGTCCCGTGTCCGACAACACTATTTTTCTGATGGTGCATACACACCCTGCAGATGTGATTTTTGTCTATATTGAGGAAACAGTCCCGTTCCTGAAATCCTCCTCACATCACAGCAAACAGGGAAAGAGGACTTGTTGTATTACTGCTCTTATCATCAGTGAGAAGCATGGCCTTCTTCCATAATTATTAAATAGACCTCTAGAGTGAGTAAGAGATGCGGAGAAGGGAGAAAAGTAAGCTCTCTAATCTCCCTTCTTCTTTTAGCACACAGGGCTGGAACATCCCCAGGAGGGTAAACAAAACAAAATAACAACCACCAAAAGTCAGACCGGATGCTTCCCCTTGCCCCCCGCCCTGGCACCCCACACACACTGCTCGTACAGTTTGGACTGGGGCTGAAAGCTACAGTTTCACATGAATTCTCCCTCCTTGTGGAAAGGAGCTTGAAAAGTAGAGGCAGATAAGCGAGAAACTCTCCGCGGCAGAGGGTGAGGGGAGTTTAGAGAGGGGGGGCGGGCTGGGGAGGGGGTAGAGGGGAGCTGGAGAGATTAGTGTTCTCATGGCTACTTGCTTTTTAACAAATCAGACAGATCTTCGGGCTGTGAATGACAGTTCTCACATTGGCTAGACTGCAACTTTCAACTTGACCTTGGCCTCTAGCCGTGTCTAACCCGTATGTAAAACAGCGTTGCCCCATAGAGCTGCCTCCCCTCCCCACTCCTCTCTCGTCCTGCAAAGCGATTTTCAGACGCAACCTCGAGAAAACAGAGGGAAGCAAACCGAACCAACTCATGCCAGTCAGGCAATGTTTGGCCGGGGGAATCCGCAGGTTTTAAAACTGGAGCCTGAAAGAGAAGGGAAAATATGCGTGGAATAAATATTTGCTTTTGGCCATGAGGAAAAATGCGGAAAAGAGTATGCGACGTTAAAATTGGAACATTTTGCTGGCTACAATGAAGGAAAAAAAGCGGCTAAATGCTGCCAAATTAGCTGAGGGATGACAGAGACTTCAGGTATCCCAACTCAGGGCACGGAAAAAGCACCTTGAAAAAATATCCTTGGGCGCCAAAGACCTATTTCTCATGGCTGGCAGCTCTGCGCTAGGCAAGGAAAAGCCTGCTCGGTAACAATGTACGTTCCGGGATTGCTCTGCGCTTGTAGCCATGAGGGCAAAACAATGCTACAACGTCAATGGAAAGCACAATAGGATAATAAATACGCCGAGCTGTCAGAGTCAAAACAAAGCAACACGCAATTGGGGGAAAAAAAATTAGTTTTCAGGATGGGAGTATTTGTGGCTGTTATGTGCACACGCGTGAAGACTGAGAGCTGTTAACGATGAGATGAACGCTGCTTTAGGTCAAGTTTATTGATAGCTCAATGATGGAGGTTTCTGGGTTCAAGGCTGTGCGCGAAAAGCTTGGGGGAGAACGGCATCCGCGCCGATGGGAGACTATTAAAAATTGAAATTATTTCACCCTATGAAAAATTAATCCCGAAAAGAGAATGAAGTTATAGGGGTTTTTTCCTAGCATTCGCTTGCAAAGTGGTACGGCCTTCAAAAAAAACTCCTATTTTTCAGCCGATAATCCATTTTGTTTTCCCAGCACACATACGCACAAAAACCGCCGTGGGTCCGTGCACACACCATGCAAGCCGACGTGCTATTTTACAGCCGAAAAAGATTCAAGCCGAATCGTAGGCCCAAAGTTTTATTATTACGGTAACAAATAATACAGCAGTATCGCGATGAATATCCAGTTAACTCTCCCTTTTCCCAAGACCTTCCTAAAAGATAATAATAAATAAAATGGGGATTTCCCGGTCTGTTCCTCTTATCTGACTTCTGAGAATTTGTGGCGAGAGGAGCGAGATGGGTCTTAGGCTTTCGACGGGCGGCAAGGAAGGAGGAAAACACCCAGAAAAGACCCCGGGAGGCTCCGTTTCGACAGCCTTATGTGTCCCAGCGTTGCGCGCAGGGAACGATTCTCCTCCCTCAGCTTGCGGTGGGCTCTCCGCGTCACCCGGACGGGGCCCCGCCAGTGCTCCCCGGGGAGAGGCGGCGGCTCAGACGGGCGGAGGAAGAGGGTAGAAGGGGTGCGGCTCATCTTCCCCCCGAGACCAGGGGAGGCCTCCGGGGTTTCCGCGGCTCTCGGGGCGGGGAAGGCTCAAGGAAAGCGGCTCAAGGAGAAATCAGGCGGGGTGCCAAGGGGAGCCCCGCACCTCGGGGGGTGCGCCGCGGCAACAACGGGGCCAAAACGCTCACGCCTCGGTGGCGAGGGAGGGCCAGAGGGAGGAAGGGAGGGAGGCAAGGAAGGAGGAGGGACGGACGGACGGGCGGGCCCCCCCCTCCCCGGCGCCCTCATCCCGCGCGGCGGCGGGACCGCGCCGTGCCCGTGCCCGTGCCCGCGCCCCGGGCCGGGACCCGGCCCCGCGCGCTGATTGCGTTATTTAATTATCTCCACTTTATTCCCTCAGATGTTTATCAGCTGCTTTGCATATCACGTGGGGGCGGACGGGCCAATGAGGGCCGGCCTGGCGCGACGCTGGCGCGTCAGCCCTGGTCAAGTCCCGGAGATTGAGTATCTCTTTTTTCAGTCTTTGGGGCTTTTAAAAAAGAGCCACTAGTCTCAATGCGGAGCGGGCTATGACAGCCTCCGTGCTCCTCCACCCCCGCTGGATCGAGCCCGTCATGTTCCTCTACGACAACAGCCTGGATGAGATCAATAAGAACATGGACGGGTTTCACGCCGGCAGCAACTTCGCGGCGGCGGCGGCGGCCAACCCCTGCCGCAACCTGATGGCTCACCCCGCGCCCCTGGCCGCCCCCAGCGCCGCCGCCTACACCTCCACCGAGGCCCCCGCCGCCGGCATGGCCGAGCCCACTGTCAAGCAGTGCAGCCCCTGCTCGGCCGCCGTGCAGAGCTCCTCCGGCGCCGCGCTGCCCTACGGCTACTTCGGCAGCGGCTACTACCCCTGTCGCATGACCCACCACAACGCCATCAAGTCCTGCGCCCAGCCCGCCTCCACCTTCGCCGATAAGTACATGGACACCTCGGTCTCCGGCGAGGAGTTCACGTCGCGGGCCAAGGAATTCGCCTTCTACCAGGGCTACGCCGCCGGCCCCTACCAGCCGGTGCCCGGTTATCTGGATATGCCCGTGGTGCCCGCCATCGGCGGGCCCGGCGAGCCTCGCCACGACCCCCTTCTCCCCATGGACAGCTACCAGCCTTGGGCCATCACGAACGGGTGGAACGGGCAAGTGTACTGCCCCAAGGAGCAGAGCCAGCCGCCTCACCTCTGGAAATCCACCCTCCCGGGTAATACACCTGCATGGCTTCCCCTGTCTCTTTTCATCCTGCCTCGCTCGCCTCTCCCGGGTATCCCGCCGGCAGGGCTCCGTGATAACATCCCGGGCCAACCCCTTCGCCATCCCGCCCGCCGTCCCCGGTCCCATCCCGTCCCGGTCCACACATGCCCCAGCGCCGCTGGAACGATACCGGTGCCGCCCCCTGCCCCCCGCCGGCGCACGGCACATCCCGCCTCGCCTGGCCGGCCCCGGCGCCGGCCCCGGGAGAGGAAACAGCTGAAAAGAGCCGCGGGAAGGTCTGCGGTATTATTTTCCATAGACCATGAAGTACGCGAGCTGTGTAAATCCCTGCAGCCCCTCTCGGTCCTTCCCAGAGTCCCTGGCCGGGCTACATGGGGTTAGTTATTATTTGTCTGTCTCACAGAAGTGAGCCTTTCCCTGCCTAAAAGCTGTCTGCGGCGGTCAGGGAAGAGGAATCCCCAATGCTGAGCCGGGCTTTAGTAGCTAAACCGGAGCGGGGCAGGCGGAGGCGGAGGAGTGCGCTCTAACCCTAACCCTTGTACCAACTGAAGATGTCCTAACCGATTCGAGCGATTTTCTAACACTTCCCTGCATGGTTTTTCTGTTCCAGACGTCGTTTCTCATCCCTCGGACGCGAACTCGTACAGACGTGGAAGAAAGAAACGAGTGCCTTACACAAAGGTCCAGTTAAAAGAACTCGAAAGGGAATATGCTACAAATAAATTCATAACCAAAGACAAGAGGAGGAGGATATCGGCGACTACAAATCTATCTGAGAGACAGGTCACAATCTGGTTCCAAAACAGAAGGGTCAAAGAGAAAAAAGTGATCAACAAATTGAAGACTACCAGTTAATGGATTAAATATGGAGAAGCAGCAATTCAAGAGTATCAGAACTTTTTTTTTTTTTGTGTGTGTTCAAATTAAAGTAATTATTAATAATAATTAAAAAGAGAAAAGACAATGAACCTCTTCTTTCAGAACAAGAGATCTGTATCTTTGGAATTATAGCCTTTTTTTTTTTTTTTTTTTTTTTTTTTTTTTTTTTTTTTTGATATTACTGTAGCAAAATGGTGAAAACTGACAGTTCTCCTGAAATCCCAGACAGCCAGTATCACTGACAGACTGTACAGCCCACACGCCCAGCTCCAAGAGATACTCTTTCAATTAAGACACGATTTTCTGAGAACTTGTAAATACTTCTAAGACCTTACTATTTGAAAGAAGACCCTTCGTGGCCACGGTGTGAGAGCTGGTTAACGTGAGGAGGTCGATGTGGACACATGATTTGGTTTTCTTCCATTGCAATCCAAACTGTATGTTGAATGACTGCTCAGGTAAACCATAGTGAAAAAAATTACAATTACTGTATGTTTTTAAGCAATGCATTTATTGTCAAAAAGTAATAATAAACCTCGAAGGTACTGAATAAGGATTTCAGAGACATCAGTAAAGAAGGAAGTTCTGTGGAGGATCTATCTTGATAGCAAATTTAAACATCGCAAACTAGTGAGGATAGAAAGGAAAATATTTGTTTGGAGATGTCTTTCGGTTTTATTTTTTATTTTCCACGGATGAATTCTTGTCATCTAAACTGGGGGATTTTGTTTGTTTGGGGGTTTTAATTTTTTTTTTTTTTCTCCTGCAGACCATACAATAGATACATTTTAAAGGACTCTATTTTAAACCTGGAATAATCTTCAAGAATTAATATCTAAGTCCCCGGAAATTTTTAATATTTGAATATTGGCATTTCTTTATAGCAAGAAAAAAATGGCCTGGGAAAAAATACCCAAAAATTTTGAACTGAAATGTATTTTTTTTCCCAGAAGTATTTTGATTTATGTAATCTATATTTGATCTATAAGTAATTAGTCGTTTCTCCTTGTTTATTGTCTGTTATGAGGCCGCAGTAGAATGTTTAGGGATTCTTTTTACAGCACCTTTTAATCCAATCAGTTATTTCAACCAGCACATTATTTTGTTTTTATTCACTATAAAAGCTATCTTGTAAATAAAAAAAAAAAAAAATCAGCGCACTGTGAAAATGTACTTATGCACCCTTTTTTTTATATATTTCTACTGAAAAAATGAAAACCCAAGACCTGTAGAAGTATAGTAGTATTAATACTGTTAATAAAATAGTCACTGTAATAAACCTGAAAAAAATACTCTTTATTTTTTCCATTCCTATGCACATTTAATAGAAAAATATAATGTATCTGTCTTATAATTGTAAGACTGTTGTCTTTCAGTACCTAGCTTGTGTATATATGAAGGATTTTGTTTTATTTTTCTTGGTGGTGTTTATCTGCGGGCAGGCACGCCTGATAACCCGCGTTCCTAAACTATAAATGTTTCGGTAATGTTAAACAGTGGTTTTGCAGCCGCGCTGGGGGACGGTGGGTGGAAGAGCAGGATGATATGAGCCCAGCGCTGCAGCCCTCGCCGGGAAATGGAGGCCGGCGGCCGACCCCTGGGAGGGGGGCACGCTGCCCAGCCTGCCGATGCCTCCACAGGGAGGTTGGGGGGGGGGGGGGGGGGCTGCGTGGCGATGACAGGGCAGGGAAGGCCCGAAACCTTGACCTTGAGGGGAAAAAAGCCGATTTGTGACCTTGACTTTTGACAGCTCCTGGCGCCGGCAGCATCCGCGGGCCGACAGCGCCACCTCGTGGCCAGCGCCAGGTGGCGCCCGCACCTGGGCGCGCCCGCGCAGCATCCCGCCCATGTTCCACACCGCGCCGCCTGGGATGCGCGCATCTGGGCAAAATGCCTCCGGAATGCGAGGCAGAGCGCGGAGCACGTTGTGCTTCGTGTGCTCTCTCTGCCTCTGGCCCGGCAACGGCGAGGCTGAGCGGGGCTGACGCGGTGCTCATCGGATGCCTGGGGCCGTGCGAGTAGCCGCCGGCCGGCCGGGATAGTGAGTGGCGGGCGGCTTTGGTCGGCCAGAAAGAGAAGTTTGTTTTAGCCGCCTGTCTCCTGCGGTGGTCTGTAGCTCTAATTAGAGCTATTGGGGAACCTTTACGGTACATTTAGAGGGTATCATATACCGCGCTCGCTGTGCGCTTCTAGCCTTACATTTCTGAAATTCAAAAGGACCCACCTCTGCAGGGATCAGCGCAGAGCGATTTCCGTCCCTCAGATCTGACTGTAATGCATTCGTGCAATAACTGACATGAAAACTACCTGCAAGAGCAGGATTTATTTTCCAGGAGGCTCTCGTGTCGGGGGCTTTGCCCTACATTCCGAATTTTAGCCTTTCCGCCGTGTGCGGCCGCTCAGGGGCTGTGAACCGCTGTGGTTTCTCGGGCTGCGAAGCCCTGTGGTTTCTCAGGCCGCGGGAAACCCGCGGCCGCGGACCGTGGGAATTTCGGATGCATCCCTTCGGAGGCCGGTCGGGGAATTTCTGAGCGAGAAATCCCATCCTGCTGCGAAAATAGCCTAGGAGCGTCACATTATCGGCAAGCGGTTTCCCGACCTTGCAGTCCGGTTGTACTTAGGGGTGACAGGGTGTCGAACCCCTGCGACAAGCACCCGGCGGCCTTCCAGTGGCCTGCGGCACCGTGCGAGGAACTACGGCTAAAGATCCACGGGCATAACCCCACCCGTGCATGGCGGACAGGGCCTTGGGCTGCCCACTTGGGAGCCAGTAGTCTCCAGGGCCTCCGCGGTAGCCCCGCGGCCTGGGATTTTCAGAGGAGCTGGAACGGGCAGAAAATTCCCGCGCTAGAGTTGTTCTAGCTGCTGGAAGTCCTGTTGCCATGCTCGAAGGTCTGGGGCTGCGGGCTGGCGCCGGGGACCTGTCTCCCACCAGCCGTACCTGCTACCCACAGGCTGCAGACACGGGACAGCCGCCTTTCCACCGTCTCCTTGAGACGTTTTCTGCTGAAGGAGAGAAATTGCCTGAAGAAGGCTGGTAGTGAATTACACTTGTTCTTGCTCCGAGTGAATAATTTTGTTTATTTCGTTATATTTCGCAACCTGTGTAATTTCGCAGCCTGTGTAATTACTGCATGAGACGCCTCAAATTATATATACTTCAGGTCGGATTTGGGGGTGATACAGGAGGACTGAATCCTGTCTACTTTAGTCAGGATCTTCTATTTTCAAACCATGCCCCGGAGCGATATAATTCAGGGGCGCCTTAAAAAAAGTCCACAATGAGAACATGGGCTATATTAGTATAATTGCAGTAAAATTATTAGTATAATTTTTGGTTGTTTGTTTAGGAGTGAGTCTTTTGGGGTGGTTTGTGTTTTGGGGTTGGGTTTTTTGTTTTGTTTTGTTGGTTTTTTTTTTTTTTTTTTTTTTTTGGTTGGTCGGCTGGTTTGGGTTTTCAAGATAACTTTTAATCGGAGCTAGCGTTTGAAGATTATGTTTTCACACTGAACTACCTACCGTTCAAATTTGCTAAGCATTTCAAGACTGACTGTGGATTAGCGAATTTAAATTCCCACTACTGTTCAAATAGCTTAGCCGTATATATATTTCACAGGGTAAAAGGGGGAGCGTTTGACTCCTGATCGCTGGCCGGAGTAAGGTAACATTTTGGATCCGACCCCTGTTACCATGTAAGTCAGTGTCGAGGCTCCGAGGCTCTCGTAGGCTTTAGCAGGACGCACAGGTCATGTTTCCTGGCCCCGCAGCGGCGACTCCCCGTCAGGAAAGCAGGACCCCAGGCCAGCGACGGAGACCCTCACCCCACCTGGGCGCCTCCCCCAAAGCCTCGGGCGTGCGGCGGCCGCGGCGGAGGATCCGCGCCCGGTCCCGCGGGGAGGCCGCTCCGAGCCGAGCCGCTGCCTCCTCGTCGGGCCCGGCTCGAGGCGCCTCTGGAGAAATATCCCACGGTGAGAGTGGCTGGGCCAGGTGAGCAAAGACAAAGAGCTGCGTGCCTTGCTCTCCAGGGCGCCGAGAAGAGGGAACTGAAGGGAGAAGACGTGGCCGGCGGAGCGCTCCGTGGCGGTGCGGCGACGTAGGGGTACCAAGACTGTGGTGTCTGCGGTTTTCCGAGTCACGAAAGATTCACCTTCCGCGGGCCTTGTGTGCACTCCCGCCCTCGCTTCGGTCGTCCCGCGGGTCTGCCTACCCACGGCTGCACCCACGCAGCCCCCCGCGCCTCCATCCCTCCATCCCTTTGGCGGGGAGATTGGCCTCGGAGCGTGGGGGAGAGCGGGCATGTAGGGGTGTGTGTGTGTGTGTTCGTTTTATTTATTACCTTCATTTACCGTCCAAAAGCTGTTGGCACATACATTTTCAAGTACAAATTGCTGTTGTACTACATATTTCCCTCTCACCAATCTGCCGCCAGAGTCCTAAAATACATCCCTAATAAGTTTTACAAGTTAATATTATCACCAACGAAAATAATTGAGCAACGTGATACAATAATTCACGACGTCTGTCCTTGCACACGATTCGGAGACAACGATTATTTATATTCCCCGCATTACAGAGAAAGTTTTAAAATGGTGGTAGGGAACTTACTGTGCCTGGATTGGTGTGTAGAGTTACGTATGCAAGGAGTTTTATTTGCAAACGCTAAGAAAATGTGCCGGAAGAAGGATTTGGAAGGGAAACAAACACAAAATTAAAACCCAAAACTTATGTAAACATAGTACAGGCTTTATTTTCTCAGCTTCTCTTGAATCAAGAATGTTAAGTATAATATTTTAGCAGATATGGAGAGAGATGCAAGGGACAGAGGGAGCAAGATACTACTGTATATTTAGTGTGTTTATTATAGCGCTAATATCAGAGCAACATTTATTCCTAGCGCAAAACGCGCAATATAATTAAAGACAAAAAAAGAAAGTTCAGTTTCACTTCAGTCTCCACGTAGTTCACTTTCAGTCTTGGATTCGGAGACATACATTTTAATTCCTAGTGTCTGGAAATGTTAGTTTATAATCGCCTGATTCTTGGCATCGTGGGTCCCTCAGTTTTCCCATGGGCAGAAAATGTCCTTATGTCTTTGACGCGGACAGACAGGTATAACAAATGTTACACTTTTTCCCACCCAGCGAATAATCTGGTATTTAATCTATCCCTGCCTAGAGCGCTTGGCAGTAGCAAAGGTGGTTTGCTATGGGAAATAAACCTTGACAGGAGCATATTTCCGAAAAAAAGTAACTCTAAATCTATTTTTTTTCGGCTGACTTTTGCTCAGAAAGATTCCCATTTAAATACCCCGAATGTCGTCCTCAATATTGAAATGCTCAGAAAATCGCCCATTACTTCCAGAAAAAAGATTATATATATATATATATATATATATACACACACACACACATATTTCTGAGAGAATGGGTAAGAATCTCGGCCTCTAGCCTATATGTTAAAAATATCTACAGCGTAAATAAAATCCCATTCCTGGTGCATTTCAACATTCTCCGTGGGCAGCATTCGCAATAAAATCAAGACAGCATTTAATACAAAAAAAATATTGGCAGGCGCTAAAAGGCCGTTTGTCGCCATTCATAACATTTAGATGCGTTTCAATGCACTTTCATGACGATTTGAAGAGATGTCCTTGCGCGGTCTCAGCCGGTAAAGGAGTCCAAAGAGAAGCGGGGGAGGGAAACAGGGGGTGGCTTTTCCGCGAGGGCCGGGGGGAATATGGGGCGGTGGGTGACGGGACTGGCCCGTGCGCCCCGGCCGCGTCTGCAGGGGTCCGGCCGCGGGGGTTCCGGCCACGCCGTGAGCCTTCCCCTGCCCCCTGGGCCCCCTCCCCCTTGAATGCAGTTGATTCATGAACTAGGGTACGAAATGTTAATGTTCATTAAGTTTATCCTCCTCTCTTCTGCCTTCTTCCCGCCCCCGCACCCCCAAATTTATTTTTTTTTCTCCAATGAGTAGCTTCAATATGGCGTACTGCAAGGCAGAAGCTTTGCCCGTTCCTAGATCTGAACTGTAATTAAACATCCCCAAAGAGAGCATCTCTCTTCCTCCCGCCGCTTCCCCCTCCCTTCCCTCCCCTTAGCGTAAAGCGCCCTCTTCTACGTAGGAAAGGTCAAGTCCTACAACGCACAACCCACGGTCATTACTGTACTGTGACCCGGGGTGTACTGGGGAGGAACGGCCGGGTGTCTCGTGATCAAAACCACTGGGACATTTTTTGTGTGTGGTTTTTTTTTTGGGTTTTTTTTTGGTTTGGGTTTTTTTTGGTTTTTTTTTTTTTTCAATTTCTCTTACTCGTGCGATGGGAGTTCGTGGAATTAGACAGCATTTTAGCCTCCTGCAATCACCTTGTGTGCAAATCGTCATCGGAAATCCTAAGGGACAGGAGAGAAACAGAGAGAGGGGGAGAGAAAGAGGGGCGGGGGGAAGAGAGAGAGAGAGAAAGCGAGAGAGGAAAAAATAAATAGCTATAATAGGAGTAGTAATAATAACAGCAATAATCGTCATTAGCTTGTGATATCGCTGCATATTGCCTGAAGCTGACAGGAAGGACGATGTGCCCCAGTGACTAGATTTCTCTCCATCTAAAGGCAAGCCGACAACAACTAGAACAAAAAAAATATATAAACCCCCAAATCAACAGCAACCCAAGACACTGAAAAATCGAGAAGAAATGTTTGGTGGACCGTGTATATTTAATCTGTAAGAGAGGAAACAAAAAAAACATGCAATCCATCCTTATTGAACTGGAGAGCTACAGCCCAGCGCGGGATCCTAACTGTCGGTCTCCGTGGGGATATATTTTTGCACAGGCGAGAGACTTCTGGATGCTGGGGTAAGATTTTCGTGCTCTTCCTGGAAGCGGCTCAATGTTTCTCCTCTCTCCCTGCTCGGTGGTGAACTAAGCAAACAAGCCAACAGCAAACACCCACCCGGTCCCCTCGCAAAAAGCCCCCTGCATGACTGGAGCAAAGTCATTCGGGAGGCCTTTGTGGAGAGTTTCCCAGGCCCCTGCTCTTCCCCCCACCCCACCCACCCACCCCACTCCGTGGCTCCCACGGTGTATGAGGCCGCA
This sequence comes from Sitta carolinensis, assembly GCA_032173965.1. Lineage (NCBI taxonomy): Eukaryota > Metazoa > Chordata > Aves > Passeriformes > Sittidae > Sitta > Sitta carolinensis. The sequence continues at coordinate 33,973,262 of CM063284.1, read as the reverse complement.
GTGCCGCTTCTCCTGCGGGGACCTGTGGGGGGAAGGCGGCTGCCTGAGCTGATGCTAACAGAGCCGAAGAGCCGGTTCAGAAAAGTAAGACTGTTTCTCCTAGCTTGGGTGCCGGCTCCACCTTCCCCAAGGATGCTGCTTTCCTGTCCAGCATAGGTGCGAAGCAAAGAGGGGTCTTGGCAAGAGAGGCTGGGGTCAGAGCCCAGATCGAGAGCAGACTTTCAGATAGAGCTGCTGGTTGTTTGGCTTTGTGCAGCGCCGTGCTGTATTGCAGAGCTGGGTCAGGCTGCATGGAAAACCGTCTCCTGGTTTTTATGCCCAGTTGTTTTATTCCCGTGTACTTGTCTCTGAAATTATTTTAATAATTCAAGTGCCGGGGAGGAGGGTGGACGGCTGTGTGTGGAAGAAATACGGGGAAGGATATTTAACCTGTCTGCTTTTCGCCATTGTTTGTGCGTATCTAGAGAGAAAAATGCCAGTCGGGCATTGTAACCTGTCAGTTTTAATTAATCTGAATTTCGTCGTAATCGCCTTGATTTGAACGCACTAAGCAAATTGCTTTCATTTATTCCTGATCGTATAAAACGACCTATATTGTCATCTTGGGTGAGGAATAATGGAAAAGCAGGTTATTTCAAGCCTGGCTTCGAAGCGCCATCGGGTAAGCAAAGAAAAAAATTGTTTTTCAATTCAAAGAAATCTTGGATGGACTTCGTCTCCAGATAGTGGCTGGTTTACATATAAATATATGAGAATTTCTAAATACTATGCTGTATGAGCTCTTGATGGGAAAATAAAACCGAAAGAGAAAGAACGACTAAGCCCCACACTTCGCCTGATCCCTTTCTGGATGTTTTGCCCAAATTCTACCGGGCTCTGCAATGTGCATTTGTCATGCTTATGCGCCCCGATTTCTGGAAGGAGTGATATTAGCATCAGCATTTGTTGAAAAGTCGGGAAAGAAAACCAAGCGGGACAGTGAGCGGGCTTCCACCCGGGTATAGGCAAGAGCAGCCATATTAGGCTTAGAGAGAGAGCTGGTTTTATGGGGATCCTTGCTTTACATATGAGAAAAGACAAGAAACGTTCCTTACGAGCTGGCTGAGCTGTACATGGGCATGTGATTGCATCCTAAATTGCAGCAGATACTTTAAGCTCGTGTTGTACAAATAACTTCCTATAAATGTTACACATGTACAGGTACCTTAATTATAATACAATTCTGAGAGTCTATCAAAATATGAAGTTGGAGCTTTGAAGTCTTGATTTGACAGTCCCGGTATAGCGATACTTCCTGTACCCGCCCCCTAAAGCAAGCATTGATGGAGAAATGTCCTAAGTTCTGTGGATTTCACGATATGTGAATAAGACTCTCCTATAAAGTTAGCAGTGGTACAGTAAAATCTGATGTGTTTCTTGGCGAGTTGGGCAAAATAATTAAATAAAAAATTGAAATACCTTTATAAATCATTGTTAAAATTTAATGTGCATTAGAGAGAACCTTATATCCTATAAAATTCAATTTAGCTTAGAATCCCAGTCAATTACCTTGACGTGAATTTCTGTGGCATAGTGTGGATCTCGGCATCCCAGAAACAGTCTAGCTACGCCAGGCTGGTCTCGGCGTTGAGGCATTTCACTTTCTGTAGCTTTCTGGACTTAATCTAGAGCTCACGTTATATATCTTATAATTCTTGTGAGTTGTTTATATCGTGAATTGCTAGGCAGAAAATGCTCGTTTGCCAGAGGCAACGCGATAGGATTATTTTTTCCACTCACTGAATATATTTCCTGGATTAACAAATCTAAGGTCAAGTTCAAGGCATCGATTCTAGCAATACTTTAAATGTAAGTCGACATGGGACTTTTTTTTCCTTTTTTTTTTTTTTCTTTTTTTTTTTTTTTTCTTTTTTTTTTTTTTTTTAAGTGCAGTGTAAAGCGGCACTCTCGGTTGCGGTGAACTTAACTTTGCATGGGAGCATCGTCGGGGATATGGCCGTCCGGAGGAATATCTGTCTATTACTATTACCTCACTTTCAAGATCACTGGGAATGTCCCCCTAAATAGCTCTGCTTAATTCTTCAGAAAGTACATTGACACGAAAGGGGACTGGTACCTGCTTACTACAAACGGTGCTAACGACACGGTGCTTTGTGGGTCTGGGTGGGAGTCGGTGGAAAGTGCCTGCTCTTCTGTACCTGCGGATTATAACCTAGGAAATTTGCTTTCGTACTGGTTTAGAGCCCGCCGCTGGCTCTAGACACCACTCTCCCGCAGACTGTTTGCTAGAGGTCTCTTGCACCTGTATCTGGGTAGACGGGGGAAAATTTAGTGACTGTGTGTATGTTTTCTTGTGCCGGGAAAGCCTCCGAGAGTGTTCAAGGGGAGAAAAAGCGACATTTATAGAAGCGTAGTCAGTCAATCTATTTCTGATATACTAGTTGGTCTGAGAAAACCTTTTCTTGCGTCCGTCTTGTTGCCAAACCCTCCAGCACTGTCTTTCAGGACCAGAATCCGAGCAGTAAATATAAACATTTTAGAGGGATTCAGCGCCCCGGCACCCTGGAGCTCAGGGCTGGGGAAACGGGGAGTGAGGAGAACGACATTGTGAGAGACTCCCCGCTTGTTGGAAAGGCGCCGGGAGGCTGACAGAACAACAAATCGTTTGTCTGCTGGTGAGCAAGACAATAGCTGCCTAAACATGAAGTTTTCTATCTAGAAGTAGCTTCCTCTCCTGAAAAGCCTGCAATATTTCGTCTACTTGCAGATATCAGAGTCAGAGAGCCCCCAAATGTTTATCAGCTCAAAGGGATGCAAAATATCATGATTGGTCCCCAACAACGAGTACATCTCTGTAGGTCCGTAGTCGTTTAATCCTAAAATTCAAACATGACGGGACATTTGGTAGGAAACAAAAAAAAACCCTCTTAATTTCAGCAACTTAAAAAGACACAGACGATGATGAAGGAAAGGAAAAGATTTTGCTAACTGTTATTAAAAAATAATCCTAAGTATTCTAGCCCTTATGAGTGCAACCTTTTGAGGTGTTCAAGCCTCTGAAATACCGTAATGTGGAAATAAAAAAAAATAATAAAAGAAAAAAAAAAAAAAAAAAAAAAAAAAAAAAAAAAAAAAAGAAGGAGTTCAGAATTACATTGAATCCTGTTTACATCTGCTCATTCTCTTTAGACATATTCTGCAGTTTCATAGCAAAATCACAACCACACCGCCTAACGTTTTGGAAAATAAATAGCCTGCCCCATGTCATAGCACGGGGCTTCCATCTCACCGATATATACGCTCATACAAATATATATAAAAAATCACCTAATCACCTATTATTTAAATTATTTACCTAGCTATTGTAGCATTTCATTCTATTGCAATCTTACGGAAACGTCTAGTCTAAATTAAAAAAAAAAAAAAAAAAAAAAAATACGTTTAGCTTCTTTCCATAACAGACAAAACAGCAAAGAGAAAAGAAACGCCTTCCAAGAACTTTTGAGCCCGAGATATTTAAAATCCAAATAATCAGCAAGTTTTTCTGAAGCTACATTCCTGGCAAATTTTGCGACGGATTATCGTCTTGTGACCCTATTTGCATTGGTAAAGGTGGGAAGATGGTGCGCTTTTCGTTGGCAGCAACATTTCGAATTCCCTAATGCTATGCTTTTCTAATAAGCCTTTGTAGACTGTAATCAACCCTCAGTTTTACAAAACACTGTCCTAATTCCTAAGGCGTTTTTCTCCTGCTCGAGTCGAAATACCCCTCACCCTCCCTGTGCGAGAGAAGCAGCAGAGATTGAAGTCAGCGATCCTGTAATATTTTAATTAGCTCCTCTTGAAGCAAATTCCTTCTAGCACACGTTCCTCCTGTTAATTAGAGGCACCCACACTACTGGCAAGGTAAATGGTCGGCTTCAAATATTTTTAAAGCTAAGCCCGGTACAAAAAGACAACAATTTAGATACAATAGAACTTGACCTTTTGGAGAAGCAGTAGTGAGTTAAACAGTTCCCTTTGCACACCATCTGTATATGTAAAAGCTAGACTATCGAGGCGTCCTAGTTCTGTTTATATTCCTCCAAAGAAGAGATGTAGCTTTTTCTCCTCCCTTTGTTTAGCTTAGCTATGGGTAACAGTCTCCCCACCTCTTGGCCACGCTTCTCCTTTGCAAAACCGTCCTGCAGCAGAGGTTCCAAATTCAGAGCGGTTTTACCCTCTCTAATCCGGTCGAAATACATGGGAAGGCGTAACGAATGCATTTTGCTTCTCCAAACGAAATGCCTGCCTTTGTTTATGTTGTTCTCAGTGAGGTTAGCGAGGGGAAGGCTCGGTTTTCCCCCTTCCTCAACGCGGAAGTCCCAATTACTGTATTAAAAGAGCAATTCAACGTTAGACCAAATAATCAACATTGATAATTGTGCTGAACACAGCAACTTAACAGCAGGCTCCCTGCAATTACCCACACATTCCGGGACTTTAAGCGTACATTATCTCTTGTTTCACTTAACAGCAAATAAAGCAGAGAACAGCCTGTGCCTGGGGTGTCTACTCGCTCCCAGACGAGCTGTGCTCCCCTCGGTTTTCGCCATCACCCTTCTCGCTTGTTGTGCAGGCGGCACCCGGAGGCGTTTTGGGGTCCTCCTGCGTTACAAACCCGCTTGAAGAGCAATAGGCTGCTTGGTTTGGAGAGGTGGGGGAGAGAGCTCCAGCGATTCAAAAGCAGGCATCGGGGCTGCACGTGTGCATGCTGCGCAAGCACATATATGCCCAGACACACGCACACACACTCCTATTTCCAGTCGCCTTCTCGCCCTTCTTGCCTTAATTTCCCTTTGTTTCCCAGAGGCAGCCCCGACCTCTGGCACGGCGGAGCCTCGCACGGCGCCGCAGCCCCCGCAGCAGAGAGGAGTGGCAAAGAGCCCCATACAAACCTGTGCCAGCTCTGCTCCCCATTTCTAGCCCCAAGGTTTGAAATTTATTGAAATGCAAGAGGGCGGCCGCAGAGAGTCCGAGGAGGTGGCGTCCCGCGATTAAGTGTTGGGCAGCTCTGTCATGTCTGCTCTGACACAAGCTGAAGTTGACTGCCAAAGTGCTATAAAACCGCAGGTCAGTCTAGAACTGTTTTCGGTTCCCCTAGACGCGCCGTGTTCAATTATAGCCTTAAAAGCCCTAATACAAGTGCAAGAATTTGTTTGCCATCACACAGAGGCGGGGCGAGGCTCGGCAATGGTGGCGCCTTTGTTATCTCAAAGTCACTGAAATCCTTATACATTCCTTTTTGTTCGAAGGGAGGAGTGTCTGCGTGTGTGCAGGGTGTGGGGAGAGGTTTTCATCGACGGAATTGAACGGTGAGGGTATACAGGGAAAATAACCAATGTTCGGACACCGAAAGAGGGCTTCCGACCCCCCAGTCCACTTCACCCACCACTCCACCACGACCACCTCCCGCAAAAAGCTAGGGCGAAAGTAAATGCAAGCAAAATTACAGCGTTAAGGAAAAAGAAAAAAACAACCAGAGCTCTTGTACTCCTCTCCCCGCCTCAAGTTTAAAAAAAAAAAAAAAAAAAAATGTGGGAGAGAGAGCGAGGGAAAGCCCCCAAACCTTTTTACAATCCCTAAACGACATTGCAGTCTTCTGCTAGCGGTTTTGACGACATGCAATCTCTTTCCATCCACTTTCGAGCAAATATGTCAAGCTGGAAGATTAATTCATTAATTTCAAGTTCAGCTCACAGACGTGCAGTAAGCATAAGAAGTTCTTGCAGCAAACCAAAGTAAAGAGTTCATTACAGGGATACGTCCAGAGCATTTGATTTGTGTATGGTAACCCTTGTAAAATAAGAAAAAGGCATATAAACATTAATGCTAATAAATTAGTTTACTCCACTACAAAGTAATTACTTGATAATATTGAATTTACAGCTTGAATTCAAACGCAATAGTTAACTATAACTAGGGAAATACATAATGAGAATATTTTCTCTCTGCATAACATGATTAGATTTGTTATTGAGTCGGTTACGATAAGCTAAGCAATAAATAAACAAATCGATGTTGACATTTAAATACCGAGGATCTCCAGAATTTACTAGAGAACTTTCTCCGGATATATAAATACTTCCACAGCACTGCAGAGGAAGAGGGGGGGAAAATCCAAATATTATTTCCCTAACATTTTCGTTTCCCTTCCACTAGCCTCCCAAGTCCACGGGGGCATGGATCTTGAACTACGTCTGATTTCCTAAGAGTACCGACTTCACAATAGCCTTTTGCCATTCTGTTTTTCTATTTTGATGAAATCCAGCCGGAACTCAAATATTTCTTTTCTGAAATCGAGCATCAGAATAGAAAAAAAAAAAAAAAAAAAAAAAAGCACGACTTTTTCCGAGAGCTTAGGGATGTCCGTGCCTCAAAAGGTGCTGTATTCTTTGGCGTATTTCTCTGTTTTCTTTGGCTCTGTTCATTTGGTGGGGTGTGCATTTTTATTGGCAGAAAAATACTTTTTAGTCTCTGCCCTGTACAATCCGTTTTCTATATCATCCCTTTCATGCAACAATAGTAAAAGTTTAACCAGGTTTTTAAAATAGGTCTCCCTGGGTCTCAGCCTTCAGCGACGACACAAAGCTAAAAGGAAAAGTATCTCGGTACGGCGAGTTTGTTCCTACGGGTTAACAGTATGTCAAATAATTTTAACTAGGCTTCTGGCAATTAAACTCGGAGTATTTGTTAAGCCGGGGTAGCCCAATATCCACTGGTTTTCCAAGCATTTAGCTGCAGAGTTGAGGCGGAGACATCAGCAAACAGTCTTAGCTCCGTGGTCTGCGCTTTAAAGGAGGGCTTGCTGGCTTTCTGGCGTTGCGAATGGGGCAAGGGACGCTTTGGAGGGGGTGAGGAGAGGAAACCTGCGTCCGAGGGACCAGACATTGTTAACTACCTCCAGTAAAGCTTGGCTGAAGCAGCGCAGGGTATTTGAGGTTAATATGTAAGTAAGGGAAGGAAGACACTAAGCGCTTCGGAAGTGAACATGAATGCAAGCATGTAATCTATTCACCATGAAAATCAGTAAAGACTTGACCCTGGCACATTCTTCCTAGTAAGGTTTCCAGAAAAACCCTGAAGAGTGAGGGGCTTTTTCCTTTTTTTTTTTTTTTTTTTTTTTTTTTAGGGGGGAGGAGGGAAAGCCCAAACCGAACACACACACACACACACACACACACAAAAAAAAAAAAAAAAAAAAAAAAAAAAAAAAAAAAAAAAAAAGGGACAAAAGAGAGACGTTTTCTTCAGGAGCATTTTTCTTCTGGGAAGCAGATTTCCACAAGAAAGCGTGTGTGCATCTCTGCGGTGCCCTCCTTCTCGGAGCCTGCCAGCGAGCCGCCGAACGCCCCAGCAAGCCCACAAACAAACAGAAAGGTCTCACCTAACCCTGGGGGGAATTGATAAGCCTCTCTGCTCCAGAGCCAGAGGGTGCCAGGGGCCGGGAGGCTAAGTCTGGGGCAGTGGCAGGGCAGCTGTGTGTCCCCCAGGGCTCCCCCCCGGCCAACCTGCGCTCGGCTCGCCCCTGGGCGCTGGCGACGAGCTGTTGCTTTCCCCCGCGACGGCCACAAAGGGAGCGGGGCCCGGGCCCGCCGCTCGTCAATGTCAACGTCGGGCCACGTGACCGCACCTCCCTGCCGCCGCCGGGAGAGCTCTCCACGTCAGCCTACGTCTCCCCATCTCTTACTTCACGGATCCGCTTCAAAGGGGCAGCTGCTTTAGAGAATCATGTTAAGCTCAGCTAATGCGGAGAAGCCGAGGTAGCCCTAATGATGGATTTTGATGAGCGTGTTCCTTGTTCCTCTAACATGTATTTGCCAAGTTGTACTTACTACGTCTCGGGTCCTGATTTTTCCAGCCTCCCTTCTTTTTTGCCCCAAACCCCGTCTTCTCGCCCTATGACATATTCCTACTCCTCCAACCTACCCCAGGTCCAACCTGTGAGAGAAGTTACCTTCAGGGAATATGCCATTGATCCCTCCAGTAAATGGCACCCCAGGAACAATCTGCCCCACTGCTACTCCGCAGAGGAGATCATGCACAGAGACTGCCTGCCTGCCACCAACACAGCTAGCATGGGCGAGATGTTTGGAAAAAACACAGCTAACGTCTACCACCCCAGCACCAACGTCTCCTCCAATTTCTATAGCACGGTGGGCAGGAACGGGGTCCTGCCCCAGGCTTTCGACCAATTTTTCGAGACGGCTTATGGCACGGCGGAAAACCTGGCCTCGGCGGACTACCCTGTAGACAAGAGTGGCGAGAAGGCGCCCGCGGCCGCCGGGGCGGCGGCGGCGGCAACTTCAAGTTCGGAGGGCAGCTGCGGCAGGGCGGCGGCGACGGCGGCGGAGAAGGAGAGGAGGAGGCGGCCGGAGAGCAGCAGCAGCCCCGAGTCATCTTCCGGCAACAATGAGGAGAAATCCGGCAGTTCCAGTACGTATAAAGGCAGCGCCGGAGCGCTTTTAGGAAAGGCAGCTTGAAATCTAGCGCACCGCCGCTGTTAAATTTTTATATGCTGTTTTATAAGCATATAAGGTTTATGAAGGGCCTTTAGATTTCCCCCAACAAAACTTTGTTATAAAAGGCGAGATCACGTGTTTAGTGCTGAAATTGGCCGTGAAATACCCACCGGGCAATGGATGCCTAATTTTTTTTTCTTTTTCTTCCCTTTTTTTTTTTTTCTCTGCTTAAAAAAAAAAAAAAATCATTAAAAAAAGAGTTCCGTGGTCAGCTCTTGAAAATATAATAACGTTAGTTCTGTGCCTGTAAATTCGGCAAAAAAAAAAAGGATCCTGAGTCCTTTGATATCAATGTAATCCAGTGATTTTATAAAAGCCATGTGTTGCACCAGAAGTCTAGTTAGGAGTTGAATTCAAAGCCTTCGCCGTTTTAACGATTGCGCTAGAATAGCGTTTAACAGATAAAGTAGCCGCCTGAACTGTAGCAATATATTAAAAGAAGCAAATTAACCTAAAGCTGGCCTTTTTGTCTAAAGGAAGCCATTTTACTAAGGCACTGTGGCAATTACGTGTTGCCTTCTGTCCAACAGTTTGTTACTTACAATTGTTATTCAATCTGTCAAAGTCTGATTTTTTTATGTGGGCTTTTTAAAAGGCAAAGCTAGTATACGGCCGGGGGAAAAAATACCTCGACAATGAACTGTACCAGAAAAGGAAGTTTTTAAAGGGATAGCAGCTACGTTTAATGTAAAGAGCTCCTGAACCTTGAAACCTTTTATATTCTGCTTAATGAACTTTAAAACCGTAATGGCTAATCGAGAGGAGAATACCTCGATGCGGTGGAGAGAACGTGCTTGAAAATAGCCGGCTAGGAGGAGAAGGAGACGCCTCAGCCTTGGGCTCAGGGGCTTTTCCTCTGCTCGGGACGTAGAGAGGGGATTAGGCCAGGGAACGAGGGCGAGATCCAAGCGGCTCCGGGCTCGGGGAGGGTTGGGCGCTGGCCCCCCCGCCCGCCGCAGGCAACCAGGTGATGGCTGCTCCCGGGGCAGCTCGGCGCGCGTGGTGGCGCCCGGCGGAGCAGCCTACAAAGGCTTTCCTCCGGCTCGTGAAATCCGCAAGAACCCCCCGCCACCACTCTTTCCTCCAGCTGCCCTCCCCGCGGAGGAAGCGAGGCCGGATCCCTGCGTCCCGGCGGGGGTTTCGCTCCGCACGCTGCCCGGGGCCGCGGCGCTGCAGGAGCCGGGGTATGCCGGCGGGTCCGGGCCCGGCTGCGCGCACCCGCCAAGGCGGAGGGCTGGCGCCAAGCCCCGGACCAGCCAACGCCGTCCCCGGAGCGGGCAAAGAGCGTCTTTGCCATGTTAACGTGCTTTGCCTGAGAGTCCCCTCTTCCTTTCTCAGCCCCCGCCGCCGGCCACCACCGGGTCTCAAATGTTTCTGCCTTTTTTCGCTCCACAGGTGGACAACGTACACGTAAAAAGAGATGCCCATACACCAAATACCAGATTAGAGAGTTAGAAAGGGAATTCTTCTTCAGTGTCTACATAAACAAAGAGAAACGCCTCCAGCTCTCCCGAATGCTCAATCTGACCGACCGTCAAGTCAAAATATGGTTTCAGAACAGAAGAATGAAAGAAAAAAAAATTAACAGGGACCGATTACAATATTACTCAGCTAATCCACTACTTTAAAACTCATAGCGTTTTTCAAGACGAGATTAAATTCAGATTTCGCCCTTGACAAGGTCAAGCCACGGGGTTACGTGGTGGAAGGAGGTGTGTATCTGACGGGACTAGAAGAATCTAAGGTTTTACACACATGTAAACCTACTCTGGAACTGCGATGATGATTTTTTATATATATATATTTACATATCAACTGGAATCGATTTGATTTTGACACACATGGGATCCATTTCTAAACGCGCACGTCACCTCTGAGTGCAAAATCCATACCTCTTACCTTTCCAGGCACTGCGGCTCACCCTGCCACCGCTCTCGGCAGGCACGGGCGGGGATGGTCCTTCTCCATCCCCGGACTCGCCCACCCTCGGCCCTTTCTGGCCCCTGTGCTGCTGTGGAACAGCTGTCTGGAGATTGCCAGGTCGGGCTCACCCAACCAGGACCACTGCAGAATACGAACTCTGAGAAATAATCTTTTGTTCTTCCTTAGGAAAATATCTGGGTTAGGGGCAGTGTTCCATTGCTTATGGGTTTGAAATAAGAATTGAAGAACGGACGCACACACACACACGCACACGCAGATACACAGACACGGACACAGACAGACACACAGACACATACACGCAGACAATTAAAGAAAGGGGGGATGTCATGTCTACACCTTCCCGGGGCCAACAGCGAGTACTTGTAATATGGTTGTAGTAATGGTTATAGTAGTGTTTCCTTTGGGGGTGTGGGGAGGGATGGGACGAGGGAAAAAAGACCTAAATGAAAGAATTAATTATTTACTTTTTAAAATCAGGTATAAATTCGCCATATATCGTAAAGAAACAATCACTAAAAATAAAACTAGAAAAAATTTAATTAGCTCTTGTTTTATTTATGACAACAGACTATGCGTTGCCATCTTTTTGGAGACAAATCATATAAAAATACTAAAAATGAATCGGCAAAAAGTGTGAATTTCAGTATTTTAAAAGAAACAACTCCATAAAGGAAACTAACCTACTGGCTTCTGGCTCACGAACTTTCTTCAGGAAATACCTGTGGAGAACGACAGTTTAGCAAATACCACACAACACTTAATTGAAACTTGGAGTTGTGCAATGCACTAACATTGGATGATTAAAATATCTCGATTGCATGTTCGTTTAAGGGTGACTAGTGAGGAGTTTAAACAGAAGCCAAACGATGTAAATATGGTAATTTTGTTGTTGTCTACTTTAAATGTCATGATCTCTACTTTGTCGCCCAGTCGACATATGCAAAGAATGGAGAGTTGTTTGGACTTATTTTAAATATCTATAAATATATATATTTCCCTGCAGGAACCAAAGTGCGAACAAATGCAATTAAAAAAAAAAAAAAAAAAAAAAAAAAAAAAAAAAAAAAAAAAAAAAAGGAAAATATTTAAAATTCTATATCAGTTTACAAAGGATACGGTGTTCTATCGTTGAGGTAATTTGCTGTCGAGAATATCTGAATGTATATTTCATACAGGAATGGTGTTTTACAAGACTTGTAAATAATAAAATAAAAGAACCCATAACCTATTTTGTTCGAATGCCCTTTTTCTCCCCCTGGTTGGTTTGTTGGGGTTTTTTTTTGTGGTTTTTTTTTTTTTTTTTTTTAATTTTATTTTTATTGTTCCTTTGGGGCTGAAGGGTGTGGGATTTCTTTACATGTGCAACAAAGTGGTGATAAGAATGTTTTTGATTAATAAATTTTACCAAATGGATGTAATTTCTTTGTCACAATTCACAAAACGCAATATCTTTATATGACGTCACTGTTTTCAATATGTACCATCTATGTGTATATACAGTTTTCTTTTAATATGCGAAAGTATTTGGTTGCATGTATACAGTGGAACAGCACACGAGGAAAATAAAAAAAAAAAAAAAAAGGAAACTTTATATTTTTATTCTGGTGTTACGTTACTGCATGTTCTTTTATCCGATGTAACTCTGGGACCCGAAATTCCTCATGACCTTGTTCCGTCATTCGGGGTGAATTACTTTTCTTTTGTGAATTTCGTCGTTAAATCTTCTACTCTGGAGTTAACAAGTGAACCTAGGCTTGTTCGAGCATAGTTCCAGAGGGTCACAGGAAAAGGAAAATTGAGTGTGTTCATAGCTCGCTACGTGTTAGGCCTTCTCTTTATCCTGCCAGCACCGGCGGGGCAAGGTCCTCCGCTGGAGGGTTGGATGTGCCATTGCTGTTTGCTCCCTGCCACATGTGTCCAGGAGAAATGTTTGTCAGTAGCGTTTGGGACACATTTCATAAGCTGGCACCAAAGGGGAGGTTCAAGCCAGCTGATGGATGTGGCCAGAAAATTGGAGACCCTTAAGAAAATTGTTGTCTTTGGGGAAAAAAATCCACATGGTAGTGTGGTGGAAATGGACTGATTGAAATTGTCCTTGATCTCCAAGACAGGGAGAGGGTGGACCGAGGCAGGCAGCGGGGGGAGGACGGCTGGAGGGAGAAAGCTGGAGGGGGCAGGCGGAGAAAACCCCAAAGTCCAAACAATAGCTGAGATAGGAATGTGTTTTGAGAAGGGTGTTTGAATCTTTAATGCTGACCCTAATCCTAAACAGGAGAAGAAAGTGGATTCTGTTTTTGCATTGTTTACTGGCTTTGAACTTCTGTATTGCTTGGACATTACCCATAACCTTGAGGTAAAGGACTTGCTGACTTTGGGCCTTTGTTGACTACCGCCAGCCAGCGAGACAAGGTTTACCCAAAGAGAATGTTGAAAAGTGAAGGGGAAAAGAGGGGGAAAGAGAGAAAAACAAGACTTTGTTTGTTTGTTTGTCTAGTATGCAAAGGGAAATGCCGGTTAAAAGGAGACAGACAGATGGACTGACAGACGGTGAGAGAGGGATAGAGGGACGGATGGAGAGATGAATGTCAATGAAAGTTAAGCCTGCAAGCTTCCTTTCCTGGTTAAAAATTAACTGGTGCTCAGAGCCAATCCCAGAGACAGTAAAAACATGGAGTTTCTGTGGTCGGGGTTTGGATTTCCTAGCCCAATAAAATCGCATCCTCTGTGCTGCTGTGACATTGCGGCCATAAAAACTGTCCGTGACTTGTCCGCTCGCCTGTACCAAATGCATCACTATAAAGGCAACGGAGGTTCGCCCAGGGCTTTTTACACCGGGAGATGAGCGACCACTGCTCGCCGCCGCCGTCTGTCCGTCCGTCCGCCCGCCCGCCGTCCTGCCGCGGGGCCGCGGCGGGCGGGCGGGAGGGCGGGCAGACAGACGAACGAAGGGACGGACGTCGGCCGCGGTTGAGGGGCTGCTTTGCCACAAGATGGCGATCTTCAGATCAATGTCAAAGCCGCCCGGGGCAAGGGGAGCAGCCCTGCAAAGGGAAAAAAAAAAAAAAAAAAAAAAAAAATCTTGGCCTTTGTTCACTTTGCATCCCTGGACCCACACGGGTAATTATTGCACTTACCGGGCTCCGCTGTACAAAAAGCCGCTCGGGATGCCGGGGGAGGGGGGAGACGCTGGGGCTTCTCGATGGAGTTAAAGCCTCTGGGCTTTGGGTTAGGAAATGCGCGAAGGTAAGTGTTTTATACATCTACCCGGCATGGAGAACGGCGAGGAGTATGCGGTGACCAGAATGGTACCCTGCGATGTGGGGTGGCCCTTGCCCCGACCGCTGAGCGCCGCGGAAAAACTGTAGGGAGGGGAAGGGATGCAAAAAGTTGGTGATTAGGATGTGAAATAATATAGATGGGACTTTCTAAGTTGCGGTTGACCTTTTATTTTCTCTTCGTTTTGGCCAGTCGCGCGGAAAATCCACGTTATCTGGAAATATTTTTTCAGGGTAACTTGTAGCTTTCTTCCACTTATAAAAAGAAAAAAAAAAAGAAAAAAAAAAAAAAAGAAAAAAAAAGAAAAAAAAAAGAAAAAAAAAGAAAAAAAAGAGTGTAGCATTGGAAATATTATGAAACTTGACATTTATGTGTGGAACAGTAGGTGTCTTCAATCAAATAGATCTATGGCAACACAGTCTGCAAATGACAGACAATTCTGACGATCTTATTAGTCTTGAACTATAGTTTAGTTAGGGTCGTTTGGTAACTTTAAAGGATAGTCTGCTTCCTTGCAGCTGGACACAGATTGTGGTAAACAACTTTTGACATACTTATGCTAAAAACTGTTCATGTGATTGCATGTTAAGTCAATGTTCCTGCAAGACCAGATCTAGATTTCAATTCTTTCTTTCTCTTCTTTCTTCTTCTTTCTCTTTCTTTCTTTCTTTCTTTCTTTCTTTCTTTCTTTCTTTCTTTCTTTCTTTCTTTCTTTCTTTCTTTTCTTTCTTTCTTTCTTTCTTTCTTTCTTTCTTTCTTTCTTTCTTTCTTTCTTTCTTTCTTTCTTTCTTTCTTTCTTTCTTTCTTTCTTTTTCTTTCTTTCTTTCTTTCTTTCTTTCTTTCTTTCTTTCTTTCTTTCTTTCTTTCTTTCTTTCTTTCTTTCTTTCTTTCTTTCTTTCTTTTCTTTCTTTCTTTCTTTCTTTCTTTCTTTCTTTCTTTCTTTCTTTCTTTCTTTCTTTCTTTCTTTCTTTCTTTCTTTCTTTCTTTTCTTTCTTTCTTTTTTCTTTCCTTCTTTCCTTCTTTCCTTCTTTCCTTCTTTCCTTCTTTCCTTCTTTCCTTCTTTCTTTCTTTCTTTCTTTTCTTAGCACATGTGCTGTAAACAAACAATAGTCACTCATTCTCATGTGCTCAGGGCTGCTCTGGATTGTAGCTTTGAAACTCTATCCTCTCTTCGAGTATCCCTAACTCCAGGTTACTTTTCATGCCCATAAAATTTTCACATGTTTTTCTTATGTCTCCATTTGAGAAGGGCGGGCAAGAAGGTGGTATTATATGGAGGAGATACTGGTTTGGCTACATATTTTAATACACGTGTTTCTTAGGACAGTGTTTTAAATATCTGTCCGGGAAAATGAAGAAAAAAAAAAATATATATTTTCTCTTCTGCGTATATAATGCCAGTTGCCTGCAGTCTTTTTTAAATTGTGCTCCCAGGGAAGTGCAAGTGTAGTTAAAAGCACATGCTCAGTCGACAGAGAGCAGTTTCAGATGATTATTGGAACCTATCGATTTCATCAAAGATGCTCCATTAAAAGCTCTGGGATGTTGATCCCTTTTGACTTCCCCTCAGCAATGTCAGGACGCCAGAAGCCACGTGAGAAGCAGGGAGGTTTGAGGGTCCCTTTGCAACATTTCATTTTACACCAGTCAAGTTAAACTCCGCATATTTGATCAAATATTTATTTTTCCCCTTGTTGTTTCCCTGTCCCATTCAATACTTGGCTGAATAAATCAAAGGGACCCCAGCAGCAGTTAAAGCGCCCTCTGGTTACGAATTGTTTACTGACGGCCGCGGTCATAGGATAATATTTTAAAAAAACAAGCTTGTTTCTTACAATAACTGTTTATTATTTCACATTATTTGGGTTTGCATGTTTTGGAGGGAAGAGGCGAAGCCAGCTCAGTGTCTACACTGTGTTTAATTAATCGTGTACTCAACTTCAGCTCACATACCACATCCAAACCCCTGGGAGGCTTTTTCATAAGCTCATAGGGTTTGTGTTTTGTTGTCTATATTTTTTTTTTTTTTGGGGGGGGGGGGGGTCACAGTCTTTTTATTAAATGCTCTGAAATGGAAACTTCTGGCCGACGTGTGTGTCTGACAGCCAAGCTATACCACAACCAAAAAAAAAAAAAAAAAAAAAAAAAAGAATTTTTATATGCATCCAGACCTTCTTTAAAGGGAAGACAGCTACAAAAAGGGAGAAGGGCTACAGTTTCAAATGCTTAATAGAGCTGGGCAGCCCACCTCTCGCAAAAGAAGACAGACTTGTATATACAATATTTTCCCCGCATATATATAATCCGACACCGTTGTTGCTTCTGCATGGAGTTTGGGGCTCCGCGGACAATAGAAAGCCCAGTTGTTCTCGTCAGTGCCGGAAAATGGCGAGGAAATAAAGCCCTAATGAATTGGTTTGGGTGTATTTTGTCCTGCCGCGCACTAGCATTTGAAGCTCGTCAGAATTACTTGCAAAATATGTTCCTAATCCAAACGAGTAAAACGATACATGTATAATATAAAGCATAGTTAGGAGAGCAAGCCTCCGGATGGCTGGAATAAAATTAAATCGCAGCCTAATTTTTAACAAGATAATCCGCCAAAACAAGCCAACCTCCACAGCACCACCACCAGCGTGAAAGAATTTCTAGTAAAGATAAAATTAGAGGGGCCGTCATTTGTCACCTAACTTGGCACAAACGCAGTTCCTAAACCTCCTGTCTGAAATCCGCCTGTTTTGGAGCAAATCCAGAAAAAAAAAAGAGGGAAAAAAAAAAAAAAAAAAAAAAAAAAACAGAAAAAAGAGAAATCTGGAACACACACACGTTCCAGGGAACTGACAGTTTCAATATTAAATAACTATAGGCTGATCGCATTAATTTTTGGAGCTGTATAAAATGTAGTCCACGGCTGTATTCTCAGATAGGCGGCGCATGCACTCCTGCACAGACTGCAAGGCCGTTTACGTTTTCACAAATTGCAGCTTGCCCGTGTCTACAAATAAAAGCATATTTTAATTAGCTCGCAAAATGCGTCTCTGGATTAACAGTGCTGATCTTTTGGGTTATACGGGCCAATAATAAAAAGATAAATCACGGTTTAACACAATACGTTTTGAGATTTCCAGTCAGAGTTTGCTTAGGCTGAGCTGTCGGTTTTTTATTTATTCCCTTTTTGTTTTTAATTTTAGTTCAACCAATAAAACGGCTTAACGATGCTATTAATGCATCTATTATATTTTTCTTAGATCAATAAAATTTTATTTTGATGGTACTGTCTATGTACATCGTGAATTTAGATTCTCCATGAAAACACCTTCTCGCCGGCTTTGATATTTATCAGATTTTTTATTTGCTCGTTTTTATAGACCCTCGGATAGCTTTACTTACAGAAGTAGAATTAAAAAGAAAGTAATTCTCGTCCCCTGGCGTCCACAATATTCTTTAAAATTTCTTTTAAATAGGGGTTAAGTTCCAAGGGACACATTGTTAAGCGCTGGTAATGCAGTAGCTACACTCAGCGCATGCCAAATTAGCTCAGTTTAGTCAGAATTGACCATTATCTTTTATAGTTACGAATCAAGTGAACATTATTAGTTTTACTTCACTGGGTTTGATGATGCTGGTTACTATTTGCCTTGGCCTTGTTAGCGATTAAAGAAAGCGGAGATAATGCAACGCCGAGCTGAGTTCATGATCTAGACGGAGTCGGTGCCTTGACCATCAAACCGGCACCGTTTACTGCGGTCAACACAACACCCCACGGCAGCTCCCGCGGGACCTGACACGGGGATGGGGTAACCCACTGCTGCAAAACCTAAACGGGGAGGCTAAAGAATACCTTCAAAAATTCTCACCCGCCTCTGTGCCTGTTGTCTGATTCCCCTGCATTAGAAGGCGCAGGAGGAGAAGACAACTTGCCACCTCATCGATGCACTTCCAGTCATTTTATTCCAGCTGACGAGGATTGCAGCTTACTTTTTATTGTACTTTCCTTTACTTTAATCCAATTTTTAAAAGGGAGCTGCTTATTCTAAAAACAGCTTTGGAAGGATTTCAAGCGTTTCTCCTCGGTTCCGTATGGCTTTTAGATTTGCAATCCGTTTCTATTTAATTTGGCAAATGCAAAATAAACATACCACAAGAGCGGACTTCCCCAGAGTAATTTTTATACCTGACGTGTAGAGAAATGTATTTGGAAGGCAGCGCTGGGGCTCACGTTTCTTTTTATTTAGATCTGTATTTATGAAGCTAAGCCTATTGATAATAGCTTTCCTGTATACCAGGCAATAAACCAGTTCCTTATGTGGTATTAATTTTGTTAGGAATGATATGGCCCTCATAGGAATCTGATAAGGGTTCGTCCATCGCACATTAACACATCCGAAGTTAGTCAGGTTGGGAAATTACAAACAATGTTACAGGAGGAAATGAGGGAAGGAAAAAAGACCTCGAAGGGTTTCTGTAGGCTGGAAGATCTCCTCCTGTCACCGCATCCCGCGGGCCGGTCAGAAGGAAATCGCGCTGTGATGCTGGCCCCACCACGCTGGAAAAATAAGGCGCCTTTCCACCGGGATTTTATGGGTGTTTCAAAGTTGTAGCATCCACTGCTTGCCCTGGTGCTTCTTGGGGGTGCGGAGGGAGGCTGGGAAGGGCCCCGCGGTCAGGGACACTGCCCTCCTGCCGCAAGTAGAGATTCCTCCAGGGGAATGTCACACTGTGGAAAAAAAGCTTTTCCCCGTGGCAGGCAAACGATGCGGGACAAGACCACGTGGAGCTTGACAGATTCGTGGGGCGAGGGGAAATCAGTGCTCCCTGGGGGGTTTGAAGGCCGAGGGTAGGGGCCGGGGAGTTGGGGCTCCGCGCCTGCCCCGGCACCAGCCCTCCCCGCAGGCAGGGGCCCCATCACCGCCGCCAGTGCCCTCCCGGAGACGGCAGCCGGGTGCCCGGCAGCGGCTTTAGTCCTGGGCGGTGATGACGCCCGGTCGGCGGCCGCTCTCACCCGCCCGACCTGCTGGAAGCGGAAACCGGCCAACGACTGCTTCTCCAGGCAGCGTGCCGGAGAGAGGAGCGAGTGATGCTCCTCAGGGATGGGCAGCCAGAACCGGGCAGCCTCAGGCTCCCCTTGAACTAAAGTGCCCTTAGTTCCGCGGGCCAGGCAGTGAGGCGACTTCAAAATGGCATAAGCGAGAGATGATGGAAGTGAAAGCAAGTCATCATTAAGCATTTCATTACGAAATCTATCTGTCTCTCTGCCTGAGTCCCTGCCTGTCTGCTATCTGTCTGCTACCTCCGCCGCAATTACATATTGACTGGACTGGGCTGTCTAGTATCTCGGTATTTATCTAGCTACTCTTATTTCTATTATTTAGTACATTGCTTAACGGAGACGATGCATTTGAAGAGGCGAAAAGTGAAAAGACCCAAATGGAGGGGGCGGGAGGGGAGATATAAAAATGATCGTCCAAATATAAACACGTCAATAAACACGGTGCACAGCATCCTGCGAGGATCCATTTGAACTGCTCGTGTCTGGATTCTTTCTGTGACATATGTCTGGCTTTATATTTTAAATGGTAATCAGACCTCAGGAAGAATCCAGCGTTAACTAAAGCATTAGAAGCTGCAACCGCACAATCAATCCTCCCAGAGTGGCATTGCTCCCTAAGAGATTCCTCAGCGCAGCGGCGAGCATTTTATCTCCAGGAAAATTAAGCCCAGCCTGGCGTCGTGGTGGTGATGTTAGGCTGCAAGCAGCCCCTTTCCTCGGTAGTTTAACGCGGGAGGCACCAGGCCCCTTTATGGTTTCCAATGATCCGTGATAAACAATAACACGTCTTTTATTTCTTAAAAAAACGAGACAATCAAATAAAATGAGCAGAGGCTGAGCATAAAACACTGGGCGAGCCGCGGCTTTATTAATTTCGTGTGACACATAGGCTGCGCAGGGAGGTGAGCAGGCACTGCTACTGGAAAGCCCAAGCACGGGGAGAAAGGAGCGATAGTAAAAGCTTCATCTGGACACCGCTTCAGCCTAGGTGTAATAAACATCAGGACCGCCGGGCTATTTTATAGCGGTGCGTGTGATAAGAGAGGAGCAAAACTTGGAGCCAGTACCAGCGCAGCCCGCTCCTTCCCCTTCCCCTTCCCGGGAGCGCGGCTCCCGCCTGGGCGCAGGCGCTCGCCCATGTGGTGGAAGCGCGCGCGCCTGTGTGTATGGAAATCCATATTACACATTAATATACATCTTTCTTCCAAATTCAGAGGTCGACCTGAGAGCAGCTCTGTGCATACGAAACCAGACGGGGAGGGGTTGTTGGGGAGGCCCGGGCTTCCATTGGCTGCGGGCGCCTGCCGTGGTGCGGGGGTATCTCTCATCATATTCAGCATGTTTTGCACAAGAAATGTCAGCCAGAAAGGGCTATCTGCTCCCTTCGCCAAATTATTCCACAACAATGTCATGCTCCGAGAGCCGGCTGCAAACTCTTTTTTGGTAGACTCCCTGATCAGCTCGGGCAGAGGGGAAGCGGCGGGAGCAGGAGGCGGAGGCGGAGGCGGAGGCGGCTACTATCCCAACAGTGGTATCTACCTGCCACAGGCGTCCGATCTGTCCTACGGGCTGCAAAGCTGCGGACTTTTCCCCGTTCTGGGCAAACGCAATGAAGGTACTTCTCAAAGCATGGTCCCCAGCTCGCACTCCTACGTGTCAGGGATGGAAGTGTGGCTAGATGCCCCCCGGTCCTGTCGCATGGAAGAGCCGGAGAGCCAGCAGGCCACCTCGTGCTCCTTCGCTCCAAGCATTAAGGAGGAGAGCTCCTACTGCCTCTATGATTCAGAGAAATGCCCCAAAGGCTCGGCCGCCACAGACCTCGCTCCCTTTTCCCGGCTGAGTGCCGAGGTCAGCCCAGCCAGCAGCGGCGGCGGGGTCCCCGTGCCGGGCTACTTCCGCCTCTCCCAGGCTTATGGCACTTCCAAGAACTACGGCGCGGGGCCAGCCGGGGCTGCCCCTTTCCCTCCGCAGCCCCCCGGCCGCTTCCAGACGCCTCCATCTTTGCCTCCCGTCCCGGACGCGGGGAGGAAGGAGGATGAGGAAAGCTCCCCAAGCCCCCTGGCTTGCGTCTCCCAGAGGGAGGACGAGACTCAGGCTTCATCCTCCACCGCAGAGGAACTCTCTCCAGCTCCGTCAGAGAGCAGCAAAGCTTCTCCCGAGAAAGAGCCTGTAGGTAAGCGAATAATGATAGTAATGGTGGTAGTGATGATTAAAGAGAGAGAGGAAAAAAAAAAAAAAAAAAAAAAAGGAAGAAAAAAATTAGTAGTTGGGGATCATAGCGGCTTTGAGATGCTAAAGGAGGATCCCAGCTGCCCCGCGGGGCTGCCAAGAAGCGCTGCTCAGACTGACCTTCTGAACTTTGTAATATTCGGGCATGGGGTTGCCGTAAAAATTAATGTCCATCCTATAGTTTAAAACCCTTAGAGCCTCCACTATGGGCAACTTTAGCCTGCATGCTGCTAAAACATATAGAAAAACAAGATCAATCTCTCCCCCGTGATGTGAAGGTGCCTACCAGATAACAGAGATGTTTGTAAAGCATCCAAAATAAGCAATAGGCAGTGCCAATAAATAAACCTATTAACGCGGTAAGTTATATTTTACGATCCAGAATGCTTTACGGAGTAACAACCGCGCTGAAATGTATCTTCTATGAGCTGCTATCAAATTAGACTGATGAATGCACGACGAATATCCTTCAGCATCTATACTAGATAACAGACCTGTTATTTATATATTTCCTTATTTATTTCCCTTTCGTGTCCCCATGGCAAAAAATAACTCCCCTTTCCCGGAGGGGAAGCTTTCAGGAGCTTCTCTCCGTCCGCCTTTCAGACGCCCTGTTATTCCTTTTAGGCGACCCGTTGGAAAGTAGTATTTAAAGAAAAGGGAAAAAAAATGGGTCAGCGAAAATCTGTTAGAGAGCCAGCCTCAAACCACCAACCACTCTGAGCCATCAAGGGATTGGTGTTCCCTCTTTCCAGCCAGTTCCACTGATAAGGATCACCTCGAAACGTTTTTATTATTGTTGTAACTGTATTTTTTCCTCCCCGATATGGTCGGAAAAGAGAAGGCCATGGCGAAACTCTTCCGGAAAGGCAGGGGCTGAAGGCAGGGAGGCTCCGGCTCCCCAGCTCACCTTGTTTTCCACCTCCCTAGCACACTTGCGAAGTCTGATTCGGAGGCTTTGTTTTTTTGGAAGCAGGTGCCTGGGGGGAAGGAAATAAGACTGCAGGCCGTTCACCAACTGCTCCCAGTACCAGAGGGCTCGGAATGGCCGACAGGGAGAGGATAGGAGCTCGTTTTGGAGGGTCGGAGATGAGCTACAATCTGGGGCACGCTGCCCACCAGAGGATGTCCGGAGGTTTTTGAGCACTGGCAGTTCTTACCCGGACGTATCCAAAACTTTTGGGAAACCGTTTTGAAGCTCTCGGTTCCCTCAAGGATACCCCACATTCCAATTCTCCGCAGCTGGCGGAGTGAGCCCATCGCACACACAGGCACAGGCACACGCACAGATGCTCCTTCCACCCTCTTCCCCACGGCTCTTTGCCTCCTACCCGATGGTAACGTCCATTTTTTACTTTCTCAAAACTAGGCAATTCAAAAGGAGAAAATGCAGCAAACTGGCTCACGGCAAAAAGTGGCAGAAAGAAACGATGCCCCTATACCAAGCATCAAACTCTCGAGCTGGAAAAGGAGTTTCTATTCAATATGTACCTGACTCGTGAGCGTCGCCTAGAGATCAGCCGCACAGTCCACCTCACAGACAGACAAGTTAAAATCTGGTTTCAGAATCGCAGAATGAAACTGAAGAAAATGAACAGAGAGAATAGGATTCGGGAGCTCACAGCCAACTTTAATTTCTCTTGATGAACCTATAAACACATCTTTATGGTTTAAAGAGCCAGTATCATTTTCCTAGGCTGTATTCACCTGCACCTGTATGGATTAACGATTTTAGGCGCTCTCAATATGTCCTTAACCTCTTAAGAGCTACTTTGGGGGTGGGCGACTAAAGTCACGCTAAAGCACAAAATGCCGTGTGTGAACGTCTCCTTTTCCTTCAGCCTTTCCCGGGTCCAACTTGTTCTTCTAAGCTTTCAAACACAAAAATACCATTTCAGGAGCTGCAAATATGTTTCCCCCTCTCTCCCTCTCTGAAAAGTAAACAATCCTGGTTAAAGGTGCATTTTTTAAAATACAAGTGCTGTAACTTGGACATAACATAGCTGCACAATGAAGAATTTACGCGCTGCCATATTTCTATATGTTGGGAGCTTTCCCCTTCTCTGTTTGCCTTTTCTCCCCCTCCCCCTTTTTCCTTCGAAAAGCGGGACTTAAAATAATGAAATGCAGGCATCCTTTAAAAAGGTTTCACGGGAAGGGGTGTTAGGATTTTTTTTTTTTTTTTAACTTTACCTTAAAAGCCAATATTACAGCTTTAAATTTGGCCGGGAAAATGAAATATCTTCTCTTTAAAAGTATAAAAGTGTTCGTTTTACTCATGGACTAAATTATTACACTTACCTCTGAATTTCTCTCGCTGGTTGTAGATATTTACTTAATGTAGTTTTGCTTAAATATGTGAATTTGGTGATTTTCTTTTGTCTCTATATACAACGTTACCATTGGTAACGCATGACAAGCACACAGAAATTCCCCCTTGAGAAGAAAATAGTCATTTTTTTCCTCACTAATTTCACTGAAAAGTATATATCCTGAACATCAGATAGACTTTCTGAGCCAGAGTCTGAGATTGCGAGGGAGAATATGTTCGTCTTCCTTTATACTGTGAAGTTACATGCATTAAAGGGTAAAACATATAGGTGAAAAAAATTAAAAATATTAAAAAAAAAAAAAAAGAAGGGGAAAAGCTATAAATACAGATATGGATAAATGTCTATTATTATTAAAATGCCGATACTGTTTTAAGCAAATGCATTCTATCGTTATTATAAATGTTAGTTCTAGCTATAACTAGTTCTTACCTTAAATCGGAATAAATTAATATTGTAATGCTGCTGTGCGTGAAAAAGACGATGTTTATGTTCTCATAGAAGAATAAAAAAATCGTGGAATGAATCCTTTTAATTTTACCTCTTTTTGTGGCTGTTTATCCTCAGGTTCTACTTTATGTCTTCGAGAACTTTTACAACAGGAATAGTTGCTTAAACCCCCTGCAATTACTTTAGGAATCTATTTAAATATTACCTAGACGGTCGTAATTTGTCTGGGCCATATAGCGATGGTGCTCTAAGGTTTGTCGGCTTTTGTTCAGTTTTATGACTTGCTAGTATATCTGGATTGTTGCTGTCTTGAACGAGTGGTTTCAGTTGACTGAGGAACTGCACAGACTGAAGAAGCAAATTACTATTTCTTGCGGGTAGGGAAACGATATATTTCTTCTTTCTTTTTTTTTTTTCCCTTTTTTTTCTTTCTTTTTCTTTTTCGTTAATCGAACACCTACAAGTGTGCGGAGATCTTTAACTTCAGAGGACGTTGACAAAATTCTAGCTTTATCTCAGGGCTGAGAAGAAATCGTAAAGGTGAGCTCATGGGGAGGGGTGGGGGGGACCCCAGCCTAGCCTCCCTGCCAGCGGGCCTCTCCAGAAAAGGCTATTCCCTACCTGGCTGCATGTGGAAGAGCTTATTTCACACAGGCTGCCCTTTTTTTTTTTTTTTTTTTTTTTTTTTTTTTTTTTTTTTTTTTTTTTTTTCCCCTCCTGCATCCTTTCTTCCTGGTTGCATGTTTAGCTAATAGGGTCTTGCACAAAGGGAAGGCAAAAGGAAGGCTGGAAGAAAAGAGACAGCTTCCTTGCAAGGGTATATGTATGCCGGGAGGAAGGGGGGACAGACTTTGAACCCGGGCTTCTTGGGAGCCGTTAGCTTTTCGTGATGTAACACTGTCGTGCGCGGCCCTTTTTTCCCCGATTACATCTGCATGGAAAGGCTAAAGCTGCCCGCGCGCGTGTGTGTGGGTGGTTGCTATTATATTTTACTCTTGTTTTCATTAACCCACCCGAGGCTGGCCGGGGGGCGCGGAGGGGCGCCGGCGGGGTGGGCGGGAGGGCGAGAGGGATGTTTTAGTCACGTTTCTGGTTTTATTTTCGTAGCGGGATCCTTGCGTTAAGGACCACGGCAATGGGGAAAGTAATAATTAGCGCCTGAGAACTGCTCTGTGGTTTAGGTAGTTTCATGTTGTTGGGGCTCCACCTTTCTCTCTACAGCACGAAACTGCCTTAATTACTTCAGTTGAAATCATCACCAGGTATGCTTGGTGCGAGGGTCCTTTCTACCCGAAGAAATCTTAGCGCTGAAATGAACTGTAGGCGTCAAGTCCCAATGCCATTGTTTCCCATCTGCAGCGGAGCCTCCTTTGATTCCTCAGATAAACACGGCAGCCGAGGGGGGAAGCTTGACAAGTTCTTCAAGGTTAGCTAGCTCCTAAGCGAGTCCCTGCCTGCTTGCGGGTTTTTAATATATCTCGTTGGCTGCATTCAAGGTCAGGTGCGTTTTTGCATTCGCTGCTCGGCGTGTGGTCGTAGCTCAGGGGCCGGGGGGAGGTGGGGGAGGGGTGGGTGGCTGTTTTATTTTCATCTGGATTATTAAAAACGAGAGACTGAAGCGTGCCTGGGGAGGGGTGGGGAGAGATCAAATCCGCCTGCCCTGCTCCAGGCGACATCAAAACGAGGGCTCGGAGCGCAGAGCCCGCGGCCGGGTGGACCCGCTGGCGTCGGATGCCGTCCCCGCCGCGGTTCTCAGCTCCCGTGGTGGGATGGCCGGTGATGCCGGAGCCTGGCGCAAGCTCCGTGCCTCGGCCGTCGGGCCGCACCCCGGGCTGCCCCCCGGCCCGCAAGCCTCGGGTACGATCACGATTGCGGTGCGGGCTCTCCGCGGCGGCGGAACGGGCAACAGCGACCTCTCCGGGCCGCTGCGTCGCCGCCGCCGCCGCCTTTTGTGTTCGCAGCGCGACCGCGGGCATGGGCGGGCTCCGCCCGGGCCCTCCGCCAGCAGCCAGCGCGGCGCGCCGCGGAGCGGGGCACCCTTCGCGGAGGAAAGGAGGGAGGGCGAAAGGACAGAAAACTCACCCGTTGCTCATTTATTCCTTTTTAATTTTTAGCGGTCCTGATTATTTTTCACTTAAAAAAATTACAATAGTAAAACCTAAAAAGTTTTTTGAAACTTCAGGCTGGGCTGCAGGAGCTCAGTTAAGTTTGGATAGCGGATTTCAGCCATCCTCTGAAAAGTAGTCGTCCCCACCCGGGGCAGGAGCAGAGCTCTGCATTGCAGTCAAATTTAAGTGCTTGTGTTTGCCTCTACACACAAGGTCTGACGGGCTATTTGCAGGGTCTGTGTACATTTCGGGTAGTGTATTTACAGTGTCTGTGTCTGTGAGTGTACGACGTCTTTTGCTTCTGCCCTTTTGATTCCCAGTTGAATAGCCTCATACTGATTTTGGACAGCTTCCTCTAAATTCCGAATCATTTTTTCTCTTCACTGTACCAAACGCCCTCCGTGGCTTCGTACCACCACTGGTTCCGTGAGAGAGGTCTGCAGTGGCAGGAAACCCTGGGGAAAGGCGATCCTGAACTTCCCGTTCAGGAGAGATCACAAACACCCGAGAATTCCTGCCCTGCGCCCGCGTATCCACGGCACCTCCGTGGTGCGTGGCTAGTGAAACAGCGCTTGCAGATGCCCCACTACTCCCCCCTCCCTGCTTAAAAACTAACGGGATCCTTCCTGATGCAACCGGGGGTCGGAGCTAGTGGAGTGGGAGCTCTACTAGTTCAGTTATGTTGGGATGGAGGAGAGGGAGTACTTTTATTTGGACACGATCGCTCCAGCAGTGCTTCGTTCCTGGGAATTCTGGTTTCATATAGCATTTTTATGAAGATATCTGTTTCTGCCCTGTTTGGGAGGTTTTGCTCCCGAAGGTTTAAGTCACCAAAACCTTAAGTCATTTGCAAAGTAAATTGACGAAGGGAAATCGCCTTCGTGGCTCGTATGAAAAATGTACTTTGGGTGAAAATGTATCTAAAACGGCGATAAAAGAATAGGATATTGCAGCGCTGTTATCAGCAACGTGACGGCGTGAAAAACATCTAATTATTTGCTGTATTTCTCCTCTTACTTTCCGTACAACCTCGCCTGCCTCTCGAATGCTGGCAGTGAATAAATGCGGAATTTTACAGGGGAAATAAAAATGCGGGCACGTTCTTTTAAGCGCTATTGTTATTGTTATTCATTTGCTATTAGTTTTGGTGAGGAACCAAAAAAATAAAACCCGCTGCTGAAGTTGAGAACCCAAATTCGAATATAAACATCCAGGACTCCTGCAGTTAAGATTATTTTTTCTGAATGGAAAAAGGAAGTTCTACAATCACATTTCACCACAGCTGACTCTTAATAATAAATACAAATGACGTGGAGTTCCGTCTTTCCAGGAAAGAAATACAATTATTTTTTTCTATTACGGAGTGTCTATACAATGGGAGAAAAAAAAAAAAAAAAAAAAAAAAAAAAAAAAAAAAAAAAAAAAGCCGAGAGACCTATATTTGCATTTTTAAAATTGTTAGAAAATAACGGGCCCCTTGTTTATTGAGATCTTGCAACTGTTCCACGACTTTCGAACACTAATGGGGGATAATAGTTTCATTATGGGCCTTCGTAATTTTGAATGTGGGAGAGAGCGGTATTAAAAATAGGACCTCTGTAAGATTTCGGATTAAACTGTTGAGAAGACATGAAAAGAAAAAGAAAGAAGGAGAGCGAGAGAGAGAGGGAGAGAGACAGCCCACAGAGCGATGTAAAACTAATTAGAACCACACTTTCGCATGCACAATATTTACACACGATTTTAGTCATTACTCAGTCGTCCCTACCATTTGCTGGGCTCTATTTTCAATACAAAACATTTCGAGTAAATTGAGCCTCTCACGGAGATTTTTTGTGCCCCCTGCATCTTAGTGACCGCACTCCTTCGCCAGCCACGGGGATAAACAGCGTGAATGTCCGCCAGGGAGAAACCAGGGAGTCGCAGGCGTGTTTGCCAAGAGCTCAGCCACTACTTTAATTCCTAACACTGGACTTGGATCTGGCCGCCTCTTACTTTCCCCCGCGCACCCTCCCCTCCTTCTGCGGAGGATTGTAACCCTCCGCTCGGCTTCCGATGCCGCTAGCGTGTGTCCTGAAGTCGCAGGAGGTGCCAGCAAATAAATAACTATATTTGCACATAAATTTGATTCACCAGAATGCGGGACGGCCGACTGCGAACGCCCCTTTGATAGCCGCCTGGAGAAGCAGGGTGCCTTTCGGCAGAGGGGAGACGGGGCATTTTCTCCCCTTTCCCCCCGCTGCTTTCCTGCATAGCTGAAGAATTAATTGTGGTGATAAATACCGCCGCCCGGCTCTGCCCGCAGTCCTTCCCTCCCGGCCAGGACGGCGGCTCCCCTCCGGCCGCCGCCGCACCGCCGCCCAGCCCGGGCTGCTCTCCCCGGCCTGGCGAAGGGGTCCCCGGTCCAAGGGCAGGGGCAGCGGGGAGGACGAGGAGGGTGTTTCGGTCACTGCCGAGCCATGCCCGGCGGGGTGGGGTGGTGAAGTGCAGTTTTGGTGCAGGCCGGGCTAAATACCGAGCCAGCGCCTGCCCCTGTCCTACTTCGGCCGGGCGGGGAGGGCCGGCTATGCGCCGAGGTTTCGGAAAGGGGATACGTTGAATTTGACTTTCCGCTGCCAGCTCTGAGCAGAACGGAACGGTATTATTTACAGTGGGTTCCCAAACTAAACACAATAGTATAATTTAACCTTTCCAAGCACTCGTAAATTTTTACTGCTGTGAAACACAGCGATGCAAATGAGCGCGCTCATAGTTACTGACTTAATAACAACCCCGTGGCTGCGAAACAATAACTCCTTATGAAATATAATAAATGTATATTTAAATACAGTATACCGCAACTACTATTTTGCTCTTTTTATTGCTTCAGTTATTGTATCGTTTTATGTGAAGGTCCCCGATCACAAGGGTGGCGGGATTTTTTTTCCTGGAGACCACGACCCATTGATGGGATGATTCATTTTGATATAAAATAGTCCGCTTAACGAAAAAAAAAAAAAAAAAAAAAAAAAAAGAGAGAGGGGACAGAGAGAGAGGAAGAGAGAGAGAAAGAGGGGAGGGGAGCTGTAATACGGAATCTGATCTTTTAATCTCAGTTGGCCGCAATTAAAACAAACCCCGCCGTATAACTCAAATATCCCTTTGCATAAAAACATATGGCCTCGCTATAAAAATTATGGCTGGAAAACACTGACCCATTAATAGCCCGCGGACTGATTTATACTTTATTGTTCTGCTCCCCCGCCACGTGACAGGCGCAGCCAATGGGCGCCTGCGCTGCCCTCAACTTATTACTGACTCTACTTCTCCGCCAGCACCAAGTTGTTACGTGAAACCCGCAGCCCCGAACCGCGGCGGGTCCGCCGCCGCCCGCCCGCCCGCCATGTCGGCTCCCGGGACCCTCAGCAATTACTACGTGGACTCCTTCCTGGTGCCGGAGGGGGACGAGCTGGCGGCGCCCCGCTACGCCCCCGCCCCGCTGGGGCCGCCGCCGCGGCCGGCGGCGCTGGCCGAGCACCCCGAGCTGGCCCCCTGCAGCTTCCAGCCCAAGGCGCCCGTCTTCGGCCCCCCCTGGAGCCCCGCGCACCCCGCCGGCGCCAGCGGCGTCCCAGCCGTCTACCACCCCTACGCGCACCACCAGGCGCCCGTGGCACCGCCCGACGGCAGGTACATGCGTTCGTGGCTTGAGCCTGTGCCGGGCTCCTTGTCTTTCCCCGGGTTACCTACCAGCAGGCATTACGGCATTAAACCTGAACCGCTGGCGGCCAGGAGGGCTGACTGTACCACGTTTGACACTCACACTTTGTCTCTCTCTGATTATGCTTGTGGTTCTCCTCCAGTTGATAGGGATAAGCAAAGCCACGAAGGCGCATTCTCTGAAAGCAATGGAGAAAGTGAGGCAAACGGAGAGAAACCGCAGATCGATCCAAGTAAGTGGGACGGCAAGGGTAATGGACTTCAGGGCTCTGCGCCGGCCGCGGGGAGGTGTCGAGGCGCTGGGGCTAATTACGCGGCCGAGCACCGGCCGTCGCTGCCGCCGCTGCGCCAGCCCGCGGGTCTGCCATCTGCAGAAGCCAGCTCTGCCTTTCTCAGGCTCGAACGGGATCTAGGACAGCTCTGGCTCTCCAGGGTGAAAGGAAAACAAAAACCCACCCTACAACTGCAACTTAAACAAACATTAAAAGAGAGAGAGAGAGAGAGAGACGCAATAGCCACCCATCCCCGCTCCTGCCACCCTAGGAAACTCAGCAGGACGTGCTCGCATCCTCCTGCCTAGCCCTCGCCGCGCTTCCAGGCGTGGGCAGACGCCGGGGAGAGGGGTGCCTAGAAAGCACTGGATGTGAATCTGATCTTTTTTGAGACGGTTCTCAGGCCAGGGCTTCTATTGCTGGGCTGAGAACAGAAACCTCGCCGTTGACTTGGTTCCTCCCCTCCCCCTTTCGTCTCCTCAGTGGAAAACCCCGGGCTGGATGCTCCCAGGACTACAAGACTGGTGGCAGAGCGCCTCGGGATTACTATCGCGATTAACACCGTGCGAATAAGGGTCCTAAGAGGGCGAGGGTTTAATTATGCCAGCTGTAGATTAACTCGCCAGCTCCCTGGGTCTTGCCAGGGATGACACAGGAGAAGGCAAAGATTAAAAAGACATACAATTTCGATGACATGTTGATCAGGCTGGTCACTCCCAGGGCTGGCAGTTAGAGGTGTGGGGAGGCCAGGAAGGAGGGAGAGAGGAAGAGAGAGGAGGAGAAAGTATTTTAAAATTGTATTCTCCAAACAATAAAAAAGGCGAGGGGAGGCGGGAGCAACAGGGCTTTGCCGCGTGTGGTTGCGTGTGACCTCCCCATGTGTCTATATTTTGGAGTCCTTTGTGCCTCATGAGCCTCTGTGCCTGGGAAATGAGAGCCACGTCCCAAACACGAATACCGGGACACCTGATGAGCTGTTTCTGCGTGGATTTCCCTCCCAGCCCCCTCCCACCCTCCCCCTCAGCCTGAACTTCTGTTGTTTTCGTTGTAGATAATCCAGCTGCAAACTGGCTCCACGCAAGGTCCACCAGGAAAAAGCGATGCCCTTACACCAAGCATCAGACACTGGAACTGGAGAAGGAGTTTCTGTTCAATATGTATCTCACTAGGGACCGTAGATACGAGGTGGCCAGACTCCTCAATTTAACAGAGAGACAAGTGAAAATCTGGTTTCAGAACAGGAGGATGAAAATGAAGAAAATCAACAAAGATCGAGCAAAGGACGAATGATGGCGACACCTGGGTTAATATGAAAATGCATAAAGTAAAGGAAAAAAAAAAAAAGAAAAAAGTTAAAACAAACAAA
This sequence comes from Sitta carolinensis, assembly GCA_032173965.1. Lineage (NCBI taxonomy): Eukaryota > Metazoa > Chordata > Aves > Passeriformes > Sittidae > Sitta > Sitta carolinensis. The sequence goes on along the minus strand of CM063284.1, from coordinate 33,941,980 downwards.
AAAATCATCCCCTCGAGCCCTGCCATGCAATGCGTCTGGGTCCAGGCCTCATTTTTCCCTTGGCAAATTCTGATTATGATTGTACAATGATAGTCACAGAGGCCAGATTGCCAGGAGAGGTACAGTAAGACTTTTAATTTTCTAATAGGAAAGAAAAAGGGGGCATTAACACGAAAAGGCTGTTTAACTGGCTTGTATAAATCTACCTGTTTCTTCACTTACGGAAAGAAAAAAAAAATGAAAAAAACTACCTTTTCATAATGCACAACTATTTACGGACTGTATAGTTTAGTCTACGTAGTTAATTTTATTCGCTCTTTGCGTGGCAGAGAGATCTCTGCTCTAATACTTGAACACTGTGTTTTATTGTGGTAATTATGTTTGTGACTCAATTTATGTGCTTGGGTGCTGTACCGGATGTAATGGTGTAAGCTAGAATTCAATTTGAACTCAGGTTGTTTATTATAAAAATTGCATAGAGTATAGCTCTGTAGTGTATTAAGTCTTTTCTGTATAATTAGACAGTTAACCTTTGATTGTAAAATATATATATTATATATATCCCAACGCAAAATAAAAAAAAAAAATAATAAAAGGTAGAGAAACCGTTCGTTCGGGGTGTCTGGGAATTACGGTTCTCAAAATATGAAGCAAGTCATTTTAGTATGCACAGTTGATATATATATATAGTACTGTCTTTGTCGGTTGTATATATAATCTATATATTAAAAAAAAGTAAATAAACAGACTAGCATAAATATTGTTTTTGCACCGGTGAGCAGTTAGCAGATTTCGGAGCTATACGTATATGTGAAAAAGGTAACTACCTATGGTTTATGTTTGAATTTTAATCGAATGGTTTGATGGTTATTGTAATGAAGGTTAATTTTATTGATAATAAATTATACATTATAAAACCCTACATTTGGTTATTGTAAATTTGTATCGATTTAAAAACAACAAAAAAAAAAAAAAACAACTGGGAAGTTATGTTGATAGATAGAACGTACACTGTCTATTTTGAAACAGTTACCTCATGGCCTACTGACCAAATCGTTGTGTTGAAATTATATTTAACTTTTTGCCAAATAAAATATATTGATTCTTTTACATTTTGTGATGTTTTAACATTATTGAGGAGAGGTTCTTCCATGGCGCACCGAGTCTCTCCAGCAGATGTGGCAGGGCTAGGGCAGTTGCAGAGGTGAGGCGAGGAGTGGCATTATTTTCGAGCCAAGGCAAACCCACGGTTTTATAAACGCAGCCCCCAGGTGATGGAAATTTGGTCTTATTTTCATCCTGAATGGACCGACTCAGATTCTAAATGCCATGGCTTCTCTGAGGGTAGGGATTTCTTCCCGGTATGACTCGGAAAACTGGTGCTTAGCAGCGTGCGGAGGGAGCCCCTTGGATGGCAGCGGGGCACGATGCCGAGCTAACGCCGTTTTAATAAAAACTCGCCGGCGGGGCGGGGGGAACTGGGACCAAACCAAAATGTCCGACGTTCTTTAGTGCGGACAATAATGTAAATCAGCTCAGACGGCGACATTTAAACGGATATTGTTAATTAACCTCCACCAGAAAATGTCCAGCACGAAGTGTGCTTCCACAACGCCTGTGCAAAGGATAGACTTACCAGGGCGTTAATTTAAAATTCCCTGCTAGAGAGAATTGCCCATGCAAAATATGTTATTTCAAACGTCATCCACTTTTTTCCTTCCCTTGTCCTCACTTTTGCTTTTTTTTTTTTTTCCTTTTAAATGTCCCGTGGCGAATACAACCCTTTGCGTTTTACTAGCGCCTCGGATTATATATGTATTTATAGACAAATATAGAAACAGATAAAATTTTACTGACAATTATGGTAGAATTTATGGTGTCAATTTTAGTCGCTGATTTAGCCGAAGGAAAGCGGTGGGCTGGTAACAGTCTACAACAGAGAAGACGAAATTATATTTATTTTTAAAAAAAGAAAGATGGTTTCTTCGGAATGGAAGATTTCCATACATCTCCCTCCCCATTGCACCTACCCCTCCCCCGCCGCCCCAAGCCAAACCAAGCTCAGCAACAAAAGAAAATAGCAAAGTCTATGAGCTTGCTGAAATTTACCCTTGTTTTGGGCGGACATCTTACTGTTCACATGAGATATCCTCCATAACATGAATCGCAGCACAGCTCTGCACCACACGGACCCTTGTTTGCAAATATGGCGAATAACAATAAAATCTTTCTTGTTTTATGAAGGTACCTTTACACATATATACATATATACATATATACGGATATGTATATGTGTATGTGTATGTATATGTATTGAAAGCAAAATAGGACGGAACACGCTTATGGTCTTGGCAGAAGTTGTTGTTAGGAAAATTCAGAGCCATACTACAGTGCAATAAAAGAAAATGACTGCTGTAACCGTTTATGGGGTGTAAAACGCTGCAGGGCTGAAGACAAAACTTAGGGAGCAGGCAAGAAGTTTACAGATGTGCAGAACTGGGGGAGGAAAAAAAATGCTTTCGACTTCACCTTAAAAAGGAAAAAAAGGAAATAAATCCGAGGCAAGATTTGATGAGTTCTAATTAGCAAAAGGGAGCTCGTTCTGGCGTGCACACACACACAAAAAGCCCCTAATTGATCCCCGAGCCAGTATTTGGGGATGCTGGGACGCCCTCTGTTGTTGCAGACAGAGGCAACTTCAAAGAATCAGCATTAAGAGTGTGTAATAAATGACGGGTCTGCAAACTGTCTGGAATTCGGCTCTTAATGAGTTTACAACTGTCCAGCCACAATTAAGATTTTCTACAAAAGCCTTTTCATTTGTTTTGTCTGGCTGTTTTAGATAAAGCGGGAGAGCGGAAATAACAACCTTTTATTGGCCTTCCCGTGCTTAAACCCAGGCTGGGCGGTGGACATTTATCTTGCCGTGGGCCGGCGGGCAGAGAGAGGCGCGGGCTCCGCCGGGCCGGGCCGGGCCGGGCGGCGCCGCCGTGGCGGCCGGGCGGCGGCAGGTGGCGCTGTGAGCCCGCGGAACAGCGCCCGGCCGCGCTCCGCCATCAAGCGCTCGGCCGCCTCCCCGACAGCTCCTAAAATGTCGACTTTATGGGAGCATAACTGCGCTCGGAAGCGCTGCGATGGTTTTAACAAAGGCCGGCAGGTTTGAGGGTGCTTTTCGCCACCGCTTATCCCCGAGTTTTTTCTCCTCGTTATCGCGCCGAGCGGGCGCCGTCAGGGTGGCTTTTGCCGCCTGGCCACGCTCGATGCACTCGTGGCTAAAGTAAAGCTTGGTCTGCACCAAGGACTCACTGTGCATTTATTATTCTCAAAATACCGAGACATTTCCTATTATGTGATAGAGACGGATGGAGCCCTGGCACCGAACTTGCCAGCTCCTCTTTTTCTTCCTTGCCCCAAACCTTTGCTCTTCTCTGCTTAAGCTCTGGTCTGGCAAACAGGGTATCCTGATTTCCCGAAGGGCTGGTGTGAAATGAAATATTGGGAGAAAGGGGGAGTTGAAGGCTTCGGGCACGATGTAAGAGGGTCTCCCCGGCTCAGCCTGGGAGGAGAGCGCCCGAAGAGCTTCACCCTTGGAGCTCTGGGGCCAACTGATGGATTTTCCAATGCCCTTGTCCGCTCCGCGTGGCTGAGACAGCCGTGCGGGGTACCGGCAGTGCTGCAAAAATCTTGTTTGAAAATTATTTACCGGCGGGTGAAATTCTTCAACAGCCGTCTTTGATACGAATAAAAAGCTCTGCTTGTGTCCGAAGCAATTTCAGCTCTGTGGGACCCGTTGTGATTATATTACACAGATGTGAGAAGGCTGATGCTCTGCAAACTTGACGTGTCTCTCAAAGTCATTCCTAACTTGTTCTCGCCGTCTATTTTGTTTCCTCGAATAGTTTTCTCTTTTTTTCTCTCTCTCTCTTTTTTTTTTCTCTCTCTTTTTTTTTTTTTTTTTTTTTTTTTTTTTCCGCTTTGCTTTTGTTGGCTCCCGCGTCTTGAGAATGAGGCTTAGTGTGGAGTTGTGGAATATTATCAGATGGCAATTGCCAAAAGAGACGGGGGAAAAAAGTAATTGGAAGGAAAATAAATGCAGGAGGAAAGGAAGCATAAAATTTGGGCTGAAGTATAAACGTTGTGTTTCGTAAGTTTAAGCCAGACAACTAAACAAATCGCTGCATAGTACTTTTAAACAGAACTACTTTCTCTGCATCTTACTTATATTTCTTTAAATCAAAGCTGTTCTCTTTATATCGAAATTCAGCACTGGGAATGCATTGAGCTAGTTTTTTTCCGGACTGATTCAAAGATTTAATTCTTTCTAGGGATAAAGACTAACCGCCACTCCCTGCTTTCTAACAAGAGCCTTCCTATCAAATGTTTGTCTACAATGGCATCGCTAAACTTATTATGATTAATTATTTTTTTCCTTGGGCAGTAAAATTATATTGAAATTAAAAAGTGTTTATGCATCGTCATACTAAGTAATAACTTGGCACAGCATGCTCCATTATAATCGTGGATAAATTATGGCGAGAACAGATTCCAAACCAACAAAATCTTCTCTACTATGAACCACATCAAGATACTGCTTAGTACACAAGCCATAATCATGTAGTGCTCCCAGGTCGCTTATAACTTACAAGCACCGTTTTATCACTACATTTTACTTCCCGGAAAAGCTCACTGCCAAAGAGGGCTAGTCCAGAGCTTACAAGGAAAAAGAAAAAAAATACAATTAATCAGTCCTAGAGGATTATTTTTTAAAGCGTGTGAGAATATTGCCATGACCAAAAACTTGAAATCTGCGCCTGTTCACCTTTTCCCGATTGGAAAAAAAAAATAAATGCAAATGAAAAGTGCGTTTACAGGCGCGGGGATCTAGCCTGATCCTGTAAGCGGCAAAACGAGAGATTTCAAAAGGTGTTTCAGAAGCAGCGTTATGCCTAACTTGCAGAGGGTGGGGAGACTCAACAAGGTGGCAGGGACCCATGTCTAGGGGTACTTCTAGAATTTATCCAGTGAAGGCTTTTTGATAAATCTAAAGGGCTGGCAGGAAAAAATAAGCTGAAAGCAAAATATATTTGAATAAACCGCGGCGGCGATAAACACACGTAAGCAAAGAAAAATACATAAATGTCCAAATTGTAGAGAATCAGAGAGCTCGAAATACAACCACCCGGACAATCTACTCGGTCCTTCTCTGTCCATATTTAAGTCTAGACATCGGTTATATTTGCTGTTTCTTTTTTTCTTGCATCTTGGTATGTTGTCACCAGAGGAGCAATTTATTGGTCTAATGCCATCTACTTCAGCCTCTTTGATCTTCTTGGTCGTCGTCTTGTTTGCATCGCATTCGTTTAAGTTCTTGGGCCTCTATTCCCTTCCAGCAGCCTCTTCTGCCGGCATGCTCCGGCATCGTGATTGCGAACGCAGGGATACTGTCTAATATTGGTGAATTGAAACAAATAACCGAAGGGGATCTTTCGGCGGCTTCTCCCTTATGCCTGTGAATAATAACTGCGTTTTCACATACTTAACACTTGGCAAACATTTACGTACATCCACCACATTTGCCTGCTCTGAAGCACCAGTATCTCAGGGATCTGGCTTTCAAGAATTGACTTGCTTCTGTCAGTAACCTGTGTTCATGGGGCTGCAATAATCACGCATAAAGGGTGCCAGAGGGTGCACGGGTGCGTGTTAGAGGTGTGCAGGGGGGAGAGAGGGTGATCCACGTTTACAAAACTTAAAGTTTAGGGTCCGTGCGAAATATCGCCAAGAACAATTTTAACTGGTGAGAAAGTCTTTGTACACGGGGCACCAAACTATAATTGAAAGGAGAATTTCCGGGGCAATTCCATTGTGCTTCTTCCAGTTTATGATGTGCAATACAGGCAGGCAGTAAAAGCTGTCTTTACCAGGACTCCCTGTCTGAGGGAAGGAAACTCATTTTATGATCCGTTTAAAGGAAGGGCACGGAGTAGCATCCTCAATGGAGAGCCATTCGCATTGTTGGGGATCCCAGTGTTTAGAAAAGCAGCAACTCTCCCCGTCGTCCAAGCATACCGCTGCCGCCTCACGCTCTGGACTGCAAGGTATGTAGGGCGGAAAGGTAACTCGGGCAGTAAACAGGCGGCGGCGATTTGAAGCCATTTACAGGCTATTTCTTAAACTCTGGAGTTTCGGTTTATGCTGTTTTTTCTTCTTGAGACATTCAGGAGGCTGAGTCCTCAAATATTGTTTTTTTTGGGCCATTTTTTGTAGTGGGTGGAAGGGCTTTTTTGTGCTTTCTGTCGTTGGGTGGGAGCTTTTTATTTAGATGGATGTCGTTGTTTGTTAGGGCTTTTTTTTTGTTGTTGTTGTTGTTGTTGTTTTGTTTTTTCCCCCTTTCCTTTCCCGGGGAGGGTGACTGTGATTCTCCCCCCCCCCCGCCCCAGCCCCTCCCGGACTGCTGGGAAGCGCCTTGATTTCCAAGGCTCGGGACCGGAGGGGGGTGCCCTCGCTAAACCCTGTTGAAGTGTTACCGCCTGCTTCTTGCCTTTGCGAGAAAACAACGCGGGGGTGGTGGTGGGGGGGACGACTCACCTCCTTTAAACTCTGATTCACATATATATATATATATATATATACATATATTATATACATATATATATATATAATTTTTTTAAAGCTTTAAAATGTGATTTTTGCCAACGTCCCCCCCCCGTCCATCGGAGACCGCGCGCGGTGCGGTGTCCCCGGGGGCCGAGCGGGCGGCGCTGGCGGCGGCCGGCGGGCGGTGTCGGCGGCTGGAGGGCGCTGGCGGGCGCGGCGGCGGCGGCGGCCCCGGCCCCAGCCCGTCCATGGCCGGGCACCGGCGGGCCCCGGCCGGCACCACCTGTGAGGCGGGCGGGGATTGGCGGGCGGCGTCACATGACCGGTCACGTGCTGCGGGCAGCTCAGTCCAAAAGAAAATGGGGTTTGGTGTAAATCTGGGGGTGTAATGTTATCATATATCACGCTACCTCGTAAAACCGACACTGAAGCCTGCCGGACAACAAATCACAGGTCAAAATTATGAGCTCTTCGTATTATGTGAATGCGCTTTTTAGCAAATATACGGCGGGGGCTTCTCTTTTCCAAAATGCGGAGCCTACTTCTTGCTCCTTTGCAAGCAACTCCCAGAGAAGCGGCTATGGACCAGGCGCGGGTGCCTTCGCCTCCTCCATGCCCGGCTTGTACAATGTGAACAGTACCATATATCAAAGCCCGTTCTCTTCCGGATACAGCCTGGGCTCTGATGCCTACAACCTGCATTGTTCCTCTTTTGATCAGAACATTCCCGTCCTCTGCAATGAGCTAACCAAACCCAGCTGTGAGAAAGCGGAGGAAAGCAACCTGCACAACCAGGCTGAGCCTAATTTCCGGATATACCCCTGGATGAGGTCTTCAGGTAGGGGCAAGCGGAGAGGGCTCGGAGCCGTGGCAGCCAGGCAAAGCGTGTCGCCAGGATTACTGTCAGCACAGCCTTTATGGTTTTAATTATAGCCGAGGCGCCATTGCGTAGAAAGCCCGTGGCATTGTATGTAAATGAGTATCATAAAACTTTTTATTGCCCAATTAATGGGTTCTAGCCTCGTAAATTTATTTAACTCCATTTGCTATGGAATTTTAGCATTGAGTTGATTTGCGCTGTTTGCTATGAAAAAGCGGAGAGTTGGCTGCGGGCTCCCAGAGCCCCCACGGATAAGCGTCTCCCCTGCCCTCTTGTCGAAGTTGGGGAAAAAAAATCCCGCTCGCCGGGTAAGGCGGAGGGGACAGAGGTGTTTAGGACCGGGGGACGGCATGTTGAGGACTTTGCCAGCCCGCGTTGCCGCGACGTGCCACTCTCGTCCCCCTGCCCTTTCCACGGAGATAAGGATCTATAGAAATGTACTAAACAGGAAAACGGAGGGGGGAGGGGGGGCTGGGGGACGAGAGTGTGTGTGTGAAAAAGGAGAGCTCTCTTCTGGAGCTAAATGCTATGTATTGTTTACGATCAAGGCGGGATGGGTGGGGGGAGCCCACGACATTAAAATGAAATAAATACGGCCCAGACTTCCAGCTTTTTATTTCCCCCTTACGAAACGTGAAAGTCTGGAAGGTTTTAGGGAAATGCATCGCCTGGGGGAAAAGTTCCTCCTCCCAAAAGCAATTTCCTCCTCCACCTCCTCTCCTGAATGCTTTCTCTTCACTTTTTCTAGGTCTCGAGCAACTTAATTTTTGCCCTGCCTGAACAGGGCAGGTCGTGTGGCTGAAATGTCTTTGTTAGGGCAAAGTGGGGGGGCGGGTAGAAGTCGAAGAAGGGGATCGTTCACTCTGGCTCGGCCAGTTTTTTGTTTGTTTGTTTATTTATTTTATTAAAACCTCAATAAGAAAAATAAAAAGAGAAAACTTTCCACTTCTCTTCTTGTGTAACTCCTGGCCGTGTGTGTGCCTGTTTTCAGGTCCAGATAGGAAGCGAGGGCGCCAGACCTACACCCGCTACCAGACTCTGGAGCTGGAGAAGGAATTCCACTTCAATCGTTATCTGACTCGGCGGCGAAGGATAGAGATCGCCCATGCCCTCTGCCTTACGGAAAGGCAGATCAAAATCTGGTTCCAAAACCGGAGGATGAAGTGGAAGAAGGAGCACAAGGAGGAGAGCTCCAGCACCCCGGCTCCCAACGAGCCCACGTCAGCAGCAGCCTCTGTCGAGAAAGTGGAAGAAGACGAAGAGGAGGAGGACTAAGGAGTCCCACTCGAGGAAGTGATCTCTTAGAATAGTGTATGCACATGACAGTTGGAAAAGCTCCCTTTAAAGGAGAAAGGAAAAAAAAAAAAAAAAAAAAAGAAAGAAAGACTTACTGTTTTTATTAAAAAAAAATCAGTTCCCTTTAATAATCATCTTGAAAGCGAGCATTTGCAAACATGAAAACATTTCTTGGGTTGGTTTTCCAGCCTTCTCTCCACTCTCCCATATTCCCCAAACCTGCCCTATGCCGAACCTTTCGGTAATATCTCCTAAGAGCATCTTACAATCATTTTCGGGTTTTGGTTTTTTGGTTTTTTTTTTTTTTTTTGTTTGTTTTTTTTTGTTTTGTTTTGTTTTGTTTTTGTTTTTTTGTTTTTTTCCCTCCATTAACCAAAACCTGGGTGGGCTTCTTCAGGGGACATTTCAGTGGGAGAACTGCTGCTTGCACAAATAGTAAACCGTGACCTTCCGAAGTAACTACCTGACTCCATAGTCCCAATCATGTGTAAGGGGAAAAGTGCATTAGGCTCACATTAAGAAAAACTACCTAATTTCGAATAAGTAGCTCTGCACTTCTCTTTTTGTTTTCTTTTTTTTTTTTTTTTTTTAATTGTTGTTAGAAAAGTATCATAAGTAACAGCTACACTAACAAAAGGTAAAACAGCAAGTAAGAGGGGAAAAGTGTTCCACAAACCACTACAATCTACAGCAATTATTTGTACTACCTATTTTCCAGACTACCTACCTATATATCTTGCTCTGCCTACCTATCTTTGAAAGTATACTGTATTTTAGTAGTCAAAAGGATGTTACAAGATTACTAATGTGAATCGCAAAATGCTTTTAGACATGTAAGTGTAGTCGTTCGAAAAGCACGCATCAATAGCTTTGGTATAGAATTTGGTACCGAAAAGTCTGAATATATTTAAATTTAAAATAATATATTTATTCCAAAGCAATTATAAATGAAAAACATATGCTGCAATATATCTTTGTTCTCGATTCTTTGCTATTCTGAGAGAGGAAGCAAACACACGCCAATATTGTACAAAGCGGTTTAATATCTCCCGTTGGCTTCTACCTTCAGCTGCTTCTGCTAAAGGCCGTTTTCTTATTCTACGTTGATCTTACTTAATATAGCAGAAAGTGTTCTTTGAAAAGTGAATTTAAACGATCATGTAACCACATTAAAAAAAAAAAAAATCCACAAACTGTTTGTCCTGATTATCTGAACGTGTTAATATGTAATACCATGAATTTTACTACAATAGCAGATATTGTAATTTTTTTGTCATTTATATTCGTCTTGAACCTCATTTGTAAGATCATGTCATAAATTGGGAAGTATGTAATTATTTTGGAAACTTTGTAGCATGATGTATTGTTAAGAACTCTGTATAAATCCGTCTTGAAGGTTTGGCTAAAGTTTATTCACAAATTGTATGTTACAATGTGTTTCGGTGTGTTCGTTGTGAACATTTGGATATGCCGTGTATGTATTGGAAGTGGGAAAAAAAATGTCTGTGAACTCTCTTTGGAAGTGATACTGTGTTCAACTATCTCCCACGATAAATGTGTTTTATGTTACACAGAAAATAAATATGCTTGTTGACAATGAATCGTGTTTCTTTATTAAGGAAACAGTTGGAGGGAAGCACCAAAAATATATTACATAGACAAATAAAGAAATTAGACCATCTAAACATTTTTTTTCTGTAATCAGAAAGAAAAAAAAATCAAAACCCAAGGTGATGAATTGATAAGAATCAGTCAATATCTCTGCCTCGACTTCATGATTTTTTTTCCTTAGCGTAGTTGATTAATAAAGCGGAAAGCCTTCTTTATGGGAGAGCTTCCTTCCACCGTGTTCCCGTGTCCTCTTGCAGTCATAACCCCAGTCCAGACGATCGGCGGTCAAGTCGAAATCGCATGCAGTGAAAGAATATTTTGTAATGAACAGAAAGTGAAATGCGAAACTTCCAAGTGTAAATGATCTGATCGGGTACATGTGTGGTTTGTGTGTGCGGCTTTCGGGGGCCAGGGGCATCACGGTGGCACGAAAATGGGGAAAAATTGCCCCACTTTAGAAAACCTCTTATTTTTTTCCAGGTACTACTTAATGTCAATGAGATCTATTATTCCGCCCTTTTTCTCATTTTCTAATTAAAAAAAAAAAAAAAAAAAAAAAATCTAACCCGAAAAGTCCCTTTATTCGGCTGGATAAATACAGATAAGACATGGAACATTATTCGCACTGAAGTTCCCTTTTTTCTACTACACTCCGTTCCTGGTCAACGCACTAATTGTAATTTTAATAAAATTAGTACAAAGTCCAGGTCTTTTAAAAAACTCCAGGGCTGCCTCTGTGGTAAGATGGCGCCTCTCTAAGACCTGCCTCTTCTTAGTGATGAGGAAAAGGCCATAAATCCGTTGTTGTTTATGAAAATTTACAACTTTGCAATACAACTTTATGAGTTGTTCGGTTTTTCCATTGGTCGTTGTCGGTCATGTGGATGGTAACCGTGAACATGAACTTTTTTATAATTTCCCTTGCGAGAATAGAGCCGCATTCTTTTGCTGAGCTCTGTCCTGCTTCGGATCTCTCTGGCTTTCAATCCCATTTCATTTGTTCTTTGTAAGGCAATAGTGAACAAAGTGTGCGGAGGTTCGGCATAAGCAGCCGCCTAGAACACAGATCCGGGATGGCAATTTCCAGTTCCCCCGCTGGAAGGTGTGGCATATTGGATTCAAAGCACTGGCGTGGCAGATTTTCAACTTGCAACCTGGCTAATTTCCTGCTTCTTCTGGCACCAAAAGGAGGGCGATTCGTCTCCTGTGCAGCCAAAGCGACAGCTGTCAAAGTCGCAGGGGCTCCTGTGAGCCAGAACCTAAAAGGTGAGAAATGTATATGACACTACCGTAAGCAGGGAAAAATGGTTTAATACGTTTAAATATTAGACATGTGCAATTAAACCAAATGGAAATATTACCGGCCAAAAATAGAGATGGCTGCAGCTCAATTGATTTTGACTTAACCAGTGCATGCAAAAATATGCCTAAATAAAATGTTTATTTTCAGTGATTTAGCAAGGAAGCGGTGGATTTTTTTTTCCACGAAGTTGATTTTTTTTTTTTTTTTTCGCATTAGCCATGGGTATGTTGTGACGTGCAGGTTATTTTCTAATAATTCAGTTTTATAGCATCAGCGGAGGGGTTTATTTTTCCCAGCAAGACGGGGAAAAAAAAAAGTGATATCCCAAAATATTTTTTAATATTAATTCGCAGCATTAATTCAATTGCTTAAATTTCATTTGCGGTTGACGAAATTTAGATGTAACTTATTTTTTACCAGCTCATTAAAAAAAAAAAAAAACAAACAAAACAAAACCACAAAACACATAAACAAGCAGCACAATGTCTCCTAGTTTCTCTGCAATGTCCGGGAGGAAGGTTATTTCTAGAAGGGGGGAAACAACGCGAGTGTGTTTTAGATTTTCTTTATCGGACCAAGCGCTGACTGCATAAACCCCTTGCCGGGCCGTGAGTCCGTTGCCGGCGGTTCGCGGCGTGGGCGGCTTGCGCGCCTCGGCTGCGCGGAGCGGGCTTCGAGGCGGCTAAACCCATTTCAGCGCCGGAGACGGAGCTTTCCCCCCCCCCTTCCTCTCCTTGTTGTGACTGTTACGGTGCGGCGCTGGGGCGGGGGAGCGGCGGCCGGCGGGCCGGTGCCCCGCGGTGTGTGCCGGCGGGGGGCAGCGGGGACCCGCGGATGGCGTCTCCGGGCTCCCCCGCCGCTGCCGCCCGGATCGGCTGCCGCCTCCTCACGGTGAAGGAGCGGCTCGGAAGGGTTTAACCGGCGGCCGCGGCTCTGCCTGTGCCGCCGGGCTGATAAAGCACTGCATTTGCATTGCATTGCGGTATCCGCCGGACTGGAGCTGCAGTGAGCGCCGGATTATTTATTGCGGGTCGCGGGTGCTCAGTGCTGCCACGGCGTGGCGGGATGGCGGAGGCGGGCGCGGAGCGGAGCGGCCCCCGCAGCCCCTGGAAGAGCAGCGCTGGCAGCCTGCGCTGCTCGGGGGAGCCCAAATAAAAGACCAAGAGGGGAAAAAAATAATAATGCGGCCTGCCTTTTACTGTGGGAGTATCAGAGCTCTGCCCCGGGCAAAATATTCCGTCAGGACCGGCTCAGCCCGCTACCCGTCCCTCCGCTTCTACCTCGGTGTGTGTCAACCGCAAGTTACCACGGTGGGAGCCGGCTGGGGAGGACCCGCCCGCGTCCCCCCGGCCAGGCTCTCTGTACCCCGCCAGTCTAAACAACGGTCCGCCTTGCCCAAACTGTTTGGATTAGGAGCTATTAGTTAAAGGTTGGTTTCGATGACGCTGGCGAGCACGAGAATGATTTGAAAGTGGTTTTATATACGAGGAGAAGGAGGCTTTTAAGCTTAAGTGGGTAACTACTCCCGCACCTGTATCCGAAAGTGGCTGGGGTCGCGGAAACCTTTTCGGCGCGAGGAGGAAGGCGAAATGTTCTGTGGAGGAGGTGCTGGGGATGCGTGGAATTAGGAAAACAAATAAACGGGATATGAAATACACAGGTATCGCGAAGTGTGAGTTTGTTGCGGTGGCAAAATGTAGCGGCTTTCTTTCCTCTTTCCAGAGTGGGTGCGGGAATGGTGAAGGAAAACTGCTACGAAATGTGTCCAGGCCGGACATTTCCTCAGCAGACATTGGGGGTAGCAGATTATTGTGATTCGGGGTTTTCTGGGGTAGGGGGAGGAGCGGAAAGGACGCCTGAATGTGACTGAAGCAGAGATTGCGGTGAGATTGTTTAGCTGTCACTGTAACTACTCGAACACGACCCAGTCAGACAAACGTGCAGATTTCATTCCTTTTTGTAATTCGGGATCGACGAAGAAATATTTCGCTGCCTGCCGCTGGGTTTTCACTACTTGGTTTGGACGCAAACAGTAACTTGAAAAACGGGAAAAAAACCGAATAAGAAATAGAGGGGAGAAAAATCAGACTCTAACAGATGCTATAAAATGTAAATATATAACTAAGCCTGGAGCGATTTTTATTTTAAATTTTGTTTTGGTCTTGTATGACAGATTCAAACAAAAGATCGTCTGCCCACAACTTTTTAGAAGTAAGGCCGGTGGGGTTTGTTTGTCACGAGTATTCATTTTTTTCATGGTGCGTTTTCGTTCTGACCTAAACTGGGGAAAATATGCTTTTTTAAAAGCCTTTTCGCTTTTAGCATGCTGTGTATGAGTGTTTGCTTGCTGATGTTTCCTCCTTTTTAAACTCTATTCTCACTGAGTAAAAAAACCCTTATTTTTCCGGCGAGATCTGCTTTTCAGGAAATACATGTTTCTGAAACATGTATGACTTCTCAAAGCATGCAGCTAGTGAGCTGTAATTCTGCCAGGTGTGTTTGTGGATTAGCTGGGCTGAGGAGGTTAAGGAAGTTGAAAAAAACCCCGAAGGCAATCAACATCTGAATGTGAAAGTCCAGCTGAGACTGCAAACAATACAAACTATTGTGGAGAGATGTTTTAACTCACTACTGTTTTATAGGTATCGTAATCTGCCCCGGAAATGAGACAAATAGTCTCCTAACAACAACAAAACTCTCCTTTGAAAGCTGCTTTAGGAAACGGTGCTCGTATGAATGTCACTTTACGTGACAGAGCGCGTTTAAAATTAGTCTATTCAATCTGTTGTAATGGGCGGATTATGAGTAAACACATTTTGGAATGAACAACCTCATGTTATCTGCAGGAACTGCAGGGTTACAGCTGAATTAAACGCGCATCAGCGAAATTTCATCAGCACTGTTACTGTCTGAGCCCTGGGCCAAGAATTATATTTCCGCTATGGGGTAACTGCCATATTGAAAAATGAAGGTGGAAATGTTTGTTTCGTGTATTGTTCTTCCCCTCTTAAAGACACAAATCCACGTTTAATCAAATTATTCGGAGCAACAGCGAAACCGATTGGCTTCTGCTGACTCATTAGCGGAGTTGTATTAATTAGGAATAGTCCTACTGGCTCGTTTTTGAATTTAAATGTTTGATTCCCTCGGCTCTACTCTGGCGGGAGGAGGGTAGACTTGGGGAGAAGAGACACATGGAACTTCATCTGGGCTGCCGGGGGGCGCCGGGAGTCCATGCGGCTCTTCCCGAGGCCTCCTCGGGAACTCGGTGCACATCAAAAATCCCACTCCCCAGAAGGCCACCGCCCCGACTTCCTAATTATGGGGATGTTCATTAAGACACAAGACCTCTTCTATTGCAGGTCGCGTTAGCCTCTCTCACAAAAGCTGTGTTCGGCCCTGGGGTGGGCTTCCTGAGCTCCGAAGGGAAGCTTTAATGGAGGGGTAATTTTCGACTAAATATATAAATAAATACGATTTAGAATAGCTTAAAAATTCTTTGGTGGGGTTGTGGCATCGCGACGGCGTAGTGGAGAGAGGCCGGGGCTCCCCCTCGCCCCCCACGCTGCGCGGCGCTCCGCTCCCCCTTTCACGTGCTCATTCCGCTCCAAAGTTTCCCTTCGCAGCATCCTCCATCGCCGTCTCCTTCCCTCCCTCCCCCTTCCCTCCGCCGGAGAGCCGGGGGCGGTTCGCCCACCCTTCCCACGGGGTTGCGCGACTCCCGGGTCGTGGGACCTCCAACTTTTTAAGGGCGCCCCCCGCCACACACCTCCAGCAGCCGGGGGGGTGTCCCCGTTGCCCGCTCTCGCACCGCCCGCACTGCCGGGAATTATCGCTGTAGCTGTTATTATTATTGCGGGGCTGTTTTCCCGCGCGGGGGCGGTGCCGCGGCGGGGGCGCGGCCGGTCCCGCGGGCTGCGCGGCGCGGCGCGGGGGGCGCGGGGCGGCGCGGCGGGGCCGGGGCTGCCGGTAAGTTGGCGGCGCGGTGGCGGCGGCCCCGGGGGAGCGGGCGCCGCGCGCGCTCCCATTGGCCGCCCCGCCGTCAGCTGCTCCTATTTTCTGCTGTCGCTTTTGGCGCTCGGCCATCCAGAAACAAACCACTTCGATGACTCCTAATAGTTATCGCCAGATGTACTAATACACAACAAATCACGGTCCGGGAGAGGGGGAGAGCAAATGAGTTCCTATTTTGTGAATCCCACTTTCCCGGGGAGCCTGCCCGGGGGCCAGGACTCCTTCCTCGGGCAGATCCCTCTGTACCCGGCGGGCTATGATGCTCTCAGGCATTTTCCGGCTTCCTACGGGGCAAGCAGCCTGCAGGACAAGACTTACACCTCACCTTGTTTCTACCAACAGTCCAACACCGTCATTGCTTGCAGTCGGGCTTCCTATGAGTACGGAGCCTCTTGTTTTTATTCGGACAAGGACATTAGTAGCGCCTCTCCTTCCGGCAGTGGCAAACAGAGGGGGCCCGGGGACTACCTGCACTTTTCTCCCGATCAACAGTACAAAACCAGCGGCGGCCAAGCCAAAATTATAAATGACGAAGGCACCGACCGGAAGTACACGAGCCCTGTTTACCCCTGGATGCAGCGGATGAACTCCTGCGCCGGTAAGGAATCTCGATGCAGTCAAGGGCAGAGAGGGGAGGAAAAGGAAAAGTTTCTTTTTTTTCTTTTTTTTTTCTTTTTTTTTTCTTTCTTTTTTTTTTTTTTGGTGAGATAAAGTTCAGATTGCTGAAGAAACACGCAGGGCAATATGTAATATGAAACCTTCCCAGGTTTAGACCTGGCACGCTGGCACCCAGGGAATGGTGGCCAAGATCCCAGTATGTAGGTTTACTAGTGAAAGTTATAGGGGAATCCTTGGAAAGTAGGGAGAAAAAAATAAAAAGAAACGAAGCATTTTTATCACTCTCTTAAAGCCATCCCAAAGCCTCTGCTCTGCTTCTTCATTGTCAGAGAGCGATGCATGGAATATGTCCTCTGTACTGAGGATCCAAATCATTTGTGGTACATTCCTCCTCGCCCCCCCCCCCCTCCCCCAGCTCATTAGCCTGTGAGTATTGGATATTGAGAGCACGTTTCTGGGGCCGTGGGCGCACTTCCATGGCATCGCGAATTTTTTCAGACATAGGAGTGAACTTCACATATTTGAGCTATTCTGTACAGGAGTGGTACTGGGGAATGGGGGGTGGGGGTGGAGTGGGAGGGTTGTATTTGGGTGACATTTATTTTTTATAATCCCAAATTTAAACGTTTACTTCAAGTGTTTGCTAATGACTCGCCTTCTCTCCCATCCTCCCATCCTCCCAAGTTTATGTTTGCTGCAGGGTAGGTCTCACTCCTTATTTTGAAAGTTAAACATTTAGCAAGACCATTCCGATGCTGCTTTGCATTCAAGAGCAATAAATTCCGGAGCAAATGGCAAAACGCTCTTCTATGATCTTTAGGTGATGTCTATAATTATACTTAGAGACCTTCTGTAGTTCCAGCCATGGCAATGGCTGTGTGTTTGTGTCAACATAGCCACATGTGCGTGCACACACACCCGCACAGACACATGCGTGAGGCTTCCCGGATAGCACACGTGTGCCTGTGCCTGTGTGTGCGCACAGGCTCCCAGTGCGCACGGAGCAGCCTCTGCTCAGCCACTCGCGCCCTGCTGCCTCCTGCACCTTCCCTAGGTCCACCTTAAAGCCTCTCTGTATCCCACTTACCCCGCCACCGTAAGCGCACTGCACATCCGCATTTACAGCTCGCCAGGCAGGGAAAAAGGAAAAGAGAGTTAAAAAAAAAACAAAACAAAACAAAACAAAAAACCCCCAACAAACAAACAAAAAACAAACAAACAAAAAAGCAACCTCCAGGAAAACAGATAAGCTTCCCCCACTCCCCGTGATTGTGTCTGCAAAAAGCGGCAGAATATACTAATCGCTCTTTCTGGTCTGAAATCACTGGGCCCTGTCCAATGCGATCGTTTTGTCTTTACTTCTACAGGTACAGTATATGGAACACATGGGAGACGAGGGAGGCAAACTTACACCAGATACCAAACGCTAGAGTTAGAGAAGGAATTTCATTTTAACAGATACTTAACCCGAAGACGACGTATTGAGATTGCAAACGCTCTCTGCCTTACTGAACGCCAGATTAAAATATGGTTTCAAAACAGGCGGATGAAATGGAAAAAGGAAAACAAATTCATAAATTCCACACAGCCCAGCAGCGAAGAAACAGAGGAAAAGTCAGGGGAGTAGAACCACGTTTAATAAACGCTATCAGGCCTTTCCTTAGTGCTTACTACTACTACTATTATTATTATTATTTACCTTGTGTTCCTTCTGCTACTGAAATCCTATAGGTTTGTCACAGTCTATTAATCCCCAAAAGGCTTGGTTAAAAGATGTATATTTGCAATCATCTGTGACTTACTCTTATATAAGTGGAAGCCCCAGCTTTCGAGCTACAGGCATGTATGTATGTAACCACCTTCCCAAAGCATATATGGTGTTGGTTGAAGTATTAGAGAATTGGCCCAGAATTTTAAATATTTGAGATGAGCATCTGAATGTGGGTGAGTGTCCCTGGTGTGGTTGTGTGAGAAAATATAAGCAATTTTTTTTTTTTTTTTTTTTTTATTAGAAACGCTGATATTGTAGAAAGACGAAATTTTAGAAAATATTTGGCTTTGGATTTCGCTAGCTCCCGCTACGGCGGGCCATCTTATTATTCTGTGTTCGGGAGTTTATGATCTGCAGGGGGAAAAAAAGTTTTACTCGTGTATAAGGTATTTAAATAGCAAAAGGAAGAAAAACTCTTTTTTTAAAAAGTTGTCTAAATACCTGTGTATAAACTTTCAGTTAAAGCGAAGATGAATTGCAGGGTGATTTTGTTTTTAAATGCCGCTAAACTGCTTAGTCTGCACTACTAGTATTAAAGTAAAAACTCGGCGTTAAACTTCAGGGGAAGCGAGGGAAGAGGTTTCGAAGCGGGCAATTTTCTGTGGTTCCCGTTGAGCTTACGCTAAGGTTTTTGTGAGCTCAGCTCTGCACTGAAGGGGCTTTGAATTATGGACTACATTTCTTGGGGCTTCGTGAGCTTAGATCGATCTTTTTTCCTTTTATCTCTCTTTTTTTCTCTCTTCCTTCCTTCCTTCCTTCCTCCCTTCCTTCCTCTCTTTCTTTCTTTCTTTCTTACTTGGAGAGAAGGTTTTATTAACTCGGGGATTTTCTTTCCTGCTTCTGCGGTATCTTAATTCACATTCGCATTACTTAGCACTGGAAAAAATAAACTGATACTTTGAAGAAAAAATAGCTGCCATAAAATGCTTCCACTTCGAGATTTGTAAAAGTAAAATAAGCGAAGCAAAAATATTGATTAATATATATGTTATATCTCTCTATATTATATTGCGTGTGCATGAGTGTGCATGTGAAGCTGTGTACAAATGCACTTGTATACGCATCGAGGCTCTTTTGTTTGGAAGGCAGCACAATTTGGGCTACCACTCTAAATGTTTTAAAAGCCAAATCTGGAGAATATAATGCAAAATGGCTACCGACTCATTTAGAGGATTTTTTTCCCTTCCGAGAGGCGACAAAATAACGGCAGCCGTAAAGTCGCCTGGAATTTGACCCCTAGCTGGAAAAAACGCTGCGCGATATTTATCTTTGAAATATATCTGCCATTTCACATCGGCAGGACCCGGCTGCTTCTCGAAAGCTCCGGCACTGGAATAAGTGCAGGGGAAATTATATATACAGATATATATGTGTAGAAGGGACATAAGCCTTGCCAGCACCCGAGAACGGATCGTGTAGGATTTGCGAACTGGTGTAGATAAGCCTCGCCCGGAGGAGAAGGCAGGCACAAAGCGGAGCGCTCTCTGCACGCCCAGCTCGGCCGGCGGCCGGCTCGGAGAAGCAATGCCCGCCGGCCCCGCAGCCTCGCCGCCGGCTGCCGGTGCCGGTGGCGGCGAGCCCCGCTCCGCTCCGCGCCCCTCCGCGCCGCGCCGCCGTCGGGGGCCGTCACCCCGGGCCGACCCCGCGGAGCCGCCGCCATCCCCCGCGCCGCCAGCGGGTGGCGCTGGAGGCCGGCGGACGGGCGGGCGGCGGCGGCGGCGGCGCGCACGGGAGGCGCGCCCCGGGCCGCCCGCGCCCTCCCAGCTCCCCCACCAGTGCACGAGTTTACCTCTAGAGGTCATCAGGCAGGATTTACGACTGGACAACAAAAGCACGTGATGTGAAGCCGTACCCCATATTTGGGTGCCTACGTAGGAGGGAACCAAGTACATGTCCCAGTCATTTCCATAATTCATCATAAATTGTGCAAGGGTGCTATAGACGCACAAAACGACCAAGAGCCACAAATCAAGCACACATATCAAAAAACAAATGAGCTCTTATTTTGTAAACTCATTTTGCGGTCGCTATCCAAATGGCCCGGACTACCAGTTACATAATTATGGAGATCACAGCTCGGTGAGCGAGCAATACAGGGACTCCGCCAGCATGCACTCCGGCAGGTACGGATACGGCTACAATGGCATGGACCTCAGCGTCGGGCGCTCTGCTTCCACTCACTTTGGTGCCAATGAGAGACCCCGCAGTTACCCGGCCAACACCACCTCTGCCTCGACAGAGCCCAGGTACAACCAGCCCGCGACGTCTTCCCACTCGCCTCCCCCTGACCCTCTGCCCTGCACCGCCGTGGCCGGTTCGCCTGTCAGCGAGAGTCACCACGGGGTGAAAAACTCCCTCGCCAACTCCACCAGCACTTCGTCCAATTCCAGCAGCAACACGCACATCAACAGAGACGGGGTTGGCACCTCGTCTGGGACTGAGGAAGACACTCCAGCAAGCAGCGAGCAGGCAAGTGCCCCGACCGACCAAAGCACAGCCCAGCCTTCACAGCCCCAGATCTACCCCTGGATGCGAAAACTGCACATAAGTCATGGTAAAGCAAATACCCTGTTCTTTCTTTATTTCTCTGGAGGAAAAGGAGGATTTAATGTAAACCGGGTGGCTGCGCCGAGCAAGGTCGGGGACAGGGGGAGAGGAGGGCGTGAGAGCGGGCAGTCTCCGTGCACACCACAACTCTGCTCGCAGGGAAGCACGCTCCCTTCTCTGGGCGAGTTCCCCCCGAAAGGAAAAAAAACGGCTCGGCCCCGAAAACACCGCCCGCCTGGCTCCCAGCGCCGGCGGGGGGAGTAGAAGGCGCCTTGCCGAGGGGAGATCGGGAGCAGGGTCTGCTCCCGGCTCTCCTCTGGATAGGGGATCTTCCAGTGGGAACGGCGCGGCTGACCCCATTTATTTTGCTTAGACATATTAAAAAGAGAATAGGAAAGGGCGAGAAGGGCAGTTTTCGCTGCTGGGAAGCCGTGGGGGAGGGGGGAGGGCGAGTCCCCCCAAACGCGGGGTAGAGGGCTTGAGGGGAGCGGGGGAGAGAAGCAACTTTCAGCCCCAGGTACCTGCCCTGCCCTCGCTGCTGGGAGAGCGGCCACAGGCTCGCTGGCTCCCAGAGCCTTTCCCAGCTCAGCCGTGGGAAACGTGGGAAACGGCTGCACGCTCCAGCCTTGCTCTCTCAGCTCTGAAAACCCTGCTATCAGCAGAGACATCCTCCAAATCAGCTTATCTGGGGGAGGCGTGGAGGAGAATTAAGCTTATTAAAAAAAAACAAAACAAAACAAAACAAAACAAAAAAAAAAAACCCACAAACAAACAAAAAAATTAAAAAAAAAAAAAAGAAAAAAAAAAGAAAAAGAAAAGAAACTGAAAAAAAATAAATTAAAAAAATCCAATCGCAATTCCAAGCGAAAACTTACCGAGACTACCAAATCCCCTCCCCCAAGCCTTTCCTAAGAGGGGCTGGAGGGGGAAACTTGTTGAGCGTTTATCCAAACCAGAAACAAAACCAAGCAGGACTGAGAATAACGGTCCTGGTCGCTGGTAGCTGCAATGAGACACGAAGGCTCCGAGAGGCTGCTGAGGATCTAAATCATGTACTTTTCTCTTCCAGACAACATAGGGGGACCAGAAGGGAAAAGGGCTCGGACTGCTTACACCCGCTATCAGACCTTGGAGCTCGAAAAGGAATTTCACTTCAATAGATACCTGACCCGCAGAAGAAGGATTGAAATAGCACATGCTCTTTGCCTCTCAGAGAGACAAATAAAGATCTGGTTCCAAAACAGGAGAATGAAATGGAAAAAGGATAATAAGCTGAAAAGTATGAGCATGGCAGCTGCAGGAGGGGCATTCCGTCCCTAAGCATTTGATCAATTAAAAGTACTGAGCAGTATTAGCTGACCCTGCGTCGTCTCATGTCAGTACTAAGTTGACTTTCTAAAACTTCCTTGTGTTACTTCTGTGAAGAAACCCTGTTCTTGTCGCCCTTATTCATCTTTTAATCATGAGCCTGTTTATTACCATTCTCTCGCGTGTATAAGTAGATCTGCTTTTATCGTACATTTCTTTGTCTTGAATGGCTTTGTCTTGAAAAAAATAATAGATGTTTTAACTTATTTATATGAAGCGAGCTGTGTTACTTGAAGTAACTGTTAAAACAAAACAAAACAAAACAAAAAAGAACAAAAAGGGAAAAAAAAAGAAGTAAAAAAAAAAGAGAGAGAGAAAGGAAACCCTCCCCCGGTTTAGTACAAATGTTATGTGTTGCACTCAACCTGCTTAACTGTGCATGTGTGGTCAAGTGTTAATGTCTGTATAGCTCCAAGCTGTTAAAAATATTTTTATTCAAACTACCTATATAATTCCTGTGTAATTAATGCTGTTGTAGAGGTGAAATGATGAAATCAACTGAACTTGTCCTACGTGTAGTGAATAGTGAATCTGTGACGAAAACTGTGATTCCAAGCAGTATGTCCTTGCTGTGCCTTTGTATATGACTCTTTGCACGAACTCTTAGAAGTGGCTCTTATTAAGCGCAGCTTCTGTGATGTATGTTTTTTGTGAACAAAGTTACAAATATAGTCAAAGTCTGGCTGTTTGAGCAAACTGTGATCAGCTTTTTTTTTTTTTATTATTATTATTATTATTATTTGTTTTTAAAAAAAACTGACTGGAAATCAACAAAAAAATAAACTTTCTATTGTAAAGTTTTTGTGATCTGATTTGTGCAAAGCAAGAAGTTGTGCTTCCTCATTTGCTTTTGAAAAAGAAAAAAAAAAAAATAGCCCGTGCAGACTTTGTTGTAATATTTTACCTGGCTCCTACTGCACGTTGGATATGGTGGATGCTGCAATTGTCCGCTACCAGTATTTTAAATTGAAACTTTGACCATAAGTTCTTCCTGACTTGTTTCTCACTAGGTGGAAGGCTGCATCGAAGGACCACAATCAACACCCTTTGTGGCTGAATCAACTGTTAACTGTTTGCTGATGGTTAAAATAAAATAATAAAAAAAGAGAACCACAAAAAAAAAAAAAAAAAACAAAACATTCCCACAACCCAAACCCCAAAGCCTGTGCTTTGTTAAAATATGCTGCGAACTCCAGGGTGTGTTTGCATTGCTCTAGAATTTCTCCGGTGGTTTCATTAACTATATTTTAGGACAGCCATGTCCAAGCCCTCTGCATCTATTAGTAGCACTCTCTAGCTACATTCCCACTCTTTGCCCTTTAAAGATTTTTGATTTTCTTCGCTACAATTAGTTTGCTATAAACGTAATGTTACTTACCCCATCAGAGCTTGAATGGTTAACTCTTCTGAGCTTCTAAGAGCAACTAAAGATTTGCACATTTACTGACTGGTTACATTGATGCCTTCCCTTAAAAGTTATAAAACAGTAAACTTTATAAGCCCCAGTTCCGGCTATATGACATTTGGGTGCCAAATGAATAGGGTTTTGTCTATGAATTAGATCGTAAAATCATCCATAGCACAGACAGATAGGCTCACTGGCTATAAAAAGTCACGTGGTGCCATTAAAGTAAGTTTTATGGTTTTGGGGAGTTGACATCCAACATTATATACCACATAACATATAATCTCACTGACGCTGGACTTCATTTGACTCTTTTGCAGGCTACGTGTGCCTCCTGGCCATTCAAATTGTCAGGTTTAGGGACAGAAGTATCCAAACCACAAGTTCTCAGTACTATGTGAAAAATGGCTCCTTGCAAGTCAAAGGTAAGTTTTGTGCACAAGTTCCTTAAAGTTTATTTGTACAGTGGGGAAGCCGAGGCTCCTGCTCGCTCTCGCTGCCTCTCGCCTCTCTCTTTCTTTCTCTTTCTCTTTCCCTTCCTCTCCGCCTGGAGGTTTTCAGGACGGTCCCACCGAGCCTGAGAGGCAGGATCAAGCACTAATGATCCAGGTTGCGCTGCAAATACCTCCCCCCCATCCCTTCACTCGCAGCAGCTAGCTCTCTATTTTAACGATCAAATCAAAGTAAACCACAATAAGCGACTTTGGCAGAGATGGATTTTGGGGCCTAGCTTTAATCACTTTGACTACCGCAGAAGATAATTACTTCCTTTGCTCCAATAGACTCTCCAAGTTTGGAGAGGTTTTGTTTAGCAAAGAGTAGTTACTGCAGGCGATTAAAAAAAGGGGGAAACAAAATAGATTGGGCTTGATATTATCTGGGCAGTATCTTATGTAGGCATGATAGAGTTGGAGGCGTGATGATATGGTAATAATCTTTGGATTGGTGAAATATGTTGCACATCAGAGCCAGTATTAAAATGGCACAGACTGTACTAGAATGCTTGGATACATATTTTCTGCATTGGGTTGTGCAGAAAGCTTTAGCGATGTGTGTATGTACATCTGCAAGCGCGTAGTGTGTTTTGGGGATGAGCATTTATAACGTTGCTATAACTTTTTCCTGATTCTATACGTAATTGCATAAGTATAAATATATTTAAATTATATGCATGTGTGCCTGCATGTACAAATCAGTTTGTATGTCTGTGTAAAGCCGTGCAAATGCATATATGTGTCTAATATTGGTGTGTTCATGTACACAAAGGGTGTGGACGTGTGTACACATATATATGTTCCTGTGACTTCCTTTTTTTTTTTTTTTTTTTAAAGCGAACCAATTGACTGTAACTTGTAGCATTAATACAAGAGACTACAGGTCATTAGAGTGCTGCAAATTATGAAATACGGGCTTGGTTTATTGAAGACTGTAAATATCCCCCTAGCTCTGCACTCTCCCTTTCTGCTTATATTGCTGGCTGCCATTGTGGGGTAGGCCCCAGCTGCGTGTTTACTTCAACATTCTTTTTATTTAAGTGGACTGTTCTCACTAGAGTGTGATTACTCAGCAATAAACTTTATGGCCGGATTTAACTTCAGTCTTTGAATTTCCAGGACTTGAATGAAAGGGTGAAAGGAGCTCTATCTTTCTTTGGGTAACATTAAGGCCTGATTCTTATCCTCAGAGCTGTTACTTTGGCAAGTGATCTCGTGGGGGGTATAAACAGACTAGTCAGGGGCTAGGGTAGGATTTTGAGAATCGCCTAATATCTATCTATCTATCTATCTATCTATCTATCTATCTATCTATCTATCTATCTATCTATCTATCTATCTATCTATCTATCTATCTATCTATCTACTATCTCTCCAAACCAGCTGTGGATATCTCTTTCTCTGCCCAGGTTTGGAGTTTGGAGTAACATTGATTCAGCAGATTGCATTGTTTTCCTTAATGTGTCATAAAGTCGGGTTTGCAAAGGAATGGAGTGGTTTGATGTGAGAGATGGGCTTTGTTTTATTTCTCTAGTGCTATGTCATTTGAATGTTGTGGTTTAGGGTGGTTTGGCTACTGTTTGCAAAAATGGGAGAAAGGCATAAGGGGTTTTAGGAGGGTAAGGTTGTTGTATACCTCTGCAAGGTCTGCATATTACTGACAGATTCACATTTTTAAATTGTCTTTAACTTTAAAGAAATGGTGGTATCTAAGGTAGGTTCATTCCAAAGAGCTCAGTTTTAAAAAACATTTAATGTTTAAATTCAGCCTTTGTGGAAGATAAATAGAGGCTGATTCCTTTGTGTCTGTCGATCCTTCCTGTCAGCACTAAACAAACACATCTGCATATACTTCATATTAAAAAAAGAATGAGGAAGGTTTTAAAAAAGTATATCCAAATGCACATTTGAAAATAATTTCCATATAAACAGCTGGAGATTTTATAGTACTCTAGTTGACACATTTTTGTCAATAGGAATATCAGAAAGTTGTATATGGTAGGTGTGTATTATATTATACTATGTGCCATAAAATTTTATAGTTTGAGGCTAGGCATGAAAGGCCCTTAAAAGTTTGGTCTTCATTTATGTATGGGTCCTTTTCCAAGGAAAACCTTTTGCTTGTAGACAGGAATTATACTAGACACAAACAGCTCACGATTACTCAGTATTCAACAACACAGTGCTATTTGAATTAAATGGCTAATATACAAGCACGCACAGACACCCATTAAATTAATATTTTAGGATTGTTGACATCATGGTGGATTGTAATTTTTCATTGCCCAGAGTGAAAAGATTTGCTACTATGTATTTTCCATATCTTTGAATGTGGCTTCTGGACCATATCCCACACAAAACAATGTACAGAGGTTCAAGAACTACAGAAAAGAAAAGTATCCCTAAATCCAGAAGCATATAAACCCCTCTGTACTGCAAGAAACACTAGCAGCAAAAGAAAGTTAACTAGAAATGACACTTCACCATGTTTCTGGCCCTTCCCTGTCCTAAACATCACAGTTGAAACCGTTCAACCCATAAATGCATTAAGATTTCCTAATACGCTTTGAAATTTGAAATTCAAACAAGCCCAGAATGCCGAACTCTGTGAAAATACTCCCCGGTCCAAATTCTTTTCTGAGGGAAAATGTCATGGGAAATTATCACTGGGAATCAAGACAGAGGTTTTATCTGCAGACATTATTTTTCTGATAAGTTTGGGGGATTAAGAAGTGCGAGTTTTTTCTATTTTAGGAATGGCAAGTTGCTTTCTGCAATTTGAAATACGGTTTACCTAATCCTTTGAAAGAAATAGTTGCGTGTAGGGGCTCATGTCGAAGTGTAAAAACAATTAATGATTAGGCAGCTCTCTTAATGTGTGGAACTGGTGACTTTGCAAGACATAACTTTCTCTAAACCAGAAGTATAACAATCCAATGGAAAGTCATCCGTAAATTACAGCTCTGCAACTTTGTCTATACCATGCAAACGCTCTAATTTCAGAAAATTACAGGGAAATGATTATTCTGCCATTTCCTTACATTTAATAAGTGTGTATCTGTGGAAGGGCGAAAATAGAGGAGTTTGCAATTTGCTCCATGGGAAATTGAATGGAACTGATCGTGAGTGTGGGGGATCAGGGAGTCTCTGTTTCAAACCCTGAATACGGAGCAATGCCTTTTCCCTCCCGCAAATACAGATTTAACGCATCTAATGCAGACACAAGTAAATCTCCTGACCAAGTTAAGATGTCGTTGGCTTTCTTAGTCCTTTCTCTTTCTGTCCTCAAAATTTCTTCGATTTGAGGCTAGGATTACTAGCTAGAGCGGAAATCCACAGTTCCCACAGTCGCCCGGTCATCTTTGAAAATATTATCCCTTTCAAATTAAAGCATCTTCACTAATGTCTCTCTGTAAGGCAAATACTCATGGACCACCCCAGTCACATGTTCCTGTACCTACGCGCACAAACAATTTCAAATCTGACACAGAGAGCGTGTAAAATTTGCATGGATTTTGCCTTATAACACGCAAAAGGAATCTTTTCTATATCCCCTCCCCCCAAAAAAATGTCTTTTCAATAATAATATTTGCTATGAAGGTTATTGGGTAATTATTGCAATTTTGTGGAACAGTCCTTGCTTGAGGTGAAGTCTGTCTACGGATAATAAATGGCAGCCCGTGCAGTTCACTGCCAGGTTAAGTAAATGCAGAAAAGATAAATCTGCACACCCTAGGAATCACCAGCAGAGCTCGCTTTAGACCAAGTTCACAGTCAACTCGTTTGCCTAGACAAGGCTTCACAAACAATTAGACTTGTTTCTTTATGTTTAAATCAAGAAGAAATGACTAAAACCCTTCAGCAGAGAGCTGCAGCTTTTCCCCCGACGCTCGTCGCTCCATTCCTTCCAACCTCACGCCCAGAACTTACCCAGCATTTCACCTGCAATTGTAACCATATAGCGCCTTTGAGTAACAGGCTTCCCTCCAACGCTGCCGAAAGGCTGTGCAAACTGATCTAACAGCATTTTACAAAGCCGCGAGATTAAGGAAAAAAAAAAAAAAAAAAAAAAAAAAAAAAAAAAAAAAAAAAAAGCAAAAAGTATCCGATTTCTCGGCAGAAGAAGGAGAAAAGAAAAAACAAAACAACAAAACAACAACGCCCTTAGAAAGCTGGGGGAAACAGCAGAAGTATTGAAACAAACAGTGCGAGTCTCTTACTCCTAAAAGAAGCTGCATAGCTTTTGTATATCTTTGTGGTTAAGGGCGTTACAACTGCAGGTCAAAAAGTTGAGGGTCAAAAGTTTACGTTTTGCACCACTCTTAGTCATTCGCCCAGACAGAGTTTGATGTCAATGTTATAGCCGAGATCTTGACTATCAGCACAAAAGATAAAATAGCTTTGAGTTACGTGTGTATCACAGTATGGACTCCAGGTGAACCCTACTGGCTGAATGACCTCAATTACCAAGGAAAGGATAGAAAATTCCTCTTTTCAAGCGTAATACACGTTGTATTTCATCTTGAATTATCAGCCACATTTGGTTTTGAATATCTCGTGTTCAGCCGCGGCAGGTAAACACGCGTGTTACCCCCACAGAAGCTACTGATGCTGCTTCCTCCAAAAGTCAGGTAGCAAAATGCCTCACCCTTTTTTATTATATAATAACCTGCTCTTAGAGGTTTAATGTTAAGCCTTTTCACTTTGCAAAATGGCAGGAAGATAAGATAGGAGCGAAGCTATTAACGCGTGTATCGATCCTAGCCGCGTCTTTGTTTTTGCTCTCATTTCTGTAGCGACTGCTAAACTGTGCTTAAACAGGACACGCCGGAGATAATACGGACTATATGTTTGGTCCGAAGGAGCTCGTTTAAAATGTAGAGCTGTGGAACCGCGTTGAAATACCCATGGAAAATATTACTGAGAAGCTGGCGCCCTGCGCTTCTCCGTGATTTGGAGGGTTCTCACAGCCTTCTGGAATTACCCGAGGCGGCAATGCCCAGCGAAATTGGGAGTAGGACGCGATGTTTTTCCTCTCGCCACCCACCCATCTTCACCCTTCCAAGAAAAAGTTTAGTGGAATTTCTTAGCGCAGAGAGATTCCCACATTGCTGGGATTTTTTGTTCCTAGTGCCGCCTCTGCGCTTCTGAGTAAAAGCTTTAGCTCCTTGGTTAGACGTGTCTGCAGGGAGAACCAGCCAATATTGCTCAAGCAACTTCATTTTGGAGGACATCATCGCAGACGGGATTCAGCTGGAAATTTTAAGGCTGAGGGGTCGGTGGAAGAGGTAAAGGATATTCCCAGATAGCCATAATCAGACCTGAAAGGTGTGGAGGAGGGGACAGTGCCACAAGGAAATCGGAGAAAGAACGCACCTCACCCCCAGCCACGCATTGCTGCCTTTCCACCCCCAAGGCAGTAGCCCACACTGGCCTCTGTGTAACTGGTTCGCGTGAATTATTTGCCAGAGACACAGCTGGATCGTGGCAGGCGAGCACTGTATCTTGGGAACAAGTACGCAAGAGGTTAGGTATCAGATTAGCCAAAGTGATCATCGGAGATTGTGCCTGAAGTACCTGCTAAAGCCTGGAAAGTGTGTAATGCAAGTGTTTGCTCGGCGTGTAGACGCTGTTCACAAGTTGTTGCTGCTGCTCACTTGTAGCGAGCCCTGGCAGTTTAGGGAGCCTGCCCGCTCTGGAGATAGTATATAACCTTTCACATCCAGACTATTTATTTGGTGTAAGAGCGAAGCCTGATAACAAGCTAAAAACCGTAGCCAAATATCTATTTTGTTAGAGAATAGCAGGCGGATTGTTTCCAAGAATAACAATGCGTCTTTGATATACCCAGAATGAAAGCTGTTACTATAACCGGCTTACTCAAGAGTAGGTGACAGAAATCCATTTACTTCCTAACTAAAACAATTAGTGGTCCGGATTCCATGTTTTAAATCTGGTTTGGAATAAAAATATCAATGGGAATAATTTCAAAGAAGTTGAATCCACGACTTACATAAATATTGACTCCTTTCAATTGTTGTTTAAATTGTACCCCCCCAAAAAAAAAAAAAAAAAAAAAAAAAAAAAAAAAAAAAAGGCAACAGGCTAGAACAGAACACTTAATAATTTGAGACGAACTCTTTCTGTCCTTTCACTCTCTCACTTTCTGCATTCAGAATGCTGCTCTCTGGCGTGGAAGGTCTGCTCAAGAGACCACTTAAAATCCGGGTACAAATCACATTTTACGTGTGTTTATCAAAGCGCACCAGGACAGAGTGAGCAAACCGCGCCAACTACCCCGTTGTTAAGAGGAGCCCCAGTGCCAGGGAAACCACTGCTTTTACCAAACGCTGAACTTGGGGCAAAAATGCCAACATTGCCCCGGCAGCGCCGATCGGGAAGGACGCTCTCATCCGAGGAGGCAGGAGCAGCCTCGGGGCTGTATCACTCCCTGGAACAAAGAAAGGAATACAGTCGATACATTCCATAACGTTTACATTTTCCCTCGATTTTTTTCTTATTTTTCCCTTAGAAGTAGTGACCTGGGCAAAGCACCCTGCTATCTAAAAGACACTGTTATAGACCTTTTAGAAAAACTAAGTCCAAGGCCGAGGTGAACTTCAGGTCACCGCGTCTAACAAATATGAAAATGTCGCCTGGTGAAGGGCACGCCTTGTTATTTAACAAAGACTGTCAATGTGTAAGATTAATAAGAAACAAAATGCACACGGTGTCACTTTTCGGTCACTTTGAAACTTGGGACAGCCTCGCATTCAAGAGGGGAAAGCTGGGACTAAATATATTCAAAATGGTTCAAATCAAAGTCAAGCCAGACTGCTAGTGCGATTCTTCCTCCTCCTACCGCTCGCGGTGGAGGATACCCGACACGGCAAGAGGTTGACTTGAATTATTATTATTATTATTATTATTATTATTATTATTATTATTATTATTATTATTATTATTACTACTACTACTACTACTACTACTAGTACTACTACTACTACTACTACTTCACTAGTACTATTATTATTATTGCTGTTGTTATTGTTCTTTTCTCTTTCGTGGTAATTACGATTTAGCTGCGTATGTGGAGGGTAACAGGAATGCTTGTCTGTTTCACAAGAAAAAGAGGGATCCTCTTTTCCCCCTCTTTCGGTATGTATTGAGTTGCCTCTTCTTGGTGCATGAAAATTTACTCTCTCCCTCTGAACTTAATTCCAGTGCTGTCCCCATCCCATTCTCGGCCAGCCTCGGCCAGGAAACCCTCGCTTCTTTATTAATTGATTGAAGTCTCATTCTCCAGTGAAATCGAGCCTTTAGTCCTTCTGGAAAAATAAGGGAGCTGGCCTATTTTATCCTATCATTTTCTTTCTTTGAGAACTTAGGGTGATGGTACAAGATTGTTAAAGGGAAGTACTGGGGGAAAAAAGGGTTTGAGATTGTTTATTACAGCCATAAATCTTGCAGTAAAATGTCGAAATAGCCGTGTGCAAGATAACACTTGGTGGTCTTGGCTGGGTTCTTGTTTATGATAACAAAACCAGAAAGACACGGAACAGGCCTTTTGGAGGTCCTGCTTCAGCACATCTTCGCAGACTAAGAGAACCACACGAAAAAGCCAGACTTGAGCTGAGCAGCTCAGGTCACCTTGCAGATTTACACTCGTATACAAAATTGAGTCCTTCTCTCTGTAACCAAGCGCCAGAGCCCTGCTGTAGAAAGGGGCACGGTGAAACTTTGAGATCTAATCACAGTAAATAATATGAAGCAGAGCCCGGTCAACTCTTCCAATATATCGCTGATCTTACAAACGGAGACAACACTTTTCGTTGTGTTTTACCGTGGCGTGGGAACACGGCAGCCCGCTGTAGTGCTCCGGCCATAGTGCCTCAGGACTTATGCCGAGGATAATATTTACGATACCCCAGTGTAATTCATCTGGTGCTAGCCGGCAGGTATTTGTATGTATGCGTCTCTATGTGTGCATGTATCTCTCTATACCGGGAAAATTTTATCGTGGTGGACTTCGGCAATCTTTTATTTTTTACAGTCATGCAGCTGGGAGCTTTTTTCCTTTTAGGAAATGGGTTGCTCTTGTTTTGTTGTTGTTGTGAATATAAATAAAACAATCTCCCCTTTTCTGTCAAATGTGTGCTGTTGAACAGTTGCGGCTTTCTCTGTGTGTAACCGCGTGTGTGTAACCGCATTTCCTCTCCACGCAGAGTAAATAGAGAAACTTATCTATTACACCAGTTAGAGTTCCATAGATGTGTTGTTGGAAATGAGTAAGTAAATGTGTTTTAACTCTCTTTACAAATTAGACATTCGATAGTAGGAGGAAACGAGTGATTGTTTAGATAAGTACCCCAGTATACCCAAGCGTTGGAAATGTTCTAACATATTACAAGCCGCATGCAATGTGCGTGCCTATGTGTCTGTGGATAAAATATAAATCGATACAATGTGTGTCTTGTTAGATAGAATATATATTCAAATAGAATTTTATTGCATGTATCCATTATCTATTAAACTGCAAAAGACAATAATCTGAATTTAAACCAGGGTAACTGTTAACGTAATATCTTTAGGAGGGCAAGATCTAAACTGTATCATATTTATGCTTGATATATTAGAAGTATTTTTCCATACCGGCAGATGAGATTTAGCCACTCAGCAATTATATTCTCTATGGGTGTGGTAAATATTTCTATGTGTTCATATTTTTCCTGTACAGATGAAAAAAAAAATCTGAAAAAGTTCGCGCCTACTCCAAACGTGGCAGACTAGCTGACGTTCAATAAGTATTTTTTCCCCTTAGAATAAGAGCGTAATTAGTTTAACCATCAAATTTCAATTATCTAAGGTCAGGACGGTTGCCTCGTTTCCCCCTGAGCTGCAAATATCGTTAACAATCTCAATTTTAGCAACGTAGAAGTAAGTGCCCGAGTGCCCTCTCCCTCCTACACCAGGGTTTGCGAGCTACTTCTGTGAAGGCGCTTTCTTATGGAAGTGAAAATTAAGAAATAAACGCAAGACGAGGCACACCA
The DNA here is from genome assembly GCA_032173965.1 of Sitta carolinensis. Lineage (NCBI taxonomy): Eukaryota > Metazoa > Chordata > Aves > Passeriformes > Sittidae > Sitta > Sitta carolinensis. Next base: position 33,909,026 of record CM063284.1, on the reverse strand, counting down.
AACCAAGGGACTTAAATTCGTAGTTCAGAAAGCTCTCCTCCGCGGGGAGGGATGCTCACAGTGAGCCCTGTAATCGCCGGTAGGAAGTCTTTGGTACCGTCGTTTCCGTCTTCTCCTCTCCCTTCCCCCTCTGTTCCCCGTTATTTTCAGGCTCGCTCTATGCCTCACACCCCGCAAGCCCCTCGAGGACTCTCCTCGGCCTGCTCGCGACCTTCGTTCTGACTTTTGCGTCTACTCCTCCAGTAAGCCCAGCTTCAAAGGGGCAAAAGGCTGACCCTGGAGCTGGCGGCCGCCCGCCGTCCGCAGCGGCGCGGCGCTGGGGACAGACCCTGGAGGGCGGCCGGTGGCCTGTGCCCGACAGCTGCTGCCGCCCTCTGCCTGCTCGCAGCCCCGGCGTTTGGAGACGGGCTTGTTTAAAAGGATTGTGCAACGCCTTGTGCAACGCCTGCCTCCCTCTGCATCACGCAGCTGGGCTGCGCTTCCTCGCCCCGCTTCCTACACTCTCCCACGGGAGAACGAAGACACAAAAAGTGCTGGGCCGGGCGGGGTGGGTGGGAGACTGTCAAAGCTGGATTAGTTTTATCTCGCTTGACACCGCGACTGCTGGACACGGCCCGGGTCGGCGGACGGGAGGAGCCGGGGATGCTGGTGAGGAGCGGACGCGGGGCGCTCCCTCGCCAGGCAGCCGCCGCCCGTGGGGGAGGCGCGGTCCCCGCGAAGGGTCCGCGGGCGCGGAGCTGCCCTGCGGCCGCTCGTCCCTCTTCCATTTCCTGATCCGGGGTCCGCGGCCCCGCGCGGTAATTGGCGCTGGCGGTCAGGTGGTGGCGGGGCGGCGGGGGGTGCGGGTGTGTGTGTGCGCGGGTGTGTGTTTGTGTGTGTTGTAGGCGCTCCAGGGGTGGGAAGAGAGGAAGGGAGGGGAGTGCAGCGGGGAAGGGGGGGGGGGGGGGAAGGGCTGGAGGCCCAAACTTTGGCAGCGGCAGCACTTGACAGCAGCGGGAGGGGGAGAGGGAGGGAAAGGAGGGAAGGGGGGGGGAAGGGGAGGGGCCTCGCCGAGCCCAGAAAAACGACAACGCGAGAAAAATTAGTATTTTTGCACTTCACAAATTAATGACCATGAGTTCGTTTTTGATAAACTCCAACTACATCGAACCCAAATTCCCTCCCTGCGAGGAATACACGCAGCACAGCGGCAGCGCCGGCAGCTCCGCCAGCTACCACCCGCACCACTCGCACCCGCACGCCCCGCCGCCGCCGCCGCCGCCGCCGCCGCCGCACCTGCATGCCGCGCACCCGGGCCCGGCGCTGCCCGAGTACTTCCCGCGGCCGCGTCGGGAACCGGGCTACCAAGCTCCCGCGGCGCCGCCGGGGCCGCCGGGGCCGCCTCCCGAGGCGCTCTACCCCGCGCAGGCACCCTCCTATCCCCAGGCGCCCTACAGCTACAGCAGCGCCGGCAGCGCCGCCCCGGGCCCCGAGCAGCCGCCCCCGGGCGCCTCGCCGCCGCCGCCCGCCAAGGGCCACCCCGGCCCGCCCCAGCCCCTGCTCCCAGGCCATGCCCTGCAGCGCCGCTGCGAAGCAGCCCCCGCCGCCGGGGCCGGCACCGGGCCCGCCTGTGCGCTGCTGCCCGACAAGAGCCTGCCCGGGTTGAAGGGAAGGAGCCGGTGGTCTACCCCTGGATGAAGAAGATCCATGTGAGCACGGGTGAGTTGCCCTTGCCAGGGGGAGGTGAGGATGCGCCTGCAGAGGAGAGAAGGGGGGAGGGTGCTCTCGGGACCGGGATGGGTCGTTGCGTGTGTGGGTTTTTTTATCTCTTTCTCCCTCCGCGTTTCCTAATAGTCGGGAAAAAAAAAAAAAGAAAAAGAAAAAAAAAAAAAAAAAAAGAAAAAAAAAAGAAAAAAAAAAAGAAAAAAAGAAAAAGAAAAAAAAAAAAGAAAAAAGAAAAAGAAAAAAAGGGGGGAAAAAAAGTGAGAAACCTTTTGTATCCGGGGTCCTTTATCAAAAGATTTACGAGACGCCAAACTGTTAGGGCAGTAATTATAGCCCCCATAAATTTAATTGCCCTGCAGTGGCTCTGGGCCATGTGTCTTTGAAGCTTTTCTTCTAACCCAAATGCCCATCACCATTTTTTATTGCTCCTCGATTGTCCCCACTGACGATAGGCTGGGAAACAATTTTTCTTGCCGTTTATGTATCTTATGTGAACCCGGTGTCAAGTTATTATATAATGATTATGTTCCATCCCTTTCCCTCTCCTTCTTTCCCTCCGCATGTGTATGTGTGTGCCTGTGTGTGCACGTTTCAGTCAATCCAAATTACAACGGAGGGGAGCCCAAGAGGTCTCGCACTGCCTACACCAGACAGCAGGTCCTGGAGCTGGAGAAGGAGTTTCACTTCAACCGCTACCTGACCAGAAGGCGACGCATCGAGATCGCGCACACCCTCTGCCTCTCCGAGCGCCAGGTCAAAATCTGGTTCCAGAACAGGCGCATGAAGTGGAAGAAAGACCATAAACTGCCTAACACAAAGATGCGCTCCTCAAACCAGTCCACACTGAGCCAGCAGTCCAAAGCACAGACACAGGGCCACCCCCATCCGCTCGATGGGGCTACACCCAACGCAGCTGCTCTATAAATATGGTTTTTTGTTTGAGTCTTTTTAGTATTTTTTTTTTTTGTTTGGTTGGTTGGTTGGCTTTTTTGTTGTTGTTGTTGTAGTTGTTTCTTTTTTAAATATATATATATATTTACCCATCTATTGGGGCTTTCAAGCTGCCTCGAGGTGGAGGCTGGCCTTTTGGACCAAACTGTGTAAAACAAAACAGGAGCAGAAAAGGAAGACGAGACGTGTCCAAGAACTGGCACATGTTTAAACCAAAACCCGGACGATTGTCTACATTGTATATAGATAATGGTTCCATGCCCATCATTTTTTTCTATTTATGGAAACGCTCTCTTGCCCTCGGTGTAAGAGAGGGCTGGATGCTGTCATGGACAAATTCTCTGTACCTAAGACGGATCTTTTTTTTTTTTTTTTTTTTTTTTTTTTTTTTTTTTTTTTTGAACACGTTAAAAAATAATTAAAAAAAATAAAACAAAGCAAAGAGCTCGTGAGACACTTGTGTAAGGCATTGACTTGAATAGCGCTGTTTTGTGGTGTGTTCATGGATTTCTCTGAGCGTGCTTGTGTGTGTCATGGTGCACAGGCACGTATACACACACAGACCAATATGGGAGAGAGAACGAACACGTTCACAAGAGGTTAAAGACTTATGAAAAAGTTCCCTTACGCTGTCTAAAGGAAAGTGTTTTATGTATCAAAGGTAACTTAACTGGTTTTAAGTGTAGCCCCCTCAGTAGCTGTGATCTATTAGTTTTTCTCCACATTCCCTATTGCATTTATTTAAAGAAATATTGCTATAAAGGCTGTTGCTGTCTTCATATTTGGCACCGTCTAAATAGTTTGGGTCCATGTACAATTTGTGGATTTTTGGTGTAATGTATAACAGTGCCAAATGCTAGAAATAAAGATTATTCTGTACAAAAGAATTAAACGCTTGAAACACAAGTCCGCTACGTGCTGTTTCATCCACCTTGTGCTTGGCTGGTGTTGGCTTCAGGAATGGAAAACAACAGTTTAATGCATTGTCTTGACTTGGATTCATTTTGTCAATAAGGTAATGGTTATTTTAAATGTGGCGAAAAACCTCCTGACTCCTACATGCCTGTCTGGGAAAAATTGCATAGCAGGACAAGGAAAGGTCTTGCTTCATTGTATAGGTGAGTGGTGCTCTCTTTAGCTGACTTAGAATGAATCTGACTCCACCGCTGGCCATGCGACTGTTTTAAGCTGCCTGACAAGAGAAACTGTGCTTCTTCTGGGAGCCAATAAGCTCCCATGCCGTGATAACATTTTAAATCTTTACCCGGTCTTGGTTTATTCATTCATTTTCACCTGATTATGATTTCTTAGCTGGGTAGCTCTTTTTAAGGGGAATACATGAACGGTAATTTAAATTTTCTTTTTAAGCTGCCTTTTTCTGTTTCAATTTAATTGGTTTGGTTTGGTTTGTTTTAAGATTATTTCGAAATGTATTGAGAAAGCCTTGGTAGACACGTGAATTTGGATACAACCCGTGTGCCTTTTTTGACCAAGATTGTCACAACTACTGTGGCAAAATGGGATTCAACTGGTTCCAGCTCAGGCAGTGCATCTTGCTGCTTCCAGGCAGCTAAGGAGCTTAGGCAAAGCAGAGCTGCTAACAGAGAGCCCTGCTTGGAGCTCTTGCAACACGGTGTAGCACTGAGCTGGGTAGGAAAATCTTGGAAAGGAGCTCAAGTGCTGCTAAATCTTCCGGGAAGACCTGAAGGCCAATACTTATTTATTTACTCACCCAAATACATACAAGATGGATTCTTGGAATCAGAGCTTGTCTTCATGTAAGTGAGGCCGCCAGGACCAGGGACATCATCACCCCTGGCTGAGGCAGCACCAGGCTCCAAAGGTTGTGCCAGCATCCCTGCCTAGACATGGAATATGTACCATCCCAGAGAGAAATGTAATGTGCCACTGGAAGGACACGTTCAGCATGAGGGAGGTGGTGGTTGTAAAGACCCTCAGCAAACACGGCTGAGGTCCCCACACCTGACCAAGGAGCAGGCCTGAAAAGCAGACTTCTGCTCACATATCGCTGTTCACTAGATCCTAAGTCGCCAGTTTCCTCCTTACAAAGGGAAAAATAATATAGCCCTATGAGAGGTAACTACTATCCGCAAATGTGTAACTCTTCATTTGGTTTATTGCTTGAGAATCCTTTAATGTATTTAAAGCCAAAATTAGCACAACTGAGCAAAATTCCAGATGAAATGTATTAACTGGTAGTGCAGGATTTCTTTGGTGTGCAGCCTATGCGTACAAACCTGGTTTGCTCCCATTGTAAAAAGAAATGAAATCACGCTGCAAATAGCAATTTTAGCGAGAATCATTAATCACCTCCTACAATAAATACTTCTTTGTAATTCAACAGCGGTTCTGAAAGGCATTCTCTTGGAAAAGTCTGTGAAGACGCAAAGGATTTTCCTGGGGAAAAAAAAAAGTGGTCATGTGTAAAGACACAGCATCTTGGCTGTCTGCTAAAAAAATGTACATTCTCTTGCTGGAGATTGGACTGCGGACTGCAAAATACCCCATGGCAGATTATCATCGTTTAAGGTAAATTCTCCTTCCCTCTCTTTCCCTTCTGCCTGTGTTGGGAGCAGAATGCTTCTCCCCTTCCAATACCTCCTATCTTCACAATAACTTCAAAAATTACATCGTCCTGTTTAAATTCTCGCATTGTGCTCCCTTTGCTAAGGCAACCAGGAGTTCACCGAGAGGACAAATTTTCTATCCCATTAATTGTTTTTTTTAGAGGAGCAGACTGACCCTTCAAACCCTTGACCTTTAAAGACAGTATTCTTTTTAATCCGGCACTTGGACCTAAATGTCTCTTCCCCCCCTTCCTCTCTCTTGCTCTCCCGGCGTCTCTCACACACGGATTTATCTGCTCTGGCCACAAAGGCGAGCACAGCTCAAAACGCTGGAAGTGGAAGTGTGTCGATATTTCAAAGAAAGACCAAATCACCTCGGAGTCAATTTGCTGTCAGCAGGGAACGCCACTCGGTTAACCCCGGCACCCACCTCCCCTCCACCCACCAAGAAAAATACTTCTTTTCCAAGATCCCCCTCCCCGTTTCTCCTGCAAGCTCTTGCTATACCTGGTGTTTCATTACAGAAGGAGCTGAACTGTGACAAGCGCCTTGTGGTATTTAATAACCAGGGCCATCCTGCATCAGGGGATTACGCAATGCTAGGATTTTTTTTCTTTAATTTTCCTTTCCTCTTTTTTTTTTTTTTTTTTTTTTTTTTTTTTTTTTTTTCCCAGGGTGCTTGCAGTCCCAGGTCTTCTTGTCCTGTGTTTGTAAACGAGGAAGGGGTGGGGGAGCCCTCGCACAGGCGGAGATCCTGACAGCCTTGCAGTGAAGCTCCCGCTCTGCCCGGCACCCCCGCCCCGCGTCGGGGCCGTGCTCGGGCCGCCCGGGCTCGCCCGCCGTGCCCGCACCTCCGCCCGAGCCGGGCGGGCGGCGCGGCCGCGGGCCCCGCGCGTCACGGCCCCGAGGAGGCGGAGGCTCGGGCCGTGCCCGCGGCCTCAGGGCCGCACGGCCGGGCCGCGCCGGGGTGGGACCCCGGGGTGTCGCTCCAGGGCCGTCCCCTCCTGCGCGGGGCTGCGCGGGCGCCCAAGCCCGGCCCACGCGGGGCCCGGAGGGGTCGGGGCTCCCCGCGTGGGCCGGGGGAGCTCCGCGGCCGCCTCCCTCCGGCCTCGGGCAGCCCTGCTGGCTCCGCCCGGGCCCGCGGACAGGCAGCACTCACCCATGGAAGACGGCCCGTGCGGTGCCGCCCTGAAGCTCTCCCGTCCCCCTGCGAGCAGCGCAGAGCCCCCTCCCCGCTGCAGACAATGACGATCTGGGTTCAATTGATTCATTTGGAGTGGGGGGAGAGCACGGTGTAAAACTGACCCAGTTCGTCGTGCAGAACGGGACAAACCCCTGTTAATAATGCCCCAGAGCTCTCCCTGGAAACTGAGGAGCTGTCAAAGGCAGTGAAGATTAGGGGACCCAAGTACGAGCATCCCTGCGCTTGCAGATAAAGGTGTTGCGCCTGTTCTGGGGGAGATATTGAAATTTTAATCTTCAGGGTCACGTGACTCATTAAATAATTAATGCAGATAGTCAGGAATGGATCTGTGGCCGTCAGTCCTCACTAGGAGTGATTCTCTCAGAAGTGAAACTCAATTCCTTATTACTGGAGTTTGTTTTTTCTTTCTTCCTTCCTTCCTTCCTCCTTTCTTTCTTTTTCTCTTTTTTTTTTTTTTTTTTTTTTTTTTTTTTTTCCTTAAAAAAAAACCCCACCTGATTTATCTTGAAAGATTCTAAACTTCTTAAGCAAGCAATAGGGTCATTATTGGTAAGTAGGTAGTGTGTATTTCTAGCTTGATGACTTTAATTGTTTGTGCTTGCTTTGTCTGCTGAGCATTTGCTTAACAAGTTTAATATTTAGAAATGTTAAATCTTTGTTTTAGCTGCCTTGTGGTCACATTATGGCTTTTGGTGATTAAGTGTTACGGAGGCAAACACACTTGATAATGTTCTAATTCACACTGTGGAAGGCTGGGTGCCACAGTGCAGGAGGACCTGCTTTGTTCAATTTTCTTGGCGTTAATAAATCACCGTCTCTAATACATGGCCAAAAAAGCAATGGAAAGGCAGTGAGCATTGCAAAGGAAAAGTCATGGGCGAATTTCTCTATGACTCATTAGTCTGAACGATTTATGTATGAACCTAGAGTGCCGCAATGACTGTTAGAGTTTGGGATAACAACAAATTAAAAAAAAAAAAAAAAAAAAAAAAAAAAAGAGAAATAGAAAAAAAAAACAAAGAAAAGAAGTCATAGTTTTTGTGAAGTGCTTTAATGATACTTAGCAACTTTTTCAAGAAACGGAATACTTTAAAGAACCGTGGCGGTGTAAAATATGGTAGCGTGACCTAATAGCTCCAAAATAAATAACAGAAAGTCGCTGGCACCATTTTCAGATACACGCTCCATATTTAACACGAGTGGGACAACCCAGTCACGACACGCTTGATCGATGTTTATTGCTGTTTGTAACATGATTATTGATTAGGGATCAAAACGGCTAAAATACGACTTTGAGCCTAAAATGCCAGGGGGTTCCCCTTGTGCTGAAGCCGAGTGGAAGGAAAGGTAGAGCTAAGGATAACCCCTGGAAGCAGCGTCCGGGCTCTGTGATTGCAGTTCGAACTTTCCATTTTCTTTTGTGTTTGCCAGTAGATTTTAACAGTCAGCGCTCGCTAATTTATGAGACAGCAATAAACAGTTTAGTAGGCTATTATTGCATGATTTTATGTAGACTGGAGTTCAACACCAAATTTAAAATTATTAGCGTAATTATGGAACTACTAAATTACCAAAGCAAAGTATCTGCTCGAAAAGTTCTCCCAAGACAGACTTAATATTTCTAGGGCTCAGATAACACCATTCAGCAAGAACGGTGTTATTTAATTATTAGCATTCACATTTACTGACTATTGTAAGATGCGTTAGATGGGTTTTATTAGCAAGACTGAATACAGGGGTACATTATTATGTCTGACAAATTCGTATGTAAAAGTGATTCAGTAAGTAGCATGTGAATAACCTGACTATTGTCCTTTTGGACCTTTCAATATTGTTTATTTTAGGGGAAAAGAAGCAGCCCAGTTTTTTCCCATCCGCCAGTGGTTTTCGGTGATGTCGGTTTATTCGTCGCTGTGGTGTGGTGGTGGGGTTGGTTTTGTGGGTTTTTTTTAAGTGTTTGGGCCCGATCCCGCTTCACTGAGGTCAATTGTTAGTCTCTTACTGAGCTTGTGGTGGCAGGATTGGGCCCCGGCTAACCGTTTGAATAAAAGCCCAACCACAATACGCCCCGCATTTAAACTGGAACCCTTTCTGAGTTTTATTCAGCAGAGATGAACACCACGACTTGTGTTTAATGTCTGTTCTTGATTAAATGATCCTAAACAAAGGTTTCCCAGAGGAAAATAAAGCAGACATTCATGTAACAAGAGTTAGGAATGACAATATTTCCAAACACTTGGAGACAGAAGGCATAGCTGTCTACAGGGAAAAAAAATAAGGAAAAAAACCCAACCAAAACAACCGCACGCTTTTATTTCTCAGCTCCCCGTGCTCTTCACCCGGGTGGGAATCCACGCTCCTCGCGGGAATCCGAGTCCTCTCCATCCCTGCCCGCCCCTCTCCGGGCTCTCCCAGCACACCCGGCAAACCATGTATTGCCAATGAAGGAGGAAAATACCTCCCCCTGCACTCCCCGGTAAGGCACTGTTTGTTGCTTGTTTACAGGGAGCCCCGAAACGAAGCCGCTCGGCCGGGGCGGTGGAAGAAGCTGGGAGCGCCTCAGCCCAACCCTGCGCAGTTGGAGGAGGTAAGAGCCGGGCAGCGGCCACTGCTTTTGCGCCGGTGGCAGCTGTAAGAATGCGATTTGCCTGGTACCTGCATGAAGAACAAGACTGCTGAAATGAGATGTTGTTGTTGTTGCGATAAATATTTAACCTAGATGGAATTTTTTTTTTTTTCTGGATTGGCTCTATTCATCTTCCGTGGGTGGTGAATGCGCGTGTCTGGGCAGACAAAGAAGTGTACGGGACCTGAGTGATCGCCGTCCTTATAAAGGCATTGGGGACAGGAAGGATGCAAAGTCATCTGAAGAGCGAAAGAGTTAGGGAATTTCTTTGTCCGTTCTTAGCTCCTTCCGAAATCAGAGGCACCAGGCGAGGGAGAGAGGGTCGGAGCCAGTTCGGTATTGAATGGCTGCTTATCGCGGCTTGTCTGTTCGCCTTCTCCTCGAGGGGTTCCGCGGTCACTCCTGCAAACGAGAAGTGCATGAGGGGATGTTAGAAAACCTGATTTTTGTCTGCGTGCATACAACAGAATGGCTCGCGAATAAATCTCGGGTATTTATCCGTCCTGGCCTGCTTTGCCCTGAGTGGAGATCGGTGTGTTGTGGTTCGGAGTTGCTGAAGTCCTTGAAGCGCTTGGTCCTGTGGCAGGAGAAAGGAAATGCTTTCGATAGTGACAACTTTTTTTTTTTTAATGCCGGCCGTCGAGAGGGGAGGATTACATAGAATTAGCTCAGATTCCTGCTAGATTTACCTGCTCCTTTTTGGATGTTGATGTACAATTAGTGTATTTTACTACCTTTTAAAAGCGGCCATAAATTACAGGACTACAAGGGCTCTTTGTGTTGGCTTAATGAGCTGCTTAAATCTTAACTACAAAAAGGCGCTGCAAATGTCTATTCACGCTTGTGCTCGGAAATTGAAAGCGAAAACACGGTACGAAGGAACCTTCCTCCGGTGGCATGTACCCACAGCATTGCGGGCAGAGATATTTGGGATTCCGTAACGGACCCAACACCGGCAGACTCAGCTGACTCTGAGCAGAACTTCTCTCACAAAGGCAGAGTCGATAACGTTGATCTTTTTATCTACTTGAGAATGATCAAAGACCAGCTTTATCAGACACACGGATGTAGGTAAACAGCTCTGCGTCCCAGCAGATTGCAAATCTTTCGAGGTAGCGAGGAAATAAATACTTATATTGTACGGGTGATTCCCATTTCGTCTCCACATGGGAGTGATAGGCACACCTCTTACCAACTGGCATAAAAGTAAACTTGAAGCACAGCAAAAATTTTAACTCTAATTATATTGAAGATAACTTTAAATAGCATTAATGCTAAGAGTGGCTATTAATGCCAGAACGGGCGCAAAGGGTCTCCCTTAATGAAGGCACGTTATGAACTCAGATCTGTTTTTTGTTACTGAGGCTGGAATTTAAACTCATCTCGAAGCCATGTGTACAAAACACAGACAAATCAGTAGCACACCTACTGATAAACTCCACTTTTCTTTTTTTCCTTTTTTTTTTTTTTTTTTTTTTTTTTTTTTTTTTTTTTTTTTTTTTTTTTTTTTTTACTAGAAACAGTCTTTTGTGTAGCCAAATCGTCAAGGTAATAAAACACAACGTTGAGTGTCCAGGAACAGGAATAAAGCAATAAATGGGTGGCGAGGGAAGTCTAGCGCCTGAGACTCACAAGGTCATTTGAATTTGCATCTGAAACCTCGTAATCACTCTACTAGAGCAAAGGAAACTTTCTCCAAATTCTGCGGAAGGGAATAATTTTCATCTGCAATTCAGGACAGCACAAAGTTAGGCAGACTCCCCCTTCTGCCTTCCCAAAGCACACTTTGTGAAAGGTATTCACACGTCAAGAAGTTACTTTTCTTAAGAATTAATTAGTTTCCCCACTATATACACCAAGTTAATTGTTAAACAGTAGTTTTAGGATTAACTTGACCATTAATACCAATAAAGATGTTCACAGAAACAGGGTTTTGAAGCCAATAGCCACAGCTAGCGTTAAGGCATTTCAGATGACTTATGATTGTGATTTATTGCTTTTGTAGTTTCTATTTGCTCAGGACTGTAACTTCTAAAGCCATCTTTCTACTTTTGACGCAAAGCAGTCGATAACTTTTTACAACAGCCCCAAGAAAGACTTGCTTTGCTTTTTCCAGCATCTGCTCCATTCCCCATTAATTTCAGTTTCATTGTTGCAAAAGAACTTTTCTATGTGGTTCTTCTGCGGCGTGCAAACGCACCAAATTTAAAGGAGCCATGAGTCCATCTCAAGCAAATATCGGCCTTGGTTTACAAAAAGTATGAGAGCTGTGGAGTTACCAGGCATGCTAATAGTTACAGACTCGGGCATGTCGAGTGTGCCTAATGCCCTCTCTTTTTCAAAAGTCTGTAGTTTTTATTCCAATTCCAACAATATATGTATACCCTGGTACTAGCTTAGTCACTTCCATATGAAAAATTGCAAAGTTTTCTCCTGCTGTAACGTCATGCTGACTTTGCTGCAATCCCACTACTGTACACTGTTAAGAATGGGTTTACATTCCAGTGGCCCATTTTTACAATCCAGGCGAGAGTATAACATGGCTTGTCCATAACACTAAAACTCATCTTTAAAAAGAAAACTCCTTCCATTCTGTTCAAGGAAGTGTAGGTGAAACAGTAAGAGGGGATATGTAGTCAGCTTCTTTGAGCTCATGGGAGATGGTGGAAAGATTTAGGCAAGGGTGTATACATAATGATGCACAATGCTGGAGTCACAGAACTGAACCAGGAGCACGTTAAAAGCGTGAACTATCTGATTTACTTTGACTCCTTCCAGAAAAGTTGTGTGAGTGGAGGGTTTCTTTTGTTTGTTTAGCTTATTGTGTCAATAGCACAAGTTAAACAATCTTACAGGGAAGATGTGATGGGTTCACACACAGGCGAAGTTGCCTGGCTCAAGGGCCAGATACAACTTTGCTTCTTTCTTTTCTTCTTAATTTTTTCCCCTTAGGCAAAGAACTCCCCCTCCCCAATTTTTTTCCCCAATGCTAGAAACCTATAATTTTGTGCATCACTCAAACTAGCTGTATAGGAAATGCGTAAGCACAGGTTTAACAGCAAGGTCCCAAAAGATTTTGCAAAATTCAGAGGCACGCCAGTGAAGGAAGGTGTATTCTTCATAGTGTGTTACAAGGACAAAAATCAACTATCCTCTTAGAAGAGACTTTTTTGCCTTTGTCAGGTAATTATAGGTCTTTTTAGTTTCTACAGGAGCCCTGATGTAGCGTGTGGGAGTTGAGCAAGCCCTGTACAATGGCAGGGGAGAGGGAGCTGGGGGTGGGGGGAAGGCTGGTAATCGTCCCGTTTAGAAGGGGGCTGGAAATAATAGCATTAAGATTTGGGCTTTCTTCGGGGCTTGCAAGAGGACATGCGACGTGGAGCAGAGTGGCGGGCCTGGGGAGCAAATGCCGGTTAATTAGGCTAAGTATCGAAGTGCAGCGTTACAAGAATTTCTCTTACCTTCCAATGGGTTTTGTGGAAAGAAATACTGGTGTGGGAGGAAAGCGAAACAGACCAATCTCCCCTCATAGTCATCTGCATGTCTTAGATTTTTTTTTCCCCTCCCTTAAAACTCTTCTTTAACATATTGGGTTAAGGCTTTAAAAAGGGAAGGCTCGCGCTAAGAAACACTGTTCCTTCAATGATTCCCTATTTCAAATAAAAGGATTTAAGTTGACGTATGACCACGTGAGCACATAATACAGCGCATTATTGTGGCATTTGGAGTGGAGACCCGGTCTGGCTCTGTCTGCGATTACGCTTTTCCAATTTCTGTTCAGAGCAAGCACTGCTTTCTATTATTTTTTTTTCCTCCTGCCCCCATCACCGTCCCCACAAGAGCTGGCCATTTCGCTGACAGCTTTCGTTCCTTATGGAAAGGTTATTGTCGAGCCGAGAGGACGAAATGCTTCGTTAGAAAGGATGGATTTTATTTTAAGGTATTTCCGTTGATTGTTCATTTATGTGGTGAGTTATTGCTGTTCGAGGCAAAGGTCAGTAGCAGAGGCTGGAGCGAGTGCGTGTGTGTGCGTGCGGGTGTGTGTGCACCCGGAGCCAGGCTGCTTCCCCCTTTGTTTCAATTTGCTGTGGTAAATATTCAACTCTACCCTCGCAGCGAGCAGAGCAGGCAGAGTTTGCTTCTTTATTTATTTTTCTCCATAGAGATCCCACACTGCTGCTGATGGCCAGCTGCCTCCGCTACAGCCCCTCGATTGCCATTTTACCATTATTTATGACCGGCTAGAGATAGGAAGCCTCTTGTATTGTCGTGTGTGAATATTTTCCCCCTTAATTTTATTCTATTATTTTGTTTGCGTGTTTATTTATTTATGTATTTGGTCAAGTCGGAGAAAATGTGGGGGGTGTGTGATGCTCCTCTGTCGGGGTCGTGCTCGAGTGTGCGGCGGCGGTTGTTGTTTTATGGGTGTTTGTTCGGCCGCTGCCGCTCCGTAAATCGATGACTGTGCGATCGTGCTGCCATTTTATTTATGATGCTTTAGTGGTACTTTGTTTATTGTGCGAGGAGCGCTGCATGAGTGCTCAGCTCTATGGCACAGCTTCCCCTTCCCAAATGAGCCAAGGCGCTCCTCTTTATTTCTCCGCGGTGTGAAGGAGCTGAACCAAGAGCCAGGCACGGCTTCTAACAATAAATCAGCCTTGAAAATGTGGGGATTTATTCTGCCTCTCTGAACGGGGATCTGGCAAGAGAGAGTAAAAAGGAGAGGAGTAGGAAGTATCTTCAAGGAGAACATATACTAGCTCTAAATTAATACCCATGCCTTCGCTTACATAAATATAGTTCTATCCATATGTATAAATATGTAAGTATTTGCGTATACTTATCAATATGAATACATACATTAAATGCACTTTAAATGACATAAATGAAAGATTACTTGGCTATCCAAAGAGGGCAAAATGCTAAATGAAACATTATTTCCCCGGTGTGCCCCGGCTTTGGGAAAGGTTGGAGACCTGGGACTCTATTTCCTCCGGTTCTCTCCGTGCCTCTCGCTTATTCCTGTTGAGCCATTTTGTGTCCAGTTACGGGCTGTTTGCAATTGCTAGTCTTCTAAGAGGTCAGAAAGAGAGGGAGAGAGGGGGAAAAGTGAACGATGATAAAAACTCCGCTGAGAGCACAAAAAAAAGGGTTATTTCCACTTCGAGCTATTCGCGGCCATTCTGCAGAGACCTTCAGGGTGATGTTTGGGATGGTCTCGTGTTTTCCTGTTCTTTAAAGCGGCTCTCGAAGCAGAACTGTCCCAAATAAATTTTATTTCCCCTTCTCGCCACACTGAAGCACGGTATCTCTCTCTTCAGCAAGAGAAGGAGAGCACTTTTGCTCCCAGCTGTGAGTCTAAAAGCCAAGACTGGCTTTTCCGTATTTCGAAATGGGCCAAAATGTGCCTCAAAAATAAAATCCAAGCTTTAATTGCGGCTAAATTACTTGGCAGCTTTTCCTCTGATTTATGACCCAGTTTGGATGCATATTGACCCAGTTAAAACACTCATAAATAATACAGTCCTGCTCTAGAGTAAAAGAAAGCAAGAAGAGTTCTGGAGGAAAGGAGGATTTGGGCGAGTTGTGTAAATAACTTCAGGCTGTTGAGCAAATAGCAAAGAGTGCGTTGCCTCTCCAGTGTTAGAAAATATAAACAACAATTTAGATCGACCACGGCTTGCTTAGACTGTCCAGTCCTTCTCTAATTCAGCTGGTTTCCTCTTCTAACTCCCTAACGACTTGGGCAGGCACCACTTCCAGAACTGGCCCCCTTCTCGCCCAACTCCCTGCTTTGCTATTTCATCTCTAAGAGACCCCCAGAACCAGCCCTGAATTATGGTGCTGCCTGCTTCCATATCGGGCATCCAAGGACAAGGCGCTTTACAGCCATTATTTTATTCGGAAAATAGTAATTCGGGGGAGGTGGGGGGAGGGAGGGGAGGGAATGCCACAGAGTGGGACTCTTCGGGGAGAAAAGGCAGGTCATTTCTGACTCAGAAATCAGCCCCGAACACTGTCCGTCCCTCCCCGAGCTGAGCCCTATCTCCCTCCGCGGAATGAAGCAGAAAGAAAATATTCGGCCTCTGGGAGGGAAAGACAGATAAAAGCAGCGGGGATCTGTGCGTTGGGACACTTATCCCGACATCATAGGAGACATAAAGAAAAATAATCATCTTCTCATGTTTAAAATTACCTCTTTGGGGAGAGAGGGGGCGTGGGGAAATGGGACTAATTGGAGAAATCTCACAAAATACTCTTTGCAGGCAGTAAGATGAATGGAAGAAATACTTCCATATTCCTATGAACCACTTCGGTTTTCACGATTTAAGTCCTTATATATCCTTTCATTTTTAAAAAACCTCCCCCCGCTTCCCGTTCCCCGTTCTTAAATACAGACATTTAGTCAGATATCCCGCTGGAGATGGCTCCCAAGTTGAAACGCGCTCTTAGGAAAAACTCGCCCGGCTTTCGGCCGGGCCCCCCAAACCGGCAGGCTCCCCGGTGTCCGCAGGTTTCGGCAGTCCCCATCTTTTGTCTCCCCGTCCAAATCCTCCTCGCCAGTCCGGGGGGCTCCGTCGGGGCGCAGCGCTGCCTCTCAGTATTTGGCCGGGCAAGTGGGCGACTGGCAGATCAGCAGTTTCAGAAGAAAGTGTGGGGTTGATTATTGACTAAAAAGACTTTTTTTTTTTTTTTTTTTTTTTTTTTTTTTTTTTTTTTTTTCTTCCAAAGCAACATTCACAGGATTGTTTGAAGCAAAACGCATACGAAGGATTTTTGCCTCTTCTCTCCTCCTACGCTGGCCGCTTCCCCTTTCATGTGGTGCCTTCTCACTTATGCCATAAGGAGCAAGTGTTTTCTGTTTTAGTGCTCTGTTTACAGCTTTGGTGCACGAAGTCATAAATCTTGCATAGCCATAAATGACAAAAACCATTGGTATGCGTAAGAGGCCACCCCAGCCTTATAGTGCTTTTTATTTCTCGCTTCCCCCTCGCTTTGTTTGTGTTTAAAGATGACGCTGGGTTCCCTCGTGCTTTAAACGGACTAGTTATATTTATAATGCCTTAATTAACGAAGTAACGTCAAGTTTACACCTAGATTTTATTCGCAGGCTCCGCTTAATGCACGGAGCCCAGAGCCCCCTTACCGTCTCCCAGACGGGCAGGATCTGCAACTTTTGTTTAAGTTCTGGTTCGCGCGGTCGCTGCCGTGTTTCTGTTACAGGAAACTGGGGGGACACTACTACCCCCAAACCCCGTGGCTCTGAGGAAGGAGGGGAGCACCTTCCCCAGCTGTACCGCGGAAAGGAGGCGAGGGCAGGCGATCTGGAGGCGCCGGGCCCGTGTCCACGCGAGGCTCCCACCCACGCGTCCCCACGGGGTGCTGCGGGCACCCCGACCCGTCTGTGCAGCACATGTGCGTTCGTGAGCGCTTCTGTGCCCGTCCCGGGCGCTGGGGATATTTGAGGGGGCAGGGGGTGTCTGTGTGTACATCTGTGTGTGTGTGCGCTCACGCATGCATGAGTTAATAATTAGTAACTCTAATGATTTCCAGCGTGGCTCTGAAAGCATTGCCCAGAGCAGGGATCCTGGTGGGCTTCGGTTGGCTCTCCGGACCCAGCTCCGGCTCTCCGGGCTTTGCTCCCCTCCCCGGGACTCAGCCGGGGATGTGCGGGGCTCCTGGCCGTGGGGAGCGGCAGAAGGGCTATTCCGCAGCTGCCCCCCAAGCCCACCGGTAAGAGGGACAAACTCAAACCCCCACAGCAGCGCCCTGGAGGCTGGTGAGAGCGACCCTTTGTGAGCGCCGTTTGTCTTCATTAGCATAATTTTCCTGGACTTCGGTGACGCCCGGGTGCGGGGGGGCCGCACTCCTTCACTGCCATGCTTCTGCGCTCCCTCCCCAGCCCCCACCCTGCCCCATGCTTCCCTAGGCGGCCGCCTTTCTTTCTTCCTTCCTTTTTTTTTATATTTTCCCTTTCCCCCCCCCCCTCCAACTCCCTCCCCCCCCCCCCCTTCCCTCTCTCTCCTTCCCAGAGCAGCCCTGGGAAACATCCTCGTCCTCCGTGTCCCGCACAGGGAGCCGGTACGCCGGGGACCGGCTCGGGGTAGGGTGGGCTGCACGAAGCGTCAGGGGAGCGGCGTAGGGGGGTGTGTGGAGCAACGGACCCCGTCCCGTGCGGGGCAGGAGTCGCCCCTCCCGGCCGGAGGTTGCTGGGTGCGGATGAGCTGAGCCGGTGCCCACCCCGCGGCCACAGGGATAGAGTTGGGGCAGACAGCCCCTGCTCTCTGGGTTGTGTCGCCTCAAAAAAAGAAAAAAAAAGAAAAAAAAAAAAAAAAAAAAAAAAAAAAAAAAAAAAAAGAGAGAGAGAGAGAGAGCGAGAGAGAGCATGCTGGCTTCCGCCTCAGTCGTCAGAAGTTAAGGTAAGCAGGCCACAAATACGCTGCTATCAGTCGTGAATGGCGGAGTTTATGTCCCAGTGATTTATGACCGTAGACTTAAATGTCGGTTCAAGAAGAGTTCACAAGCTGGGGCTTCCTTCCAGGCAGTGACTGATACCCTTACACTTCGTGTTCAGGCAGCTCTCTCTCCTCTCTTCCCCCCACCCCCCACCTTCCCTCAACTTTGTCTTTATCTTTCAGGAAATCTTTCAGGGGGCTGCCTGGTTTTTCGTCCTAGAGTCAGAGTTTGGGGCTCGGGTGGGAGTTACAGCGTGAAGATCTGGTGTGCATGGGGAGGGGGTAAGCTCAGGGAAGGAGAGAGTAAGAGAAAGCTGAAGTGGGGAGTGGGGAAACCAAGCGGACTTGCCTCCCCAAGCAACTTTCATGTGCTGTTTCTGGGCTGTCGGGGTGGGGGGAGATAAATTGGTAAAGTGCAGAGCCGTGTATTATACAACCGAGATGGAGCCGATAAAAACAGGCATTGGAAAAATTGGGGGCCCATTTGTGTTTGTAAGACCTGCTTTTTTGTATTCGAAGGGGAGAAGAGAGCTCTTCCCATCCCAGGCACCGGCTGGGGTGGTAAATTCACCTCCTCTCCCCTTTGCCGTTAGGACACTGTAGTGATCGTTGTCGCTCTTAATCCCGCTATTCCCACTTTCTCCTGGAATGACCGGGCGCTCCTCAGGTTACCCCCGCTTCTCTATAACTTTGTAGGAAGTGATTAACTTGGCGAACCCAAACTCGGGATCTGATTTGTTTTTTGTTTTTTTTTACTTGCTGGCAGACGGCCGAAGCTCCAATAATATTTTGCCTTCCAAGTCAAGTTGCCTATTGTCTGCAGGCCGGCAGCTACGGGAGCAGTGCACCCCTCATCCTCTCTCCGCGCTGCCCGTCCTGCCAGCGCCACAAAACTTCGCAGCGGCCGAAGGAAGGTGAAATATTTGGCGTCGCGGTCATGAAAGGAGGGGTGCCTTTGTGAAATCACCGCTGCCTGATTGTTTCCTCCTTCTCCTCTGGTAGTGGCGTCTATAGCCTCTCTTTCAAAGGAATTGAGAAAAATCACACCAGGCCTCGATAGCACAAGGAAGGAGAGGCGAGGAGCTGGAAATTGTGTATGTGCCTCAGATCTCCATCGGCTTATTAGCTTAATAGCATCCAAAGAGCTTGATTAGTACAATAACAGGGTAACCGCCCCGCTGTAGGTGTGTTACCTTCATTTTGTTACGATCTAACAAAGGGAATACTGTTTTCTAAGAACTTGCATAACTTGAAAGGCATAGAATGAGCTCGTTTGGTGTTTGTGTTGTGTAAGGCTTTTCGCCCCTAAGCATTTGTCCTCGTTAGATGTTCTTTTTGGGGAAATATCCAACTGCTTAAGTAGAAGGAAAGTGGTAAAAGGAAAGAGGCTCTTCGGACCTGAAAAGATGTGGTTATTTGCCAGCAAGGGGTTAGGCGGACGGTGAGGAACACACTTCAGTTTCTGAGAACAATGTGAGTGCGTGTGGAAACACCTCCTAGATCGGAGGTTACGTACAGGTCTCCTCTCTCATTAATACGGGCGATTCTTTAATTGGTTAATTTCAGGCAGGTGACGAGTGGACTTTAATTTGGAGGGGGGGGGGGAATCCCAGAAAGAAAGGAGGATGGGTGACCAAAAAAAAATAAAAAAAAACAAAGGGGGGGGGGGATTCGCCCGGGCAGGAGGAGCATTCTCTGAGGAGTTTGTGTCCACCCTCTCGCCAGCCAAGTGACCCTCATACATCAAATTACATAGCAGCTTCCAAGACAGAACCTATTATCGCTAAGTTGGAAGGAAAGTTCAAGCCGTGGTCATGGAGATGAACGCTGGTTTTTCAGGTTTCTGGTGTGTTTTTTTCCCCCAATCCATCATGTTTTAACAGGTAGGATCTGGCTGATTCCACGAAAAGTTAGTGTCTTGAAAATAACTGCTGAAAAAAACAAACCAACGACCGCCCCTGCTGGCCTTGCTGAAGGGGCTTTGAGCGGCGCCGGGCGCAGTTGAGGCTCCGGACCCACTCGCGAGTGGGAGGCAGGCTCGGGGGCTCCGTGGAGCGGCCCAAGCCGTGCTCCAAGACCGAGAGGGAGCCGCTGCTGGCGGCGGGCGGGGCTCGCCCGGGCAGAAACCACTGCTGCCAGGACGCATGACCTGGCGGCTCGGGTTGGTGTGCGGGCACGGAGGGGAGAAGGTGCTGGCTTCGTTTATTTTCCTATCGAGCATTTCATAGACAAGCCAAAATCCATCACTGGGGATCGGGGTGTTTAAATATCCCTGCCTAGGAAACCTTTCCACCCCGCTCCTGCCCCCTGCCACACGTAGACAAGAACCATCTCATATATTTCTTTGAAGTTGTATAAAGAGCTGTAGCCAGGAGAGAAAGGCTAAAAATAAAATGACGCTGGTTAAAGGAGAGGGTTTGATCTTAGAGTGGGACTGAAGTAATAGCCCAGCCCCTTCGCATTACTGATTCCTCGATCACCCTTATCTCAGAGACCGATATTAAAACAGCCTCTTGGTGATAAACGATCAGCCCGCTTGCTCTGTTCCTTAAGAAGAAAGAATTATTAAAAAAACCCCAAACCTAGAAAGCCTCTATCCTGGTGCAGCAAAGCACATATTTGTAGCTGCCAGTAAATACAGGCAGCTTTTATATCAAAAAGCTCCATGCCTGAGGCCAAGTCATGCTGCTAAATATTGCTGACCACTTTTT
Organism: Sitta carolinensis; assembly: GCA_032173965.1. Lineage (NCBI taxonomy): Eukaryota > Metazoa > Chordata > Aves > Passeriformes > Sittidae > Sitta > Sitta carolinensis. Next base: position 33,888,786 of record CM063284.1, on the reverse strand, counting down.
CTTTTATGGCTTTCATGTCACTTAGCTATTGAAAGTAAGATGGATTTGTACCATTTCTTCACCCTGCTCTGCTCTCCCCACACCCCAGGTCTGCCCGGAGAGGCCATTGGAGGAAGAGTGCCACGTGACAGAGGGGTGCCAATGTTATTCTCCAAGGGTGTCAAGACCCTGTCAGTTTGCGAAATAAATATTGGGAAACAACGAAATGCAAAAAGCGACCTACTACGACAGCTCTGCAATCTATGGTGCCTACCCCTACCAAGGAGCAAATGGTTTCACTTATAATGCGAGTCAGCAGCAATATCCTCCATCTTCATCACTTGTGGAAACTGAGTATCACCGGCCCGCGTGCTCCCTCCAGTCCCCTGGCAGCTCTGTGTCCCACCACAAAGCCAATGACATCAGTGAGAGTTGCATGAGGACCCTCCCCAGCCAGACTCTCCAGCCCCCCAGCCTTGCTGACCCACAGGCTCCACCTCAGCCGCCTCCAGCCCAGCAGCCACAACCTCCACCTCCGTCCTCCACCTCACCATCTCAAAATGCCAGCAGCAACCCTGCCCCGGCCAACCCCACCAAGAGCCCAGCTCTTAACTCACCCACCGTGTCCAAACAGATATTCCCATGGATGAAAGAGTCTCGGCAAAACACAAAACAGAAAAACAGCAGTTCCAGTTCAGGTATGAAACGTGCTTCCCCTGTCCCTGTGTATTCCTGGGCTGACTATGCATCCGGTGGGAGGAGGGCCATCTTACCCACCTTCACCCCTCTGGGAGGGGAGGGTGGGGGATTTTTACTCTGAGTTGACCCCTTGAAACTTTTGGAAAGAGCTTGCCATCACTCAGCTTATTCACTGAGGGGAAAAAGCACCCCATACACAACTTTCCCAGCCTTGCAGACTGGGACTGAACTGACTTTGCTTCCTAGTGGCAGAACCACTTGTGCCCTCCAACATCTATCACATTTCTTTGGTAATCCCCCCTTCAGTAAATCATGTCAGTGTGGAGCAGCCCCGGCCTTAAGCCAGAGGCTTGTCCTGAGTACTTTGTTGGCATGGTGCTGTTAGATTAATAAGACAGTGACCTATCTCTGCTGAAGTGTAACGGGAATAAAATAGCTCATAATCATGTGCAGGCAGGATCAATGCCCTGCATGCAGTCAGGACGTCTTCCTATTTTAATAAGCTGATTGGCAAAGTTACGAGCCTGGTAAACAAAAATCATTGTGAAGTGCTATAAACTTCAGTCCATAAAACATTATTTGAGGGATGGAAGTGTATATCAATGCTTTTATTACTCAAGGAAACCTAAACCAAAAACACCAGTGCTAGCTCCAAAGCCCAGAAGTCAGGCTTATTCTGACTTCTTCCTCTTTTTCATTTAAATGTGTCTTGGAAATGGAGTTCAAAACTTTAGCAAATGTTTTTCCAGTCTGCTTTTTACAGCTGTGGAAATACTGCTGTTTACAGCCTTCCATATCATATATTTATTTTATTGAAAAGCAGCAACATTAAAATATATCTCTATGCCTATATGCAAGCCTAGCTACTGTATGTTCTTTATATATATATTATACTTCCCAATCACTACCATATGTTCATGCTATATGCCAGACATGATAAAAAACTCCACTATACTGACAATTTTATATTTATATGTTAAGATTTTGTATTGTCAATACTTAACTTTCAGGCGTTTGTAGCTGATATATATATATATATATATATATATATATATATATATATATATATTATATATATATATATAAGGGTTTTCAGAAAAGAGGGCTTTAGGTCTTTACAGCAATGGAGAACAGGTAGTTCCTGAAGACCACGATCCCACTATGTCAGCAGAGCCACAGTTCACTTTGAGAGTTTCTGTACCTCACTGTGTTTCCCTGAACCTTCCTTACTCCTCTTTACCAAGCTCGATATGATGCATGCTGTCATTCTTTAGGGAATAAGTGTAGTCATATAGTGACACTAACGAGGTGAAGGAACTCTTTTGAGGCCTGGAGCTTGGTGCAGCCCAGCTCATGCCATGGGGGGAATACTCGTTGCACACATGGGCATACACCTTGCCTTTGGGAGCTGAACTCTCCATGTGCTGGTGTTGTTGGCCATTTTCTCATGTTGCCATGTGTAGGTTCACCATGCTGACTGTGTTCTTTGTGTGATTTACATAGGTGAGAGTTGTGCTGGTGATAAAAAGCCCTCCAGGGCAAGCCTCCTCTAAGCGAGCCCGTACAGCTTACACAAGTGCCCAGCTGGTAGAACTGGAAAAGGAGTTCCACTTCAATAGGTACCTTTGCAGGCCACGAAGGGTAGAAATGGCTAATTTGCTCAATCTCACAGAAAGACAGATCAAAATCTGGTTTCAAAACCGCAGAATGAAATACAAAAAGGATCAAAAGGGAAAGGGTATGATGACCTCTTCAGGAGGACAGTCCCCAAGCAGAAGCCCCGTCCCTCCAGCTGCTGGGGGATATCTAAACTCTATGCATTCTTTAGTAAACAGTGTCCCCTACGAGCCCCAGTCGCCTCCACCTTTTAACAAGCCTCATCAAAACACCTATGGCATCCCTGCATCGTATACTGGTCCTCTTAATAATTGCCCACCTCCTCAAAAGAGATACACGGGGACAGCAGCTGTGACACCTGAATATGATACTCATCCTCTTCAAGGCAACGGTTATGGGAATCCACATATACAGGGAAGCCCCGTCTATGTAGGGGGCAACTACGTGGAGACCATGACCAATTCTGGGCCTTCCATCTTTGGTCTAACTCATCTCCCTCATCCTTCCTCTGCCAACATGGACTACAGCGGGGCTGGGCCAATGGCCAACAATCACCACCATGGACCTTGTGATCCACATCCAACATACACAGACCTTACCGCTCACCATCCTTCTCAGGGAAGAATTCAGGAAGCGCCCAAACTCACTCATCTGTAAGAGACAGGAGCCACTAAGAGGAACACCAAGTCCCCAAGTTTTGGAAAGTACTCATCCCTTCCCTTCTCTCTCCTCCCCCCAGTATGTGCCCTCCCCTTCCCTTCTCGTTTCTTTTGTTCGTTTTGGTTTGTTTTGTTTCCTTTCGTAAAAGCGTTTTCTAGTTTATGTGACGTAGCAATATTTGTTGCTTGAATTGCTCTATAGTTTCACTAGTGGATATTTATCTTCTTGAACTGTAGCCTTGTGTCTCACTTTGGGAGTATGCAGAGGCTTTATACTTTACCTTCTACACTTTTATCAAAACAGGGTATATGAACAAATTTTCTATAAAAGGAATTCTTAAATGTGAATTTGTTCGTACATGATTGATCCCACGGGGAAGCAATTTTTTTTATTGCACTTCTTTTAAATAGCAAGAAAGACATCAAAAGCGCTTGGACAGGGACTTCCTGGACAATTATTGATACGTGTAAGTCTTTCAATGTGTGTATGCTGGTGAACATTCAGATTTATTTATATTTTTTTTTCGCAAACATTGAATAATCTAAGTGTTTAAAATTTTATTTATCCCCATTTGTTCATATTTATATATATATAAAAAAATCTGTACCCTGAATATTCAGGAGGCCATATATTAGATGGCATATCGGCACGTGTTAGAAATATCATTTGAAAGGAAACTATTAACTCCTTTTATTAAAAATAGTGATAATAATGATGATGACGATGCAATAAAATCTGGGAAAAAAGATCACGGTTTGAATACTTTATGCTTGTAACATCCAGCTAGGCAAAAAGTGTGTGAAGCTGAAAAGGCTAGATTTGTTTTGAAAGTTATACATTCCTTGCTGCTCACGTTCTGGAAAAAAAAAATAAAGTTTTTATTCTGAATAATAACGAGTTAAGAACATGTTCTTCGCAGCGCAGGGGAATGGAGAGCCCTTCATGACGTGGGAAGCTCGGAAACTCGTCTGTAAACTTACACGAGGTTCTGCTCACCCGAAGGGCCCCAAGATGCCTTTTCAGCATTTCATAGGCAGGGAGAGATATTTTTCTTTTACCCTCTCTCTTTCTTTCTTCTTCTTTTTTTATTTTTTTTTTCCTTTTCTTTCTTTTTTTTTTTTTCCCCTTTCTTCCAGCAGGGTTTCAGGGCCCGCGGCCGCCTCCTCCTCCCGCACCCGCTGAGCGGTGCCCGGCGGGCGCGGATCGTGCCCTCCCCGCGGGGTCCGCTGGGGGACCGGCCGCGGAGCAGCGCCGGGAGGACAGCCGGGGCTGTGGGTGTACAAGTGTGTGCGGGAAACACAGGCACCGGAGCTCAGGGCACAGCCCCGCGTGGGTGCGGAGGGGCCTCCTCGTCGCTGGGCTGGCGCCCTGGGCAGGGCGGCTGAGGCTGCGGAGCCCCGCCAGCATCGGGGAGCAGGGTGGGAGAGCAGGCTCTGGCCGAACCGCGATTGCGCTGGGGGCTGGATGCGCGCAATGCTGCTCCTTCCTCACGTTACCTTCGCCATTTCCCCCTTTTCCTTTAAGGAGTGGATGTTACCTTTTTCTTTCCCTACTTTTCCCCCCGGAATATTTTTAAAAATATATTTTACTGGGGCTGATTTCATTCTTGCTGAGCCGCCTTTCCTCCCACGGCAGCCTGAAGCTATGGGGGAGGGGAGCCTTGTGTTCCGTTTCTTCCCGCGGGGGGGTGTGGACGTGTGTGCGGGTGTGTGTTTGTGACGGGGCGGGGGGGGGAACATGGTACTGTAGAAGGGCGACGGTCCCGGCTCCAAACGGGCACCCGTAGGGGTCCCCGGACCGAATCGGCTCGAGGTAGAATGGAGAAACCCGCAAGCTTGTGCTTAAATCCGATTTTTCATCCTTTCAGGCGAAATGTCCGTAATTTTTAGATTGAAACTTGAAAGATAAATCAAAACGGACCTTAATAGACTAGGTAAAATATACCCCTGCACGTTTATAAAGACATATTCCTATGCTGTGTAGATAATAACGCACGCTGTTCACCATCTGTATCTTTTAGAGCACAGAAAAAAAATGTCGCCATTTTGGTCTCATGCTGAAATATTATTAATCTTTGGGCTTTACCTTGTTCCCAGAACCATTCTTGCCTGATGCCGAAACATTGTCATGCATCCGTGAATCTATATAGAGCTTTTCTGCATAAATAGATAAAGCATGCCCAGTCAAAGAAAAGGATAGCAAATAGATTTATACCGTGATGTTTATTGTATAGATAGACATGTAACCGTGGAAGGAAAGGCTATGTAGGCTAATATTTTTCACTGAAACCTGATTATTACCCAATACAGACCAGCGACTGATTATTACTTTTGTAGTCGAAGGAAGCATTTTTGCAACATTGCAAGGCAATGCTCGTTTCAAAGGAGCGTCCGTACAAAATTCAAGCCGACACCCCCCCTCCCATCCCCCCCAAAGCACTAGGATCATTTAGGTTAGGTACAACAAAAGGTAACGGTACAGTCACGATACTTACTGAGTGGTTCCTTTAGCACCACGAATTACATTTATGAAAATGTTCAAATAGAAGGAAGTTGGCGTTTCACTCCCCTCCCACCCCGAAGAAAGGAAAATACAGGCGATTTTTCCCCTTCTTTCCACAAATCGTATTCAATCCTCTCTTCAGAGCCTGTAGATTGCAAATAAGAATTTGTAATTTTGCATTTAAGATTCGTCCGATTAAAAGATCCCCCTGGAGGCAGCGGTAATTGATTTTCCCAAGAATTTCGCGTCCTCTCTGCAAAGGTTTTGTTCCAGGTGGTTTTTGTATTAGACTGACCACAAGAAACAAATGTGCAGAATAGAGACACCCACACAGGTTTTACTCACAAAGCCTGGTTAAAGTCCAAACCTCTCTCTTTATTATTTGTCATCTGCTCTTACTCCCAATATTTTCCAGAGGGGAAAAAAGAGAAATCAGAGAAAAGAAATGAAAACGTAGGCAGCAAGAAGCAAAATAAAACCGGACTTTTCCCACAAGCAGCCCAGTCCTCTGCCAGCATATTTTAAAAGCAGCTTTTTTCCTTGTTTACTTGCGTTTCTTGCTCTGCCTCTTTTCACGGCCACATTTGATCTTGGAAAGAGCAAGAAGCTTTAAATGTGTTCTTAAGGGCCAGTAGCTGTCAAACCTTTTGGCGGCCAAGATTGATCGCGGGCAGACACCACCAGAGCTTTGTTTGGACTAAAAGCAAGAAAATTAAACCCCTTGCATTTTCCAACAGCATCGATATTTGTAAGGCATCCCTTTTGAGGGATTAAATGACAAGTCTCGTTCTATATTTTATTTAAACAAGCAACCACCAAAAAGCTCATTTAAAGCCTCTCGGCCCCTCCCCTCCCCCTCTCTCCAATGCCTTCGCAGATATGCTATATCTTGTGGGTGCATTAACTTAAAACCGATTTTTAAAATGCACTTCGTGCAGACTGGACGCAGACCGATCCACTGAGGGCTTGAGGTCTTGTTTTCTACTTCCCCCCCCCCCCCACTCCCCCCCGTCTTTTTTATATTTATTTATTTTTAAATATAATTACGAAGACGGTTGCCGACCCTTGTTTGGCAACTCCGAAAATAAAGCGAGAGGGCACCTCATCGCGCTGGCGATAGTTTCTGGCTCCTGGAGGACGCGGAGAGCGGCTCGGAAGCGTCTTCTCCCCGGCCCCCGGCGCACCCCACCCGCCGTGCAACCCGGGCTCCGCGGGCAAGCAAGCCCCGTCCGGGCTGTCCTGGGCGACTGTGACCATAGGATTCATCGGGTTGGTGTTTGTGGCCATCACTGTCATCACTCTCCCTGTCGCCTCAGTATGGTTGGAAAATTATGCCAAAAGCATCCAAATTCGGGACTTGCCTCGACCTGGCAGGGGTGACTGGAGGCGGCGGCGGCAAGAGCCAAGCATCGGAGGCGAGTGCCGTCTCTCAAGTCAGAACCACGCAACATTTTCGCTCTGTCTGGCCCCTTGAAAACAAACCCGCTACCAGCCCATATATTTCCTGGTAATCGAAAATACTCACCAGACCCAGCCTACTACGGTTATTAAGCAAATTATGCCGGCAGTCGGGAGTATCGTTTGCAAGCTAAGGCACGGGATATATACTTTTTTTAAGAGGCAACAGCCAGACGCGTTTGCAGCCTCGCGATTTGGCTCGCCCAGAGAGGTTCTCCTAGGGTTATGTGTTACGGTCCAATCCCGGGAAGCCAACTGGAGAGGGAAGTCATGAAGCGCCGGGGCTGCTGCCTATGTGACTCTTCCCCTCGAAGCAAGGTTGCTGAGGAAGATCCTGATAAACAATGGCTCAGCACCGGCGACCGATTGTTCTCCGTACTGTACACCAAATAGCCACCAAAAAAGAAGAGGAAAAAAGAGAAAAAAAAACCTCAAAAAAATGAGGAAAAGAGGAAAAAAAGAAAGAAAGGAAAAAAAATCGAACAAGAACACAAAGTCAAACAAACAAACAAACAAAAATACAGAGGAGCCCATTGAGGCTGAGTCGGGAAGGAGAAATTAGTTTTGGAGGAAGTGTTATTCCTAGGAAAAAATCAAGACCCTCTGCTTCAGACTCCTTCCTGGGTGCAACTTCTTATGCGGGGGCCTGACGGTGTCAAAACTTTGAAGATTAATGGATTACTTTGTTAATGACTCAAGGCGTCAGATTGAGGTGCTTAAATGATTTGTGAGGTGCAAAGCGTTTTCCTGACAGTCCCAAACAATGAGAGAAGAGTGTGCGGGTGGATGCGAGGAAGGCAGCAGGCTGCAGGACAAGCAGACACACACACACACACACACACACACACACACACACACACACACAACACACACACATACACACACACACACACGCACACCACACACTCCCTCGCAGCCTCTCTCACAAACATACCCACGCACACGCACCCTCCTCCCCACCCCCGATCATTTCAGATTAGGACGCCAAGGGGATAGATACTCGAGATATCATTTCCCCTTTTTTAAAAAAAAAAGTGTAAATAAAGCCTTTCTGGCCCCCAATGAGGCGTTCCTTCCCGACTTTTTTGGATCAATCAAACAGACAGTGGCTTCTTTTGATTAAAGCCCAAATTGTCATTGGGCAGAGGCAATCATGTGACAGCCAATTCGGTCCAATTTCAACCTTGTCTCCATGAATTCAATAGTTTAATAGTAGCACGGTCCCCATACGGCTGTAATCAGTGAATTAGAAAAAAAACACCCCACCAGCGATCTTCTATGCTATATTTTTTTCTCCTCTCTCTCCTTTTTCCTGGGCCTTCCCCTCCCCCCGAGGCCCCTGAATCCGAGGGAACTTTTTCTCCGCGGGGGCTGCCAGTTGAAGGCCATGAATTTCGCATTTGAGCGAGAGATCGGTTTTATCAATAGCCAGCCATCGCTTGCTGAGTGCCTGACATCTTTTCCCCCTGTCGGTGATACATTTCAAAGTTCATCAATCAAGAACTCGACGCTTTCACACTCGACACTGATTCCTCCTCCTTTCGAGCAGACCATCCCCAGCCTGAACCCCGGCAGCCACCCTCGCCACAGCGGCGGCGGTCGCCCCAAGGCGAGCCCCCGCGGCCGCAGCGGCAGCCCGGGCCCCGCCGGCGCCCCGCCGCCCCCGGAGTACCCCTGGATGAAAGAGAAAAAGGCGTCCAAGCGATCCTCGCTGCCGCCCGCCTCGGCCTCCGCCTCAGCCGCTGGACCTGCCTGCCTCAGCCACAAAGGTCAGTCCAAAGACGTGCCGCCAGCCCCGCCGGGCCGCTATTTTGGCTCCCCGCATCCCCCCGGCTTCGCGGGGGGACGAGGCGGAGGGCGGGCGGGCGGGAAGGACGGAGCTGGCGGGGCTCGATGGAAACCCAAACTTTCCCCAAACTTGCCTAATGCGGGATGATTTATTTGAGTTGGAGCTGACCTCTCTTGTCTCGCCGTCCTAGAGTTAGGATATTTGACAGTAATGAAGAGTGATAGATTGCTCCCGCTCAGCTAAGCAGCTGATGCATTAATTATAAATTGCGGTATGGCTAATATAAAGTTTGCTCTGGTGTGGGGAGGTTGGGGAGCTGGAGGCAGCGATTTGGCGGAGGTGGCAGAGGGACAAGCAGCACCGGGCGCTCAGCAGTGCAACACAATGGATTTACTGCATCCAAAGGCGGCCATTTTGTTGCAGTTGCTATTTTATGCTATATGGACATATAGATATAGACACATACATGCAGAGAGAGCACTCCCCCCCCCCCCCCCCCCCCGGGATGCGATGTGCTGGGGTGCTGAAATTCAATCCGTGCATTTATCTGTTTTGTATGTGTGTCCGTGTGTCTTTGCTTTCGCTGTTCTGGCGATGATGCTTTGGGGTGCGTGTGGTGGTGGTGTTTTTCTTTTTTTTTTTTGTTTTCTTTCTTTTTTAACAGACCCCCTTGAAATCCCCGATAGCGGTAGCGGTGGATCTAGGCGCCTGAGGACGGCTTACACCAACACCCAGCTTTTGGAGCTAGAGAAAGAATTTCATTTCAACAAGTACCTCTGTAGACCAAGAAGGGTTGAGATTGCAGCCTTGCTGGATCTGACTGAGAGACAAGTCAAAGTCTGGTTCCAGAACAGGAGGATGAAGCACAAGAGACAGACCCAGTGCAAGGAGAATCAAAACAGCGAGGGGAAATTTAAGAACCTAGAGGACCCCGAAAAAGCGGTGGACGAGGAAGAAGAGGAGGAGGAGGAGAAATCCCTCTTCGAGCAAGCCCTCAGCAACGTCTCCGGCGCTCTCCTGGAGCGGGAAGGCTACGCTTTCCAGCAGAATGCCCTCTCCCAGCAGCAGGCGCAGAATGCGCACAATGGCGAATCCCAAACTTTTCCCGTTTCGCCTTTAACGAGCAATGAGAAAAATCTGAAACATTTTCAACATCAGTCACCCACTGTTCAAAACTGCCTCTCAACAATGGCCCAGAACTGTGCAGCTGGCCTGAACAATGACAGTCCTGAGGCCCTAGATGTCCCTTCTTTACAGGACTTTAACGTTTTCTCCACAGATTCCTGCCTACAGCTTTCAGATGCAGTTTCCCCCAGTTTGCCAGGATCTCTGGACAGTCCCGTAGATATCTCTGCTGACAGTTTTGACTTTTTTACAGACACACTCACCACAATTGATTTGCAGCATCTGAATTACTAAGAAATTAAAGACGTTCTCTCTAAGGGTCCTGCTTTCTCCTCCTTATTCTTCCTGATTTTTTCCCCAGTGAATTAATTTTATTTTCCCCGTCCCTTTCCCTCTTCAGTATGTTCTGTTTGTTACTTCCCTCTGATATGCCATTTTGCCATTTCCTATGAAGTTTTAGTTGTGTTCAGTTTTAACCTAGCCACATTCTAGGTCCTTCTATAAAAGCAATATATGAGGTCTGTAAGAAAGTGATCATATAGGAATGTATCTTCACTTTCTTTTTATTTTTGTATTACATTAGGATGCGTTGTCATAAGTATTTTTGGTAGAATAAATTCTTGTTTGCTACAAGGAGCTTTCTCTTTTTTCTTTCTCTTTCTCCTCTCTTTCTCTCTGCTTTCAAGATGGATAACATGACGGGTGTCTCTCCCCATCCCTTCCACTATTAATTTACTAATAACCAAAATCCAACGTTCTGACAACGAGCTCTTCCCTTTTGGCAATTTAAGACATTCATTAGAGAGGAAAAATTCGTTCATTTTCTTTATTACAAGGATTCTCACAAGGGAAGGAAAAAACAAACTAAAGAAATGAAAACCGTTCACATGTTTGATGGAGATTTGTTCCTTTTAATGTCAAAATGTGGCATCTTATCTCTGTGAGGATACAAAGCTTGGAAATCCTGAGCTGTAACAAAAGCATGAACGAGGACTTTCTCTGTTATGGGCAGAAAGACTCAGTAGGATAAGCGTCTCCTGCAGAAACCAGCCTGTTACATGAAATAAGGAAAGGCGCTTTTTTTTTTTTTTTTTTTTTTTTTTTTTTTTTTTTTTTAATAATCCTGTTTTTCTAGAAAGTAGTGCTTAGCAGCCAGCAAGATACTTCAGAAAAAGCATCTTAAAAAATATCAGAGCTCACAAAGACTGTAGTTGGTTACTTCTCACGTGTTGAGTAATCCAAGAAATCATCCCTAGGAGGAGAGGAAATGGAGAAGTTAGTGCCTGTGAAATCAAAAGGGTGGCAGAAAGGCAGGGGGAAGAAAAAAGTATTTAGGGAGGAACCGGCCTCTCCACTCCATCCTTCTCGGGGCGGTGCGGGGGCAGATCCGAAGATATTTTTCTGTGTAAGCCTTCCTGAGATATGAAAGACAAAAAATGAAAATGGGAGACTCTGACGTTAAAGTTACAGTTTCCTCGGGCTCCCCACACTTCTGCTGGAGGCAGCAAAGACGGCATTTCAGAAATCTCCACTATATTGCCTGTCACCCGGCGTTGCCGAACCCCAAAGCGGAGCCCCGTCTTTCGGGCTAAAACCGAGCAACAGATGCCAGCGGGGCTCTGCCGCTCCGGGGCCAGCGGATCCCGGGCGGGAACGTTCGCCGCTCCTTGCATGCGTGCCAGTGCGAGTGAGTGCGAGTGGATACGCTACACAATCGAGTGGAGCTTGGGTGGGGGTTTGGGAACGGGGCTCTGCTGTCCGTCCATGCGAGCAGTGTTGTCTCCCAGCCCTATAAACACGTTGTGGAGCTGGGATGCGTGGGTTATAGCTGGAAGGGCTGAACGCAATTCTTCCGAAAGTCATAAATCAAACGCTTTCTATGAATGAGAATGTCATCAAAGAGATCAATTGCAGGAACACATTCACAAATAAAAATCCTCTTACGTATTTGCCGGGGCTGGGGATCCCCGTCTAAAACCATTAAGTGAGAAGGCGTTTAGTCATAATTCACTTTTATTGCTCTTTTAAAACAACAGCTTGGCTGAGCTGCGGGCGCGGTGAAACCTCGGCCTTGGTTCTCCTCCTTCCCTCTGCTCCAGCCACGTCCCTGCGGAAAGCGAGCAGCCTCACCGGCATTTTCACTCCTCTGCCACTGGGTTAAATTGGACCGCAACGTGCATATAAGGGTTGGGGTTTCTTTTGTGCCCAGATTTCCGGGTGCTGACAACGCTTAAAGAAAACCGAAGCAAAACAAACTAAAAAACACCCAAACAATAAAACAAAACTCCAACCAAAACACAGAAACATAAAAAAAAAAAAAAAAAAAAAAAGGAAAATAAAGGAAAAGAAAAAGGAAACGTGCTACGAGGTTTAAACTTCTCGCAAACTCAATTTAAATAAATGGGGGAATCCAGCAAGCGGGAACCGCCTCCCAGGCTCCGGGTGAACTCTGGGGCCACAACGGGGGCACACTCCCACGGAAAAGCCTAAAGAGGCGGGATCGCGCCCTCAGCCTCAGTTCCGTGGCAGGAAACGCGGAGCGAAGCCGCGGAGGGGCGCGTAGGGGCCGGGATGGCCTGAAGGTAGGGGGAAGGGGCAGTAGCTCCCCCTCGCCGGTCACGGAGGAGGGAGGGTGTGGTGTGTGTTCCTCCTCTGCTCCGACCCTTCTGGTGATGTTGCTACCATGCTTAGTGCGGGCAGCAAAACCCGAAAGCCCCGCCAGAGAGACAATGCAACAAGAGACAATGACACCAAAAGGGCCGAGAAAAAAGGATTTCAGGATGCTGGAGACTGTAACAAAAGTGATTCATCGGAATTTACGGTTAAAAGGGACCTACTTGTAGTAAAATATTTCTTTTTCTTGGCTGAAGGAAAAAACACTGAGAAGATGTCAGCCCTTTTATTAGAGAGCAGTCCTAATCGTTGTATTTTTTCTCGGCTTTATGTGGTATTTAACACAACTGGTTTACAAGAATGAAATAAATGTGTTTAAAAGCTGTAACCATAGCCAAAATTGACGCAGTATAATATCATAAATGCCTCTGGAGTGTTGTTGCTCTTATCCTCCACTCCACCCCCCGGCAGTTTAAGAAACGGAACCTTTCCAGAGAGCCCTTAACCATCGCTGCCTCTGCAGTAAATCAGAACAAATAGACATACTGAGGGCACCGGGATAGACGCGTGGTGGAGAGAGGCGCCCTTCGGTTTCGGCTGACAGTAGAGAGGCCGGGCAGATGCCGTGGGATAAGGGCTGACCTAATAGCAATAGGAGAGATTTGCACCTAGGAGAGAGTGTTGCAGTTCATGTGGGAGGGAGGAGCTTGAGGGTGTGTAATTGGGCGTGTGTGTGTATACTCGTGAGCGGGGTGCTGGCGGGGTAGAAGACCTTTTGGATTTCAAAACAAGCAGGAATCGAGCGTGAGAACAGAGGGACGTAGGAGTCGGGACCTGCAGATATAGAGGGGGTAGCCCCTCCTGGGGGTAGTGTCAAGGGACGTGACTTTCCATCCATCTTTCTCCGAGGCTGACGTTTTGCAGAACTTCTTTTGAAGACTTTTGATGCCGTCCCTTCTGCCTGCAGACAGCTGTGTACGCTGGGACAGACGGATGCCCGGCCTTTACCTCCCCTTTCCCTTTCCGCAAATGTTAACCGAGTATGAGGTCGTAACCCACATCTCACCGCCATCCCTCCTTCTCTGGCCACGGACCCCTTTTTTGACCCACCTCCACACGGTGTTGGGGAGGGGTAGGTTGGAGTCGATGCTCAGCGCGGTTCCCAGGGGTCCTGGGGCTGCCTCTGCCACTGGCCATCTGCCACCTCTCCCCACCGCCGACCCGGGTGGCGGAGCGCAGGGACAAAGGGGCCGGGGCGGCGGGCCCTGCTCCTCCCGCCGCTCCTCTGCCCCTGTCCCGGGTCGCCTCCCCGGGCTGCGACACGCGGCACCCCGGACAGTCGTCCCCCCACCCTGTCCCAGGGCGGAAGGGCGGCAGCGGCGCTGCGGGAGCAGAGCAGATGGGGTGCGGAGCCCCCCGGCCCCCGTCCAATCATTCGTCCTCTTGCTTTCGGCTCCTCCTTCCCTATTCCAACCCTGGGCTGGAGAGAGCGGGCCCGGCGGAGGTGCGGGGGGAGCAGAAATGACGGCCAGAGGGTGGCCGGTAATCCTGGGAGAGCACAATGGCAGTCAGTCCCAAAAGCGCCTCATTTCCATGTTAATGTCCGCGGCCGCCCGGTGATGCGGCTGGACATGCCCCTTTAACTCTTGGCGTGGCGTCGCGTTGGGACTGCGGCGGCGCAGGACCAGCGAGATCCCTAGGCATCAGCACTGTTACCGTTTCCATCTCCACCCGCATCACATCCACATCCGTATCCTCTGTCCCATGCCTATTCTCTACCTTATCCTTACCTCCATTCCGGTCCCTATCCTTCCGGTTCCCATCCCTGTAGGAGTCCCCAACCGCATCCACGGTCCTATTCTCACTCCCGTTCCAAGGGCTGATGCTCTCAGCACTGCCTCTGCCTCTCTCCGCCCCATCCCTCGCACCGTGCCATGGATCCAGTCGGTCCCCCGCCACCCCTCCGCCGCTGCCCGGACCGGTGGTTGGTGGGCAGAAGAGGTGCCCCCTGCAAACTTGACAGCGCCGTCAGCAGAGTGATGCTGGGGCACCCTGGCAGCAGCACTCACCCTGGAGGGGACGGCTGGTGGGCTCCGTGGGCCGGGCGCAGCCTCCGGGTCTCTCCTGCCTTCCTCTCTCAGCTGGCGGACGAGACCCAGGGGGCTGCGGCGTGGGGATGTATGTGTACAGCCCGGCCCGGCCCAGCCCGGCCCCTGGGGGGCCACGGCCGCCGCCTCCTTGCCCCGCGGTGCGGCGCGGTCGGAGCGCTCGGCGTTTAAATGCCCCCGACGCGGCGCTGTACCAGCGACAGGAGCCGGGGAAGCCCCGCGGGCGCCGCAGCCATTGGCTGCCGCCCCCCACGTGCCTGCCCGCTGCCGGCGCCTTCGTGTCATTTTCCTGCCGGCCCCATGGAGGAAGTGGGAAAGTTGGCGCGGCCCTGCCGGACGCTGAAGACCCGGTGGCGGCGTGACAGAGGGACGCGGCGAGGATGAGCTCCTTCCTCGAGTACCCCGTCCTCGGCGGCGAGGCGGGGGGCTGCGCCGCCCGAGCCTACCACCCCGAGCACGGGATTACAACTTTCCAGCCCTGCGCCGTCAGCGCCGGCAGCTGCAGCGGAGAGGACCGCTTCCTGGCCGGCCGCGGGGTGCCCATCAGCCCCCACCGCCACCATCACCACACCCCGGCCCAGCCCGCCGCCTACCAGCACCACAGCGGGCTGGGGGTGTCCTACGCGCACCCCGGCTGCGGCCCGACCTACAGCGCGCAGGGCTTCGGACCGGCGTACAGCCCCTACCCCCTGGGGCAGGACGCGGAGCTGGGCGGTGGCTTCCCTCCCTGTGCCCCCGCCGTGTACTCGGGGAGCATCTCCTCCTCCGCCGCTGCCCAGCACCCGCTCCCGCACCAGGGCTACGCGGGAGCCCCCGCTCAGTACGTGCCTCCCCCGTACGGGCAGGAGCAGCAGAGCCTGCCCCTGGGCACCTACAACCATGCCCTGTCTCCCCTCCACGCTGGCCACCGGGAAAACGCCCGCTCCCCCTCCACCGAGACCTCGCCGCCGGCGCAAACTTTCGACTGGATGAAAGTGAAAAGAAATCCACCCAAAACAGGTCAGTGGTCGGCGGGAGGGCCGGGGCGGGGGCCGCTCCCTCTCTCTCGGCCGTGGGTGCGGGGAAAGAGGCGCGGTATCCCGCGGGGCTCTGGGCAGGTAGGGCGGCCCTCACCTCTGGGAGCAGTAGCGCCTGTCCGCCCGCCGAGCTAGCGAAAAGCAAGCGACGCTTATTCCTCACTTATTCCCGACTCCCCCTTCTCCTCTCTCGTGGTCATATTTCTCGTAATTCATAAACCACTTATCAAGTTTGCTCTGACACTAGAGGCTGACTCCGGTTTAGCACCTCGCACTCCATCACTCACCCTGCTGGGGTTTCCCTCTTATCCTAAGAAGTTCTTGCTCCATACCGCTTAGCCGGTGTGGACATATTGATTACATCGCCTATAAATCATTTGCGCTCACTTACCGCTGCATGTCCCCTCGCAGGCAAGGCTGGCGAGTACGGCTTCGTGGGGCAGCCCAACACCGTCAGAACTAACTTCACCACCAAGCAGCTCACCGAGCTGGAGAAGGAGTTTCATTTCAACAAATACCTGACGAGGGCTAGGCGGGTGGAGATCGCCGCCTCCCTCCAGCTCAACGAGACGCAGGTGAAGATCTGGTTCCAGAATCGGCGGATGAAGCAAAAGAAACGGGAGAAAGAGGGGCTGCTGCCCATCTCCCCCGCCACCCCCACGGGCTGCGAGGAGAAGGCGGAGGACTTGTCGGAGAAGTCCTGCTCCTCGCCCTGCAGCGCCTCGCCCGCCTCCTCCGCCTCGGACACGCTCGCTGCCTCCAACTGAGACCGGCCGCGCCCCGACGGCCGCCCGGCGCGACGCCCCCGCCAGCGCGGCACACGTCCGTCCAGCGCCGTGATGTCTGTCCCTCGGTCGGTCGGTATCCCCGAGAGGTCCCGGCGAGCTGCCGCTCTCTCCCCGCTACCTCCGCCGCCGCCGCCCGGCCCCGGGGGTGCCGGCTCCGCCGGGTCCCGGCGCCTTGGTGCCAGGGGATTTTCTTCCCGGCCCCCACTTCCCTTTCTGTTGGAGGAGCTGTGTTGGCATATGCGTAAGGGTCTCCCTCGTCCACTGCAAGGACACTCCACCGTTTCCCTGAGTGAAAGACAGGTTATTTAGGGTACATAACCTCACTAAGAGATGCACTATTGCGAGTGTTTACACGACTTACAGGACTTTCATCCCCTTAATTTAATGTATTCTTTGTTCGTGTCAATGAGTTTGTTGCTTGTAAATACTTTGTCCGAGAGATTTATCTTTTTACAGATTTTTTCTAGAATGATGTTTCGATTATCAGGTTAAGCAGGGTGAGTGCATTCGCCAAACTGGATCCATTTTTATATTGGTAAAGTAGACGACCGTGTCAAGTGAACGTCTTAAGCTCAAGCAGATACCTCAAAAAAGTAGCGCTATTTCTTTAAATGTGACAAACAAGGCTTCAATTGCACTAGGTTTTTAAAACCTTATCCGGTGTGCTTGCTTCCTCTCCTTTTCCCCCGCCCCAAAAACTGTGTTGGATTATGGTCAGCTGAAGGGTATAACCATCCAAAAGACCTCACCTCTTCCTATTTTCATATTAGCCTTCCTTTAGACTCGATGTCTTTTCAAACTACTCGTTAATGTGACAAATGGCCAAATGAATGTATAATTTCTGTGGTTGGTGTCCAGACCTTTGCATGACGCACCGTGCTTTGCTGTACTGCGGGTACACTGAGTTCTATCAGTTGTCGTGTGTGAGCAAAATATCCTCCTGATTTTTCTGTACAATCATGAAAGGCTCTGTGATTCCACCAGTGGTGGAATCCAGGGCAGGATTTACGGGTCCTTATAATGTCTGTAATAAATATATTCCACTTTCAGGTAGCCCTCGTCTGCCTACCTTTGCGTGACGTCAGCGCTGAGTCACAGGCTGGGCTCAGCAGTTTTGTTTCCCTTATTTTCTTCTACTGGGGTCTTTCCAAGGGGAAAGGGAGTAAGAGCCTCACAACCTCACTCCTCCTGTCAGTTGTTTTGTCAGTCAGAGCTCTGGCTGCCCATTCTGACTTCCTACACAAAACTTTTTCCTCTTCTATGCTCAAATAATATTATCTTTAGACAATATAAGGCCCTTCTCTCCATTCTCTGTAACTGGGAAGAATTTATGGTCCCCAATCTAATTCTGAAGCACAAAGAGGAGAACTTCCTGGGTCAAGTGCTAACCTTTTCACCTCGGGATAGATGCTGACACTTAAATAAACAGAGCGCCCTTCAAAAGCAGAAACTCTCTTCAGCCAGTCTTTCCTCACGCTGCAGGCCCCTCTCCAAGACTGCGCATTTAATTAGCTGGGGCGCTAAGCTTGTTCGGCTTCTCTCTCCCACCCCAAGCTTCTACCCCAGAGCTTGATGGGGTGCCAAAGTTGGAGACTTCTCCCAGTCTTCTTTTGACGTTAATCCCAGCCGGTTCCTCCGTCCCTTCCCCTCTTTCTCCGCGTCCCCGCCCCCCTCCACCCCGCCGCCACGGTGTACAAGAGAGAGCTTTTGCAGGTAAATATAATAACTATTCAAATAAATGTCAAGTGAACAGCAGGTCGGGAAGGGGAGAAGCTGGGTGGCAGGACAGGGCAGAGGCTACTCAGCTGGACGGGGGATGTCTCAAGTCACTGATGCCTCTTGAATTACAACGCAAACACGCCTAACATCTCCTTCACCCGGCACAGCTGCGGGAAGTGCTACCGGGCTTCTGCTGGGGTTGGTCTGCCCACGCAGGCTTTGCTTTGCAGGATTCGCAGAGAGGCAACGAAATTTTCTTCACTTCGGTGTCAAAAGAGACAAGCCGTGATTTGCAAGGCTCGGCGGCCATATCAAGAGCCGAGCTATCTGCAAGGTTGCAGAGCTGTCTCCAAAGGCTCCCGCCGATGCCTCTATTTCTTTCATTTCCCCGCCTGCCATATACTTTACCTTTTGTTTATTAGTGTAAAGCCACAAAGCAAAACAGATGGCCTTCTTCCAGAGCCTTGGATGTGTTAAAGTGGCATTTACATGCCAATGAGGGCATTTCAATATCGAAATCTGGATCCAAACATTGCTGGAATCCGGATCTACAACTCGATTCCAACGGTGTTGACTTGATGTGTTAGAAAGAGCGGCTATAAATTACAGCTTAAATACGCGAGACAAGACACTGGTCAGTGCGTCAATCTGCCATTGCTATTCGGGGGCAAAGAATCCCATCTCCTTCCAAGCCCAAACTCCATATATACATATATTTCCACCCCCCCTTCCCCCCAGTCATAATTTATTTCAAGCAAAGACGCTCCAAACCTCCCGATCCTGTCTCATTTAGTTAGTATCAATACTATTTCGATACCATCAGCCTTTGGGGTACGGCGAAGAGAAATGAAAATTTCTAGCTTATAGTTTCTACTACGAAAATATCGCTACCCCACCCCCCCCAAAAAAAAAAAAAATTCAACGAAGCCACTAATTTACCCTTCAGGTTGTAAGGATTTTAAATAACACATTTTAAAATTAAAAAAAAAAAAAAATATCTCCAGCATCTCAGGGGGAAAAATTAAGAAAAAAACCACATCTCATCACAACCCGTCAACACAAATCGCATTCAAATGTCAAACGGAGTTTAGTATCTTCCTATCATACTTAAGGCCATTTCTGCTGTTCACCTTTAAAGTTTACTTTTGGAGGCTATTGAGATGCTTTGGTGTTTTCCTCTGGGGCAATCAGATTGAAACCGATCAATATTTACTCAGTCTGAAAGGGCTGTTGAAAAGGCAGCTAACAACAAACTGCTTAGCTGCTCTCCCCTCTTTAATCTCAGGTTCACCGAAAGTTCAAGCAGAAATGAATTCGGTGATGGGTCACTTTAGAATAAATCCCAGTAGTTAATCTCACAGCCTTGATAAAGGCAACAATTACAGAGTCATCCCTCTCTCTCTCTCTCTCTCTGGCTGTCTCCCAGGCAGCGGCAACTTTCCTCTCATTTTCGCCCAGCGCATTTTTACTAAATTTTAACGGCTTTCCGCTGTTTTGCGGAGACAGCAAAAACTCGGCATCTTCCCCGCGCTGTATCCGACACTCAGGCGGGTATTCCCCGGCGAGAGGTACCGGAGTGAGGGAAAAAAAACCATCCCGCAAAGGACTCGGCATTTTCAAGCGGAGGTCCAGGGGCAAAGGGAGGGGTGCTTGGGGCTTTCTCCTCAGCCGTGATGAGGAAAGGATGGCTGGAGAGGCACCCGGCAGCTGGAGGCGCTGGTGGAGCCGTGCTCCCCTCTACATCGTGTATGGCAAAAGAGTAAAAATCTGAGCAAAATGCGATAGACGTCGCCGTTAATTGCTGGGACTCTGCAAAGGCCAAAGTTCATATAATCACTGCATAAATGCATTCTTAATAGGGATTTATTAGTAACTTTCGAATGGCAGCTCACGTTTGGGCTGTAGACTCGAGCGGCTTTTTACGGCAAACAGCTTTCCCGGAGCGATGCCCCCTCCTACCTAGGAATTGCCGGAGGACCCTGGGCACGGAAGGCAGTGAGCTCCCGGCCAGGCTCCAGGGATGCTCCCAACGCGGCCGGAGCCCGGGGCCGCCCGCGGGAGAGCCCGGGCGGCAGCGCCGCGCTGGGGGCGGCCCCGGGGGAGGCCGCTCCCGCCGACGGCACGGCAGGGCCCTGGACCCGGTGGGAACACGGGGCTGTCACTTTATTGAAGGGAAAAAGAGTAGTTTAGGAATGTTTTCCGTATCAGTTTAGGAGTACGGGCTCTCGTTTTTGTTTTTCTTTATTAATTAGCTCTGTGAGATGACAGTAAATTGGTAACCAGAAAAAAAATATTACATAAATAATGAAATAAATAATATGTGAATAAACAGATATGTAATGTATTTTGAGAACCTTCCTTCTCTTCTTCCTTCCTTCCTTCCTTCCTTCCTTCCTTCCTTCCTTCCTTCCTTCCTTCCTTCCTTCCTTCCTTCCTTCCTTCCTTCCTTCCTTCCTTCCTTCCTTCCTTCCTTCCTTCCTTCCTTCCTTCCTTCCTTCCTTCCTCCTTCCTTCCTTCCTTCCTTCCTTCCTTCCTTCCTTCCTTCCTTCCTCCTTCCTTCCTTCCTTCCCTTTCCTTCCTTCCTTCCTTCCTTCCTTCCTTCCTCCTCTTTTTTTTTTTTTTTTTTTTTTTTTTTTTTTTTTTTTTTTTTTTTTCCCCTCTGCCTTTCTTACTTTTTCTCTCCCTCTTTCTCTTTTGCCTTTCTTACTTTTCCAAGACAAACATTCCTTTTCTCCCTCAGGCACACTACTTGGTCGGCTCTCATTGCTAGCATTATTCTTTCATGGTTTATGTGTCATAAAATATTGCAGGTCACAGTTACTCCTATTTCAAGCTCAAAGGGACCAATGAAATCAATGGGTGCTGTAGGGAAGAAAAGTCTTCTCTTGTGCCTAGGCATTTAGGAGCAAACTGTGTTGATTTTGATCATGCAAGGAGTCCTCTTTGCCATGTAACTTCAAAAGGATTACACATTTCATTACTACGAGGGGAATGGGTCCGAGGAGTGCTTCTGTGCTACTTTTTATAGGACAGTGACACTGTGTAAGCCTTTGTTCCACACGGAGAATGTTTCAAATATTACTTTTACCGTTATTTTGTCTTTCCAATCTAAATTTCTTGAAAGTGTATATCTCACAAAGTTAAATCGGAACTACTGATTCTGATAAAAATGTGGTCGAATAATGATCAGCCTACGATGAAACCAGCAGCCACTTGATGAGTTCTCCGAGTGCCCATTTTATAAACAAAAACTCAAAGTATTTCAAAACTTCTCCCGCTCAAGCAAGTAAAAGTAGAAAAATATTTTAAAAATCAAATGACCCAAGTAGAAGGGGACAGCGGGAGGTACGAAGCCAATCTGTCACAAATTCTCGTGCCTGTGTTCTCATCCGTCTCAGATGTGCTGCAGCCAGCGGCAGGCGGAGGGATTAGGAATATTCAGGGATTCACGGAGCGTTTTGCTCGCAAGAATTGTAGTGTTTGAGAGGTCTAGAGCCAGGGACGAGCGTGCCCTGCCCCTGTGTTTGCCCCGGCGCCCGTCTCGATGGCCGTCCGGCGTCTCGGCGCTGCGCAGTGGTTCCTGTTTGCACCCGATAAGCTTGGCTTTGCCAAGGTACTAATGCGGGTTCTAATTCTATCCCATGCGGGGTTGCAACTTTCTGCCAGGAAACAAGAAAACACCACCACCACCACCCCCCAAAAAAACCCCCAAAAAACAAGAAAAACCCCAACAAAAAACAAACAACAAACCCAAACTAAAAACCAAAACCAAAAAAAAAAAAAAAAAAAAAGGAAAGAAAAGTAAAAAATAGCAATATGCTATCGAGTATTATAAATTACAGAAAAAGAACAAGGAAATATCTACTTTGACTCTACACTTCGCCAACGCATTTTGTAGAGATCGATTTCATTCGCAGCTGTCTTTGTATTTGATCTTCGTGAAATTACTAATACGAGGAAAATTCGTTGTGAGGATTGAGTAACAAGGGAGCCGGGCTGCGACCGCGGGCCAGCTCGGCTCGGCCCGGCTCGGCTCGGCGCCCGGCCCGGGGTCGCGGTACGCGCGGCCGCGCTCCTCCGCACCGAGAGCAGCGGCTCTCCCCCTCGGGACCCGCCTGCGGGGACGGCAAAAGGCAGGCTCACCCCAGGGGTGCCCCGGCGCCCACCCCATCCCTGCGGGCCGGCTGGCCGAGCCGGAGGTGGCACCGCAGCGCTGAGCCGGGGATATCGCTTCTGATGTCCTTTGTCTATAAATACAGCCATCACCAAATCCCGGATAACCTCCCTTTCCCTCTGTCAAACCCCTCCGCTCCAGCCCGTACTGGGGAAGAGGGATGGGACCTGCCACCAGGGTCCCGTAGCAAGGGGGTGCCCCTTTTAGGGGTAACTTGGTGACAGATGTTGACGTTTCTAGGGAGCTCGGTAAACAGAAAGTTGGACTGGACTTTTTCATAGCCCATGTGTTTTTCATCATTCCCCGTCAGGCTCAGACCAAAGGCAGAAGCTTCCCGCTTCACACTCCTCATCCCCTCTCATCTTCAGGAGTCACTCAGCCCCGGTGACAAGCAATAAAGAGCAGAGAAAACACAGGAGACCAGCTTTGTTAAGTAATGAAAAGAGATGGGGGTGAGGATGAGGCTGGTGGTGGAAACAGGGGCCTCCTTCACTGCACACCAGTGAACCTTCAGGTGCAAAGCACACCTGTATAAATCACAGACCTCTTCTGGGAGCAGTGGGGGCATATTGGAGTGGTCTTGGAGAATAGCCACTTGTCCAAACTTCCCACCTCATAAGAAGGTGAAGGTCGTGGAAGGGGCTAAGCCACAGAAGTGGGAAATTCTACACATTTTTAATTTTCTGTTCTGATAAACCCAAGCTTTTTCTTTACTTTTGCAATGGGTATATTACCTCAAATAACTAGTGCAGAACATCAGTTGCAGTGGAAATGTCATCCAAACCTCAATTTATTTTCTTGGTGTAGTTGCGAAATATTCCCACTAGCACCTAGCAAAGGTAGAGACTTGGACCAGAATAGTCTATTTTGCAAGAAATAAAATCCCTGCAGCACAGCTCTGCACTATCAGTGTATTTAACATCCTTGCATAGTTCTGCGGACAGATGGGTCATAAAACAAAAGGCGTTGGTGGGGTAGTGTTTTCTTCATGCTGTGATGGGGAAAAAAAGTAAAAAAATAACACTGTCTTGAAACTGAAAGTGAGCTGAGCCATCTGAGAGCCATGCATATTTCACCGCACGAAAACGTTATCTTGGAGAAACACTCCTACCAGCAAACAGTATTAACATGAACAATATGTTTAGACATTGAAGTGGATATTACTGACAGGCAGGACCTCAAGAGGCTTTGCAGTTCTTTACATCCTCCTGTATATTTTATTTTCTGTATTTCTGACTGAGGCAAGGCAGTGATCATGGAAATAGAAGGTGGGGCAAAAAGGGTCTGAGAAGAACTGTCTTCAGTGACGGAGCTCAGACCCCAGTGCACAGGAAACATGCAGTGTTTTTCTATATCTATGGGAACAGGTATATCCACAAAAACTTAGATTCATGTAAAAAGGCATCACCCAAGCTTCTTTTAAATTGGCTCACAAATGGAAAGATTTGAAAAATTTTGGGGCTTGTACCTGACACAAATATTGGCTTTGTGCGGGACCTACCGTGGCTCATTGCTCAGGGAGAGTCAGCTCACCTGAGACCCACAAGTCTGCAAATCCAAAAATCAGCCTCACTGAGCCCAGTAATCCACCAGTAAAGGTAAGTTTTCTCTCTTCAGATCACATCTTTTTTACCCCAGGGGCTGAACAGCATTTATACAATAGAGTATACGAGGAACACAGTCAAACATACAGAAAATTCTGCTGAGGACCCTCTAACAAGACAGTTTGATTGCAAATCTGATGAGAGACTCTAAAAATCCAGATAATCTCTATGTAATCCCCTTTTTTGAACATCGTGATGTGTTTTGAGACTGGTCAACCATACAGGTTGACTCAAATTTTATTGGAGCTGAAAGAGAAGAAGACATAGCTATTACCTTGGGCTTTGGATCAGGCCGTAACTGGAAACTCCATATTCAGCAACAGGCAAATATTTCCCCCATGCTTTCGACTGAGATGACAGCAGGGCAGACTGTGCACTGAAAACAGTGCAAGAATCCTCTGATCACTGGTTTTTTGTATCCTATATGTAACCAACCACAGACGAATTCTGATTGGAAGGGGAAGGTGATGCATTTAAAGTTATTGGCTGTTATCAGAAAGAACAGTTTTTCTCACCTATCCTGCAGGTGGGAATCAAAATAAATGCAAATCTTTGAAGTTTAAATACAAATCTTAGTTGCAAACTGAACTATGATATTTTTCAAAATATGGGAATGGAGGAAGTCCTTTAGTAACTAGTCTTAACCAGGAAAAAAACCACAAAATGGGACCTTCTTATTCATTAAAATCAGTGGAGTTTTGCCTTAAAAATTTCTTGAGACAAGATTTTTAGCCAGTAAGAATTTTTCAGTGTGTCATTTTATAAATTAAAAAAAAGAAATGAAAATTAGTTACCACAAATGCAGCATTTAAAGCAACAGTGAACCCATGTTAACATTGATTTCTCTCTCTGTGTCTCCTCTCCTTCTTTATAAAATTTATGTACTCTGTCGATAAAATACCATCCTCTTTGATAATAAATCTGTTGTTTCAAGCTAGGATGCTACCGTTTCCTTTCCCATGTAATTTATAGTTGTATTGATTCTACAGCTGTGGTTCTCTATTTCCCGCCTGTTGTATTAAAAATGAGTTCTAATTGTGAGGCAGATAATCTTTGTTCGAAGGACCTCACAGAGTATTTTAGCCGTAGCTAAGGAGATTTAATTTGATTAATAGAGAAATGAAAGCCTTGAATATTTAAAATTATAATTTTCAGTTTAGGAAAAAAAGAGAGACAGACAAAGAAAGAAGGTTAATGGATCCAGGAAAAGCATTCATAGATCAGCATGAGCAGATGTTCTTTTACTTTTCTGTCAACGTTTCTGGTTTGTTGTGCATATAGAAAAACAAGCTCTTCAACTCTCACCACGATTTCAGCCTGTTGCCAGCTTTGCTTGCCTGCAGGATATCTGCTTATCTAGCACGGGAGCAGGATCAGGCCTCCTCCCCTTTGGTCTAGAAGCAAAGCAACCTTTCCACAAGCTACAAGATTTGACACACTCCCCCCCCCCCAGTCCTTTGCACGTACATTTTCAGCCCTTAGATCTTTATTTCGTAAAATTCCTTTCCTCTTAGAGACCGAAATACTGGCCAGGAGATGAATGGAAGAGCTGAACAATATTAACTGCATTCAGGTGTGTGTTAGCTGAGACAAACCTGGCCCCTTTCCTTGAGGGCATGATGCATGTTCAGCCACGTGGGACAATGATCCCCATGCAGCTGTACAGGGTCCCCTGTACCCCTGGTGTCTGCACTTAGCATGGAACCTCAGAGTGAGAAGAATGCTATTACTACATATAGGAGATTTTAGACATTTTCCTTGGTGAAGCACCTTTGAGAGCTGCCCCTTGTGCTGACACGTCTGAAGTGTCCATGTTGAAGGAAAAGACTGATCTAAGGGTGAATGGGTGTGTCCATTAGGATTCATGAGAATGAGGCACGTTATTTCATGTTTTTAATCCTTAAAGCAGGTATTTTGTTTAGTGCAATTCCATATTAGTTTGGAGCAGCAGCACTAAAAATGATGGAGTCCAGCCTGAGCCTTAAAATTAGGTTTGTCTCTAAATATTGTCCAGGGCAAGGAAAATATATCAGCCTTTCTAAAAAACAGTCTGCATTTAAGTGAAGAGTAAATAATCTAAAATATATTGTTCACATCTCAGAGGGTAGGGCTTTTTGTTTCTTAAATTATTGTAGCAAAATATTTAGAGTAAAAAATTTCCTTTAATAGATTTCCTTTCATCATATCCTGCTGTATTTGTGCTATATAAAAAGACCTAATAGTTTTAGTGTGGAGTTTCTCAGAAAAAAGAATGTGGAAGTAGCCCCAAATGTCACACTACTCATGAGGTAACCACTATTTGAGTTCGAAAAGAAGAGGGAGAGAAGAATGAAATCTGTCAGCAGCACTGTCTTAAGACATACCCGCTTAATGTGAGTTGGTCCAAAGGCAGGCACTGTCTCCAGAGATCCTGTCAGCTGGATCTGAGGGACACCCCTTGAGCTGTCACGTGAGAACATCACTTTAATTGTGAGCTGGAGAATGTGGTCTTAGCCAGAATGTCACAACTGAAAATATGGCTTTTTCTTGATCAGCAAAATGAATTCTAGATGTACTCAAAAGTTGAAGAGCTGCAACATTCTTTTTAGGAAAACGGAGGAAATGAATTCTTTCTTACATCCATTGTACTCTCCTACTAAAAAGAATATTAAAAATAAAGCTTTATCTAGATGCTTTCCAGATGCTTATCCACAGCTATGAGACAAGCTCTTCAGCATCTGTTCACTGGTGATCCAAGCCTTTCCAGTTTTCCAGAATTCATGAGCCTATGTTCTCCAGCCCTTGGTGCAGTGCTTCCATTGCTGCAATCTAGGTTATAATGAGGGTGGTTAAAGGGCAAGGCTTGTGTGAGGAAGGAAGGAAGGACAACTGTGCAGGGGCTCTCTTGGACGCAGCTGCCACTGTCCCCAAGGATACTGGCTATAGAGCAGTGGGGTAGCTGTAAGGAGACACTGCTGCCCAGGAGCAGGGGCAGGAGTGGGTGCACAGCAGAGTCCTCAGTGGTGATACCTTGTCCTTTCCCAAGCACAGTGTGAAATTCTATATTACAGAGAGACACATTTCAAATTACACTTCACACTCATAGTCCAACAGGATTGCTTTTATTTAATGCATTTTTTATTCCTCATGGTTTATTCTTCACGTTTTTTTGCACTCTTTAGTTTGCCTACCATCACCCATGGTTTTTATGTTTTTGATAGAGCATAAAAGCTTCCTTTTCTTTAAAAGGCATGTGGATCATAGGATAAAAAATGAATTACTTATTTTTTACTACATTTTTTACTGAAGCAGATATCTTCTCTTCCTTCCTTTCCTTCCTTCCTTCCTTCCTTCCTTCCTTCCTTCCTTCCTTCCTTCCTTTCCTTCCTTCCTTCCTTCCTTCCTTCCTTCCTTCTTCCTTCCTTCCTTCCTTCCTTCCTTCCTTCCTTCCTTCCTTCCTTCCTTCCTTCCTTCCTTCCTTCCTTCCTTCCTTCCTTCCTTCCTTCCTTCCTTCCTTCCTTCCTTCCTTCCTTCCTTCCTTCCTTCTTCCTTCCTCCTTCCTCCCTCCCTCCCTCCCTCCCTCCCTCCCTCCTCCTCCCTCCTCCCTCCCTTCCTTCCTCCCTTCCTTCCTCCCTCCTTCCTCCCTTCCTTCCTCCTTCCTCCTTCCTCCCTCCCTCCCTCCCTCCTTCCTTCCTTCCTTCTATGGAGGAAGGAGAGAAGGGAAGGAGAGGAGGAGGGAGGGAAGGGAAGGGGAGGGAGGAAGGAAAGGGAGGGAAGGGAAGGAGAAGGAAGGGGAAGGAAGGAAGGAAGGAGGAAGGAAGGAAGGAAGGAAGGAAATCAGCATGTGTGGTTTCCTTCCCAGTGTGAGGTTTGAAAATGAGGCTTTGATCTGAGCATTGGTAGCTCTGCTAAAGGTAAGGGTGATGTTTTATTGTCATTGGATGCTTGTTTGGATTTGCTGTTGATTTCATGTCTTCTCCCAATATCTTCAGTATGGAATTAACAGACTTCTGCTGCAGGGAAAACACAAAAATTGTTTTTTCCTTTGTCACATATTCTCTAATAGTTGCCTCTTTTTCTGCTGTCTTTTCTTCTGCTTTAATATCTTTAATAAGTGTTACCATCTGCCTGGGTGCTGGGTAATACACATTGTGAACAAGGCCAAGAGTTTCTGAGGGGCTGGAACAGAGTTTGTACTATTAGGCATAATGGAGATTATTGTCTTTGCCTGGGGCAGGTGTGCTGTGGCTGGAACATAGAAATGCAGAACATGTGCTGGGGTTCAGCTGTCTACAGTTTTCTTAAAAGGAGGTTTGGCTGCTGATCTATTGGTGTTTACTTGTTATGCAGGGTCTCCTTCTCCTGCCGTTCTCTGGCCCCTAACATGCTTAACTAGAGAGAAAGACACAGCACATTGATGCTACTAACTGGTCAAAAGGCACTATCAATTTTAGATGAGATAGGTACATGTCAGACTCAGCATAATTAACTGGAATGACAATCCTGTTAAATGTGTTTATGCCATTGCACTGGTAATAAAGCATGTGTAAATTTACAATTAAGGCATTTCTTTCTTCCATACCTTGGAGACTAGTGACAAACATTAAGAAGTTGTATAGCTGCAGAAGCTGAAGAGAGGTATTTATCACAATAAAAACATTAGGTGATGCATTTCCCAGATTATCTGTCCTTCTTATGCAAATACTTCTTTTGCTGGAAATTTCAGGCTAAGTAATAATTATATTTCTGATCTGAAAGGTGATATTTCACCCTCTGAATTATTGTTTTCATTTGCAAGATGGATGAGACCCATATTGTTAACTACCTTGCACAAAGGTATTTGAAATAGTTCCCATTTCACATTATGCATCAAGCTGCACTTTCTTTATATTGAGTCCACTGCACATTGCAGATCCACAGAGAAATTTTCAGGGATGCTGTAAGACATTTCCCCATATTGTACATAGATGCTACAGCTCCTGCTACAGTGATGGCTGGAAAACATCAGCACAAGTAAGATAAAGGTGATTTAAAGTTCGTCTGTGAGTCAGGCAGAGAACTGACAGCCATCTTTAACCAGCCTGACCCTGGGATGACCCTGAGCTCAGCTGGTTGTGAGTAGTTGGGTCTATTATGGGACAAAGGATCATATGTCTGACAGGATGCAGAGAACACATTACAGGATCACAGCTGAGTAACAGTGCAAGGCATAATGTACATTTATTTGACGAACAACACAAGCAAATCTTGCCAAGAAAATTTAATTTCAACTATTTTGTTTATTTCAAGTCAATCTCTTTCTGTTGCCTATTTCAAGAAATTAATACAGCTTTTTCTCTTCTAGGAATGAAATAGATGATTGTGCTAGTGAAATTTATAAAGCATGCAGAATGTACACTGATAAATTCTTATAATGGGGTTCCACATTTCTACTGTATTTCCCTCCCATGTGGGTTCAATCTGCATCTATTCAACATTAAATTTCAAACATCTTTGCCTACAACTCCATATAATTTGGTCAATTGAGGCTGGAAATGTCAGAGCTAGTGCAGCAATGGCTAGAGAGAGAGAGACATGAGCTTGAAAGTGCATATGGTCCTGTAAGCAAGTAGCCACACTCATGTGAAAAGTGCCAGAAACCCAAAATTTTGGCATGACAGCCTTCTCAAGAAGGGGGAGAAATACCCAAGTACTCTGATAGGCTGAACTTCCTTCACTTCTAGTTTCAGAGATAATACTGTGGCAAGGGATTTTATATTTTCAATCTCAGCATTTGGAAAAGGCTGGCAGACACACGGAAAACCTGTAAAACCTTACACATCAAAAATTGGATCAGCTCTAGCCTCTCCACTGCAGAGCTCATCATATGCTGTGGAAGGGATTGGTTTCTGGGCTGAAGATATGGAGGGCAAGGCTGAGGATTGCTGAACTTGCCTGGTTAGTTGTTCAGGCATTATCCAACTTGCCCTGACCCTGTTGCTGACCACACCAGGTCTCTGTTGAGCAGGAAAAGGAGGTGTCACATTGCTAGTGCATCAAGTAAGAGAGGTGGAGTAATGGGGAAGAAGGTCAGTACATCTCTCAAATGACAACTCTCTTGTGCTCCTGTGAGGGAGTCAAGACCACATCTGCCACAACTCCTGGCAGTGTTGTGTCCCTGTCCCTCTGCTGCCCCAAAGCTGCCATCCGTTGTCACCAGGCAGGAGGCAAAAGCTTCAATCAGCAGAAGGAAAATTGAGAGTTAACCCCCTGGCCTTCCTGCAACCCCCACCACCGATGTGGAGGGGTGATGAGAGAGGGGGGATGAAGAGCTGCACCACAGGCAAAGGCGAGAGCAGCGCATTACCTCAGCCAGCTTTCACGGGGACAGGGGGTTAATCTGCTTCCCAGGCCCTGTTGTCAGTAGCCACACGTCCTATTGCTCCAGGCAGGCTTGGATCTGGCTCGGAGTCCTATACAAACAGCTCACTCTTTACAGAGCTACCGTGCTGGATGACCTCTTCTAATGTATTACTGGTTTATATTTGTGCTGATTGCTTCCAAAGGGGAAATGACATGAAGTGAATCAGTGTGACCTCATTAGCGTGGCTCACACTGGTAAATGGATGACCACCATTAGGAAGGCTCTGTTGTGGCAGTGCTTCCATCGTGTTACCTGTGGATAGTATCATCATCTTGCTATAACCTGCTGCAAAGATTTATGTACTATGCTAACTTGCGTGCTGCAGCTGCTTTCTGTCTTATAAATATTGACTTCCGTGCCAAAAACAACAACTTGGTACAACAGGAATTAATCTTCTGCTTGACTGATGCATCTTTACAGACCAGTTTGTCTTTAGAAAATAGAGCTCAGGAGAGTTTTATGATTTAGAAAAATACTTTGCAAGTTGATTTAAAATATAGGCTGTGATAAGCAGAGGCATCATTAAAGTGACACGGGGGCTATATTTTGCCTTCTAGATTTTCCAAACTGTGCCATCTGTTTGTCATCTCGACTTGTGTGAAATTTTAAAGAAATTGCCAGACTCTGGGTTCTGAATCTTTCCTGTATGTTTCAGTTTCTCAGATAATTTATCTATCATACAATTCAAATGGTTTTAATTAACTTCATTTTTTTTTAATTAAAAAAAATTCTTTAGGCAATCTGATTTATCAGAAGACTTGCAGATGTCCTCCACTGGCTGAGGACACCTTTTGTCCTCAGCAATAGCATTACAGTGCCAAGGGAGATAAAACACATCTTCAACCTGATATTAGACACTTCGATGAGGTCACAATATTGCAGAATTCTGGAGCTGACAGCAAATAACAGCACACAGAGTCAGGGTTCTAAAAGATTAAAAGACAGGACATCAACTTATCTTAACCAAGACCCTTCTGGGAAGACTCGTGCACTCTAATGACTAAACAAAGGTACTGTGCAAAGGATCCATTGAGGATATTTGATGTGAAGATGAACTTACACTATTTTGACAGTTGCCCTCTGTTGAAGTTCAGGTGTTCATGGCTCCAGTTACAGGCATTTTTTGTAAGCCTGTCCATACTATGCATGACAGTGAAAGAGAGTACTCCCTACTGCAATGGAATTTCTGACTTGATTGTGCTCTTAGGGATCATGTGAAAATTAGAAAATTGGTGTGGTTTAGAAGAGGAGTGACACAGACATGTTACCATGTATCATGGTATTATACTGCATAGCCCAGACCTGATGGACTTGCAATTGAATTTTTGTTCAGATGGAGACTTCAGTGCTGGTTCTCTAGGGTTTTCATAAAGCTCATTGTCATGCATCCCTGAATAAGCAGGCTGGCAGCAGTAACAGCTCCTGGAGTGAAATTTTATCTCCAAAATGGAGCCAGGCAGATGTTTGGTTTGTGCAGTGTCACAGTGATGCCTTCAGAGCCACTAGCTTATGCTGTCCAAACTGAAATACACTTTTAGGTCAGTAAAATTTGTGGTAAAATACCAATAACCACTGTGGGTTGGGACCATGAATAGAGAGCTGATCTGGCTGGGCCTGTCACTGATATGAGATTCGGGAAATCCTAGACCATAACCCCTCTGAAGGCTGAAGTAATCTGAATGGCTCATATTAGTCATTCCACACCAAAGGTTATTTTTGCCATAAATATAAGATGTATACATCTGAGAAAAGAGGAACAATGAGAAATGCTACAGATGCACAATATATAAAAAATTAATAGTATTTTAGAAAGTTTACTCGTTATGTACTGATATTAAGGATTTGGGCTTTACATTTGATAAACAAGAAGATTTTTTTCTTTTATAGCTGATTCATGTGCTTGCTCAGTGTTTAAGAATTCAAGTAGGTAGATGTTTGCACTGGCTGAGCTGTTTGGCAGTCTCAGAAATGGACTTTAAAAATTTTTCTAATGTCTTATCTTTTGGAGATGGATATGCCCATGCATTTAAGATTATGGTGCTGGGTGTCTTCAAAAGAAGAGTTGTTTTTCCCTTCAGAGAAGGCAGCTAGACAAAGTAAACCAACACTGAATTTTAAGCTTCATCCCTGTATGGCTCCTAGTAATGTAAACATTCTCATATGGGAAAAGAGTATTTGTTTTGTGGTCAATCCTCTAAAAAAACAACTGAACTGATTAAAATCACTTTCAATCAATAGGAATTGCAATCGCTGGGAATTTTCATCAATAAGACTTTGGAATTGTTAACTGAGAATTCAATTTCTCTTGTGATTATAAGCTCCACATCTATTTAATTACTTCAGGTGCAATGCTGTTACTAGGAAAAGGTTCATTCATAGTAAAAGACATATAATTTAAGCATTTTAATATATAGTTTCAAATGGGGATAGTGATTAGTGTACAAAAAAAAAGGTCTTCTCTAACTGACTGATGAAATGTGCATCTGATTATAAATATACCAAAGCACAGATGGGATCTCCAGTAAATACATGTTCATATTTCACATTAAGGGATTTGTATTAAGCAAATTAACATATTTTGATCTCTAGGAATGATTAATATATGGAAAGTAACATGAAGTGTAGTTTAGATCTGTTGCAGACTTCAGAGTCCAATGGAGGAAACTTGATGATAGCTTAGTCTTAATTCCAAAATCAAGCCTACAAAGCAAAGGGCCTTTAGTTCTTTTTTCAACACCTTCCACAAATGGGATACTGATCAGCAGCAGGCTAGTAATTGCTACTGATTTTTGTTTACAGAAAGCAAACCCAGACACTGGCACTTGCGCAGCTCTCTGGATCTGTGGTTCAGGGCTCATCAGCAAGACCTGTGACTGAAGGCCCAGAACTGGCCAAGATTGTGTGAACCCTCCTCTCTTCTACAAAAGTACTGCTTTGTCAGTGTAACTGTCTGTTCTCCTGAGGGCTGGGTTGCCCAGACACTTATATTTCAGGAAATTATGAATTTATTACACACCGGGCTCAATGATATCTTTGTTTCTTAGAAGGAGACGGTTGTGTGGAAAGGGTTTTCTTCCTTATGCAACTTTAATCTTGAGATCTTAATCAAGCAAGCAGATCAGAGTCAGTGATATATGGACAATGCTTCATGTTTTCGTGGCTCACCTGAGTCATAGTCCACTAATATTTCAATCCCTGACAGCATTGGTAGTTTTCGGTGCATGCGCTACTTGTGTTACTTGTTATTACTGATTTCCTTAGGCTGTGATGTTGCATGCACTTGTGATGTCATCCCAGAGGTATGAAGCCAAGCACAGGCATTTCTCTGGAATTCTGGATCAAAGAAAAGCTATGAACAGGTATCCTGTTGCTTCAGTCACAGCTGAGTCGTCAGGCAGCAGCTGAGCCCAACACTGTGCCAGTACAGCTGCAAGACTTCAGACAGACTGTACAAGGTGTGCAACCCTCGAGTTGCCTGAAAAGTCCCTTGGACTACAAGTTGTCCATCAGAGGAAATGAGGTGATCATTTCTCTGTTGAAGGCTCAGTATAGTCATTCATTTATATTTAGGAGAGGAAGGAGAGATCTTTCCTATTCCCATGTCTCCCTCCTCGCTGTCCTCCTGAATTAAGATACTGTATTAAGGTGGACCTGAATGAAACTGCTAGCAGAAAGCTTAGTGGAAAAAAATGAGTGGAAGATCTTGCCTTGAGTCCTACTCATGTTGCTCTGAAAAAGTGGAAATTTGTTTTAACTGGAGGCCATGGCAGGGGGAGAGGCAAGAGCAGCATTTTTCCAGGTGTCAGGGAAGTCACTCTTGGCATGAATTGTTCTTTCCCCCTCAATTTCAAATACTTGTAGATTTCTCCCAAGGCGTCTCTGGGGCCTTGATGCTTGATCTCGGCTCATAAAAGACCTTCTTTTCTTGCTGAAATTTTGAGAAAAATTATTTGCGCAAACTTTGAATCACAGAAGAGCAGGACAGTGAGCCTTCTTACAGACTACAGCTTAAAAACAAGCAAGCAAACAAATAAGCAAGAAGTACCCCAGAGAAAACAATATCCAATTTTGACGTCTGAATGTTCTTTTGTAAAGGCTAATGTCTTAACCCAGATGCACAAAATTCAAGAAATGCCATGCACAGAAAAATCCTATGTGAAATCTCAAGTTTGTAAAACAAGGTTGAGAAACAATTTCTAAGTGTGCATGGCAAAAGTGTTCCTTTGAGAAACACAAACAAAGGACAACTCTCCAGTCTGACACCTGGTAATTGAAGAAGCACTGGACATTCCATTTGGCTGAATGCCACACTGGGACCAGGCTGCTGTGGGGGATTTGGAAGTGCCTTCACATGGACCCATCTCAGCCTAGTGAAGAACTGCCCATCCCATGTAACTGATGGTCTTTTTGGAAACCAGATCAAGCACTGAATTTTAATAACTGCCTTATGCACTCCAAATGATCCAAGCGATGCATTTGCTGCTAGTGTTTGTTGCATTTAAGCAGTAAGTTTCTGGCAAATATCCTACTGTTGTATTTAATATTTATTTTAAAATGTCTTGATAATGGCTTTAAAATCAGTTTAAGTCTTCTAACAATTTAAAGTGATGGTGGAAT
Organism: Sitta carolinensis; assembly: GCA_032173965.1. NCBI lineage: Eukaryota > Metazoa > Chordata > Aves > Passeriformes > Sittidae > Sitta > Sitta carolinensis. The sequence continues at coordinate 33,853,936 of CM063284.1, read as the reverse complement.
GAGGAGAAGGCAGGAGTATATCTCAACTGCCAATATAGATCCATAAACATGGATGGATTTGGGCTTTTCTCTGGTAATCATGTCTCTCTGGTCCAGTGGTGAGTGTGGATCCCTTCTTAACTGGACTTTGGAATGTCCAAGCATACAGAGGTGCTGTTATCCACAACATTCCCTTGTGTGTTATTGGCTGCAGAAATTCAGTGAGCTTAAACATTTTTCATCTGGTGGTTCATCTAGATCTGGGCAGGTATTTATATGGATACACAGATTCTATTTGAAATTCAAGTACTTATCCTTCATAAAACACCATTTTGTTTCTGGTGGGTTTTTTTTTTTTTTTTTTTTTTTTTTTTTTTTTTTTTTTTTTTTTAAGCTATGAGGTGCTAAGCATGTTCTGATGGTGTGATTTAATATGGTACCAAATAAATCTGATAAAAGAGTTGATGCCGTGAAATAATACCAGCAGGAATATGTAATGAAAGCAAAGTAATAGTGTTTACAAAATCAGTGATTATCATGCTGTGTAAAGCAAGGCTCTTATTTCAGCTGTATTCAAGTCTGGGCTCTTCTCACCGCTTTTGTCTTAATAAAGAAAACACATCTCATACTGGCAAATAGAGCAATCCCTATTGAGAATAAAATGCCCATTGTTGTCATAATGGATCTCCATCGACACATTTAACAGCTTGAATGTACACATTTCAGACACTATAACTTACACTAATTAATCTTTATTACATCGTTAGTGCCTTGTAAAAAAAACCCCAAACCAACAAGCGGAACCTCTGCAAGAATGTGTCAGTGACATTAAAGGATAAGCCTGCCTGATGTTCCTAAAGTTAGACTTCAGTTTGAAACAGAGGTGCTCTAAGAACCTTATGCAGTGAGTGGATAAACCCAGCCAAATGAAATGGTGTCCTCCATCTCTTTAGAATATAAACGCAACATATTCTTATCTGATGATGAGTTACGGGCTTCTGTGTTTAGAATTCAGAGGATTACTAAAGAGATTATCTGATCTGTCAATCAAACTGATATCTTGATGACTTGGAATACTGCAACAGATTTAGCAAAGTGTCTTTGCTCTAATGCTCATTCTGGATGTCACGGTTAACCAACATCTTAATTATGTACAATGAATAATCTCTCCAATGGCTTATTTTACTAATACAAATCTCAGGAGTGACACATAAGCATAGTACATAGCTGTGAGTCACTTAAAACTTCAGGACCCCACAGAAGGACTGCTGTAATAAAGAACTCAGTAAGCCTAACCCAGACTGAGTTGAATGACTTTGATCACAACATGCTTTGCAAACTAAGCTCTCTTCAACCAGTCCAGGAGACTCAGATGACCATACAGGAAGTCCAGGTACAGCAAGCACATGGCCAAATATTTGGCGACAGAAACTAGATAACTGAAGTTAAAATAATCTGCTCATATCTACTGCTGCTACTATACTGATGCATGTGGTGAAGAGAAAAAGCCACAGCACAGTCAGCTGAAAGAATTTTTTCTCATTAAGAGCTGGCCTGCATCCAGGTGTCCAGTAGGACCTGGAGGCTTTGCAATAGCCTTTTGGCCTCTGGGCTAATAGACTAATGAATTGGCAAGCTCACCTGTCTTCTTTACCCCACCCTGGCTGCTTTCCTCGATCAGCATTTTGTTCTCATCCTTCCAACTGTCTGCTATCTCACATAAGAGGAGGGACATTTTAATGAGGAAAAGAGGATTTCCCAGGTAGTGATGGACACATCTGCATGCTACCTGAGCACTGATGGTGTGGAATAAATGGTATTTTGCACTCACAGCTGTGGTGTAAGATTGTTTGAGAATACAGCTGGAGGGGAGAGGACATAGGCACAAACAGTGCCATGCACAAGAGAAGGGGTGTACAGATACTCCTCAAAATCCATTGAAAAAAACCCTGATAAGTAGGAACAGTTACAGCACAGCACTTCTTAATTTACCTGCCTTAGACTTGTCAGGCATGTTATCTGTGCTATTTAGGCAGTCCTGGGTATAACTGCTGAATGATCTAACATGATTTAAACATGAAAGCTTATCCTGGCTGCAGCTGACAGGGCTGACTACTCTCCATCACAGCCTAATATGGAACTGCAGCAGAATAGTGACAGTGGGCTATCATTGCTCCCTCTGCAGAGGCAGGGAATGTTGCTAAAATAGCTGTATCTCTTAAAACAGAGCATTGCTGAAGGAAGTTGTTTTCACTGAAAGTTATTGTAGAAAAGAGCTACACCTATAAGCTTTTATCATTACAAAAGGTCAGGGATTATTTTCAAAGAGATGCTCTAAAATGGCTGAGTGCTTATTCTCACAATCATGCAAACTCATCTGTGCTGTGCAGTGCACCCTCATCTAAAATGCAGATTCCTAAAAATCAATGCAATTAATTCTCTTTCTGGGTAGTGAAAACAAACACAACAGTTATGGTGGTTAATATATATGACACATTCCTCTGATTTGTATTGGATGTGTTTTCTGGGATGTTCTGCCATAGGTAAAAATAAACATTACAAAAAGAACCACATTGTCAAGTGGTGCAAGCCGATATGGTGCCCCAAACTCATAGCTAGGCTAGCTGATGGGAAATCAAACATTTCTGTCAAGAAGATTTAGGAAAAAAGCTCAAAGGATGAACAAATATGAATTCCTGTAACTGCATTTTCTTTATCTGTCTGTATTTATAGCCATTTTCTGTGGAAGTTCTTGTGTTCCTCTTTCTAGATACGACTATCCACATGAAGCACGTTTGAGTATTTGCTTCAGGATTGCTCACATAGCAGTAAGAAATGGAAACCATCTGAAATGACCAGCTACAATATAGCTGCATGGCCTAATATGAGAATAGTCATAGGCAGGCAATGAAAAAGTTCGTCAGTAATTAGCTGATTAAGATTTAGAAAGAAATATGGTCAAAATTAATCAAATTATTCACACTTAGCCTTAAATTAAAGTTTTGGTGTATTGTTATAGGGTACCTTAATGTTTGTCTAATTGAACTGTAGCCCGCTGTGCCTGGTATGTGTGACAGGTCCTCTGTGACTAAGACAGAAAACAACGATCTGCAAATTCTAACTGTGCCCTATGGCAGTTATGACTTACATGTGAGGAATACATAAGATAGCAACAAAGTTTCATTTAGCTCCTTGATTCACCCCTGGCACAGGACACTGACTCCTAAAAGCTGCATGATCCTTCTGGTGGGGTGGGCCACTTTGATTTACTATTTGCATGTCAAGACAGATCTTTTGCCACCATAGGATCATTGATTTCCGCATGGCAATAGACACCGCTCAACTGAAGAGGAAAAAAATCCCCCATGTTTCTTACTTTGGGCTTAATAGCATCAAATGAACAAATTGACCTTGCATAGACATTACCCAAAATGATATGCATGCCGTGTTGTTCCCAGTTCAAAGAAACACCACACTGCTTTAAAAATAAAATGGTAGAAATTGGTAATTTAACGGCATGTAGCAAGCCTTTTTCAGCTTTCCCTACTGTGAATCCAGTCCATGCCTTTCTGTCTTAATCAGATTTTTATTTAAATAAGTTTCATTGTACCACAAGAAATAAAATTGTCAACTCATTCTCTTGCAGTGAGCCATGTTATCTGCAGGGCCAGCTCAAACCTTTCAGCAGTGTTAGCAGGATTGAATTTTGCGGTCCCAAGTTTGGAGGACTGGGCTTGTCCTGCTGCTGGATGGGGAAGGACGAAAGAAGGGCTGGAATGGAGACGAGTCCTGGAGAGTGATGCTTGCTACTCCTGTGCCACTGGGGTGGGACATCTGCCACATCCCCTTACTTGACTATCCAGGACTCTGCTGGTAGGTAATGCAAAGCCATCTTGCCCGTTTCTATCAGTCATCTGCTCGAGGTAACTGCTGACTTTGCCAGCAGCAGTGCCAGCTGTGGTTATTAGCTTGTCACATTGAATGCTCTTTGGAAGGGAGAGCAAATACTGGGGCCACTGAGCCACAGTGGGAGAGAGGTTTTGATTGGCAATGCGCCTGCAAAACTGCTTTCCCCCAGTGAAAGTCTGACTGTTCATGTTTCTACTTTATGCAGGTATTGTTTCCATCTCCCATGGAACTGCTATGAAATGTGTGTCTTGCCTTTGAACTCAAAGATCAGGATGAATTCTCCCCTTCACCAGAGTTTTGGCTGGGCAGGGTGAAAGGGGGAGAGTCGACATTAATTTGATCCTGGATGTAATTTAGCTTTACAGAGAAATGCTAAAGCCTGGGTCTGTCCTGCCTTCTCAACTATCAGCATTCCTACTGCCAGCCCTGCTTCCTTCATCTCTGCTTACCTGTAGGATTCTTTCTTGGAGGGAACTCTCCATTGTCCATTGTTCACTATAAACGGTGTCACCTCAAGGATGCAAAGAATTGGAATTCAGTGAGTTACTTAATTCACCCCAACTTGAGGAACATGGGATCATGTAATCTTTTATTGGTTGTGACTCATGCAAGTTGCTGTTTTCACGCATCAGCAATAAAATATTTTCTTGGTCCTGAACTGGTTCAAGAGGCTTTGTTTTTTAGGATAGGACTGCATTGGCTTGACAAACAAGATGGCCTAATCTTAAATCTAATTATAAATTCCTAAAAAATAGAGAAACTGCAGTAACTTTGAAGGCAGATGTATCTGTGTTACCAGAGAGGGGCAACATGATGTCCCTGGGGCCAACCCAGCCTGCATATACAAGTGCTTCTGGGGCATGCCCTCTGGGAGATGTTTTGAGTGCTTCAGGTTAGTCTCCAGCTGTCCTGTCAGCCCTGCCTGGAGTGATTAGGGCAAGAAAGATGAGTCAAAGATGGTCTTACACATGGATCCTTCTTAACTCTGGTACTCCTTGCAACCAGCACAGGCAAGGTACAGGCTGCCTACCCTTTCTTTGTCTTGTGTCTGGTTGTGTCTTAGGAGCAAATTGGGGATCCCAACATTTTTTCGAGCACTGTCTCTGGGATTGCTGCAGCTCTGGAGACGCTCCATGAACACTTCTACCGTTCATAAGGTATCTTGTGATGAATATTTGAAAGTTACGGTCTTAAATACTTGGGTTAAAGCAGTAATTGTAGCTAATCACTGAAGGGAATAATGAGACACTTCTAGATATCAGATGACCTTACCACAGTAATACCTGTCTTGTCACGTTTTATTGTCTAGTGACATGATGGAGGTTTGGAAGATAATTGAATAGCAGGCATTCACGGGTGCAGCAGTGATTAAAGGAGCAAATAGCCTAACAAGCATGGTCAGGTACTGCATGTGTTTCAGCTGTTCATTTTGCTGAAGGCCTACAATTTATCCTGTGCCCAGTGGCTACCGACTCTCTTCAGGCCAGGTACATGCAATAAAAATGGAATGTTAATTGGGGCAGAATGCAAGGCCTTAAAGGGACAGTGTTCTAGCAGGTACTGGTGATTCCTTATTCCAAGTTGTTTTGCTCTTAAATTTTAATTTAAACCATGGTCATCAAAATGCTTATGGGAAGGAATTAATAAAAGAGGCAGCATGTTTTGACACACATTGAACATTCTCATTTCAAAGTGAAATTCAGGGCTCATTTTTTTCCCTGCAGATGAGAAGACATTGCAAATGTTTTCAAGTAATGCTAGTAGTATATGAGAGAGGCACTGTACTAATAAATGTGGAGAAATGCCAGTGTTGTGGAATTATTGACAGGTCTGATATAAAATTCAGTTTCTCTGACACCATACCATCTAAACAGAATTAATGGGATTTTAGACTCCCAGGGTCTGGGACTGCAGGTATATCACTCACTAAACAGTTTCCCAGCTATGCACTTAAGGGGGAAAGGCCAATGTTACGCTTAAAAGTATAAGTCTGTCAATACTTTTTGTACAGCAGGCATACTTTTGTGCAGCGAGTCTTGCTCCTTGCAGGATTACTGACTCACTGTGGAAACAGCTATTATCAGTGCCCCACACAGTCTGAGCTTTATAGCAGATGTAGGGATTCTTGAAACTTGGGAACAGCTTGAGAAAAAACTCCTCAGAGAGATAGTTTAAATGTTAAGTGTCCAGGCTCAGTTTCACAAAGGTGTTTAAGATTTAACCCTCCAAAGACTAAATTCCCACTAAGAGCAAAGGGAAGCACCCCTGTAGGTTTTAGTTTTTCAGATATCATTGTGAATTTGACCTCTAGCATCTATAAAGCCTTCTGTTGAGTGGCATAAAATGTTTCCACTCTCCAGAGATTAAGCATATTGGTTAGCTACATTAATCCCCATCTGTCATGGAAAAAAAAAAAGTAACTGAGATCCCTAGCTAGAAAGCAACTGTCTCTCCTGTGCTATTCTAACTTGCTGGCTTGCTAGACCATCAAACCAAGCTATGCTTGGAGGTTTGCCACATATTTTGTTTTGTCATGAATGGGACACTGACAGCAGTTGAGATCCTCATATTGCCCAAGCTCTGACATGAGAACTGTGCAGTGATTACAGATGAAGGGTGTTGGTTACATCTGTTTCAGGGCTGCTCCACTCTCTCTGCTAACAAGCTGAACTGCCTCAGGCCAGTTCCCTGTTGTTTGTGGCACTCCTACCTTTTCTCACACTTGCTCATGAGGCAATGCACTGATATTTGCTCTGTGTGGAGCTTGGCTGCCAAGCATGTCCTTATCAGCTCATGTCACCCCCTGGATCAGCTGGACAGCAGGCTAGAAGGATGAGATATGGTTGTGGTGCACTTGGAATGCTGTTAAGGGCACAAAGGCTTAGGAGGTTTTAGCTTTGCAGTCTTAAAGATCACATATCTTGTAAAGGTATAATGATTACTTCTTAAGGAATTTTCCACATATTTCCTCTTTGAAGAACTGTGTATAATCTATCACGTGGAAGTGCTATACAATGTTTTAATAGCTTTTGTTTAGATTTTAAGACAGTCTTGAATGTGATAGATTTATATTTTCACTCAAATGTCAAGGATTTCTTGTACATGACCCCCTTTTCAGATTCAGATCAATAAAGAGGGATCAAAAGTCTACATCCCCAGTCTTATTGAAGGAGGCCATGGAACAAACCCAGAGAAATAAATGAATGCTGTTTAGAAAAAATGAGAACAGAAATAATATGTGAAAGTATGGAGAAAAACTCATTTATGGAACATAGTCATAAACATCTTGATTTATGTGATCCACTTTATCTTTTTAGATACTTTTTTTTTTTTTTAAATATCAGGGAAGACAAAGTTTCATCTTGTGGCACAGTGCAAATGATGGATGCTGAGCTGCTGGGACTTTGGTTCTCATAAATGGATAATCTTGGGGCTCCTGTGAAGTTTTGATGTTGTCTCAGCTCCTTTCTACCTCCTCTTTTTGTGTTTGGATAGCATCTCCTGCAGAGAGGGGGGAGCATGCTAGTCAAGGAGGTGGTCACATTCCTCATGTGGCCTCAGTTACTCAGAGTACATTGTCCTTGTGGGACATTTGTCACCTAGCCTTACATATGGATAGAAGAAATGAGCCTTTCAAGTGAACTTTTCCATCTTCTCAACTCTCACTTTATTCCCAGCCATCACAGTCAGGCGATATTGAGTTCTACAGTTCAGAATGCAGTCTTCAGCAATCTCTGGTTTGATGGCAGGGCTAGGGTATCTCAGTTGGGTTTTAATTTTAATATTTAGGATCTCACTAATTTCCAGCTTCTTTTATTCTTGTCTTCTTCTGCGTGGGATTAGAATGCCTCTGCTGTCAAAATTACTAATAGACCCCTGAGGCAGAAAATGTTTCTTCCGTAATGATACGTACTGTGCTACTTCACATCTGGAGTGCTGCAGGGCCACTATTTTGGCTACCTCTCACTTTGCTGGGGAGTGAGATGGAAAAATTACTGTCTTTCCTGGTATACCTTTAGCATACTTTAGTTTAGTTTACATTAAATACCCAGGAGTGAGGACAGAATGACAGCTACTGTACTGTGTGAGCTGCCCAAAGGTAGACTCTGTTAATACAGAAGTTAGACAGTGTGACAGATAGATGGGAGATAAGCAAAAGGCTATTATCCCAAGGTAAAGTTATTTCAACATACTGCCAATAACCCCTACTTATAATTTGGATGAGAGGTGGGAGAGGCATGACTTCAGCTGAGATCCTTTGACTGCCATCTACACCTTTCAGTGAGGCTCTGACACTTTATCAAAGAAAGTGGAAAAAAAAAAAAAAAAAGAAAGATCAGTCTTTATATTCTGGGCAGATGTCCAATAAGAAACTCCAGCAGAAGATTAAAGTCTTTAACATGAAAGGGAGACCTAGTGCAATGTGTAATATCCAGCGGTTCTAAAAATAAGCATGTTTGTCAAGTCTGTAACAATCAGGCTGATTGCTAACCTTGACAGCATGACATACAGCTCACAATCTGGCACAAGGGAAAAATGTGATTCAAATATCTTCACAGACAAGCTGGCCTTTGCATTTACAGGAGAGGGACTGCACAACAGCTCTGGCCCAGCATGCCCAGAGTGTCTCCCCAGCTGTGACACCCCATTCCTGAGGAGTTCAGGCAGAGCTGTAAAACAGTTTCTGAGGGGGGTTCAACAAAAACAGCTGCCTGATGTTGCAGGTTTGACCAGACCTCTCTCATGGTTGTTAGAGAGGGAGTCCTTGGTATGTCTGCTGGAGTGCCACATGTTGATGGGTAAGTTGTTCAGACTACCATCAGGAGAAGGGGAAGGATAAGCCAGGAGAGGTGATGGCTTTTCAGCAATCAGTGGCTGAGCAGGTGGTAGGACCATTCTCCACTCCAAAGCACAGAACAGGTAACTGACCAGAGAAAGGGCTGTAAACAGCAAATGACTAATTGTGTCCTGATTGATTTCCCAGTGTGCTTCTTTTTGAAGGCCAAGTTCTCCCCTGGGAGCAGGAAAGGAGCACTACACTAGGTCCAGCCATGGGGGTGGGTTTTGTGAGTGGAAAAGACATGTAACTTGACCATAGCTATGGTATGAGGAAGCTGAAGTTCAGAGTAGGATTCGCATATGGAATTGCTATCTCCCCACTTCTAAGCATGCTGAAGGATGATTAAATATATGTTCAGGATATGGACAAACTACTAGTCCATGCTCAGCTTCCTGATATCTATGGCCAGAAATCTAAAAAGTGACACACAGAGGGATTCAGTTTGTTTCCTGGGAAGGAACTGTCTTTGGGCTCCAAGTGGTACCTCTGTAGCAGTACTCTGCTCCTGGACCCCTCGTTCCCTGGGGGAGGCATCAATGCACAGGCAGTCCTCTTGCAGGGGCTGAGCTCCAGTCAGAACTGAATTGGGACCAAGAGCAAACTATATGCCCTAATAAAGAAGTCCCCAGACAGTAAGCATTTGCTCTTTGTAAGAAGTGTGATCAGCCTCATTTTCTCTTGATGGGAAAAAGATTTTAAAAGTCACTTCAGCTTTCAGCTCTTAACTAGGAATGTAATAGGATACTCAGTACTTTCTGTGAGTCTGAGACCTGCAGTGAAGTCTCTGGGTATGAAACTCTTACACCAGGTTCCTTTTCTTTCCTGGCTAGCCTTACTCATCACTCCATGAGTTCCGCATTTGCAAATCACTCCTTTCATTTCCAAGTGTCCTTCTGATCCTCTTCAAGGCATAAGATTTCTTTTACTTATTTTTGCTTTCCAGTAAGCCAAACACTAAAATCTAAACATGAACATAGTGTTGACCTTGCTATGCCCTATTACTGGCCAAAAGAGCAGCCACATGAACAGCTAATGTTCTTCAGAACCTTATTAAAATCCAGGACAGCTGAATACTCACATGACCGGAACTGCAGGCATTTGCAACCCTCCACATTAACAAAATTCCAGAGTACTTTATTAAAACTTTGCAACTCCGCCCACTCCCCAACACACCTCTGGGGTCTTTGAGCCTGAGGAAAGAAAGCATTGGGCAACAGAACTGTTTCTGGTTCTGGCATGCATCCTCTGTTCCCAGATGAGGTCTTTGATTCCTGTAGCTTTTTTTCTTCTTTTAAATGCAGAACTTATGACTTCATACTTTCTTCCTGGGGCTAAGTAGTGCTGGGTCATAGCCATTACTGCACATCACTTTCTAGAGTAAATAACTCCTCATGCTCTATTCCTGTGAAAATAAAATATGAGCTCCTGATTCCTGTCATCTGGGACAGGTCCTGTTTTTATGGCAGTTCACTATTTTTGGAAAAATAGAAACATTTTAGGGTAATACAGCCACAAATAGCTGGCTTAGTGTCTTACGGTTTGTCCCTAGGGCTGGACTGGGTGGGAAACACCCAGTTTCTCTTACTAGAGGTTGAACCAGAGTTCATTGCCTCTTAACTGTTCCTATGCCAGTCCACAAGGCTGTTATCCATGCTGTTGAGAGCCTACTGCGTCTATGAGGGATCCTAAGGGAATTATTCTATCCCTGCTGTAGAAACATTGGATATATTGCATCCATTAAGTGATTTGAAATGGTTCAGAAAGTTTAAGTAATGAGAAATGACGTTCTGGCAGTGTTTTGAGTGAGGACTGGGAAAGTGTCCCCATATACGAACATGTCCAAACTGGTGCTATTTTCTGGAAAAGCCTTGTCCAATTTATCTTTGTAAGGTAAGCAGTTAGTTAAATACTGTAATTTATTTGCTTACTCACCCATAAGTGTGAATTACAATTCCTTGCCTCCTTGACCCTAAAAAGATATGTTTGGGTTTAATGACTCTAATTCTGGTATTTTATCCTCAGACACTGTTGGTGGATTCAGCATTTCTTGCATGAAGGATCAGGGTTCATTAACCCAGGAAAGCAGATGCAAACCTCTACCTAGGAACAGATCCAACTCTGCTCCAGCCATGCTCCAGGAACCCACCCCTGAGCATCTGATAACCTGAGGACTGCTGATCCAATCCACCATCAGAGATGTGTTTTTCCAGATCCCAGCTGTTAGCCTGGGCTCATTAGGAGGACTGGCATACAAAGCTTTCAGGAGGGAAAGAAAGATCCCGTTTTCTGCTGGTTTCAACACTACTGTGTGATGCGTAGGATGCAGCAAAGCATGCCCAGAAACCAGCTAAGCTGGAAGAGCAGCCAAATCTTTCATGAGCGAGGTTCCCACTCAGCTGAGCAAAGGCACTAATGTTTCCTAAATGCATTATTTCTGACATTTTAAAATGCTTGGCTTTAAAATAGTTCAGTAAAACATGGCTCTATGACTGTTGGTATGAACTTTATAATTGATTTCAGCAGACCTAAAATTTTATATAGACCCACAAATCATCTATAAAAATCCACCTATTTAAGCTTAGTCCAAAATGTTTTTATATTCAGGTTTACGATAGAGGATGGAAGACCACACTGCCAGTTTGAGTCAGATGCTGAAAGCTCTTTTACATTTAAGACATGATACTTGGGAATAGGATGACAGCCCGTACCATTTCACTCTTTAGTAGCACATAATAGAGCAAGTGCCACCTGTTAGGAAAGCTGTCAGCGCTCTCTTTGGTGGAAGGGTGATCGAACAATGAAAAATGCTTCTCTGATCCAGACAGGATTTATGATTACATGCTGCTGAGCACATTTTGGGGTTTAACTGTAGGAAAACATACAAACATGAATGCATCTGTCTACATCACTCGCCTTTGTCCACTGAGCTGGCAAATTTATTTATTCCTTCTATTGCTTGTGACATATCATTGAAAATATTTTATTCCATGTCTCCTAACAAAGTTTCTTCTTCCATAGAATTTCTTTTGATCACCTCTTTCATACACCCCATTACTGTGTTACCCCAAATCTACATGAAACAAAATGTGCCCAAACTCACCAAGATGAAGTCAGATTTTTTTTCCTCAGTTCTTCCTCTCCTCCTCTGTTGCTTAAGATTAGGAGAACCAATTTCCAACCAAGCCATGTGGGTAGGAGACCTGGTAGGGAATAGAGGACATTTCTTTTTGCAGAAGTGCCTGGGAGGATCATGCTCTGTTTAAACACGCCTTCTTGCCATCACAAAAAGGATGCATATGGCTGGCTTCTGTTAGTCTTCACTGCCTTAGCTTAAGGAGAATATCTTTTCTCTTTCATTTGTAAATAAATTTTGCAAGTGCCCTGAAGGCTCTGGGTGAGGTTTGCCAGATGAACCTTGCTTGTTAGGATACAGATACTTAGCACAATTACTGTAGAACACCTGTTTTGTTATGACAACATTTTGCATACGTACAACCAATTCACTGTAGTCATCCAGAGCCTGAGGACCTCACTCTTTGCTTAAGGTTTGTTTCTGTTTGTTTAAACAAGCATTTAAGGCAAAGCAATATGGAAATTTCAGCATTTGATCAGGTTCTGGCAAGTAGCTCATGGAGTTGTGTGGCAAACCAAGGAGGAGACTGCAGAGGTGCCATTCTACCCTGTCACTGACATGCTCGGAGAAATGAGGAGGGCTAAAAGGAAGGTGGCAGAAGAAACTACTGCTCAAGGGCTTCTGAACAGGTGAGCCCTTAGAGTTATCTAGGCTCTCCCCAATGCCCTTAGTTATCCCTATTATTGCAGGAATTGAGCAAATAAGGTCTTTTTGCAGGCTCAAGATGGAGCTCATGCCAGCTTATCCATGTCTCTCTTGTATTAGGTGATCCAGCATGGAACATCACATGCCTGGGATGAAGACAGAAAACCACCAGAAACAGTAATACCACCTGCATTGGGTTTTATTTTGTGCCTAATCAGAGGCATAGGGAATTTTTGCCTCACTTTCATCTTTGTGAAAGTGTCACAAAATAAAATTTTAAAGCAGATCTTATTTGTTAGTAACTTTTGGATTTTAGGAATACTAGATTTTTTACAGGGTTAGGAAGTACATATATGTAGTATCAAAGCACTTAAACCAGATAGAGCACTACTGCTACTTTGTAGCATTTTCTTTTATATTAATTGAGTTTGCAATTTATAGGTCTACAAATCTACCTTTTAAAAAAAAGTCAGAATACAAAAGTTTCAAAGTTCTTTTCAAATTTTTTTTTAAAAATTGTTGTGTATGGAATACTCTATCAAAATACCAGATTTTAGCACATTATTATTTTTCTGTTATAAAAAACTGCTTATATTAGAAGATGAGTCAGTTAAAAAGTTTATGAAGCTGAAGCAGTTCTTCTATTAAAGTTGAATTTTCTAAGGGGTGAATCCTTATTTGATAGAAACTGATATGCCTGATATGATAGAAACTGCAGCTGACGATCTCATTCTGAATGCAGTCTCCTAACTTGAAAGAGTATAAATACATTCAAAAAACAATTAGGAAAAAAATCGTGCATAAAAGATCATCAATAACAATTCCATAAAAAGGATGTAAATTCTTAGGGTGTCTTTATGGCATGGATTTCTAAGAGGTACGTAGAGGTTTTGTTGAATAAAAATAGGCTTATCCTGTTCTGATAATATTCTCTAATCATTAAGTGCCAGACACTGAGCAAGCCTGGACTGAGCTACGTGGCTTCTTGGTCTGTCACAGTTCTGTCACTCTGATTTTATTTTACTTCTTCAAAACTAACAACATGCTAGCTGTTATCAGTCACACAGTTCTCCTCTATATAGTAGAGATAACTGTACTTCTCATTTTCAAACAAAGTTGTTTAACTTTATCTACATATATTTTGTGAAACATAAAATGTGTGATGCAAAATATTGCTGTGCCTAATTTCTGTAAAATATTCATTTAAGACACCCCAACTGACTTCAGCCACTGAGAAAAATGCATTTAAAATGTCTATGCTCTGACCTGCTTTTGCACAAGGAATCACATGCCACAGATGCACATTTTGTTTTCAAATACAAATTTCAGACGTTTTTTTCTCCCTGCGAGGCATACCAAGCTACCACTGCTGAGTGGTGCAGAGGATTTAGCAGGCACAGTTAGAAAAGAACCCCCCTGGAAATCCCATCAGTGTGTCAAGACTGATGTTATTGATGTATATGGGGAGACTTTTCATTCCAACCCCTGCTGCTCCTTTAGAAACCCAGAGGATTGTTAACATGGTTAGAGAGAGTTCATGAACTCTGCTCTGTATGAATGCAAAGTATCTGAAACATTGATATGGAAGTGAAGACTCTCCTGCCTTTGTTTCTATTCATGTTCCTTTACATAATATTTTAATGATTAAGAACCAGACTTAGCCCTCTGATATGCCTACTGATTCCTCTGAAGTCAGCTGATTGTTATCAAACACAGAATTTAGTCCCGAATTTTGTAAAAATAAAGTGATAAAATTCCCACCTCTTCCAACTTCATAGAACTTTCAAATAAAACCATCTCCTTTGCTTACTGCCACCTATTGTTGATTCTACCAGAAAGAAAAAGAGAAAAGGAAGCTTAGAAGGCACAGCACAACCCTGTGGATGTGACTTTTGTTCTGGAGGCATAAATACAGGGTAAGTTCCTTGCAGGGCAATTTTTCCAGTGCTGATGAAAGGCCTGATCCCTTCTAGCATGCCCCGAGTGCAGAGCGTACCACTGAGGTGATCATGAGCCATATAACCAAGCACGGAATTAATTACAGCAGCCATTTGTTAATCTACACACCTAAGCCTCACTCAAGAAAACCTAAAGATTTTGCTGGACTAGGTCGTGCTCCTTCCTGGATGCCAGTCTGCCACCAGCTGCCACCACTGCCTTCCCTCCCTCTCCTGCAGAGGGTCAGAAGATCTTGTTAGACTGGGTCCCATTTTCCACCTGAGACATGCTCTCACATCATGAGCCAGCACCAAGTACTGCCTGAGAGCTTCTGGAAGGGAGGAAGTTCTATGCTAGAGCCTCACAGACACTTCTTGACTACCTGCTTATCTATTTGCAAGCATAGCTGAGATGCCCCCCGCTTTTTAAAAAATTTTTAATATAGCTTTCTCTTTTTGACAGCTTGGACTCTTTTATATTCAATGGGTCAAATTCTAAGGAGTATAAAATTGATTTAGCTTGCGTACAAAAGGTCATCTTACACTGGGCTCTGAATTTCAATTTCTCGGTACTTCAGAGTTACAGCATGAGTTATGAAATGTACAATAGCTACTAAATAATTTTAAACACCTTTTAGCTTTCACTAATACAATGTTTTCAGCTAGCGTGCAATTAAGAAAACCGGTTGACACAGCTCTAGGCTGGTAAGTCACTTTGGGAGAGTAAATACATGCTGCATCAGGAGCCTATTTTTTACCAGGGGTTTGTTCAGAGTAATAGCTGGGGCAGTCGCTTAATTTTCACAGCTATCATACTGATTATCTTCTGAAAGATGATGAGATGGAGCTCACACATGTAGAAAAGAGGCATTCTTGACTGTCCTCTCTACCGTACCTTCTCATTTTGCTGGCTTGCTTCACGTGTTTAGGTATGGGGAAGTTCAAATAAAAGGTTTCAGCCTGAGACTCTAACAAAATACAGTGACTTTAGATTTGATAGCTGGTAAACATAGTATTTGATGTAACCTGATACCACATTTTCTCTGCAGTAAAGAAAATAAGTAAGAGATTTAATGGCAGTTGCTTATGGACAGAGTAATTTGTTAAAAACAAATGCTAAAACAAGAGGCCTTCTCCTGCTGCCACCACTGAAGCAAACAGCTCTTATCTTGGAACTGAAGTCTAACTAAACACACTGCCTCTCTGCATTTAGAGAGTATGTGGCCAGAAGGATGCTGAGCAATATTGTCATTTCTGGTTACCTTTGCCTGACAATAGCCACAACACTTCAATGTTTTTATTCTTTTTTTCTTTTTCTCATGTATCCAATAGTACACTCTGTTCAAGTGTAAACTTAACAGAAATAAACCACATTTCAACCAGCTACATTTTGCCACTAAAGATAACACTTCTCTGCTTAAACTGTCAATGATCCTGTCATTTTTTTCCAGAGTGTTGTATAATATTGTGCTTCTGGGTCCTGCTATAACAAGTGAAGTTAGGAATTCCCTTCTCAGAGTGAAGCCTTCATTGCTGATGGCTGTATTGGCATGGAGATGATGGCTAAGGGTAATATGTATTGAAGGCACATCACTCTTTTGAGATTGGTGATAGTCATTTCTGAAATGCTAAAAATAATCCTAAATTTTTTGACAATTTTTCATGTTAAGACAGGCTTCATTGGAAGATATCATCATTTAAAGAGTTCAGGTCAGAATCTAGCTTTGTTTTATATGTCTTTTAGACATGTGAACACAGGTGCAGATTCCTGAAATTTTTCCTTGTATCCTGGTCTTTTTACTTGGTGAAATAAGTGGAAAAGGCATCAGAGCCAGATGTGATGGGTAGGCTGTGGGGGATTTCTATTCTTAGCAGTGCCAGTGCACTTGTATGCGAGCTCCTGGTATTCAAGTCTGCAGCAAAGCCCAAGCTCAGCTTTCCTAGTACTTAAAAGGCTTCATTAGTCTCCAAGAAGGAAGAAACTGCTGCTTCTGGATGCCCAGGTCAACAGCTAAAAAGGACAGATAAGATGTCGTAAGAAGGATGCAGGTTCATTGAGGATGGGCTTTCTTTTTATGTTTGCCAACAGGAACATGAAACAGAAACCTCAATTGTGCAGAAGGGTGTGGGTACAGAGAGAGACACTGGAAAGGACCTTGGCCTCTGTTTTTCCTTCATTTGAAGGTGAAAGGACCACTGAGATCAGTGGCTTATAATTGAATATTGTTTCTACCCCTTGTTATTGAAAATGTGAGATCTTCAGTTATACACTATAATGTTTCTGGCTGTGGTGCAATTTTGGGGACCGTATGCAAAGGAATAATCCTTTGACAGGACACTAGTGGTCCCTGTGTATTCTTTTCACATCTCAGGGAGCAAATCTTGCATTTTCTCATCAAGCAGGAATATAAATGATCATTTCTGCTGCTGATGCACAAATCAGAACAGATCCCAGGTTGTTCATCAATTGTTCTAGAGAAATTCTTACATGTAGCAACATGTGTTCACCTGTGTGCTCTTGCTTGCTGCCTGGACTGGAGCCACCCCAATACATTTGAGGCTGAATGTCCCAGGTATTTGTTTTACCAGCTTCTGGCAATTTGGTGGTCAGAAAACCAAGGGTTAAAAAAAAGGATTTAGCTGTTTTATTGATGACTATATGATTGTTAACTTATAAAATTAAATTACATAGTGAAAGGTTCAGTGGTTCGGAATATAACTTTTATGCAAGTCTTTATTTCAATTGCTGATCAATAGTTCTCAGAAGATGGCTTCATTTTTATTGCCAAGAGATATGAAGAGTATTTTCTCCAAAATAACCAATGGTTCAGGTGATTTATATCTATTTTTAAACACAATGTCTTAGTAGGCACTTTACTTTATTATGGATGTCTGTCACTCATGCTTCAGTCCAGTGGAATTACTGTTGAAACTATGACTAATAAAATTGGTTGTGAACAAAAATTCAATAACAGCAAAGTTAATTACATGTTTACAGAAGTATAAACTTACAGTTTGATCAATATGTAAATTCTGACCTTCAATGGTCTTTTCAGCCTTCTTTTAAGCTTTTAGTCTTGTAAAGATTAACTTAACTGCCTAGAACTTCCTTTTATGAAGTTACCAGAATATGAGAACGAAGAACTTCAAATGGCTTTCTATTTAAAAAAAAATTAAAATATACAAACTGTTGATTTTATGAGTGCTCATTCATCTTACTAAATAACGGTTTTAAACTGATATACATTTAGTAACAAGAATAGCTACTTAGTATTTTTTATATTTATTTTCGTATGCGCTTAGCTAAATTAACCCAGCATTCTTGGAACACACTGTTTGAGACTCCTGTCAGAAGTGAAGAGTTCTGTATAAGGATGGTTGTTGAATCAAAGCCCTTTTGAGGTTATTTTTTTCCCAGGGTCTGCCAGATCAGTCTTTATAAACTGATGATAATTTTTCCCTGACCAAATAACTATTTTTCATCTATCTTTCCTGAAGAGCATCTAAAGACACCAGTGCACTTGATTTTATACTGCTTCTTCAAGGGAACCATTAGTCTTGCAGATTAAACAGGCATATTATTCCCTATTTAGCATTACTATGGATAGTAATAAGCTTGATGCATAGAAGCTTTATTCAGGCAAGTCAAGAAAATATGTTTTTAGACAGAAAACTTTCTGGTTAAGCTCTAATCTGACTTTGGAATGACACACTGTTGGATTGAACAATTTGCAGAATATTGCCAGCTGCACCATGAACATTTTCTGAGAAGGACATTGTTTCTATCCAGACATTCATCATTTGTATGTTTGCTTGTCTGGTTTTGTGTGTTACATTTCTGTCCTCAGAGCCAGAAGAGAATTGCAATGGGACAGAAATTGAAGGAAGTTCTAACTCAGACATGAATATATCCTATTGTGTAATATGAAGCTTTTATTTTTCTGAAGGATTTGTGGTTACAAAGCCAACCGCAAGACTGAAGCAGTTAGATGCTTTCTAGCTTTTTCAGACTAAATGGCTTCTACAGCAGGACGTGTTCTAGTTCAGCACCTAGGCAGATTTTAGACAATGAAATAGGTTCCTTGATGGACACAGAAAGGATTGTCTTACTTCAAAATAACCTGCAGAATTTCATTCAATGTTTTAAAATGTTTATTCCCCCAGGAAGATTATATCTCTGATTTGTAGTAAGAGGGAACTTTCTTTGGGAGGTATGAAATTGCATGGTTTACCCAGTTGTAACTTTCTGCTTCTGCAGCTTCTTTCCATGTCCTATCATCCCACCATATTCAGACCTATCAAAAGTCCTAAATGTTCTTTCTCTCCTTTTTGGCAGGCTTTGTCAGTGTGTTAGAGCAGAAGCCCTGGCCCAGGAAGGTCTACTACTTAATTTTAAATAGCTACGATAAACTACATTTTCTCCTGTTTTAAACTGATACCCTCTGATAGTGTCAGTGTTACCTCTGATACCATCAGTGTTCCTTACCTTAATGCCTCATGAAGTCAAAGTCCCTGATTTCTTTCATGTTAAGGTAACTGAATTACAGAAAAGAGTAAACCACCCAAACATTGTAATTTGCTTCAGTGTCAGAAATCATTTCGGTCCTGACTAAGGGGGGGGAATAATGTTGCATGGGAATAGTGTTTTAAATTCTCAAATTCAGAACATCATGCACATCACAGGATCATGGGGGGTCAGGAAATAACAGCATGGAAAGCCTACTCTAGCACCCAAAGAGATGCTCTTTAGAAGGAAGTGTAGTTTTCATGATCTGGAGCACACCTCTTCCTCAACACAGGGGACATCATGGGGACCCAGAGAACCCAAGCAGATTGCATGAGGTATGTGATACCTTGCAGAACTGGCTGCAGCATTTCTGTTGATGAAAAAGCCAGAGCAGTATTGTGTCTCTATGCTGGAGTATAAAGTTGAGTGTATTTTGCATGGCGTTTGCGAGATATGGCTAAAAAAGTTATGGAAACATAGAATACATAGAATGTATATTTTGTCCTTGTTACTGTGATCTAATTATGATGCTGAAACAAAAAAGGGAGTACAAAGTATCAGGCAACACAGGAGAAGCGAACCTAGTGAGAATTACTTGGTCATTGAAATCTAAAAGTCAGGAAGGTTTCGATCTTTGGGCTCACCTATAATTTGTGCACCATAAATGTAGACTGAAGTCGTTAGGGACTTTGTAATGACAGTGCTGTCTATAACAGTATCATCAAGCAAGACATTGGCATAAATCATTGGCACTTTGCAAAGTGTCACTTCTGTCAACCTCCCAGTGATGTGATCTTTAGTCTTTCAAATCTATAGACTGGCATTTGGATCAGCTAAGCACCTAACATCCTGTCTTGCATATTAAAGCTGCTTTAGCCAATATCTAAATGCTGAAGTAATGCCTGCTTAAAAATATTTTTGAATTATTTGCATAATATAATCCCACTATTTTAAAGCTTTTCTGAGGGCATAACTGTACAGTCTGTCCTCTGTTGATGGATTCACAACTACCTTAATCAATAATAAAAAATGATATTAATTGAGGCAAGCAGCCCTATAAAATGAATAAATAGATGTTAAGAAAAATTAGATACTAAAATAATCTCAGTTTATAAAATACTTTCAAAGAAATGCTATGAAGGTTAAAGCTTTTCAGTTTGAAATTGTTTTAGATGATATACAAGTGTTTATTATGGATAGAAATTTTGCTTGTATGGGTTGAATATATAGACTAAATAACACAGGTAGATTTAATAACATCTTAAAGTGGACAGCAAGCAAAGAAAACTCTCTTTTGCCTCTCCCATGAGAACTAGAACTCAGTAATGTAGCACCTCGCTGGATAATACTGGATTCCTATTGGAATCGTCTTGCTTTTCCTCTGGATGAGCTTTTAAAGATGATGTATTGCTAGATGTGTAAGCACTCCTGGGTACGTTCCCAGCCCTGGACATCTGTTAGTGTTACTGATAAATTGTCACACAGTCCCTGGTATGGTCTTGTTCCCTGACTGTTGCCTCAAGAACAGTGATTGGTACAGATGTTTTTGTAATGGCTGCCTCAAGCTACCAGAAAGCTGTGCAGAATTTGCAGGTGTCCTTGTGACTACACTGGGATGACAAACGGTAGCCACTCCATTACATCTTCTAATCCTTTCTCAAGATATTACTGCTCAGGGTTGTGTTTTGTATGAGATTTTAAAAGGGTTTTCTCTTGGATTATGGGTATATCTGTTGCACTTTAGGAACCCATGTAGTCTGCACCAAAGCCAATCTAACTGATACAATCTACCATGTAATTAAAAAGATACTGCTGTTTTATTTGCATGCACAATTTCAGTCAAAGGCATGAAATCATATTTGCCACAAATAAATTACATGTAGCTCTATGAAAATCAACAATCTTATGATATCTAAACCCAAGACTAAACTAGCATACGTAGTCTAGAAGATATGTGAATATTACACTATTTGGAAAAGGCTGTATTAGTCAAGTGGATGTCACTCTCTTGTCCACTGGCCTCTGGAGGTTTTTGGACTACTTCTAAAATGTCTACACAAGGTGACTAATACCTGTTTTCATTACATTTAGGTATTTATTGAAAAAAATTGAAGAAGTTGAATTGAAGGTGTATGAGGTGTAGCAGTTAGATTAACAGCATACTAAAATAGCATACTAAAGCATACTAAAATTCAGGTTGAGTATTAAGAAAGATACATGTGTTTAGATTTTACAAGGGCATTTCAAAATTCTGGCATAAGTAGCTGTAAAATTTCATTTGTCAGTAAAAAAAAATTCTGAAAGTATTATTTAGAATATTGTGGTGTATATGAGCTCTTTGATGACCTGAAGTCCTACTGTTCTATATTCTTTGTCCAGGCATAACATAATTTTGGTTTATAGTTGCCATCACAACAGAAGCAGACATTAGAAGAATGGCAACAATCTCACAAAAACTTTGCAACTGTGAGAATCACAGATGGATGACCCTACAAATTGATTTTACTGTGTTTTTGATTGCGAAAGGTAATAAATGAGTAACTTAGCTGGGTTGTATCGATAAATTTGAAGCAAAATGGCTACAGCTGGACATGAATAAACAAGCATGCTCAGAGTTGAAAGATTTATAGGTCTTTTAGCATAAAAGCTGCCATATCTTTCTAGATATGTTGAAGTCTTCATTGTCTAGCTTACAGGCAAGAGGAAAGAATAAGACTCTGCATTATAAGATTTAATGGTCAAAAGTGCAAGCAATAGATGTAGTTCCTTATTTCAAAGACTAGAAGATCTTTTAAAATTGACTTGGAAATACAGTAAGAGCATCATCTATCATCCACCTGAAACTCAAAGGAGAAGACCCAATTCCACCATTGTTATTCCATATTAACATATTCATAGCATATCTCCTAGATTTCTCTTTGTGTCTGTGTCTTTAAGCTGGGTGAAGTCATAGCTTTCTGTAAATACCAGGAAGGAAAACTGAACGAATATTTGCATTTCTGCTTACCAATCTTGTTTTGTATGTAAGCTCAAAAATATGTATTTTCATGTTTACATAAATTTTCTACTGTGCTATGTTAATTGATGAGCAATGAGATAATATGTGTGTATCTAAAGGGATAAGAAGAAAGAATTAAAAAAAAATTTACTTCAGGTGTTTGAGTTGTAATTAGAAACAAAAGAAACCATTAGCTGTGAAATTAATGACTGTCTTGCCATAGGCTTTATGGGTTTAGAATTTTCTTCCCTAGTATGGGGACGAGAGTAAGAAATATAAATGCACAAATCATAATGAATTCAGGCTTAAGTCTGGAAAATAAAGAGTTTATACTCCAACCATTTCTACTGCTCCAACCATTTCTAGTTTCTCCTTAGCTACATGTTTTACCTAACCAATCCGATGCAAAAGACAAGATCACTAGATTTCATACTTAACATTTCATTGCCTTGAATAAATTTATTTAATCCAAGGCATGGGAGGAGGAAGGGTCTTGACAGGGAGAAAAAACATCAAACCTACCCTCTCCTGATACTCCAGCTCTTCCTTATAATGGACTCTGCATGAAAAGAGCAAATGATTTCACCAGATACTGAAGTCAGTGAGCTAAATTCTCTGCTCTTATACAGTGTCACTATAGCATAACTGTTGAAGCCATTTAAGCCAGACCAGCGGAAAACTAGTCTAAATGAAAACGAATCTGTCTCAGGAAGGAGGCAGGAAGCTCAGCAACCCAAGAAAATGCTGTATCTCCTGCAACATAGCTTCTTGGCAGATGGGAGAATAACATTCAAGGAAGTTCCATCTCCTTTCAGGTTTATATGTGCTCTGCCACTTAACACAGAATAAGATTTTCCCCTATGTATAACAGCATTTCAAGCATAATTGCCACCCACCTAGAAAAACCTAATTACATTGATTCAGTGCTGGGAGACATTGAGCGGTGGGGTAGCCTTAGATCACTACAGGCATAAACTTCTTCAAGACAGAGCCTGCATCTCTTTGTAGTGCTCAGATGGACAGACCCTCTCTGTGGTGTTTCATCGGGCTTTCATCCTTTACTGATGGGTGTGGGCACACTTGAGAGCATGACTGCTTGTTCTCATTCTCTCTTTCTCTCTCTCTCTGCCCAGTTTGCCCCTCTTTTGAAATTTGTCTGCCTACAAAATACACTGATGCTTCCTGCATCTTCCTTTCTATCTACTGTTCATGATATTTCTGCTTTCTCAGTTGTTCTGATCAAGACAATTCCTCTCTCTGCTCTTCTCTTTTGTTCCCAGAGCAAGATTTTGGAGAAGCAGCATCAGCAACTAACCTTCCCAACATCCAAGATTCAGCTGGCCTGGAAGAAGAAGGAGATAGTAGTAAGTAACCTTGGTAACTGTGGGCAGAACTGTAGGTGATAAATGTTGAGACATCAACTATCAAGGCAGCTAATTTAACAGGTTGCTGTGCTGGTTCCCCCTTCTGGGATCTTCATTGAGTTCTTACTCATTTACAGGAAATGGGGCCTGGCTTTCCCAAAATTTTTTTAAGTATTTGCTATTATTTAATCAAGTCTTTAAATTCTAGTACCAGTTCAAATACAAGGTTGTTGCTTCACTTATCATTTACCAGAAAGGCTGACTACCTGGGGTATAGCAGGGAGTAATGATTCATCCCTTTAAGCGTCTTGTCCTAAGTGTGACACAGCTGTAGCAAAGTAATATCTTCTTAGTTCCTTTCTTCCTGCCTCTGTCACCATCAAAATATTCTCACTCACCACATTTCATAAGGAACATTCACTTGATATGAATTTTATACCTGGTATTATTTGTGTTGCTTGTTGTGTCCCAGTCTTTCTGTACATTTTGTCAATATAGCTGAAAATGCTTCAAGCATGGATGTCACAATTTATTTGTAGAACAACACAACCTGTGCTGGTCAGGACTGCAGGGTGCTACTGCTGTAGTTAATTGACTAGCTTGACTCTTTAGTAGTAAATTGGGTTTTGTACTAATACTAAGTCATTTTCAGGACTGGCACGTCTGAAATTCCTTCGATCTAGCCATTGTAAACAAAATAGTGCAGAAAATAAATTTAAAAATCTGTTACATAGTTTAAAATAATAAATCCTAATTGCGAACCCTGACTGCTAAAATGCAAAGGTGTAAGAGTTACTTGTGCTTCCTAAAGCTTCAGGAAATGGTTCTTCAGCTTTGCTTCAAGTATTACTTACCCTTTACAACTAGTATCTGTAAAAGAGCTTTGAAAAGTGTTTGCATCCTCAATAACTTATCAGAAAACATGTGTAAAAATACTCAGAGACAACGCACACAACTGTTCCTTATGGACCTATGATGACATTATGTATCAAACACTCAGCACATATCTAGGCAGCAGCTAAAGTTCAGCTACTCAACTTTAACCCCCAAGAGCAGGTCAACAGGAAAAAGGAATTCATGTTAAAGCTCACTCTGATGTTAAGTGAGATTCCTTCAATGGGTCTTGAACTCCTTCTCGAGATAGCAGCAGCAGGGCTGAGTGCCTTGGAATGCAAATCAAGCTTGTTACTCAGCATCACAGGAGTCATAAAAGTTCTACATCAAAGATGCAGATACAGGCTGAATTTTATCCAAGGGATATTTCACCACCTGCCCAAAGGCCAGCTTCCAGTCCGAGACAGTGGCAGGGAATACTTTGAACTACTACTGCTGATTAGACTCCCTCTGACTTCACAAATACTTTATCACTGTTTGTTCCACTAAATTAACAACAGAAATGCAAGGTCTTGGAACACAGACCTCATGAAATGCTCTCAAAAATGAAAATCCTCACACCTTACAACCTGTGTTGTTATTGAATGATCTTTCATTTTGAGTCTTTCACATACAACTAAAAAAAAGAATACAGTTTCTGAGCGTTGACAGACTAAATAATGAACTGTACAATTCTACTGATCGTGAGATGACTCCGAACTATAGTGATTAATTTAAAATAATTTAGCCACCCTGCTACATCTTCAGGCACAGCAAAAAACCACCAACCAACCAATCAACCAACCAACCAACCAACCAACCAATCAACCAACTTAAAAAAACCACCAGGGCACATGTATGAGAATGGTACATGTAACAAAAATGACTCAGTTTTTGTTGCTTGTTGTTCAAAGTTCAAAGCACATGAAAGGGCCCAGCAAAGAACCATAGACTTCACATTTGATTCATGTCTTAAATTAGGGGGAAGGATGTACCAAGGAAGTGAAGAAATTCAGATAAATTGAGGGGATATAAAGTGAAGCAATAAAATTCAAAAAGTGATCATTTACATAAACTCAGGTGTATTACTGTTGGTAGATCAACCAATTGAATGAAAGAGAAAATAAAACCATGCAACAAAAGTCACACAAAGAATCAAAATAAAGATAATGGAACAATTTTTCTTTTGTGATACAGGCCACACAGGCTGTAAGTTATGAAACAAGACCCATGAAAAGAAACCCCGGCAGTTTGGACCCTTTTTTGCCTTGTGATGAAGATGAAAGGAGAGAATCATCAATCAATTTTCCTCTTGAATTCTGGAAGGTTTTAAGATACTGCAGAGCAGAATGAGGTACAAAACTGCAGACTACAGACAGGGAACAGGAACATACATGAGGAAAGATCTGCACCTTTGTTCTTCTATTTCAAGCTTTTTTTTTTTTTTTTTTTTTCTGCTTGTCTTTGTATTGTTTTTGCTGAGAGGACTTTACCCGCTGTTTCCTTCCATGCCATATTCCACATGTCTCCATTTGAGGTGTAAACTCGACCCTTTGTGCTGATCACCCTTTGGTGAAAGCTGTCCTGCAATCACCCATGCACAACACCAGCGAGAACCACTACACAGCTGAAAGAGCATCACTACACAGCCCTGAAAGAGCAAATAAAAACATGGGGAGTCTAAATGTGTGTCAAATCTGCCCTCACCCAAGGAAGATGCTTTTATTCTGTGTGGTTCTTTCCTGGTGAATCTATGTGCTCTTCTTTTTCTGCAATATTCATTAACGCAAGTCACTTGTACAGTAAATATTTATTTAACTTTAAGATTTATATAGTGTCTTTCCCTACAGCATCTAGGTGGTATTTGCAGAAATTAAAAGCATAAGTTATATGAAGCTTTCAATAGTGTTTTGCATTAAATTGCTACTGTTGTCAGAAATAAATCAGCTATATTGTCATGAAATGAAATAAGCCTAACAAAACCCAAACAAGCAGAAGTAGAAAATCAATCAACCAAAAGCTAACCAAATAAATGTGGCTTGCATAAATAAAAGCAAGAAAGATTGGCTATCAGCTACATCAATGAAATACCTAGACATGAATGAAAGCAGGCATCATTAATCTGCATTGATTGCACTTGCTTGCTGGGCCGTGCTTCCTATCTGACCTGAACACTCGCTGGAAGCCATACTGCTGCTGTTATTTGTAGGCAGATGTCTGTTTGCAGCAGAGCTGGTGTTGAAGGCGAGCGCTAAGTTTAGGAATGTGAAAGGGGAGCATTTTCTCTGGCAGCAAAGGCAGTTTGAAGGGTTCCAGTCTTGCTGATAATTTTCTCCTTTGTCTCTCTGTTCATCACTGCAGGGCAGCCATTAGTGCAAATTTGCTATATGGTCAATCAGTGAGTTGTTTTAGATTAAATACCTCCAAAAGCACTATTAAAAAAGAAAATCAGAGAGGACAGCGAGCTCCTTCAGTCATTGCACTCATCCACTTTAGGACACAATATCAAGAGCTCCTAAACCAGCATCACTGAAAGACCAGTGACCTCTGGAAGGGAGAGGAGAGGGAGAAAGCTGCAGAAAGCTCTTCAGTTGGCTCTCTTGCCAGGGAAAAGGTTTATGCAGCTGTGCACCAAGTTAGGGAGTCGTGCCAGTCTCCATGGTAGCTGTGGGAGACAAAGGGACCTTTCTATTTCCCAGGTCCCTCAGATGTCTCAAGCTGACTCTGGTCAGTCACAGATGCAGTGCCACATGTGAGCTTCTGTTTTTTAAACACTCCCTGCACCATTGCTTCACTTTTGCTTTTCGCATTGGGATAAATGGTCAGCCCAGGGTAGGGGGAAGCACTTAAGTTACTGGCTTCACACATACAAGTTAGGAAGGCTGCAGTGAACAGTGGCTTTCTAGTTGCATGCATTGTTGCCACAGGTTTCCTTCAATCATGGATTTCTCCCATAAAAAAATACATAAAGAGGGGGAGAGAGCCTGGATCTGCCACAGTGCTTTCAGCTGTGCAGTTTCCATTCAAAGATGTCAAATTTACCCAGTGCCTACATGGAAAGCCAAGCACTCAAAAACCAAATCCACTCTCAGAGCATCTTCTGCCCCATTATCTACACTTCCATTTTACCTTTTCAGCATCTGGTTATTTAAGTTCTGAAGTGTGCTGGATTAAGTTTGGTCTTCATTTGTATCCAGCCAGAGAAATAAAGTTATCCTTCTGTAGATGAGAGCAAAAATGAATCCAGAGTGGTTTCCCTTGTGTATCAGTCTTGCAGCCATGACTCTCCCTGCTTGCATTAGGTGGGATTATTTTACCCTTTGTGAAGAATCAGTGGTTTGACTTATGGTATTACTTAGCATGATGATGATAGTGCAGAGACCAGCTCTTATGACATCAATTTGGTAACAGATTCAGATATAAAAGAGTATACCTTAGAACAGCATTTTCCTGTCTTTTTCCTTTTAGAACCATATTGTGCTTTTCAAAAGAGCCTTTACAAGTCCTTGCTAAGGAAACCCATGTGCATCATTTGCCCCTTTAAAGACCATCTTTGGTAAAATAGGTTTCACGGGCAATGTAGCGAGGGCTTCATAGGAAATTGGATTTTTTCCTCACTTTGTTGTACAAAAGGTTAAAATTTATTTCTGTTTGATCGTGCTCACCTCAAAGATGTCCCCTGCAGGCTCTGTCTGTTGGCAGTTAACATAGGTTTAAAGAATGCTCTCTAAGCCATTCTGCAGCAAGAAAGTAGTAGGTCTTACATGGAAATGCAAACAAAACCTTTAAAGCTTTTGATCTTCTTGGGGACTTGATGAAATCTCTAGAGCAAATTGAAGGATTACATTCAACAGCAAATATGTACAAGTATAACAAATTAACTGTAAATGATATAACCAATCTAAAATGGAAGTATAAGATATTACTGTCTTATGGCAGTATTTGAACTTTGTTTCACTGAAACCCAAGGATATTTTAAAAGCAATGGTAAATGACTATTGACTACAAATATTCATTCAAATGCAAAAGAGAATTGCTCTGGGGTTTCTTTTCCTTTAATCTCCTTCTGATTTGATCTAAGCACATCCTTCTAACCTTAATGCAGAGGGGTGGGAGGGACTGGGGGGGACAAGCTGTGAAATTCATACTGCTAATCCCCTGAGGACTTTCTAATCAGACAAGAGCCACTAGGGAGACAGTTTCCTAAAGGTCTTTTGTTTCTCCTCATGTAAAGAACACAGAGAGCAGGTACTGCTGTGCATGGTACACTGAGACTTTTGCATGGTAAAACAATAATGCTTTGAAAGGCAGCAGGATTACCATATCTTCTTGTACTAATTGTCATTCAAAAAGGTGACCTATAAATTTCCCCCTGCTTTGAGCAGAGGTGGTGTGGTGACCTGGTCAAACCAGGTTCAAGTGTCATTGATTGGATGATGATGGACAAGGAAGAGTCCTTTGCCAGACATGAATCTACTTGACATTTCACTCATCAAGCACCTTGGGTTTATTTTCTAAATCAGCCTTTTCTCTTGCTTTGCATACAGTTTAGCAATAGTGGCATGCACAGGCACATCAACATATTTGCATCTGGACACAATTCTTGGGAGCAAACACAAAGGAAGAAAAGCCTAGGGATAATTTTCAATCCACATAACTTTTAAATGAATGGGGTGAGCAACAGTCAGGGCTGAAATACTGAGAAACTCACATCATTAGGAACTTCAAAAGAGGACTGCAAAGCCTCTCTTCCAGCATCATCAACTAATTTGTCTTTCTTTTGGGAATACTTCTGTTCAAAACCCTAGAAAATAATTCAAAGTCATGATAACAGTTTGAGAAAAAAGTCAAAGCGATCACCTTAATCAGGCCCTTTTGAAGTTAAATGTACCCCACTTCAAGACATGTAAAGTATTCTTAATATAGGCAAACATTAAACAGATGATGGGCAGAAGCCTGCTTCTTTCACTACTCTTGTGTTTACAGACAGGATTACAAATCCATGTTCTCTATTGAAATCATCCAATAAAACCTTTCAAACTTGTGGTTTAATTACTGCTGCTTCCTGAGATGTTTAACAGGTTGCAGACATTAAGACACAGTTTTAACATCTGCCTTTCCAGTTAAACAAGGTATAACTTTGAGTGTGAACTAAGCAGGAATAGCGTATTGGCATTGAACAGAGTGTTTTGGCAACACAGAAAATGTGTCACTTGAACCAAATTGGCATTGAAAATACGGTACAGTCCCCCTCTCCTTCCCATGCCAACAGACATGCAATTTTATTATGACAAAAGTGCTTCATTTTGATATGAATAACTGACATTCAATAAAATGAATGTACTACAACACTCTTCCTGCGTCAGGAGCAGGGAGCGCTTCAGCCTAGTCACTTTAGTATAAAATATCTGCAGAATGAGCACCATTGTGTGCTCAGGCCTGCTGGTGGCCCACCCTGGGGCCATGAGACACAAAACGCCCTGGGGGAGTCAAAGGGAGCAGAGCACTTCTGCTTATCAGGAGGCGGCTCTGTCCTATCAAGCAGACTGAGCCCCACGGAGTGCAAAGCCTTTTCAGCACTGATTTGCCCTGTCAGGCTGACAGGCTTATCTGAGACCTCCCCATGGCTGGCTAGGAGAGATATCCAGGGTCTGGTGCATTGAGGCACCACTCCTCCCTTCACAAACTTACCACCAGGGTTGAGCTCCCATGTGCTATCATTCCCAGTAATGACAGCAAGTGGTTTGGCTTGCTACACCATGCCATCAAGGGCCTGCGCTCATATGGAATGAAGCTCTGCATACAACTGCTTCAAATTTGCAAAGAAAATGTTCATTCAGTACAAAAAACAGCTTTGGTTCAGCTGAAAAAAATTGATAAATTCATGCCAAGTTTAATGATTTTTTTCTTTTCCCAGAACAGTTAAAACATTCTGTGTTATTCAAGCATGTTTGAATTTTTCCAGGAAAATGGAGTTCTAAACCTCTCTCCCCTGGACCCTGGTGCCTAAATGAAACATCTTCATTATACAAAGTTGATTCTTGTTTTTTAAGGGTGAAGGATGTAACTTCACAGTGAAAACTGAGAGTGCTTTTAGGTGATGCAATTATTTCCATTCAGCTTGCAGACTGTAAAATCAGTTTTCTCGGCTCTACTAATGTGAATACCTGCTCTTCTTCTAATACAACATGATAAAAAAAGACCTTGAAAGAAATTAACAATTCTGATATATGCAAGAATACAGAAATATAGTGTCTGGCATGTACTGTTGAGCAAGTAAAGACTGAATATTAGGTATGAGATGATGGAAGAGCAATCCAGGAGGCACTGGCACTGCTGATTTAGTTGCATAATTTAACAGGTGAAAGAGAGAATCAGTTCCCTGGCTAGTTTTGCAGCCATCTTTGGTAAAGTGCACAGTATCCACAGAAAGTAACAGTAATCCACAAAATATGGCTGGGTAGCAGTTGCAAGTCTAATACAGCATGATGCAGTATTTGGGAGAATCAAGGCAGAAGATAAGCATGCCCTTGGACTTTTTTTTTATGAGGACAAGCCATGAGTTCCCGTCATGTGGGTAACAGAAATTCCTTGCAGGACACATGAGGCTTCCTGTTGCACAGCCTGGAGTCTGACAGTTCCAGCAAGGGCTCGGTGTGACCCTTCCTCATGCAGACACAGTGACAGGATTTTCCTCCTTTACATGACCGATAATTTTCAGGATTACTGCAAGAACTTCATTTATTTGACACCTTTATCCTTCTCTCAGACTTGGATAAAGGGAGCTCAGAGAAGAAGGAAGGACAGGCAGATGAGGGCCTTACTGACTAGTACGTGCACAGACAGAAAACATGGGGTCAGTGCCACATGTGACAACCACTCACATAGAGTGATCCCACCACTTGCCCAAAAAGCCATGCACTCTTCTTCCCTTGCCAGTAGGTCATGCCCACCTTCCTCAGCTTCTCTTTTTGTTCACGTGTTGGTTTACTGAAGAATACCCCTAATCTAAGCCCAAATCTAGCTCAAGCTTCAGACCATTGACTATTTTAAATCTCTACATCTTTGACAAAAACAGTATGTTCTGGAGTATTGTGTAAGTATTGATCATAGCAAACAAAAACAAAAACAGCAGAGCAAACCTGGCTGAAGGAGAAGCAGACAATGTAAGGAACGGCAGTGTCTCAGACTAAGCCTGCACCATTTTTCTTGAGACATATTTTTATTGATACGTTTTCAAGAAATTCCCAAATAAACAGTTATAATTAGAAAATGAATTAAACTCAGTGCACATGCTTTAAAGGTCTACAGCACCCCATAGATAGCTCTTTATTCCAGTTTCCTCAAAGCCAGCTTGCGACATGCCATTGCAACCTGACTGCTCTATGATTTTTCACAAGTTCAGCCAATAAAAAGCTAAGAATTTCCCATCTTTGGTTATAAAAAGGAAGTTTTCAAGACTGGAGTCACTGATAAACTGAATAACCCCTCTCAAAATTGCCTTATTACTTCCGTCTCCTTCTCCAAGCTTTGAGCAGAATAAAATATTTATGTGCGTCCTGGCAACAGCCCAACTCAAAAATATAATACAGCTGGTCCTATTGATTTTGAGTCCTGTGGAATAAATGCCTACCCAGGTGAGTAATGGAGACAGAAAAAAGAGTCCAAATTATAATATTTAAAATGTGTGCTTTAAAAATGTATAAGAATTCTCAAGTAATGAACTTTCATCTTTTTGTTTTAATCACAGCTGTAATACATGGTCTTATCCTGATTTAAAATCTTCATAGAATAATCCTGTTCATGCTAAAGGATATGCCTTTCTGATGGCAGGAAGCAATCTTGTTTGGACCATTTCTGCATGCATTTCCTTAATAACAACTATTACAATATTCTGGATTTGAAACAGGCTATACAGCTTTCTTTCCTTTGATTTTATCCTTTAGATTGTAGCATAAATGATATGTAAAAAGTTGCACTGTCTAATTTTAGAACAGAAATTATGTCTACATAAAAAGGGATTTTTTTAACTGGCTGAGAAAATAAAAAAAAATTCAATGTCAACTAAACCATGAGTGAAGCCCAGGGCACTTGCTACATTTTGCTTTTTAAAAAAGGTATATAAAGAATAATCTTTCACAGCAAAGCTGCACTTAAATTCATAAATGTATATGAATTCTCACGCACATGAAATGAAATGATTCTCAGGACTGGTTTGTCTGAGTAAGCAGCAGCTATATGAGCTTTGAAAGGGAAATTTATCTGGAGGAAAAATTATTTTTGCCAAAATGATTAAGCATTTGGAGAGATAACTGTCAAAAAAGAACTGCAAACTTTCTTGGTTAAAATCTTTATTGATTAAATTCCTGTGAAAATATTCATAGGACAAAGCCATAAACACATTTTCTATTCTACAATACAATGAAAAAAAATCAAATATATCAAAATAACTTTATGGGTAACTGTAAATTTCAGTCAGATATGATGATACAGTAAATTTCATGTGTAGGAGAAAAATGAGGGCATTATATTTAGGAAACATATACTTCCTAGTGTTACATTTAGGAAGCATACATTTAAAAAAAGTATTTATTATCTGAAAGGATTCAAAAACATTTTTTAGAAATGCAAATTAGGCATAAAAAGGCGAAAGGCTTTTTTAAGGCCTTTTTGAAGCAGCTGTAGATTTGTCACAAGACATAAGACATGTGCTCTTCTCCATTAAGACTCAAAGCAGAACAAAGCATATGACAGGAGGTGTAAAAGGAAGGAGGTATATGAAAGATTTGCCTTCGCTCTTGCAATAAAACAACAAAGCTGACTCTTGCATCAGAATTTTGTTACTGAGCAGAGGCACAAACTCCCCTCCTGCTGCAACAGGCCAGGCTCTCGTGTGTAGCTCAACCGCACAAAAAGTTTGAAAAATCCCAGCAGCGCCTTTTACGTCACCTTTCAAGTATCATTGTTTAAATGAGTTACCAGGTTTATTACAGAAAGAAGGGTCATCATCTAGCCTGTAGGCAACTGCCAGTCTGTGTAAGCGTTTGGATCTGACTCTCCATGAATTCCTGAGATGTGCCACTGTGTTTGTATTTCCACTATGAATCACATAGCTTTTATTTGACTGGAATCAATAAATTGAAAATATGCTATTAACTGAGTCACTACTTAACATGCTATTTTTCAGCAGATTCAACAGTCTTATCAGCGTGTGTAAACACTCTGTGACTATCTCTTAAGCACTAACAGAGATTGTGATAATGAAGTGCCTGATATTTAGATATAATTTCCTTAATAACAAAGTTACATGGAGAAGACTACTCATAGCTTGGAAAGAGGTTCTTATTTTTTTATTACTAGCAAGGTTTTGTTTGATTTCAGACTTCCTAAAAAAACACACCCACTAAAGGAAGTCTGCTGAACAGCCACCTGGTCCTCAGCTGTTCTGATGTTAACACCCACCACGACAACCTGTGAAAAAGCTAATTCTTCTTTCATCTCAGGAAATTACTGAAGGTAGCAGGCTACCCATAATTTGAAGATTTGAAAAATTAAAATATTTGAGAATTTCTGATCTTGGAGGGAAACAAGGCTAAGTACCTCATTCACATTTTTATCTGATTTAGAAAAGAACAATTGTGAGATTAGGAGGTGAAATATTTATTTAAATTCAGTTTTATAGCATCTTGTTTTAATACTGATGAATCCTGCACAGAGGAATGACCATTTGTCTATATATTAAGTAAGAAAAGGTTCCTCTAGTCAATGCTAACGACTGTAATCATCCCCTATTTGTAAAATTAGGCTCAGCAGTTTTTGAATGAAAAGATTTTAAGGATTGAAAGTGGTGTTTAGAAACAATTCCATTTCTTCAAAATCAAGCTCAACTCTCTTGCTTGACTAGAAAACTGCTCCTTCTGCGGCACTGACACCATCCTTGACTTAAAAGCTGTTAAAGGTCTCACTCAATAGAGCACATAAATATAACCATATGGTATGAAGAAATGGAGTCACTGCAGAGAAAGGAGACTAACAGCCTGTTTTCAAACTCTGCCTGGTCAGAAACTGCTGAAAAGCAAGTGCAGCTTAATCCTCATCCAGAGCCATACCTCTCCAGGGAATCTGAGGCTCAGTTGGTTTCTGTCCACAGTACAACCATCTAAAGGGATGTCGTGACAAATGAGAGGTGAAACGAAGTCGACTGATATCCAAGCAGGCTGACAGCACACAGATTTGATCAATCATAGAAAAAAGAGATTGCACTGCTGCACACTATTTCAGTTCAGAATAATTAGTTTCAGAGATATCCTTTCAAAAATAAAGAGAAAATTTTGACTGCAGACTAAACCAGTTTGTAACTAGTGTGCTGACCACTTACAAGGCAATAGAAAAAGAAAGTTTTAATACAGTTTGTGACACCCCAGGAACAATCATTTTTTGAGTCTAAATATTCTTAATGTAGAAAATATTAATGAAACAGTCATGCACGCTCATATTCAATTCACTGGAGACAGTGTTCAAAACCAGCTTGTTCTAAAACTTTTACCAAATTTAACTGGCAAAGATCACTTGAAACTTAGTTTATTTTCCTCAAGAGGTTAGGTAAGCAAACTGAAACCACTAGAAGCAGTATAAACCTCCAAGTCAAACTTATTAAAAGAACTTTCTACATCTCCTTTCAGGAGATTTTAGTCTATAAACTGTGCCATTCTGCTCCCGTCATCCTGCAATGTCTGTCTGGATTGCGCAGTCTCTGACCAGACAAGTACATCTGACAGTAATTTGTATATTTAAGGACACTACAATGTACCCTGGAAAGATGTGAATTAGCAGGACAGAAGACATCTGCCCCAACAACTGTGTCACCCTCTTTATGAGCTTACTGCAATGCCTGTTTTCACTTCAGGATCTATACTAACTACTGCATTATGGTTCTCCTCTTCTTTGGTAAGCATTGGTCTCCTGTTCTGTCTTCAAGGGAGGAAAGGGCTTCCAGATAAAAGATGAAGTTTGTCCTGCAGTTCTTCTGGCTCGGTCATCTGCAGCAGAACAGATGGAGAACAGAGAAGGTGGAGAGTTCCAGCTTTTCAGGACGGTTAATGTGATTTATGCTGCTTGTCTGGCATCTCCAAAAGTGGTCTCCGAGCAGGCTGTGCCTGAATTATGTCTCCACAACATGAGCTATCTACAAACACTTTCTCAACCATGCCTTCAGACATCTTTGTTTAGGCTTGATCAGGATGAAAGTGAACATAAGCATGTGTCTTAAGGAGACATTTCATTTGAGGTGGGACAGAAGTGCAGTAGTGTCCTCAAAGGAGAGAGAAAGACAGGTTTTCCTATTGCAGAGACAAACATGGTTCTTATTTGATAATCTATCTTTGCTCTTATTATATACTTCTGTCTCTTCCTCTTTGTGGCCTGACAGGAAATCTGGAAAAACAAAAAAATCCACCATACAAGTCTTTCTTCCTGTTGTTTCTGCTTCAGGGGCTGGCATACTAGGGGTGACCTAACCAGCTTACTGCTTTGGGAGAGGAAAGGTGCTGGAGCTATCCAGAGAATTCCCTCAAGTTATGCTTCCCCTTTCTGTGTTTCCTTCTAATTACTTGGGATTTCACTGAAGAAGCATGTGGAGTAATGCAAATTTCTCCAGTAAACCTCTGAGACTTTTGCTGAAACCTACTCCTTTCAATGCCACAAACAGGTTTTTTTTAAAAAAAACCCAAAACATATGTGAGGAAAATTTTCTCTTGGCTGAAGGAAATTTCTGCTGGGAAGAGAATTCCTTTTTCCCCCTCTTTTTATGCCTGTCCCCACCAAGCAGTTCATATTTTCTATCTCTTTAATGGAAGATTCCTGTGATTTACAGCCACCTCAAACAATCGTATTGTACTTTATCATAAATTTTACCTGAGCAAATGGATCCTTAGAAAAAAATCTCTGCAAAGCTTTCTTTCTAACCAAAACAAAATGGGACTGTGTCCCAGAGCAAGACTGAGCTGTCCTCTTTCCTTTCATCACTAACCTGGGCCCACTCCTATGGTCAGAGCTAGCCCAGGTAAAGATCATATCAGGACTGGGTCGCAGTGTTAGCACTGCGCTCTCTTTTTAGTTTTTAAAGCTGAAACAACTGAGCAGGTGGTAGACTTAAACCTAATAACCCAGGATAATGAACTGCATTTTCATGCTATATGAAGAGGGAAGAAGAATCCAGTGAATCAAAGACTGAATAATTTCTAAGGATCCACACCCTTTTCCTCTCACAGACATTGTCGTCTATAGCAATATCTAGGCAATTTTTGTTCTCCTTTTCTCCTGTTCTAGTTTCATGCTTGACTATTTTTTGAAGCAGGAGATTACTCAAGTGCCCAACTGTTTGTTTCTTTTTTTTTTTTTTTTTTTTTTTAAAAACAAAACAAAACAAAACAAAACAAAACCAAAACAAATAAAATCCTGTCACTCTGCTTTCCAACAGTCAAAATAAAAATTAAGGTGATATTAAGAAAGCAAAAAAGCCTCAGCTATGTTTATGGACAATCTTGCTCTGAGATTCTGTTAGTATCCTGCTAGATGTGTCATGACTAAGTGCTGCTTTAAGAAAAGAAAAATTAAGAAATCATTAAAAATGTATTGTATCTGTTCAATTCAAGGCCCTAGAAATCAACTTCAGACCCCCAAGGTCACTTGGCCAGCTTGTGATTACAACAGCAACTTCAGTGCTCGGTATTGTCCTATGGCTGTGGCAGGTCAATGGAAAAATGTTCTTTAAACACCATAAGCATCTGATTGTGCAATACCTAAATCAGTGTCATTGATTATTCACAGTGCTGGACCGCTCAAAGCTGGGGAAGTAATTAGGGCTTTTTGTGTGGATTATCCACTGAGAAAAGGTCAAATAACTACAAACAGTGTCAGAAAACAGGAGTCACCAAGGACTTCAGCCTCCGTGATCAGTTAAGAAATGCTAAAGCAGGGTTTGATAATGATGTGCTTATGCCAGGTTCTACAGGATTTGATCATTCTGTCATAGAAATCCAATGAAGCATGAGTGATGGCTACTTTTTCCTTTGAAGCTTGCCTCAGGTCCCTGATGCCCGTCAAGCAAGTTTGTCAGTGAAACTTGACTGAGAAGAATTTAAACGGCAGTTTTTGTTCCAAGGGGAAATGTACATATGTATATGTATATACGTGTGGGTGTGTAAGTAAATGACTGACCAGTCATTTTAGACACATAGTTCTAATTTAGATCAATAAACTTGTTTTGCTCCATATTTTGTCCTCCCTACAGAAAAACCTGCATTTGCCAAAGGGCCGTGCTGCATCCTCTCACAGATCTTTTATCAGAATACACCTCCCAACTCTCCAAATGGGAAGTCTGTACAAAGAACAGCCTTCTGCTAATGACTTTCTCCCTACTGAAATGTGAGAAGCAATAAAAAGTCTCTAGTTTTGTAACAGCATTTCCAGCGTTTGCTGAGTTTACAGGGGTACTGCTACTTAGCAACACCTTGTAAATTTAATTGCTAAGCCAGGGTGTACAAAGCATTCCAGTTCCATATGGGAGCCATTCCTTGCAGACCTCCTTCCCTGGGAGTTCCCAATGTTGTAAATCTCTTCCCCTCCTCCCGTCTCTAAATTGCACTAACACTTTGGATGATTAGGGCTGCAGCAGTGATCAACATTTTCCCCTAGTCATTCCTTTCCATTGATCATTTAAATGAGGGATTATTCTGTTTTCCCATTTTAGCCTATGGATCAATTGTTTAAAACAATAAATGGAGGTTAGTTCAGAAAATTGGTGTATCAAGAGAAACAAACAAAGACGCTCTGTACAGGGCAAAGTTACTTTACAATAAAAAACAATGAAAGAGGACAAACAATGAAAGGAAACTTAAGCAAAAAAGGAATAGTAGTAGGTAAAAATACGTAGATTTGGCAGAGTAAAAGTAGGATCTGATAATAACTAAAGTGAAAATCCTGGAGGGGAGAGTAGGATGGCACTACTCAGATGGAAGTTACAGGGCAATTCACAACCCTCTGGCTTCTACTTCATCATAAAAGAGTATTTCAAGTGTGCAATGAATGCTTGAGGGCTTTATTTTTAATGGAAATCTTATGCCACTGAAGAGAGAATTGGAAGACTGACAAACTTTTGACAGGCTGAAGAGTTGGGTCATCTCGTAGGACTTGATGAATAAAGAGTTTGGAAAGATGAATAGTTCTTCTCAGGCTCATCAAACATCTATAGGTAGATATGTAGATATTTAGTGAGGTTCTAATCCTTAGACTTATGGTTTTGGAAGAAGATAAGAACTTGTCCTGGCAGAGACAGCTTGCTTA
Source organism: Sitta carolinensis (assembly GCA_032173965.1). Classification (NCBI taxonomy): domain Eukaryota; kingdom Metazoa; phylum Chordata; class Aves; order Passeriformes; family Sittidae; genus Sitta; species Sitta carolinensis. The sequence goes on along the minus strand of CM063284.1, from coordinate 33,815,408 downwards.
GAGCTGACAGGGTGGCCTATTTTCTTCAAAATGTCTGCTTAAATATTGTTATCTGGAAAATTTGTGCATCTTTCCTCTTAGGAAACTTTCCTCTTAGGATTCCCATCGAACTCAAATAAGAATGATGTGGAATAAACATTTTATGACCACAACTTAAGTTAGGCCCAGTGCTATCAGGCAGGACTGCAGCCCAATTAATATATTTATATAATAAATTCCACAGGGTGATTAATACACCTTTAGTCTTAAATTTGTTATGGTTCTGTATTTGTCACAATATTAGATATCATGCTCAGGTGCTGTGCAGACCTCTAGAACATTTTTATTTGGCTTATTTTTTTCCCACCTCCTTTCTTTCTACTGAGACTAAAGAGGTATGTCAGGTACAGAGCAGGAAAAGTGACGAACAGGCAAAAAGCCATAAGACAGAGAACCAGCTATAGCTTCTTTTTGCCAGTGTGATGTTCCAGACCTTCTGATACTCTGCAGGACAGTTTATAATTTGAACAACTGCTACTTAGAAATACATGCTTGGGAAAAAATAGAAATTAGATAGGAGATATGAAGGGAGAGAAAGGGTGTAAGTTAATATTTCATGTTATTAAAAAATTTTACCCCAAGTAAAATTATGTAGACATCGCTTAAGCCTTAGAAGAAAGATCTACTGTAGAAATTATCTATTCATGACATTCTTATTTCCCATTCACAAAGTCCCAGGAAAGAGCATCTCTTTTGTTGAATTTATCACAAAATGGCACTAGTCTATGCTGCAGAAGGGTGCTGGCACCGATTTTAGCAGGTATCCATCTCCAGAGAGTTACAAGAGGCCAAGTGGATGCAAAGCAGAGGAAGAAGCGTGGAAATGCTCCTGATGCATGCCTTTCCATGGCTCTTGAGAAGCTAACAGCCAGAGGGAAGGCGTGGGGAGGCTGAGGTGGCAGTGCTGGGTTGAGCTGCATGGCAGTCCTGCCTGCTGGGCACAGGCTGAACTGAGAGAGAATTGCATATCCCCTGGCTGCTCTGCACCTTGTCTGTACTGTGTCCAAATACTTGGGCAGGCAGAAAACATGGCTTAGAGCAGACTTTCCATTCCAGGGCAAATTTGGAAGCTGTTCTGTTCTGCAGTTCATTGTTACCAGGATTAGGATCTTTATCACTATCTTCTGTGTAACTGTGACAGGGAAATTCCACTATGGACCTTGTATCATCCATACACAACAGAGAGGACTTGAGTTCTGGCACCTGACTTTATTCCAGTCAGTAAAAATAAGTATTGCTTAACTATTTTATCAGACTTTTATTTTATTTCCCACTATGATTTACACAGTAAAACTTTACTGTAACATATTGCAACTGAAGGTATATAGCTCTCTATCAACAGCTGTATTCTGATTTGTAGTCCAATAAACTTTTTCCTGCAGATTTCATGTGTACAGTTATGTAGAGGCGTAATATATTACCACAGCATTTTTAAACTCAGAGCAATAATGTATTCAATTAAGTGGAAATAAAACATCTAGTTTTCCTTACAATAAATTTTTTACTAAAACCTCTACATCACATGTTCAACAAGGAAATAATACATGTCATTCAGACTAAGGGTTATTGTAGACTGCTGAGGGAAACATGCAGTTCTGGAGGTTTCATCAGTCCTGTGAAATCCCGCAACATGGTAAGTGTACAAATTAGAAAAGGGTGTAATATGTTACTAATGGCACCTCTTGGGATATTCTTTGAGCCCATATTTACTGTTATGATCAGTAGCCTCATTTAAGCTGCAGGAGTTGAAAAGTAATAAAAAAGTTGAGTGAAAAACACCTCTGTGCTCATTAGGTGTGACTGTAATTCAAACTCAGAAGGTATTTCTTTTCTTCTCTGCCATTCTTCATATCACTGGAAATATAGTGCTTGAGCTCCTAATAAAGGCATTATACATGATCACATATCTACAGTCCCTGCAAAACACGTTTACACCTCGACATCTGTAGCAGTGCCACAGCCTGAGCAGCACCCTAATTCACCCCAGATGTCTCTTTAAAGGAAATACTGTAGTAGGGCTACTGTTCATAATATTTTCTGAGCATTGCCCTTATTACTTTGAAAGACTTTGATTTTTCAAGTGTCAAAGACATTTGCAGTCATTTTTTTTTTTTTTTCCTGTGGAGGAAAAAGCTGTATCACATGTTTAAATGTGAATAAAGATTTTGGTAATATTCACTCCTGGAAACGTCAGTCGGTGAATATATATCTATCCCTATCCATCAGCTGTGTTATATAACAAGGATTTCATTATATGCAGTCTCTGTGCAGCAGAGCACACACACTCACGCCAGTATTGCATCGGATATTGGTTTGAGCACTCTCAGAGAGTGGCGTGCCAGAGCTCTTTACCCACACTTCAGGCAGCATTTTGCCGTCTCAGAGGCGTGCCAGATGGTCTGCAGTGTTTGGTGATGCTCGCTTCACAGCCAGGACTGTGGTGAATGAGAATCCATGAGGATGGGTCCCCAGACAACTCCCTCCCTCCCTTTCAGATAGAGTGGTGCTGATGGGGGGCTCAACAGCTGTCCCAGCACTACTGTGAGGAGGGAAGAAGCCAAACTGAACTGTAGGGATCCATATCACCAGAACAACAGAGAAGAGCCAAAACCCCAGGTCCAGATTTCTACAGACATGCAGGTGGCCCTGGTCAAAATTACACCCACACAATTTCTGACCTGTGCTATCTGTACTTACCCCAGAGTCCCTAAGGAGCATGATCAAATTCTGGCCACCACAGAATCACAAAATATTTGAGGTCGGGAGGAACCTCTGGAGATGATCTAATCCAATCCTCCTGCTCAGAGCAATGTCAGCTGGGGCAGTTTGCTAATTGAACAGTCAATATTGCCTGGTCTAGGTCCAATTATCTTCAGAGATGGAAGTTCTGTGACCTCTCTGGGTAAACTTGTTTTAGTGTTTGATCATTCTCATACTTCTTCAAGCTGAATAATACTCCCTTTCAGCCTTTCCTTATGCATCAGATAATATTTTCCTTTAATTGCCTTCATGGCCTTTTTCTGAACTTGCTCCAGTGTGCTCAAGTCAACTGTGTACAGGGGAGACCAGAAACTGGACACAGTACTTCAGGCATGGTATCATCAGTTCTCAGTAGACAATAATTACCTTCCTCAACCTGCTGGTTATCTGTGAAGGCCTGGAGCCATTCCCCGAGTTGGGGAGACACAAAGGGTTTCTCTCAAAGGATGTCCTGCTTTGTTACCCCTGTCCTGTTCCCTCAGTTGACCCTGTTAGCCCTCTCCCCGTTCCTGTGTCCCTCAATCACTTCCCCCCTATTTCCCCATTGGCCTCCACACCCTAACCCTGCCTTTGCACTGCCCCCATGCCCCCTGACAACTGGCCCCTCATGCCCCCTCAGCTTGACCTTCTCCATACTTGAACCTGGACCCTCTTCTTAAGCCTCACATTTACCCTGGACTCTCAGCACACGTGGCTGGAATAAAACATCTCTGTAGAACCCATACAAAGGCCCTTCCTGCCTCTTTGTCAACACCATAACTGCAGCTATTCTGGCTCTCAACAGTTATCACCTTCCTAATGCAACCCAGGATGCTGTAAGCCTTCACCTCCATTCTGGCACACTGCTGGCTCATGTTCAGCATGGTCTCCACAGGGATTGTGACGTCCTTTACTAAAAAGCTGCTTTCTGGATGGTTACCCCCCAGCCTGTAATTGGTGCATGGTATCATTCCTCTTCAGCTGCAGAGCTTTGTAATGTCCCTTGTTGAAGTGCAGGACCTTGCAGTTCCTCTTCAGTGAGATCCCAAATGTTTGGGTGAGTCTGGTGGTGTGTGGGCTCAGTTTAGTGGGACATTTATTGGCAAAGGTGCACTGAGTTTAGCAATATCAGGCCTGACTTTGGAGCTATTTAATTGTTGAGATGCCAAAATGCTGGACATGCAGCTGGTAGGGACCACATCTACTACTCCAAGCTCGTGTGAGAACCCCTTCACCCTGGGCCCCAAGCTTCAGTACCAATACACTTGGGCTGCACTTGGGTACTTAGGGCTGCAGTGTTTAAAGATGTTGAAAGTGCTAAATAAATATGGTCAAATCTGTTGTGTGCGTACAATCACAAACAAGCAACTTGGAGACAAGAATGAACATTTTAATTTCCTTTTTGTTCTCCCCTCCTCCCTGCCCTAATTCAATATTACATTAAGAAAAGATCCAGCACTGAAAACCAATTCAGTATTACATTAAGAAAGGATCCCACCCTGAACACTTCTTGAAGAAAAATCACACTGATGTCAATTTGCTGTCAGGTAAAGAAACAATAAGGTTTTGTACTTTTGTTTCCTTTCTTGTATAGTCTGTTTAGCTCCTGAACCCTCCAAAATGTACATGAGGACGTTCCACAGTCATGGAAGGGTTCATAGACATGATCAATATATACATAAAATCATTTATCATTTAAATATGAATGCTGTGATCTCTTTGGGACAAAGAAAATGGAAACATACAATATGTATTTAAAGCATGTAGCATAATTTTGAATCATAACAGCCTCATTTTCAACCCTCTCTTCCCACAAAACTCAGTTAGACAGCTATCCAGGGCACTTGCAAAAGCACTGCACTGGATGACTTATTGAACAGTTTAAATTTTGTGGGGAAAATTTCAAATCATTCTTCACAGTTCATTTTTTAATCTGAAGAAAATACAGACATGAAAAAGATTTAATTTCCCATTAAGGTATACCAAATTGAAACCTTTCTGAGTGGATAAAATGGTGACCAAAATATCATGAAAACAGCCCTTTTTTTTTTTTTTTTTCTTTTGCGCCTACCATGTAGGTGCAAAAAAAATACCCATTTTTTAAGTGAGGTAAGGGTCATGTTTTGAATTTAATGGAATACATTCCAGTGGGGGTAAGACAGGGAGAAGAAACAATTAAGGAGAGAGGTTGAGCTGACAGTGCAGTTTCTTTGCAGTGACAACCACATGTATTCATAAATATTTTACAAGTCCAGCTTTCAGACTAGCAAATTTAACTGCCACATTAATGCAGCTTGCAAGTTTATAAACTGGACATTTGTGTGTTGTGAATGTCCAGCATCCTGTCCATGGTTACAGTAAAAGGTTTATATTGTGAAGGCTTTCTCCTGCAGAGTGATTTCCAGATGTAACGCTCTTGTCTTATACTGCAGCTATGCTTCTTGTATAATACTACAACACATCAATTATTAATTCCATTGAAAGATGTCACAAATACACTACTTCCGACATATTCTATGCTGTCCATAAATGAAGCAGAATCTTTTCATGTCCAAGAACATCATAGAGTGGTCTCAGGAACTCTGCAGAAAAAGTTGCAGGCTTTTTACATTCTGTGCATTTTATTATTAATGCTACAGAGGTTCTAAAATGAAACTGATGAAAATAAATGCTGTAATCAGAACCAATTATGAACAAAATGATTGCAGCTGACATTCAGAAATGCCATCAGTATCACAAATACCACTATTCAGCACTAAGACTGTTTTCCATAAGGCAGTGTTAAAATTAGCGGTCACTTGAAGAGCATAAATATCATTCAGCAAATGGTGTGGATCTTTCCACTTCTTTGGATAAAGCAGAGAAAGAATGAAAAATGGTGTCCTAAAAGGAAGATGACATTGTTAAGGGGCAGACTAGAACCCAAAAAAAAAAACCTTAGAGAATCTGGATATGCACAAAGAGAAGAAGCCACAAAGAAACTGGACTTCGTGAGGGCAAATGCCATGATCACCCTAGAGAGTAGAGGTATTTTGTATTGAGTCCATCTAACTTTGGGATTCTGACATTATAATGACAGAAATAAAGAAAGGTCAAGAGGAAAGCAATACAAAGTAAGAAAGAATTTTCTTCTGGAAATTTCTAACCTGTTGTGAAACCTGATTTGCCCTAATCATGTACTGAAACTTATTTTAATCTTTCAGAAGAATTACACTCTTGGCTGCAAAACCAGACCCACCCTACTAGCTGTCATGTCAAGGGAGCATTAAGCCTGTCAAAGGATATGGTTTGATCCAGCTTGTCTTCCCTACAGCTTCTGCTGATGGCAGCTCTGCAGAGCTTTTGATGAAAACTAAATCTTCTCATCTCTGGCATATTCCTCACAAAAAGACAACAGCAAAACACTTCAAGCACAGAAGGTATGCACTATATGCATTTTCTTCTACAAGCCAAGGTGAATTTATCCCTGTGGACAAATGCTTCAAAAAAGCTGTCTGCCAATAGAATTGATATCTGTCTCCTTGACTGTTTTTTGCCAGAGTCCAATCCTTTCGATATGCACCAATTTGATTAATCCTTCAGTGGGTAGCAAGGTGGTGCTTATTAAAAGAAACTATACTTTGTAATGAAATGAGCTGCATACTAAAAAATTATTCTATTTCACATTTTGCATGCATGCATCACAATAGTTTGCAGGCAGTTACAACCAAATCCACTTTGGATTATCTCTTCTAGATAACTTTGATCTGAAGAATGAGACCCTGTAAACTGCAGATACTATTTCTTTTCATTGTTTCTAATGAAGGGAAAAAAGACCAATCAAGTGTTTGTTACAGTAACTCATGAACACTGCTTTAAAAGTGATTGAATCAATTTCCCTCTATCTTGTTACTTCTGACCTGAGCAATTTTTAAGAGTTCAAGCCAAGTAAGTGCAATCCATGACTGACATTATATCCATACATCTCCTTCTTTCCCTTTCCAAGAGTTCTACTGTACATTCCAGAGGGCTGAGAAGGAAGAGATGAGCCACGTGGGAGGGTATCATGTGTTGGAACATGAAATTCAACTGTTCTCTGTAATAATCCCCAAGATACTCCACTTTTTCACACCATACTGCATACATATGTGGTAACTGTTTATCTTCTAGATGTAAGAACAAAGTATTGCTTAATTTATTTCCTAGTGTCTTGCAAGTAAATGGGATAAAGAGACAAGGATGCTATGAGCCTTCCTCTAGGTTTCTGTTTACACACAGGTACGTCAAATATCCCCGAAGTGGGAATTGTTTATGAAAAATTATTTGTTTAAGAAAAAAGATGGCCAAAATCCAGGCAACCTATTCTAATGTACCTCATCATCTTACATGCATAAACATTCAAAATGGAAACTTCTCAGTTAGCCCAGCAAGGAAAAATTAATTCTGTTACTGAAATGAATATGATAATATTACATCTGTATCTTACTGTCAGCCTCCTTTTCAGAGAAGGTCTTATTTCTCTCAAATGTTCTAGGAGATAGGAAGAAAGATTAGTTGTACTTATACTGGGACCACCCTTGCCCTGCTACAACTCCTAATTTTTTTCTAAAACCTCTTTGAAAACCTTTCTGGATTTGATTTATTTTTCATCCCAGTCTCAGATAGATACAGGCAATAAGCAATATGCCCTCTGCTTGCTCCTTTCCAATCTTGTATGCACAGTTATTAATCTTCATAATGTTTCTCAGACAGGTCTTTGTTCCCTAATGACTCCAGGCACACCTTTGGGCATATTAGTAGGCAAAACTCCTGGTGTTTTTCAGGACAGATTTCCCATAGTTTAGTTTATGAACCAAGTTCTGAATGTTTACTTAGGCACTCATTCAAATTTAGACCGAGATTTTCAAAAGTAGCAAACAGTTGCTGCCATCAGTGTTGCATGGGCTGAGACTTTTTTCCAATGTATTTTCAGCACTTAAGAACCTAACTTTTGTTGTAAGTCAATGTCACCAAAATTGCCTAATCCCATTTTTAAAGTGAACTTTTGCTGTGGCAATCATTTAAACCTAAAATATGGAGTGAGGCATTGCATACATCCTTTTAAAAATACTACAGAAATTGTAAGAAATTTAGATTACATGCCATGTTGCCAGTCTTCAGAGTTCTAATATCTTTGTTTAAGAAAAACAAATAAAAGGAAAACATACTTCATGTATTGCAGCGTCAGCCTACCAAACATGCATTATACCCAAAGTCACAAAATTTACAGTAAGATGTGACATTAAAAACCATCAGAAAAAAACTCAGAAAAAAAGAAAAAAGTCAGTATTATTCCTTAGTCCTACTACTTAGAATTAAGGAATGAATTAGTTAAATTTGTGAAAGTCTTAACCTCTTCAAGAAGGCTTTCTTTCACCATGTTTTGTCTAAACATTATTTATTGGAACAATTTATTAAGCAAATTAATATTTGGAAATAATGTTATAATTTTCATTCTAACCACCTTAACTCTCATTGTTGTCAGTAGTGCAATGTCCTTAGTTGAAAGACCTGCTCCATGAATTTTATTTTAGAATCGATTAACTTTTTACCTTCCCATTTCCAGAGGTGGAATAACCTATTACTTCTCAGAGTTTATCTTAGTGCTTAGGGAACTTACATTGAAAAGGTCTTTCTCTTGTGAGCTGGGACACAGTCAGTTTTGCAGGATAGGCCAAACCAGACTACATATCATTCAACAAAAGATACTGCACCCAAGTAAATATATAAGATTTCCTATTAATTTTTAGCTATTATTCATACATTTATTAATTATTAGTTACTATCTTGTTATTTCCTCCATCTTTTATTGCTCAGTAGTCTTCTGCCTTCCAGCTTGTAAGGGAGAGGATTCACTCATGAAGAAGGCTTATGTATGGAAAAACAATATGAGCAATTTCTTGGGATGCAGACTTTGTTGCACTGACTGAAATGCCAAGGCTCCTACTGCCTCAATACTTTTTAGCAGTTCACTTTATTAGACCCCACCTGTGAAGTGAAAAGGAATACGATTATTGAAGAAAGCTTACTTTTACAGGACAGGTTTCAAGTACCAGATCTAATTATCATGCCATAAACTGACAATTTCAAAGGATAATGTTCTGATAAATACTGAATTAACGCCAACACATTAAACACATTTCCTCATTATGCCAATTGGAATGGAAACAATATTTTCCTTGCCATGGGCACATTAGAATGTGGTCAGGCAGATGCTGCAACAAAAACAGGTAACATTTTTATTATAATTAAGGAGAATATGTTCAGCTTCAAACACAGAACTGGACATTGATTCCTGTAGGAAGCTACTATCCATAACATGTAATTTTAACTGAGCCATCCAAGAATACGGTGTTTTTGGTGCTATGCATTTATTCATGTATGTCTATGTATGTACCCAACACTGTCTTGGAAACTTTTTGGTTTAAACCTTATTAGAAATCAGATACTTAAATTATTTAAAAGTTCATTAAAATATGAAGATGAATAGGAGAGGAGGTTTTATAAATTCTGCAGAGATGCTGAAGTGTGAGTTCAAAAGTTTTAAGACCTAAGAGAACTGACACCAAAAACAGCAGCATCTTTCATACATGCCAGACTGCAAAAAACCTCCCTCAGAAATCAACAACAAGACAAAAATTGTCTTAGTAGATCTGGTGCTCAACTTATTTAGAAAGAAGGCAATATATTCTGTAAAAGACTAGATCAAAGATAACTAGCTGTTTGTTCTTCCAGCAGTCACAGGACTTATGTGAGATGGAGTTCCTTACTTGATAGCTTCTCCTGTCCAGAGAGGCTACTGGGCTGGTGGGGCTTCCCACGTCTCTCAAAAGTGGTGTACTTTTGCAAGCAATACCCAGACATACCCAGATATTCCTTGCTGTGACAACAAATCATCACCTATCTCCTTAATTTTCCTCTTTGATTTAGGAACATTTAGGATGTAGAACAAGTAAATGTTGAGCTTGACACCATTATTTGTTTTCTTTTTAGAAAACTGATAGATACAGCTAGCAATCTGTATGATAAAATCACTATACCTACCAGTATGCCATCCCCACCCCTTTCAGATAAATATATAGCATGAAATGTGACAAAAATGAGCAGATCAGATTATCCGTCCTACAGTTCTGCTTTCAGATAGGCCATCTACATAGTCCTTTACTTTGCTAGTGTCACAAAACCAAAAGAAAACTAAATATGTAGGAGACAGAGATTGAGAGAAAAAGGACAATCTTTTGAGTAATCAGTAATCTTCACATCTATGTTCATGAAGCCATAACACAGGAGAATAACAAATCTTGCTGCAGTCTTCCTGAGGTACAGGTGATATAATCTGAATTTTCTCTAAGATGCTACTGTTAGCTTACTGAATCTTTTAAAGAAAAAGTTAATGGTGTTTTGAAGGACCTACAAGTGAATAAGGATTCTTCCACTTCATTTCTGTTCTCCAGTGACCTGATTTTGCTGAAAAAGGAGGGAAGAAACTGTTCACAGGGGTTTGCATCCCAAGGTGTTTCCTGTTATGCAGGACAGTGCTGGGAAGCGTTGATGTGTTGCATTTATTCAAGATAGCGATACTACTCTAGTACTGCTGTATCTTTGACTCTCACCACATTCACATCACTATTGGACTCATCTCTTGATGCACCTCTGAGAAACAATATACATATCTGTGCACTGGTTCTGTTAATATGTAACTCATAAAGGTACGTTAGTTTAATCACATTGCTGGCCAGCAAAGATCTGTTGCATAATTTTGGCAAAGCATCAATACCTCTTTAACCACATTGCTCTCACATGTGTCAATTTTTATATTCGGAGCCATGTCCCATCAGGACAAGAATGTGAAAATTAATTCAGATGACATGCGGTTGGTATGGTGCAAATAAACAGTGTTCTGTCATATCTCAAAGGCATTTGCATAACTGCAAGGTGCAGGTGTTTCCAAGAATCCCTGGCATGGCTTATGACTGACAGAGTATTTAGCTTCAGGCTTCCTGGCCAAAATACATTCCAAACACTATGGAAAGAAAAGAAACATACCAGCTGATATAATAATTTCAAAATATTACAGTATCAGATAGTGACAACTTTCTGAAGAAGCTACAGATAAGCTGGGGGGAGAAGGAAAAATCCCAAGAGAAGGCAACTGCATATATGGATATGAACTGGCAATCTTAAATACATGAGACATTCAAATCCTTTGGATTAAGTTTCTGCACTAAGTTGGCAATGCTTTGAGATAGACAATTCTTTTCCTATTGCTTGCAGTTGCCATGAATTTACTGGAAACACTGACTCATGCTTAATTAGTGGTGTCTTGGGTTATTTTTATATTGTTTTTATGCATTTATAGCATCTGCTATATTTAAGGCACATTATTATTCTTCAGAAGATTTCATTGGGATCTGGCACAATGCTTTTTACATAAGATATTGAAATCTGAAAAATATATATTTTCAATATCTTGTTATGACTTAATTCCAAGCAGACAAATCTATGGATGATAAGCTTTCTTCATGTAAGTCAGTTAATCAAGTAATGGATTGGTTATTAGCTAATACATGGAGTTGGCTCCACACCTAAATTCCTCAGATATAATGAAATTATACCTATTAGAATTATTGCACAGCTCTTCGTATCTGCATAACAATACTTCTCTATCAGTAGGGAGAGCAGGAAAGTGTTAAAATTTTAAATCCCTGGCAAACCTCAGAGGAAAACATCTTTGCTCACAGTGTTTGTTCACCACATGGTGCATGCTTCAGAAGGTGCTAAATCAGCAAAACTGCTGAATTTGAAATATCGGAAACATTCATTTGCCTCTGAATTCAGTTATGCTATATGTAAAGATCCTGAATAGAATCTGATAGTATAACAGCAACGTGGAATTGCATATTAAACATACCTAACCTGTCATTAAAACCCTCTAATTACCATCATCAGAAGAGTCCCTGTGCTGCTACTTGTCATGCTATATCTATATCTCATTTTAATGGGAGAAGATAGTATTTCTGATTATGTCGCTTAATGTACAATGTATGAAAGTTATGGGCCTGAACCTGTTCCCATGGCGGTCAATGGCAATTTTGCCATTGTCTTCAATTAGAACAGGATGTCATTTTATGACACAAGAGTTTCATTTGCATTAATTAATTTACTTAGCAGGTAATGAAAAACTTGAAAAAACAGCCCTCTGGCTCATGAGTTTGGCACTGTATTTAATATTTTCATTAGGAATAATTGCACTGATAAACTTTAAAGCAAAAAAGGATAAGATAGATCAGTGTATTAGGCAAAATCAAGCAGTGGATTGGGAAACCCTGAGACTGCCTTCCATGCCCTGACCTTGTTTTCTTTTATTTGTCAGTTACTAGGTCTAGGTCTAGGTCCAGGATGTAGAATCTTTAATGCTTAGCAGTGTTAGATTTAGACAAAAGAGCTCCATACTTTATGGATGAATATGACATACATCACGGAGACATTTGCTCAGCAGACACCACAGAACTGGTAGCTGTTTTTTGAGTCAGTAGTCTCAATGGGAACAGCAAAGATAGATGGGAGATGAGGCTGAGGTGCTTCTTCACATCATGGTTGAAGCCAGGAGATACCCATCTGGGAAGATCCATACAGATGTCAGCGAAGGCAAACACAATCCTGTGGAAACAGACATATAAGGTGCTTTAACTTATTAAATTAAATGTAAACCAGATCAGTGATCAGTCTCTTTCTAACTTTTTTTAGCTTTTAAGCTGCTACCAGCATCTATAATGTTAGCATCAGGGTCATGCCTGGGAAAGATAAGAAGCTGCAAGAACTGTGATGGAGGCAGTTCTGCCAAGAGAGAAGGATTGTACTGTGCCAGCTGCTGGGGATGCAGGGTAGCCCCAAAAGGCACACTCTGGGACTGCAGAAATATAAGGACTCTAGACATAAAACTTCTCACAGAAAGGACAGGAATTAAATGATCTTCCAGTGAGCCAGTGACAGCTGAAGGATTACGGTGGCCTGCTGGAGTGGTGGTATGGCCCAGCAGTGGATGTCCTTTTTCAGGATTTCTGTGATCTGATCTCCACATGCTGCCACATACTTCCCCTGTCTAGAAGACAGAAGTCTGGCAAAGCCACTTCTCCTGGGCACTGTTTCCACAGCCTGGGGGTAATAACTCCTCTTTACCTCCTAAGGTTTCTGTTTTGGTTGGATTTGTAAGGTGCTTAGTTACCCAAGTGTTAGGAGCTATAAAACATCAAGATCAATTGAAAACCCGTCAGTCAGAACTTGAAAACCCATCAGTCTCTGTATTCAGGGCTTTTTATTAAATTAAGGAGTAAAGAAAAGTGAGACAATATTGGCTTGAAGTCTGCTTGTCCTCTTTAGCATATTGCTGTGATTGTCCTGGAATACTTTTAGCCAGGCACATTGTACTTTATGGACATTATTGTAGAAATACTTGCTGAGAAAAGCTATTTTATTAATTGGGTATTTTCACTGTAAGTCATGTGATATCCCAGAAGACACTTTATAAATAAAGTGTATTTGCATCAGGAGTTTTTCAAGGTTCTCTATTTTACAAAATAATAGTTCACAGAATAAACTAAATCCATCGAGGTGAAGCTTATCAGTTGAGCACTTAAATAAAATGAAATCAAATGCAATTTCTAGTGGAGACAACAAATGCTTCTTTTACATATCTATGTATCACTTTAAAGAAGGTAATTGATGATGTTCATCTTGTAGAGAAAACGAGTTTGCATGGCAAGAAAAAAGCTTATATATCTGCCTCACTTGGACCAGTCCTTTCTATATGAAACCTGAAAATTGTAGTCTATGTTTCCCAGAAACAATGTTGAATTCAGACAATTAAAATATTTAATTTTAGATTTTATGGTATTTTTCAGATTTTTTACACTTTATGGCAGTCACAAGAGTAGGGAGAAAAAACCTAGGAGTGCCGCAAGGAAAATGGGTTAAGCACATTAAGACAAAAATTCATTTGATCAGTTTTAAAAAGATAGAGAGCTAATGCCTATGTATATGATAGAATATTTAACTCTTCTTGTTAGGTAGAGAATAATCTGTCATACATTCATTTTTTAGGCTAATGGAAGCACTCTTCTAAAGTGCACTTTGACCTTTCAAAAATAAAAATAACACAGCAGCTTCTTTTTTAAATCTTAGCTTACCACTGCACTAATTTAGTTGAAGGCTGGGTGTATCTCTGAGAAATGCCACTTGTTTAGAAAGCTCTTCATCTTTATTTCAGTTTAAAGACTGACAGTTTAGAGGCTGTGAGCCTGTATTCTGTAGCTTAATGCGCAAATTTTTTTCAGATTTTACTCTGATTCTGATTCAGATCCACTTTAAAAATAAGTAACTATTTTATTTCCCCCTGTGAAGGGAAATGTAGCATTACACAGAACAGCTTTGCAACTCTTGAAAACCCATTCCCCCCCAGATTTCTGTTACTGTTTCTTTTACAGTATACAGAAGAGAAAAATTTAAAAAGGGGATTGCCCTGATACTCACGAAACACAGACAGGCACACTTAAACTGCCTGTGCCTCAAGGCTTCTGCTAATTATTGTCAAATTTACCTCCATGTCCCCAAAGTAACAATTTTTGTTTGATTACACAAAGACACATGCTCACCTATTGATTTCTCTCTAAAGTCTGATTGCTGTATCTGGTAGATTCAGTGTTCAGATACTACCTTCTTAAAAAATTTCTTGAAAATCAGCTGCTGGATGAAGGATGGAGAGCCAGACTAATGACACCACTGCATAAGAGTCACCTGGGCTCAGGGGCTTCCTATTTTGTTTGGCTTGCAGGGTGGTCAGCGAGCAGAAGTTTCCTGACAGACCAAAAGACAACACAATCCCTCCAAACTGGCCACAAAAAATGCTCCTTTCTCAGTGAGTGGAAGAAGAGGCATGGAGGAGAAAAATCAGGGCAACGGGTCAGATTATGGTGAGTGCCTTATGGCACAGGAGTACAACTGATCAAACAGAGCCCATTACATTGCAATAAGAAAAGGATACAGGCTCTTCATACAGAAATGCAAGGAAAAGTACTGTTCATTAATTCCATTACCTATGGTATTGTTTAAAATAGGACTCAATGCATTATACCATAGTTAATAAGAGGCAAAAAGAGCTAGAAAGAACACTAAATTTAGATTAGAGGTTACATAGTTCTTCATTATTTTATCTACTTCTCAAAGAATGATGAGGATTAGATTTTACTTAAGGAGAATGTGAGATGATTTTTTAGCATGTTTACTCATCACAGTGTTATTAAGAGTCTTCACAGTTTCAAAATATTCAGTAGATATCAAGATTGTATAGGGGTTAAGAAAAGTTTACATAAGATGTAATTATTAACTCAAGTCAAACAGAGCGTTCCCTCCCCGCTTCCTAAAATCATACTCATCTGCAGAAATACCCATCAGGACATCTCCATACATCTTGAAGAGGAGAGACTGAGAGGAAGAGTCTTTACTTCTTCAACATTTCAGATGTTGAAGAACAAAGGGTGAGATACAAACAAGAACAAACGGATTTAATGTGAGCTGAAATCTCACAACTCTTACTCATCTGGTTCACTACAGACTTCTTTGGCAATAATTGAATGATAAGCAGCAGAAATCTTCCTCCGTAACACTTACAGAGTTATCTTTGGCTTGTTTTCACAGATTTTTATGAGAAAAAAATGTCAACTGAAATCTCTTACCTGTGCCAAAACTAACTTTCAGGATCTTCCATTTGAATCAATCCAGCTGGAAAATCACTTCAAAACAAGATCTTATTGAAACTCTGTAGCCTTAATCTGATAAGAGTTTTCTTAATAATTTTTTTGAGATGAGACACTGAACTTGATGAAACACAGAATATTTTTGTCTAATAATGCACAATCCTATACAATCTAATAGATGCTCAGGTAAAAAAATTCTGATGCAAAAATATTTCCCACAACATAGAATGCTTAGAAAATATAACTCTAAATTATATTAATTATCCTATAGTTCTGGTCTTTCCTTGCAGAGGTAATTCTTAGGTAAAATTAGGCATTACTGGAAAACAGTCAAGTATAAAAATGAAAAGCTATGCCCTTGTTGCTCCATATTTGGAAAGCTGAAGACTTCAGCATCAAATCCAATAGCTCTGAAACACGGAATGAATGGGTACTTATGATATGGCACATAGCAAATTATCTAGGGGACAATATTTACAGTTTTTCAGTTCAGCACCTTCCTGTGGTTGTATAGCTGAGAAAACATGAAGACAGAAGGGAATGACTTGTGTTTCTTGAGATGTGTTTTTAAACCTGGGAGTTGGAAATTACTCAAACTGAGGTCTTAAAGTAATAACGTAACACTGAGAGCAAGACAGTACCAAGCAACCTGGGAAGTACTCCTCAAACAGTAGGTTACCTTCAGGAAGCAAAGTGCATCACTTTTATAACTCAGAACACTAAACAGTGACACCAAAGTCTCCAAACTACATAAAAAAAGGTCACTGTAGCAATTTTTCAGCACACAAACTAATAAGGAAACACACACCTGGTGTTCAAAATTTTAGTCTCGCCAAGTACATTTTAGTTCCATTTGTGATCATTCCATACACTGAAGAGTGTGTTCAGCTCATGTTTGACAGGCTGAATTCCATAGGCTAAATTCTAAATGCAAGGCCATGTTTCCACATTCTAACATAGTACAGTCAATGCAACCCAACTGTGCAAACAATATTTGAATGCCTCAAGGTCTTAGTTTCTGTATAAAATGTCTGTAAGAGGACAGCAAAATAGGAAGCTTTCGTGGAGATGGATTCTGAATAGAAGACACACAAAATCATAATGACTTGTTACATGAAGTATTAGCTCTTCTTTATGCTTCAAAGTTAATGTGTAAACTTATTCTCAAAAGCAACTGTTGTGATGTCCTGAATGCATCTCTTCCCATGAGGAAATAATTTAAACTTGAATAGAAGTAGCAAATCCTGAGAAAACATTAATGATGTCTCGCCAGAGGAAAAAGGGTTTGAATGTGCTTTTCCACTGTTAGAGGCACCTCTGAGTTTCTTCAGTGCAGCAACCACAGTCAAAAGGCATACAGGGGTGCCATGTTTAGAGCACTGTCATTCAATAATTTCCTGATTTTTTTTGAACACAGTTTTTGTGCATATAAAGAAAGCAATTCTGTAAATAAAGTCAGTGCTCCTTCCATTTAACAGCTCTGTGTGCATACCAGAAATCTTTGCCAACTACTGTTCAATGGAATTAAATAATTAAAAAATATAAATATTCTGACTATTGACTAGCTGTTTTGTTTGGAGTCCAGCAAAAAAAAGACAGCCTGCCAACAGGGGCAACAGATGAGAACACAAAGTATCCCCAATGAGGCTACTGCTGCCTGTGTGAAATAGTGCAGGGATCAGTGCAGGGAGCATGCACTGTAATCCAATTAATTTTCTATTGGAGGACATGAACAGAACAAGCAGCAGCTGCACACAGGTCCTGTTTCATTCATTGCCTAGAATCTAAATTTTAAAAGCATGGCTGCAGAAGCAAGGAATATTTAAGAGAAAAATGCTGGATTTCCCAGTAAACCAGACATGCCACATTTCTTCAGGGAGGCAAGGCAGTAGTGATGCTGCTCCTGAATGGGAAACTTTATTCTTCTCACAGCTCCATTGCTGTAGGTACTCTGCAGATCCAGGTAGGGTACTCCTCCTGAACTCCCTGTTTTCATAGCTCTTCCCACAGAGGACAATAAACTTCTGGGTGTTCTCTGTTGTGTTGCTTCCCACACACCAAGAACCCCTGATCCATGGGCCTGATTAGGCAAAGTGGTGTGTCTGGTTTCGATGAGGCACAAGCCGTGGAATCCTCAGAAACCAGGCTGAAACAGCACTGAAGCCAGACTTGTTTTCAGGAAGGAGTCTGTTTTGAATTATGCTTCCTATTAGTGGTAGATTTAAAAATTAGGGAACTATGAGTAAATCTGGAATTTAACAAGGCTTAAAATAGGCCTGGGTCACAAATCTTGATGACTGTGTGACGGGTTGGTCTTCACTGCAACAAGGAGGTCTTTAACAAAAAAAGTAAGTAGAAAAAGCTAGAGTGACTGGAGTATAGGGGACGGGAAATAATAAAGGGAAGTTATTCCTTCCCATCTTATGTTCTGAAACACAGGAAAAGTTTACACAAATGGTAAACATATGGCATAAATTATCAGGAGAGTGATCTCAAAACAAAGACTACAACAAAGTTCAAATGACACATTTCTGGAACAGAAATGGATGGTGCCATAAAGTCAACACAAGAAAGCAGGATTATGATTAACCTGCAAGAGGGCAAGCAAATTAGACTACAAGCCATTTTCCTATTCCTTATGGCAGCTTCCCAAGACTGCACATCTGAAATGTGTAATTTAGCTTAAGCCCAAAGAGCCTTCCTTGCCAACTACATAAAAATTAATCAAACATATTCTTGTACCAGATGAGTAGTAGGTATTTATATAAATAAAGAGGCATGATCTATTTATACACATATGCACCCAGATGCCTGTGCATGTTTATTATAGTTGAATTGAAATTAGATAACTAACATAAAAACCATTACACAACATTATACAGGTCAGTTAGTTCACTGCTTGAGTTTCAGCCAAGCTGGCCATAAAGTCAGGTAATAAAGCTGCAATGCTTTGAAAACACAGATGTATTTGAAATGAGTTGCTCCATGTGATTAAAAGAAATGTGAGAGGTCAGGAGAACAATATAATCTAACACCACATCTACACTGCAGACTTCAGTGGGCACAGCTACACCAAGCAGAAGTAGGAAGCTGTTTAATACCTGACTGATATAGCCATACTGCCAGCTGTGCCACAAGTGTTAATATAATTACACTGGTAAAAAGCTGAAATTTCATAAATGGAATTTTACTTAGTGTTTTTCCTATGCTGGTATGATATACAGATGTGCTGACATAACCACAGCTCTAACACAAACACTTTCGGCAGCAATAACATTGATACAGCCAAAACCATCCGGGGCACAGAAACACATGCTAAGAGTTTACTTTGACTATTTCTACACTAAATATATTACATCACCAATGTGCTCCGAGTACATACAACTAGGGATTTGTGGGAAAAACATACAAAACCGGCCCCATAAGCAACACTCCAGCAAAGTTGTCCCTTCTAGCAGCCCAGCTGTGTTGCTTAGCAACACCATCTCTTTTTGCCGCTGCATACACACCTGTGCTAACAGACCCCAATACGAATGGGGTTCCCACTGCTTCAGTGTTCCATGGCTTGAATTTGCTAGCTGCAACCGTTGGGACATTGGCAGAGGGAAAGGGCTGGGCTCTTGTCTGCCATCCTAAACCCTGACACTGCTAACGACAGAAAGTCGAGAGGGACAAGCTGAAAGATGGAAAGACGTCTGGAAGAAATTACATCCCCGAAGCGCCAGCCTCCACACCCACCGACCCAGCCCTTCCCGCCCCTGTGGGTGGAGGGAGACACGCCAGCCCCCGGCTTAGTGGGTGGGGCAATCAGAGAGAGGCCTCGGGACATTCTTATCCAATAGCCAACTTCTCCTGACCTTCGGGGCGGAAGGCTCCGCGGGAGCCAGCGCTGAGCACCACGTTTGGGTCTGGCGCGGGGGCGGGCCCGCGCCCGCCCTCACGCACCATGGCCGCCGCCGGCGGTCACGTGGGCGGAAGCGACCAGAAACATGGAGGAAGAGGGGATGAAGCGCATGCGCAGCGCTGAGGGGTGGGGAGACAGACCTGGGGAAGCCACGCCCACACTGCGAAGCCACTCCCAGTTCCCGCGCAACTCCGCCCCCGCCCTCGCAGCACCGCCTTCGTGGCGGGAAACCGCGCCCCGGTGACGATAAGCCCCGCCTCCCGCGGCTCGCGGCCGTGCCGCTCGGCCGGGGGGCGTGGCCTCCGCTTCCTCCCCGCCGGGCCGGGGCCGGACCGCTCGCAGCCGTCGAGCCCCGCCCGCCGGGTATCCCCGGCCGCCCCCGCCGCCCGCACCATGTCCGACGCTCCCGGCGTCCCCGAGGAAGTCTGCAGCCTCTTGGCAGGTGAGGGCAGGAGGGAGGGCTTCCTTCCCGGGGGGCGGGCGGAGGGGTGGCCGAGGGGGGCGGGCCGGTGTGGGTGTGACGGGTCGGGGGAGCCGAGGGGTGCGCGGACGGCAGCCCCTGGAGCCGCGGCTGTGGCGGAGCGCTCCTCGGCGGGCGCCGGGCGATCGCTCCCAGTGCACGGATTCGGGGGTTCTCTCCTTCCCATCCCCCCAGTTCCTCCTCCCCGGCTACTTCCTCCCGCCGTGCCCGTCCGTGGGGTGCCGCAGCGCTCCGGCTCGCTTCCCGGCAGGGAGGAAGGAGCGCCCGCGAGCCGACACCTCCCCTTGCCGGGCGCGTTCGGGGGCTGCGGGCGCGCAGCCGGGGTGAGGCGTTCGGGGACTCCCGTGGACACGCGGGTGACCGCCGAGCCATCCGGGAAGGTCTCTGCCCTCGGGGCGTGCTGGCCGGGCCGACTGCCCACATCAGCCGAAAAAAAAGTAATGAACTTCCCCGCTGAACAGCTGAGGAGCGGGCTGCTGAATTGCTGGGGTACTGTCATATCAGTCACACATCTCTGACCGTGACTGCCCACGCTCTCGGGATGCGTTGGAGCGTAGGAACAGGATGATTTCTCACCGTGAAAAGTTCTAGTGTTAGTACAGAATTCCGAATACGGGTGGTTATCTTTTACCTTCAAGAACTCGTATTTAATTTTTTTTTTGGTTGTTGTCGGTAATTAAAATAAATTGTGTACTTAAAGGTTGGCTTTTCTGGTATCTTTATCTGGTAACTTTATCGAAAAGTTTGTTACCCTGAAACCATTTTAATTTCAGTGGGACTCTTTTGAGAACTTTTGTGTCTGCCACAGGAACTTGTGTAGCTCTGACTTTGCCATTCAAATTACCCATGCTTTTTGAAATCTTCCTTCTGAGGCCAAGCACTCAATTACATGGCTGGGCTCCTGCTAGAGTCTAGTGCAGCTCATCACCTTCACAGATTATTCTTTTATTTTAACACATTGATTGTAAAAGCTAATGTTTGAAACATATTGCTCTCACCACATCTTATCTTCTGCCAACTGTCTAAAGTGTTTTCTAACTGCAGTTTCTAACTATGTTCCTTGCGTATCATGCTATCTGTAGTTGAAAAGTGCATGGAAGGCCACCAGAAAAAAAAAAAGACAGCTTCTCATGATTTCATATGATGGTATAGATTCTTAATCATTTAGAAAAAATAAGTATTACCTTTGGAGAGCCTTTCAAAATCTTGGTATTTTCTGTGGCAATACTGAATTCTGGAACTCATGGTCAGATGCGGAGCATATATGTTTGTTTTGGTGCTAGTTTCACTGAGTGGAGCTCATCTTGAAACTCTTCAATGTTTTAAGTGCTTTAATTTTATTTTTTTTTAAATTTTTTTTTTTAAATTTTTTTTTTGAGGGGAAGGATGTGTTACAGATGACATTATTTGTGATTGGGATTTCTTTCTCAGTCATGGTACCTCATTTACACAATTTGTCCTTCCTTCCTTCTCCCCATCTTTATCCCGTCTGCCATGGAAAGAGAGATACAAAAGTTTGTATGTACAGCTTTAGCTTTTATGGTTTCTTTTTGTGCTGTCTATGGAACTGAAGTTAAGAAAGCAATGGAATGATTTACCAATGGCCTTTATATATTTGTTTTATTTTTACTATTAGTAACTAATAGTTTGCAACTTTTGTTACCTTCAGTATAGTTATACAATGTTAAAATTAAGTAACCTGCTTATTTTTTAAAATAAAGTACGGCATTACTTTTTACAGTTCGTGTTAAACTCTTTTTTAATGTTATCAGTCAAGTGCATGAAAGTTAGAAATCAGAGTAATCCAAGCTACATGAGCAGTTGTTCCCTGATAAGTGTAGGAACTCACAATCTTTTATGTAGGCTTCTTTTTTTTTTTTTTTTTTTTTGCTTAAACTATTCCTGTAGTGAAGATGTATGGTGATGGAGGAGGGAAGGGAGCTCTGTAATATCTTTACTATTTATCAAGAAACTGTTATACAATACAAAGACTAGAGTTAGTAGATAGTTATTAATTTCTGCATGCTCTTCTTTGAGGGTGCTTCTTAATGTATTATTTTAATGGCTTACAGTTATTGATCCATCACCTCTTTGAGATGAGGGAATATTGTTTTCCCATTGGTAAAATTAGTGTAATAAACAAGATGTGATTGGGGTCACAAAAAATAATCAATGCTGGAACAGAATTAGAATTCAAATTCACCTGCCTCCATGCTGTGCTGGTTTCTTAGATAATATGAGTTGGATGTCCATGTTTAGTGGTCATTACAAGTGCCAGGCCCTCCCTCATCAAGTTCAGTTGAGAATGTGCAGCTAATGGGTAGCTGTATTTTAGTCTGGTGTTCACACAGCAGAGAGGCCTTCGCAGTGGCAAAATCTCATAAATACTGTGCTCTTCTGCTCTTCCTCCTTTTCTTGGCCCTTTTGCCTATGATTTCCAACTTCTGCAGCAAGTGGAGGAACGATCATATGGATTTCCTTATCCCTGCTTACCCTTGATTGATGGTTGGAGTATGTCCACCCACCATGCTGAAACAAGTAGGGGTCCTACTGGAAAACATACTAAGTGCTCCTGTAGTTAAACATGGCGATAATGGGAATAAACACACCAGGGATGAACTAAAGTTGCACAGGAAATTTTCCGACTTGTGAGTGCTTTACTTTGAAGCTAAACAATATTATATCTTTAACACAAAAACAAATTCTGTCACACATGCTGGCAAGGTCATTACAGTTGCATATCAGTGGCGCTGAAATGTTCCAGGCAGAAGCACAGCTTGAGCTCAGGGCTAACTGCATTAGTAGGAAACAGGAGGAAGCTGTTTCTGTAAAGTTGAAGGGGAAAGGTCAGTGTGGCAATAGGCTTATTGCAGAGGATCCTGTCTTCTCTGACTTGTTCAAGTGGTAGGAGGGAAATACTGGAGACAGAAACAGGGTCCTCTGGTCGTGAGCTGAACTCCTGATAGGAGGAGGAAGTAAGTTTGTTGCTCTCTTATCTCCTTCTTTACACCTTGGAGGTGTGTTGTAGTATATGTAATTTCTTCATTCCCCACCCATGTCTCTGCACTTACAGGTGATGCTTGAGACAGTGGAATTTAGTGAAGGAAGCACAGCCCTACTCTGCTTTTTCTTCTTTTGAAAAGGCATCCCCCATTGTGTTTATGTGATGTTTTGGGTGTTTGGAAAAGTGGAATGTTACTCTCTTTTTTGTCCCCTCAAATTGTTGCTGATTACATAGATTGTTAGAGGCCTGCTCACGTCTATTTTTCCTTCCTAAGTTTTGGCTTGTTCATAGCCAAGAAGTTTGAAGGCTGCTTCTTCCCCCAAAGGCATATTATTTCTTCTGTAATGTAAACCAGACTGGTTGCTTCAGTGTTCTTGACTGAAAAAGCTTGAGGTTTTTTTTCAGTAATAAAGACTTAGTTGGAGGTAAGACTTCTTTATTTTTTCACAGCTTTTGATGGTATCATAAACATAAGATATGTGTATCATTTATATTTTTTCCCATGTTCATGATGCCTGTGATTGTAGCACGGGTGCTTTCGCTTTCTTTTGTTTAGTTTTCCTTTCACACTTGCCAGTATTTCTTGCTTGAATCTTCTGTATTCATATTTTAAAAGTTACAAATACTTTTGGTGTGAAAATAGGATGAAATTTTCTCTCATTTATATGGAATCATATATCCCATCCTAATACCGTTTTCCTTGTTCTATTAAGCAAAACCCCAAACTTAAATAGAAACCAATGTTCTTGCCCTAAATATAATTTCTACACATATATTATTCGGTTTGTTTAAATTCTTAGTTATATTGTCCAAATCACCTTTTTCTGTATAAGTTGTCATATTTTTTTCTTCAAATTAATACTTTTTACCTACTTGTTTAGTTACATCTTGGAAATAGTTTGCAGAAAAGGGCAAGGCAAGGAAACTAGAAGACATTGGATTGAGTGCATTAGTTGCTTACCTTTTATTTTTGGACTATACTGGTTATATTTACCCCAATCCCCAAAAAACCAAACTGTCCATTTTCATTTTCCATGTCAGCTATTCCTGGATTTGCTCCTTACATGACTGTCGTAGAAAAAGCCTTCTGGGTACAGTGTGGCTCTTTATTGATTGGTTCAAATTTAGAAGCACACTGTTGTTTGCCAGTCTTGCTGAAGAATCCATCTATACAAGATAAACCAGGAGTGGTTTTTGTAGACATCTTTTAAGTAGATGTGTATTTACAGCTTTGGTAGTATCTATGTGTTTCAATAGTAATGGAATAAGATTAGAAACAATGAGGTGAAAAAAATGCACAGAGGGATTCCTGGTAAGAAATAACCTCCAATGATTTGAAACATAGTTCAATTGTCTCTGCCATAAATTTGGGAATAAGTGTCATATATGGGTGATAAAAATGGCATAGGCTATTTTTTATATACTCATTATTCACTTAGTTTGTCTTTTTCAATTAACATGGAGTCTATCTTTCTCATCTGACTGGGTTTACGTTTCTTTCATAATCATATGTCAACAAACCACAATAGACACAGCATAATGTGGCACACAGTGTAAATCTTTAGGTTAATCCTTAACATTTTTTATTATAGTTCATTTGGAATCACTTTGTAACTTGATCATGATTTGTACTGGTGTGGGTTTTTTCATTATATGCTTAATATGTTACAGCTTCATCTTTTCTCACCTCTTTAATGTAGAGAGAGGGTGCTTATCCAATGAGGTTAGAGATAGATATATAGCTATATATATATAGTCCTTGATTAAAATTTTTCTTTCTTAATCTTTTTCAAGAGATGCCTTATCAATTTACTTCATTCGAGGAGTCTTAGAAGTTTGTGTATACTTCTGCTTTTAAAATCACTAATAAAACTGTGGAGTGTCAACATTTTTCGTTATACTTACTTTGTATGTGTCAACACAGTAACATAACCTTGCTTCTGGGGATTTAAGGTATAGCAGTTTTTAAAGGCAGTCCTTTCCAGGACTTTGAACTAAAAGAATGCTCACCTTCTTGTTAGGCTGGATAAATGTGGTATTTTTAGACATATTGAAGTTCAGTCACTTTTATGTTACATCACATGTTCTGTTTCTGATTAAGTGTATATATATTTAAAAGGCAATTTAGCCAACTCTGGAGAGAGACTTTAAAACATAGTTGTGAAGTTAGGGGAAGAGCAAAAGCAAAATCCTCAAATATTTCTTTATTTAAGAGAACAGGCAGTAACAGGGCTTGATCGTTTGTCTTCAGGCTTGTTCCCTATTAATGAATTGTGTGAAAACTTTGAAATCAGATTAATGAATTGCTTTCTGATACCAGCCTGTGTAAAGCTGAAAGATACACGGCAGTCTGTTTAATACTGGTCACCTTTGGGCAGTATGTAATAAATGTGCCTAGCTTGCAGCTATCTCCCAAAATTCTCTGGCCTGCATGCCACATTCTCTGGCTGGCAGCTGGCTGCTGGCTCTCTTGGTGACTGAGGCGGAGGAGAGAAAGGGCTGGTGGCTGCAGGAATTGCTCTGCTGGGCTTCTGCAGCCTTCTCGTGCCAGTGGGGTCCAACTGCTGGGTTATCCCCTGCCAGTGTCCCTGGGCGTAGGATTGGGTGTGTGTCTGGCATTCTCCTCAGGCCATGGGCCCTGCCATGTGTGTGGAAACACTCCCATCTCATCGCCACTTTCTGATTCTTGTCACTTGAATGGTGTCAACTCATCAGCTGGCGTGTCCATGATGGAGTGATTAACTTCCTGCTAACCTGGCTGGATAACATTTTGGTTATCTGCAGGAGGAGGGGAGAAGGAGTGGCCCAGCACATAGTCTTTGAGTTCATCCGTGGGAATCTGCTGGGCTCATTCTGACAAAAAATTGAGGTAGTTCTGTCCTAAGTATGTTTGTTTATTAAGTGTGACTTACATTTACAATATTAAATCCTGTAAACAACAAATGTGCTATGATTTGTTATGCTTAACACTCTTTAATACAGCACTTGCTTTGGGCTAGAAATTTACAATGTTCTTGAAAAATTCCATCTGTGTGGTTTCAGCCTTCATTAATGAAAATAGCTCCAAAGACTTTAAAACAATTAAAATCTTGCAGTGTTGTCTGTTTATAATCATTGAAGTAAAGAGAACCATAAACTGTTTTAACAATGAAATGCAAAATCAATCGTAGCTTTTTTCCTTGTAAAAGGACCATAGATGAAAATGAAATTAAAATGGCTTTTAGCTTTTGACAGTTCTGCGAACTGGCATTTAAGTTTTGAGCTATGAGCTGGTCGAAGTGGACAGAGCTAGACTAAGGTGCGACTTTCCTTTTCGGTCAATTTGTAACCTGTACTGTCAGAGCAATTTGTGAGTGAATTGTATCAATTGGATCTTTCAGTTTGGTAGGTTTTGTTCATTCCTGCAGGCAAATAATTTCTCTGGGGTATGGTGCAAGCAAATTTAACATCAAGAGCTTTAAGAAACAGAGCAACAAGTATGGGTATTTAAGCTATCAAGCAGTCTAACACACAAGCGTAAGAAAAGAGGTGGTAAGAAGGTTTCCACTGTGAATTTTTCTTTGTTTTGTTTTTGTTTATTTGTTTTAGTGTTTTAAAATTTTTTTTCCTATTTTCTTATTTTCAGTGGGAACAGCTAAATGTTTCCAATGTGTGATACTAAATAGCTGGTCAGTTCATTAGGAAAAAATTATAGGAAAATGTAGGTTTTTTTTGTTTTGTTTTGTTTTGTTTTTTTGCTCAGGGGTAACTGATTAGTTGAAGTGCTTTTAGACCAGAAATCTGTTCAAAGAAAGAGGTTTTCTTTTTGGAATTTATCTTTTATTCCTTTTAAAATTTCTCAATGGATCTGCTGCTGCTGAAGCATGAAACAGGTCTACACTGAAGTGCTTGTGAGTAGTATTGTTTTCTGAGTAGCATTAAACTAATATAGGAGAGGCCAATTTGTGGATCATCCTGAAGAGGGGAGAGCAAGTAAGTGACTAGAATAGTGGTGAGAAATGGGTAAATTTTGCTGCTTCTCTTTGAAGTTTACTGTATGAAACTTGGATCTGCCATACTGAAGTTCCAAGTTCTTTTCTAATTCCTACGTAAATCACTTTGTGGAAGGTCAGAGAAATTACAGGCACATTTCCTTATGTTAAGGCAGTCCATATTCCTCCACAGTGTGGAAGTACAGAAAGTGAAGAGATGATCATAACTTAGATGACTTACTGGCTTCTTGTCCTGAGCAGCTCAGGATGTTACTCATCTTGTGCATCTGGTACATCCTGGATGGATTTACAACAGTAGATTAGAACAAGATATATAACGTACTGTGCAATTGTGAGTAGATAAGGAAAATCTATGATACAGTAAAATGTAATTTTCCAGTAAACTGCTTCTTTAGCATCATGTATATGTCAGGTCTGTCTTCATATTTTGGGGTTGTGATGAATCAAGCCATATGGTATCTCTGGACATATGGAAGCAATAGTGTTCCGTGATGAAAACAGTGCACCCTGACTGTGGGTACACCTAAGCTTGGAGAACTTGTTTCACATAGTCATGTGAGAGGGAAGCTGTTCCAGGGATATCTTCTGTAACTGCTGCTGTTTAGAAATGACAAACTTACATATGCTTGCTCTCTTTCTGCCTCTGTTTTTTAACTGTACTTACACTGAGAGTAAATGGAGCATCTACTTCTGCCCTGTGCTTCTGTGGTTGAAAATTCTCTATTATTTCTGCTTTTGAAGTTCAGGGTTTTCTGGAAAACAACAAAATCTGCCAGTGATATAGTTAGTCCTCAAATTGTATCCACAGTGTATTGTAAGCCAGAAGTAGTAATCCTTTTTTATAATAATCAACTTGGTTTCTCTTTCCCACATACTCCTTAATTCTGTTATTTCAATGTTTGCATTTGAATAAAGCTTTGACAGTCAGAATCTGAGACAGCAGAATTCTCACCTAGGTTGAGCTTTTCCAAGAAGTAAAGATGCCCACTGAGTTTAAGTGAAGACTTCTGAATCCAGGTTTTGTGATTAATTAGTGTCCCAAGGTTATCGTGCAAGTATGGCTTCTGATTTATAAACATGACTAATTCCTCTAAAAGTTTGCATGTTGATGCCTAGGTAGAACTTTGAAGCTGCTACCTAATTTTTAAAATAAATATTTTAAAGTATGGAAAAACAAACATTTAATCAGGCTGTCCCTCTCCAAGTGAAAGCTTGTTTTGGACTGGAAAATCCCGTTAGGTTTCATTGAGAGAAAAACTGTTATTTGTTTTGAACTGTTTTGATTTTTGCTCTGAATAGGAAAGGTTTCATTTTTTTTTGACCTTAGTTTTGTAGATGGTCAATGTCATTGGATTCTGTGAATTCTCATCTGCCAGCTTGATCGACAATTCCAATCATTGGAATTTACAAAGATGTGTACTTTTTCTATGGGTTTGGAAAAAATCCTCATAGGCATTCTTGGTGTACAGCATAGAGGCTGTTGGGGGTATGTCTGGAGGATACATTAGTATATGTTAAGTGCCTTTCCTTCTGTCCTTTTAAAGAAGGAATGCCACAGAACTGAGTCAAGGTCTCCCCCATTCAGGATTACTTTGGAAAATGTAACGGGGAAGATTCTCTGTCTTATGGAGAGAGGAGGATCAATATCATTCTTCACAACTCTGAAATACTGTAAAAATGAGTATTTTGCCACACTCTGTGAGGACAGTAATCTAAACATCTAAATAATAATCTAGTGAATTGTTTGTAAAGAAGATTTTTGTAATAGCTGTGCTAATGTTCTTAAAGCATAATGTTTGACTTGTTTTCTTGCAGTCTGTAATACAAAGGGTGGTATGTTTCTGTTTTATAAAGAAAAAAGCAGGCAATTAAAATTTTCATTTAGGAAATCTGCAGTAAATATTCATGTAAACTTTTGCACGTAGACAGTTGTGTACTTAATTGGCTGTTATTAATGTTTCTGTATTAAAATGAAATGTCTCATCTGATTGGAAAAGTTTGAGGATTAAAGTAGTACTATCCATATGCATTTGCATCTATACAGAGGGAGCCAAGGTATATATGTCTCTGTGCGTGTATTTATGGGGGTGGGCAAGCACTGTGAGAAAGTGTTTTGTTACATACAAATGCTTTCTCTTATTCAATGAGCAATGTACAGGTGAGACATTTATGTTAACAAGCAGGATTTTTGGGTTGTATTTCTCTTTTTCTGTTTTTGGGATAATCATATGTTGATTGGTAACTATAAGAAACTTTTAGTGTTGTTTTTTGCCATTGTTTTGTTAATCAGGAAAACATTACTGGGGGAGTACAAATTCAATATGCTGCATTCTTTTTGTCCTATGGAATGGATTTTTACTATATTAAAAGAACTGTGGTAACTTCCATGGAATGTTTCGTTTCTACATGGCTATATAAAAGTGTCATCTGAGTAAGAATGAAAACTTACAGTGCAGGTGAGAGCCTTAGTTTGTGATTCTACAAGTGCAGGTGTGCTTAAAGTACACTGTTGGGCTTGACTCCTTTAATATGGTTATTGTGCCTATCTAATTGATTTCAGGATTGCTTTGGGTATGAATCTTTAATCAATCAGTGATTTCAGAGGCATTGTGAGAACACTTGAAAATACTGTAACCAGTAACTGAGCTATATTAGTATCTGGGTACGTGTTACTGCTGAAATAATAAATTACCACCATCTTTGGAACTTGAACTTCTGAAATAACATGGCAGTAATATATGCATAAAGGCTATTTCCATGTTTTAGCTTTGTCTTTTACTTTAGGTGATGGAAAGTAATTGTTACAGGACTGCAATTTATTAGGACTTATGTAGCATAATTAAGTGAGCAGGAATCAAATGTCACCATAGGATTTGCTGTGCTAAGCATAAGTAGATGGAGAACAAATGTATCTCATTTAGTATCTAAAATGTCTGTTAACTATGCTGTGAGTAGGGCTAAAAATAATTTTCTTAATTTTTTCACTGTAGTATCAGGACAAACACATTACAGCAGTATTTTGTCTTTTTTTTTTTTTTGAGATGTATTTATTTTTCTTCTTTATTTAGATGTTGAAGTGTTTGTTTCCCAAACACTAAAAGGAGAAAATCTATCCAAGAAAGCAAAAGAAAGAAGGGAAGTTCTTCTTAAGAAGATAAAGGATATTAAGGCAGGGTAAGTGAACTTCATGGCTTTAATATGTTATAAAATCACTTACTAATAACTTAAAGTTTTTTGCAGTCTTTTAATTAACATTGACCATATTAACAATTAATAAATCTGTCTAGGTCCTGATTTTTTTTCCAAAAATCTGTTTGGGTTCAAGTCTTTTCTTCTCAAAACTGCTACAATTTGCTAAGAAATGGGATCAGAATGATTTGTCCCATTTGAATTGCTTAATATTCTGAAACCTGATTGCAGGCTAGTTGGGCAGAGCTTGCCTTCACCTCTGCTTTGGTAAGATTCATTAAAACATGAGAAATATAATGTGTTGAGGATATGAATGAGCTTCCTATCACCATTCTCAGCTGGTGTAAGACAGCGTAATTCAATGCTGACTTTGCTTTACTACATATTCTGTTGTTTAGCTCTGTAATAGAAAGCTGAAACAACTGAAAATTATTTATAGATCATGAGTTTGTTTACGCAAACTGCTGTGACAAAGCAAAGGGCTGTGGGTGTTTGTGTTTTAATATCAAGGATGATTTAAGAGAGTTCTGTGGTGTATTAATTTCAGTCAGCAATTCAGCTAAAGAGATTTAGCTAGACAAATCTCTGTACTTACAGCTCTTATCAACCAGGATATACTAGGCTTAGTACCTGCCGTTCTTTTCACATTGTTGCTTTCATAGTGTTTTTCTAGTGATCACTCCTGTGTGATATCTCCTTAGCATTCCATTGATGGCATGCTTCTGCCCCTGTAGCAACTTGTTTATGATTTCAAAGACAGCACAATAATCTGGTGAGGGCGCTAACTGGAGGGAGACATGAGATGTGTCCCAAAATCTTGTATTCAAAGTTTCGTGTTCCTTTCATTCAGGCTGTAAATGCTTGGGGAACTAGCTCTCCCTCATACTCTTCTTTTAAGAAAGTAGTATTTTATTTATTTATTTTATTTTTTCTTTCCTGTGTTTTTCATTCTGGGTTATTGTGTTAACTGTGACAGTACAGATACAGTGCTAATGACTTTTTTCTTCACTGACTGGTGCTTTTTTGGATGGTGAAGTATCAAAGGGATATATACTGCAAATGCCTGCATTTATGAGCATATTGACACTGAATCTTTTGCTATTCATTTATGTGACCCTATGATTTCACATCTTATTTTAATTTCTAGTGCCTTCCTCATTTCCTCTGATATTATTCACTGTTAACAATGTTTTACTTTTCAGGCAGGCTACAAAATACATGCACATTGTAGTCTTCTTTGATTTTAACATCCCACATGTTGGGCTCTGTCTATTACTGCCGCTTGCTGCACTGGATTTCTTAGATCTGGCCTTTTATCTCTGTTTGCATTTCTCAGTATCTTATCTCTAGACCATTCCTTTCTCTTCTACTCATTTCTTGCCAGCATCTCCTTACTGAATAACCTGATACCCTTACTACTGCTTATTGTTCGTAAAGATGATCTTGGCAGCTGCATTTTATCTGCCAGTTAGTTCATAGCCCATGAATGCTTCTTGAATGCCATTCTACATAACGCTGTCCTGAAAATTTGCCTGTATCATCAAACTACATTATATGATTCAGCTGTGAAGAAACAGTATATAAAAGTATGTTTTTCCTCTGGAATGATTTTTTTTTTCTGGGCATTATATAAGTTGAGATCTTATTTGAAAAGGAATTCTTATTTAGGCATACTTTAACTTTTATCTTTCTAGTTAATTATTAATACTTTTTCATTTGGATTTCTGTAAATTTACTGTAGCTATACCCACTATTTTTGTTTTTTTCTTTTGTTTCCTATTGAACTACTGGTTTATTTCAAAATATATTTAGTGGTTTTACTTGCGCACAAAAATTTTTGAAATTTCTTAACATTTAGAAGGTTTACTGAAATTAAAGATGCTTTTGTGTGTTTTTATATGTTAAGATATCTGAGCAGATGTATGTTCCTAGAAAAGGCTGCTCAGTCTGGATTTGGTTTTGTTCAAGTCTTCCTTGAAGTGACTGGGGATTCTCCCAGCTGCAAAGGCAAAAGGAAAACTGAGTAAAAAAGCCAAAGATAAAAACTTCAGAATTTTCAAGGAAAACTTGCAGCGCTGAGTTTCGACCACAAAACTTGTTGAAAACTAGTTGATGTTCTGTGCCACGTCCTCGTGCCGTGGGTTTTTGCAAGTGTGCGTTGCTTTATGATGTTTCTTCTTCTTTTTCTGCAGTTATCCTCGAGAATTCCCGGAAGAAGGTGAGTCTCGTGCCCTTCTCCCCGCCGCGGGATTCTCCCTCTGCCGCGGCCGCTCGAGGCCGAGGGGACTGGCGCCCCCTGCTGCGGCTGGCGGGGAACTGCTGCCCGAGCGCCCGGGGCGCGCACAGCGCCGGGGCTGCTGCCGGCAGGATGGAAGGGTTGGTCCAGAAACGCAGCTCAGGATTTAATAGATAATGGAGCTCCTTATGGAGCTTATTTATTATAAATTTAGTATAAATGGAGCTTTATTAGCAAGAGTGCAGCCTTGCGAAAGACCGTGTGATGTGCGTTTTTTTTTGTTTTTTTTTTTTTCCTCCGGAGGAAGCGTATGCAAAGTAGCCTCCTTAGGAGATAAAATTTTAGCAGGGATTACTTATTTCAGCCTTTTTGCTTAACGTTGCAAAAGTCTTCAGTTCCATAGTGATGTTTCTTTAACCTTTTAATAGGATCATCTCGTGGCAATATGATATTGGCTTTCGATCCACACTGAATGAATGTTTTCATAGTGCAGCGGGAGCTCAGACCTTTAGCTGGAGAGGAGATGATTTAGTGTGCGAGTAATGAAAACTGAAGTGTGGGTTATCTATTGTC
Organism: Sitta carolinensis; assembly: GCA_032173965.1. Classification (NCBI taxonomy): domain Eukaryota; kingdom Metazoa; phylum Chordata; class Aves; order Passeriformes; family Sittidae; genus Sitta; species Sitta carolinensis. The sequence goes on along the minus strand of CM063284.1, from coordinate 33,782,481 downwards.
TTCTAGTGGAGTTTAAACAAAGCTGCAGAGTTCAGTTTAGAGAAGACTGAAGGGTTTGTTGCTACAGTGTTCTGTTCTGTAACTAAACCTGGAAGGGCTCTTATTTCCATGATGCTAATTCTTGAGGTCATGACCTATAGCCTGTGGATGCTGGTATGAGGGTCACAGTGCGAGGTCAAAAAAGCCTATGCAAAGCTTCACTTTTTGCAGTGGTTGAAGAACTGTCTGTTTCTGGACAAGGAGGTTCAAATGTGTAGGCTGCAGCGTGCCTCCTGAGAAAGTGAAAATATGTAAGTCATATTAGGCAAGTAATGTTGCAACAAGGCGCAACAAGTTCATACTTTTCTTATGCCTGTTTAAATCAAGTTATGCAGCCATAACAATTCAACTGAAAGGGACAGTGCAACTTGAAACTTCCCAAAGATTCAAGATTGCCAAGATTCTGTAAACTTCAACTATGTAATTGTTTAAAAATGTATTAAAATTATTTGTTATTTTTAATATTGTGCTGCAGCACTGTTACAGAAGATAAAACGTAGTTTTCTCTTCACTGTCCAACAGAACTGAGTGTGGGAAAGTAAAATGTTATTTTATTAAGAAAATTACTAACATGAAATTAGGCGAGGTGGCTGTTTCATTCCAAACCTATCTTACTTTGAGAGAACATGTGTTTGAAGATTTAATAACTTCCTGAGGCTCTGACTGTAATAAGCATGAGAGTTGCCTACAAAAAGCAGAGTTCACATTTACTGCTTTGTATAATTTGAAGGTCAGGAAAATTCTCGTCTATTTACTTTCTTCATTGGTAATTTGATTCAGAATTTCTTTTCCAGTTCAACAAATTATTAACAAAAATGAGATTTCATTATCTCTAGCAAAAGGGCTGATTTGATTTGTATAGTCTGTAATTGTTACTGCATAACTTGCTGTGATTTCTGTGAAAATTATATTCAATCTTATTCTTTGTAATAGATTCTTAAGAAGGATATATTGCCTCTTAAAAAATTTTCATGATATCTCTCTCGTTCAGGTCGCAGAGCTATGTATAAGTGCTGAGGCTTGTGAACAATGGCACCTTAGTTTTCAATATTTTTCAATAAAATGAAAGTTATACCATTGTTTTCTGCAAGCAAGGATACATTTCTCCAAATTTATGTGCATTTGCTGCATGCGGGAGTATAAAAAAATTACGAGAAATTTGAGGCTGCACTTACTTGCAAATTATTTGAGGGAATGGGAATCAGTGGTATGAGTTGTTGGTGTAATGTCCAGAGTTCAAGAAGTGTGTGCTAAACTTTATTTGGTCATGTCATTCTTACTTTAGGACTGTACAAATTAGGTGTAGCTTTTGTAGGTGTAGAACAAAGGACTCACATGGAGATAAGCAGATTCTTGGCCAGCTCCTAGTGTAACAAAGCAGTGGCAGCAGCTGAGGGAGGTCAACTTTTGTGCCCATTTTTATACCTCTGTGCACACCTAGACATTTGAAAAATGGAAAATTTGCAAAGTATTGAAAACTCAGAAGGCAGTGATGGTCAGTTCCACCCCCTCCAGAGAAAGAATAAATATCTCAACATGTAAGGTGAAAAAAGGATAAAATCTTTTAGGAAAAAAAAGGAGGGATGGGAGCAGAAATTTGGAAACTACATGGAAACAAGCTAGGAGGAATAAAAGACTACTGTGTGTGTTTAAACTCCATACTTACTGTACTTGGTTTTGTGGTAGCAGTCACTCTATTTTTAAAATCTAAATAAAATAATCTCTGTTCTAGCTGAAAGGGAAGGTGAAGAATGGTACATACTGTCATGGTATGTTATCATGATATACTAGTTATACTACATCAGCTGTTTTCAAGAATCTTGTGAGTTGTGACCTGTCATCCTTTCAGAGGCATCCAGAAGTATTTTTGGAGGCTGAAAGAAGTGGACTAACAGTTTCAAAATTCATATATTTCCTGTAGGACATAATCATACTTGGTTCCGCTCTCTTTAACAGTGGCTCCTTCAGCTGTGAGCTGTTCCATGAGGGTGTGGTGTGGGCATACTTTCCACTCCACTCTCTTTCATCACTGAATGTTTTTGAAGTCCCACTGACTTTGCACATAGTGACTAGCTGGTTTGACTAAGCTATTTGTAAACTCTTGTTTTATGGGCTTTGGCCAATAGCATAGAGTATCCTGCCTATCCATAAGGATAAAGCAAAGAAAGAGTATTTGAAAGGATAATAATAAAAAAATAACTGAAGTGCATGTGTGCAAGTAGAACCAGGCTCCTTAAAACTAAAATCACCTATGTACATCTCAGAAAGTGCATACATATTTCTTTGAAACCAGATTGGTGAATTTGAGGACTTTCTTGAATCCTCCTAGAAAAAAGCCTTCTGATGTTGTCTGTCAGGTCAGTAAATACACTGACAAAAGCATCTTTTGTGTCTATATAGGCTGAAAATAAGAGAAACTTTTTAGGAAAAGTGGGTACACGTGCCAGTGGAATTCACAAATAATTGTATGGGAAAATATTTAATTTTCATGTGTGTTGTGTTACTGATTTAACACTGACTTTTACAGTTAAGTGTATTGTTAATTTATGGATAGAGAAAGTCTATGTTGTTCTGACCAAAAATGTACAATTATATTTATATCCAATCCACTGGTCTTTCATCGAATTTTATTTTTTAAAGTTATTAGACATTTATTGTATCTATTTTATTCTTAAATTTGAAGAACTCTGTAGAAATGTCTTTCTTTTAGACACTGCTGCCTTTTTTCTTTTAATTTGAAATATTTACTGCTTATCTAAGCAGTTTAAGCAAAACTAAAAAGCTGTAGTCACACTCAGCAACCTGTTCTAGATCTTAGAATTAGGAAGAAACTTGAAGACAAAGGTAATTTGCATACAAATTGGATTCATTTTTTATAAGACTAATATTCCACTAAGGGTATAAAAGTCTGAACTTTGTCAAAGATTCTGACTTAATACAGTTTTTGGCATTTCTGTTTTGAGATTAATTGAATCAATACTGTGACTGCCAAAATGTTTAGTTAAAAGAACCTTGTTTTCAATTTATACTAAAAATAGTGCTAAAGTTGGCAGAAGCACCCTAAGCTCTAGAAACTGTATTTGTGTTTGAAGTTCACTTGCCATCTGTTCTGTGCTTTTATTTTAGTAAAATATATATTTTTAATCACTTTTCACAAAATATTTTGGCTCAGTGTTGAAAGTGAGACACCAAAAGTACTAGCCAAATCGAGTCATACTATGGGAATTTGCAGAACGAGTTCCCCATAAAGCACTCGTTGCACCTCGTATCTGATCTGCAGCACTAAATTATGCAGAAAAATATGACATGACATTTTCCAACTAGCATTTTTCACTCTGATAAAAACTGGTGATGGTCCACTTTTGTTTTTATTTCACTGTAGCATACTAGAAGGTAAATCTGTGTCTCTAGAGCATTGGTGTTATTCACTATGTAATTATTGGGAGCACCTGTAGGAAACCTTTAGATGACTCAGATGCTTCTGGCTCTTGGCAGAGCAGAGTGTGTCTGGAGCCTGAGACCTCTGCTTTCTGGAAATAGTCAAGCTGTTAGAGTAGCTCTATATGCAAAGAATTTTTTTTTTTTTTTTTTTTTTTGTACAGAGTTCATACTTCCTTTTTTTTTTTTTCCCCCTCTGTACAACCTTTTCAGGAAATGGCAGCAAGTTGGAGTCTCTTTGGACTTGAGAAAGGGAGTCAGTGTCTTGTGGTCATCAGAGCTGCATGTGCACACAAATTCTATATTTTAGCACACTTGAACTTTTTAGTCAAGAGCATAAATACATCATTAGTATTTAGCCATAAATGGGAAGGATATGGCTTAGTTGTTACCCAGTTCTTTGAGGATCATCATGATGTATTGCTGGGGAGACCATCAAATGCATTGAAAGTGTGCCAAATACCACTCTATCCCAGAAGTCTGTGAGATTTCACTGTAGGCAAGTCACTGTGTTGTCCCTTTCAGCTACACACAGCTGTTACCTGTGAAGTGTCCACACCAAGTACAATTTCAAGTTAACACGAGATACGTCCACCAATGTGGCACAAAATGGTTTTGTCCTGATTTACATCGTAAGAATGAGAGGCAGCTCAGCAAGCAAAAGTTGCAGTTGCTTTTCTTGCTTGAAGCTTATTTTCTTGAAAACTTGATGTTGTTTCAGTATTAAGAAGAAGCTGCTAAAGAGTTCCTACTTGACCTTTAAAAACAAGCCATTAAAAATCATCATGTTAATAGGAGACCCTAGGAGGACCTTCAGGAATGACTGTGTTGAGAGCAGACTGCATGACAAAGCATGCATTGAAAAATTGATTGTCAGAAGAATCCAATCTTGCAGGGTGACTGGTGGATTCGGTCAGTAGCATCTTAAAAATTCAAGATGCCCCATATCAAGGGGCTAAAGTATACCTCTGCCAGCTTGAAAGCATCTTTGTCTACTTGTTCTTATGAAAAACTGTGTAGTGAGAACCTTGCTTGGTCTGCTTGATGACTTCATCCAGTCCTTTGTTCCGTGAGTTCTTGCTGCAGCAGGGATTGGACAGGAGGAACTGATTTCAACCTGATGTGACTTGGGACCTTCTGAAATGGCAAGAAGCAGGGTGGTTTGACCTACGTGTCTTTTTATTTTCCTGAGTTGTTTTATTTCTCTTATACTTGAGCAGTTTTAATGCATCATTCTGTCTAGACATTTTTAGAAATAAATTGAAAGTGGTTAGTTATCTGAGGATGTGAGCTAGCAAGTCTCTTTCAGAGGCATTGGCCAAAACATCTTGCTTGCTCTTTTTTAGAGTAAGTGGTGTAAGCAGTATCTTTAATGCTTAGGAATTCATTATTATAATCTCAGTGTTGCAGAAGAAAATGAATTCTTGGGGGAAAAAAAGTCTGGATTTTTTTAAAGCTGGATTTTTACAATGTAATATGTAAAATTCCTTGTATTGAGCTTGTACCATCTGAATTTGTTTGAAGTCTTCAGAACAAGGGGTGAGAAACTGAAGTACAGCTCTTGTTACAATGAAGAGAGTTTGGTTTATGCTCCATTCCTAATGTGGTAAACTTACCCTTTGGTATGCATTATTTCCTGAATCAATAAATAAGCTGTAATGGAAAAGGTAGCATTTAATAAGGAATGACATTGTATGTTGTTTTTTTTTTAACAGACATCATAAAATATTGATTCTGCTATCAAACCTGTAGATTAGTTTAAGCTGCAGAAACTGGAGAATAGGGTCAGTTCATGTACATATTTTTGTTACTGTGACTGTTAAATATGTACATATTTTTGTCATTGTGACTGTTAAATATCTACCTTTAATTAATCTATTTTTTCCCCAACTTCCAGATAAATCACGTTATTCTGAGGAAACAAGAAACTATATTAATGAGGATCAACTCCATAATTATACTTGTGGCTGCATAACAGGGACACATTCATGTCATTTCTTTAGGCAATAACTTTTGCAAAGAAGTATTTTTAAACTGGTCATTAATTTTATGACCATAGAAATGAGATGCAAAATTTATGCTGTTGTCATTGGCATGGGTTCAAGGCACTACTGACATTATGTGTGATTGTTATGGAATGGTTGCCAACTAATGAGTCTATAGACATTTTGTTTGAGCATGCTTTGCTTTTAGATGTTTGATTAGGCAGCAATGCTTTCAATTATGCCACAAATTGTATTGAATACATTTACCTGATGCCCATTGTTGCTTTGTAGTTTGGTTTTCTATTACATAAGTGCAAGTTGAGTGCTTTTCTTTAATTTATTGATGCTTTTTGGGTGTATTTTTAGATACTTGGCACCTGAAGAGAATAGTGGTTTGTGCTGCTCAACACTGACTCCTCTGACTGTTGAAGGAGTAACACATGGAGCTTCAAATGCAATTCTGACTGCTCTTACTCCGTAGTAAGAATATAAACTTCAGTGCAACACATTGATGGAGGAGCATGTAAAGTGGAGAAAGGGCAGAGATTGCTCTGAGTGGGAATGTAGGAGATGGCATAGGATCATCAGGAAGCTTCTTTGTGAGCTGTCAGGAGCAATACCTTTATATATTGACAGTGTGCAGTTCTAAGATATCTTTTAACCCTGACAGAACTAGGAGGCAAAAACCTCCCAAAAATAGTCCATCTTTTATGCCAGTACCTAAACACATTTTGAAATGTTGCCTGTTAAAACTTCAGAGCACAATGAGTCAGCTTTCCTATTTGAAATGCCTGCAGTTCTTCTGTACAAATTAGATTATTTAAGAATTGTATTTTTTTCAGCATATAATAAAAATTGATGAGAACTAGTACTTATTTGCTACTATTTTTCTTTACTCTAAATTAAAAAATGGAATCTTTTTTTAAATCTAGTCCTGCATGGGTACAGGTTACTTGTACCTCTATCCAGAGTCTGCTATCTATTCTCCACAATTTTTCATATAAAGCGTGGATACCTAAATGTACTATTGTGCATTTTATATATAAAATGTATATATTGGTTCAGAGTGTCTTTCTCAGTGCGGGCTTTTTTTCATGGAAGTCTTCAAGCTTTTTTTAGGATTTAACTTCTATAGAATGCTTTGACAAATGTAAAACACTTCATAATACTCTCAACACTTTTTTTTTTTTTTTTTTTTTTTTTTTTTTTTAGAGCATTTTGAATTTGGATATTCTAGACATAAAACAGAAACTTGTTTTTTATGAATCTACATTCAGTGTTGCCATGGTTTTTGTTATTTCAAATACTGTATATAACTGTGTCATGATTTTCATGCCAGATGGCAACTAAAGCCCTTACAATCCCTCACTGATTGCCCATGCTGGGATAGAGGAGATAATCAGAAGGGTAAAAGTAAGAAAACTCATGGGTTGGTATGAAGTTGTTATAATAGGCGAAACAAAAGCTGTACACACAAGAGACATAACAAGGAATTAATTCATCCCTTTCCCTGTGAAGGCAGGTGTTCAGCCATTTCCAGGAGAGCAGGACTTCATCGCAAATAACAGTGACTTAGCAAGACAAACATCATCATTCGAAACTTCACCTACTTCCTCCTTTTTCCCCCAGCTTTATATGCTAAGCATGGCATCATACGGTGTGGAGTAACCTCTTGGTCAGTTGGGGTCAGCTGTCCTGGCTGTGTCCCCTCACAACTTCTCGTGTACACCAGCCCATTCACTGGTGCTGTGTTGTGAGAAGAAAAGGTCTTGACTGTGTATGCACTGCTCAGCAGTAACTAAAACATGCCTGTTTTATCAACACTGTTTTTAGCACAAATCCAAAACATAGCTTGATACCAGCTACTGTGAAAAAAATTAACTCTATCCAAGCCAAACCAGCACAATCTGGGATAGGTATATGGTATGCCCTAAATATGTGTGTATGTATAAAAAAGTCCCTTGTTCCTAGGCCATCTGGATTTTATATGAAATTAAAGCACAAATGTTTATTGAATTTGAAATCCTAAGTGTAGTTGGAAAATTGTAGTATGGTGACTTAGTGGAAGAGCAAGGTAATGCTCTTCAGCTATGCAAACTTACATAAGAGATTATGTGTTGCTGAGTGGGACAAAAATCTTCTGGAGATGTTCTTTCTACATGTGTACTCACCTACTTGTCATCCACAAGTCTTATTCATTCAAATGTACTAAAGTTTGCCATTCAGCTCATGAATTATCTGTGCTGGAGTGTGGAATTGTTTTCTTCTATAAATACAGCCTAATATTTAAAATTTATGCTGATACTTTCATGAAGGTTAAATGATAACATGTTTATGCATAGCTGATAAGAGGGCATTTTTGATTGACAGCCAGGTCTTACATATGCACATATATTTCATGCATTCTAGTACTAGTTAAAGTTTAGGACAGGAAACCAGTGGAACAATTTTGCCATTGTGTAGGTTGTGAATATCACGTTTGCTCTTTTTATATGGAGTGTATCATCTAATAAAGATATATATAGGCAAAGAGAGACAGGCAACTGGTCTCTGGAATCTAAGTGTGAAAGATAATCATCCTGGTTATAAATAAGGCATAATATTTTCTGTTCATATGCTATCTGCTCTGTGTTCTTCTGTTTGGAAGAAGAGGTGAATTCTAGAGAGAAATAATTTACTTTTGATTGGTTTGACAGGTGTGATGAAGTGCAAATATTTTGATCAGATTAACACGATGACTGGCGTGCTACTGTGTCAAAAATAGGTTGGAGTCAGGTTCAGATTCAGAGCAGTTGTTAAATGGCATGGGAGCTTGGGAGGAAGCTTTCCCAAGAAAAGTGTACTAAATTAATGAAGGAAAGCCTAGCTAGTGTTTGACAACCTTTGAATGTAAAAGAACTCCAGCAAAGCAAATATCAGGCTTTGTTGTTTTAACTGCATGGAAAACTTGCTGTTCTTTACAAACAGCCATGGTGCTTTCTGGACTTGGTCTCTGAATTTTCTGTGTATTTCCATTATTAAATGGGAGGGGGTAAAACTCAGCCGTAGTTAGGCAGTCCTGCTGATGAATGCAATTTCTGTGTCTGTGAAGAAGAATGTTTTCACTATGCATGGGTTTATTTTGGATTCTTATAAATTAGTTTTCTGATTCAGTGTTCCTAAAGGGAATACATAAATAGAAAGGGATATTTGGATGTCTCTGGAAAGCTTTTTGTGTTTGTATATACCAAAAGGCAATGCTTGAACAATTTAGTGTTACATGATTGTCAAGAAATTTGAGGGCTATTTAGTCTATTGGAGCATCAACTTTATGATTCTGGTCTGATGATTTTTGTCATATCTAGTTTTTTTTCCTCCACCGAAATTTTATTTGTTTTTTTTAGGAGCAATGGAGTTTGTTACTTTTCCTCTTCTTCTTTGCCTAGATGGGTTAAACATATCTGAGAAAATATGTTGAGTTTCAGGAAGAAGAAGTTAAATTTTGCCTAATTAGGTGAAAGCCTCAACTAATATTGATTTCACTATATCTTTCCCAGACCTTCGCGCTTATGCGTGACACTGATCAGAGTGCATCAGATTAACTGATAATGTAGATTTTGAATCTATTGTAGTGGGGCTCCCAGTTGGGCAAGAAATTCATTAACAGAATGCTGCATTAACCAACAGGTTCATACCAGGTGCTGCCAGACAGCAATTCCACTTCTAGTTTCATTGGAGGAATACACACAGTTTTGCAAGGCAGTGCCTAATTTCAGTGAAGAAAAGTAAAATTGGGCGAGGTCACTGCTGCCAACAGTAGTTTGGTGTTTCCTGGGAGGGAAGTTGCTGCAGCTCCATCCCACACTAGGACAGGCAGAACTTTGGAGCCCGATGCTCTCCTTTTTTCCTTCTGCCAGTGTTTTCTCTTTCCCACCTCTTTGCTGTGGTGTTTCTTTCCCCCCTTGTGAGAAGCTGCCAGCTGAGCAGTGCTGGGAGCAGGTTCATTATATGACAGCGTTTAGGGAAACCGCTCCAGCAGCATTTACACATCGGGTCAGAAGGTAGCCCTGGAACAGCTGCGCTGGAGCCTGCCAGTGTCCATGAGAAATAGGGTTTTTTCAGTTCCAGATAGGAATTAATATCCTCCTTACTATCGGAAATACTTTTGTTCTGTGTGTTTGTGTGATAGACTATTTAACTAGCAATGTGTATTGACTTTTACAGAACTGGAAGATGAGGAAGAGTCGGAGAACTCGCTTTCTTCGCCTCCTGATAGCGTCTCAATAGCATCTGACCGATATGATAAAGAGGATGAAGCACCTTCTGAAGGTATGTGACACTGTTTACCTTAAAAAGTACTAGATTTGCTAGTTTGCTATGAACTGATGTAATCAGATCCTCGTGATGCCAATGTTAGTGTTGGAAAACAGATAAAACAGATAAGCAGCACAGCTGGACACTTTTCTTACCTTTGCTAGAACCTTTAAAGGAACTGAAGAGCTCTCTCTAGTGGTCCTAGAGCATAGTGAACCTGTCTCGAATTTACACAGCGTTTCTCAACTCGCGTTTTTTGATAACAAAGCATCTTCTGTAGATACATGTGTTTTTAAAGATAGATCAGTGGCTAAACCAGTGTGAATATTTGTAGTAACAAATTGTTTGTTAATTCAACATTATCAGATTCTTGCTTAATTTTATTGTGCTACTTAATGGCTTACTGTATTATTTATCTAATAAATAATGAAACAGTTTATGTGATTGATATTTTTCTGCAAACTCCATGCAGAATAGGTTCATAAAATATTAAATTAATTATTCCTACAGTGTTTCTTCCATTAAGACAGTGTTTTGTATGATGTTTTTGTTATATAAATTTAAAGTTTGTGTTTGCATTCAAAAAAACTCTCCGCTTCATAGCTGTTTTCCATGTCGCTTTATTTTGTATTCATTAAGTTTAATGCTAAATGCGACTGTTCTGAAGACATGAACAATTGAATATTTCAATAGTTAACAAGCTTGCTTTAGCATAGTGTCCATATTTTTGAGATTAATTTGTTGTATACATAATATAAACACCTTCTATGGATAATATATGGTAGTAAATTAAGTATTTGTACAAATAAATTAACGACGTATATTAATTTGTGGCACTGGAAGTTAGATAGACTTACTAGTGAATGATGTTTTCTGACATGATATGATGATCAAACTGTGCAGCTCCATCTCGAAATACAATTGCTGAATGAAAATATGCTTCCTGCAATGTAGCACTCCACATTTTATATTATCCAGATTATTCCCTTTGGAAACATAAATTGCTTTTATGAGGTATAAAATTATGTCTATTGCAGAACAGGGATAAGTCAAGTACATGCATAAGTGATAAACCTTCTAACCAGTGATTCAGAATAACGCTTTTTTTTTATGTCCAGAATTCTATAAAATGTATAACAATAATAATCACACTGTTTTTTTTAATATTGAGCTTATTGCATGTTGGTAGTGTGACCTTCTACTAAAAAAAAGTAAAACAAGGTCTTTTTGCTCTCTGGTTGAAATGTAATTATCAGTCAAATTGAGTATGGCTTTTAGAAAACCCAAGCTAATTTTCAAAATTACAGATGAATGCAACTTTCTATGTATTTATTTTTGCTTACAAACATAATCTTATCATTATTTCTAATTATAACTTAATAACATGGTACTGATTGCATAAAGGGTATGTGACAAAATTATATGACTATTTAATAGGAGATATGATTATAGAATTGTTTTAAAACAGTCAGTCAAGAGAAAAGTGATAATGTTCATAACCTAAATAATGAATGACTGGAGAATGCTGATGCAAGACTATGTGAAATACTGTGAGTTTGTACAGATGGGTGATTAATTTTTAGTCTGTTTTAAAAGTTATGAGAGCAGGTATAATAGCTGCTCAACAATATCTTGACTAATTCGTACCAGTTTAGGTATAAATAGAGAGGGTGCGATTCTTTTATATTTGAGGAGATTTTACCTTGCCAGTCTTTCTGTATTTTATGATAAATCCTCTTTAATTACCTAGTGGGAGTGTAGCACGTAGAAAATTTGAGAAAAGATGATAAATTCTGATCTGTAAATACTTAATTTATTGGAGTAAACAGTGTTCCTCTTTTTCTCTTTGAATGTCTAATGTGTCATTCTAAGACCATTTTGATTTTAACATATATAATCCATCATTCCAGTCTAGCCACCTAGCCTGTGTATGAAAATATATGTTGGGAAAATCTTATAAGAGGTGGATTGATCCCCAGAGGTGCCATTTGTTTCAGTTCTAATAGGCATAAATGGGTTTGTTGAACCTTAATACTGTATTTTAGGTTTTTAGCAGTCTGTTAATGTTCAATATTTAAATCCTACTCAAGAAACTGGGTCTGTAAGGTAGATGTTTGATCTTGTATAATTACCAGTTCAGTTCAGCAGGGCTCTGTACAAATCTAAAACCTGATTTGCATGGGATCATGGGCTCTAGCGGTAGCAGAGGGCCCTATCTGTATGTAACCAAATTGAGGTGGTTTTTATTTATGTTTGAGTCCATTTCTACTTTATGTAAAACATTCTACATATATTTTCTGCTAAAAAGCCCCAAGGCATTTCTCTTTATATACTGGAGTTAGGCTGCAAGGTTTGTGTGACTTGTGAAAGTGTCGCAATTTGACTTTGCGGCATTACTGTCAAAACATAATTTGTGAAGGCACACGCTTGGTAACAGATAAAGAATTAGTGTATTATGTGTATGTTACAGTCATTGTAAAATCCTGGAGTTTTTGTGTGACCTTTGTCTAATGGTGTATTAATTACAAGAGAGATAATCCATTTAACAATAAGTATGGGATAACTAAATTAGCACAGGTCACCTAAAGGCCTTTTGTCAAATCTGATTGTTATGTTGTCCTTTTGACTTTTACCTTATGGTAGGCACTAACAAAGTATCTAAACTTTGATGGATTATAAACTCTAAACATGATATGTATTTTTCATAATGCTAATGTAATTTTCTAGGTACTGAAAAGGTCAAACCCCCACGTCTCTGTATGCATTCTAAGTCTGTCTTTCCTTTTAATATTTCTTTTTCTCTGTTCCTCTGGTTCAAAAGTTCACTCAGTTCCCAAATGGCCACCTAATTTTCCAGTTATTCCCTCAAGCCATATGTGTTTTGGTTTCTTTATGGTTTATTAGGTACTGTAGGAAAGTAGCATAAGTTATATCATCTAATGAAATTCAAGCACACTTCAGTGATGCTTTGACTTGATTGCTGGCAGCAATTAAATCACAATGAAAGAGAATGATGCATGGGCTTACGTGTCCAGACACCCTACAGAAATTGGAAGAGGGATAAAACACAACAAAACCCCCAAATAAAATAACAAACTGAAAAACAAGACAGACCAAACAAAACAGCACAACCAGGCACTCTGGTCTTAACTTGATTTTTTTTTTTTATTGGCTAACAGCCTGATTGATAGCAAAATCATAACTTGCTGTATGCTAACAGGCAGAGTTCACTTGTAGGTTATTGTGAGCTGATAAAGGGTTAGATGGAGTTTTGATTTTCGCATTGGTCCTTGGTGCACCAGATTAATGGAATTTCAATGAGAGACTGGAGTAGTCACAGCTTTGTCAGAAAAACAGATGGAGATTCTATAGCCATGTCTGCTCATTAATACCAGTTGCCTGAAAGGTGTACTACTTCTCTATACAAAAGACTCAACATAATTGATTTTTGAGCGAGGTATTTTTTCACTTATTGATGACTAGGTTTCTTGCAACTTAAATGACAGGTTTTTGTATAGTACATTGTATAACAATGTTGTGTCTTGTGATTTCTTACTCCCCTTCTATCTGCGTATTGAATAATATATATACTGGGAAATACATATTTCTTGATTAGTTAAAAACCCAAGTTTACCAAAATACTTTAAAATTGAAATACCAAGATTTTCTTTCAAGTTGGAAACAAACTTACTTTTGGTTGAGAAGTAAATGGGAAAAAAGTTACTATTTTTTATTTAATTTTCAAGTTTCCTAAGTATTAAATGGTTCAATGGCAAGCTTAAACTTTCCTGTTTAATAACACTGTAATCTTTTTTTATAATATATAGGGATGTTTTTCTCTTTTTTTGTTTATGGTATGGTAACTTGATTCTATAGTAAGAAATGTCACTATTATTAAAGGACCAAACTTTCTGACTCTAAGTGGACCTCTGAAGAAGACATGTCACTTTGGCTCTGCAGGGAGTATGTAATTGGATAATTACTGATGAAATAATTTAGATCATCACCATTTCTATGGAAGGTCTAGAAATGTTGTCCTGAGAAGGTAAGGATGAAAGAAGTACTAAAAATTTGTCTGGGCATTTGTATGCTCTTCAGATTATCGTATTTGCCTGTAGCTTATGAATAAAATATGCTTTTTAGTAGAAAATTTTTTCAACAGTCTGAGAATCTCTTATTAAATTTCCCCATAGCAGAAGTGGAGGAAGGTAGGGCTGAAGCAAGCAAATCTGGGCATTTGGAGATCTTTGAGGAAAAAAAGTAAATGAAAGGGTTGTACTTTAATTGTTTGTCGTCAAAGTGCAGTCTTGAAAATAAGCAAAATTTATTGCTCCTGCAACATGATTTTCTTGCTGTAATTTTTGGATGAAGCAATAGGCTTCAGCACTTTGTTTTCACGTAGTTGCTTTGGAAAAGTGCTATACAAGTCTTTGCAGGCTGGAGTCAACTATTTTACATGATCTGTAGTATTTATTTAATATGAGCATCACGTTTTGCGATTTGATTGATCTAGTGAGAATGAAAAATTGTGTGACTGAATTTTGCATGCTGTTTCTTTTTACATGTTAAGTTTCAAATATAAATACTGATTAAGCTTTTTTTCCTCCTTATTTTTCCTATTTGTTAGGCCTAGTTGTTTGAATACTGTCACTGAAGAAGGCGGGTAGAGTTCAGTGTAAGGTTTTATCTTTGTGCATACACACAAGCGTTTTCCCGCTTTCTGCAACTACATTCCTACTGAGTTTATTTTTGAGGCACTATATAAAAGCAAGAACGGTTCCTCATAGAGCCAGTTAAGCGCTGCTAACAACTAAGGTATCAAAGGTTGGAGAATGAAAAACGCAACTAGGAATTTCTATCCTTTCTGCTTTTGCCCTTCTTATCCCTCCAGCCTTGTCTTGATATGCCACTTTTTAGTAACATAATCATGTATATGGAGATGTTTGGTTGTCTTGGGGATGACAGTGTTGGAAGTTTACCTGAGTTATTGTGGGAGATTAGTTATTTACATTCAGTATCAGAGAGAGAGGTACAAACTTAAGTGCATGACAGCATTCAAAGGAATGGGAAACTTCTTTATCTGTCTTCTTTTTCTCATAGGTAGATCTCAATGAAGGCAGGAAACCAGGTACTTTATTATTCCTTATATATCTTTTAATATTCAAGATTGAATAAAGAAGTTCATATTGGGGGGAAGTAAGATATAGATTTACTTGGACAGCTGATCTTCAGTGAGAAAAAATGGCTTCTACTTTATGCTCTTACTGGCAGGAGGCCAGTAGCCCATCTTATGGAAAGTGTAAAGATGACTTTGGCATACTAAATTTATTTTGAGGGGATGATAATTCTTGTCAGAATTTTGAAGGCGATTATGATTCTGCGTTCCTGGCTGAGAAGGTAATATGATGATCAGAAATGTTGCTTTCAAAATAATAAAAAGTTTTAATCAGTAGTGCAGTTTTAAGGGGGGAGATTGAAGTCTAAAATTCCTGATATGTTGTACTGAGGTTGTCAGAGGGAGGTTGAATGACTACAAATTTAGGCTGAGTCACTTATGGACAGTTTAGATGTCACCCAGAATACAATCTTTTACAAGATGATGGAACACAGTGAAAAGTAAAACATACTGAAGAGGAACTTAGAATATGAATCTTTTTTTTCAAGTTCTGTTTTTTAAGGATATCAGTATGGGACCAACCATAAGAGTGTAAATTCCCAGATGCAAATCTGTTTGTTCAACACATGAGAAGAGGGTGCTAACTTTGTTGAAATTGTCAAAAGCTGTAAAGAAGGTCGACTGCTTATTGAATAGGAGGGGCCTTAAGAGTGAAATCAATGTGTCACCCATAGTCTGTCTGAGATGTTTCTTGGTGGGCGTCTGTCTCTTTTCTTTCCTAAAAGTCTCTACTGCTGCAATTGTGCTGTCCCTTGGACAGCTTGTCCCAGTGCTGCACTCTGCTTGCTAGGAGAGAATACATACCCTAAACTGTAAATCTGTTGACATTTGACTCTCTTTTGTCCATAAATGACATGGCAATTGTATATTTTTTCCTTCCGTAATGAATATTTTTGAATGCCAAGTAGAATATTTATAACTTTCCTTATGTAGCTGCTTTTGAAACTTTATGAAAAGAACAAATAACTGAACTGCTTGCTAGCTTGTTGGTTTGTTTGTAGGATCCGTACCAGTGCATATAGCAGCAATGACTTAGATGGAGAAGCAAGAAGTTTAAAAAAAAAAGTGCGTGTGAAATATGCGAAGCTAATCTAATTAAATTTGATTTAAACCATTTGTACACAACATAAGGGAATAATTTCTGATAGGAAGCAGAAATTTAAAGTGAAATTTTGGCCCTAATAAAGTCAACAATAAAGTTAAAAATGATGTCGTGTAGGTTAACAGTGTGTACAAATTGATGATACTAAAGTGTTTGAACTTCTAATTATCATGATGAAAAACTTCCCATCAAACAATAAACCCCTGTGTTCTTTTAACATTTACCTTTCTCCCATGGGAGAGATGACATGGTTTGTTGCTCATTTTATTTCGTCTATGTTGCTTCAGTGACTGAACAATAACAAAACAGCCGTGTATGCTCCACCACTACATAGGACAATATCAATAATAAAAACTAAATAATGACCTGCTTAACCCGTTTCTTTTTCATATTAGATCATAATTTTATTCAAGATATGTAACAATACTATGGTTAAAAAAAAAGCCCAAAAAGTTGAAGTGAACAGATTTTTCTGTTTACATTATATTGCTTGTTGGCCTAATGTTCTTATAGTTCAGTTCTTATACATCACAAATAACTGATATAAAAAGAAAGAGGTTTTCCTTCTGCCTCCTGCATATGCAATAAGCTTATCAAGTAGGTTTTGGAGACAGTTAATTATAATTTTAAGACCTTATTGGTACTTTATCTTGACTGAGTGAATTTCTACTTTCTGATTTCCCTGTAATTCTACTTTCTTTCTGCCAAGCAGTAGTGGCAAGGCAGCTTCCATTCTGCTTCTTACTCTTTTCCTCCTAGAAACAGAAAGATGCATCAGTCATAGATGATAGCACAGCTTCACGCTACTCCAGTGGCACCTTGAGGTGGGTACCAGAGGAGAGCAATCCAACAGGCTGATGCTGCTTGATATTCAATACAAGAGTCATCTTTTCCTTCCTGAGATCTACCATGTACGACAGAAAAATGGGTCTGCCTTCAACATATGCTATGTAGTAGTCACAAACATCTTGAGGAGAAAAAGCTCTAAAGAACTATAGTGTTTTCTTTGTTTTAGATTAGATCAGAACTATTTAAAATGATGGTCTGTGTGGTAATTCATGTTTTGTCTCAAAGATGAGGCTTTAGACGTCCCTGGATTTAGGAACCTATGGAAAAAAACCCGTAACTTTGCAGTGTAAGTACAAGCTAACTTTGGCATTTCTTTCTCTGAATTGGTGATTAAGAATTTGTGCCCATATTTAATTTATTGCATGCATGAAGTGTGTATCAATCCTAATGAACAGAAAAAGATTTTTCCCGTGTTCCTGTTTTTATGTATTAATTGGTTAGTACTTTCTGTAGAGGCGCAAAGTGAATCTGTAGATCTTAAGCAAGAACAAAACAGGCCTGTTTTCTATCAGACATCACACAGTGCAGGCATTAAATTTAGTGAATTTGGGTTTGTTTCCTTTTAAATAAAAGCAAGCTTGCAGTGGATTAATATTTGTGAATTTTGAGATTAAATTTGAGTGGAAAAGTAAAAACTGTGTCATGAAAAGCTTTATTGAATGGTTTTGCAAAAATCTCCCACATGGGAGATGAAATCTTCATGGTATCCACCAAATGGACAAGTTCATTACTGGCATTCTCAAGAAGATGTTGCAGATAATTGTTTGTTGCTTAAAAATTTTCAGCAGGAACCGTACTTCTTTGGACATCTAGCACTAGGTAGTATTAGTACGATACTTTCCTCAGAAATTTTTATAGATGTTTACTTGGGTTATGTACAACAGTAGGATTTAAGAGTAGAGTAGCAGACTAAAATTGCTGAATGCCATATTTTCTCCAAACTAAAATTACTACTACAATTTCTTAACTAATATTAGGCACAGCCTATTCACCACTAACTATCGATATAATGATGGGTAATATCCTGTGAGTATCTTGGTCTTATCTTCTCTATTGCTGGTAGTCAGAAAGAGTTTTGAGCCCCTTTTGGGCAAGGAAATATGAATGAACTTACACTGCATAATGGAGGAACACCCTCTTTTGCTCTAAATTAGATTTTCCTGTCCTGTATATTTACTCTGCTTACCTGGACACATGTTTCTTAATGCAAGGTATAATACCTTTTCAGGAATATCCTGTTCTTCATATATAAAACAATTTTTGCTTGTTACTCAACAGTCAAATTTTGTATATCTCTGCATCACAGAATCATTGAATAGTTTAGGATGAAAGGGACCTTAAAGGTCATCTAGTTCTAACTCCCCTGCCATGGGCAGGGACATCTTCCATTAGACCAGTTTCTTAAAGCCGCATTCAACCTGGTCTTGAACACTCCAGGGATGGGGCATTCACAGTTTGGATGTGGGTGATGTATAAATACTCACAATACATATTCAAAGGTGCAATTAGTTTATCATGTCCTTCACATATCTGCAGTTGTGCATCACTGCTTTACGTTGAAGAGGTAAGGGAAAAGGATTAGTGTTGAAATAATATGGATGGGAGCAGAAGGATATTTCGACTATGTACATGGCTGTGCACTAAAAGTGAAAATGGGTTGGAGGCAAGTGAAGTGAAGGCAGTCCAAGTATTTTTGGTAGGTAATAGGATGTATTCTTTTGCAAGGATGACTACAGAAATGGGTCTAATTATTACAGTTTTTTGGAGAAGAAATTAATGCAAGTGTTGTCATTGATTCCAATTAAAAAAAAATATCAACCTTGCCTCTTTTCACAGGGAGAGTATTAACACATTCTTATAATCTGTCTATTTTGTGTTTAGTAATTTGATGCATATGCAGATAGTAGGGGAAAAACTTGTCTTTTAGTTTTCTAGAACTGCTTTCCTTCTAGTAGGAGTGGACTGATTTTTCTATAACAGCTTCTTCAGAAGTTATCTTTAATACTGTATTTTATCAGAAAAATAATTGGTGAGACTACCACAAACTTGTTTGAACAAAGATTTTGGAAATATTTTAGCAAAATGGTTACTTGGTACTTGTATGTCTAAAGTAACCTCATGTTAATAGTTGAAAATACACAAAAGAATGTAGTCATATTAAAAAGTGCAGAGATGTTTTTGTCTGTAATCTTTGTAGATAACATTTGGAATTTCAGGTCAAAAGCAAAACCGCAAAACAAAAACTTTGTTTTTACTTGTTAATGACAATATATCTGCAAATTTCATTTGGAAATATGGACTGTATAATGCAGCTGACAGAGGTACATTTAAGTACATATTGCTTTTTTAATGTATGGCACACCTTTCTTTCTCCCTCAAATCGCTGTAATCTTCCAGTGCTCTCATTCAATTGAGCGATATTTAGACTGTGGTATAAAAATAATGTGAAAATGCCGTAGTGAGCTGCTGATAATTGATTTACTCCATCACACTGAAATACCTCTTGTTTTCCTCTTCCTCCTCCCTTGGGCAATAATCATGGGATCAAGCTGCCAGTCTGTAGATATAATTTTTGCAGCACTGCCATCTGGCTCCTTGGCACTGGAAGTTGCATTGGCTTCTTTGCTGTTTCCACTGATTTTTGTCAAATGTTAGTCTGTTGATGAGACGTCTTTTGCGAGTGGGTGCTGATTTTTTTCCTCCCCCCAAATGAATGTTGTTTTTCATTGGTATTGTAAGGGACCCTTTTTTTTTAATGGAATTTAGGACTTAATATATTAAGGTTGCTTTGAGGAAAAAATAGGATTTATATATAAATTGGCTTCCTTCGTGTATGTTGAAAATAGTTTCTCAGGATTTTGTATGTTTTCAATAGTCCTAGCTTAATGTTTTCACACAGATTTTAAACATCTTCAACATTAATGTAGAATAATTTCCTTTTTATTTTTGGAAACTGACTTTTAAAAGACATTATGAATGAATGGTAGGAATTTGTAGGGTCTGTGTTACAGATATAATAAGCTTTATGTTTTTGAATAAACAGCCAACAAAGCTATCTGTTTTTTTCCAGAGGACTACAGTTTTATTTTTGCTGTCAACTTTTGTTAAAAAAAGATCTAAAAATGTTAAAATGGTGGTTTAATAGAACAAACACATCTGAGTTGCTTTATTCTATTCAAGCCTTAGATGCATTTCATTGCCATACAAAATGTAATGATGGTGTTAATAAAGTGTTAGAAAGGAATGTTCTGGAAATAGTATTTTAATAGAGGTGGGAAGTAGGAGGACAATCCTGTCGATCTAAACTATTTTTGTAGTTATTATTAATATTCTTATTAATATTCTTAATATTCTTAGTTTCTTTAAAAAAAAATAAAATTCCTATACTGGTCAGAGACATTCAGTTAGAGGAGAAAAAAGCCTGAGGAACTGAGGATCCCATCTTGACCACGTAAGAGGAACAGAATTTCAGATTGCATGTTTTCGTTCTATGTTCTTTAAAAAGAAAAAAAAGCTTTGAATATTGCATGTAAATTAAAAAAAAAATCTGAAGCCTGTTCTGTTGTTAGGTAAGTGAACTCCTATTAATCAGGGCAAGGTGAACTAATTTAAATCCTTTATATATATTTTTTAAAATTTATATTTTAACCTGCATTTTCAAGTGCTGTGTCTCAGATGAATGAATTATACTCATTCCTGGGTGTAAATATAAATTTTCTTTTGTGTTGAAAATATTTACTTAAAGTTATTCAAGTTAACCATGGAAATTCTCAAACATGAACAGTTGTATTTAGTTGGCCTATTTGAATATTTTTATATTATTATCTGTAAAAGTAGAAAATAATAAGTACTATTTCTTTATCATAGTCTCAGTACTATCCTAATGTAATGCCTCTGTTAATAAAATGCTATTAGACTGTGATTTAAATCAATATTTACATGTTTTCCCAGCATTGGAGAAATTGTCCAGTACTGGAAATGGTAGGATTAAAAATTTTGTGTGGGGCAAGAAGGGCCTTGATGGGATTTTTGTAGCAGTTGCTTTGAATTAAATTTCAAGTATCTTCTGGTGTCTCTTTTTAGTAGCTTTTTAAAGGAAACAACTACGACAGACAGGGTGGCTGAATGCAGGTCTCATCAGTTACTTGACTCAGACACAAAGTGGGTATTTTTAACATATGAGTTCAGTTGAAAGAATCTATAGAAAGGACTATAATATCAAAGTAAGGCAAGCATAGCTAAATATGCATGATCTATTGTTAATAGCAAAAGTGTAAGTCCTTAGTCTTACAGAATATATTCTCTCATGAAAGATTTTAAGGGCACGGGTATATCATGATTTTCTAAAATAGCATCAAATCTTCTTTTTGTTCGTACGTAAATGTGGAGATAGAACGTTGCTGCTAATCAATTGTCTGGGATGCCACCTCATTAAGATTTACACGATCATCAAAAATGCCCAGAATTGTTTGTTGGCTATATCCTAACTCAAATATATAAAGGGGATACCACAGCATTTTTCTTTAGAATCGCAGGGAGTTCAGTGACCTTTTGTGGCAAATTATGTAGAAAGAAAATATTTATATTCATTTAAAATAACCTCCATGAAGAAATAGTCTCATTACCCTGTTTGATCAATTCCTTGCAGCCTGAGCTGTAGCATGCTGCTATTGCCATTGGTTGATGGAATACACTGAGAAGTGGCTAATGGTGATGGTGCTCATCAGGACAGGGTTCAGCCAGCGGTCAGCAACAAATAATTCAAGACTGTTTCTAAGTTTGTGGCTGGTGGAATTTGCTTCTTGCCCCAAGCCAGCAGCATTGCTGAGCTGGGCTATTTGATTAGAGGAGAAGCATATTTGCTTCTTAGCAACTGCACATTTGCACAACACACAGACCTATACTGCCTCCAAAGGTTTGCCTTTTGTGATGGTGGAATAATACTTTTCTGTTGATTGACAGACAAAAGAGATCTTTGCAATGCAGAGGAGTTTACAACCAATTTTTTCTTTGTCTTTTGTAAACTTATCAGAGGTGCTTTTTAATTTAGCACTGCCTGGTGCAGATTTGTATATGCAGCGAGAATGGCCATGATTTGAACTGCATTTAAGCTATTATTGCTATGCATATTTAAAGGACAGATGCACACTTAGGCTTAATCATTGGTGTGTGCAGCTTTTTCCCCAGCAGGTGTACTTAATGGAAATTATTTTCTACTGTATTTTGAAATAATTTTTTATATGTATATTGCTATTTCCTATGCAAGAGTGATATTCCTTTTACAGAAGATAATGATAAACTGAAAGCTGCTCTTATTCTTAGTGATTTTTTTAATACACAAACAGAATTGCGGCAGTGATCGCAATTCTAATAGTGTGTGTGTAATTTTGGATGCAATGTTTCCCACAGGAAGTGAGTCTACAGGAGAAAATGTGTCTAGTCAGTAGAAGGCAAAGGTATTTATAACACTGGTAATCCTTGAAAGAAGACAATTTAGGAAAAAGAAAGCCTAAGATTTACAGTCCTAGGAGGCCAGGACAAGTCAAAAGCAAACTTTTTTTTTTTAATGGTTTTAAAGCTCTTTTCACTCCTGGTCTTTATTTTGTTGTGGAAGTTTCCGTACGGCCATGACAATAAATAACAATAAGTAGCTGATGTGGTTACTGAAATATTTCATGAAATAGTAAGTACAGTTAGTGTTAGTGTGAATTTCTGCAGATTTCTGCTTGTGTATTTTCCTAAATAAAACATACCCTTTTAACTTTTATAAGTCAAACCAGTGAGTACCTTTCTAAGTGGATTTTATAGTCAATTAAAACTGTATCTTTTAAGGGATAGGGCAGTTTAAAGGAGGAGTGAACAATGAAAGGACTGTGGGCTAATGTAAGCATTCTGGAGTTTATTTATTAATAACCATTTCAGTGGAAGTTTAGACCCAAAATGGGAGAGCAAGAAAACACTCTGATATTGTGAAGCAATAAAAATCCCCAAATGTCCCTCTTTAAATCAACATTAGTTAAACCTACAAAGCTTCTAAATCTTTTTTCAGCTAGGATTTTTTTTTTTAGTCAGATGAACAGTTTAAAATAAATTGTAATCAAAATTTTAGGATTTTAAAAGAATTTTGGAGATTATGGAACAAGGCAAAATGAAAGCATTGGGGTGAATTGATGGCTGTTTTGGGGAACAGGTATTGAGGGTGTGCACACTGCTGAGCAGGAAGCAAATTCTAGAATAGGTACAACCGTGGTTTTAGAGGCCCTGGAAGGGCTGGTTGATAACTGACTTTATTCTCTTTCATGTTAAATTTGTTGTGTGTATATGTATGAATTTTTAGAAGGTGTTTCAATGTACTGGTAGGATTTCACAGTCATTTATGAGAGGCGTTAGCTTTGGCTTAATTTCTGAGACATTCAAAGTTGTGATAGTGTGGTAAGATGGCTGCTTGTTCTGCTGATGAATTGCCAGGGATGCTTATGCCTGACTGACTTTTTTTGTACCTCCAGACCTGTTAACGTGTTCCCTGTGTTCTACCAAAATTTTATACTTCTGTCTTTAATTGATGCACGATAAATCAGTGTTGCAGTTTTCTTTTACTTGGTTTGTTCTTTTTCTGATAGCCGATAGCCTTTTGCAAAACTAAGGTTTTTGAATGAAGTAACTAAAAGTAGGATTTGCCACATTATTACTATCAAAATGCAACCGTACCCAGGGTAGAATGCAGCAGCTCTTACAATGGCACTATGAACAATACCCAGCAATTTAAGAGCAGGATGTGAGGAATATTTTACCTAATTGAAATGACAGGGAGGATTTTGCATAGGTAGAAGCAATTATTCATACTGGAGGTGGGCCAGAATGCTGGGGTTATTCCCCTCATCTTGCTAATTAGGCTTTCAGTTTCATTAACAGTCATCGAGATATTGGGTGACTGACTTGTGTGTGAACATAGCCATAATACATATAAAGAATGCTTTATTTAATTATTGTGGCTCATTTTTGGTTTTATAGCTCAAGAGGGGTAAATACAAGCAGTGTTTTAAGGCATGCAGAACACTGAATAGTATGAAGGTTGAAGGCAGCATGGCTATGTTTATTTCTGGGTAGGCTGAGGCCATAACTAAGATACTACTACCTTCGTATTAGCAACATTTTATTACCTTTTTTAAGATGGAGTTTGCAAGGGTTTCCACCTTTACTAATGTGTTTGTTGAGAAGAGAAATTAATCCAGCTCGGTTGTGCTTCCAGGATGTTTTCAACCTGGGATAAATTCAACTTTGAACAAGTCTGAGGAATCCACAGTTCTTGTTGCCTTTAAGCTTTAATTTAGGAAATACAACCTAATGCATATGGCATCTTTAAATTCCGCTGTCACTCTAATACACTGTCATTGGTGTTTTCTTTTTTTTTTTTTTTTTTCACCTGCCCCTGTTAATTGCCTTTGTCTTTCGGAAACAGACATTTTGAGGGAGGTTTGTTTTCCTTTTCAAGGATTGATAATGAGGTGCAGCGATTCATAACATAGTGTTGATATCAAATATGTTGATATTGTGGAAAGGGCCTTGAGTGTGAGCCCTTATTAAATCTCTAGGTTAGTCTTTTTTTCAACACACTTCTCCTTTCCCAAGTTCTATGATTAGGAATGTCAGGTAGAGAATTTTTTCACCCTATTCACAATTAGAGATGATTCAGTTCTTAAATTAAAAACAGAAACCAAGAAGGTGAAAATATTGTACAAAAAGCAGATCCGTTGAGTCAAAATGTTTAAAAACGTAAAAATTGCATGTATAAAACTGAACAAGCTAAACAGATGAAAATCACCTTAAAAATGAGAAAAAAAAATGTTTCATTCGGAACTGGAGTGGTTTAGGTTTTTGCTTGGGTTCCCCTTGCCTTCTAACAAACAAAACAGAACAGTGCTATTATAAGGTAACATTATAATAAGGAAAAGTGTGGTTACAACATAATTACCTGTTCTGGTTCCTACTGTTGTGTAGATATGGCCATAATTTGTCCTTTTGGTTTGATAATTACATTGATGTCCTGGTGGAGTTATTAATGAATTCTTTTTGACTGAGAGTCAATTGTCTAGCTCTGATGGCTTTTTCATTGTTAGTTGCTTCATCTGTAAGATTGTTCTAAGTAATATACCAGTGATTTGTAAATATTTTGAACCAAGTTATCCTTACGTATCCAGAGGTAATTTCCATTGTCAGTATGTTTTATAGGCTAAGGTGTACTGTTGAATAAAATAATGCTAATGAGATTAGAACAAATAGAACAGCAATTAGTAATTTTATTTGTTCAGTATACCTCTGATCTTGCACAGAAATGGGCTTTGGTAGTGATATAAGACAGGTCATGATATAGATAATTCATGAAAAGTTGATTCAAGAGTCTCATCCATTAGTACTTGTCTCACTGACTCTTTCTGCGTGGTGTTCTCTGGCACCATTTTGTCAGGTGTTTTTGAAAATTTGGTGTCAAAGTATGTTATTTTTAGAGGATTTAAAGTTCATGTGGGGAGATCTGAGAGTGCATTAGCATGTTATAGATGCAAACACGTTTGTGGGAAACAATATAAAAATGAATCCTTATAATGACTACATTTTTATTTTGATATAGTTTTGTTGGTAATCATAGATTGATTGGCTGCTTTTGGGAGTTCAGTTTATGGACAAACTGAAGCAGAATAAAAAAGCTGTGAAAACTGGCCAAGTGCCAGTAAATGAGATAATGTATTTTGCATATGCCACCTTACTTTCATTGGATCGAGGCAGTTTTAGAATCCTCTGCTGTATGTATGAATTTGAATAATTTCATGCTCCAGAAAACCCAATCAGGATAAGACCAAAAACTGTGAGAAAAAGTTTGGAAACAGATGTGCAGATATACTGGTGGAGGATCTGGATTGTACAGGTGTGTAACAGGAAGTGAAATTAAAGTCTCTTGAAGTCCACAGAAATCTCTTCTTCCTTTACTAGAAATATAACTGTCAACTAAGAAAACACCTAGGTGGTTAGGAATACAACAGTATTACTTTGTGCAATGCCACTTTCTTATTATTATTTCCATATTCTATAGTCAGGCTTTAATAGTCAGCATTCTTTTGATGTGCTCCTGGTTCACCACTTCAGGATGTATGTGGTCTTTATGTGGGGAAAGATGTAGAGTGTCAAAAGTTAAGTCCTTAGACTAAAATAACTTGACTTTTACAATTGCTCCTTTGCTTTTTGAGTGACAGTGAGATTTGAAAAAGTGCATATTCAAACTGAGGAAATTTTCACTTGGGTTGGTGTGACTCCCTCAATTTTCAATGATGCATTAGTATGTGTTATAAAACAGCATTTTCACCTGACATGATTTTCTTTTTAAAAAGGATGAAAGAAGGTAGCAACTTTACTAGAATGAAAAATTGGGTTTTTTTGAAAACCATTTTATTTATAAAATCAGAGTCATCTTACTGCTTACCATAACCACTCTTTCATGGAGTTCTCCTCACTTTTCCTCTGTCAATTTAAGACATGCTGTAGCAGTCACAGAAGAAAGTGTGTAGTTTTCTGGAATGCAGGAATCAGTACATTTGTGACATCCCAGGTCTTACACATGCTGGAACCTTCCCTCTGCCCCTTCTCTCTCCCCCCCTCCAACTGCTTACATTACTTTGAAAAAATGTGTGGGTGCAGCGGGAGAAAATCAGTGGCACAGCAGGCCTGAAAATGAAATGTTTTTCCCTGTAAATGCTTTTTTAAAAGACAAATATAATGAAACCAACAACCCAACAACACTTCACAGCATTTCTAGAAAAGATGTGAATACTGTTTTTCTGTTATGAAGAGGAACAGTGGAGGCAAAGTAGCTGTGACTTGCCCAAGATTGCAAAAGGAGTCTGGTTAAGAGCCAGGACTAGTTCTATGTTTTGTAACTCCTGCTTACATGGTAAGATCTCTTCGTTATGTCTCACACGTTCCAGCTTTCTGAAGTTTTTGACAATTTGAAATAGATATTAAGGGGACATAAGGTAAACTTTTTCCCCCTGTCCTCAGAACCACATCGTTTATTAAGAGATGTCATCCTAATGTGTATACAACTTCCATGGCTTTGAGTGTTATTGTAAATGGTAAAAAGACTCTTTGGTTGGGTTTAGACTGGTGCTGCCTTCTGAAGTACGAGAGGTGTTTGTAGTTTTGTATAATGTATTAGTTTTAATAATATTATTTTAATATGAAAATGTTGGTGTTTCTTTAACTGCTTAAAAATAGCATATCCTGCTTTGATTTTTCAATATCAGAAAAATCATTTAGGTTTAGGACCCCACCAGCACCTCCTCCTCCTCAGGCTCCTCAGGACTTACAGAAGTGTATTAAACTGCTGATACAGACACTAAAACTGTGAGTTTTCCCTTACTGGCTCATTTGAAGTTTTTATTTCTTATATTTTTTTTCTTTTTTTCTTTGTTTCTTTTTTTTTTTTTTTTTTTTTTTTTTAATGAAGAAGGTGGTGGTGCAATTTAAAGCCTGGTATATAGACTATACCAAAAGTAGTACAATACACTCTGGAGGCAATAGTACAATGCTTTCTATCTGAAAGATCACAGATAGCTTATATAAACTGGTAGAAAAGTTTATGAAAGTTACTCTTCAACTTGCAAGTGAATGAAATGATTTGGCTTCACTTTAAAAACAGCAGCCTAAAACTGAGCTGTCTAAGTATTATCATTACTCCAAAGCTGCATAATTACCATTAGGAGAGAATTGGTTCCTTTAAGGGAAAAAATAATGAAGGGAAAACTTCTTAAAATGAGTTTTATTACATTTTTCTTATAAAATTAGTCTTTCATTTTGTTGATTAATGCTTGAGTTTAAGATTCTGATGTAGGCATTTTGCCATTATAATTCTGAAATATGGGAAGTCCTTGAAAACATTCCGGGATTGCCTTCTGTCTGTCTGCCTTGTAAAAGATCCTTTCAGTTAAATGGACCATCCTCCTTAAATGATGTCATTAGCTTGGATTGAAAAGACATTGCCTGCAGGGAAATCATTTAATTGTCTTAAAGTGCTCTACTTCTGTAGATCTTGAAGCAGCACCCTGACTTCCATCTTTGTATCAGATAATTCATCTAAGATTCTGTTTTTAATCTCTAACGAAATATTGAGATGTAATTTCCACTTTTATTGGAGAAATTTGAGACCTTTTATAGTCTTGTCTGTGTCAAATGGATGGAAAAGTTTCACTTGTTGAAATGCAAATGGGTACTGTCTTTTTTTGACTTAAAGAATTAATTTAACATCCATTCATGCACTGCTTTATAAATATTAATGTATTGAACTCTTGCATTTCACTGATACCAAGATATACTTTTTTACGTGCATATTTCTAAAGTCAGTAATGTTTACTTGGTCAAACAGCAAGTCAAGTTTTGGGGATAATTGCAACCTATTTATTTTCATTTAAGGTAATGCATTACATGTAGAAAAATGAAAAAAATCAACAATCTTTTTTTTGTTGGATTTACCAATCTCTCAGTCATGTAAAAGTCAATTTATCAGGGATACCGGGAATTTTTAATTGAGAGGCAGTCAGACCAGCAAAAATCAAACCTATGTGTATCAGTGAGTTATGAATTTATTTAGAAAATATATTCCTTGAAA